>JASDDO010000022.1:599844811-601172869 GCA_030015575.1 Agapanthus africanus | reverse complement strand
CCCCAAATGAGCCCTTTAATTTATTGTTCTTCCCATGTCAAGAACCACTTTACCCAAAAGCTGAGTTAGGTTGTGGGATGACAATGTTTATCAAGCTAACATGAACTCAACACTTGTTGTACAAAACCCTGGACAGAAAATAGAAAAGAAAACGAAACATTCGCACTCCCTAACAAATAAAATTAATACAAGCCTCCCCCTCCCCCCCCCCCCCCCACCCCACAAAAAAAAAAACCAAAAACAAACCAAAACAAAAAAGGAGAAAAGAAGAAAACAAAAGGATAAAAGAAAAGAGAGCACACGCGCGCGCGCGCACAATATGCGTGCATGCACATACACGAAGCGAGGGCTGTGGTTCATGAAACTTAACTTTTTGAATCAAAAGTTAATTTGGAATTTGCCCATGACAGTGTGACTAAGAACTACTTTGAGAACCTAGTACGGGCCCTAGAGACCGGATTGAAGGACGTGGGGTCCGCAAACAACCAAGCAACAAGCAGCAAGGCCCCGCCCTCTAAGAACCTCAGTAAGGAAAAAGCGGAAAGATGAAGGCAACTGGGACCAGCTCCAGGTCAGCCGCGGCTCTAGCCGAAGCTCAGATGATAGTAATATGTGGTCTTGTGAGCATTGCACCTATGCGAACCCAAGATCCACCAATATCTGCAAATGTGCGAGCAACACCGATAGATCTTAGGCCAAAATTAGGTCGTCTTCTTCATTGCATTTGAACTGTTGTGAAAAGAAAAACCCCCACCAGAATTCACAAGCATGCATTGTTGTGGGAAGAATGTGAAGAATAAAAGTTGAGGAAAGAACATGATTAGCTGTATCGGAACGTGGCAAGATAAGTTTATTCTCTTTGTATATATTTAATTTGTATCTCAACATTTCCTTTGTTTGTACTATTTAAGGCAGATGTTGTATGAATGTTTTGTTGATTCAATCAGCCGCAGCCTGGACATAGCGAAGCATGCTTATTATATAAACTGTAATTTCTTGTGTCGTATTTAATATTTGTTTTGGAATATAACTTAAGATCCATACTGAATACTTCAACATTTTTATGTCTTGAAAAAGCATATGCTTGTATTTTTTGCCGAAATAGTTGGTACTTGGAGAGGGCATTTGTTATTTCATTTTCCGATGTATGTTTATTTTTCCGGGGAAGATTAGTTGTGTCAGCATCGTTCTTAGTTGCATCCTCCCTCTGTTGATAAATAAGTGAAGGGAATATATTATCTTTCTTTAAGTTTAAATATCTTAAAGCTAATTGAATTGCCAATAAATGGTCATACCAGGGCATCTTGCTGTTTAAAAGCACAAACGGTATGGAGAGCTTGTGAATTTAATGGACTTGATGAAATGTACAAAATTTCCGCTCTTTTTTTGGTTTTTTATTTATTTATTTCCAATTTAACATTTTGCTGGCTATAACATACTTATATGGCGAAATTTTAAAAATCTTATAACTTCTGTTTTTTTTTTCGGGTTTTCAATATTTTGCTAACTATGCAAAAAAGAAACTCATGAAAGTTTTCAAAAATAAATCATTTTTTGTTTTTTTCGGATTTTCAATATTTTTCATGACTTGGCACAGGAAAATCGTAAAATTCTGAAAATATTTCTTCATTTAAAAAAAATATTATGTATGCTATGGTATACGAAAATTATGAAATTTTCAAAAAATTTGAATTTTTCTGTTTTCTTCGCTTTTTAACACATGATACGGTGAAATTACAAAAATTATTTATTATCTTCAAATTTACAATACCTTGCATGCACCCATAAGAAAAATGCGAATTTTCAAAAATTTTAAACATTTTTGTTTATTTTAGTTTTTCAATTTTTTGCTTGCTTTATATAACAAAAATTGCGAAATTTTCAAAATTTCCAGTTTTCTTCAATTTCTAAATATTTTGTATACTATTATACGAAAATCTCAAAATTTTCTGTGCTCTACAATTTTTCAATATTTTGTTTGCTGAAGCTCACAAAAATCACGTTATTTTCAAAAATCCCAAAATTTTCTGTTTTTCCTTCAAGTTTTCAAAATCCTGCATGCAGCACACGAAACTCCCGAAATTTTCAAAAATCTCGGCATTTTCTACTTCATTCGGTGTTTTAATATTTTACTTGTTACACAAAAATATCTCGAACTTTTCTGAAATAGTTTTCTTTCTTTTCTCAATATTTTGTTTCTTATAACATAAAAAAAATAGTAAAATTTTAAAAAATCTCAATTTTTTGTATGCTATATAGAAAATCATGAAATTTTTAAAAATCTCAATTTTTTTTGTTTATATAGAGTATGAGAATTGCAATATTTCTAAGATTCCAAAATTTTACATTTTGTTCGATTTTTCAACATTTTGCTTGTTTAGCACATGAAAATCGCATAATTTTTTCAAAAATCTTTATACAAATATCAGTTTACTTCATTTTTTCCATTATTTTGCATGATATAGTACAAAAAATCATGAAATTTCAAAAAAAATTGAATTTCTGTTTTTTTTTGTTTTCAGTATTTTACTTATTCATACTTTTTGAGAACTTTCGCGTATCAGGAAGACAAAAAGGTGAAGTAAAAGAAGAAAAAAATGCCGATTTATCTTAAAAACCTAATAGAACAAAGAAATCTAGTTTGAGTAACTAAGATTCCGGGTGAATGAAAACCTCTGTAATACATGAAAATCATGAAATTCTAAAAAAATCCCAATTTTTTCTTATGTTTTCTTCAAAATTCCAATATTTTGCATGCCGTCACACAAAAAAATCGAGAAATTCTCAAAATCTCAAAATTTATTCATCATTGGTTTTTCAATATTTTGTTTGTCATTGTAGAGGAAAATCGCAAATTCTTCAAAAATATCAAGAATTTTCTGTGTACTTTGGTTTTTCAAAAGTCTTAATATTTTCTGTTTTCTTTCATTCTTCTATATTTCACATGCTATAGAAAATCACAAAAAATTTCATAAATTGCATATGTTTTCAACCTTTTTTAAATAGTTTTTTTTACTTAAACCCCGCAAAACTTAGCTAATTTCTATATATATAACACACACACACCGAAAAAAAAACCATGATAATCATTTACTACACAAAAAAACTTTGAACTTGCTCTTAAAACCCTTCAACTAGCCCTTTCTCTCACTCCGTTAGCCAGCTAACGGAAAAAGTCGGATTATGATTATTAAAACCCCTCAACCCACTCGTCTTCGCTCTTTTTCATCTAAAACTCCCAATTAGAGCCCCAATTCAAAGTTAGGGTTTAGGAATAGCTCTTCAAATCCTCCAATTGGTAATGAAATAAGATTGTTCTTTCTCAACCTTTTCCAGTCATGAACCCGTGGAATGTGAATGCGCACTTAATTGCAAACTTTGTGTAAGTGGAAAATTGAAAACGAAGAGGGGAAAGTTTTTCGGTTGCCCAAGGTACTAGGGTCTAGATCAAGAGAAAGATGAAGATTAAGAGGGAAATTATGGTTTTATCGAGAGTTATGGGTTATAAGTGAGATAGATGAGAATATTATAAATTAATTAACGACCATATTTTCTCTGGATGGAAAATTTGGAGGGGTAAAATGAAGCAACTTAATAGTTTTTGGGGTGTGATAAGTAATTACCAAGGTTTGGGGGTTTACTGGTAATTACCTAAGTTTTGGGGGTTAAGAAAAAACCCTTTTTAATATCATGCATGATGCATAGCATATAAAAATCATGAAATTTTAAAAAATCTATAATTTTTAGTTTCTCTAAAAATTTTAATATTTTACATACTATATCACATGAAATAGCGATTTTTTTCAAGAATGTTAAAATTTTATGTTTGTTGGGTTACGGCAGTGCCCCGGCCCTCAAACCATGGCCAAATGCGGAACGAAAATTTTCTAAACTGGCACTACCATGACCCGATACCCGGATCTATCGTAAATCCTATACTAGCAAGCAATATAAAGAGTTAGGAATGGTTATACCGAGTTGATCCGTGTCCTTCGGTCTTCAACCTTCATCCCAAGCTCTTAGAGGTTGCGGATCGAGTTTGGTTGCCGGTCTTCCTTCATCTACGATGATCCACCTGAGGGAAATGACGTAAGCTTCAATCTCGCCAAGCGAGGTAATCGAAGCTCCAAAGTTGCTAGCAATAGAGAGTGGAGCTGTATGAATGTGTCACTATTGTTTTTCTCTCATCAAAATGCTCCAAAAGCAACTCAAGAAGATCAAGAGGAGGTGAGGAAACATGTGGTATGAGCAACTAAAGAAAATGGCTAAGTGTTTTCTCCAAGTGAGAATGCATGACCAAGTCAAGAAAAGAAATGATCAAGGCATCATGAGAAGTGGCAGCTCCCCTCTCTCTCTCATCCAACACTCATACAAAAATATCTCTTTTCATTTTTCAATAAACAAATGTGTCATACCTCTCTACATGTCAAGTCCATACTCATGCCAACTCACCCCTCCACCTCATTTGCAAAACAAATAATTTTCTAAAAAAGGAAATCATACAAATGAGGTGTCCAATCTTCTAGAAACTATTCCGTATAAATACGGAATACTACCCGGTACACGTATCAAAATACATATACGCGTATTCGTATTAAAATACGAATAGCCAAGAGAGAAAATGAATAGTGAACAATAATACTAAAATACATATATATAAATACATATATATAAATTATTAAATCAAAACCTGATTTAATAATCCAGCTTAATCCTAAACCGCTAGTATTATCAACCGTCTGATTAAAGTCTGTGCAGCCAGTACACATATTTAATCGGACACCTGTATGTACCAATATACGTCATCTACACCATATCGTCTGAACCGTGAAAACCCTCTGTGTGGGACTCTAAAGACTCGTCAATACGCCGGCAGTGGGTTTAACCATAAGCACGTCAGCGGCACTAGCTGTACGTAACGGCTACCCAGGTATTGAGCGAAAGGAATGCCGACGAGCAAACTCATCCAAAACCACTACTGAGCCTGACAGTGACAATATCCGTACAGTCCGGTCTGTTCGTCTAAGAGTATCGCATATCAGGGTTTAAGGTGTCTATGGTTGCAGTCTCGTGCCACTTCTAATACCTTCCGTACCAATCTATCCCTTAAACCCCGATATGTCTTGTTGTATAGTTGTATTGTATTGTAAACTGTATAGATTGTATAATTGGGTGACTTACCGAAACCATGATATCAGTAAATATATATAACTGTAGAATCATGGATGTAACTGGAGAATCATATAAATGGAAGTATATCCATGGTTCGGTTCAGTCAATATAGATTGAATAGTTTGAACAGATTGAATATATGAATTCATGTTGAATTGTAATATTGTAGATTGTAGATTGTAGATTGTACTTGAATCATATTCAAGTCGGATTATAATGAGACTCATTCTGAGTCAGAACGATTAGAAAAGAAATTGAAGTCCTGATTGTTTTAATGTTATCGGTAACCGTTGCACATGGACGACAGGATTTGTGTCTTTTTCAAAGACGATTACCGTGTTGATAACACCGTTGTTAAGTTGTCTACCTTAAATAGGAAAGCACGCACTTCTCCGGCTCCCTGAGGCTCAAGAGATTGGTCCCGCTTAAACTTATGTTTACTAGTGTCCTTAGGGTAATTTATAGAACTTGAGGGGGTTTTATGTAAAAAAATAATTTTGTATAGTTTTTAAAATACAACTCAAATATTTAATTATCATCTTTATATACATACAACAATTTAATGATCAAGATAAATATGTATATATGTTTGAATAACATGAAATGAAATGAGTCAAGTATATTATTCAAGTAACTACCATAAACAATGCTATAAAGAAATATTATGCACGACTAATTAATCAAGTCGAACGAATACAGAATATAAACAAAAATATGGTTCTAAGTGTTTTTCATGCGTGAGTTCCAGTTTCACCTAAATACGACTACCGGTTTGAGAGGAATATCTGTTTTCGTATCGTCGCGCAAAACAGGTCAGAATCTGTTCAGCACCGTCACATATTTTTAAAATGCAGTTTGAGTTAATTTCTATCGGATTTCAGGTTACAAAAAATATTAGAAAATTATAGGTCTTTCGATGCACTTGTCCAAAACACCAGGATTCGCGCGATTTGGATTTTTGACGCTCTAGTTATGATCGTTCTAACATCAGCGTTTAAAACAGAAATTCAGATTTCTGGACAGCAACCATATGTTATATTGCAAATCCTATATTGGGTTATTTCATGCATTTATAAGTAATATAATATACATAAAATTATAGTTCTATAAATTGTGCATCTACACATCTAAATTTTGTCACAAACGGACATCGGGTGTTCGAGTTATGTCCAATTTAAAAACAGTGTGCGAATCGGAAAAGATTCTGTCCAGATCCGTCACTAAATATTGTAACGCAGTTTTCTATATTTTACGTCGGTTTTCAGTAAAAACTTAAAACTAATAAAATCTATATATTTCGATGTAGATATCTAAAATACTTGATTTTGCTCAATTTGGATATCTGTATACCAAGTTATGTGTCTAAGAAGTTGATCGATAAATGCAGTTTTCTGTTTTTACGAACAGTGAATAAAAATAATGTAATTCCTAAACCGTTATACGGATCGATCTAAAATTTTTACAGCGTGTACAAAATAATATATTCTATCATATATAAATTTCCTGAAATTTCCAAAAGTAAAAATTAATTTCTAAAATTATTTTAAATATAAAGGTATTGATATGTCATATGCGAGAATGAGGAAATCATGGTATTTATTCGTAACTTCATTTTTTTTATACAAATTTAAATAAAGTAATTTAAAATAAAACAACAAACGATGCAATCCTAATTGTTTACTATGATATTTTAACATATGGATTGAGAGTAATGAATAAGACTTTACAAACTATATATTTATGTATGTTTGTGTGTGTTCATTATTTATATATGTATCCATTTAATTAATTATTTAGAAACTATAATATGATAATTAAAGTTTTTCATAGCAATATAACAAGAGAAAAATAGAGAGATGGAGATAGAGGGAGGGAAAGAGAGAAGGGACTTACATACACAAGCCGGTATTATCACCGGGCTTCTTGAAAACTTCTTTGTGTTCTTCTTCTAGGACTCTAGGTGAAGAGGGAGAAGGGAGAGATAGAAAAATGTGAGAAAGAAAAAAGAAAGAGGATGACAAATAAAGATGGTGTAATGGTGAATTATCTATAATAATATATGCATTCAACATGAGAATTAAAAGAGAAATGAAAGGTCATGCAAGAATGGGGATTTGAACATGTGATCTATGAAATAATAATGCAAAGACTTAACCAATGAGCTACAAGATTGTTCATGCACATATTTAATTAGAATTAAATATATGCTGTTTCTTGAAAAGAAAGTGGGCTTTTGGGCTCATAGTTTTATAAAAGAAAATGAAAATGATATTGGATTTGGCTTATGGGCTGGGTCAGGTCTTGCATTTAATTTTGAATAGGTTAAGATTTAGTTTAAAGAAATGAGTTTGGGAAAAAAATAGATGGAATAATAAATAATATATTTAATAGAAAAAAATATACGGAAAAATAATAAGAATAAATAAATACAATATTTTACTAAAGAAAGAAAACACGATAGTATAGTAATATTAGGGCCATTACAGTGGAGGTGTAGGAATGTGTCACTATTGTTTTTCTCTCATCAAAATGCTCCAAAAGCAACTCAAGAAGATCAAGAGAAGGTGAGGAAACATGTGGCATGAGCAACTAAAGAAAATGGCTAAGTGTTTTCTCCAAGTGAGAATGAATGACCAAGTCAAGAAAAGAAATGATCAAGGCATCATGAGAAGTGGCAGCCCCCCCTCTCTCATCCAGCAGTCACACAAAAATATCTTTTTTCATTTTTCAATAAACAAATGTGTGCCATACCTCTCTACATGCCAAGTCCATGCTCATGCCAACTCACCCCTCCATCTCATTTGTAAAACAAATGATTTTTTAAAAAAGGAAATCATACAAATGAGGTGTCCAATCTTCTAGAAGCTATTCCGTATAAATACGGAATACTACCCAGTACACGTATCGAAATACATATACGCGTATTCGTATCAAAATACGAATAGCCAAGAGAGAAAATGAATAGTGAACAATAATACTCGAATACATATATATAAATACATATATATAAATTATTAAATCAAAACCTGATTTAATAATCCGGTTTAATCTTAAACCGCTAGTATTATCAACCGTCCGATTAAAGTCTGTGTATCATGTACACATATTTAATCGGACGCTTGTATGTACCAACATACGTCATCTACACCATATCGCCTGAACCGTGAAAACCCTCTGTGTGGGACTCTAAAGACTCGTCAATATGCTGGCAGTGGGTTTAACCACAAGCACGTCAGCAGCACTAGCTGTATGTAACGGCTACCCAGGTATTGAGCGAAAGGAAGGCCGACGAGCAAACTCATCCAAAACCCCTACTGAGCCTGACAGTGAAAATATCCGTATAGTCCGGTCTATTCGTCTAAGAGTATCGCATATCGAGTCTAGGGGGGTGGATAAAGTCATACCCCTACTGACGTGATAATTCGTGTCGGTATGAAGCCTATCACCACCTGAGAAACTATCGATCCTGGATCGGTAATTCTCGTCTACCCCGGCCGAGGATTTCTGGTGATGGCCACCCGTGCACAACGCGACATCAACCCCCAATACCGGAAGAGGCGAATCCCCGACGATCCGCTCACTGCCTCATTGTGGCTCGGGACCGTACCCAACTAAAACCTGTTTGCACGACTCCTTTGAGCCGTGGTAGGGTAATAATCAAAGGACAGTAGGAACTCACACGAGACAAATGACGATCTCAGGTCGACAGACTAACCTGTACACATGTCACGTGGGAACTGCTATCTGACAATAGGTATAATACCAACTAGCAGGTTCCCGGCGAGTCCGTCCAGTGTACTCATAACCCAATGAGCACCTGTATACTATCTCAGGTGAACAAACTAATACCAATGGCTTGTGAGACCTGGCCACTGCCCCTTGTCGGGATCTCGATCAGTATACACTAGTCTACTCTGGAGTATCGATGCCCAGTCTCGAAACTCCCACGACTAGGGACATTTAAGGATGTGTTTATAGACCCCCAGCTTCCACGTATATGATCGCCATCATAATGCTGGTAGTCAAGAAAGAATCCTATGGGCTCTATCAACATGTACATGATGATAAAGACAAACCAGATAGTATATTATCATCTCGAGTAAGACTGTTCTACCGGTATAGGTCCTCCCTCAATCATCGCAATCGCGTGCTTGCGATTCAATAATTGACTTTAGGGCATTATAGCCAACAATCTCCCACCTGCACTTAAGGCTAATTATTGCGGTGTCGCATACTCACAGTCCGTGTGATACCGAACACCCAACTCCTCTACTAATCAGTCTCACTAAGCCCGTTTGCGAAACTATTGCGTTCGAGAAATAGTCTCAGTGAGTGGATCCGCTCCAGTGTTTATTTTTGTATCTCTCTATATCTCAACTTCGCGGAGAAAGCTATCTTCCGAAATGAGCAATACCTGTCTTAGAATATGTCTAGATATCTGATGGACCCAGTTCACAAATGAACTCCAAATCCAGCAAACTTCTTAGACTGTATCGTCCACTGAACTTAATCAGTATATTGCGCCATGCCTTCCTCAGTATCCACTTGGACCACCTGTCCAATATACTGTCCCTCAGAAGAGGGAAAAACTATAACTCAGACAGCTATTCTGTCATCCAGGTCATCTTGGAAGCCTGAAATGATAACCGTCTCCTGAAGGAGGCTGCCGTTACCATATCTCTAGAACACCCATTTATGTTCATAAACTGCTTCCCTACATTTCTCCAGGATTGGATTAATATATGTTTATTGCAGCTAGTGCAAAAACAACATCTGGTGTGGTACTTGACATTTCATGATTAACTCAATTGCCTAAGCAAGTGATATGCTAATCATGCAGATCCCTCTCCCCTTTAGTCTGTAAGATACCTTTAGAGAGGGTGACTCCATCACCTGCAGGTACACCACCATGCCAGGAGTCGTCCATTCTAAAACACTTTAGAATAGTGTCAAGTACCCAAATTGGGACACTTCCCAAATCTAGATCTAAAACCATAGATCTAGTAACCAGAAACCCTGATATTATATTCATGTCCTATGTGGAGAAACAACTGTGTGACAACCACAGTATAACCGATCGTAGTATAGGAATTTCACTTCTTATAAAGTGCATGTCATCCCAAATACCAGGACATCTCTCCCTACTACCTTCTTATCAGATCCATCTCCTATTCTGATGAAGTAAAAGCCTATGACTGTCACATCAAAAATAGATGATTTATTTCCGTTATACCTGCTTTAGTCTATAAATAGACATAAGCTACTTGCCCACTATGTTTCCGCTGTTCCCACTGACTACAACAACTCTATGGCAGAGTCATATACACATGCACTTCTAAAGCTAGTTTAGAATGACGCTATACTCATCGTCCTGCCGGGTCATATAGTCTAGAACAGCAGCAATGACCAGTCTGGGTAAATAAGAACCTCCCTGTCACCGTCTCTGAGAAGACCGAAGTACCTCTCGGGTGCCTGAGGTTACCCACCAAATCTGCGGAGTGGCTAATGGAATTTCAAATCCAATTGAATCCTCAAGTTCTATTAAATCTTCAATGATCGTTTGTGGTTCTGGAATCACTTCCAGTTCTACCATACTCCTACTACTGTTTTCCGAAAAAAATCCATTTTACTAAAACTGTGGCGAGTCAAGAACAATATCACTATTGATCTTCCTGATGGTAGAAAGTTAACCCTCGTCAAAGCCAGTGATAACCCACAAACTGCCATTACTGAAACGTGCCTTGAGTTCATCCGGATTCTGGTTTTAAGCATCAGCCGGACAACTTTCTGTACCTTAACATCATTAAGATATAAATTGATTCTATATATATCCAATATAGAAACAAAAACACTAATTTAATTGGAACCAGATTAAAAAACATGCAGCTGTCTCCAGTGCATATCAACCAAATGGAAGGAGGCTAATCATCGTTACTCAACTAGGAGTGCATCCATATATGAGTAATCTGAAAGAGAAGCAAGTTCTCAAAACTATTACTATCAATGGAATACCAACCACAAGTATCTATATCTTCGACTACCTCAAAGAATCCTGATACTTCCAACAAATGATTCTTTACTTTATTCTTATACCTTTAACTTCTCAAAATCTGGACTTTGTATTTCAACGAAATGTTTGTCTAGAACTAGAGAAGTCATGAGTAAACAGAATATAGTACGAGTACCAATCTCATTGTCCTAATGGACACTGGGCAATATACAATACTTTGTACAAGTCCCCTAAGTTCAATAACTCAAACCTTGTGTGTCGTAGGTTGAAAATTGTACTATGGTTAAGAAGAATTACACTGCTGTTGAACGCACCTTACCTAACCATCAACTGATATAGGTAAATGTCATAGACATAATTTCAAAAAGTTATATCTCGCTTTATAAAATAAACGTACAGATATATCAGTTTGAAACTGGTGCATAATTACGGATATTCAAAACCAAAAATTTGCCATCCGGCAAAACCCAGGTGATTTCCTCAAGTATCACCAATTACAACGAATTTTGATATAATGAGGATATAATCACCTAAGTCCCAATATCTTACTCCCACTCACCATCTGTAACATTATACAGATGTGAGAAACGAATCTAGTAAATACACACCCTGGAGTTAGATTCCAATTGGGAAAACAATTTTCAATTAACTACGTACAGTGAAACTGAAACATGAAAATGTTTCGGAGGGGTATCCGGGTATTCCTAGTAATATCTCTTCCACTATCCTGATTCATGACTATAACCGTATACTTCTATGCCCTCACTCCAATCCCTTTATTATGCCTTTACTTATTACCTTCTGTACACCTTCTTTAGGCTAATTGGTTTTCTTCCTTCCCTACCCTTCAGTACCAGCCTAAGGTTCGGAAGAAGATTATCCAATAAGTGTAATAGGAGTACACTCCTTATGCCAGGAGCCCTCACAACCTGAGAGAAGGTAATGGGAAAAAATATCTGAATAATCCTATTCTATTTCTCCTGAATCGGAAACCATCCTCGAATCTGGAATGAACTCCTCCGAGTTCGTATGTAACTATACGATGGCATGTCCAAGCATTATGGACGTTCGTAGTGATACGAAGTGTTCTGGAAAAATCCAAAGTGGATGTGGGAGTGGCAGGGGTATACACGGTTTTGTCGTGAATGATAGCAGTCGCAATTTTCTTTGCCCTCTTTCTAATCCCTTTATTTGTCTTTACTTATTATCTTTTGTACACCACACTTAGGCTAATTGGTTTTCTTTCTTCCCTACCTTTCGGCACCTGCCTATGGTTTGGAAGAAGACTATCCAATAAGCTCAATAGGTGTACCCTCTTCTAATCCTAGGAGCCCTCACAACCTGAAAGAAGGTAAAGGGAAAAGACAACCAAATAATCCTATTCAATCTCTCCAGAACTAGAATCCATCCTCGAATCTGGAACAAGTTCCTTCGAGTTCGTATGTAACTATACGATGGATATATCCAATAGGAGTGGATGTTCGTAGTGATACGAGGTGTTCTGGAGAAATGCAAAGGTGATATAGAAGTGTCAATGATATATGCAACACCGTGATATTCCAAAAGCCAAAGTGTTTTAAGAAGGTTCGGTTAACTGGGTTCATGAGTTTTAGTTTAGGGTCAGGTCATGGTCGCTGCCAAAGAGAGAGAAAAGAAACACTCAGCGTGCACTCTAGTCTAGATCAAAATGGTTAAACACTTTATCTAATCTTGATGTCTTCCACTGTTTCCTCGAATTCTCCTCCAAATCTAAAAGAAGAATTAGTCGGGATCATCTAAAATTACCTGAGGAGTAATCCAACTCATCAGTGGGAATAGGGATCCAACTATCATCGTATGATAACTTGATGTAATCCACTCAAGTTACCACACTCCAAAAGGTATGCACATGCCCGACAAGTTTCCTGTATGTTTGAAACTCCCGATATGTGTTTTTACCCCTAGGACCGAAGTGACCTTGACAATGCCAATATATCAAAGAGTCCTAGTCAAGTTCAACCCGTCATTATCTTGATTGTGTTAAACCCACCCGTACGAGTCCTTGACAATGCCAACATAACCGTACGACTGTCCTAACCAATCCACATATCCATGCGACAGAAAAGCATTACAGAGCTACCGAACACTACGCCTCGGCAATGCACGACATACGTAGCACGAATACTAAGCAATACTAATCTGAAATGACGGAGGGCTACGACCGGTTTTTGGCGAAGAACCTTAAATGTAATGAACTTGATCTCGTTGAAGGAATCCAAGTGGTTTTACAAATATATGGTGGCGCAAATTTTTGCTAAAGAGGTCACTCCCTTTGAAGGGATCTCGGCTCTTTCCTCGTCGAATGAGGTGCAGGATATTCCTAACTGAATACCATGATGCAAAGCAAAAGGAAATGACTATAGTGAAGTTATTACGTTGACGCAAACTTCTGTATAAGGGGTCACTCCCGGTGAAGGGATCTCGGCCCTTGCCTCGTCGATTGAGGTGCTGGATATTCATAACCGAATACCACTGTGTAAAGCAAAAGAGAACGTCTGTAATGTCAGTTTATAAAAAACTTGGTTCCAACAACATCATATATAGGTTTGTTTTATCCTTGCATTGATCAAAACAATGCAGTCCCATCAATTAATCACACCAGAAAAGAACGAAAATATGATGTACGTATATGCCATCCGTATTCGCCACTGGGTCCCATCATCACCCGATAGGTTACTTAACTAACGACAGAGCGGGGACTGGACTAGCGCGGGTGCAAAACATATACAACATCTACTAGTATATATATATATATAAATATATATAACAATCGTCCCAGGTATGATATAAAGCAACATCACAGAATCCCAGCCAAGCAATATAGAGTGGAGGATAATCCTGGAGCCCCGGGTTTCACTTGAGCCATAAATGAAACCCGATGTTCCCCTGTCGTGTGGATAGCCTGTGCAATGAAAACCTAAACCCCTACGAGCGTGGAAAGTTATCCACCAAAACCAAAAGTGAGGCCACCCCCTTCAACAACGTGAATGGGCTACCCAGCACTTCACGGAATCCGGTAACTTGGGCACCCCTCTGTGGGTCAACCTATACCCCATACAAGTACGGCGAATAGCCTGCCAATTCTAGAGTAAGGTCCCCTCTGTCTCAACTCTATGAGATGCGGACCCGTTGCCTTTTAGAACCCGGCTATTCGTGCACTCCACCGCGGGGTAATCCTAGTACAGAAAAGAAAATAATATGTACAAGGGTGAAATCGACCTCAACCCGGTCATGCCCCAAACAAATAATATACAAACTGGCAGTGACGACAGTCCACATGTCGGACGCTCGCCCCGCAATATCAAATGTACAAATGAAACTAAACTGTACTACCATTGCACCATAGCAATCTACTACGACGATCCAATCACAACACAGCACAACACAGAACATCAACGTGAATGCCACGTTCGCAAACCCGTCTAAAAGAACATATAGCAATTAGATGAGTTGTACCGCTATAATGACATTCACGGTCGCAGATAATAATGCATCTACTGTAAACAATTAAACAGTGTTAAATTATTGACTTCGAAACACCCCGAATTGCCCTTGACTAAAAGATAACATAATATCCAAAATGAGAAAAACAAGCAAAACCACTGAACCAATATTCCAGAGACCAGACCAGACCCAAAATACGAAGCCCAAACTCAAGTGCAGAGCCGGCGAGCTCAGAAAATTGACACATGTGGTCGGTCCAAAACGGGTGAAACTGGCTCGTATTTAGGGTGTAGTCTAGTGGTCATCTAAATAGTCTTCTGCAATTGCTTAAATAATTTTTTGAAGACTTTGAAAAATCGACAGCAACTGGAATACATCGTGTATCATTTCGGAGTTGTTTCGGTTTTGATACTTTAATATTGTCTAAAACTGCTAGTAAGGGGTTTACGGGCTGTCTTTGATACCATGTTGGGTTACGGCAGTGCCCTGGTGTAGGGTTCCTAGGCATACTAGTGAAGGTTCATAAAGCATCAAACATACCCGAATAAAATTCTACATGTGCCGAACAACCCAAAGACGGGATCTTTGCTAGATTATTAGGGTTTAGCATGCTAGATAACAACTTTTTATCTAAGTGTGAGGGATTACAACCTTTGTAGTCCGCTCCTTCACTTCACAAGCTCCGAGTAGAAGTCCCTTTGCCGCGATCCATGATCTCCCGGACTCAAGAGAGGCTCCACGACTCGAACGATCCATTCTAGCTTGAAGTGTTCCGAATCTCCGATGATCTACATCGAAGTTGCAAAAACCCAAGATTTCTCACTCTATAGAGATGAACACCCTAATCTCATGGGCTAGATGAGATGAGGATGAGGGAGTAGTATTTATGCTTTCTTTTTAATTCACTTTCTCACAATTTATCATCACAAATGGAATTTCTAGTAAGCTTTTTCTTTTTAACTCAAGAGAGAAGAAGATAATAATGAAAATATAATTCCTTTTGTGATGAATAGAAAAGAAATGTATATGATTGATTATAGAACCATGGTCAAGGATGATAGGCTAAGAGTTTGTAGAGAATAAACTAGAGTTAGGGTTTGGTTAGGTTAAGTTATGAGTCATGGAAAAATATCAACCATAATATCTTAACCAAGCTTCTAGAATGAACAAGAAGAAGCTAACCCTAATCAAACCCTAATCCCATTTAATCATCCTTAAACATGTTTAATAATAAATCATATCATGTCATAATAATATATATCACATATATATTATATATTTGCAACAAAAGAAAATAATACAATTAACATATATCGCATATATATTAATGTATTAATCCGGTGAGAAAATGAAATAATAAAGTGAGCCAATATTAGATAATGTAATACAATATATCATATATATCATTATACATTAAATCATCGAATCAACACTTGATCCAACGATCCGGCTATATCGAATATAACCGACTAATATTTCATATACCGATTCATCGAATCAACACTTGATCCGATGTCCAGATTCATATCTAGATATCACGAGAATATAATACGGTATCTCATATCGCATTATCCTCGGTCCTGCACATATCACATATGTGCCTCTACTCCGTTTTGCCTGAGCCAAGAAACCTCTGTGTAGGACTCTAAAGAATCGTCAATACGCCGGTAGTAGGAGATGATCATATCAAACACCCACAAGCTGCAAGCGGTCAGCTAAACGTAACAGCCACCCAGGTATTGAGCGATCAGAAGATCAACAAGCTAGCCTGTGCGTTCTCCTGTGAATCCAATCAGTAACACTCCCGTACAGTCCGGTCTGTTCGTCTGATATGTCGCATATCAGGTCTAGGGGTGGTAAACGTCAGACCCCAGTAACCGATAAGTCGTGTCGATGTGAGGCTCATAACAGGTCGAGAAACTACTAGTAACACTTACCAGTAAATCTCTATATCAGCCCTGGCCAGGGACTTCCAGTTATAGCCAATCGAACACAGCACAACATCAACTCCCTATACCGGGAGAGACGAATCCCCTCCTATCGCTCATTGCCTCCATGTGATTCGGGACTGTACCCAAAAGCCACCATTTTGCACGCCCTCTTGGACGTGGTAAGGTGGAAATCAAAGCACAGTGGGAATCACACAAGACTTTATGACGATCTCGGGTCTACAGACTACCCTGTACCAGTGTCACCGGAGAACTGCCATCCGACGTGTGGTATATCACCAACTGGGAGTTCTCGGCGAGTCCGTCCAGTGTACTCAGTCTCCACTGAGCACCCGTACACCATCCTTGATGTCAAACACCGATGGATATAGGATCATCCATCGCCCATCATATGGGTCAAGATGCGTATACGCTAGTCTACTCTGGTGTATCGATGTCCTGTCTCGATATACCCTCGACTAGGAACATTTATAGGATGTACTCATCGACTACCGTGGCCCCACTAGTATGATCTCATCATAATCCCAGTAGTCGAGTACAGATCCTAAGGGCTTTATCAACATGTGAGAGAAAGACAGTAAACCAATACAAGTCAACATGTTAAGATAAAGTGAAACCAAATAGCATACTATCATGACGAGCAAGAAAGTCCTCTCTGTATATATCCAAGCATCCATTATAATATACATCAAATGTACAACAATGGCCTCTAGGGCATATACATAACTAACAATCTCCCACTTGCACTAAGGCCAGCTGCTGTAGTATCTCATACCTAACATCCCGAATAATCTCTCAAACTGTATCTGGGGAATGGCCTTCGTGAGTGGATCCGCAGTGTTGTCCTTCGTATCTACTCTCCTGACCTCGATCTCCCGGCGATCAACTATCTCCCTGATCAGGTGATACCGCCTCAGAATATGTCTGGATTTCTGATGGGATCTGGGTTCCTTGGCCAAAGCCACAGCTCCATTGTTATCGCAATACAGAGGTATTGGATGTTCAATGGATGGAACCACACCAAGTTCAGTGATGAACATTTTCATCCACACAGCCTCTTTGGCAGCATCGTTGGCAGCGATGTTTTCAGCCTCCATCGTCGAGTCTGCAACGGTATCCTGTTTGGAACTCTTCCAACATACCGCCCCTCCATTGAGGGTAAAGACAAATCCCGAATGTGACTTTGAGTCGTCCTTATCACTTTGGAAGCTGGAATCGGTAAAGGACTCCATCCGGAGTTCTCCGTTACCATACACCAAGAACATGTCTCTAGTCCTTCGCAAGTACTTGAGAATGTTCTTCACAGCCGTCCAGTGACTCTCTCCAGGATCTGCTTGATACCGACTCACTACACTTAGTGAGTATGCAACATCGGGTCTGGTACATAGCATCGCATACATGATAGACCCTACTGCCGAAGCATAGGGTATCCTTTGCATGCAAGCTCTCTCCAAATCAGTCTTGGGAGACATCTCTTTGGAGAGAGTGAGTCCAGAGATCATGGGTTGGTTCCCACGTTTGGATTCTTCCATACTAAACCTCTTTAGTATGGTGTCAATGTACCTGGATTGGGACAATCCCAGTATCCGTTTGGATCTATCTCTATAGATCCTTATCCCCAATATGCATGAGGCATCACCTAGATCTTTCATTGAGAATCTTTGTGATAAGAAGAGCTTGACTGATTGCAGCATAGGAATATCATTTCCTATCAAGAGTATGTCATCCACGTACAATACGAGGAAGACAACCTTACTCTCTGCTACCTTCTTATAGATACAAGGTTCATTTATGTTTTTGATGAAGTCAAACTCTTTGACTACTACATCAAAACAGATGTTCCAACTCCGCGATGCTTGCTTTAACCCATAAATGGATTTAAGCAGTTTGCACACCTTTCCGCTGCTCCCACTATCTACGAAGCCCTCTGGTTGAGTCATGTACACGCACTCTTCTAAATCACCATTTAGAAAGGCGGTCTTAACATCCATTTGCCAGATTTCGTAGTCATGGTATGCAGCAATGGCAAGTAAGATCCGGATGGACTTAAGCATAGCCACTGGAGAAAAGGTTTCGTCATAATCCACACCTGGTCGTTGACGAAATCCCTTTGCTACAAGTCTAGCTTTGAAAGTCTCAACTTTTCCATCTACACCAAATTTCCTTTTAAAAATCCACTTGCTCCCAATGGGTTTTACCCCTTCAGGAGCATTTTTCAAAATCCATACTTTATTGGTGTATATGGATTCCATCTCAGATCGCATTGCATCCAGCCATTTCACAGAGTCACCACTCGTGATGGCCTGCTCGAAACTAGTCGGGTCATCATCTTCCATGATGCAATCCTCGCTTCCACCATCAATGAGAAAACCGTAGTATCTCTCAGGTGGACGAGAAACCCTACTAGATCGGCGGAGAGGCTGGGGTTCGTCGGGTACTACCAAATCCTCTGGTTCCACTAAATCTTCAGTTACAGTTTGTGTTTCTGGAACTTCTTCCAGTTCTACCTCAGAGCCACTAATCTCTTTTGCAAGAAATTCCTTTTCTAAAAAGGTGGCATGTTGAGCAATAAATACTTTTTGTTGTTCACTGTGGTAGAAAAAATATCCATTTGAATGTTTAGGATATCCCACAAACTTACATAGAACTGACCGTGCCTCGAGTTTGTCTGGATTTTGCCTTTTGACATAGGCCAGACAACCCCATATCTTAACTCGTTTAAGACATGGTCTCTTCCCACTCCATATCTCATATGGTGTGGTAGGTACAGATTTAGTTGGAACTTGATTCAATAGGTATGCTGCTGTCTCAAGCGCATACCCCCAGAAGGAAATAGGTAACTCAGCTGTACTCATCATAGAGCGCACCATATCTAATAGGGTGAGATTCCTCCGCTCCGATACACCGTTGTGCTGTGGTGTATAAGGAGGAGTAAGCTGAGAGAGAATCCCATTCTCTTTTAGATAATCTAGGAACTCATTGCTTAAGTATTCTCCTCCTCGATCAGATCGAAGGATCTTAATACTTTTGCCCGTTTGTTTTTCTACTTCGTGCTTATATTCTCTGAATTTCTCAAAAGCTTCAGACTTGTGTTTCATCAGGAACACATGTTCGAATCTAGAGAGATCGTCAGTGAATGTAATGAAGTAGGAAGAACCGTTCCTGGCATGCGTAGACATGGGACCGCATACATCACTATGTATCAGTCCTAAGAGTTCATTAACTCTTTCTCCGTGTCCACTAAACGGAGCTTTGGTCATTTTTCCTTTGAGACATGAATGGCAAGTATCATAAGATGATAATTCGAACGGATTCAAATAACCATCCTTATGTAACTTAGCCAGTCGTGTCGTATTGATATGACCAAGTCTACAATGCCACAAGAAGGATTCGTTCATTTCTGAACATTTCCTCTTGTGTGTGTTTTGTATATTGAGGACTGTATTCTGATTTAGAATGAATATGCCATTATGTAACGATCCTGATGCAATCAACTTTTGATCTAGGAATATGTTCATAACATTATCCTTTACTACAAAATTATATCCTTCTTTAATTAATAAAGAGACTGATATAATGTTGCACATCATGTTCGGTATATAATAGCACTCATTTAGAATCAGTGTATTACGACTTGGCAATACTAGGTGATATTCGCCAACTGCTTTGGCTACAATACTTGCACCGTTCCCTACTTGAACGGAATGATCACCTTTTCCCAGTTCTCTACCTTTACGTAGCCCATGTAACAATTTACATATGTGGGATCCTGATCCGGTATCCAATACCCAGGACGTAGGGTGAACTGAGAAACAGTTCTCAATAACTAACACACCTGAAGAAGATGCATCGACATGCATGTTCTTTTGGGCGGCGTGAGAATCTAGATATTCTCTTATTCCCTGTTCAGTCTTATAACTCTTATAAGAAAGAACGGGTCCAACGTTCCCCTGCTCAGTATAATAAGCGGGTTCAGTCAATACATCCATATTATTATCTTGATTATGGCCTGATATGGTCGCTACCTGGAGAGAGAGAGAAGAAAACACTTTAGCGTATGCTCTTGCAAGATTATATTGGTTATTATCTTATCTAATCAGGATGTCTCCCACTGTTTTTATCAAATCTACCTTCAAACCCTAAAAGGTAAGATTAGCCGGGATTAATTACACCCTACAATTTCGTCAATCTTTCAGCCAGGCCAGTGTCGGTACTTTGAGGGAGGTTCCCCGTGCTTTCGCACGGACCTAATTAAAGTAAACCTCGTTTTCCCAGAGGCGTAACCCCATTAACACTTTTCTAAACACCTACTTGATCGACTAATTGTCCTGTGTAAAACTCTCCCAGGAGTAAAACTCTCCCAGGAGTAACTCTTACTCGCAGTGGGTATCGGGATCCAACTATCTCATAGAAGATATGCAATCTCATTGCAAATTTCAACACTTGAAATTCCCGATAATATTTTGCCCCTAGTGTGCCATGACCTTGACAGAGGTCAACAAACCATAGTGTACTAGTCAAGTTCAACCCGTCATTTCTTGATTGAATCAAACCCACTCGCACGACCCTTGACAGAGGTCAACAAGGTCGTACGACTACCCTAATCCAATCACATCACATGCTTTACAGATAATTACTAGTTAGCTACCGTACACTACGCCTTGACAGAGGTCAACAAACGCAGCACGAATACTAAATAGTCTTTATCTGAAATGACGGAGGGCTACGACAGGTTTTTCTGAAAACCTATTGCGTAATGAACTTGATATCGTCGTAGAATCAAGTGAAATTTTGAAATGGAGTGTTTTTTTAGGCTTTCATTAGTTTTGCTAAAGAGGTTACTCCCGGTGAAGGGATCTCGGCTCTTTCCTCATCGAATAAGGTGCAGGACATATCATATGTATCACTGTGCAAAGCAAAACTCTAAAAGCAATCAAAAGACAAACCGAGTTTTGTAGCATATGCCAGTTTCGCTAAAGAGGTCACTCCCGGTGAAGGGATCTCGGCTCTTTCCTCATCGAATAAGGAGCAGGGTATATCATATATACCACTATGCAAAGCAAAACTGTAGCTACCCTTTTTATAAAGTTTTGATTCTACAACATCTTTTAGGTTTCTTTTCTTTTTATTAATCTCATTAATAAAGAAATCCCATCAGCTTATGCTTCCTAAGCATCACAGATAAATACGACGTACACTTATACCATCCGCATTCACCTCGATGTCCCCTCGTGCACCGTTAGGTTAGGTAACTAACGACAGAGCAGGGCAGGGCTAGTGCAGGTGTAAAACATAAGTAACGTCTATATAATATATCATATATACTATATACTGTATCCATCACAACATATCAAATGATCACATCACAGATATCGCAGCAGAAACATAGATATAATGTGGGATATACTAGGACGTCCGTATTTAGTATTTAGCCAACAATAGAAAATACGGATTCCACAGTCGCGATGAATAGCCAAGCCCACACCCTGGACCCCTACGAGAGCGGCAAGCGACCCTACCAATTCTGGAGTTTAGGAGACCCGGTCTCGACTCCTCGAGATGGCCTCCCACTGAACCCCAGAACCCGGTCACCTGTGCTCCCCACCTTGGGTCCATCCTAATGCGGAAAAGTAAATAATATACAACACTGGTGGCATCAACCTCAACCTGGAAGTGCCCCAAATAAAAGAATATTACATTACAATTGAATTTACATGAATGAAAATATAAAACTCTCATCTCACATAAAACCCCCGGCTATTCAATCGCGACGATCCTGCACATCATATCTCAGCAACACATAATATCACATATCATCAACGTAAGTAAGTATGCATACACCGATCGTCGCCGATGTATAGCAACGAAGACCGGCAATACAACTACATACTACACTTACGGTCACAGAAAAGAAAGTGTAAATCTATAATATTTGGAATCCACAATCACTTTAGACATCGTAAATCCGAAATATCACATACTCCGCATTTCATGCCTAACTCTATGAATTCCACATATTGTATCACATTCCAGATAAATAGATAGTATTAAACTTTTCGAACAGATAATCAAATACCCAAAATTTCCCAAAGTGCTCAACACTTGAGCGGAGTTCAAATAATCCCAGAATATGTCATAGTACCAATGATCCAGCCGTAGAAGGGTCAAGCCAACGCCTCACATGAGGCACGCCGTACTGCCCCAAACCCGAAGGTTCAAAAGGCAGTTCAAGACAGTCACATAATCGAGTTAAGGTTTGTTGTCTTCTAGAGGGTCCACCGCTTAACTTGTACAATTTTTCCGAAAGATTTAAACCCGATAAAAATTCAACACTTGAAAGTTTGCCGTTCCGGGATAAAGTGGGTTAATGATATCCGTTCAAATAGTTTAACAGTTTCTAAATATCCGGAAATAATAACGAATTTAAATATTCCGATCGAATCTACGATTACAAAGCAAACCCCAGAATACTCAACACTTGAGTCAGAATAAAAATACCCATAAAATATATACCAGAGAATTATGAATTACTGTGCAAAAATGAGGCCCAGATCTCTTTATACTGCCGCGGTTCCGCGGCCTAAGAGAGGTACGGCCGCGGTTCCGCGGCGGTTTGTACGGATCAGGGGATTATTTTTTCACCGAAATTCTTATTTTTCATTGCTGGTTTTGTCAGGTATTTTTAATTCAGAAATATCCCAGATTTTGAAAAATTTCCAGAGAGGGGGTTAAATTTGTCGGTTCGGGTTCGATCGGAGTTTTAACTTCGTAAACACATCGCCTAATGCTCTAGCTAGGCTCTGATACCACTGTAGGGTTCCTAGGCACACTAGTGAAGGTTCATAAAGCATCAAACATGCCCGAATAAAATTCTACATGTGCCGAACAACCCAAAGACGGGATCTTTGCTTGATTATTAGGGTTTAGCATGCTAGATAACAACTTTTTATCTAAGTGTGAGGGATTACAACCTTTGTAGTCCGCTCCTTCACTTCACAAGCTCCGAGTAGAAGTCCCTTTGCCGCGATTCACGATCTCCCGGACTCAAGAGAGGCTCCACGACTCGAACGATCCATGCTAGCTTGAAGTGTTCCGAATCTCCGATGATCTACGTCGAAGTTGCAAAAACCCAAGCTTTCTCACTCTATAGAGATGAACACCCTAATCTCATGGGCTAGATGAGATGAGGATGAGGGAGTAGTATTTATGCTTTCTTTTAATTCACTTTCTCACAATTTATCATCACAAATGGAATTTCTAGTAAGCTTTTTCTTTTTAACTCAAGAGAGAAGAAGATAATAATGAAAAGATAATTCCTTTTGTGATGAATAGAAAAGAAATGTATATGATTGATTATAGAACCATGGTCAAGGATGATAGGCTAAGAGTTTGTAGAGAATAAACTAGAGTTAGGGTTTGGTTAGGTTAAGTTATGAGTCATGGAAAAATATCAACCATAATATCTTAACCAAGACAAAAGCAAAGCTTCTAGAATGAACAAGAAGAAGCTAACCCTAATCAAACCCTAATCCCATTTAATCATCCTTAAACATGTTTAATAATAAATCATATCATGTCACAATAATATATATCACATATATATTATATATTTGCAACAAAAGAAAATAATACAATTAACATATATCGCATATATATTAATGTATTAATCCGGTGAGAAAATGAAATAATAAAGTGAGCCAATATTAGATAATGTAATACAATATATCATATATATCATTATACATTAAATCATCGAATCAACACTTGATCCAACGATCCGGCTATATCGAATATAACCGACTAATATTTCATGTACCGATTCATCGAATCAACACTTGATCCGATGTCCCGATTCATATCTAGATATCACGAGAATATAATACGGTATCTCATATCGCATTATCCTCGGTCCTGCACATATCACATATGTGCCTCTACTCCGTTTTGCCTGAGCCAAGAAACCTCTGTGTAGGACTCTAAAGAATCGTCAATACGCCGGTAGCAGGCGATGATCATATCAAACACCCACAAGCTGCAAGCGGTCAGCTAAACGTAACAGCCACCCAGGTATTGAGCGATCAGAAGATCAACAAGCTAGCCTGTGCGTTCTCCTGTGAATCCAATCAGTAACACTCCCGTACAGTCCGGTCTGTTTGTCTGATATGTCGCATATCAGGTCTAGGGGTGGTAAACGTCAGACCCCAGTAACCGATAAGTCGTGTCGATGTGAGGCTCATAACAGGTCGAGAAACTACTAGTAACACTTACCAGTAAATCTCTATATCAGCCCTGGCCAGGGACTTCCAGTTATAGCCAATCAAACACAGCACAACATCAACTCCCTATACCGGGAGAGACGAATCCCCTCCTATCGCTCATTGCCTCCATGTGATTCGGGACTGTACCCAAAAGCCACCGTTTTGCACGCCCTCTTGGACGTGGTAAGGTGGAAATCAAAGCACAGTGGGAATCACACAAGACTTTATGACGATCTCGGGTCTACAGACTACCCTGTACCAGTGTCACCGGAGAACTGCCATCTGACGTGTGGTATATCACCAACTGGGAGTTCTCGGCGAGTCCGTCCAGTGTACTCAGTCTCCACTGAGCACCCGTACACCATCCTTGATGTCAAACACCGATGGATATGGGATCATCCATCGCCCATCATATGGGTCAAGATGCGTATACGCTAGTCTACTCTGGTGTATCGATGTCCTGTCTCGATATACCCTCGACTAGGAACATTTATAGGATGTACTCATCGACTACCATGGCCCCACTAGTATGATCTCATCATAATCCCAGTAGTCGAGTACAGATCCTAAGGGCTTTATCAACATGTGAGAGAAAGACAGTAAACCAATACAAGTCAACATGTTAAGATAAAGTGAAACCAAATAGCATACTATCATGACGAGCAAGAAAGTCCTCTCTGTATATATCCAAGCATCCATTATAATATACATCAAATTTACAACAATGGCCTCTAGGGCATATACATAACTAACACCTGGCCATCAAACCGTGGCCAAATGCGGAATGAAACCCGATTCCCGGATCTACCCTAAACCCTATACTAGCAAGCAATAAAAAGAGTTAGGAATGGTTTTACCGAGTTGATCCGCGTCCTTCGGTCTTCAACCTTCATCCTAAGCTCCTAGAGGTTGCGGATCGATTTTGGTTGCCGGTCTTCCTTCATCTACAATGAGGCACTTGAGGGAAACGACGCAAGCTTCAACCTCGCCAAGCGAGGTAACTGACGCTCCAAGATTGCTAGCAATGGAGAGTGGAGGTGTAGGAATGTGTCACTATTGTTTTTCTCTCATCAAAATGCTCCAAGAGCAACTCAAGAAGATCAAGAGGAGGTGAGGAAACATGTGGCATGAGCAACTAAAGAAAATGGCTAAGTGTTTTCTCCAAGTGAGAATGAGTGACCAAGTCAAGAAAAGAAATGATCAAGGCATCATGAGAATGTAGGGTTAGCTTAGCACCTTAGCAAGATTTTGGCAAGCATCAATCATGCTAATTTAAAATTTTTGGGGTGCTAAAAAAACTAACCAAGTAATCGAACTAGAGTATTAAGGTTAAACATGATATGTAAACTCTTTACATCTAAGTTATCACATTCCCGATAACTTGATCGAATGCTCGTCGGAAACATTAATAGACGGCCGCACCCCCCGGTGCCGTCGATGAAGTACGCTAAGGCGGAACACCGCAGCCGCGAGCACCCGAATGGATGCTTTTGGCGACGGGGTTCTCCTATAGTCACTTGGTCGGGGCTATAGGGCATGACTATCTAGTAAGCTTACCCGGTGAGTATCCGCGTATACTACGTAATTGCGACGGACTTTTGATCAACATCAAAATTCCGTGGCAACCTATCAAATGAGACTAAACTGCTAGATTTATAAAATTCAAACTAGTTATCACATAACCAATTATGTGGATTCCAAATATTATATCACAATCACAGATAGCTAGGCGAAGTTAGATAATTCGATCGATGCAACGATTTCCCAAAAATTCCCAGACAGCTCAACACTTGAGCACAGTTAAAGTTAACCAGAGACATGCCATAGTACCTACGGACCAACAGCTGATGGGCCCGACCCAAGCCTCTCAAGTGGCGCCGCGGATCCGCCGCCAAAACCATGTTTTGTCTACGGATCTGCGGTCACTTGGACGAGCAGGTGTGTCCATAGAATTCCCCGCATAATTTTCTGAGTATTTTTAACATGAAAAAATCCAACTTTTGGAAAAATTTCCAGAAAAGGGGTCATTTCGGGCTTTCGGAGTTCGATCAGACTTTAAACTTCGTCTAGACAACGCCTAATGCTCTAGATTGGCTCTGATACAACTGTAGGGTTAGCTTAGCACCTCAGCAAGGTTTTGGCAAGCATCAATCATGCTAGTTTAAAATTTTTGGGGTGCTAAACAAGCCAACCAAGTAATCGAACTAGAGAATTAGGGTTAAACATGATATGTAAACTCTTTACATCTAAAGTGAACAAGGAATACAACCTTTGTACACCGGTCCTTCACTTTAATAGCTCCGTGTAGTAGTCCCTTCGCTGCGATCATGAACTTCCGGACTCTAGAGAGGCTCCCATGAAGAAACGAACATGCTTGCTTCGAAGTCTTCGAGGCCGAAGATGATCTATGTCGAGGAGACACTAGCTCATGCTATCTCTTCACTAATTGTGTAGATTAGTGAAGCAAACACCCTAAACTAAATGGCAAGTAGTAAAGGATGATGAAGTAGGAAGTGGGCTCACTTTAGATATATTTTTCTCACAAGTTATCATCACTTTCACAAAAGCTAGAAAGCTTGAATGAGGAAGAAGAAGATCAAGCTCAAGTGATGAATGAATCCATGAGGTTAGAAATGCAACCATAGTTAGTGTATGCCATCCACTAACCATTGTATATACTTAACCATAGTTATGAGTTAATGGTTGGGTCAAAAAATATCTTAAGCTAGACAAACAAGTGGACTAAGTCAAAGTTTTCCACAAGCTTCTCCAAGCTTCCACCATGACTCATTATCCAAGTGTTTAAATTACTTAAAACAAATAAAACCCTAACTTAACCCTAGCATGGTGTGAGTATCCAATACCCAACAATCAGCAGTGGTTGTAGTATCCTATACTCAACCATCCCAAAGAAGTCTCTCTAGGGTTAAGGCCTTTGTGAGTGGATCCGCTGTGTCTTCCTTCTGGTCTACTCTCCTAACCTCGATCCCTTGGAGATCAGCCATCTCCCTGATCAGGTGATACTAGCCTCAGAATATGTCTGGAACACTGATGGGACGGGTGTTCCTAGGCAAAAACCACAACTCCATTGTTGTCTTAATAACACTTATTGGACGCTCAATGGTAGGAACCATGTTCATCTCATGAACAATAAATGTCAGACAACCACTTTGGTAGTATCGTTGGTAGCAATGTATTCAGCTTTTATCGTCTAGGATGTCACGGTATCTAGATTGGAACTCTTCCAACATACCGTCCCTCCACTGAGGGTAAAGACAATGCCTGTGACCGACTCTCAGTCGACCTTATCACTCTGGAATCTCGAACCAAGAACTTTCTTTTAGTGCTTCTCAAGTACTTAAGAATGTCCTCCACAGCTGTCCAGTGATTCTCCCAAGATCCGATTGATTCCTGATCACTTCAACTAGTGAGTCATCTATATCTAGTATGGTACATAACATCGCATACTTTGATAGAGCCCACTGCCGAAGCATAGGGTATCCCTTGCACGCGTTCTCTCTTCAAATCAGTCTCGGGAGATATCTTTTTGGAGAGAGTGATTCATGAGTAAGTGGGCGAACCACCATGCTTAGAATTATCCATACTAAAACCCTTTTAGTACGGTGTTAATGTACCTGGATTTGGGACACTCCCAATATCCATATAGATCTATCACCATAAATCATAATCCATAAGATGTAGTAGGTATCATCCAGATTTTCTATTGAGAATCCCCGTGATAAGAGGAGCTTGACCGAGTGTAGCATAGGAAACCATTTCCTATCAAGAGTATGTCATCTACGTACAATACGTGTAAGACAACCTTACTCTCTACAACATTCTTGTATATACAAGGTTCATCTACCTTTTTGATGAAGTCAAACTCTTTGACTGTTACATCAAAACAGATGTTCCAACTCCGTGATGCTTGCATTGATCCTGATGGACTTAAGCATAGCTTTGAAAGTCTCAACTTTTCCATTTACACCAAGAATCTTCTCAAGATTCAATTTGCTCCCAATAGGTTTTACCCCTCCAGGTGCAACATACAAAGTCATACTTTGTTGGTGTACATGGATTCCATATTTGATCGCATAGCATCCAGCCATTTCACAGAGCCACTACTCCTGATGGCCTGCCTGAACCCGGTTGGGCCACCATCTCATGATGCAATTCTCGCTCCCACTGTCACCGAGAAAACCGTAGTATCTCTCAAGTGGATGATAAACTCTACTAGATTCGCGGAGAGACTGAGGTTCGTTGGAGACTATTGAATCCTTTGGTTCTACTAAATCATCAGCTGTTAGTTTGTCTAGCTGGAACTGCTTCGAGTTCTACCTTATCTCCACTAATTTCTTCACAAGAAATCCCTTTTCTAAAAATGTGGCATGCTGAGAAAACAAAACACCTTTTTCTCCTCAGAGTGGTAGAAGAATATTCCCTCACTAATGTTTGGGATATCCTGACAAACTTACACGACTGACCTTGCCTCGAGCTTGTACGGATTTTGTTTTTCAACATAGGCTGGACAACCCCATATCTTAACTCGTTTAAGACATGGTCTCTTCCCATTTCATATCTCATATGTAGTGGTAGGCACTGATTTGTATGGAACCCCATTCAATAGGTATGCAGCTTCTCAAGTGCATAACACCAAAAGAAAACAGGTAACTCAGCAATACTCATCATAGAGCGCGCCATATCTCATAGGGTGCGATACCTCCGCCCCGATACACTGTTGTGCTGTGGTGTATACGAAGGAGTAAGCTGAGAGAGAATCTCATTCTCTTTTTAGAAAGTCTAGGAACTCCATGCTCAAGTATTTTCCTCCTCGATCATATCGTAGGACATAATACTTCTACCCGTCTGGTTCTTTAACTTCAAAACTTATATTCCTTGAATTTCTCAAAAGTTTCAGATTGTGTTTCAACAGGAACACATGTCCGAATCTTGAGAGATGATCGATGAATGTAAATGAAGTACAAAGAACCAACCCTGGCATTTGTAGACATAGGACCGTATACATCAACATGCAGCTGTCCCAAGAGTTCACTAACTCTTTCCCAGTTTCCAGTAAACGGAGTATTGGTCATTTTATCCGTGAGATAAGACTGGCAAGTATCATAAGATGAAAATTCGAACAGCTTCTCATATTCATCCTTATGTAGCTTAGCTGGTCGTGTCGCAGTGATATGACCTAGTCTACAATGCCACAAGAAGGATTCGCTCATTTCTGAACTACTCCTCTTGTGTGTGTTCTACATACCTTGAACTGTGGTTTGATTTAGAACGTATATGCTATTATATAACGTGCCTGATTGAATCATCTCTTGATTTAGGAAAATGTTCACAACATTATCCTCCAATACATAATTATATCTTTCTTTAACTTATTAAAGAAACCGATAAAATGTTGTATATCAGGTTCGGTATGTAATAACATTTGTTCAGAATCAATGTATCTAATACAAGGTGATATCTGCCAACAGACTTGGCTTCAACAGTTGCACCATTCTCTAACACTTAGAGACATATCACCTATTCCCAGTTCTCTACCTTTCTGTAGCCCATGTAACATATTACATATGCGGGATCCTGATCTGGTATCACATACCCAGGACATAGAGGATACTGAAAAACAGTTCTCGGTAATAAGGACACCCGAAGAATATGCATCAATATGCACTTTCTTCGATTGAGTGGCATGGGAATCCAGATATTCCCCTATTTCCTGCTTGGACTTATAACAATTATAAGATTGAGCGGAACCAACGTTTCCTAGCTCAGTATAATAAAAATGTTCGGTCAATGCATCCATATTATTATCTTGATTAAGGCGTGACATGGTCGCTACCAGGAGAGAGAGAAGGAAACACTCTGCGTGCGCTCTTATAGGATTAGAATGGTTATTATTTTATCTAATCAGGATGGCTCCCACTGTTTTAGTCAAATCTACCTTCAAACCCTAAAAGGTAAGACTAGCCGGGATTAATTACACCCTACAAGTTTGCTAATCTTTCGGCCAGGCCAGTGTCAGTACTTTGAGGGAGATTCCCTGTGCTTTTGTACGGACCTAATTAAAATAAAACTCGTTTTCCCAGGGGCTTAACCTCATTAACACCTTTCTAGACACCTACTTGATCGGCTAATTGTAATGTGTAAAACTCTCCCAGGAGTAACTCTTACTCGCAGTGGGTATCGGGATCCAACTATCTCATAGAAGGTATGCAATCTTATTGCAAATTTCAAAACTTGAAATTCCTGATAATATTTTACCCCTAGCGTCCTATGACCTTGACGGAGGTCAACAAACCATAGGCTGCTAGTCAAGTTCTACATGCACATTTCATGATTGAATTAAACCCACCCGCACGACCCTTGACGGAGGTCAACAAGGCCGCATGACTACCCTAATCCAATCGCATCGTATGCAGCAGATAAATACTAGTCAGCTACCGCACACTATGCCTTGACGGAGGTCAACAAACGTAGCACGAATACTAAGTAGTACTTATCTGAAATGACGGAGGGCCACGCAGGTTTTTAACAAAACCATGAGCGTAATGAACTTTATATCGTTGTAGAATCGAGGGAATTTTAAAAGGAGTGTTTTTTTAGGCTTTTACTAGTTTTGCTAAAGAGGTCACTCCCGGTGAAGGGATCTCGGCTCTTTCCTCATCAAATAAGGTGCAGGATATTTCATAAATACCACTATGCAAAGAAAAAACTATAAAAGCAATCAAAAGACAAATCGAGTTTGTAGCATCTGCTAGTTTCGCTAAAGAGGTCACTCCCGGTGAAGGGATCTCGGCACTTTCCTTATCGAATAAGGTGCTCGATATTCTACAAGGAATACCGCTATGCAAAGCAAGAAGTAGAGCTACCAGTTTTTAAACAAGTTTCTACAATATCTTTATGTTTCTTTTATTTCATTAATCTCATTAATGAAGTCCCATTTATTTATGCTTCCCAAGCATCACATAAGAAACGAAAGCAGCAATATTTATCATATCTCATATATATAATATAGGCATTCGTCTCAGAACATATCAAATGATCACATCACAGAATATCAGCAGCAGAAAAATCATATATGAAATATTGGATATATTGGGATTTCCGTGTTTTATTTAAGCCAGTAAAAACACGGATTCCACAGTCGTGATGAATAGCCAAACCCACATCCCTAGACCCCTACGAGAGTGGCATATTACATCTAAGGTGGTTGCGTATTTCGATTTCTACCTTTCAATATACTTTCAATGTACATATAGTAAATATGCGTATCTCAATTGTCGTTGACATATAGCACCGAAACCGGCGATACACCACATATTACACTTACGGTCGCAGAAAAGAAAGTGGAAAACAACAACAGTTGGAATCCACAACCACCTTAGATATCATAAACTCAATATATCACATACACTGGATTTCATACCTAACCATATGAATTCCTTAGACATCGCATGCCTAACAATTATAAACCCCGCATTTTAGTCTCAATATTGAAAACACTTTCCAATAACCTGTCGGGTAATCCTACAAGATTCCCGATAATCTGATCGAATGCTCGTCGGAAACATTAATAGACGACCGCACCCCCCGGTGCCGTTGACGAAGTGTACTAAGGTGGAACACCGCAGCCGCGAGCATCCGAATGGATGCTTTTGGCGACGGAGTTCTCCTACAGTCACTTGGTTGGGGCTATGGGGCGTGGCTATCTAGTAAGATTATCCGGCGAGTATCCGCGTACACTACGTAATTGCGACGGACTTTTGATCAATATCAAAATTCTGTGGCAACCTATCAAATGAGGCTAAACTGCTAGATATATAAAATTCAAACTAGTTATCACATAACCAATTATGTGGATTCCAAATATTATATCACAATCATAGATAACTAGGAGAAATTAGATAATTCGATCGATACAGCGATTTCCCAAAAATTCCCAGAGATCTCAACACTTGAGCACAATTAAAGTTAACCAGAGACATGCCACAGTACCTACGGACCAACAGCTGAAGGGCCCGACCCAAGTCTCTCAAGTGGCGCCGCAGATCCGCCGCCAAAACCATGTTTTGGCCACGGATCCGCGGTCACTTGGACGAGTTAGGGTTTCGTTCTTCAGGTGTGTCCATAGAATTTCCTGCATGATTTTCTGAGTACTTTTAACATGAAAAAATCTAACTTTTGGAAAATTTTCCAGAAAAGGGGTCATTTCGGGCTTTTGGAGTTCGATCAGACTTTAAACTTCGTCTAGACAACGCCTAATACCCTAGTTTGGCTCTGATACCACTGTAGGGTTAGCTTAGCACCTTAGCAAGATTTTGGAAAGCATCAATCATGCTAGTTTAAAATTTTTGGGGTGCTAAACAAACCAACCAAGTAATCGAACTAGAGAATTGGGGTTAAACATGATATGTAAACTCTTTACATCTAAGTGAACAAGGAATACAACCTTTGTAGACCGGTCCTTCACTTCAATAGCTCCGTGTAGTAGTCCCTTCACTGCGATCACGAACTTCCCGACTCTAGAGAGGCTCCCTTGAAGAATCGAACATGCTTGCTTCGAAGTCTTCGAGGCCGAAGGTGATCTACGTCGAGGAGACACTAGCTCATTCTATCTCTTCACTAATTGTGTAGATTAGTGAAGCAAACAGCCTAAACTAAATGGCAAGTAGTAGAGGGTGATGAAGTAGGAAGTTGGCTCACTTTAGATATATTTTTCTCACAAGTTATCATCACTTTCACAAAAGCTAGAAAGCTTGAATGGGGAAGAAGAAGATCAAGCTCAAGTGATGAATGAATCCATGAGGTTAGAAATGCAACCATAGTTAGTGTATGTCATCCACTAACCATTGTAGAGACTTAACCATAGTTATGAGTTAAGGGTTGGGTCAAAAAATATCTTAAGCTAGACAAATAAGTGGACTAAGTCAAAGTTTTCCACAAGCTTCTCCAAGCTTCCACCATGATTCATTATCCAAGTGTTTGAATTACTTAAAACAAATAAAACCCTAACTTAACCCTAGCATGGTGTGAGTCTCATACATACATGTTGCATGTGTAACCTAGCATGACACAACAATATATATCACATATATATTTTGTGCAAAAAGAAAACAACACATTTAACATATATCGCATATATATATCAATGTATCATAAAGTGAGAAAAGAAATCTTAAGCGAGCTAATATTAGTCAATATAATTTAATATATCAAATATATATTTATACATTAAATTATTAAATCAACTCTTGATTTAATAATCCGGTTATAATACATATAACCGACTAGTATCAAATGAATCAACTTATCGGATCAACACTTGATCCGATAATCCGGCTATATCACATATACCCGACCGATATCACATATCGCGAGAATAGAATACGGTATCACATACCCGTATTAATCTCGGTCCCACACATATCACATATGTGGTCCTATTCCGTTTCGCATGAACCAGGAAACCTCTGTGTAGGACTCTAAAGACTCGTCAATACCCCGGCGGTAGGTAATGATCATATCAAGCACCCACAAGCCGCAAGCAGTCTGCTAAACGTAACGACACATAGCATGTTTAGTGTTTGTGATAATTTAACTACAGAAAGTGAATCTGGAACTAATAGAAATAATCACTAGAAAAACTAACAAAACCAAAAGTATAATGAGCAAAGTAGAAGATTACATTGAAAACCTGAGCCCCAAACTCACCACCAAATCCGGCGACCCACCTTAAAATTCCAGCGACGCCGGTCTTACCTAGGCAATTGGTGTTGGTTTTTCTGCTGTAGCTTTGAGTTGGTATTTTACAAGTCTTTGTATTGTTTGTGTTGTTTAAATATGTACATAGTAAAATCTGGGAACGTTTTAGAAATGGTTTATCAAATTTCAGATATTTACAATACGGAGTTTTAGTATTTTGGTGTTGGAGCTGAACCGTTGACGTTTATACGTTAACGACAGAATTATATTGACGTTTTTGGGTTAAGTATACTATAGGTTCTAACCTACGGGCTTTTAGCTTAATGTTTTGGTTTTCGATATGATATTTATATCAATGCGATCTAAATACGAATATAGGTACGATTCGAGGATTCTGAGACGAAGTTGGCGATTTAGCAGCGTGGATTCAGCGAGCTTCTAAGTTGGTGAGTAGATTTACATCTACTGGGGAAGTCGGGTGGATGGAGTAAAGCACCCCCGCAACCTTATAACTATTATTATGATATCTAGTTAATTTAGTATTTATTCAAGATATTTATATAGTATCGTATCTAGTATGTCCTTCAATTTCTTACAGTTTCATGCATAGTTATAGATGAGATACAGTGATACGATATGGATATGGTTTGGTGGATTGTACGAGGGATCATACCATACTTGAGATGATACAGATACAGTGATATGATGAAATGTTATGCAAGATATTATATGATGAAATTTGTATGCCAGATAACGGCCAATTTATCTTTTGACTCGTAGAGTTAGGTTATATTCTGTTTTAGGATGTAATACTTGTGTGAGCTATATTCTTTTAAAAACTATGATTCGTTTGTCTTTTAAATAAAAATACTAGGATGCGTGCCAGTTTCTAAAACGGATATCTATTTTAAATTTAGGGCAGCTTCCTTATTTCAAACTTAACGTTTCGATCATTCCTAAAGAAAATGGTATAGCTCATAGCAAGTAAGTACAATAGTTACGTTTAGGTTACTTTACGTGTTGCATTATATTATCCATATTATACGTTTTTGCATTACGCACACTCTGATAGAACACTGCACAAATACCAATGAGTACTATGCTGCACAAGCACGTGAATATATGTTACACTACACCTCATTGGTACTGCCATGTCACTGTAGAACTGTTCTGCTATATATGTGTTAATATAAACAGGTTGTTACACCGTAGAACACTTGCACAAATACTAATGATTTCCATGTTGCACGAGCACAGACGCGCATGCTACACTACACATCATTAGTAGTACCATGACACAGTAGAATTGAAATCTATATTTATGTGATATAATTACGTAGTCTTCTTTATTCCTGTTGTAAATTACGAATATTACTAAGATAAATGCTGTATTTGATTCTTGGATTTTCTGGGTATTTTACTCCTGATGATATATATCGGTGGTATGTGACACTGTTATATATGTATATATATAAAATATCATCAATACAATCTATGCAAGTTTCTTTTTCCTTACATGCTATTTGATATGATGAGTTAAACGTCCACCATGAGTTTTGTGTTTTCTGATTTTATTCCGAACCGAGTTGGGGGTCATACGGTTGCGGATTTACAAGTTATCCAGACTGAGTTAGTGGGCATACAGTTGAATACATGGTGGACCCGGTCGAGACCGAGGGGCAGGATAGCCGCATTCTAGGCGGGGAGCCTAACGAGGTAACTCGATTCCGGAGATAGAAATGAGCACGGCAGATATCCAAGGGATACTGACCGGAGATAGAAATGAGAACGGCAGATATCCAGGGGATACTGACCGGGGTTCGATTGGGCACGGCAGATATCCAAGGGATACTGATCATAGCTAGGATATCGGTTGGCGATCATCTGTTGAGATGGTGTCGACGGTGTCTGTATTTACGTGTCGATGATGGACGCGAGAGATTTCGGATTTCGATGTCGATGCTGGACATCTATGTATATATTGATATGATCATTATCATGAGATACACAGTTGGATATTATTTAGTGGATTCAACCAGGACTGATCCGAAGGACAGTACCTGCATATATTTGTATAGACATTCATATACAAAAAGGAATTCAAATACGAACTATAGATTCATGGTTTTGATTCATATGACATTGAGATATTATACTTGGGATTGCATGATAGTTAGTATTGCACATATGCATATCATATAGTATATTGGTACAGATTATGATAGGACTATATATATGACCTAGGTATAGTCGTGCATTTCGATTTCTACCTTTCAATGTACTTTTATATGACCTATAGTAAATACGCGTATTTACAATTGAGATTATGATAGGATTATATATATGACCTTGGTATAGAATTGGCAAGTAACCCTGCCAATTCTAGAGTAAGGAGACCCGGTCTCGACTCCTCGAGATGGTCTTCCACTCTACCCTAAAACTTGGTTACTTGTGCTCCCCGTCTTGGGTCTATCCTAATGCGGAAAAGTAAATAATATACAATGGCGACATCATCATCAACCCGGAAGTTCCCCAATAAAAGAATATTACATTCAAGCTTTTACATGAATGAAAATGAAAAACTCTCATCTCACATAAAAAACTCCGGCTATTCAAAACACGACGATCCAATATAACATATCACAACAACACATAACATCACATGTCATCAACGTAAGTAAATATGCGTATCTCAATTGTCGTTGACATATAGCACCGAAACCGACGATACACCACATATTACACTTACGGTCGCAGAAAAGAAAGTGAAAAACAACAACAGTTGGAATCCGCAACCACCTTAGATATCATAAACCCAATATATCACATACACTGGATTTCATGCCTAACCATATGAATTCCTTAGACATCGCATGCCTAACAATTATAAACCCCGCATTTTAGTTTCAATATTGAAAACGCTTTCCAATAACCTGTCGGGTAATTCTACAAGATTTCCGATAATCTGATCGAATGCTCGTCGGAAACATTAATAGACGACCGCACCCCCCGGTGCCGTCGACGAAGTGCACTAAGGCGGAACACCGCAGCCGCGAGCATCCGAATGGATGCTTTTGGCGACGGAGTTCTTCTACAGTCACTTGGTTGGGGCTATGGGGCGTGGCTATCTAGTAAGATTATCCGGCGAGTATCCGCGTACACTACGTAATTGCGACGGACTTTTGATCAATATCAAAATTCTATGGCAACCTATTAAATGAGACTAAACTGCTAGATTTATAAAATTGAAACTAGTTATCACATAACCAATTATGTGGATTCCAAATATTATATCACAATCACAGATAACTGGCAGAAATTAGATAATTCGATCGATGCAACGATTTCCCAAAAATTCCTAGAGAGCTCAACACTTGAGCACAGTTAAAGTTAACCAGAGACATGCCACAGTACATACGGACCAACAGCTGAAGGGCCCGACCCAAGTCTCTCAAGTGGCGCCGCGGATCCGCCGCCAAAACCATGTTTTGGCCGCGGATCCGCGGTCACTTGGACGAGTTAGGGTTTCGTTCTTCAGGTGTGTCCATAGAATTCCCTGCATGATTTTCTGAGTATTTGTAACATGAAAAAATCTAACTTTTGGAAAAATTTCCAGAAAAGGGGTCATTTCGGGCTTTCAGAGTTCGATCAGACTTTAAACTTCGTCTAGACAACGCCTAATACTCTAGTTTGGCTCTGATACCACTGTAGGGTTAGCTTAGCACCTTAGCAAGATTTTGGAAAGCATCAATCATGCTAGTTTAAAATTTTTGGGGTGCTAAACAAACCAACCAAGTAATCGAACTAGAGAATTAGGGTTAAACATGATATGTAAACTCTTTACATCTAAGTGAACAAGGAATACAACCTTTGTAGACCGGTCCTTCACTTCAATAGCTCCGTGTAGTAGTCCATTCACTGCGATCACGAACTTCCGGACTCTAGAGAGGCTCCCATGAAGAATCGAACATGCTTGCTTCGAAGTCTTCGAGGCCGAAGGTGATCTACGTCGAGGAGACACTAGCTCATTCTATCTCTTCACTAATTGTGTAGATTAGTGAAGCAAACACCCTAAACTAAATGACAAGTAGTAGAGGATGATGAAGTAGGAAGTTGGCTCACTTTAGATATATTTTTCTCACAAGTTATCATCACTTTCACAAAAGCTAGAAAGATTGAATGGGGAAAAAGAAGATCAAGCTCAAGTGATGAATGAATCCATGAGGTTAGAAATGCAACCATAGTTAGTGTATGTCATCCACTAACCATTGTAGAGACTTAACCATAGTTATGAGTTAAGGGTTGGGTCAAAAAATATCTTAAGCTAGACAAATAAGTGGACTAAGTCAAAGTTTTCCACAAGCTTCTCCAAGCTTCCACCATGATTCATTATCCAAGTGTTTGAATTACTTAAAACAAATAAAACCCTAACTTAACCCTAGCATGGTGTGAGTCTCATACATACATGTTGCATGTGTAACCTAGCATGACACAACAATATATATCACATATATATTTTGTGCAAAAAGAAAACAACACATTTAACATATATCTCATATATATCAATGTATCATAAAGTGAGAAAAGAAATCTTAAGTGAGCTAATATTAGTCAATGTAATTTAATATATGAAATATATATTTATACATTAAATTATTAAATCAACTCTTGATTTAATAATCCGGTTATAATACATATAACCGACTAGTATCAAATGAATCAACTTATCGAATCAACACTTGATTCGATAACCCGGCTATATCACATATATCCGACCGATATCACATATCGCGAGAATAGAATACGGTATCACATACTCGTATTAATCTCGGTCCCACACATATCACATATGTGGTCCTATTCCGTTTCGCATGAACCAGGAAGCCTCTGTGTAAGACTCTAAAGACTCGTCAATACGCCGGCAGTAGGTAATGATCATATCAAGCACCCACAAGCCACAAGCGGTCTGCTAAACGTAACGGCCACCCGGGTATTGAGCGATCAGAAGATCAACAAGCAAGCCTGCTATAACTCCTGTGAATCCAATCAGTAACACTACCGCCAGTCTGGTCTCTTCGTCTGATATGTCGCATATCACAGCCTGGGGGTGGTATAACGTCAGACCCCAATAGTTTGATAAGTCATGCCGATGCAAGGTCCATAACGGTTTGAGAAACTGCTGATAACACTTACCAGTAAATCTTAGCAACCCTGGCCAGGGATTTCCTGTTATGGCCAATCAAGTATCGCGCAACATCAACTCCCAATACCGGGAGAGACGAAACCCCTCCTATCGCTCATTGCCTCCATGTGACTCGGGACTGTTCCCAAAAACCACCTTTTTGCACGATCTCTTGACCGTGGTATGGTGGAAATCAAAGCACAGTGGGAATCACACAAGACTCTATGACGATCTCGGGTCTACAGACTAACCTATACCAGTGTCACCAGAGAATTTCTATCCGACGATGGGTATAATACCATCTAGGAGTTCTCGGCGAGTCCGTCCAGTGTACCCAGTCTCTACTGAGCACCCGTATGCCTTCTCTGATGTCAGACACCAATGGATATGGGATCATCCATCACCCATCATATGGGTCAAGAAGCGCATACGCTAGTCTACTCTGGAGTACCGATGCCCTGTCTCGATACTCCTACGACTAGGAACATTTGAAGGATGTACTTATCGACTACCCTGTCCCCACTAGTATGATCTGCATCATAGTCTTGGTAGTTAAGTACAGATCCTAAGGGCTTTATCAACATGTAATAGAGAGACAATAAGTGTACATGTTAAGATAAAGAGCAACCAGATAGCATACAATCATGTCGAGCAAGAAAGTCCTCCCTATATATGTCCAAGCATCCACTACAATATGCATCGCATGTACAGTAATGGCCTCTAGGGCATACATATAACTAACAGAGAAGTAGCAGCCCCCCTCTCTCTCATCCAACACTCACACAAAAATATCTCTTTTCATTTTTCTATAAACAAATGTGTGCCATACCTCTCTACATGCCAAGTCCATGCTCATGCCAACTCACCCCTCCACCTCATTTGTAAAACAAATGATTTTATAAAAAAGGAAATCATACAAACAAGGTGTCCAATCTTCTAGAAGCTATTCCGTATAAATACAGAATACTATCCAGTACACGTATCGAAATACATATACGCGTATTCGTATCAAAATACGAATAGCCAAGAGAGAAAATGAATAATGAACAATAATACCAGAATACATATATATAAATACATATATATAAATTATTAAATCAAAATCTGATTTAATAATCCAACTTAATCCTAAGCCGTTAGTATTATCAACCGTCCGATTAAAGTCTATGCACCCTGTACACATATTTAATCGGACACCTGTATGTACCAACATACGTCATCTACACCATATTGCCGGAACCGTGAAAACCCTCTGTGTAGGACTCTCAAGACTCATCAATACGCTGGCAGTGGGTTTAACCACAAGAATATCAGTGGCACTAGATGTACGTAACTGCTACAGGTATTGAGCGAAAGGAAGGCCGACGAGCAAACTCATCCAAAACCCCTACTGAGCCTGACAGTGACAATATCCGTACAATCCAGTCTGTTCGTCTAAGAGTATCGCATGTCGAGTCTAGGGGGTAGATAAAGTCAGACCTTTACCGACGCGATAATTCGTGTCGGTATGAAGCCCATCACCACCTGAGAAATTATCGATCCTGGATCGGTAATTCTTGTCTACCCCGGCCGAGGATTTCTGGTGATGGCCACCCATGCATAACTCGACATCAACCCCAAATACCGGGAGAGATGAATCCCCGACGATCCGCTCACTGCCTCCACGTGGCTCGGGAATGTACCCAAATAAACCAGTTTGCATGACTCTTTTGAGCTGTGGTAGGGTAGTAATCAAAGCACAGTGGGAACTCACACGAGACATATGACGATCTCAGGTCGACGGACAAATCTGTACACATGTCACCTGGGAACTGCTATCTAACAATAGGTATAATACCAACTAGTAGGTTCCCGGCGAGTCCGTCCAGTGTATTCATAACCCAATGAGCACATGTATACTATCTTAGGTGAACAAACTAACACAAATGGCTTGTGAGACTTGGCCACCGCCCCTCGTCGGGGTCTCGATCAGTATACACTAGTCTACTCTGGAGTATCGATGTCCAGTCCCGAAACTCCCACGACTAGGGACATTTAAGGATGTGTTTATAGACCCCAGCTCCTACGTATATGATCGCCATCATAATGCTGGTAATCAAGCAAGAATCCTATGGGCTCCATCAACATGTACATGATGATAAAAACAAATCATATAGTATACTATCATCTCGAGTAAGACTGTTCCACCGGTATAGGTCATCCCTCAATCATCGCAATCGCGTGCCTGCGATTCAATAATTGACTTGAGGGCACTATAGCCAACATTGTTTTCTTTAGTTTTTCCTTATATTTTGTTGCAATACCAAATGAAAATCAGGAAATTTTCAACTCTAATTTTTTTTCTTTTTTCAATATTTTGCATGTTATAACACACAAAAATCGTGAAATTTTTCAATATATTACCGATAAAAGCTTAGTGGTGAGAGATGAAATCGAAAGAGATCTAAAAAAAGAGATTCGAGCAGGATTTTCCACCATACAAGCCTAGTTGTATAAGATAAAAGAGCGACAATTATTGAGCAGGTAGCCAGTAAAAAAACTTCCATTTCCTAAATATAATAAAAGAATTAAATAGAGAGTAGATAACAATTTTCCTTAATACCACTAGAAAGTTGGATGCATTGTAAAACTTTAATAGTTTCTCGAATTTGCCCTTTACCTTGGTCATTTCTTTTATGGGAGTATAAGAAAATCCTTGTCATTTTTGAAAAATTCAAAGGCATAAGGGAAATACAGATGTAATAATTAGGGTATATATGGTAAACCACTACCAAAATTTCGATCAAAGCCTCAAAGCAGCTCATGTTTTTGGCGGGCCCACTTGCCCTTGAGATAGTGCATAGTCACAAATTCGTCCTTCGGACATAATTCGGCGAGGTCAAAAATTCGGATTCGGAGAACTATTCGGAAAAAATCGGCAGGTATTCGGAAAAGATTCGGTAAGTTTTCGGGAAATGGTCGAGAAAGATTTTGAGCAAGAAATTAATATATGAGACACTAGGTTTTGATTTTGTGAATTATTTGCTGTTTTTTGAATTATTTGCTGTTTTTCACATAATTCAGGAATAATTCGCGAATTATTCGGCCCGCTGATTAAATCGGCTGATAAAAAATTCATGAATTATTCGTGAATTCAGCGAATAATTCGCGGATTATGTGACTATGATATCGCATGATGAGCTATTTTGTTCTCTCCCTCCAAAAACGAAGTTAAGAATGGTCAAAGAGGTATACTTAGCATAATGATGATAAAGGGTTAGGATTTAATCATTTTTAAAATACAATATTATAAACTTTGAATGATAGAAATTACATATTATAGATGTAAACATTTATATTTTAATATTGTTGCAAATAATACCACATCTCCTGTAAAACGTGTGTTAACAACATAAGACTATAAGAATAAGAGTACCTATATTTTCGTCCCTTTATTTGCATCTCAGCAAGCTTTTGGTATGTGTTAATGTAACATTTCGAAAATTTAGATAATAAATTAATTTAGTTAATTAAATAATAAAATGTTAATTTACAAGGTTATTGAAACAAAATAGGATATTTCATAAGTGGTATGTGAAACAAATTAAATTTGAAGTTTAGTTGTAATATTAATGAATCATAAGGGTTTTAGTGAAAAGATTAGCTTCATGTGTAATATGATATAGTATGGGGGGTTATGTGATAAGGTTAGTTCCTTATGCAAATTAGAAATTGTTAAGGGTTGTTATGCAAAAAGGGTAAGGTCATGTTAAGCTTAGGTTATAACCATGGCATAGCATATTATAGATGACACTTCATATGTCCACCTCATTCTTGCATGAAAATCCCACCTTTTTCCTTGCAACACCACCTACTTGCATGAAACCCCACCTTACTACTTGTGTGACACCTCCTCCTTTCTCTACAATAAACCCTTACTCTTTTCCCTATCTCACCCCCTTTGTTCAGTTCATAAGATCAGAAGATTAAAGAGAAGAAAAGGAAAAGAAAAACATTAGAACACATAAAAGAAAATAAGAAAAGAGAGAAGAGAAGAAGAACAAGTGCTAAGGATTTTCACCATCACCCTCTAGCTAGGACCTTGAGCTTGTGCATCTTAGAGAAAGCTTTTCCAGTGATCTTGTTGTAGGTATAATCCTTGAACCCTGTATGATTTTGGTTCTAAAACTGTTTTACATTAGAAATCGAATATCGTAATATCGTATTTTGATAAGTTTAGCCTCTGTTTGAATCTTCTCTAGTTTAAATGATAAATAGATTGATCAAACAGTACCTGGACCTTATAATCTAGACCTAGGATTAACCATAAGAAAACGAACCCCAGTACTCGGATTTTGGTCGGCGACCAACAGACAAAATCCGATCTCGCCGGATTTCTTGGAGGGTTTGATTATGTGGTTTTTAGGGTAGGCCTATGGGTGTGGATTAATGTGTTTGGTATTGTTTAAATAAGTTAGTTTTTCAGTGGGTTAAATCTGTAAGCTAATATCAGTTTAAGGGTAAAATTATATATACGACACATAGCATGTTTAGTGTTTGTGATAATTTAACTACAGAAAGTGAATCTGGAACTAATAGAAATAATCACTAGAAAAACTAACAAAACCAAAAGTATAATGAGCAAAGTAGAAGATTACATTGAAAACCTGACCGCAAATTCACCACCAAATCCGGCGACCCACCTTAAAATTCCGGCGACGCCGGTCTTACCTAGGCAATGGTGTTGGTTTTTCTGCTGTATCTTTGAGTTGGTATTTTACAAGTCTCTGTATTGTTTGTGTTGTTTAAATATGTACACAGTAAAATCTGGGAACGTTTTAGAAATGGTTTATCAAATTTCAGATATTTACAATACGGAGTTTTAGTATTTTGGTGTTGGAGCTGAACCGTTGACGTTTATACGTTAACGACAGAATTATATTGACGTTTTTGGGTTAAGTATACTCTAGGTTCTAACCTACGGGCGTTTAGCTTGTTGTTTTGGTTTTCGATATGATATTTATATCAATGCGATCTAAATACGAATATAGGTACGATTCGAGGATTCTGAGACGGAGTTGGCGATTTAGCAGCGTGGATTCAGCGAGCTTCTAAGTTGGTGAGTAGATTTACATCTACTGGGGAAGTCGGGTGGATGGAGTATAGCACCCCCGCAACCTTATAACTATTATTATGATATCTAGTTAGTTTAGTATTTATTCAAGATATTTATATAGTATCGTATCTAGTATGTCCTTCAATTTCTTACAGTTTCATGCATAGTTATAGATGAGATACAGTGATACGATATGGATATGGTTTGGCGGATTGTACGAGGGATCATACCATACTTGAGATGATACAGATACAGTGATATGATGAAATGTTATGCAAGATATTATATGATGAAATTTGTATGCCAGATAACGGCCAATTTATCTTTTGACTCGTAGAGTTAGGTTATATTCTGTTTTAGGATGTAATACTTGTGTGAGCTATATTCTTTTAAAAACTATGATTCGTTTGTCTTTTAAATAAAAATACTAGGATGCGTGCCAGTTTCTAAAACGGATATCTATTTTAAATTTAGGGCAGCTTCCTTATTTCAAGCTTAACGTTTCGATCATTCCTAAAGAAAATGGTATAGCTCATAGCAAGTAATTACAATAGTTACGTTTAGGTTACTTTACGTGTTTCATTATATTATCCATATTATACGTTTTTGCATTACGCACACTCTGATAGAACACTGGATAAATACCAATGAGTACTATGCTGCACAAGCACGTGAATATATATTACATTACACCTCATTGGTACTGCCATGTCACTGTAGAACTGTTCTGCTATATATGTGTTAATATAAACAGGTTGTTACACCGTAGAACACTTGCACAAATACTAATGATTTTCATGTTGCACGAGCACAGACGCGCATGCTACACTACACATCATTAGTAGTTCCATGACACAGTAGAATTGAAATCTATATTTATGTGATATAATTACGTAGTCTTCTTTATTCCTGTTGTAAATTACGAATATTACTAAGATAAATGCTGTATTTGATTCTTGGATTTTCTGGGTATTTTACTCCTGATGATATATATCGGTGGTATGTGACACTGTTATATATGTATATATATATATAATATCATCAATACAATCTATGCAAGTTTCTTATTCCTTACATGCTATTTGATATGATGAGTTAAACGTCCACCATGAGTTTTATGTTTTCTGATTTTATTCCGAACCGAGTTGGGGGTCATACGGTTGCGGATTTACAAGTTATCCAGACTGAGTTGGTGGGCATACAGTTGAATACATGGTGGACCCGGTCGAGACCGAGGGGCAGGATAGCCGCATTCTAGGCGGGGAGCCTAATGAGGTAACTCGATTCCGGAGATAGAAATAAGCACGGAAGATATCCAAGGGATACTGACCGGAGATAGAAATGAGCACGGCAGATATCCAGGGGATACTGACCGGGGTTCGATTGGGCACGGCAGATATCCAAGGGATACTGATCATAGCTAGGATATCGGTTGGCGATCATCTGTTGAGATGGTGTCGACGGTATCTGTATTTACGTGTCGATGATGGACGCGAGAGATTTCGGATTTCGATGTCGATGCTGGACATCTATATATATATTGATATGATCATTATCATGAGGTACACGGTTGGATATTATTTAGTGGATTCAACCATGACTGATCCGAAGGACAGTACCTGCATATATTTGTATAGACATTCATATACAAAAAGGAATTCAAATACGAACTATAGATTCATGATTTTGATTCATATGACATTGAGATATTATACTTGGGATTGCATGATAGTTAGTATTGCACATATGCATATCATATAGTATATTGGTACAGATTATGATAGGACTATATATATGACCTAGGTATAGTCGTGCATTTCGATTTCTACCTTTCAATGTACTTTTATTCACTGAGTTGGAAACTCATCCCCGTTGTACCACAGTTTCTTCCAAGTTTTGCCACTTGGATTATCGGCGGCTTGGGGATACATTCTTTTCGAGGATTGATTGGTAAGTGGGTTATTATGGTATCATATTCACTCTTGATTATTCATATATTGTTCTATCTAGTGGAAACTCCATCAACTTAGAAGTGGTATATTATGGACTTAGAGTTTTTGTGTGGTGATGTCGCACTCTTTGGAGTCGATTTCTTATTTAGATTGTTGGTTGCTCCATCGTTTGGACGTGGAGACTAGCTTCCGTTGGGTTGCTATTTTATTATATTGTATCGGGTTTTTATAAAAATGTAAAGGAGGTGATGTCAAGTTTCAAAACGTCATAAATGATTTTCAACTTACTTAGTTAAATTTAGATGTTATTTTAAATTGATTTTATCGGATGATTATTAAAACCTCACCTCCAATATTTTCAAAAAGGGTCTAGATTCCGGGTTTTCGACTTACTTGGATTGCGTCGACATCTTTAGATGTCACGTGATTTAAGTGCCGGTCATGTGCCACATTTGGGTCGTGACAGTTAATATTTATCTTTAAAAAAAGCTAACAGTCGATTTTTAGTGAAATTTAACGCGATCTTTCTAGAAACTCCATGCATTGCATAAGGCTTTACCTCTAGTTTTTCACTAAAATACAATCTAGATAAGGGAATATTTTAAGTAATGTTTTCTTATATAGGTTTATATATATTCTATTATATAGATAGATAAATAGTTAGTTCATAGACTGCTAATTCCATAAGACAAAACCAGATCGCTACAGAGTTTGGTCATCCTGGTTCTATCAAACTCGGATTAATTCATTTGGAAACAAACTGATGGAGGTAGAGATCTCCCTCAGATGCTGTCCTCTATCGATCTTATGGCTAGTGGGGTTGAAGGGCTGAGATTTGTTGTGGAAGATTGAGCTTGTGGATCTCAATGGGTTTGTTGGTTGATGGGAATGCCGAGCTACCAGCAAAGAAGTCCCGGGGTGAGAGACCACCGTAGGACCCTCCGACGATCAAGTAAGTACTGGGAAATATTTAGCTGGGTAGCGTATTAGAATGAATTCGAATTACCTGAATCATCTGGAAGAGGAGTTTATATAGGGGTCGCATTGGAGAGAGCCGATGCGAGATTCTCGCCGCCCGTTTCGTCCATGCGTCACGTCCGTGTTGATGGCAAAATACGCTCATTGATGGCGAGATTCGCTAGTGTGGGATGCGGGACATGGAGCGGTGGAGATTTCGTCATAGCGAGATACATGGAATCGTTACAAGGATGCTCGCACTCTATGCTCTCGGCCAAACAGAGGCGCTGAGGAATCTCTGCTATAGGATAGTTCGGAGACGAATAAGAAAGCTGAGGAAGCTCAACTCTATGATTGCTCGAAGATGAGTTATTGGCTGGTGGTTAGGCGAAGAAGGAACGTACTCAGGAGAGCCCCAAAAAGGTCGGGTGCTACCTCGGAGGCGAGGCGCCGAGGAATGTCCCATTGCATTATACATATTCCAGCTCCATAGCTCCAGGAATCTTGTGGGCTTACGTTGACGATACGTCATCTGCTATGTGTCGTGATTTAGGGAATCTCAACTTACGAATACCATCATTAGCCCCTCACTCTCGTTCCAGTCTATTTATGGGTCGGATCAAGAGTGGTCTGCTCGGTCTTCTCTGTTCAGCTTAGTCCGAGAAATCTTCGTGGTAGGTTTTCCGGGATCGACATAGAGTTTGGCGGTTATGTCTTTTTGAACCCCGAGTCTATGTGGAGTATCATCAGGCAGGAAGCTGTCTGCCGGCCTTGTGGCGAGGGCTAAGGATTCATAAGTTAGGCCGGGCAGGAATCTACCCGCCATGAATGGGTGCGACGAGCAGGAAGCTGTTTGCCAGCCTCGGAACTGAGCAGGAGTTTACTCATGTGAGGTCTTAGGATTCATGGGTTAGACCGGGTAGGAATCTATCAGCCGTGAATGTGTGCGACGAGCAGGAAGCTGTCCGCCGGCCTCGGAACCGAGTAGGAATCTACTCGTGGCGAGGGCTTATAATTCACAACATATGTTGGGCATAAATTTACCCGTTGTGAATGAGTGCGATGAGCAAGAAGCTGTCCGCTGGCCTCCGAACCGAGCAAGAGTCTACTTGAGCGAGGGCTGAGGATTCACGGGTTTGGTCAAGTAGGATTTTACCCGTCGTGAATGTGTGCGACGGGAAAGAAGCTGTCCGCCAGCCTCGGAACCGAGCAGGAATCTACTAGCGTGAGGGTTTAGAATTCACAACTTATGTTGGGTAGGAATATATCCGCTGTGAATGAGTGCAACGGACAGGAAGTTGTCCGTCGGCCTCCGAACCGAGCAGGAGTCTACTCGTGTGAGGGCTTAGGATTCACGAGTTAGGCTGGGTAGGAATCTACCTGCCGTGAATGGGTGCAACGGGTAGGAAGCAGTCCACCGGCCTTATGGCGATGGCTTAGGATTCACGGGTTAGGCTGGGCTGAAATGTACCCGCCGTGAATGGGTGCGACGGGTAGGAAGCTGTGGGATGCTGGAAAACCAGAAGCGGCAAACCGATCTGAATCAGTGGCAAACCGAGGCTTTTTAGGAGGGCTTGCGGACAATCCAACAGTCCGTAGACGCAGTAGCACCCAGGCCAGCATAGCGTGAGGGCACCATGGCGGACTACAGGAGACTTGGTCCGTCCACATTTAATGGATTGGAGGAGCCACTTCCAGCGGAGCAGTGGCTAGTTAACATGGAGAATCTGCTCATCGCTGCGCGGATTCTAGATGACAAGAGAGTAGATGTAGTACGCATCCAACTGGTGGATTACTCTCGCGAGTGGTGGCTCGTTGAGGAGACCCGTTTACCCAAGCCGATCAGTTGGGCAACGTTTTCGTGAAGTTTTTTTGGAGAAGTTCTTTCGCAAACTGCTCGAGAAGAAATGGAAGAAAGGTTTATTAGCCTGAAGCAGAATGGTGGATCCATTGATGCGCATGCGGCCGAGTGGACTCGGCTTAGTCGATTTGCGGGACCTTTGGTTGCTGACGATGAAGATAGGGTATGAAGGTTCATGCATAGGTTGGATATGGAGATTCAGAGACATATTATATCTTTAGGATTGACCACCTTCTCACAAGTTCTCAAGGCCGCCAGGGAGCAGCAGAGCTTCTTGGCGAAAGTGAAGAGTACGCAACAAGCCGTCGTAGTGCGGAAGCCAGCGTTTAAACCGAACAGAGCTCCTGTACGCAGAGGCATCCTGATGAACAAGCGAGGCATTGTACCTATGAAGAAGCCCGTTGTACCCGATCAAAAAAGAAGTATGATTTGTGACTTTTTCCATCTACCCGGACACTTACAGAAGGAATGTCGAAGGAGGCTTGGACTCTGTCTTGTTTGCAGATCAGCTGACCATACCATCAATGCCTGTCCTTCAAAGCTATAATTGAGTAACGATCTTAGAATCTACCGCAGAACCATATTCATGGACAGAAGCAGATTACTCAGGGGCCCAATCAAGCACGAGCCTTTACTTTGACGGCTGAGGAGGCCAAGGCTTCAGATGAAGTCGTTTCAGGTATCCTACCCGTTCATAATTTTTCCGCATTAGCATTATTCAATTCAGGTGCATCCCATTGTTTTATGTCGTCCAAGTTTATTACTGCACACTAGATTCCACACGCGGCCCTGTCTAGTTGCTGGGACATACACACCGGGAATGGGAAATTAATCTAGTAGCGAGTGCAAGGATTGTCCGATTGTTATTTGCGGATGAGAGTTATTCACGGATTTCTTGGTGATTGACACTGGCAGCTATGATGTCGTCTTGGGAATGGACTTTCTTGGCACTTTCCACGCTCACATCGATTGCAGAGTAAAGAAAGTGATTTTCCAGATTCCCGGACATCCGGAGTTTATATTTTCAGTGGGTAGCAGATCTGTTGGGCCAGTCGAATTAAGGGCTAGGCCAACAAGCGCCGTTATTTTGTCAATGGAAGTAGATAAGGACGAATCGCCAGCAGTAGTTCGTGAGTTTATGGACGTATTCGAGGACATCTCGGGTTTACCGCCAGAATGAGATGTGGAGTTCGCGATTGATTTTGTTCCTAGAGTAGCGCCGATTTCAAAGGCGTATTATTCGATGGCACCAGTGGAATTAGAAGAAGTCAAGAAAAAAAGTCGCCGAAATACTAGAGAAGGGTTGGATTTTCAGCAACAATTCATCCTGGGGAGCTCCAATTCTTCTAGTCAAGAAGAAGGATGGCATGCGGAGGATGTGCATCGACTATCGAGAATTAAATTGGATGACTATTAAGAACAAGTACCAGATCCCTCGCATCGGCGAATTATTCGATCAACTCAGTGGCGCGGGGGTATTCTCGAAGTTGGATTTGTGATCCGGATATCATCAAATTCGAGTTAAATCAGAAGATATTTGCAAGATAGCGTTCCGAACTCGATATGGGCATTACGAGTACTTAGTGATTCCATTCGGAGTCACGAACGCACTGGTGATATTTATGGACTTGATGAACCGAATCTTTTCACCGTATTTGGACCAGTTCGTAGTGGGGTTTATCAATGATATTCTGGTCTATTCGAGTGAAAGTGTATCCTAGCACCACCACAAGGTTAAAACCGTCATTAAGCATGCAATTTAAAAAAATTCGGGATGCTAAGCCACCCTATCCAAAGATCTAACTAGATTATTAGGGTTTAAAGCATGATATAATAAAAACTACACTAAGTGAAGAATACTACAACCTTTATAGACCTAGTCCTTCACTTCTAAAGCTCCGGGTTGTAGTCCCTACGACTCCTCGTAGCTCCACTTGAAGAAGTGTACGAACTTGCTTCGCGATCTTCATGTCGAAGATGATCCACCCGAAGTTTTTCTAATACAAGCTACTTCTTCACTAATTTTTCTTTAGTGAAGGAAACGCCCTAAACTCAAGTGCTAATCAAGTGTAGGATGATGAAGTAGGGGTGTAAAGCTCACTAGGTTTGTCCAAAGCCCTATGGCTCACATCACATATGAGGGTTAGGGCTTGGAGAGGGAGGAAGAAGAAGATGGAGAGAGCTAGAGAATGAACTCAAGAAAAATGAACAAGTGTAGAATGGCTTAACCTCACTCCTCACTCATTGAAGCATACAATATATCACAATACAAATATTGAACCATGCTTCAATAATGCAAACAAATGAATAAAATAATGAACAAAGCCATGCTTCACCCATTCCTCAAAAGTCTCCCCATTTTCCACCTCTTTTTCTATTTTCCAAAAAAATAGAAAATCCATCCATGGTACATATATAACACACACACACACACACACACACACACACACATATATTAAGAGTAGAAAATAATTAGTGAGCAATAATATTAGTTAATATATAATTATATCAAATATAAATATATATCATTGTTCAGTCAAAAATATCGCACATTTGATATAACATTTTCCTTACTTTTCTTAAAAATTTAAAGGTGTTTATTATAAATATAGAACATATTTGGGCTTATCTATAAAAATACTATTTACCATATATTTATATATTATAATTAATATTATGAAGGAAAATGTATGCATATAATATTTATATAATATTTTGATAATTTAAATATGCATATCATATCAAATATCCTTAATCAATATTCTTAAAATATAATATCATATCAAATTGGTTAGGATAATATCTCAAAAATAAAAAATATTACTAATATTATTCTTTGAGATATGGTGCAAGATTTGGCTCAGGTCAGAAGATCAAGATGTTGAGATGTCGGAAATAAAAAATCTGCCGAAATATTAAAGAAAATCGAAGAATCAATACTGGCAGAGACTCAGGAAATATTTTCAAGTTTCAGACATCAACTAAATCTCCATGTGTCACAAGAATAAAGCCCTTGAAATATGCACCCAAGATCTTACCAAACAGCCGCGGATCCGCAGCTAAACCATGCAATATGCGGCAGATCCGCGGCCGATTCACCGAATCAGGAGTTAGAATTTTCAGGTTGGATTTGCTACAACTAACTCTAATTCTGGGGATCTATGGTTTCTGGCTTTGGGTCTATATAAAGGACCGAGGGCTAAACTTAGAAATCATCAATCTTTTATACAAGCTAATCACCATCAAAGAACAAGTGATCCAAGTCAGGTCTAAGATTCGACATGATAAAGCGACGTGAGATTCGACGGAACATCTACATCCGACAAGGCAGAGATCGAGAGCAAGTTCTTCTTCCTCTTGTAATCTAAACTTGAAGTTTGTACTTATGAAGTTGATTAATAAAGCTAGATCTTTAGTTTAATTAGTTTAATTATTTAGTTACATTATGAATTTCATCTCTATCCGTTCTTCTATCTCCATCATGCACGAGTAATTCTCCGCTTGATAGGGTTCGTAGGATTATGGTAGAACAATAGATGAGAAAATGTTTTAATTTCTTTTAAGTCTTATGAAGTTTATAAACTTCAGCAAAATAAATGTTAACATCCTTATCGGGCACGCTACCAATTTATTGCTAGTCTCGACCGCGATTTGAGATCAGATTAACAATTGTTTTGTTAAGGGCTAGACATGAATAGAGATCAATGAAAGGACAAGGGTCAATAGTGGGGAAACCCTATTTTCTTCCAAGAACCGTAATCCTCATTCATCACTATCTATCTAGTATTAAATCTATCAATAGATAAAAGGAGTAATCTTTATTAGTCATCCATGACTACTAAATCCGAACGAACCCTACAAGCATTCTTCTTATAAAATCTATATCTGTATTCAAACTAGATCTGCATTCTCATCCGTATTTTGACGTAGATCTAGAAACTATTCTTCACCATTCTTCCTCTTTTCAATCAACACGTCTACGGTAAGATTAAAAGATTCAACGTTTTTCTGAGGACGACCCGTACTCAACTCGGCTAGCTACATGCGACACCGTTATTGATTGCGGTTACTACACACTCACATAAAGAAATCAATCAATCATATTATTAAATCAACACTTGATTCAATAATCTGGTTATATCACATATAACCGACTAATATCATTTATCTGTATATCATATTATCAAATCAACACTTGATTTAATAATCCGGTTATATCACATATAACCTAACCGATATCAAATAACGGCCAGATTAGAATACGGCATCACATTCTTGTATTTAATTAGGCCCCCGCACATATCAACATATGTGCCCTACTTCGTTTCGCTTGAACTAGGAAACCTCTATGTGGGACTCTAAAGACTCGTCAATACGCCAGCAGTAGGTAATGATCATATCAGTTACCCACAAGCCGTCAGCGATACTAGCTAGACGCAACGGCTACCCAAGTATTGAACGAATAGAAGATCAACAAGCAAGCTTGTCCAAACTCCCATGAAGCCTATAAGTAACACTTACCGTACAGTCCGGTCTCTTCGTCTGATATGTTGCATATCGAGTCTAAGGGTGGAATCGTCAAACCCCAGTAACTTGATAAGTCCTGCCGATGTATGGCTCATAACGGTTCGAGAAACTACTGATAACACTTACCAGTAAATCTCATCAGCCATGGCTAGAGACTTACTATTATAGCCAATCGAGCATAGCGTAACATCAACTCCCAATACAGGGAGAGACGAAACCCCTCCTATCGCTCACTGACTCCATGTGACTCGGGATTGTACCTAAAATCCACCTGTTTGCACGAATCCTTTGAGCCGTGGTAGGGAGGAAATCAAAGCACAGTGGGAACCACACAAGACACTATGACGATCTCGGGTCTACAGACTAACCTGTACCCGTGTCACCAGAGAACTGCTATTTGATGATCGGTATGGTACCATCTTGGAGTTCTCGGCGAGTCCTGTTCGGTGTACCCATTATCTAATGAGCACCTGTGCACAATCTTTGATGTCAAACACCAATGGTTATGGGATCAACCATCGCCCCATACAGGGTCAAGAAACGTACATACTAGTCTACTCTGGAATATTGATGCCATGTCTCGATATCCCCTCGACTAGGAACAATTAAAGGATGTGCTTGTGGACTATCCAGGTCCCACTAGTATGATCTGCATTATAGTCCTGGAAGTCAAGTCCACATCCTAAGGGCTTTATCAACATGTATCAGAGAGACAGTATAATAATACAAAGTGTACATGTTAAGATAAAGAGCAACCAGATAGCATACTATCACGTCGAGCCAGAAAGTCCCCTATATATGTGTCCAAGCATCCACTATATCATACAATAATGACCTCTAAGGCATATATATTTCTAACAATCTCCCACTTGCACTAAGGCCAGTTGTTGTAGTATCTCATACCCAACATCCCAAAAAGTCTCTCAAACCGCGTCTGGGGGAGGGCCTTCATGAGTGGATCCACTACGTTGTCCTTCGTGTCAACTCTCCTGATCTCGATCTCCTATCGATCTACTATTTTCCGAATCAGGTGATACCGCCTAAGAATATGTCTGGATCGCTAATGGGACCGGGGTTCCTTGGCCAAAGCTACAGCTCCATTGTTATCACAATGCACAGGTATTGGATGCTCAATGGATGGAACCACACCAAGTTTAGCTATGAATTTCTTCATCCAGACAGCCTCTTTGGCAGCATCGTTGGCAGCGATGTATTCATCCTCTATCATCAAGTCTGCTATGGTATCTTACTTGGAACTCTCCCAACATATCGCTCCTCTATTGAGGGTAAAGACAAAACCCGAGATCGACTTACTGTCATCCTTATCACTCTGAAAGCTCAAATCGGTAAAGAACTCCACCTGGAGTTCTCCGTTACCATACATCAAGAACATTTCTTTAGTCATTCTTAAGTACTTAAGAATGTTCTTCATAGTTGTCCAGTGCTTTTCCTCAGGATCTGATTGATACCTACTCACTACACCTAGTAAGTAAGTTACATCCGGTCTGGTACATAATATCTCATACATGATAGACCCGACTGCCAAAGTATAGGGTTTCCCTTGCATGCGAGCCCTTTCCAAATCAGTCTTGGGAGACATCTCTTTAGAGAGAGTGATTCCTGAATAAGCGGGTAAATTACCACGCTTAGAATTTTCCATACTAAACCTCTTTAGTATGGTGTCTATGTATCTGGATTGGGACAATCCCAACATCCGCTTAGATCTATCTCTATAGATCTTTATCCCCAGGATGTAGGACGCATCATCTAGATCTTTCATGGAGAACTTTTGTGATAAGAAAAGCTTGACCGAGTGCAGCATAGGAACATCATTTCCTATCAAGAGTATGTCATCCACGTACAATACAAGGAAGACAACCTTACTCTCTACAACCTTCTTGTATATACAAGGTTCATCTACGTTTTTGATGAAACCAAACTCTTTGATAGCTTCATCGAAACAGATGTTCCAGCTCCGTGATGCCTACTTTAATCCGTAGATTGATTTAAGCAGCTTGCACACACTTTCGCTGCTCTCACTGTCTACGAAGCCCTCTGGCTGTGTCATGTACATGCTCTCTTCTTAATCACCATTTAGAAAAGCGGTCTTGACGTCCATCTACCAGATTTCATAATTATGGTATGCAACAATGGCAAGTAGGATCATGATGGACTTAAGCATAGCCGCTGGAGAAAATGTTTCATCATAGTCATTGACGGAAATCTTTTGCTACAAGTCTAGCTTTGAAAGTCTCAACTTTTCCATCTACACCAATTTTCTTCTTAAAGATCCACTTGCTCCCAATGGGTTTTACACCTTCAGGAGCAATTTCCAAAGTCCATACTTTGTTGGTGTACATGGATTCCATCTCAGATCACATAGCATCCAGCCATTTCACAGAGTCCCCACTTATGATGACCTGGTCGAAACTAGTTGGGTCATCATCTTCCATGATGCAATCCTCACTCCCACCTTCTACGAGAAAACCGTAGTATCTCTCAGGTGGATGAGGAACCTTACTAGATCTGCGGAGTGGCTGAGGTTCGTCGGGGACTATTGTATCCTCCAGTTCTACCAAATTGTCAGTTATAGTTTGTGTAGCTGGAACTTCTTCCAGCTTTACCTCATTCCACTAATTTTTTATAAGGAATTCCTTTTCTAAAAAGGTGGCATATTGAGCAACAAACACTTTTTGTTCTTCAGTGTTGTAGAAGATATGCCCTCGCGAATATTTAGGATATGTTACAAACTTACACAGAACCGACCTTGCCTCGAGCTTGTCCGGATTTTGATTTTTTACATAAGCCGGACAACCCCATATCTTAATGTAATTAAGACATGGTCTCTTCCCCTCCCATATCTCATATGGAGTGGTAGGTACTGATTTGGTTGGAACCCTATTCAATAGGCATGCAGTTGTCTTAAGTGCATAACCCCAAAAAGAAATCGGTAACTCAACATTACTTATCATAGAGCGCACCATATCTAATAGGGTGCGATTCCTCCGCTCCGATACTCCATTGTGCTATGGTGTATATGGAGGAGTAAGCTGAGAGAGAATCCCATTCTCTTTTAAATAGTCTCGGAATTCCGTGCTCAAGTATTCTCCTCCCCGATCAGATCGAAGGATTTTAATACTTTTACCTGTCTGGTTCTCTACTTCGCTCTTATATTCCTTGAATTTTTCAAAAGCTTCAGATTTGTGTTTCAACCAGAACACATGTTCGAATCTTTAGAGATCATCGATGAATGTAATAAAGTACGAGGAACCATTCCTGGTATGTATAGACATAGGACCACATACATCACTATATATCAGTCTCAAGAGTTCAGTAGCTCTTTCTCCATGTCCTGTAAACGGAGTTTTGGTCATCTTGCATTTGAGACATGACTCGCAAGTTTCATAAGATGTAAATTCGAACTGATTCAAATATCTATCTTTATGCAACTTAGCTAGTCTTGTCGCATTGATATGACCTAGTCTACAATGCCATAAGAGGGCTTCGTTCATTTCTGAACTTTTTCTCTTGTGTGTGTTCTGTATGTTTAGAACTGTCGTTTGATTTAGAACGTATATACCATTACATAATGTATCAAACCCAATCAACACTTGATTTAGGAAAATGTTCATAACATTATCATCCAATACAAAGTTATATCCTTCTTTATGCAACAAAGAAACTGATATAATATTGCACATCATGTTTGGTACGTAATAACAGTCGTTCAGAATCATTGTATTACTATTTGGTAATACTAGGTGATATTCGCCAACTGCTTTGGCTGCAACAATTGCTCCATTCTCTATTTTGAGAGACATATCACCCTTTCCCAGTTCTCTACCTCTTTTTAGCCCATGTAACAAATTACATACGTGGGATCCTGATCCGGTATCCAATACCTAGGTAGAGCAAACTGAGAAACAGTTCTTGGTAACGAACACACCCGAAGAAGATGCATCATCATGCTCATTCTTCGTTCAGGTTGTTTGGGAATCCTGATATTCTCCTATTCCTTGCTCAGACTTATAACAATCATAAGAAAAAGCGGAACCAACGTTCCCCAGCTCAGTATAATAAGCGGGTTCGGTCAATACATCCATATTATTATCTTGATTAAGGCGTGTCATTGGTCGCTATCTGGAGAGAGAGAGAAGGAAACGCTTTAGCATACGCTCTTTACAAGATTAGATTGGTTATTATCTTATCTAATCAGGATGGCTCCCACTATTTTTATCAAATCTTTCTTCAAACAAGTTCTCCGATCGGTCGGCTAGGCAGGTATTGGTACTCCAAGAGAGTCTCCCCATGCTTTCGCATAGAACTAATTGAATAACATCGTTTCCGTAGGGGCATAATCCCGTTAACACCTTTCTTAGACACCTGCTGGATCAGCTAATTATAAAATGGAAAACTCTCTTAGGAGTAACTCTTACTTGTAGTGGGTATCGGGATCCAACCATCTCATAAAAAGTATGCAATCTCATTGCAAATTTCAAAACTTGAAATTTCCAATATCTATTTTTACTCCTAACGACCTATGACCTTGACGGAAATCAACAAACCATAGGCCGCTAGTCAAGTTTAACCCGTCATTTCGTGATTGAATTAAACCCACCCGCACGACCCTTGACGGAGGTTAACAAGGACATATGATTATCCTAATCCAATCGCATCATATACAGCAGATAAGCACTAATCAGCTACCGCACACTACGCCTTGATGGAGGTCAATAGACGCAGCACGAATACTAAATAGCACTTATCTGAAATGACGGAGTGCTACGACTGGTTTTGAAGAAAACCTTTAACGTAATGAACTTGATACCGTTGTAGAATCTAGTGTTTTGACAAGGAGCGGTTTTGTAGCATTTACTAGTTTTTCTAAATAGATCACTCCCGGTGAAGAGATCTCAGCTCTTTCCTCATCGAATGAGGTGCTGGATATTCATCAAGGAATACCACTATGCAAATCAAGAACTAGAGCTACCTTTTTAAAATTTTTGATTCTATAATATCTTTACGTTTATTTTCTTTCCATTAATCTCATTAATGATGTCCCATCATTTTTATTTTCCTAAACATCACAGAAAAGAAACGAAAATAGAACGTATGCTTATGCCATCCGCATTCGCCACGAGGCCCCATCATACACCGTTAGATTACTTAATTAACGGCAGAGCAGGGGCTGAACTAGCGCGGGTGCAAAACATAAGCAACGTTTATTATATATATATATATATATATATATCATCCGTCTCACGCCGTTATATGATCACATCACAGAACTCAAGCAGCAGAAGTCAACATATGAAATATTGGATATATTAGGGGGTCCGTGTTTTAAATCAAGCCAGTAATGAAAAATACGGATTCCACGGTCATGATGAATAGCCAAACCCACATCCCTAGACCCCCTACGAGAGCGGCAAGCTGTTAGTTATATGTATACCCTAGAGGCCATTACTGTACATACGATGTATATTGTAGTGGATGCTAGGACATATATAGGGAGGACTTTCTTGCTCGACATGATAGTATGCTATCTGGTTGTACTTTATCTTAACATGTACTCTGATTGTCTCTATGTTACATGTTGATAAAGCCCTTAGGATATGTACTCGACTACTGGGACTATGATGAGATCATACTAGTGGGGCCATGGTAGTCGACGAGTACATCCTATAATTGTTCCTAGTCGTGAGTGTATCGAGACAGGGCATCGATGCACCAGAGTAGACTAGCGTATACGCATCTTGACCCATATGATGGGAGATGGATGATCCTATATCCATCGGTGTTTGACATCAAGGATGGTGTACGGGTGCTAAGTGGAGACTGGGTACACTGGACGGACTCGCCGAGAACTCCCAGATGGTATTATACCATACGTCAGATTGCAGTTCTCCGGTGACACTGGTACAGAGTAGTCTGTTGACCCGAGATCGTCATAGAGTCTTGTGTGGTTCCCACTGTGCTTTGATTTCCATCATACCACGTCTAAGAGGGCGTGCAAAAAGGTGGCTTTTGGGTACAGTCCCGAATCACATGGAGGCAATGAGCGATAGGAGGGGATTCGTCTCTCCCGGTATAGGGAGTTGATGTTGTGCTGTGTTCGATTGGCTATAACCGGAAATCCCTGGCCAGGGTTGCTGAGATTTACTGGTAAGTGTTATCAGTAGTTTCTCGAACTGTTATAGACCTCATATCGACACGACTTATCGAGCTACTGGGGTCTGACGTTTACCACCCCTAGGCGAGATATACAACATATCAGACGACGAGACCGGACTGTACGGGAGTGTTACTGTTTGGATTCACAGGAGAAGTTACAGGCTTGCTTGTTGATCTTCTGAGCGCTCAATACCTGGGTAGCTGTTACGTTTAGCTGACCGCTTGCAGCTTGTGGGTGTTTGATATGATCATCACCTACTGCCGGCGTATTGACGATTCTTTAGAGTCCTACACAGAGGTTTCTTGACTCAGGCAAAACGAAGTAGGAGCACATATGTGATATGTACGGGACCGAGGATAATGCGATATATGATACCGTATTATATTGTCGCGATATTTGATATCAGCCGGGTCATCGGATCAAGTGTTGATTCGATGAATCGGTACGGATAAATATTAGACGGTTATATGCGATATAGCCGGATTGTCGGATCAAGTGTTGATTCGATAATTTAATGTATAATAATATATTTGATATATTAAATTACATTAACTAATATTTGCTCACTAAAAGATTCTTTTTCTCACTCGGGTAATACATTGATATATATGCGATATATGTTAATTGTATTATTTTATTTTGTTACGATAAATATTATATATGTGATATATAATATTGTAACATGATATGATAAATAATGCAACTTATTTAGTGGAGTTTAAACATGATTAGGGTTTGGATTAGGGTTAAACTTTCTAGATGTTTCTAGAAGGTTTTCTTTTTGTTTTGTGAAAGATATTTGTGTGTGACTCATTCTTAACTCAACCCAAACCTTAACCCTTGGTTAATTCTCTACAATGGTTAAGTGAACCATGGTTGCATAATTGATCATTATCTCCTTTTCCTATTCATCACAAAAGGATGATTCTAATATTGTTCATCATCTTCTTCCTTCTTCTTCTTTGCTTGAAATGGTTTCTTGCTTTGATTTTTGTGATGGATAAATATGAGAAAAAGATAAATAAAGAGAGCAAAAATCGTACTTCATCATGCTCATCTTCCCTTGCCATTTAGATGAGGGTGTTCACATCATTTCATGAGTGTTAGCTTGTGTTAAAGAAACTTCAAGGTAGATCATCTTAGTATCGAAGATCGGAAGCAAAGGTTGCGTCTTTCTCTTCGTGGAACCACTCGAGAGTCCGGATCCCGATGATCGCAGCGAAGGGACCACAACACGGAGCATATGAAGTGAAGGACCGGATCTACAAAGGTTGTAATCCCTCTCACTTAGTGTTAAAGTGTTTAGCATGCTTGTTTTCGCCTAATCTCTAGTTTAAAGTTCCGTATTCGGGTTGTTTGGCACGGCTAAATTTTAAATCGGGCATGGTTGATGCCTCGTAGACCCTTGTGCGCATGCCTAGCAACCCTACACAAGCAACCTTGCAAATTCTAGAGTTAGGAGACCCGGTTTTGACTCCTTGATATGGTCTCCCACTGGACTCTAGAACCCGGTTACTTCTGCTCCCGGCCTTGGGTCTATCATAATGCGGAAAAGTAAATAATATACATCAATGGTGACATCATCCTCAACCCGGAAGTGTCCCAATAAAAGAATATTACATACAATTTTACATGAATGAAAATTAAAATACTCTTGACTCACGCAAAACCCCCCGGCTATTCAATCACGACAATCCAATATAACTTATCACAGCAACACATAACATCACATGTCATCAACGTAAGTAAATATGCGTATCCCGAATTCCGTTGACATATAGCAACGAGATCGGGGATACACCACATATTACATTTACAGTCGCAGAAAAGAAATGAAAAACTACAATATTTAGAATCCGCAAATACCTTAGACATCATAAACCCGGAATATCTCATATTCTGAATTTCATGCCTAACCCTATAAACCTTGCATTTTGGTCTCAAATTGAAAACTCTTTTCAATAAGCAGTCGGATAATTCAACAAAATTCCCGACTAGGTGTTCGCGTACTATACGCGATTACGAAGGAGTTTTGATCCAAATCGAAACTCCGTGGCAATCGATCAACCGAGTCTAAAACGCTAGATTTATAAAATACTAACCAGTTTCAACAAAACTAATTATTGTGGATTCTAAATATTATATCATATATCATCATAATCTTGACGATGTTAAATATTTCGATAGATTCATCAAACACCCACAAATCACAGAGAGCTCAACAACTTGAGTCTCACTAAAAATACCCAAAAATGTCAAATATCACAATGGAGCAGCACAAGAAGCACGATACCACAATCCCTCAAACTTGCGGCGGAACCACGGTCAAACTAAGGTTTAGGCCGCAGTTCCGCGGCGGTTTAAATGAATTGGGTCTTCATTTGTCTTGAGGATCCATAAAATACCCTGCACGATTTTTTGAATATTTTTAATCTGGAAAATTTCAACTTTTGAAAAATGGACAGAAACTTGATAAAAAATGGGTTTCGAAGTTCGATCGAACACTTTAACGTCATGAAGACTTATCCTAATATTCTAGCTTGGCTCTGATACCATGAAAGTGTATCCTAGCACCACCACAAGGTTAAAACCGGCATCAAGCATGCAATTTTCAAAAATTCGGGGTGCTAAGCTACACTATCCAAAGATCTAACTGGATTATTAGGGTTTAAAGCATGATATAATAAAAACTACACTAAGTGAAGAATACTACAACCTTTGTAGACCAAGTCCTTCACCTCTAAAGTTCTGGGTTGTAGTCCCTACGACTCCTCATAGCTCCACTTGAAGAAGTGCACGAACTTGCTTCGCGATCTTAGTGTCGAAGATGATACACCCGAAGTTTCTTTAATACAAGCTACCTCTTCACTAATCTTTCTTTAGTGAAGGAAACACCCTAAACTCAAGTGCTAATCAAGTGTAGGATGGTGAAGTAGGGGTGTTAAGCTCACTAATTTTGTCCAAAACTCTATGGTTCACATCATATGTGAGAGTTAGGGCTTGGAGAGGGAGGAAGAAGAAGATGAAGAGAGCTGGAGAATGAACTAAAGAAAAATGAACAAGTGTAGAATGGCTTAACCTCACTCCTCACTCATTGAAGCATACAATATATCACAATACATGTATTGAACCATGCTTCAATAGTGCAAACAAATGAATAAAATAATGAACAAAGCCATGCTTCACCCATTCCTCAAAAGTCTCCCTATTTTCCACCTCTGTTTCTATTTTCTACAAAAATAAAAAATCCATCCATGATACATAATATACATACATACATACATACATACATACATATATATATATATATATATATATATATATATATATATATATATATATATATATATATTAAGAGTAGAAAATAATCAGTGAGCAATAATATTAGTTAATATATAATTATATCAAATATAAATATATATCATATTATTAAATCAACACTTGATTCAATAATCCGGTTATATCACATATAACCGACTAATATCATTTATCTGTATATCACATTATCAAATCAACACTTGATTCAATAATCCAGTTATATCACATATAACCTAACCGATATCAAATAACCGCTAGATTAGAATCCGGTATCACATACTCGTATTTAATCAGGGCTCCCCGCACATATCAACATATATGCCCTACTTCGTTTCGCTTGAACTAGGAAACCTCTATGTGGGACTCTAAAGACTCGTCAATACGCCAGTAGTAAGTAATGATCACATCAGTTACCCACAAGCCGTCAGCGGTACTAGCTGGACGCAACGGCTATCCAGGTATTGACCGAATAGAAGATCAACAAGCAAGCTTGTCCAAACTCCCATGAAGCTATAAGTAACACTTACCGTACAATCCGGTCTCTTCGTCTGATATGTCACATATCGAGTCTAGGGGTGGAATCATCAGACTCCAGTAACTTGATAAGTCATGACGATGTATGGCTCATAACGGTTCGAGAAACTACTGATAACACTTACCAGTAAATCTCATTAGCCCTGACCAGGGACTTACTGTTATAGCCAATTGAGTATAGCGCAACATCAACTCCCAATACTGGGAGAGACGAAACCCCTCGTATCGCTCACTGCCTCCATGTGACTCGGGACTGTACCTAAAATCCACCTGTTTGCACGACTCCTTTGAGCCGTGGTAGGGAGGAAATCAAAGCACAGTGGGAACCACACAAGACACCATGACGATCTCGGGTCTGTTGGGGTCAAAAATTACACCCCGGTTGACCAAGTCAAAATCAAAGTCAACCCCAAGCCAAGTAGGCCCAAGCCCAGGTCAAAACCGAGCATGGAAGAGACCAGCCCCATGACAAAAAGAATGAAGTCATAAATTGATTTAATAAATTTTTTTATATAGAAATAAGTGTATGAAAAAATGGGCAAAAAGCTAAAATTTTGTAAACCCCATGGCTTATGTGCAAAAAGAAATAAGGACATAAGGCATGGGATGGTTTAAGTGCCATTTGACAAAGTCCAAGGGGCTATATATAAAGTGTGTATCTTATAAAGGCAAACATGATGAAAAAATTTAAAAAAAAACTTTTTTCATCCTCTAAAAAATTAGGGTTCTGTGCCTCCTTCTCCTTTCTCAAGGTTCTAAACCCTCTTTTTTTTTGAATTAAATCAAGAATTTAACTCTTCTTTTTCCAAAAAGAAATAGTTTTTCACCATAAAACCCTTGAAGGGAATCTCGGATCTTTCATTAAACCCCCAAAAGGGGAGATTTTTATGTCTCGTCCCTTTTTCTCCAAGATCTAACCAATAGAGAGGAGGAGGAAGGAGACCCATTTCCTAAAAACCCTAGTTCCGGAAGATCCAAGGCTCAAAAGAAGATCTAAGGCTAAAGGGGAGAAGAAAGGGGTCCTCTTGGATCCTCCCCTTTTCTGAGAGTTTCCAAAGTCCCTCAGGAGTTTAACTCTAAATCCAGATCCAATTTATTACATAGGAGTTTAACTCCAAAATCTAAATCTTTTGGGAGTTTAACTCAAAATTCATACCTAATTTCTGTTTAGGAGTTCAACTCCAAAGCCTCTCGGGAGTTCAACTCTCAGCCTAGGGGCTAAGCCCTTTTTTCTGCTGGTGCTTTCAGCGGTCGCGTGCCGCGCACGTTACCCGCAGACGCCCCCCGCGCATGCCGGGCACGTGACCCGCGGGCGCCCAGCGTCCGCGTGAAGGGAACGTGACCCACGGGTGTACACCGCCAACGTGCCACTCACACGTCTTTAGGATGCTCCTCAGCCCTTTTTTATACACTCCACACTCAAAACACGTCCCCCACTAAAAAAATTTCTAACGGGGCGCTTCCCCGCACCTGCAAAGGGGCTGCTATCCCCCTTGACCCCCAGCCCGCTATCCAGGTAGCGGGACCCCCGTACACTCTTCAAGGCCCCCGATATACCCAAGACCCTTCAAAACACAACACACGCACACTGCACATTAAGTTCGCATGACCAGTTTTACCCGTCAATCGGAGGTTTTTTCGCTCTAAAGGCGAGGGGTAATTAACGGCAGTTTAGTCCGCGGTTGCCGGAGATTCGGATCGCCACAATCAACAAACCCCTACATACCTTAGACAAGGGGGATCTGTAATGTGCTTGACAAGCGACGCGTATTCCCATCTCAATGGGGTGACGAAAAACACCCTACAGATTCTGGCACGCCCAGTGGAACCTTTTCTCTCCTCCTATATTTCAGGTTAATCGTTCATGCGAACTCAATCAATATATATATATCGATTTCCTGTACTAAAGTCATTTTTTTTCTTTTCCTTTCTTGTGTGTATAGGTTAACAGCTTTCAGTTACAATCTCGAACTCAGCAATCATGTCTCCCATGACGAGCTTTGTTTCCAACACTACCCCGATCCAGTACGTGGTCAAGATCAACACCCGCGTGGTTCTCCCTGCAAGTCTCAGCCAGCAATGGGAGGAGTCACCCTGTCAATTTGGTTCCGTCATCATCTACCCTGTCGAAAGCGCTTATCTGGCAGAAATCCCGGCAAACCAGGAGGCCAAGTCTGTCTCAAGGGGCAAGAGGCCGAACGTTGTGATCGCTAAGGCACCACAACCCAAACATAAGACGGTGTTCGAACGACTCTCTGGTGCTCCAGCTGGGGGCAAGACTTCCGGTACAAAGGGCGACATCAAACATTGCGGACGAGCTCAGGCGACGACTCTAACAAGTGCACAATTAGGCGTATCTCCAAAGCACTCCATCACCTGGTCTACGTCGGCTTTCCAAAGAGATGTAGCCAGCCAAGTGCTCAAATCAGAAAAGTTAAGACAGAAGAGGCTCAGGTATCGAGCCAACAAGAGGGCCAGGACTCTGGCCAAGTGGAATCTTATGAGGTTCCAAGAGCAGAGTTACCCCGTGACGATGGCTGAGTCGGCCGTAAAAGTTAGCAATTCTTTTGAACCTCTGAAGTGGGTTTAGAAAAATGCCATGACCGCCACAATCAAGAAGACAGCAGTCCGAATGATGCTACAAAGAGATGTGTCCCAGCCCCAACAGAGAAAGCATGACACCGTCTCTTCAAGAGTCTATCAGGAGCTTTGTGCCGCACGAACACAGCGGGGCAAAACCAAAAAGGAAGCACCAACACTATTCAAGAACCCGGTCAGGCCAGCCGCCTTCAGTCGATTGCCCGTTACCGAAAAAGAGGGGCCCCGACAACGGTCCATGAAATCAGCTACCAATAATGAAAGGACTGCCGGATATGTTATCCAAACTGTCTATATGGCGGGCACACGCCCCAGTGACAACCTGCGTAGCAAAAGCAAGGATGGGGCTACCACATCCTAAGCCCAATCTGGTTTGAATGTGGTTGCCGCTTCACAAGATCAGCTGCCTCCGCTGGATGATGAAAACCCTCTCGATGAGGCCGATAGGCAGAAAGATCCCTCAGTCCATGTGGAGTCAAGCTCGGACAGCGAGGAAGAGCCGACTTTCCGCCCCAGGACCGCAGAGCAAGAACTGCTTCAAGAGCTTCGAAAATAGCTCAGGAGCAAAGATAAAGAGATGGCCAAGCTCTATTAAAAAATTGACGACCTAACGAACGTTGTGATGCAGCTTAAGGCTCAAATTGCTCGGGCGCCTCCCTATCAAGTACAAGTCTCTACTTATGAGCTGGGTGATGACAACCCGAAGCAACCGATGCCTGTCCCTTTGGGTCTAAGATTGGGCGAGCCGCACGAAAGCCGGCCGCATTCCACTTCTGGGGACGTCTTAGCCCCAGATAGCGCCATCCCACTAACACAAGATCGGATAATGGATTTGGTCACTAGCAAGGTTAGAACATTGGTAGCCGAAGCTGAAGCTCAGAAAGAAACTGGCTGTAGTAGGCGGCCATGTCCCGCACAGTACGATCTGATCGAGTTCCCGAGCGGCTACGTCATTCCTAAGTTCGGAAGATTTGACGGGACGGAAAACGTAAATCAGCACGTCGCCCACTTTAAAGCGTCGTGCGGAAATACGGGGGGCAATAATGCATTCCTTCTTCATCAGTTTGTCAATAGCCAGACCGGTGTCGCTTTCGACTGGTACGCAAGTATACCAGACGGGTCCGTCACTACTTTCGCCCAAATGGAGTCTCTATTTCGGCAAAGATTCATGAGTGTTAGTGACAAAATCTCCATCGCTGACCTCGTGAGAACCAAGCCGGGGAAAAACGAAAGCAACACAGACTTTATTTCCTGATGGCGCAACCTCACTGTCAAGTGCAAACCGCCGCTAGAGTAGGACCAGTCCATCAGCCTCCTTATTGGGAATCTCAGTAATTGGATGGTCCCATTTTTATGTACAGCAGGCCTCAAGACATTTCAAGAGCTGACCAAGAAAGTCTAAATGCTGGAACGCTCGAAACAAGAATCTACCCCAGACTCTCAGAGAGACAAGCCTTGGAAAAGCAAAAGGGACAACAATCGTAGTACCGGGAATTCCAGCAATACCAATGTTTTCAATGCATCCGATAATGAAGACAAGCGAAAGGCAAGCAAATCCAAAACCAACCGGTCTCGAAATCCAGTGCTGGGAGGAGAAGGGCCTTCCCTAGAGGAGAAAAATAACAAGGTTTACTCTTTCAGGAGGGACAAGGTCCGAAAGATATTCAAAGATGCCTTAAACAATGGTCTACAATTGCCGGAGTCGAAAAGACCTCACGAAGCAAAAATGACCGACAATCCTCTATGTTGCATGTACCACCAAGTAATGAGCCATGCGATTGATGATTGTTATATCTTCAAAGACTGGGTCGAGAAGCAGTATAAGACTGGAGAGATCGAGTTGTCCAAGAGTGTGTTAATGAACAATCAAGTTGCAACCACCAACTTTATACAGACACAAGCTGAAGCCTTCTAGGAGAAGACAGCTAAACCCGCTACCCTGAGAAATGAAACTGACTCACCGCAGCCTCCATGGAGCATGCACATGTCTAAAAAGATGAAGAAAATGCTAAAACTACTTCAGAAGGAGCCCAGAACGGAATAGGAAGGGCAGAAGGAGCCCGCCGTTCCAGCTACCAATTTGGCTCAATCAGGCTTAAAATCTAAAAAGCTAAAGATGAAGAAAAGTGCGGCTCAATGTGAAAAAGAGTCTGCGGGGAGATCGACTATTCAAAAGTACATCGATTCTCTCGAAGACTATGAACAAAAGGAAATAACTTTGATTCAATTGAAGGAGTTCTTCCCCGTAGAAGCGGCTGAAATTCTGGAAGAGCTAGAAGAAGACTCCGATAACGAGATTCCTATAGTGACCTGCTACGTCGTTCACCTTGGTAGCGAATATGAGGTGGAGCTCTATTTTCCCGAGGAGGACGAGGAGCTCGTCACAAAGGCCAACCAAATCCAGCTCAGAAGCGACATGGCTCTACCGCAAAATCAGGACAATGCCCCAAAAGGGAAAGAAAAATAAGTCACTAATGAAGAAGATGGCGAAGAGCCGGCTTATGAAAATTCGAGTCCTTCCTCGGTGGATTATAATGTCTTGGCTCATCTCCGAAAGCTTCCTTCTCTCCTGAGCATCTACGATGCCTTGGTCCTATCTAAGGAGCTTAGAGATGTTCTCATTCACGCTCTACAAAACCCCGAGCGGTACCAGGTTCGCTTTGCGGAAATTGATATGAAAGAAACCTAGTACACTCTGCATACAGCCGCAGTCACATTTTAAGATGAAGACCTGTTACTAGGAACAACTGAGCACAACCGACCGTTTTATATGATAAGGTACAGCGACGGGGAACGGATTAATTGCATATTGATTGATCCAAGGTCCTCAGTGAACATCATGAACTTGCGGACTCTGAAGAGTTTGTCAATGGACGTCCGACACCTGTCAAGAGAAAGGATTGTCATTCAAGGTTTCAATCAAAATTGCCAGCAAGTTCTGGGATCCATAGCTCTGTCGATCAGGTTTGGAAACCTACAAACTGAAGCCAAGATATACGTGATCGACGCCGACACGTCCTATAAGATTCTCCTAGAAAGGTCGTGGCTTCACGATTACGGTATCGTTCTATCAACTCTCCATCATTGCATGAAGTATACCAAAAATGGAGAAGAAAGACGCATTGACGGAGACATCCGGCCGTTCGGTGTGCATGAAGTTCTTTATGAATATTCTCAGAACTTTCTGAACCTCCAAACCGCCGAGCCACAGCTGACCGAAAACAGAACGGCCTCGAAAATCAAAAATAAATCTGAACCGTCTGTTACTTTCAAAAGCGAAAACCCCCAAGTGCATCCGTATTTCGGCAGTGACACTGATTAGTCCGACGTTGGAAGTCCATCCGTCCGTCCATAAAAACTGCCCTCATCTTGGTAGCGATACGAACGGGTATGATATCTAAGGCCTATCCGACAGCAAAATTCGCTCTTGTTTAGGCACTGAAGAATCAGAAGAAGAGGATCCGTCTTGCAATAGTTGTGCAGATCAGGCTCTTATGCAAAAAGTGAATCTAAGAGAGACCTTCGAAGTTACGGAAGGGTCCCTAGCCATCACAAGGGTGTCGGAGCAGATGTGCAAAGTGCTCGACGCATTGTCAGTCTCCACCATGGACCATCTGAAAACCTTCTACATTCCCAAAAGAAAGAGTGGGCAAAAGGGCATCCTGTTTTATGGGTCAAATCATGTCGTACACCCGAACGATTTGTCTGTCACGTGCCTTCTCTATGAAAGAGGCATAAGAGCCGTCCTAAACCCCAGATATTATGCGTCTGAGATGCGGGAATATTTTAAAAAGTGCGGATGTCGGTTATATTAAACGGACTCCGAAGCGAAGTTTTATGAGGGGCTGCGGCACTCGCCTCAGGTCCGAGCACTCATCGATGGATGAATCCCAGATAGACGAGGCATAGGTTTCATTCAACCTGATATCAAGGCATGTTACATGATTCATATTGGTGAAGCCAGCGAAGAGTCCAATGATAAAGACGAGCTAGTCGAGCCAGAAGAAGCCCCTCAAGAGTTCGAAGATGGCGGACAAGCAACCTTCGACAAGCTAACTGAGGTTGATTTGGGAACGCCCGATAATCCAAGGTCGACCTACATCAGCTCACTCTTGTCAGAGGAAATGAAAGAGCCGATAGTCACCCTGCTGCATGAGTTCGCCGACTGCTTCGCATGGACGTACACAGAAACGCTTGGCTTTTCCCCTGAAGTGGTCGTGCATAAGATGTCTATATCTCCTGATGCTAAGCCAGTCAAAGCAAGCTCCTCGAAGAATGAGAAGGGAACTGGAAGAAAAGGTCATCGAGGAAACAAAGAAACTCATCGATGCCAGCTTCATCAGGGAAGAGAAATACGCAGACTGGATCACGTGCATCGTCCCAGTGAAAAAGAAGAACGGGCAGATACAAGTTTGCGTCGATTTCAGGGATCTCAATAAGGCATGCCCTAAAGACGATTTTCCTTTTCCGGTCATGGAAATAATGGTCGACGATACCTCAAATTACGAGCTGTTCACTTTCATGGATGGCTCGTCTAGATATAATCAGATCAAGATGTCGCCCGAGGATGAGAAACACACAGCATTCTGAACCCCAATCGGAATATACTGCTACAAGGTGATGCTGTTGGGAATGAAGAATGCAGGCGCCACATATCAAAAGGCAATGACCAAAATCTTTGATGACTTAATCCATAAAGTCGTCGAATATTATATTGATGATTTGGTTGTTAAGACTGAAGCCAAGGCCGATCACATCCGAGATCTCAGAGCTGTTTTCACCCGACTGAGGGAATACGATCTAAAGATGAATTCTCTGAAGTGCACTTTTGGCGTGTCGTAGGGAAAATTCTTGGGCTTCATAGTTCGACATAGGGGGATCGAAATTGACCCATCAAATATAAAGGCCATCATAGAGATGCCTTCTCCAAATAATCTGACACAGTTAAGATCCTTTCAAGGAAAACTCGCTTACATATGAAGGTTCATCTTGAACCTATCAGGGAGATGTCGGCCTTTCTCAAAGCTCATGAAGAAGGGAGCTCATTTTGTCTGGGACGTCGAATGTAAAGAAGTGTTCAAAAATATCAAACAGTACATGTTGCACCCTCCAGTGCTTGCTTCTCCTATTCCAAATAAACCGTTGATTCTCTATACAGCCGTGCTAGATGAGTCACTTGGTGCGCTCTTTCCCCAGAATAACGAGGAGGGGAAAGAGAATGCCCTCGACCACCTCAGTCGAACGTTAGTCGGGGCGGAACATAACTATTCCCCGATTGAAAAGTAGTGCCTGGCCCTGATATTTGCCGTGAAAAAGCTAAGACACTATCTTCTCGCTCATCGGGTTATGCTGATTTTCAAGGTCACCCGCTCAAACACTTAATGACTAAAGCAAGCCTAGCCGGTAGAATGGCAAGATGGGCTATCTGTAACAACCCTAATTTTCCTATACAAATTTTTAAATTTTTTTTCAAAAATCCATAAAGGGGTATTTTAGCCTGAGCACAAAATATAAGTAATTATTTTGCTTTTTAATTACAAGTTAAAAGAATGTAACAACTCCATTTTTAGTGTACAAAATTTGCTTAAAAATTAATGTATACTTGGGCTATTTACATTTTCTGTGACTATTTTAAGTAATTAAATAGCTCCATAATTACAAGAATGAGCTTGTAGCTCATTGGTAATACCTTACACTGCTGAACCAAGCCACCAGAGTTCAAATCCCATGCCCCACATTATTTTTAATATTATTTTGTTTTAAAAATTTTAGAAGTCCAACAGTCAACACGTGATAAATTCCAAAATTTCCACTACTCACAAAAAACTAAATATACCAGAGCTTACATCTGGCGACCCCTCACCTTCCGAGCCCCCGACTCGGCCGGTCGGCCGAGTCATCAATAGATGAAAGTTGCCTTTTCAACTTCTTTACCCCCCCTGCACACTCCATTTATTTGGATCGTTTCCAGAGAGCCCATTAACCACCATTTACTTCATTTTTAATGATTTTTAATACATTTTTACATTTTTTAAATCAAAACCCTTCATCTACCCTAACCCTAGCCTAACCCTATAAATACCAACCCTACTCTCTACCCTTTCACCCCAAACTCTGAGCCAACTCTCAAAAATTTCCTACAAACCTTGTATACTTTGAAATCGAGCACGAGACGAAGCTACGACGAATTTTTCGGCGAACTTTCGACGATCATTCTAGGAGCTCCCGATGACGAAGCGACGCACTGGCAACTCCTCCCGTTCCACCTCCCTGTCCTAAACCCGTAAGTCCCCAAATTCTATCTCTCTATTCTTTCTAAAATACGGAATTATAAAACCCGACGGAATCGGAACAAATCCGATTTCCGATTCGGTTTCTTCTTAAAACTTCACTTTTCTTAATACAATTATACTTAAACCTTTTCATGTTGACTATTAATCACTACTAAACAAGTTGAACAAGTTTCATCACAATCTAATGCCATTTGTAACTTTTAGGGTACTTTTTCATTAAAATACTATATAGTTTCTTTTTCGACATTTAAACCATTAAACTTGCTATAACTTTAAGTAGATCACGAGGTAATGACCTACCTCATCACACACTCATATGCAACATAGCACAAATACCCTTGGGAACATAAAATACGGGAAAACGACACATTTTCATCTAAATACCATAATTAATAAAACCGTTTTCCTTAATGATTAGTATTTATACAAATCTTTGCAAAGCGCCGCTACAACCCATTTGGAGAACCCGTTCGGGATGGTGCGGATTATCGCACATCCTCGGGATTAGTAGTGCGAGATGCAGACCTCCGCAAGGAGCATTCGGTCTCGAAAGATTTAAAATACGATATCTTAAGAAAACGAGATTTCTAGAATATTATATATATACTAAAATTATTTTCATATAAATATATGTATATGTAACATAAAAATATATATTTTGAATTATTACAAATATTCCACTTTTTCTAAAAATGTCACAAGAATCATTTTACACTAAAACATCATGAATTCCATACAAATCAATATTACAATTAAATACCTTTATTTATGAAATTAGGATATTTTCACTAGAAATATCACAACATAAAATCTACATTCATTACAACTCTAAAGACGAATAATAAATACTTGGGGTGTATTTTGAAAAGTATATAAAAGTATTTTTACATAAACCTCCCTCAAGTTCTATAAATTACCCTAAGGACCCTAGTAAACATAGGTTTAAGCGGGACCAATCTCTTGAGCCTCAGGGAGCCGGAGAAGTGGGTGCTTGCCTATTTAGGGTAGACAACTTAATAATGGTGTTATCAATACGGTAATCGTCTTTGAAAAAGACACAAATCCTGCCGTCCATGTGCAACGGTTACCGATAACATCAAAACAATATGGGCTTCAATTTACTTTTCTAATTGTCTGACTCAGATTGAGTCTCATTATAATCTGACTTGAATATGATTCAAGTACAATCTACAATCTACAATCTACAATTTACAATATTACAATTCAATATGAATCCATGAATCCACTATTCCAGATATTCAATCTATCAACTTGACCGAACCGAACCATGTATATACATTTTATTTACATGATTATACAGTTACATCCATGATTCTACAGTTACATACATGATTCTCCAGTTACATCCGTTTACTGATATCATGGTTTCGGTCAGTCATCCAATTATACAATCTATACAGTTTACAATACAAGACAATACAATACAACAATACAATCAAGATAACACTACGGGGTTTAAGGGGTAGACTGGTACAGAATATGTTAAAGGTGGCACGAGGTGGTCACTTAAGACGTAATTACATCCATGCCGTTGTTCCGTGGTATTATCGACGGAGCCTTGTACTACGGGTTACCAAAGTCTCCGGTGTAAGTGGAACTCCTCTCGTATACACTGGCATCTTCTGTACCAAGCTATAAACAACAGCGTTAACATAGCATTATAACCATATAACACAACTTTAAGAGATACCTTCTTTTTCTGTCTATTCTATTTCTCCCTTATCTTTGGGACTTACCGAGCGACCTGTTCGCTGACGACATTCTCTTTCTTTCTTCTTTGAATGTCGTCAGGTGATCTGGACACGTCAAAGATCGAGCCTACTGCTGAAGACTTAGACCAGTTCAGTGAAGACCCTGAGCTCTAGTTCATTGTACACTTTCCATTCAGTACTTTTCTTTTCTGTTATGCCATTGTTTAGGCATTGCTTTTTATTTCAGTTGTATTTACTTTCCATGCATTGTACAGAAAGAATGTGAATAAATAAGTTGTTGTTTTATTATATCTTGTCTCTTGTATTTTTATTTTATATTGCATAGATACGCTTAGCGTATTTACTTCACAGTAAATACGTCGCGGCCTCGTCGCGGCCCCTTCGCCGTATACCGGGAAGCGGGGCGTGACAGGTTTTGTTGGTGACCCATGCAGGTCAGAGTTGTATGGAACACTGCCATGCAATTCTGTTCTGCGTGAACAACCTAAGCAATATAACACAAGAACCAGCAACTAAAACATTCTTTATAATCATGTTCCTTGAATCTTATCATTTCATATTCTTTGAATCATATACTTTGAATCTGTCCTAACTTAAGTTTTTCATTCAAGGTTATGGATTCCTCAAACAATACCAACACCAATTTCAACAACACTCCACCTCCACTATCAATCACACCTGCCGTTCTTGCTCCACTCAACGAGCAAACGGTTTTGCTTGAGGCAATTCTCAGCCTCCTAGAGGGACAACAGCAGCTCTTGAACTGTCCCGAGGCTGAAGCATATAGGGTGAATGTCACGCCCCGCTTCCCAGAGTACGCTAAAATGGGCACGTGACATAGCCAACCATGCTACATGTGGGTAGGAAGTATCCATCCACAGTCACATTACGGCTGTAGAGATATCAAGAACAAAATAAAACTATCTAAAACATGTCCATAATCCAAGATAACATGAGTCAATAATAAATAAATGCGGAAGCGAAAGATCTAATACAAATAACTGGAATGTATGTCCCATAATGCGGGCTCACATCAGGAATAAAATGCAGGAAGGAAAAGCTAACTACTGCTAACACTCACAGCTCAGCCTGTCGGCTGAAGTACTCCTGCTCGGGCTGCGGCAGCGGTACAGAATCTGGGCCATGCAAAACCCAGACGTCAGCGCGTCAAGTCATCAAGTAATAATATAATAAACAGGCAATGAGAATATAAACATGAATAAAGCAAGGGTAACAATAATATGAATCAGAGCAGTGCAGGGTAGTGTGCAGTGGGTAAACTAAACTGTGCTATCAGGTTCTCTATTCTAAAGTCTTTGAAACCAATTGATGAATCATCGATGTAACTCAATAGTATCCCGTATATACCCGGGACCACGGCCACAATATTCTCGGCTGCAGCCGAGACATGCCGCTAGGCACAAAACAGGAATGTGTACACTCGATAGTATCCCGTACATACCCGGGACCACGGCCACAATATTCTCGGCTTAAACCGAGACATGCCGCTAGGCACAAAACATGAATGTGTACACTCAGGACAGGTAGTGAACTGTCGAGTTACAAGTCATGTTTCACCTTTGATTTCCCCATACCCCCAAGTTATATGTGCAAGTCAAGTCAGGTATCCCGAAATCAAGAAACTAATGCCAACACAGGATCAGATAACAGGTTTGTCTGGATAGACAACAGGAACGGTCCATGAGGACTACATATCAGGTTTGTTGGCATTAGACACAAGATCAGGTAACGGATCAGGTAATGGTACATCATGTCAAGTCAAGCAGTATACGGTACCATGTCGGTCAATCAATGTGTAGGTAGCAAGACAGTTCAAGAAGCAAGCGATATCATAGGTGTACTCACAATCAGTTATATAATCAAGCATGGGCATTAACGACATGAGATAAGCAATGAAGTAAGCAATAGGCAATTTCACTGAATTAGCAGTACAGTTGTCAGTTGTGTCACAGAGATGATTTCAATGTTATGCGAATGCAGCATGATAATTATGGCCTTTTAATCATGTTAACAAGTTTAAGCACTTTAGAGGTGCAATGATTTATATAAAGGTTCAATACAGCTATTACAGGTTAACATGCATACGAGTGTCCGAATGGAACAAAACTATAGAGATAAATGCCATAAGCTATGTCAATATTAAAAATGTGATTAAACAGGTAAATGTGGTTATTAGGTTCAATTACAAACTGTAGGTTCCAAGTTTAAAGATAAAATGATATATACAATATTGTACATGAAAAAGTGGGAAATTATAATACCAAAGTTAAATTGCGGGTTTTAGGGTGTCATTAATTATAAGTAAATATCATTTAGCATGTAGCAAGGGGTACTTGCCTCGACGGGTCACGAATCGAGAAAACGGAACGTTAACCGTCGACGGGGAAAACTCGCGATGGCGCACGGTTCACGGAATGAACCCAAACGACGAACAATGGAACCACACGGGTCGGGGTACCACGCTGGAACGTCGGGACGCGACGTCGGCAACACCGGATTTCGGCCAAGTATACAACAGTGGAAAACATCAAGACATGCACAAGAAAGAAAAGGAATATAAAGAAATACAAAGAAGGAGGGAAGGAGGATCTGATAAGGGAGTGCTCACGGGATCCGTGGGACGGGTGGTGACGGTCGACCTCGTCGACGGAGCTCCGGCGGTGGCCTACTTGACAGCGACAAGAAGTTCCAGATCAAGAAAAATATTCACAGAGAAAGAAAGAAGAAAAGAAAAGAGGAGGGGAGCTAGCTCACCGAGGGAGGCTTGCGAGACCGGGGACACGAGGACGGGGTCGCCGGCGGCGACTCACGGCGGTGCGACGGTGCGCAGGGGATTGCAGGTCTGGTCGGGGGTGCATAGGGAGAAGGGAGAAGGAGGAAAAGGGGCTTGGCTGCGACGAGGGCGATGAGACGACTAGCCCGACGGTGCTGGTGCCGGCGATGGGGTTGCGGCGGCGACGGGGGAACGAGGCGGCTGAGCTCTGCGATGGGTTAGGGTTTATTTTTCAAAAAGAAGGAGGAAGGAGGTGGTTATATAAATATATATAGAGAGAGAGAGATTTACGGGGAGAGAGAGAGATAGAGAGAGAGCGCGATGGGATAGAGAGAGAGAGAGAGGAGAGAGAGAGAGATAGAGAGAGATAGAGAGAGGAGGAAAGAGGTAGGGCCACGGGAAATAAGGTTGTGATTGGCTGAGGTTGTTAAGGAAAAAAATATTAAAGATTTAAACAGTGAAAATGTTATAAGTTTAAGGAAAATATTCGATGATTTGAATATTAAAAATTTGGGATTTTGGCGCAAAATAAAACATTTCCAAATCGCGCCCGGGTCGGGTCCAAAAATTTGAAATTGAAATAATATGATTTTAAGCGGGATCCAAAAGTGAAAATGAAGTGTTTTATGATTAAAAAGCATACCCCCAAAACGGACACACGTACGTGCACGTAGCCGTCCAAACTCGCCCGTTTCAGCGAACGGGACGAGAACACGATGCACGGACACTACAACGGGGTTAGGGGTGTCAAGTAGGCCAAGATGAATATTTTTAATTCTATTTTAGGTGCCAAAAATTGTTACATGCAGAAATGAATTTGCCGGGTAAAATTTTACAGTAAGTAACAATCAAGCAAAATAAATGAAATAAGTGCCATACTACGTTCAAACGGTAACTGAAATTAGTAGCATTGGGCTTGGGTGTTACATTATACCCAACTACAAAAAGAATTTCGTCCTCGAAATTCCAAGAATACAAAGATAGATAACTACAAGAAAAGGTGAGGAAACTTCTGCCGGATTTCATCTTCTCGTTCCCAAGTGGACTCTCCATGCGAGCGATTACTCCAAGAAACAAGCACAAGGGGGATCACCTTGTTCTTAAGAACCTTTTCCCTTCGATCCACGATTTCAATCGGTCGTTCCTCAAAAGTCAAGTCTTCTCGTACAGTTAGCTCCGAATGATCCAATACGTGTGTTTCATCTCGAACGTATCTTTGTAGTTGAGATACGTGAAACACATCGTGCACATTAGCCAAGGACTGCGGTAACGCCAAACGATACGCTACCTCACCAACACGCTCCAAGATCTCAAAGGGTCCAACGAATCGAGGACTAAGCTTTCCTCGACTTCCAAAACGAATCACCCCTCTAGTCGGTGATATCTTCAAGAATACCAAATCACCCACGGCGAACTCTAGAGGTCTTCTTGACGTATCTGCCCAACTCTTCTGTTTGTCTTGTGCTGCCTTCATATGATTTCTGATAGTGTTAACCTTCTCAACTGTCTGCACGATCAAATCTGATCCCAATAATCTTCGTTCACCGACATCGTCCCAGCAAACAGGTGAACGACACTTACGACCATACAAAGCTTCAAATGGAGTCATCTGGATAGTTGCCTGAAAACTGTTATTGTAAGAAAACTCCACCAAATGTAGATGATCTTCTCATGAACCCTTGAAGTCCAACATGTATGCTCTTACATATCCTCAAGGGTTTGGATTGTTCTCTCCGACTGACCATCAGTTTGAGGATGATAAGCTGTGCTAAACTTCAATCGAGTCCCCAAACTTTCCTGTAGACTCCGCCAAAAGTGTGATAAGAACCGAGTGTCCCGATCGGACACGATGCTCACCGGTACTCCATACAATCTTACAATCTCTTGCATGTACCGCTCTGCCAAAGTCTCTGTTGATTGACCAACCCGGAAAGGAATGAAGTGAGCTGCCTTGGTCAACCGGTCAACAATTACCCATACAGCATTGTTGCCCTTTGGACTCCGCGGTAAAGCCGTCACGAAATCCATGGTTATATGTTCCCACTTCCACTGAAGAATCGGAAGTGGTTGCAATAAATCAGCAACCCTTTGATGTTCAGCCTTAACTTGCTGACACACCAAGCACTTCGCCACAAAGTGAGCAATCTCCCGTTTCATGCCTTCCCACCAGAAATGCTGTCAAATATCTCGGTACATCTTTATGCCTCCTGGATGTAAAGAATAAGCTGAACTGTGTGCTTCTTTCATAAGCTCTTCACGAATATCCCCCTTTGGCACACACAAACGGCTACCATACCTCAACGAACCATCCTCGTGGATCAATAAATCTGTTCGTAGTCCGGCTTCAACCTGTTCTCGAAACTTTTGCAGTCTAGGGTCCTGCGATTGTGTTGCTTTAATATTCTCGATCAATGATGACTGTACTTGCAGCTGCATCAACTGTCCCGTAGAATGCGGTAGCACAACCTCCAAGTCAAATCTTCAAAAATCTTCAACAATCTCCTTCTGCGTAGTTAACACATGAATTGCTGGTAACCGACTAAGCGCATCCGGCACGACGTTAACCTTCCCCGGATGGTACTTAAGATCAAGATCGTAGTCAGCCATCAGCTCCAACCATCTACGCTGCCTCATATTAAGCTCCTTCTGCGTGAACACATACTTCAAGCTCTTGTGATCAGTAAAAACTTCGACCCTTTCGCCCAAAAGGTAGTGTCTCCAAATCTTCAAAGGGAAAATCACAGCCGCATGTTCCAAGTCATGAGTTGGATAGTTCTTCTCATGGGTCTTCAACTGTCTCGATGCGTATGCTACAACCTTCCCATGCTGCATCAAAACACATCCCAAACCTTTCCCAGATGCGTCGCTGTGAATTACCTGAAAGGTTCCTAGGCACTCTAGTAAGGTTTCATGAGGCATCGGACATGCCAATTTTAAATTTTAGTGCCGAGAAACCCTAAACTTCGGATCTTAAACTAGATGTTTAGGCGAAATAGAATACTAGTTAACTCTTAACTACTAGGATACGGAAATTACAACCTTTGTAGATCCGGATATCCACCTCCACGGCTCCGCAACGAAGTCTTCTCGCTGTACATCATGAATCCTAGACTCCTCCGTCGGCTTCATCGGGAAAACAAGCGGAATAGGTCGTCGGCTTTGTGTCAAAGACGATCTACGTCGAGGTTGCACAAACTCAAGCTCCGACTTCACAAACTTGTGAAACTTGTGAAGTAAACACCCAAAACAACTTGGCAAGAGGTAGAGGGTGAAGAAATAGGAGGTGGGTTCACTTTAGAATTGGATTTATCTCACTAGATCTCAAGTTGCCATTGTTGTAGCAAGCTTGAAGAAGATGAAGAAGATGAAGAAGATGAGAATATGATAAGTCTCATGTTAAAATAAATTTAAATCAAATACTTATCATAACTTGAACTAGGGTTAAGTGTAGAGAATTAACCATGGTCACTTGGATGGGTTAGGGTTAAGCATGAAGATAAGGATGGTTAGCAAAGTCAAAGCTTCATGAAGCTTCAATATAAAACAAATAAAGCCACCATTCTTATCTTAATCCATTTGAAATAAATAAATAAACAAATAAATAAATAAATGAATATGCAAAACCCTAATTATCAAATTAACCATGGATTAATTCTATAAACTTAACTATATGATCAAGTATCATCAAACATGATACAAAGTAGTGCACTAAAGCATATCACATATACAATGTGCATCAAGTGAGAAAAATCCGTTTAAAGTGAACCAATACTAGTTAATGCAAAGTAATATATCAAATATATAATTATACATTAAATCATTAAATCAACACTTGATTCAATGATCCGGTCATGTCGCACATAACCGACTAGTATTCAATGCATCGATTTATCGAATCAACGATTCGATAACTAGGTCATATCGAATATAACCATTCGAAACATATATCGCGAGAATGAAATGCGGTATCACATACACGCATTATTCTCGGTCCTGCACATATCTCATATGCGCTCCTATTTCGTTTCGCTTGAGCCAGGAAACCTCTGTGTGGGACTCTAAAGACTCGTCAATACGCCGGTAGCAGATGATGATCATATCAAGCACCCACAAGCCGCAAGCGGTCTGCTAAACGTAACGGACACCCGGGTATTGAGCGATCAGAAGATCGACGAGCTAGCCCGCTCACACTCCTGTGAATCCGACCAGTAACACTTACCATACAGTCCGGTCTCTTCGTCTGATATGTCGCATATCAAGTCTAGGGGTGGTAAACGTCAGACCCCAATAACCCGATAAGTCGTGCTGATGTGAGGCTCATAACGGGTCGAGAAACTACTGGTAACACTTACCAGCAAATCTCTGATCAGCCCTGGCCAGGGACTTCCCTGTTACGGCCAATCGAGCACAGCGCAACATCAACTCCCAATACCGGGAGAGACGAAACCACTCCTATCGCTCATTGCCTCCATGTGACTCGGGACTGTACCCAAAGACCACCGTTTTGCACGCCCTCATGGACGTGGTAAGGTGGAGATCAAAGCACAGTGGGAATCACACAAGACTCTATGACGATCTCGGGTCTACAGACTAACCTGTACAAGTGTCACCTGAGAACTGCCATCTGACGTGAGGTATAATACCATCTGGGAGTTCTCGGCGAGTCCGTCCAGTGTACCCAGTCTCCACTGAGCACCCGTATACCATCTCTGATGTCAAACACCAATGGATATGGGATCATCCATCGCCCATCACATGGGTCGAGAAGCGTATACGCTAGTCTACTCTGGTATATCGATGCCCCGTCTCGATACACCCACGACTAGGGACCTTGAAGGATGTACTTATGGACTACCATGTCCCCACTAGTATGATCTGCATCATAGTCCAGGTAGTCAAGTACACATTCTAAGGGCTTTATCAACATGTAACTACAAGACAGTATAAAGAGACTAGTGTACATGTTAAGATAAAGAGTAACCAGATAGCATACTATCATATCGAGCAAGAAAGTCATCTCTATATATGTCCAAGCATCCAATATAATATACAACATCTGTACAATACTGGCCTCTAGGGCATACATACAACTAACAATCTCCCACTTGCACTAGGGCCAGCTGCTGTAGTATCGCATACCGAGCATCCCGAAGAGTCTCTCAAACTGCGTCTGGGGAATGGCCTTCGTGAGTGGATCCGCCGTGTTGTTCTTCGTGTCAACTCTCCTGACCTCGATCTCCCGGCGATCAACTATCTCCCCGATCAGGTGATACCGCCTCAGAATATGCCTGGACCGCTGATGGGACCTGGGTTCCTTGGCCAAAGCCACCGCTCCATTGTTATCGCAATACAAAGGTATTGGACGCTCAATGGATGGAACCACACCAAGTTCAGCAATGAACTTCTTGATCCAAACAGCTTCTTTAGCAGCATCGTTGGCAGCGATGTATTCAGCCTCCATCGTCGAGTCTGCCACGGTTTCCTGCTTGGAACTCTTCCAGCTAACCGCCCCTCCGTAAAAGGTAAAGACAAAGCCCGACTGCGACTTAAAGTCTTCCTTATCACTCTGGAAGCTGGAATCGGTAAAGGACTCCACTTGGAGTTCTCCGTTACCATACACCAAGAACATATCTCTAGTCCTTCGCAAGTACTTGAGAATGCTCTTCACAGCTGTCCAGTGACTCTCTCCAGGATTAGCTTGATACCTGCTCACTACACTTAGTGAGTATGCTACATCGGGTCTGGTACATAGCATCGCATACATGATAGAGCCTACTGCCGAAGCATAGGGTATACCTTGCATGCGAGCTCTCTCCAAATCAGTCTTTGGAGACATCTCTTTGGAGAGAGTGACTCCAGAGATCGTGGGTAAGTTCCCACGCTTGGACTCTTCCATACTAAACCTCTTTAGTATGGTGTCAATGTACCTGGATTGGGACAATCCCAAAATCCTTTTGGATCTATCTCTATAGATCCTGATCCCCAATATGCAGGAGGCATCACCAAGATCTTTCATTGAGAATCTTTGTGATAAGAAGAGCTTGACCGATTGCAGCATAGGAATATCATTTCCTATCAAGAGTATGTTGTCCACGTACAATACGAGGAAGACAATCTTACTCTCTGCCACCTTCCTGTAGATACAAGGTTCATCTGGATTTTTGACGAAATCAAACTCTTTGATAACGACGTCAAAGCAGATGTTCCAACTCCGCGATGCTTGCTTTAATCCATAAATGGATTTAAGCAGCTTGCACACCTTCCCGCTGCTCCCACTATCTACAAAGCCCTCTGGCTGAGTCATGTACACGCACTCTTCTAAATCACCGTTTAGAAAGGCGGTCTTAACATCCATTTGCCAGATTTCGTAATCATGATATGCAGCGATGGCAAGCATGATCCGGATGGATTTAAGCATAGCTACTGGAGAAAAGGTCTCGTCATAGTCCACACCTGGTCTTTGACGAAAACCTTTTGCTACTAGTCTAGCTTTGAAAGTCTCCACTTTCCCATCTACACCAAGTTTCTTCTTGAAGATCCACTTGCTCCCAATGGGTTTTACCCCTTCAGGAGCAACTTCCAAAGTCCATACTTTGTTGGTGTACATGGAATCCATCTCAGACCGCATAGCATCCAGCCATTTCACTGAGTCTCCACTCGTGATGGCCTGCTCGAAGCTAGTTGGGTCATCATCCTCCATGATGCAATCCTCGCTCCCACCATCGATGAGAAAACCATAGTATCTCTCAGGTTGGCGAGGAACCCTACTAGATCGGCGGAGAGGCTGAGGTTCATTGGGAGCTACTGAATCTTCTGGTTCCACTAAATCTTCAGTCACGGTTTGTGTATCTGGAACCTCTTCCAGCTCTACCACTTTGCCACTAATTTCTTTTTCAAGGAATTCCTTTTCTAAAAAGGTGGCATGTTGAGCAACAAACACTTTTTGTTCCTCACTGTGGTAGAAAAAATACCCATAAGAATTCTTTGGATATCCCACAAACTTGCAGAGAACTGACCGTGCCTCGAGCTTGTCCGGATTTTGTCTTTTGACATAGGCCGGACAACCCCATATCTTAACTCGTTTAAAATATGGTCTCTTCCCACTCCATATCCTATATGGTGTGGTAGGTACAGATTTAGATGGAACTTGATTCAATAGGTATGTTGCTGTTTCCAGCGCATAACCCCAGAAGGAAATAGGTAACTCAGCTGTGCTCATCATAGAGCGCACCATATCTAATAGGGTGCGATTCCTTCGTTCAGATACACCGTTGTGCTGTGGTGTATATGGAGGAGTCAGCTGAGAGAGAATCCCATTCTCTTTTAGGAAGTCCAGGAATTCATTGCTCAAGTATTCACCTCCTCGATCAGATCGAAGGATTTTAATACTCTTTCCGGTTTGGTTTTCGACTTCTTGTTTATATTCTCTAAATTTCTCAAAAGCTTCAGACTTGTGTCTTATTAAGTACACATGTCCGTATCTTGAGAGATCGTCAGTGAATGTAATGAAGTACGAAGAACCATCCCTGGCATGTGTAGACATAGGACCACATACATCACTATGTATCAGTTCCAAGAGTTCGGTAACTCTTTCTCCGTGTCCCGTAAACGGAGTTTTGGTCATCTTGCCTTTGAGACATGACTGGCAAGTGTCATAAGATGAAAATTCGAAAGGTTTCAAATATCCATCCTTATGCAACTTAGCTAGTCGTGTCGTATTGATGTGACCCAGTCTACAATGCCACAAGAAGGATTCGTTGAGTTCAGAACTCTTCTTCTTGTGTGTGTTTGTTATGCTCAGAACTGTTGATTGATTTAGAACATAAATGCCATTGCATAATGTGCCTGATCCAACCAACTTTTGGTTACGGAAAATGTTCATAACATTGTCCTGTAATACAAAATTATATCCCTCTTTACTTAATAAAGAAACCGATATAATGTTGCATATCAGGTTCGGCATGTAATAGCATTCGTTCAGAACCAATGTATTACCAGTTGGTAATACAAGGTAATATTCCCCGACAGTCTTAGCTGCAACAATTGCACCATTTCCAACTCTAATGTCTTTATCACCTTCTCCAAGTTCTCTACCTTTCCTTAGCCCATGTAACTGATTACATATATGGGATCCCGATCCGGTATCTAATACCCAGGACGTAGAGCAAATGGAGAAACAGTTCTCAGTAACGAACACACCCGAAGAAAATGCATCAACATGTACTTTCTTCATTCGGGTGGCATGGGAATCCTGGTATTCCCCTATATCCTGTTCATTCCTATAACTCTTATAAGAATGAACGGAACCAACGTTCCCCAGCACAGTATAACATGCGGGTTCGGTCAATACATCCATATTATTATCTTGATTAAGGCATGAACTGGTCGCTACCCGGAGAGAGAGAGAAGAAAACACTTTAGCGTATGCTCGTGCAAGATCAGATTGGTTATTATCTTATCTAATCAGGATGACTCCCACTGCTTTTTATCAAATCTTCCTCCAAACCCTAAAAGGAAAGACTAGCCGGGATTAATTACACGCTACAAGTTCGCCAATCTTTCAGCCAGGCCAGTGTCGGTACTTTGAGGGAGGTCCCCCGTGCTATCGCACGAACCTAATTAATGTAAACCTCGTTTTCCCAGAGGCGTAACCTCGTTAACACCTTTCTAGACACCTACTTGATCGGCTAATTGCACTGTGTAAAACTCTCCCAGGAGTAACTCTTACTCGCAGTGGGTATCGGGATCCAACTATCTCATAGAAGGTATGCAATCTCATTGCAAATTTCAACACTTGAAATTCCCGATAATATTTTGCCCCGAACGATCTATGACCTTGACAAGGTCAACAAACCATAGACCGCAAGTCAAGTTCAACCCGTCATTTCTTGATTGAATCAAATCCACCCGCACGACCCTTGACAAGGTCAACAAGGCCGTACGACTACCCTAACCCAATCTGCATCATATGCATAAACAGACAAATACTGGTTAGCTACCGCACACTGCGCCTTGACAAGGTCAACAAACGCAGCACGAATACTAAACAGGACTTATCTGAAATGACAGAGGGCTACGCTAGGTTTTTCTGAAAACCTATTGCGTAATGAACTTGATATCGTTGTAGAATCAAATGAAGTTTTGAAATGGAGTGATTTTGAGGCTTTTCTAGTTTTGCTAAAGGAGTCACTCCCGGTGAAGGGATCTCGGTCCTTTCCTCGTCGAATGAGGTGCGGGATATATCATATATATCGCTGTGCAAAGCAAAAACCCAAAAGCAGTCAAAAGCAAACCGAGTGTGTAGCATCTGTCAGTTATTGCTAAAGGAGTCACTCCCGGTGAAGGGATCTCGGTCCTTTCCTCATCGAATAAGGTGCAGGGTATATCATATATAGCGCTATGCAAAGCAAAAACTGTAGCTACCCTTTTTATTTTAAAATTCGATTCTACAACATCTTAGGTTTCTTTATCTTTCATTAATCACATTAATGAAGTCCCATCATTTAAATACCTAAACATCACAGATAGATATGACGTACACTTATGCCATCCGCATTCGCCTCGATGTCCCCTCGTGCACCGTTAGGTTAGGTAACTAACGACAGAGCAGGGCAGGGCTAGCGCGGGTGTAAAACATAAGTAACGTCTATATAATATATCATATATACTATATACTATATCCATCACAGAATCACAACACAGATATCGCAGCAGAATAAACATATGAAATATTGGATATTCTAGGACGTCCGTATTTTCAATACGAGCCAGTATAAAACACGGATTCCACGGTCGTGATGAATAGCCAATCCCACACCCCTAGACCCCTACGAGAGCGGCAAGCAACCCTGCCAATTCTAGGGTTAGGAGACCCGGACTCGACTCCTCGAGTTGGTCTCCCACTGGACCCTAGAACCCGGTTACTTGTGCTCCCCTCCTTGGGTCTATCCTAATGCGGAAAAGTAAATAATATACAAAGGGTGACATCTTCCGCTACCTGGAAGTGCCCCAAATAAAAGAATATTACATACAAGTTTTTACATGAATGAAAATGAAAAACAATCATCTCACATAAAAAAACCCCGGCTATTCGAATACGACGATCCAATATAACATATCCAGCAACACATAACATCACATGTCATCAACGTAAGTAAGTATGCATACCCCAATTGTCGTTGTCGTATAGCAACGAAACCGGCGATATGAACATACTACACTTACGGTCACAGAAAAGAAAGTGTAAAACTACAACAATTGGAATCCGCAATCTCTTTAGACATCGCATGCCTAACAGATATAAATCCCGCATTTTAGTCTCATTATCGAAAACTCTTTTCAATATCATATGGGACTAAATTGCTAGATTTATAACATTCATTCAGTTATCACATAACTGTTTGTGAATTCCAATTATTGTATCCATTTCCGGATAAATAGAATATATCAAACTTTCCGATCGAACATTCGAACACCCAAGTTTTCCCGACACTGATCAACACATGAAATAGGTTCAAAGACATTCATTTCATACCTCATTACCAACGGTCCAGCCGTAGAAGGGTCAAGCCAACGCCTCACATGTGGCACGCCGTACTGCCCCAAACCCGAAGGTTCAAAGGGCAGTTCAAGACGGTCACATAATCGAGTTAAGGTTTGTTGTCTTCTAGAGGGACCATCACGTTACTTGCACTACTTCGAACGTCTTTTAACCACAGAAAAATCCAACACTTGGAATTTTTCGGCAAGGGAAAAGTTGGGTATTTGTATCCGGTCAAACATTTTAACATATTCCACAGTTATCTGGAAATCCACTTAGACAAAAATTTGATAACCCGATTGAAAAAACGAATCCCCAAAGCAACCCCAAAATACTCTTCTGTTAAGTCACAACAAAATATCCCAGAAAATATAGCATTATATTACAAGAGTTACTGTGCAGAAATAATTATGCAAGGGAACAGTACGGCCGCGGAAGCGCCGCACATGCCTAGCATGTGCCGCTCTTCCGCGGTGGAAAGGTTGAATTAGCCCCTCGTGTTTCACAGTAATTATAATAACACCCTGCTTGATTTTCTACATATTTTTAATTGACAAAAATCCGAATTTTTAGAAAAAGTCCAGAGAGCATTTTTAGGTTTTGGATTTCGGTTCGATCGGGTTTCAAACGTCGTCGGGACTTCGCCTAAGGCTCTAGCTAGGCTCTGATACCAGTGAAAGGTTCCTAGGCACTCTAGTAAGGTTTCATGAGGCATCGGACATGCCAATTTTAAATTTTAGTGCCGAGAAACCCTAAACTTCGGATCTTAAACTAGATGTTTAGGCGAAATAGAATACTAGTTAACTCTTAACTACTAGGATACGGAAATTACAACCTTTGTAGATCCGGATATCCACCTCCACGGCTCCGCAACGAAGTCTTCTCGCTGTACATCATGAATCCTAGACTCCTCCGTCGGCTTCATCGGGAAAACAAGCGGAATAGGTCGTCGGCTTTGTGTCAAAGACGATCTACGTCGAGGTTGCACAAACTCAAGCTCCGACTTCACAAACTTGTGAAACTTGTGAAGTAAACACCCAAAACAACTTGGCAAGAGGTAGAGGGTGAAGAAATAGGAGGTGGGTTCACTTTAGAATTGGATTTATCTCACTAGATCTCAAGTTGCCATTGTTGTAGCAAGCTTGAAGAAGATGAAGAAGATGAAGAAGATGAAGAAGATGAGAATATGATAAGTCTCATGTTAAAATAAATTTAAATCAAATACTTATCATAACTTGAACTAGGGTTAAGTGTAGAGAATTAACCATGGTCACTTGGATGGGTTAGGGTTAAGCATGAAGATAAGGATGGTTAGCAAAGTCAAAGCTTCATGAAGCTTCAATATAAAACAAATAAAGCCACCATTCTTATCTTAATCCATTTGAAATAAATAAATAAACAAATAAATAAATAAATGAATATGCAAAACCCTAATTATCAAATTAACCATGGATTAATTCTATAAACTTAACTATATGATCAAGTATCATCAAACATGATACAAAGTAGTGCACTAAAGCATATCACATATACAATGTGCATCAAGTGAGAAAAATCCGTTTAAAGTGAACCAATACTAGTTAATGCAAAGTAATATATCAAATATATAATTATACATTAAATCATTAAATCAACACTTGATTCAATGATCCGGTCATGTCGCACATAACCGACTAGTATTCAATGCATCGATTTATCGAATCAACGATTCGATAACTAGGTCATATCGAATATAACCATTCGAAACATATATCGCGAGAATGAAATGCGGTATCACATACACGCATTATTCTCGGTCCTGCACATATCTCATATGCGCTCCTATTTCGTTTCGCTTGAGCCAGGAAACCTCTGTGTAGGACTCTAAAGACTCGTCAATACGCCGGTAGCAGATGATGATCATATCAAGCACCCACAAGCCGCAAGCGGTCTGCTAAACGTAACGGCCACCCGGGTATTGAGCGATCAGAAGATCGACGAGCTAGCCCGCTCATACTCCTGTGAATCCGACCAGTAACACTTACCATACAGTCCGGTCTCTTCGTCTGATATGTCGCATATCAAGTCTAGGGGTGGTAAACGTCAGACCCCAATAACCCGATAAGTCGTGCTGATGTGAGGCTCATAACGGGTCGAGAAACTACTGGTAACACTTACCAGAAAATCTCTGATCAGCCCTGGCCAGGGACTTCCCTGTTACGGCCAATCGAGCACAGCGCAACATCAACTCCCAATACCGGGAGAGACGAAACCCCTCCTATCGCTCATTGCCTCCATGTGACTCGGGACTGTACCCAAAGACCACCGTTTTGCACGCCCTCATGGACGTGGTAAGGTGGAGATCAAAGCACAGTGGGAATCACACAAGACTCTATGACGATCTCGGGTCTACAGACTAACCTGTACAAGTGTCACCTGAGAACTGCCATCTGACGTGAGGTATAATACCATCTGGGAGTTCTCGGCGAGTCCGTCCAGTGTACCCAGTCTCCACTGAGCATCCGTATACCATCTCTGATGTCAAACACCAATGGATATGGGATCATCCATCGCCCATCACATGGGTCGAGAAGCGTATACGCTAGTCTACTCTGGTATATCGATGCCCCGTCTCGATACACCCACGACTAGGGACCTTGAAGGATGTACTTATGGACTACCATGTCCCCACTAGTATGATCTGCATCATAGTCCAGGTAGTCAAGTACACATCCTAAGGGCTTTATCAACATGTAACTACAAGATAGTATAAAGAGACTAGTGTACATGTTAAGATAAAGAGTAACCAGATAGCATACTATCATATCGAGCAAGAAAGTCATCTCTATATATGTCCAAGCATCCAATATAATATACAACATCTGTACAATACTGGCCTCTAGGGCATACATACAACTAACATTACCAATCCTCCGGAATTGTCTGGCACGGTCAGAATAGGGGCGGTTATCAACTTCTGCTTCAACGTCTCAAAAGCTAATGCACATTTATCCGTCCATACAAAAGGTACCTCCTTGCGCGTAAGCTTGGTTAACGGCTCCGCCAGACGAGCAAAGTTCTCCACGAATCTCCTGTAATATCCGGCGAGTCCAAGAAAACTTCTTATGTCCGCAACATTCTTTGGAATCGGCCAATCTCAAACTGCTGCAATCTTTTCTGGATCGACGGCAATTCCATTGCCAGACACAACATGCCCCAAAAACTTTACTTCTTCCAGCCAAAACTCGCACTTACTCATCTTCGCGTATAACTTCTCTTGTCTCAATGTTTGCAGTGCGATCTTCAAATGCTCGGTATGCTCTTCAAAACTCTTCGAGTAAACCAGAATATCGTCAATGAATACCACAATAAACTGGTCCAAGAACGGTGAAAAGATTCGGTTCATCAAGTCCATGAATACTGCCGGCGCATTCGTTACTCCGAAGGGCATCACTAAGTACTCGTAATGTCCATACCGAGTTCGGAACGCCGTCTTGCAAATATCTTCTGTTTTCACTCGGACCTGATAATATCCGGATCGCAAATCCAGTTTTGAGAATACCCTCGCGCCACTAAGCTGCTCGAAAAGTTCGCCAATGCGAGGGATCGGGTACTTGTTCTTAATAGTCACCCGGTTTAATTCTCGATAGTCGATGCACATCCTACTTGTGCCATTCTTCTTCTTTACTAGAAGAACTGGAGCTCCCCAAGGCGAGTTACTGCTTCGAATCCAACCTTTTTCAAGCAATTCAGTAACCTGTTTCTTGACTTCTTCCAACTCTACTGGTGCCATTGGATAATATGCTTTGGATACTGGCGCTGCACCAGGAATAAGATCAATTGCGAACTCCACGTCTCGCTTCGGCGGTAAACCCGATATATCTTCAAATACGTCCATAAAATCACGAACGACAGCCGGCTCTTCACTTAAATCAACTTCCATTGCTGCAAGAATACCATTTGTCGGCCTAGCCCTAAACTCGACTGGCCCGACAGAACTGCTCCCTCCAGCGAAGGTAAACTCAGGATGTCCGGGAATCTGGAAAATTACTTTCTTTGCCCTACAATCAATGTAAGCGTGGAAAGTGCCAAGAAAATCCATTCCCAAGACGACTTCATAGCTGCCCGTATCAATCACCAAGAAATCTGCAAAAAGCTCTCGTCCGCACACAACAACTGTACAATCTTTACATTCCCTACTAGATATGATTTTCCCATTCCCAGTGTGTATGTCCCAGAAACTAGACAGGGTCGTGTAGTCAATCGAGTGTGTAGTTATAAACTTGGATGATATAAAACAATGGGATGCACCAGAATCAAATAACGCTAATGCGGGAAAACCATGAACGAGTAGAGTACCTGAAACAACTTCTCCTGATGCCTTAGCTTCTTCTGCTGTCAAGGTAAAATCTCGAGCCTGATTAGGTCCTTGAGTCAGCTGTTTCTGTCCTTGGAACGGTCTCTGCGGAGGCTTTTGAAAATCATCTCTCGTACGAAGCTTCGACGGGCAAGCACCAACGGTGTGATCAGCCGCTCCACAAACCAAACAAAGTCCCAGCCTCCTTCGACAATCCTTTTGCATGTGGCCAGGTAAATTGCAATAGTTACAGGTCATGCTCTTTCTTCGATCAACGATCACTGGCTTCTTCATGGGTGCTACACCTCGACGGTCCACTGGAATACCTCTGCGACCATGAGCTCGGTTAGGTATAAATGTTGGCTTCCTTACCGCAACTTTGTCTGCTGCAAACTCCCCTTCATCCCAGATAAACTCTGCTGCTCTCGGGCTGCCGCAAGTACTTGTGAGAAAGTAGTCAAACCCAGGGAGACAATCTGCCGCTAGATGTCCACGTCCAAGCTGCGCATGAACCTCCGTGCCCTGTCTGCATCGTTGGCAACTAAAGGTCCAGTGAATCTGCTGAGTCTTGTCCATTCTGCTGCATGCACATCCACTGGTGATCCATTCTGCTTTAGTCCGATGAATTTCTCTTCCATTTCCTCCCGTGCAGTCCGCGGGAAGAACTTCTCCAGGAAACTCTTTGAAAAATCCGCCCACTTGATCGGCTTGGGCAAACGGGTCTCCACCACAAGCCACCATTCTCGGGCGTAATCCACTAACTGAATGCGTACCACATCAACTCTTTTCTCATCTGGAATCTGTGACGCAACAAGCAAATTTTCTGTGTCCACTAGCCACTGCTCTGCTGGCAACGGCTCCTCCAAACCAGTAAATGTAGACGGACCCAAACGTCTGAAATCTGCTACGGTCCCCACTCGATCAACTGGTTTAGCTCCAACATTGTTCACAGACTGCTGAACGATCTGCAAACCTTCCTGAAACAATTCCGCTTGCTGCTGGATCAGCTCGGTCTGTTTCTTTTGATTCTCCAGCATTTCTCTTATTACTCCAAGCATGGCGGCTTCGTCCACACGCCTCTGGTACATCTTCAAATTCTTACCAGCCATATTCCTGAAATCAAAACACCCAACATTAGCATGATGATATATTCAATATATAGAACAAGGCTAGAACTCCAAGATACTTAAATAGAGTGTCGCATTGTAACTATGCTGCGGTATCATAGCCACAATTACATAACTCCACCCAAGTCGCCTAAGTCCTAGAGATAACAAGGAATCAGGTTTTCGAGTCGAGATGCAAAGGAAGTTTGCATATCGTAAAAGATATAATCAGGAAGAATGTGATTCAAGAATGGTAAACGACAAGGTGGCAGGACATGTTTCCTAAACACGGGTATTCTGATTTGTGTATTGGGTACAATACCCAACTACAAAAAGAATCAACCCGACTAACCTATGGCTCTGATACCAAAAGAACCATGTCACGCCCCGCTTCCCAGAGTACGCTAAAATGGACACGTGACATAGCCAACCATGCTACCTATGGGTAGGAAGTATCCATCCACAGTCATATTACGGCTGTAGAGATATCAAGAACAAAATAAAACTATCAAAAACTTGTCCATAATCCAAGATAACATGAGTCAATAATAAATAAATGAGGAAGCGAAAGATCCAATACAAATAACTGGAATGTATGTCCCATAATGCGGGCTCACATCAGGAATAAAATGCAGGAAGGAAAAGCTAACTACTGCTAACACTTACAGCTCAGCCTGTCGGCTGAAGTACTCCTGCTCGGGCTGCGGCAGCGGTACAGAATCTGGGCCATGCAAAAACCAGACGTCAGCGCGTCAAGTCATCAAGTAATAACATAATAAACAGGCAATGCGAATATAAACATGAATAAAGCAAAGGTAACAATAATATGAATCAGAGCAGTGCAGGGTAGTGTGCAGTGGGTAAACTAAACTGTGCTATCAGGTTCTCTATTCTAAAGTCTTTGAAACCAATTGATGAATCATCGATGTAACTCAATAGTATCACCTACATACCCGGGACCATGGCCACAATATTCTCGGCTGCAGCCGAGACATGCCGCTAGGCACAAAACAGGAATGTGTACACTCGATAGTATCCCGTACATACCCGGGACCACGGCCACAATATTCTCGGTTTAAACCGAGACATGCCGCTAGGCACAAAACATGAATGTGTACACTCAGGACAGGTAGTGAACTGTCGAGTTACAAGTCAGGTTTCACCTTTGATTTCCCCATACCCCCAAGTTATATGTGCAAGTCAAGTCAGGTATCCCGAAATCAAGAAACTAATGCCAACAAAGGATCAGGTAACAGGTTTGTCTGGATAGACAACAGGAACGGTCCATGAGAACTTCATATCAGGTTTGTTGGCATTAGACACAAGATCAGGTAACGGATCAGGTCATGGTACATCATGTCAAGTCAAGCAGTATACAGTACCATGTCGGTCAATCAATGTGTAGGTAGCAAGACAATTCAAGAAGAAAGCGATATCATAGGTGTACTCACAATCAGTTATATAATCAAGCATGGGCATTAACGACATGAGATAAGCAATGAAGTAAGCAATAGGCAATTTCACTGAATTAGCAGTACAGTTGTCAGTTGTGTCACAGAGATGATTTCAATGTTATGCGAATGCAGCATGATAATTATGGCCTTTTAATCATGTTAACAAGTTTAAGCACTTTAGAGGTGCAATGATTTATATAAAGGTTCAATACAGCTATTACAGGTTAAAATGCATACGAGTGTCCGAATGGAACAAAACTATAGAGATAAATGTCATAAGCTATGTCAATATTAAAAATGTGATTAAACAGGTAAATGTGGTTATTAGGTTCAATTACAAACTGTAGGTTCCAAGTTTAAAGATAAAATGATATATACAATATTGTACATGAAAAAGTGGAAAATTATAATACCAAAGTTAAATTGTGGGTTTTAGGGTGTCATTAATTATAAGTAAATATCGTTTAGCATGTAGCAAGGGGTACTTGCCTCGACGGGTCGCGAATCGGGAAAACGGAACGTTAACCGTCGGCGGGGAAAACTCGCGACGGCGCACGGTTCACGGAATGAACCCAAACGACGAACAATGGAATCACACGGGTCGGGGTACCACGCTGGAACGTCGGGACGCGACGTCGGCAACACCAGATTCTGGCCAAGTATACAACAGTGGAAAACATCAAGACATGCACAAGAAAGAAAAGGAATATAAAGAAATACAAAGAAGGAGGGAAGGAGGATCTGATAAGGGAGTGCTCACGGGATCCGTGGGACGGGTGGTGACGGTCGACCTCGTCGACGGAGCTCCGGCGGTGGCCTACCCGACAGCGACAAGAAGTTCCAGATCAAGAAAAATATTCACAGAGAAAGAAAGAAGAAAAGAAAAGAGGAGGGGAGCTAGCTCACCGAGGGAGGCTTGCGAGACCGGGGACACGAGGACGGGGTCGCCGGCGCTACTCACGGCGGTGCGACGGTGCGCAAGGGGTTGCAGGTCTGGTCGGGGGTGCACAGGGAGAAGGGAGAAGGAGTAAAAGGGGCTTGGCTGCGACGAGGGCGATGAGACGACTAGCCCGACGGTGCTGGTGCCGGCGATGGGGTTGCGGCGGCGACAGGGGAACGAGGCGGCTGAGCTCTGCGATGGGTTAGGGTTTATTTTTCAAAAAGAAGGAGGAGGGGGGCGGTTATATAAATATATATATATAGAGAGAGAGATTTATGGGGGGGGAGAGAGAAAGATAGAAAGAGAGAGCGCGACGGGATAGAGAGAGAGAGGAGAGAGAGAGAGAGAGAGAAAGAGATAGAGAGAGGAGGAAAGAGGTGGGGCCACGGGAAATAAGGTTGTGATTGGCTGAGGTTGTTAAGGAAAAAAATATTAAAGATTTAAACAGTGAAAATCTTATAAGTTTAAGGAAAATATTCGATGATTTGAATATTAAAAATTTGGGATTTTGGCGGAAAATAAAACATTTCCAAATCGCGCCTGGGTTGGGTCCAAAAATTTGAAATTGAAATAATAGGATTTTAAGCGGGATCCAAAAGTGAAAATGTAGTGTTTTATGATTAGAAAGTATACCCCCAAAACGGACACACGTACGTGCACGTAGCCGTCCAAACTCGCCCGTTTCAGCGAACGGGACGAGAACACGATGCACGGACGCTACAACGGGGTTAGGGGTATCAAGTAGGCCAAGATGAATATTTTTAATTCTATTTTAGGTGCCAAAAATTGTTATATGCAGAAATGAATTTTCCGGGTAAAATTTTACAGTAAGTAACAATCAAGCAAGATAAATGAAATAAGTGTCATACTACGTTCAAACGGTAACTGAAATTAGTAGCATTGGGCTCGGGTGTTACAGTGAAGCAATTCATAGCTTTACATCCCAAACAGTTCTCAGGAAAGGAGAGCCCACTGGAAGCTGAGGAATGGGCTCAGAGTATCGAGGATGATCTGGTTGCGGCATAAGTGCCAGATATAGCTTAGGTTCGTGCGGCAAAATTACAGCTCACGGACAATGCACGAAACTGGTGGAAGGCGGAAGAAAGCCGTCTTGAACAACCCATTGAATGGAAGACTTTTCGCGATAAGTTCGACGCGAAGTACTTCCCTGTGACTGCCAGGTTTGCCATGGAACAACAGTTCATTCATTTATAACAAGGTTCTATATGGGGTCAAGTCAGTAGATGAGTATGACACTGAGTTCACCATGCTAAGTCGGTAAGATATGTCACAGTATTTCAAATTTTTAATATCACATACTACACAGCTAACACAAGACCGTAACAGATTTGCGGCACACCTGACACCGACGGATGAGATCAGAGCCCGTCGATTTCAACAAGGTTTGGACACGGAAATCCATGCTGCACTAGCCACAGGGAAATTTCCAACTCACGAGGATGCTCTGGAAGCTGCCCGCAGTTATGAGGCAGTGATAAAGGTAAGAGACAGACCTCAGTCTGCAGGAGTGAAACGCCCTGCCACTCAAATGGCAGGAGGAACCTATTCAAGGCCAGCTGTTGAACTCAGAAAACTGGAAGAAGCCAATGATCAGCCAAGACCCGATTTTTGCTTTTATTGCAAGAGGGAAGGACACTTGTGGAAGGACTGTAGGCGCGCAAAAGGCCTATACTTGGTTTGTGGCGCGTCCAATCACGGAATTGGAAACTGTCCTTATAGACGCAACTCAGCTCACACACCCGTCAACTACCCGCAGCAGCCAGCCATCAGGCTCCTGCAACTTGTCCTGCACTCCCAGCACCACCTCCACGTGGATTTCCTGCTCAGCCAAATCGCCAATTCCATCAAGCACTGAGAAACATGCCTTGAGTACAGGGGAATATGCCTCCAGCTAGGAGGAACATGCTACGGCGACAGGCTTACACCTTAGCAGCCGTAGAAGCCGAGACTGTAGCTCAAGGTAACACCGGTAAGTCTTTTTCACATTTTTAAACCCTTGCACCATTTTTTATTATACACTATCCATACTCCAGTCACCAAACTTTCATTTAATTTGTTACACTTTCCTTTTACAAATTTCAAGGACGAAATTTTTATAAGGAGGGTGAATATAACAACCATAATTTTCCTATACAAATTTTTAAAATATTTTTTCAAAAATCCAAAAAGGGGTATTTTAGCCTGAGCACAAGATATAAGTAATTATTTTGCTTTTTAATTATAAGTTAAAAGAATGTAACAACTCCATTTTTAGTGTACAAAATTTGCTTATAAATTAATGTATACTTGGCCTATTTACATTTTCTGTGACTACTTTAAGTAATTAAATAGCTCCATAATTACAAGAAGGAGCTTGTAGCTCATTGGTAATACCTTGCACTGCTGAACCAAGCCACCAGAGTTCAAATCCCATACCCCACATTATTTTTAATATTATTTTATTTTAAAATTTTTAGAAGTCCAACAGTCCACACGTGATAAATTCCAAAATTTCCACTACTCACAAAAAACTAAATATACCAGAGCCTACATCTGGCGACCCCCCACCTTCCGAGCCCCCGACTCGGCCTGGCTCGGTCGGTCGGCCGAGTCATCAACAGATGAAAGTTGCCTTTTCAACTTCTTTACCCTCCTGCACACTCTATTTATTTGGATTGTTTCCAGAGAGCCCATTAACCACCATTTACTCCATTTTTAATGATTTTTAATACATTTTTACATTTTTTAAATCAAAACCCTTCATCTACCCTAACCCTATAAATACTAACCCTACCCTCTACCCTCTCACCCCAAACTCTGAGCCAACTCTCAAAAATTTCCAACAAACCTTGTGTACTTTGAAATCAAGCACGAGGCGAAGCTACGGCGAATTTTCCGGCGAACTTCCGACAATCATTCTAGGAGCTCCGACGACGAAGCGACGCACCGGCGACTCCTCCCGTTCCACCTCCCTGTCCTAAACCCGTAAGTTCCCAAATTCTATCTCTATTCTTTTCTAAAATACGGAATTACAAAACCCGACGGAATCGGAACAAATCCGATTTCCGATTCGGTTTCTTCTTAAAACTTCACTTTTCTTAATACAATTATACTTAAACCTTTTCATGTTGACTATTAATCACTACTAAACAAGTTGAACAAATTTCATGACAATCTAATGCCATTTGTAACTTTTACGGTACTTTTTCATTAAAATACCATATAGTTTCTTTTTCGACATTTAAACCATTAAACTTGCTATACCTTTAAGTAGATCACGAGGTAATGACCTACCTCCTCATACACTCATATGTAACATAGCACAATACCCTGGGAACATAGAATACGGGAAAACGACACATTTTCATCTAAATACCATAATTAATAAAACCGTTTTCCTTAATGATTAGTATTTATACAAATCTTTGCAAAGCGCCGCTACAACCCATTTGGAGAACCCGTTCGGGATGGTGCGGATTATCGCACATCCTCGGGATTAGTAGTGCGAGATGCAGACCTCCGCAAGGAGCATTCGGTCTCAAAAGATTTAAAATACGATATCTTAAGAAAACGAGATTTCTAGAATATTATATATATACTAAAATTATTTTCATATAAATATATGTATATGTAACATAAAAATATCTATTTTGAATTATTACAAATATTCCACTTTTTCTAAAAATGTCACAAGAATCATTTTACACTAAACACCATGAATTCCATACAAATCAATATTACAATTAAATACCTTTATTTATGAAATTAGGATATTTTCACTAGAAATATCACAACATAAAATCTACATTCATTACAACTCTAAAGACGAATAATAAATACTTGGGGTGTATTTTGAAAAGTAAATAAAAGTATTTTTACATAAAAACCCCTCAAGTTCTATAAATTACCCTAAGGACCCTAGTAAACATAGGTTTAAGCGGGACCAATCTCTTGAGCCTCAGGGAGCCGGAGAAGTGGGTGCTTACCTATTTAAGGTAGACAACTTAATAATGGTGTTATCAATACGGTAATCGTCTTTGAAAAAGACACAAATCCTGCCGTCCATGTGCAGCGTTTACTGATAATATCAAAACAATCAGGGCTTCAATTTACTTTTCTAATTGTCTGACTCAGATTGAGTCTCATTATAATCTGACTTGAATATGATTCAATTACAATCTATAATCTACAATTTACAATCTACAATTTACAATATTACAATTCAATATGAATCCATGAATCCACTATTCCAGATATTCAATCTATCAACTTGACCGAACCGAACCATGTATATACATTTTATTTACATGATTATACAGTTACATCCATGATTCTACAGTTACATACATGATTCTCCGGTTACATCTGTTTACTGATATCATGGTTTCGGTCAGTCATCCAATTATACAATCTATACAGTTTACAATACAAGACAATACAATCAAGATAACACTACGGGGTTTAACGGGTAGACTGGTACGGAATATGTTAAATGTAACGACCCCAATATTACTATACCATCATGTTTTCTTTTTTTAGTAAAATATTGTATTTATTTATTCGTAGTATTTTTCCGTATATTTTGTTTTCTATTATATATATTATTTTATTATTCCATCTATTTTTCCCAAACCTAATTCTTTAAACTAAATCTTAAGCTATTTCAAATTAAACGCAAGACTTGACCCAGCCCATAACCCAAATCCAATTTCAATTCCATTTTCTTTTATAAAACTATGAGCTCAAAAGCCCACTTTCTTTTTAAGAAACATCATATATTTAATTCTTATTAAATATGTGTATGAACAATCTTGTAGCTTATTGGTTAAGTCCTTATATTGTTATTCTATAGATCACATGTTCAAATCCCCATTTTTGCAATTATTTTTTTTTATCAATTTTTATTCTTCTCATAACTTACAAATGAGACCTTTCATTTCCAAAATGAATGGTGACATTTCATTTCTCTTTTAATTCTCATATTGAATGCATATATTATTATAGATAATTCACTATTACACCATCATTATTTATCCTCCTCTTTCTTTTTCTTCCTCACATTTTTCTATCTCTCCCTTCTCCTTCTTCACCTAGAGTCCTAGAAGAAGAACACAAAGAAGTTTTCAAGAAGGTCTCTCTAGTAACGCGAGACTATCGGCGGATAGACAAGCCCGGTGACAATACCGGCTTGTGTATGTAAATCTCTTCTCTCTCTCTCCCTCCATCTCTTTATTCTCCTCTTGTCATATCTCGTGAACTCGCTATTCTTTTCATATCATAATCCATAAGAGAAGATAAACATAAACATATACATATGTATAAGTTTAGATTCCGATTCAATAATCAAATCCTAATCTTATTTCCGGGTTAGGTCGTCGAAGACGTGTAAATATAAATAAAGGAGTGTGCGGTTGGTCATAGTCAAAAGTCAAAACCTGTTGCTGACAGCTCAAGATTCAGAGACTTAGAGGACGGGTTCTGACCACTAAGTAAGTGTGATATCCCATTGAGGTTAGGGCCCTTCCTTTGAATAAACTTTCATCCGGGACGATAGCCCTTCTTTCATCGATTAGAACTGGAACCAGCTACGCTATAGAAGAAGAAGAAAAGGAAGCTCTTTCGACATGCTAGCGAAAGGTCCTCCTGCCTTGTCCGCTTCACTTGTGATTGATTAAACAAAGGGGCACTGCTTGCCTTACAGTAGCAGCAAAGCAGTAGATAGCATACCGGAAATTTCATGTTACAGGACCAGAGCACCCAAACAGCTTGAAGGCAATACATTCTTTTCCTTTTTTCTTCTGAGATCCTAACCGAGTCCCGAGATCGTAGAACAGTGGGATCTATATATGTGTGTGCTATCTATCTGCAAATCAAAAAAGTTTTGAAAGAGACCTGGGATAAAACCTTAGAATCTAATCTATGCCTCGTTCCCAAAGCTTTATCCGCTAAATGCCTGACTGAATCTGTGCCCTTTCTTCGAATATAGTATTGACTAGCCCTCTCCTGTACTTGCCATTTAGCTGTGACTAAGCCCAAAACTTGGAAGCTCATAGGCGTAAGGAAGTTCCTCAATTCCTATCTTTTTGTACGCCCTAAACGACTTTATCGAGAAATAGAAAATGGGACCTAGCTACAGCGCCTAAGGCAAAGTCAGCACATCTTTCGCTCCTCTCTCCAACCTCTAGCGTAGGAAAGGAGGTGCTACTAGTTTAATAATACCTTATTGTGTTTTCAATTCTTTGTTCATGACTATAAATGTTTATTATGAGTAGTGAGAACATAGATTTCATGCCACAATATATCTACGATACCTCATGGAATCGGTTTGGTTATTAAATGAAAAGATGAAGCTTGCATAAAAATACTAGTTAATATTTTTGCCGATTTTAGTATACATAATAATTTTTAGAAATTAATTTTTACTTCTAAAAATTTCAGGAAATTTACATATGATAGATTATATTATTTTGTACATACTGTAAAAATTTTACATCGAATCATTCAACGGTTTAGGAATTATATCGTTTTTATTCACTGTTCGTAAAAACAGAAAACTGTATTTATCGATCAACTTCTTAGACACATAACTTGGTCTAAAGATATCCAAATTGAGCACACTCAGGTGTTTTTGATATCTACATCGAATAATATAGATTTTCTTAGTTTTAAGTTTTTACTGAAAACCAACGTATGATAAAGAAAACCGTATTACAATATTAAGCGACGGATCTGGACAGAATATGTCCTGATTCACACACTGTTTTTAAATTAGACATAACTCAAACTCCCGATATCCGTTAGTGAAAAAATTTAGATATGTAGATGCACAATTGATAGAACTATAATTTTATGTATACTATATTACTTAGAAATGCATAGAACAACCCGATATAGGCTTTGCAATAGAACATATAGTTGCTATCCAGAAATCCGAATCTCTGTTTTAAACGTTGATATTAAAATGATCATAACTAGAGTTTAAGAAATTCAAATCGCACGAAATCTGGTGTTTTAGATAAGAAAATCGAAAGACCTACAATTTTCTAATAATTTTTGTAACCTGAAATCCGATAGAAATTAACTCAAACCGAGTTTTAAAAATATGTGACGGTGCTGAACAGATTCTGATCTGTTTTGCGCGATGATACAAAAACAGATATACCTCCCAAATCGGTAGTTGTATTTATGTGAAACTGGAACTCATGCATGAAAAACACTTAGAACCATATTTCTGTTTATATTCCGCATTCGTTCGACTTGATTAATTAGTCGTACATAATATTTCTTTATAGCATTGTTTATGGTAGTTACTTGAATAATATACTTGACTCATTTCATGCTATTTGAACATGTATACATATTTATCTTGATCATTAAATTGTTGTATGTACATAAATACGATAATTAAATATTTGAGTTATATTTTGAAAATTATACAAAAGTATTTTTACATAAACCCCCCTCAAGTTTTAGAAATTACAATAAAGACCCTAGTAAATATAGGTTTAAGCGGGACCAATCTCTTGAGCCTCAGAGAGCCGGAGATATGGGTGCTTGCCTATTTAAGTTAGACAACTTAACAAACGATATTATCAACACGGTAATCGTCTTTGAAAAAGACACAAATCCTGCTGCCCATGTACAGCGGTTACCGATAACATCAAAACCTAATTTAGGACTTCAATTTCTTTTCTAATTGTCTGACTCAGACCGAGTCTCATTATAAATAACCTGACTTGAATATAATTCAAGTACAATCTACAATATTCCAATCCATGAATCCATATAATCAATCTGATCAAACTATTAAATCAGTATTGACCGAACCGAACCATGGATATACTTCCATTTACATGATTCTCTAGTTACATTCATGATTCTCCAGTACATCCATTTACTGATATCATGGTTTCGGAAAGTCATCCAAATATACAATCTATATTACAATTCAATTACAAGTTGAAATACAATACAAACAATACAATCAAGATATCGCGGGGTTTAAGGGGTAGATTGGTACGGAAGGTGTTAAAAGTGGCACGGGACTGCAAGAATAAGACACCTAACCTGAATCCAATTGCTGTTGTTCCAGGTTGTATAACGGAGCCTTGTACTTCCATTTGCTTCTAATCTCTGGCATAGAGAGACTCTTCTCGTATACACTGGCATCCTTCTGTACCAAGCTACAAACAACATCGTTAACACTAAATACAACATTATAACAATATAATACAACTTTAAAAGTTACTCTCTCTCTTTATTTCTGTCTTTTCTACTTTTTCCTTATCTTTGGGACTTACCGAGCGATTGTTCGCTAACGACATTCCTTCTCTTTTTTCTTTGGAATGTTGTCAGGTGATCTGGACACTCAGGAAATCGAGCCTACCAGCGAGGACTTGGACCAGCTTGCATATGATCCAGAGCTCTAGCTACATTGTACACTTTTATTTCAGTACTTTCTTTTCTGTTATGCCACTGTTTAGGCATTGCTTTCATTCAGTTGTATTTACTTTTCCATGTATTGTAAAAAGAATGTTAATAAATAAAGTTGATGATTCATTACATTTGTCTCTTGTGTATATTCTTTTATATTGCTTAGATACGCTTAGCGTATTTACTTCAGAGTAAATACGTAGCGGTCTCGCTGCGTCCCCTTCGCCGTACACCGGGAATCGGGGTGTGACATTAAAGGTGGCACGAGGTGGTCACTTAAGACGTAATTACATCCATGCCGTTGTTCCGTGGTATTATCGATGGAGCCTTGTACTACGGGTTACCAAAGTCTCCAGTATAAGTGGGACTCCTCTCGTATACACTGGCATCTTCTGTACCAAGCTACAAACAACAGCGTTAACATAACATTATAACCATATAACACAACTTTAAGAGATACCTTCTTTTTTTGTCTATTCTATTTCTCCCTTATCTTTGGGACTTACCGAGCGACCTGTTCGCTGACGACATTCTCTTTCTTTCTTCTTTGAATGTCGTCAGGTGATCTGGACACGTCAAAGATCGAGCCTACTACTGAAGACTTAGACCAGTTCAGTGAAGACTCCGAGCTCTAGTTCATTGTACACTTTCCATTCAGTACTTTTCTTTTTCTGTTATGCCATTGTTTAGGCATTGCTTTTTATTTCAGTTGTATTTATTTTCCATGCATTGTACAGAAAGAATGTGAATAAATAAGTTGTTGTTTTATTATATCTTGTCTCTTGTGTTTTTATTTTATATTGCTTAGATACGCTTAGCGTATTTACTTCACAGTAAATACGTCGCGGCCTCGTCGCGGCCCCTTCGCCGTATACCGGGAAGCGAGGCGTGATACTATCATGCTGCTTGAATTTGACATAATCTATACTCCTCAAAAAGCAGTAAAAGGGCAATCCCTTGCCTACTTCCTTGCTTCTCATCCCGTACTAGAAGGGTCGACGCTCAATTGTGAGTTACCCGACGAACAAGTGCTGCACCTCTAGGATGATGAGCCATGTTGGGAGCTCTACTTTGACGGAGTCTCATCAATTATGACCTCCAATAAATCAAGGATGGCGAGCCATGCTCATCATGCCATCGATGTGAACCTTACGGCGTTCTTTTGCTCTCACCAAGCCTCGCACAAACAACGAGGCTGAGTACGAGGCTCTGATAGCCGGTCTGGAGCTCGCCATAGAAATAGAAATCCTTTGGCTATGAGTCTACGGTGATTCCCAGCTTGTTGTCAACCAAGTAAGTGGCGAATATAAGATATACAAACCCGAGTTAGCTCGGTACAGAAGACGAGTGGTGGAGCTTATGAAAAGGTTCACCCACATTGAACTGATGAGAGTTCTTAGGGCGTTGAATGGAAAAGCTGACGTACTCGCTCGCTTAGCCAAGGAGCTGGCTGATCCCGATGTGGATAAAATTCTGATAACAGTCAGAAGCTTCCTCTGGTCTCTTTGCATGAAGAGGGAAGCGTTGAACAAGAGAACAATCCTGCAGAAGAAGCTCTGATCATCCAAGATGAACCCGATTGGAGAGAACCCTTCATAGAGTACCTCCGATACGACAAGCTGCCCGAAGGAAAATCTGCAAGGATTCGGCTAAAGAAGAGAGCTCTTCGATGCGTGTTTGTAAATAATACGCTATACCGCAAATCATATGACCAACTCTGGCTCAGATGTCTGTCATTGGCGGAAGCCCAAAAAGTCATTGAAAAAGTTCACTCAGGCGTCTGCGGAGCTCACCAATCCGGCCCTAAAATACGGCTTCAAATCAAACGGCTTGGATATTACTGGCCTACCATGATAAGGGATTGTAAAGAGCATGGAAAGAAGTGTCATCTCTGCCAAATTCACAGTGACTTCATTCACAAGCATCCCAATCGCTGCATCCTTCGGTGACGTCATGGCCCTTCGAAGTTTCTGACAATGGACATAGCTGGTCTAATTGATCCTCCATCATCTAAAGGCCACCGATTCATATTGGCCGCCATTGACTGCTTCTCCAGATGGGCTGAAGCTGTCTCGCTAAAAGAAATCAAGACAGAAGATATTCTGGCATTCTTTCGACATAATATCCTATACCGCTTTGGTACACCTAGAAAAATTATTTCTGACAACGGGCATTCTTTCAAGAGGTTAAAAATCTCAAGGTTCACTATCCAACAAGTGAGACTGGAATCTCAAACTTCACGAGGCGTTGTGGGCATATCGTACCACGCACCATACTCCAACTCAGTCCACTCCATACTCACTACTTTTCGGAGTGGAAGCAATCCTCCCGTTCGAATTCGAAGTTCCAAGCCTAAGAATGGCCGTCCAATATGAGTTGACGGAGGAGGAAAACGTTCTCCTTCGGCTCGAAGAGCTCGACGCCCTCGAGGAAAAGTGTCTCGCAGTACAATAAAATCTGGAGCTGTACCAAGCCCAAATGTCACGGGCCTATGATAAGATGACCCATCTTCGTGCTTTTAAGAAAGGCGAATTGGTGTTGGTCCTCAAAAGACCGATCATCCCCAATCAACATGCAAAGGGAAAATTCGAGCCAAACTGGAAAGGACCATACGTCTTCGAGAAAGTGTTTGATGGAGGATCTTACCAGCTGATAAATGACAAGGGAGAAAGGCCCATGCCACCCATCAATGGCCGTGTGAATGCTCTAAGTCGCAGGCAAATTGGGCACACCGGCCCAACGGTCTGGATCATACATCCTGTAGGCATAAACGACCCATGTCTCTCCTAAGTCCTACCGGCGAGACTACATTTAAAGTCCCACCAGTGATGAAGATCCGCCAATGTAAAAAAAAAGGTATGTCCATAAGCAAAATGGGTACGGATGAAAATCCGAAAGGGCTCCGTGAGTAAAAACAGCAAGACAGGCGAATTTGTGAAAACCCGAAAGGGCGCAAACTCATGAAAAGAGATGAAATACACTCACAAAGTCCTCTCGACCTTGTGAGAAGAAAGTCCCCACGTGAGATCCTTACGACTCACAAAGGAGCAACACACTTAGGAATCCCCACGATTCCTAGGGAGAAATACACATGTGAGATCCTCTCGACTCATAGGGAGAAAATGCTTTTATGAGACCCTTACGACTCATAAAATTGAAAAGCCTTAGGTGATAGGGATCTAAACTTGTATCCTAAGCCATCGTTCCCTAACGGGCACGGCAAATGATGAGTCACTCCTGGCACTACGCTTCAGTGTTAGCGGTGCTGATGCTGACTGTCACGACCCGAAATTGGCACGTGACGGCCCTAATACTACGCAACGTCTACATGCGTAACGCAGTAAAAGAAAGCCAAAACCCAGAAATCTAAACCATTAAAAGACAAGAAAAGATAAGAAACATTGTTTAAAAGTCTTTGAAATCACAACCCAAATTCTTTAAAAGTCCAACTTTATTTCCTTTAAAATTTTGGCAGCACCTTCTTTGTAAAAGCTAGCCCCAAAATGGGTACAACATAAATATAAAGTAAAGCTTCCCCAAACGGGAGCAAATACACGCCCAAAGGCGGAAAACAACCACCACAACAAATATACGACGCCGTAGCGAAGAAATAAAAGACGATAGAAAGGAAACTGTATAAAAGACAACAAGTCACAAATAATATACAATATCGTCCTCACTAAGTCTCTAAGTCAACAAGATAATATAGTAGATGGAGAGTACAAGGATACAACGAATATACAATACAACAAACGAATAACCACAAAACCCACCTAAGCAAACTGCACAATGTGAGCTGATGCGGTATCCGTAGCAAAAGATGATAGAAGAATAGTCTGCCTCGACTACTCTGGGGAACACCCTGCAAAACAAACTGTGGCACAACGGGGGTGAGTTGCCAACTCGTGAATAGTAAATAACATATGCAGGTAATCGCAAGTATGCACGTACAGCGTGATTCTAACATGTGCAATTAATAGCAATAAAAAGTTATATGAATGCAATAATCATGAAAGGTACACTAGCAGGTACAACTAATACATGAAGTAATGCATATAAATAAAGGTATATAAATGCAACAGTCATGAAAGGTACTTTAACAGGTACTACTAATACATGAAGCAGTGCATAAACAATAAATGTGGAGTATGGAATGAAATATGTCATTTCCACGGAATCCTGACATCGTGGTAGGATCACAATCCATCAAGACAAATCCAAATCCCAATTCCTCAAATCAGCCCCCAAATTGGCTCTCATATCACATAAGTCTCACAAATCCTGAATGTATAATATCGAAAAAATCTCATATATCCTGAATGTACAAATCAGCAATCTCATAAATATCCTGTATCCAATATCAAATAAATCACCTATATCCCAAATCAAATTATCAAGTAAAAATCTATTATCCTAAATATATTTGCATGAATAAATATGATGATGTATATAATTTAATGTCAATACACATTGTTCCCCTCCGAACGGCGGCGCACAGGACTGCGATGTCTTGGCACTGAGGTTCGGGGCAGATGCTAACTGGTGCTATCCGTCCACCTCTCCGAAGATGCCAAGTCGATCTATGGCATCTGTGTATCGAAGGTTTAGACAGATGCGGCCGATATAGCAGACTTCGTCAGATTCCCCCTCGTTTGAGGGGTTTTTGATTGCGGGGACGCTCATCCCTGCAGGCGCAAGCCCCTGCAGTTAATTACGCTACCGTATCGCGGTAACAACTTTCTCCTTCTCCAGATGGTCACTTCGTGTCGTGGGTGTTTATTTCGTTTTTTATTGCCCGTGGATTGTTTACGGAGACTGAGTTATGTCGTCGCCCGTAGGGCGTGGACTAGTACAAATCCGTGTTTATCTTAGATTTGGGTTTGGGGGTTTGGTTTGAGGATACATCAGCCATACTTGAGGCTAAGATCAACTCAAACATTTGTCAAGGATACGTTAGTCCAACTTTGAGACTAAGATCAACTTAACGGGATCGTTTAGATCCGACAAAAGAGCGTTTGGGCTCTATTGTTCCAGTTTAGGGACATAGTGGTCCATCGTATGTGTGGCCGTCGGGACCCGTCACCTCTCTGAAGACGTTGAAGGATTACAACGACGGATGTCAGAGGAGTTCAGAGATGTACCCTCGAGCCAGAGTTAATTGGGGGGATTCATAGTCCAGTCTGTTTGAAGGTTTAAGGATACGTTAGCCATCTTTAAGGCTAAGATCAACTTAAACGGGACCTTTTAGATCCAACAAAAGAGCACATGGGGCTCTATTGTTCTAGTTTAAGGACATTGCGGTCCATGGGTAGTTTAAGGACATTGCAGTCCGTGGGTAGTTTAAGGACATTGCGGTCCGTGGGTAGTTTAAGGACATTGCGGTCCGTTGTTAGTTTTAAGACATCTCGGTCGAGGTTAAGGACGTCGTAGTCCATGGGTTTAAGGACTCCAAAGTCCGGTATGTGCTCTGGATGCTTCACACGGGTTCACTGCCGTGCTTGGCGAGGACCAGGCTCCGCTCTGGGCGTTTTCCACGGGGTCAAAGAGTGACATTATCCGAGTTCCACGTAACCAGGAATTTTGCACTAGATGCTTCACACGGGTTCACTGCCGTGCTCGGCGAGGACTAGGCTCCGCTCTGGGCGTTTTCCGCGGGGTCAAAGAGTAACATTATCCACGTTCCACGTAACCAGGAATTTTGCACTAGATGCTTCACACGGGTTCGCTGCCGTGCTCGGCGAGGACTAGGCTCCGCTCTGGGCGTTTTCCGCGGGGTCAAAGAGTGACATTATCCACGTTCCACGTAACCAGGAATTTTGCATTAGACATGGGTTTAAGGACCCCACAGTCCATATCATGGGTGGTCGTCGGGACCCGTCACCTCTTTGAAGACATTGAGGGATTACAATGCCAAGTATCAAAGGAGTGAAGAGATGTACCCTAGAACCGGAATGGATTAAATAGTCCTTGGCCCAATTTGGGATCAAGACCCATTAATTATATTATGAGCCCATTGGCCCAGTTAATTACGAATTGAGGACTTATGGCCAGCTTGGGCTAAGTCCTATCATGTCTGGAATATTGACTTCTTGTGGGTCCATCGAGGGAGAGGCTTTGCCTCTATCCCTTTAGCCAATTGGGCCAAAGCCTAGTGTTAAACGCTTCAGAGCAATCAGTGTTGAACACTGGTAATGAGGTTGACAAGTTAGTGTTTAACACTAAAAGATAATTGGTGTTAAACACCAGCAGCAAGGCTTTCAGATTAGTGTTAAACACTAAGACAGATCAGTGTCAGGCATTGGCAACAAAGCTCTCAAATTAGTGTTAAACACTAAGGTAGTCAGTGTTGAGCACTGCAAATAAAGTTAATTGATTAGTGTTGAACACTACGGCCCAACAGTGTTTTAACACTGGATTCAGGAGTTCCAACTTAGTGTTAAACACTAAAGCAAGAGGGGTCACGTGGCGACACGTGAGAGCGCCCTCCCTTCATTTATTCTGCTGAGATTGCTGCATCTTTCAGAGCATCACGTGCCATCACGTGACGGGCATTCATATGCCTATGTATTAGAGCTTCTGTCAAGGGTCACGTGGGTCACGTGGGGGACTGCCTCAAAGGGCTTTCTGTAGATCTTTTGAGGGGGTCACGTGGTGGCACGTGACCCTGCCTCCATGCAAATTGTTTAGAGAATCTGTTGATCTTTTTTCAGGAATTAAATTCCTCGAGCTTTAATTTTCAAAGGAATTAAATTCCTACTTCCTTTTGAAGACTTATATTCTGGAGTAGAATTGAACCCTGAATCTTCTGTAGGAATTAAATTCCTCGTTTATGTGAAGAACTGAATAAGGTTAAACCCTAATAAAAGCTTTTTAAGGAATTAAACTTCCAGTCCCTGTTAAATTATGATTAAGGGAATTGAATTCCCGTTGTTTCAATAGAACTAAGTTCTTAATTAGGGTTGAACCTTGTTTGTCTCTGTTCCGAAGGAATTAAATTCCCATAACACAGTGTTACGCCCTACTTTTATCTTAGAGGAATTAAATTCCTATAGTTCTGTGAGAATTAAATTCTCGTTTTTCTATTCCCTCTCCATGTTTTGGATCTGCATGGCAGGATCTCAACCCATTGAGAATTAAATTCTCAACCTAAAGGGGAGATGTGCACTTTGCAGATCCTCTATCAAAGAGAGAAGAAATATGTTCTTCTGTTTTTTATTTTGTCAGAGTTAAACTCTGTTGAGAATTAAATTCTCCTTCTTTCAGGAAGCCTTCCCTTTCTTACCTAGGGTTTTCTTTTTGCAGAAGCTCCAAATTCTTCAAAGTATCAAGGCTCTCTTCTTTTTTTTTCTCTGTGTATCTCTCTTTTTTGTGTGTCTCGGCTCCTATTTATAGGAGAAGCAGCCGAATCAATCAGTTTTCGATGAATCTTCATTAAGAGATTTGGTTTGCATCCATCATTTGTTCTGGACCTTCGGATTATTAGGTGAATTTTATTCACCATTGGATTTCAGATCCGGGGATTCTCCCTTGTAATTTCTGTTAGATTTAAAGGGGAAATCTTTCCAAACTCGAGATTTTTCCATAGATAGATGATATTTAATCATCTCTGAATCTTTAATTTGATCGGTTCCAGATAATTGCTTTCCTTTGGGAAGATTTGAATCTCTTTCAGAATTTAATTCTGTTAGCAAAATAGGCTTTGAAAGCCGGTCACGTGTGACCACGTGACCCATGGTCACGTGTGGACACGTGACTCTCTTGGAACGAGCCTTTCTCCTCTTTTGCACTCTGCCTTCTTCTGCTGCTTAGCCGTCACGTGCTACCACGTGACCCCTGGTCACGTGTGAGCACGTGACCCCTGTCTGGCGCCTCTTTCCTTGGTTCAACTGGAGAGCGAGTCTGCTGCTTTGAACGTCACGTGCCAACACGTGACCCTGGTCACGTGGGAGCACGTGACTTCTTCTGAAGCCCCTTTCCTTGACTTGATCAGGGAACCAATGTGCCCTTTTCCGCTGCTTTTATATGTCACGTGTCAACACGTGACTGCTGGTCACGTGTAAGCACGTGGCCCCTTTTTGAAGCTTTTCCCAGAAGCTTTCCTGATTTTAAATCAGGAAACAAATGCCCCCACAGCGTTGTTCTCACGTGTCTGCACGTGAGTGCAACGCTGTCACCTCTTGGGACCGTTGGATTCCTCTAGGGATCTGGGGAGATGAAACGTTTCCACTGCCTTCTATAAATACCTCTGTCTCTTCATAGGAGCCTTCACTTTGTTCATCTTCTTCTTCTGAGAACTTCTTCCTTAAGAATTTAATTCTCGCTTTCAGAGCTTAGTTCTCTGTCTTGAAACAATCTTCAGAATTTAACTCTGTTCGAAAAGAGCCCTTTTTTCTCAGGTAATGTTCTTGGACAACGATGGACCTCACATTTCTCTGGATTTTAAATCCGAAACAAGGGTTTTCGCCCTTTTTCCTTCATATTTTCCATAAGAATATGAAACCGCTTAACCCTCAAACTGTAGATCTCTTAGGGTTTAGATAATCTTTGAGGAGATGATGATGGCGTTTCAACCCCATGGAATTTAATTCCATCAAAAATGTTTCTGGGGGATTTAATTCCCTTTTCTTAATTAGGAATTTAATTCCAATGAAGAACTCAGTTTCTTCGCATGGAGGCTTCCTGAGGTCTCTTGGCCCTAGGTGGTTCTTCCTGCCATTAATGCAATGGGGGTTTTGTAATGATGTCTTTCGGTGGGAATTTAATTCCTTTGATTTTTCTAGATTCTTTGTAGAGCCCGAGACAGCTTCTGTTGGGGGGGAATGTGCATGGTCATCATTCTTTGAGGATATTCTCTTTGTTTTATTGTAACGCTTTTGGCCTCATTATTAATGAGCCGTCATCCGGATTCTGTGGGACCCATATGCTTTATAGCTAGTGACCCCAGCAACTCTGTTGTTGCTCTCTTTAACTAGTCTTCAAGTTTTTTATGCATGAATATACGTTGCTGACTTTTCTTCTAACGGTCCTCCTTTATTGGATTTCAGGTGCGATGGCTTCTGTTCCACGCTTCCCCTTCTCTCGCTCAGAGGCTGCTTTTCCTCAGTCGCCGTCTGATGAGGAAGCGATGGCGATGATTCGGGCCCATGACCCGAACTGCGCCAATCTTCTTCAATGGGGACCTTGGTACAATCAGATTATTTAGGGTCGCCGGAGTTTTCTTTGCGCGGTGCCGACGGAGCCCACTTTCCCATTTTTACCGATGGATCCTCCAAGGACAGCTTTTGCTGTGGAAATGCCCAACTGGACTCCAACGGGGAGGCTAGAGCCTTCGACGGCCGGCATTCCGAACCATCCGATCCCGGCCATAGACATCTTGGGACGGCGTATTTGCCAGGGTGAGGCCTACCCGTGGGGGCAAATTTATAAGATAGGGCTCACTCCTAGGCATCCTACGGGCTACCTTCTCTGGGCTCGCTACATCCTTTCTGCCCATCGGGCGCGGTTGCAGAAAGTCGGGCTTTATCAGGACATATACGTGTCGCTATTCCATTACAAGTCCCCGCATGCCTGGTGGGTCAAGGCGTTTTTGAACCAGTGGAATCTTCCCACTAATACTTTCATTCTGGGAGATCGCGAGGTTTCGATTTCTCTGGCCGAATTTTATGATATCTCGGGGTTGCCGATAAGGGGTAATCTGTATGAGGAGTTGTTACCTCCTGACGAGTATGTTTTTGAGCCTGAGCTCGCCCCAGTTGACGGTCTGTCTTCTGAGAATGCTGTTCGCCACAAGCGCCCCAGTTTAATCAAGGCCCTAGGCATCTTCGACCAATTATTCACCGAGTCCGAGGAGCAGGGTGTCACTTTCAAGAGCTTCATTGCTCGTTTCCTTCGTGAGGACACCTTATCGAAGACAGCCCCGAAGTTTGCCAACATTGGGGACCCTTTTGGGTTTGGCCCGAAGAGGTTGCCGACCAACGAATCAGATCTACCTCAGTATTACATCCCTATTATATCGCCGATCTCTTTTGAATCCATTGCTGCCCCAGGCATGGACGAGGAGACGTTCTTTGTGGGGTTTGTTAGCGTCTGGCTCAGTTGGTTCGTTATCCCCATGCATCGCCGCTTCATGAGAGCCTCGGTCATCTACCCGGCTCATCGTATTGCTGAGGGGATGAGGTTGGCTATCGGCATCCCGGCCTTGGCGCACCTCTATGACGGATTGGGAACCGCAGCTAATACCTCTACGCCTGGCGTGGACGTAGTGAACTTTTCGCTTCATTATTTCACGTCGTAGATCGAAATGCATGTGCTGGGATCTTTTGCTATGCATCAGAGGCCCGCCTTTTACGACGCCTATCCTTTCTCGCGACTCATGCGACTGGTGGGTGGTTCTGCTGCCGACCCAACTCAATTTGGGGCTATTCGGGTGCTGATTTCTCCTCATGCCACCGATGGCGGGTTGGTTTTTAATGATCGGGTTCTGTCTTCTCCTTCGGGTCCCGTTCAGCAACTTTGGGACCAGTCAAAGGACAACGCGCCTTCTCTGAAGCCCCGAGAGGCCACGCATTTGTATTCAATTAGACCGGGCTACTTGGTGTTTCGCCAGGACAGTGCAGCTCTTTTTATGCGGTACAATCCGCATCGATTTGCCCGGCAGCTTGGATATGACCAGGGTGTTCCTTTTGAGGCTTTTATGGTCGCCCCGATCCCTTCGCTCGACGCTGTTCGCGATGCCGCTCATCATTTCATGAGGTTGAACACCGGCTCTCATTTCATGGTCCCCAAAGCCGAGTACATGCCCCGATGCGTAGGTGCATTTACGGGCTGGTATCTTCATCGAATCACCCCAATTATTGCTGAAGAAAGAAGGGTTATTCTTGGTCACGACTCCCCTCCTCAGGTTTCGGGAGCTAAGCTGCGACCAAGGGTTCCAGTCCGCTTCCCTTTGAGGGAGATTGGCACCGCCCTCATTCCGGGGGAGTCAAGGGTAGACCTTACTCCAACAGCTGGTATGCCCTTGGGTTCCCGATCGCGGGGTAGACGGGCTCCAGTAGTAGCACCTCTGCCGGTAGCGGCACCGCCCCCCGTGGCGTCGACACTGGCGATGTCGTCCTCGGTTGTGGCACCAAGCGAAAGTAACAGGGATGAGAGTGCTGAAGGCGATGTGGGCCAGCGCCGCCCTAAGGCTTCGCAAGGGAGGAAGCGGTCATCCTCAGCGACCGGCTCTGGGTCTAAACGGCGCAGGAAAGCGGCTGCCACCCTGCTTGATTCTGTGGTGGAGTCTGAGCCTATCCTCGAAGACGAACCATTGGCCTTGCAAGAGTCAAGCGCTGGACTTCTCTTCCCGAGTTCGGCTGATGAGGAGGCTGCACAGTTGGCTGAGGCCATACGGCGTTCAAAAGACGCGTCCCATAACGCCAAGGTTTCGAAGAAGTCTTATCCCGCTGTAATTTTCTACGAAGACCCTTCGTGGATTCGGCGGCGATTCATCGGCCCTTTGGAGGAATGGGGGGAAAGGGCTTTGAAGCAGGCCGCTTCAGAAGACGCAGCTGATGCACTTTCTTTATGGACCGGCGGTCATGAATCTACTCTTGAACCTCGGCGAGCTTATCTCCTTGAGAAGGAGAAGCGGCTTGAAGAAGCCATATTGAGGGCTTCTTTGCGTATAGGTATGTTGTGCTTATTCTGTAATCTTGTCGATTATTTATGCTCGTGGGTATGTATCATTATTTTTGTTTGAATCGTGCAGAATCTTCGACGTTGAGGGATCTCCCTACTGGCCCATTAAAGCTAAAGCCCGCCGAAATTCCTAATGAAGCTTTGCCGGATGTAGAGAGGGCTGATGAGGCTGCTCTTCTCATGATAGAACCTCCAGCGGCGGTTCTTGGCCAGGGAGTGCTTGCCCCTTTAGGGGAGGCTCCCTTGGAGGCTGCCGCCCCAATGGCTCTTACTGAGGTCAGCTCAAGGGCTGGAAGAGAGGTAGTCGGGGTTCCTCTCCCTTTGTTGGAGCCTGAGGTCACGGCGGAGACCGTTGAAGCCGCTATCCCCCCGGCTCAAAATGGGAGGAGTGTTGAAGGTATCTTTCTGCTTTTTAATTTAGCAACCCCTTCATAGTCTAAACTCTTTTACCTTTCCCAGAATTGCGTGGCTTGGCGGCCACGATCGCGGATCTGTCGCCTCGTCAATCGTTTCAGCGTTTATTGGAGATGGCAGCTCCGCAGGCGATCCCCCCTCAGCGTATTGTCCTTTCCTCTGGGCAAGGTTAGTGTCATTCGCCGTTTTTTTACCATAGCATTGTTACCATTTTGCGAAATGACGTTGATGTCTCTTATAGTTTTAGAAGCCGATGATGAGGTTGAGGTCGTCGAAGGGCCAGGGGAACCTTCAGCTCCTACTTGCATGACTGTCGGTGAGTGACATTTTATTATAGTCCCATTCATTCTGCGTTTAAAAGTTTTACTAACATTCGCCAAATTTGAGCAGCCCTGCCAGTCTCCATGGCTTTGGAATCACGCATTGTGATGCCGCCCGGCCCCTATGCTTTGCGGGCTTCAGAACGCTTGGCCCAATTGAGCCTTGTCTCCCTATCTTCTTTCGTCGAGGAGCTTCGCGCTGGTAGTGCGACTACAGCCGACGCGTTTGCTGCTGAAGCTAACGGCTCCCTTCCTTTTCTCGCCACCTATCACCGCGAGGAGGTGGTGCGGGTCTGGGTGGAGTTCTGTAGGAAGGTGGAGGCCTGTTTGTACGCTCTCGAGTGTTCTCGCCTTTCCTCGGAGGCTGTGGCTGCAAAGGCAGAGTTACGGGGGCTGATAGCACGGTGCGCGGCAAACATGACGTCATGTGAGAAGAGGCTTGGCCTTAAATTCTCGGAGAGGGAGCTAGCCTCCAAGGCGCTGGGCGAGCTTCAAGCCAATCTCACAGCCAGGGCCAACAAAGCATACGAACTCTGGCGGGTGCTTCAGGAGTCCATAAAAGAGGTGGTGGCTCTCGATAAAGCTGCCACATTTACTCGTGAGAGGGTCGAGGCTCATAAAGCCACCGAGAAAGAGCTCGAAGCTCGGCTCGCTTCGTATCAGGCTCAGCAAGCTCAGGCGGAGGCTCGTCTTCTGGAGATCTTGCGTCATGAAGCCGTAGCTCAACAACAAAACGATGAGCTGGTAAAATTACTACACCGGCCGCCGGCCTAAGGACTTGTATCTTTTCTCCCCTTTTTGTACATGCTCATGAATGAGAGTATCTCTTTCTTTGTTTCTTTCATAAATTGTACTTTGTATCCATTTTGGTTCATGAATAAAAGATACAATTTTCCTCTCAATGATGTGTCCCCTTTTTATTGAATGTATTCTGTGGACATTCTACCTTGATCTCCTTGCAGGACAGCCAAGGCTTAGGATTCAGGGTTAAGATCCGCTTCCTAAGACTTCTGCATTTTACGAGCCACGAGGGTCTCATAAAGAGTTTTTCTCCCTACAGGTCGAGAGGATCCTATAGGTGTAAGTTCTCCTTAAGAATCGTGAGGATTCTCAAGCGGGTTTTCCCTTGAGAGCCGTAAGGATCTCACAAGAGAGTTTTTCTTCCTTACAGGTCGTGAGGACTTGTAAGTGCTGGATGTGGTCACCCTTGTCCGTGTTTTATGGAGTCAGGGGTTTCTCCAGGTATCGTAGTTTAAAGACGTCACGGTCAAGGTTAAGGACCTCATAGTCCGTGGATTTAAGGACTCCACAGTCCGCTGTTAGTTTTAAGACATCACGGTCAAGGTTAAGGACCTCATAGTCCGTGGATTTAGGGACTCCACAGTCCGATGTTAGTTTTAAGACATCACGGTCAAGGTTAAGGACCTCATAGTCCGTGGATTTAGGGACTCCACAGTCCGATGTTTGGTTGCAGGGACCCGTCACCTCTTTGAAGACGTTGAGGAATTACAACGCCAGGCATCAAAGGAGTGAAGAGATGTACCCTTAAACCAAGGCAAAATCAGTAAGGAATCGGGGTGGTCGATCGTTAGTTTTAAGACATCACGGTCGAGGTTAAGGACGTCATAGTCCGTGGATTTTAAGGACTCCACAGTCCGGTATTTGCTCTGGATGCTTCACACGGGTTCACTGCCGTGCTTGGCGAGGACCAGGCTCCGCTCTGGATGCTTCACACGGGTTCACTGCCGTGCTGTGCGAGGACCAGGATCCGCTCTGGACGTTTTCCATAGGGTCAAAGAGTGACATTATCCGCATTCCACGTAACCAGGAATTTTGCACTAGATGCTTCACACGGGTTCATTGCCGTGCTCGGCGAGGACTAGGCTCCGCTCTGGATGCTTCACACGGGTTCACTGCCGTGCTCTGCGAGGACCAGGATCCGCTCTGGACGTTTTCCACGGGGTCAAAGAGTGACATTATCCGCGTTCCACGTAACCAGGAATTTTGCACTAGATGCTTCACACGGGTTCACTGCCGTGCTCGGCGAGGACTAGGCTCCGCTCTGGATGCTTCACACGGGTTCACTGCCGTGCTCTGCGAGGACCAGGATCCGCTCTGGACGTTTTCCACGGGGTCAAAGAGTGACATTATCCGCGTTCCACGTAACCAGGAATTTTGCACTAGATGCTTCACACGGGTTCACTGCCGTGCTTGGCGAGGACTAGGCTCCGCTCTGGATGCTTCACACGGGTTCACTGCCGTGCTCTGCGAGGACCAGGATCCGCTCTGGACGTTTTCCATGGGGTCAAAGAGTGACATTATCCGCGTTCCACGTAACCAGGAATTTTGCACTAGATGCTTCACACGGGTTCACTGCCGCGTTAGGCGAGGACTAGGCTCCGCTCTGGACGTTTTCCACGGGGTCAAAGAGTGACATTATCCGCGTTCCACGTAGCCAGGAATTTTGCTGATTGTATCCGCATTTCACGGGATGGAGGTTTGACTGTTGGCGATATGTATACCACCGAGCCATGGAACTGGGAGTTGCCGCTGTTCCGCTTAGCTTGAAGTTGTGTCCGTCGTTACGAGACGAATGTTGGGATGATCTCTAGGTCGCTTGTGGCCCGTCGAGATTTAGCTTCTTTCTTTGGTGAAATCTGGGGAAGGAGTATGATCCCTTCTTTGTTTGCGCCCCTGGATTGTATACAGAGGCAAATGTAACACCACCTGTAGGGCGAGGATTTCACTTCTATTTTATTTCTTTTTCCGCGATGCTCTATCATTTCAGCTTTTTATATCGCGAAGGTCGCGATTGCCCCATCATTTCGGCTATTTTTCGCGGTGCCCAATCATTTCGGCTATTTATTTATTTTCTGCTCGCTGCTTTTTATTGCGAGTTGCCCCATCATTTCGGCTATTTTTCATGCCTTCATTTTTACTTGCTGCTTTTTATTGCAAGTTGCCCCATCATTTCGGCTATTTTGTAGGCATGTGTGGCTTGCTAGCTTTTTCGCTGCGAGCCTGGATTTTAGGCACCGATTTCGGCATCAGCACCGCTACAACTGGAATGTTGCCAGAAGCGAATCCTCATTTGCCTTTGTCGATGACGAACAAAGGTGGCTCAGCGAACAGGGTTAAGGGTCCTGTCGACCAAGGCTTTTGACTTTATGAGCCGTAAGGGTCTCACAAAGGTATTTCTCCCTACAAGTCGTGAGGATCTTGCAGGTGTATTTTCTCCTTAGGGATCGTGAGGATTCCTAAGCGTGTGTTCCTCTGTAAGTCGTAAGGATCCTACAAGAGGGCTTTCTCCTCATGGGTCGAGAGGACCTACAAGGGTTGGACTTTGCTGGGGAAATGTCTATTCGCGCCCGTGGATTGTATACAAGGGTCAGTATTGAATCCCTTGTAGGGCAATATCGAAGGTTGTGGAGGATTGCTTAAGCACAGGTTTAGGTCTCTGTAACTTAAGACTTTCAAATCTTATGAGCCGTAAGGGTCCCATAAGAGAGTTCTCCTTACGAGTCGTGAGGATCTCGTAAGTGTATTTTCTCCTTAGGAATCGTGAGGATCCCTAAGTGTGTTGCTCCTTTGTGAGTCGTAAGGATCTCACGCAGGTGGTTTCTCCTTACAAGGTCGAGAGGACCCTATAAGTGTCTTTTAACGAGGTTGCGCCCTTTCGGGTTTTCATAAACGCTCGCCGGTGGTCCTGCTGTTTTTACTCACGGAGCCCTTTCGGGTTTTCATCCGTGCCCGTTTTGCTCGTGGACGCACCGTTTTTTATTCTTTTTCTCTTTTTTTTTTATCTCGTCAGCCTAAGGATGCTGCGGTAGTAGTTTTAGGGACGTTTCGGTCCATCGTTAGTTTAAGGACGTTTCGGTCCGTCGTTAGTTTAAGGACGTTTCGGTCCGGCGTTAGTTTAAGGACGTTTCGGTCCATTGTTAGTTTAAGGACATTTCGGTCCGGCGTTAGTTTAAGGACGTTTCGGTCCATCGTTAGTTTAAGGACGTTTCGGTCTAGCGTTAGTTTAAGGACGTTTCGGTCCATTGTTATGGGAAGGCCGGCTGCTGCTTGTAAAGTCTGAGCCTAGGAAGATAGCGAGCGGACATAGTCGTCGTCATCTATCATTGACCCAGGCTGTAGCTCATTAAACATAGTATTTCTTTAAGAAGCGGCCATTTATTGGCCTGAAAGGCCTTTCACCGTGCATGTCCATGAGTAGATAGGCTCCACCTTGATAGACCTTGTCTATGATGTAAGGGCCTTCGTAGTTTGGCTCAAATTTCCCCCGCTTGGCATGATTGGGGATCATAGGTCTTTTGACCACTAAAACGAGTTCGCCTTGGTGGAATGTCCTCGGCCTGGTCAATCTTTCGTACGAGCGCGTCATCTTTGCTTTGTAGGCTTCTAGATGTTGTTGCGCTATGAGCCAGGTTTCGTCGAGGGCATCAAGCTCCTCAAGCCGAAGGTGAGCATTTTCTTCTTCCGTCAGCTCGTGGTGGACTGCCACTCATAGAGAGGGTAACTCTATCTCGAGGGGGAGCACTGCTTCTGTCCCAAATACCAACGCGTACGGCGTTGTGTTCGTGGCCGTCTTGAATGTAGTTCGATAAGCCCAAAGGGCTTCTTGCAGCCTTTCGTGCCAGTCTCTCTTATTCCGGGAAACGGTCTTTTTTATGATCTTCGTCAAGGTCTTATTGAAGGCCTCGGCCAGACCGTTAGCTCGTGGGTTGTAAACTGAAGAATATCTCCAGTTTATATTGTGCTGCTGCGCGAAGCGGCTAAGCTTATGGCTTCTGTAGGCTGGCCCGTTGTCGGAGATAATCCGTCGTGGGGTTCCGAACCGATAGATGACGTGCGTCTTAAAGAAATGGAGGATATTCTCCGTCTTCACTTCCCTCAGCGGTACTGCTTCTGCCCATTTGGAGAAGTAATCAGTTGTCGCCAGGATAAAACGATGTCCCCGGGATGATGCTGGCTCGATGGGGCCGACTATGTCAGTCCCCCACATTTTGAATGGCCAACTAGCCACAGTTGGGTGTAGTGGATTCGGATGTTGGTGGATGAAGTCTCCATGAATCTGGCACGAGTGGCACTGCTTCGCATACTCGAGGCAGTCCTGGATCATCGTGGGCCAGTAGTAACCCATCCGTTTAATTTTTAACTTCATCTTTGGGCCTGCTTGGTGAGAACCGCAAAGTCCGTCGTGAACTTCCTGAATGACTCTTTCCGCTTCGTCAGGTCCTAGGCATCTCAGCCAGAGAGAATCAAACGACCTCTTGTATAGAGTATCGTTGACAAAGGCGAAAGATAGAGCTCGTTTCATGAGCTGATGCCTTGAGGATGTATCTTTGGGCATTTGGTGGGACTTAAAGTAGTCTATGAAGACTTCCCTCCAGTCCTCAGCCTTCTCATGGTCTTTTATTTGTAGGGTCGTCTGCTCAGTCGCTCCCTTTTCTTTATATAATTCCGGGGGTATTTCTGCCGGGGCAAGCACTCGACGGCTTTGTACCACGATTCTTACATCATCGAGGTTTTCGTCCTCCAGTTCTTTAGAAAGTTTGGCTAACGCGTCTGCTTTACTGTTTTCCGCGCGCGGTATATTCTCCAAAGTATAGGAGGGAATTTGGATCAATAGTGGTTGCACCTTTTCGCCGTACCTCACCAACTCCGGTTTGCACGTTTGGTAATCACCATTTACTTGACTAACAACCAGTTGAGAATCCCCGTATATAAGGAGGTCTTCAATTCCCAAGTCGATGGCGATTTCGAGGCCCGCTATCAGAGCTTCGTATTCAGCTTCATTGTTTGTCCTCGGCTCTGTTAAGGAGAAGGTGAAGCGCATTATCCCTCCTTGTGGAGTTGCAAAGATGAGGCCTATCCCCGATTTGATCATTGGGATACCCTGTTTCTGTTTCTTTACGGAGGACGCTCCATCGAAGTAGAGTTCCTATCGCGTGCTACCGCCGCCAATCGCGTCAAATGCATGCTCGTCCGGCAAATCACAGTTCAGAGGAGAATCGGCCGGTATCGGGTGCTCGGCGAGGAAATCGGAAATGGCTTGGCCTTTTACTGCCTTGAGAGGTTGATACGTTACCGAGAACTCCATCAAGAGTAGGGCCCACTTAACGAGTCGTCCCGTCAATATGGCTTTCGACATTAAGTATTTAAGGGGGTCTATCTTTGAAATGAGACGGACTTCATGCGCCAACGCATAGTGCCTGAGCTTTGTTATTGCGAAGATTAATGCCAAGCAATGTTTTTCAATGGAAGAGTAGTTGCTTTCTGCCCCCAGCAGAACCCGACTTAAGTAGTAGAGTGCTCTCTCTTTTCCCTGATCGTTCTCTTGCGCCCATAATGCGCCCAAGGAACCTTCGAGGGCGGTTGTATAAAGAATGAGGGGTTTTCCTTTGACCGGTGCGGCCAACACCGGAGGGTTCTGCAGGTATTGCTTGATCTCGTCCAGTGCACCTTGGCATTTGTGATCCCAAACGAACGGAGTTCCCTTTTTCATCAGGTGGCTGTAAGGACGGCATTTGCCAGAAAGATTGGCGATAAATCGCCGGATGTATGCGAGCTTCCCTTAGAGAGACCGCAACTGTTTGAGAGTTCTTGGCGGAGGCATTTCCATGATCGGTTTAATCTTTGATGGATCCATTTCAATTCCTCGGTGTCGAACGATAATCCCAGGAATTTGCCCGAGGAGACTCCAAACGCGCATTTGAGGGAATTCATTTTCAAGTTATATTGCCGAAGGCGTTGAAATACAGTCTCCAGATGCTTTAAATGATCTTCGTATGACATGATCTTTACTACGAGGTCATCGATATAGCACTCGACGATGTCATGTATGAGGTCGTCGAAGATCTTTGTCATGGCCCTTTGATAGGTAGCGCCCGCGTTCTTTAGACCAAAGGGCATAACCCTGTAGCAGAATATCCCCAAAGGGGTCCGGAAAGCGGTGTGCTTCTGGTCTTCGAGATGCATTTTTATTTGATTGTATCCTGACGAACCGTCCATAAAGGAGAAAACCTCGTGAGTGGACGTGTTATCTATCATCGGCTCGGTTACCGGTACTGGGAAATCATCCTTTGGACAGGCTTTATTGAGATCCCTGAAATCCACACATATGCGTACTGTCCCATTCTTTTTCATTACCGGGACGATATTGGCGATCCAATCGGGATATTGGACTTCTTGAATAAATCCAGAATCGATCAGCTTCTTGACTTCGGCGTTGATGCTCATCTCAAGCTCGAGTCGCATCCTTCTTGGAGCTTGCTTGACTGGCTTGATATCTGGGGATATTGCTAATTTATGCACGGCAACCTCCGGATCTAATCCTGGCATCTCAGAGTAGTTCCATGCGAAGCAGTCTTTATGCCGTAGAAGCACGTTCTTTAACGCGGCCACCTTTTCTTCAGAGAGTAGCTCGCTGACAAATGTCGGTCGCGGGTCATCTGCCGATCCCAACTCGATCTTCCTGAGGTTATCCGCCGTAGTATGTATACCATCTTCCAGTTCTCTCGGAGCTGGCGGAAATTCTGAGATCACCTCATCATCGCTGTTCTCAAAGCACTGGGGAAAGTCATCCGTGTTCTCGCGCTCTTCTTTTAATATCGTAATCGTATAACAAGTGCGAATCCGCTCCCAGGGCTGAGGTGGATCCGGTTCTACTCTTGCGGCCTTGGGTTTATGCTTCTGTGGCGGCGTTACCCTCCAGCTGTTGGATAAAGCGAATCTGCCCCGTTGGTACTGGCCCTCGACCCAGTTCTTGAAGGTGAAGCAGTCTTCGGTAGGATGTCCTATGGCTCGGTGATAAGAGCAATAGCTCAAACGAGAAGCCTTGTTAGCTTGCTCAGGGTGTCTAGACTCTGGAAGCGCGATCATTTGATATTTTACAGCGAGCTTGAGTAACTTCTCCGTCTTGTCTCGGAGGAAGGAATACGCTCGACTCATCTTTTCCATGAGGGACGAATCCGAGCCGCGCAGTACCCGTAACCCTCTAATCCTGCGTCGTTGTTGTCGGCTCCTCTTCCCGCTTCTTAATTTATTTCCGTCTCCGCATCGGGCCTTTCGCACAACGGGTTGACAAAGATGAGCATCTTTGTCTTCTGGAGCCTGTTGAAATAGGCGTTGCGTCCTGGCCTTCTCGTAGATGGTCATTTCGCGGTTGTGGTTTTCCTGAGCTTTCGGACCCATTTTCCTGGTAGGCTTGTCCGTTCGTTCTCCAAACGACGGACTCGGCGTTTCGATCGCGGGGTGTAATTTTGACGAGGGGTTGGCATCTCCTGACAGGGCGTCCTCTTCTTCATCAAAGGTGTATATGGCGTAGTTACTGTGGACCCGTTCTCGTTTTCCCGCTCTCGCGTATCCAAGCCCGAGTGTTTCCATTTTCCCGTTGGGCAATTTGCGCTGAGTCCCAGGGACATCCCAAATCTTGTTGTAGAACCGAGCCTTCCGAACAGTCTGTTTTAAGGGTACTCCTTGGCGCTTTAATAGCTTCTTTAATCCATTTGTATAGTATCTGGGCAGACGGATGGGTTAGAGTCTGTCGCATGTAGCATCCGCGCCATGCCAGATCTCTTTCTCTATTTTCGACTCTGAGGATCGGTAGAATAGGATCACCTTCTCACCCCTTTGCCTGGGAGGGATGTAAAATGTTTGCAGGTCCTGCACATTGTGAGCTTGAAGCGTGTCGAGATCCTTGTAGTGTTCTCGCGGTACCATGGTGATTTGCAAACTATGGTCATCGCAAAGGGGTGCTTGTATCGGCAGCCGATTGGAGAACACGGCATTAACCTCATCTTCCGAGTCACTTCCGAAGACTAACATGGGGGCGGACGTTCCCGGGTTGCTGCGTCGAGATGGCCCTGCATAAACTATCTCTTCCTCTTCTTTGGTATCGCTCCCGAAAACAGGGATGGTGGCGGCGGCTTTGTTCTCCGGGTTGCGACACCTTTCTGTATCCTCGAAATCTGGCAAAAAGTATTTCGCATCCTCGTATTTGCGGACTTCGTTCACGGAAAATGGGTTCAACTCGCCTGTTACAGTATGCTCGGAACCATCTTTAAAGTACTTCATACACTGATGTTGTGTAGAAGGGATGATGTTGTACTCGTGTAGCCAAGGATGACCGAGCAAGGCGTTGTAGCAGGTCTTGGCGTCGATGACATGGAATTTGATGTCTGTGACGAGAAGTCCAAAGCGTAATGTTAGTATCACAGATCCGAGAGTCCGTGACGATTGTGAATCGAAACCGGAGATAGTAATTTTGTCACGAGCGAGATGTTGCACACTCATGCAGATTTCCTTCAACACCCGAACATTAAGGAGATTGACGGAGGATCCATTATCCACCAGGATCTTGCCTATCTTGATATCATGGCAGTATCCGGAGACATATAGGGGACGGTTATGGTCGCACGTCCCGAGAAGGAGGTCTTCATCACCGAAAGTGATATCGGCTGTATGCACTTCCTCCAGTTCATCCTTCATCTTTTCAGTGGCGAGGAAGGCTTGGAATTGCTCTGGTTCCTGCAACGCCTTAATTAGTGAGTCTCGCGCTTCTTTTGATAATAGGAGGGCGTCGAGAATGCTAAGTTGAGAAGGTAGCTTCCTTAGATGCGCGAGGATGTTATAGTCCACTTTACTCCTCCTAGGAGGGTCTTTGGCAGCCAGTTCTTTCATGACTTGGTCATCTAAAGTGATATCTTCAGTGACCTTTTCCTTTCCCTTATCTTTTCCACTCACGGGCCCGAGATTCTTTTCTGGGAGTGTGCGATTGCGCAGCTGAATGTTTTCGCAGGCTTCTAGTTCTTCCTCTTTCTCTAAAACGGATTCTTTAAAGAGAGGGCCCAGAGCCATTTCTTCATCAGAGTCGCTCCCAAAGGTGAGAACTTGTGACCCCCTGGCGTTAACCATGTAACAGTTGCCAGTAGTTCTGTTATGCCCTTCGACAGTACTTCTTCGCTCCCGACGGCTCTTGCGTTTCATGCGCTTAAAATATTGCCGACGAGTAACATATCCTTGCCACCATATTTTAAAGGCGTCGCACTCCTCCGTGGGGTGTGAGATTCTCCGATGATATGCGCAATAATTAGGGTGCCTCTCCCCCCCATCGTGTGTATTTCCTTCCGAGGGTGGTAGCTTCATTCCCATTGACATGGCTTTGGCAAACCTTTTCCTCGTCTTGAATATCTTATTGTCTACTTCGGACGCCTTTTGATCTGGCGGGGGTAGTTCAACTCTTTCATTCAGTCGCCTGCATTTGGTTCTTTCTGACGTCGCCATCTCACGCTCCTGATCCGCTTTACTTTTTAGACGGATTTCGTCTAGAAAAGCATTGATCATTTCATTTGTCAGCCACGCACGCTCTGGTTCAGGCTCTGTCTCCAGCTTCTTAGTGCCAGGAGTTTTCTCATCATCGGTAAACGAGTGGGAGATTACGTTACAACTCGCCACATACCCTTCGGATTCATCCGATGAGCTCTCTCCATCATCTCCCTCTTGAAAGATGTGGTTGAGGAACTCTTGCAGTGTGACAGGAGTTCGCGCCTTTTGATTATACTCTTCCAGCGCGTCGATTTGCTTCTGCAAGTTCGTGTGCTCGTCTCCAGGCTTCACGGGCTTCTTGGATTTCTTCTTCTTCTTCTTTGAAAATTTTGACGGTTGGGCATAAGTATTTGGGCCCTTATCACGAGTCTTCGTAGTTGTGCGGGGCTTCAACATCCCTTCGATAATTTGAGGTTGAAGAGGGTCCTTCCATTCGACCGCAGGGCACGCGTGAAGGTCTTTCAGCATTCTTTTGGTTTTCGTTGATAGCACGACCTCCCATGGAGCTTCTTCAATAAAGGAGCAGGTTGCCCCCAATGTATCTGCTTTCTTGGGAGTATGCGGTTATGGTGGGCTCACCTTCCACTTCTCGGACAGTACAAACTTCCCCTGGAGGTATTGATCTTCAATCCATCCTTTGAAGACGAAGCAATCTTCAATCGGATGACTTACCGTTTGATGGTAAGGGCAATAGCTAGGGTTGTTCACCTCGGTGGGTTGCGGCGGTCGCCTTGGATTTGGTAGGTTTATAAGTCTGTTGCGTATTGCCAGCTCGAATAACCGTTTTGTCTTGTCTCGTGGGAACGAGTAGGGACGTTTCATCTTCTCATTATAATACCGGCGTCTTTCTTCCAGTTGATCTGCCAGTTTCGGGACGTTAGGTTGCTGTTGGGCATTCGCGACGAAGGTTGCCCTTCCTTTACCCTTGTCATTCCGCAGTTCCGACTTCGGGGGAGGTGGTCTATGACCCATCTGGTCCATCTGAGCCAACTTGTCGATTAAAGCCTGGAATGTGGTTGGCTTAAAGAACATCATGAACTGGGAGATAGTTGCGTGGGGGTCTAGGGTTCCCACGAACATGCCCACTGCGGGTGCCTCCTCAATGCGTTGCTCGCATCTCGACCACAAATTCCGCCAGCGTATAGCATACTGGACTCAGGTTTCGCCTGGTTTGACCCTGGCGTTAATCAAAGCAGTTATTGGAGTGCGCTCGCTGGCACTTGCGAATCGCTGAGTGAATAACAACTCCATTTCAGCGAACGTTTTGATAGAATCGTTCGGGAGTTCCGAATACCATTCGAACGCTGTTTCTGATAAGCTACCTACGAACTGGCGGAGCAACAGTTTATCATCACCGCCGGTGTTACCGCAGAGGGCCCGGAACTGGGCGACATGTTGATGGGGATTGCCGGTCCCCTTGTACACGTGGAATTTTGGTATCGTATAGCCTTGCGGGTATTTGATTTGGTCGTACCAGCTTAGATACGGCCGCCCCGTTTTCACGACTTGACCAGCTGCCTCAGTCGCATGATGGACCCGGATTTGCTGGGCTATGTAGTCAGCCAAGTCCGCCTTAGAGATTGCCTCCTCCTTGGCCGTTGAGAGGGCCGGCAGTGGATTCGACGTTTCTCCTCGGTCGTCCTCAAGAACAATTGGGGGATCTTCGGCGGGCAAGTCCTGCTGGATCATCATTCCTATCATATCTTGGAAGAGAAGGCCCATACGTTGTATGTTGGCCGCTTGTTCAGCAGCCTCTTTGTCCTTTTTCTCTAGTATCCGGCGAAGGAATTCAGCGTCGGTCTCTTCTTCTTGGCGCGCGTCTGAGGATGTTTCTGGGCTTTCTTTTGGCCCGGTAAGTGCGGCCATAGCATTCATCATTTCTTGGAGCATTTGTTGCTGCTCCTGGGCTTTCGTCACGGATCGGGTAAGTGGTCGGTGGCCTGTAGAAGTGCGGCTCTCCTCCTTCCCAGAGGCCATGTATACGGTGTGGACCATCATGCCCCCAGACTTAGGGCATCTGGGCTCAGTGCTTTTAGCCGTCGTTGCACGTTGGGGGGTCTTCTCTGGCCTCCTCCTTTTATGAGCCATGGAGGTTGAGGGGGCCGTTGAGGTGGGCGTCCCGATAGCCTTTCGGGGTTCAGCCTGGTGACCAGCTTCCGGTTGGATTTTCAGCTTCTTGTGCTGGCGGGAGGAGTTTGGATCAATGATCGAGTCTCGGGCCTGCCGCCAAACCTTATAGATTTTGGAAGACAGCCGTTGAGGAGATTGGGGCTGTTCTGATTCCATTTCCACAACCTTTTTTAATGGGGGAGGAGACCTCTTCAGCACTGCAGTAGGAGAATTTCTTCGCACCTTATTTAGCATTTCGAAGCTGTTCCCAGTTGGAACAGCAGCATTAACTTCTGCCACCGGGGCTGATGGAGTCAACCCAGAGGGGGAGTTGCCCCCAGCCTTCCTTACTCGGCGCCAATGGCGACGTCGAGCGTGTCGAGAGGACGGCGTTGGGTCAGCGGTAAGAATGGTTTTGTCTTGCCCCCTGTGTGGGTGGGGGGTTGTTGTTGGTGTTAGCCTGTCAAAGACCGACGTCTTTTGGATAGCAGGAGCGGGAGCTGGAGCCGTCAATCTTGAAAAGACTGACTTTGTGGCAGGGGAAGTCGCTTTGATGTCTTCAGGAGCAGGACCGGTCATTTTCTTAGAAGCAGCCTTCTCTGAGATTGTAGGCCCTATGATGAGTTCGCAGGATTTCCGGCCCAATCTGGAGAAGACCGAGACGCTGACGCTGGGCGACTCATTGAGAGGAGCCGCGGAAGGGGTAAGACGATCAAAGACTGACTTCTTGGGAGTTTCCTTTGTCAGTACCGACGCCGCGAAGCTTGACGATGGGAGTATAGTCCCGAAGAACAATCCGGTAGTGGCCTTAGTCACTTGGTCCACCGGCATTGTGAACAACGAAGCAGCTTGGGGTCCATAGGCTATACCTTCTGGCGAGGTAGAGCGTTGGTCGCAATTGCAGTTTGAGCAGTTGGAGGACTTCGCGGAAGTAGAAGCCATCGATCCTTTGTTTTCTGCAATAGGCAAGACGCCAATTCTTAGTATCTTGAAACCCAAGGGCAACCATTAGCGAACCGCGATTGGTTCGCGAATCACGACACACGAAGTGTGGAGTGGAAAGAGGAAAAGGTCCCACCGGGCGTGCCAGAATCTGTTCCCCTCCGAACGGCGGCGCACAGGACTGCGATGTCTTGGCACTGAGGTTCGGGGCAGATGCTAACTGGTGCTATCCGTCCACCTCTCCGAAGATGCCAAGTCGATCTATGGCACCTGTGTATCGAAGGTTTAGACGGATGCGGCCGATGTAGCAGACTTCGTCAGATTCCCCCTCGTTTGAGGGGTTTTTGATTGTGGGGACGCTCTTCCCTGCAGGCGCAAGCCCCTGCAGTTAATTACGCTACCGTATCGCGGTAACAACTTTCTCCTTCTCCAGATGGTCACTTCGTGTCGTGGGTGTTTATTTCGTTTTTTATTGCCCGTGGATTGTTTACGGAGACTGAGTTATGTCGTCGCCCGTAGGGCGTGGACTAGTCCAAATCCGTGTTTATCTTAGATTTGGGTTTGGGGGTTTGGTTTGAGGATACATCAGCCATACTTGAGGCTAAGATCAACTCAAACATTTGTCAAGGATACGTTAGTCCAACTTTGAGACTAAGATCAACTTAACGGGATCGTTTAGATCCGACAAAAGAGCGTTTGGGCTCTATTGTTCCAGTTTAGGGACATAGTGGTCCATCGTATGTGTGGCCGTCGGGACCCGTCACCTCTCTGACGACGTTGAAGGATTACAACGACGGATGTCAGAGGAGTTCAGAGATGTACCCTCGAGCCAGAGTTAATTGGGGGGATTCATAGTCCAGTCTATTTGAAGGTTTAAGGATACATTAGCCATCTTTAAGGCTAAGATCAACTTAAACGGGACCTTTTAGATCCAACAAAAGAGCACATGGGGCTCTATTATTCTAGTTTAAGGACATTGCGGTCCGTGGGTAGTTTAAGGACATTGCGGTCCGTGGGTAGTTTAAGGACATTGCGGTCCGTTGTTAGTTTTAAGACATCTCGGTCGAGGTTAAGGACGTCGTAGTCCATGGGTTTAAGGACTCCACAGTCCGGTATGTGCTCTGGATGCTTCACACGGGTTCACTGCCGTGCTTGGCGAGGACCAGGCTCCGCTCTGGGCGTTTTCCACGGGGTCAAAGAGTGACATTATCCGTGTTCCACGTAACCAGGAATTTTGCACTAGATGCTTCACACGGGTTCACTGCCGTGCTCGGCGAGGACTAGGCTCCGCTCTGGGCGTTTTCTGCGGGGTCAAAGAGTGACATTATCCACGTTCCACGTAACCAGGAATTTTGCACTAGATGCTTCACACGGGTTCACTGCCGTGCTCAGCGAGGACTAGGCTCCGTTCTGGGCGTTTTCCGCGGGGTCAAAGAGTGACATTATCCACGTTCCACGTAACCAGGAATTTTGCATTAGACATGGGTTTAAGGACGCCACAGTCCACATCATGGGTGGTCGTCGGGACCCGTCACCTCTTTGAAGACATTGAGGGATTACAATGCCAAGTATCAAAGGAGTGAAGAGATGTACCCTAGAACCGGAATGGATTAAATAGTCCTTGACCCAATTTGGGATCAAGACCCATTAATTATATTATGAGCCCATTGGCCCAGTTAATTACGAATTGAGGACTTATGGCCAGCTTGGGCTAAGTCCTATCATGTCTGGAATATTGACTTCTTGTGGGTCCATCGAGGGAGAGGCTTTGCCTCTATCCCTTTAGCCAATTGGGCCAAAGCCTAGTGTTAAACGCTTCAGAGCAATCAGTGTTGAACACTGGTAATGAGGTTGACAAGTTAGTGTTTAACACTAAAAGATATTTGGTGTTAAACACCAGCAGCAAGGCTTTCAGATTAGTGTTAAACACTAAGACAGATCAGTGTCAGGCATTAGCAACAAAGCTCTCAAATTAGTGTTAAACACTAAGGTAGTCAGTGTTGAGCACTGCAAATAAAGTTAATTGATTAGTGTTGAACACTACGGCCCAACAGTGTTTTAACACTGGATTCAGGAGTTCCAATTTAGTGTTAAACACTAAAGCAAGAGGGGTCACGTGGCGACACGTGAGAGCGCCCTCCCTTCATTTATTCTGCTGAGATTGCTGCATCTTTCAGAGCATCACGTGCCATCACGTGACGGGCATTCATATGCCTATGTATTAGAGCTTCTGTCAAGGGTCACGTGGGTCACGTGGGGGACTGCCTCAAAGGGCTTTCTGTAGATCTTTTGAGGGGGTCACGTGGTGGCACGTGACCCTGCCTCCATGCAAATTGTTTAGAGAATCTGTTGATCTTTTTTCAGGAATTATATTCCTCGAGCTTTAATTTTCAAAGGAATTAAATTCCTACTTCCTTTTGAAGACTTATATTCTGGAGTAGAATTGAACCCTGAATCTTCTGTAGGAATTAAATTCCTCGTTTATGTGAAGAACTGAATAGGGTTAAACCCTAATAAAAGCTTTTTAAGGAATTAAACTTCCAGTCCCTGTTAAATTATGATTAAGGGAATTGAATTCCCGTTGTTTCAACAGAACTAAGTTCTTAATTAGGGTTGAACCTTATTTCTCTCTGTTCCGAAGGAATTAAATTCCCATAACACAGTGTTATGCCCTACTTTTATCTTAGAGGAATTAAATTCCTATAGTTCTGTGAGAATTAAATTCTCGTTTTTCCATTCCCTCTCCATGTTTTGGATCTGCATGGCAGGATCTCAACCCATTGAGAATTAAATTCTCAACCTAAAGGGGAGATGTGCACTTTGCAGATCCTCTATCAAAGAGAGAAGAAATATGTTCTTCTGTTTTTTATTTTGTCAGAGTTAAACTCTGTTGAGAATTAAATTCTCCTTCTTTCAGGAAGCCTTCCCTTTCTTACCTAGGGTTTTCTTTTTGCAGAAGCTCCAAATTCTTCAAAGTATCAAGGCTCTCTCCTTTTTTTTCCTCTGTGTATCTCTCTTTTTTGTGTGTCTCGGCTCCTATTTATAGGAGAAGCAGCCGAATCAATCAGTTTTCGATGAATCTTCATTAAGAGATTTGGTTTGCATCCATCATTCGTTCTGGACCTTCGGATTATTAGGTGAATTTTATTCACCATTGGATTTCAGATCCGGGGATTCTCCCTTGTAATTTTTGTTAGATTTAAAGGGGAAATCTTTCCAAACTCGAGATTTTTCCATAGATAGATGATATTTAATCATCTCTGAATCTTTAATTTGATCGGTTCCAGATAATTGCTTTCCTTTGGGAAGATTTGAATCTCTTTCAGAATTTAATTCTGTTAGCAAAATGGGCTTTGAAAGTCGGTCACGTGTGACCACGTGACCCATGGTCACGTGTGGACACGTGACTCTCTTGGAACGAGCCTTTCTCCTCTTTTGCACTCTGCCTTCTTCTGCTGCTTAGCCGTCACGTGCTACCACGTGACCCCTGGTCACGTGTGAGCACGTGACCCCTGTCTGGCGCCTCTTTCCTTGGTTCAACTGGAGAGCGAGTCTTCTGCTTTGAACGTCACGTGCCAACACGTGACCCTGGTCACGTAGGAGCACGTGACTTCTTCTGAAGCCCCTTTCCTTGACTTGATCAGGGAACCAATGTGCCCTTTTCCGCTGCTTTTATATGTCACGTGTCAACACGTGACTGCTGGTCACGTGTAAGCACGTGGCCCCTTTTTGAAGCTTTTCCCAGAAGCTTTCCTGATTTTAAGTCAGGAAACACACATATATTAGCGTCCCATTCCACTAATATTGGTGTAAGGACATATATAACAGCGGCCTAAACCCCTGTTATATATACAAAGGAGTAAAAAGAAATATCATGAAACCAATGTGTCAAGCATCAACACAGAAATGCAGGTCTATCAGGTGCTCTCACTACGACTGGCACCCTGATAGGTACGTATCATACGCTATCCCGAAAGCTCGAGTGCGTAGCTCTGACCCTCGCCTCTCGACGTATCTATACGTACATGACTCCCGTCGGTATCCCCATGATAACCGCTGAGTCATTGGTAATGTCACCGGATGGTATGGTTCCCCTGTAACTCATCGTCTAGCACCACGACCTCATTCTTGCCTCGGGATACCTCCGGGCCCCACCATGTACCCGCATACGGACCCCTCCGTTCCTCGCGTGGGGTATATATATATATCTAAACCGATAAATCTTATGGTGGCTGCTGAAATATCATATCAAGGGAAACCGGGTTTTTCAAATAATGCATAATTTCATGAACTCCCATGGTCCCCAAATCCAGAAAATATCATGAAAAATCCATATCTCAATGCGAAAATCCATGAATATAATATATGCAACATAAAACTGTAATGAAAGCATATAAAGGGAAAGCCGCTAATTAACTGCTACAAGTTAATATAAAATATGATACGGTTCCTATTTTCTCCAATTCTAAATAACATCAAGTAAAGGTAAACATGTAGCTGTAACCAGATATATGTGTAAACATAAAGGTATAACAAGGTATATGTATCTACCTATAAATAATGATGTAGTATACCCCCTGGGTATAAGTGAAGTATGTGTGTAAGGTATACCTGTAGCTATGTCATAAGGTGGGTATGTACCTAACACTAATTGCACAATACCCTATAGGTATACAGGTATCTAGCATGTAAGTATATGAAGGCATATGTGTAAGCATGTGGATGTACAGGTATGATATATGTCATATGCGATAAGAAATATGAACACAGTCCCAATGTCCTTAACCAAGCAATATCATATCTATAAGTGGGTTGTACGTGACATGGCAATTATTGACGGTGTGTATGGCATACAATCAGTGCTCGTGCAACATGAATCGTCAATAATATGTGCAATGTCCTAAGGCTACTAGTCCAAGCACGACAATATCTAAGTAATAGGGTAAATGCGCAATTCTAAATATGACATAGAATATGCGACAAGTATTAACATCTCTAGCCCAGACGCATAACGCCATACGGGCGATTCCCCTGTAGATGTTAAATCTACTTACAAACGCTCCTGGCTAAGTGAAGCCTACCACCTATTTTCCCTTATCGTAGCGTCCGAAGTCCCCGCTTGCGAACCTAAAATTTCACAAACACATCACATAAGCAAATATCCAATATCGACGAAAAGATATCGAAACACAAGAATAACGCCCTGAAAATTGTACTGCGCACTTAGCGCATCTATCGCGCACGACATCGGCCAAAAACCCTAACTAGGGTCGCTAAACTACGAAACACCAAGTTTAGACTCCGATCGTCCCGATCGCGCAACACAACACAACTAAATGCGAGGAATATAATAGATATAACCTCGCAACGACCAATCGGGCCCACGTCGGAAAAACCCTGAAACCTAGTAAGCAACTTATCGCGATATTTCGCACTAGTTTCAAGCTAACGCATATCTAGCGATTACAAACACTTAATAATAGCTTAACTAAGCCATCTAAACCATTCCTATATTTTTAACATCTGCTAATTAAATTTTAGCAAAAAACTAGTAAGCAAAATTGCACAATTAAACAAAGTATTCATTAGCAATAATTATCATTTTCTACTAGGTTTCTTTTCCTAATCACAAATTAACACTTTAAATAATATTAAACACTTAATAAAGCTTTACCCTAACTAGATTATCATAAAAATCAAGTCTTGAATTTCAAACATGAAATTAAAAGCTTAAATAAACAATTAATATGCTAATTAGAGATTTAGAAACAACAAGAAGGATTAGGGTCAGGGTTTTATACCTCCACAAAAGATCAAAACCAAGAAACCAAACTCATCATCTTTTCCTCTAAAATGATGTTTTGAATGAAGATCCAAGCTAGCTTTGAGTTCAAGAATGAAGGAAAATGAATATATTTAAGTTTGTATGAATTAATTTGGACTTTTCATGATTTATTTGATGCAAAATGAGTTGAAAATGGGTGGAAATGATGGAGGGCAGCAAGGGATGAGGGAGGGCCGGCCAAAGCAAGAGGTGGAGGTGTTTTTGTGAAAAAAAATTGAAGAAAGATCTAGAAAAAATCAATTAATGCACATTAAATGCAAAATGCCACCTTTCTTTCATTTTCTTTTCTTTTTTAAATCAAAACCTTTTGCACTAAAAAAAATATCTAGATATTTGAGAAGAAGCTTCTAAAATAATGTAGTGATAATTTCCAAGAATTTTCATTTAGAAGAAATTTCTCGATTTACGTGCATATTTTACCGGCTAAAATAATATTTTATTTGGGAAAAATTCTATCTGGACCAAAACCTCCCATATACCCCCAAAGTTCGCGCACAAGATTTATTTTAGCTAACATAGGTGCCGGTAAGTTTCTACGGAAGTTTTATCGAAATCGGGTTAAAACGAAAAATACCGACAATTTTGCCCTAAAACGGAAAAATTCGCAAAATGATTTCTAAAACGTTACACCGACCCAAAAACCAAATCCCAAGTCCTCCCGGGGCAAATGATGAGTTGCTCCTGGTATTATTCCAGTGCAGCAGTGCTGATGTCGACCCAAAAATCCAAATCTCAGGTGTTCCCAAAGGCAAATGATGAGTCGCTCTTGGCACTATGCTTCAGTGATAGCGGTGCTGATGCCGACCCAAAAACCAAATCTCAAGTCCTCCCAGGGCAAATGATGAGTTGCTCCTGGCATTATTCCAGTGCAGCAATGCTGATGCCGACCCAAAAACCAAATCCCAAGTCCTCCCGGGGCAAATGATGAGTTGCTCCTGGTATTATTTCAGTGCAGCAATTCTGATGCCAAACAAAATCCAAATTCCAAGCTCCTCTCAAATTCGAAAGTCCCGCCAAATAAGGCAGAAATCAAATAGATCAAATTAATATACCACCCAGTAGCGCATCCAAGCTCAAAAGTCCCGCTGGATGGGTAGGGAACTCCTAAAATAAATCATATCAAACAAATTAATCATGACACCGTAGAAAGCGGAGTAAGTCAACTTCAACCCTGACACTGCAAAAAGCGAAGCAAGACAAATCAAATCCTGACACCGCAAAAAGCGGAGCAAGCACCGACCGTCCAAGTCGCAAAAAGGACAGCACCGACCGTCCAAGTCGCAAAAAGGGCAGCACCGACCATCCACGTCTCTAAAATGGAATCACCGACCGTCCACGTCGCAAAAAGTGCAGCAATGACCGTCCACGTCTCAAAAAGGGCAGCACCGACCGTCTACATCTCTAAATTGGCAGCACCGACCGTCCAAGTCGCAAAAAGGGCAGCGCCGACTGTCCAAGTCGCAAAAATGGCAGCACCGACCGTCCACGTCGCTAAAATGGCAGTATCGACCATCCAAGTCGCTAAAATAGCAGCATTGACCCTCCACGTCGTCAAAAGGGAACCCAACCAAATCAAGTTCTATATAGAATAAGATCCATCAATTTCATGCACATAACCCACACACGCGGTGCGCATTTATTGATGGGGGCACTTTGTTGAGGTCAAAAATTACACCCCGGTTGACCAAGTAAAAAATCAAAGTCAACCCCAAGCCAAATGGGCCTAAGCCTAGGTCAAGACCGAGCATGGAAGAGTCCGGCCCCATGACAAAATGAATGAAGCCATAAATTGGTTTAATATAATTCTTTTTTTATAGAAATAAATGTATGAAAAAAATGGGCAGAAAGCCAAAATTTTGTAAACCCCATGGCTTATGTGCAAAAAGAAGTAAGCACATAAGGCATAGGGTGGTATAAGTGCCATTTGGCAAAGCCTAATGGACTATATATAAAGTGTGTAGCCTATAAAGGCAAACATGATGAAATTTTTTTTATTAAAAACATTTTTCATTCTCTAAAAAATTAGGGTTTTCTGCCTCCTTCTCCTTTCTCATGGTTCTAAACCCTCTTTCTTTTTTTTAAATTAAATCAAGAATTTAACTCTTCTTTTTCCAAAAAGAAACAATTTTTCACCATAAAACCCTTGAAGGAAAACTTGGATCTTCCATCAAACCCCCAAAAGGGGAGATTTTTAAGTCCCACCCCTTTTTCTCCAAGATCTAGCCAATAGAGAGGAGGAGGAAGGAGACCCATTTCCTAAAAACCCTAGTTCAGGAAGATCCAAGGCTCAAAAGAAGATCCAAGGCTAAAGGGGAGAAGAAATGGGTCCTCTTGGATCCTCCCCTTTTCTGAGAGTTTCCAAAGTCCCTCAGGAGTTTAACTCCAAATCCACATCCAATTTATTACATAGGAGTTTAACTCCAAAATCCAAATCTTTTGGGAGTTTGACTCCAAATTCATACCTAATTTCTGTTTAGGATTTCAACTCCAAAGCCTCTCGGGAGTTCAACTCCCAGCCCAAGGACTAAACTCCTTTTTCTGCTGGTGCTTTCAGTGGTCGCGTGCCGCGCACGTGACTCGCTGGCGTCCAATGGTCACATGCCGCGCACGTGACCCTCGGGTGCCCAACGCCCGCGTGCCGGGCATGTGACCCATGGGCGCCTGTCGCATGCCGCGCACGTGACCCGCGGGCGCGCGTGCCGGGCACGTGACCCGCGGGCGCCCCGCGCCCCGCGCAGGACACGTGACCCACGGGCGCGCAGCGTCCACACGCCACTCACATGACCTGTAGGCACCCAGCGTCCACGCACCACTCATATGTCCTTAGGACGTTCCTCAGCTCTTTTTTATACACTCCACACTCAAAACACGTCCTCCACTAAAAAAATTTCTAACGGGATGTTGTCCCGCACCCCGCAAGGGGGCTGCTAGCCCCCTTGACCCCCAGCCCGCTATCCGGATAGCGGGACCCCCGTAAACTCTATGAGGCCTCTGATATACCCAAAACCCTTCAAAACAAAACACACGCACGCTGCATATTGAGTTCGCATGACCAGTTTGACCCGTCAATCGGAGGTTCCTTCGCTCCAAAGGCGATGGGTAATTAACGGCAGCTTAGTCCGCGGCTGCCGGAGATTCGGATTCATACAATTAATAAACCCCAGCCTACCCTAGGCAGGGGAAATCTGTAATGCGTCTGATAAGCAACGCGTATTCCCATCTCAATGGGGTGAAGAAAAACACCCTACAGGGTCTACAGACTAACCTGTACCATTATCACCAGAGAACTGCTATCTGACGATAGCTATGGTACCATGTAGGAGTTCTCGGCGAGTCCTGTTCGGTGTACCCATTTTCTAATGAACACCTGTGCACAATCTTTGATGTCAAACACCAATGGTTATGGGATCAACCATCGCCCCATACAGGGTCAAGAAACGTACACACTAGTCTACTCTGGAATATCGATACCCCGTCTCGATATCCCCTTGACTAGGAACAATTAAAGGATGTTCTTATGGACTATCCAGGCCCCACTGGTATGATCTGCATCATTGTCCTGGAAGTCAAGTTCACATCCTAAGGGCTTTATCAACATGTATCAGAGAGACAATATAATAATACAAAGTGTACATATTAAGATAAATAGCAACCAGATAGCATACTATCATGTCGAGCAAGAAAGTCCTCTATATATTTGTCCAAGCATCCACTATATCATACAATAATGGCCTCTAGGGCATACATATTCCTAACATCGAGGAGCCAAGAAAAGCATGCAGAACACTTGAAGATCTCACTGCAAATATTGAGGCAAGAAAGATTATATGCTAAGATGAGCAAGTGCATGTTTTGGCTCGAAGAAGTGAAGTTCTTGGGTCATGTCTTGTCCGAAGATGGAATTACTGTTGATCCTGAAAAGATTGCAGCAGTTCATGATTTGCCGATTCCGAAGAACGTAGCAGAGATCCGAAGTTTTCTTGGGCTCGCCGGATATTAGAAGATTCGTGGAGAATTTCGCTCGAATAGTTGAACCATTGACCAAGTTAACGCGAAAGGAGGTACCGTTCATATGGACGGAGAAATGTGCGTCAACTTTCCAAGCGTTGAAGCAAAGATTGACCATCGCTCCTATCTTGACAGTGCCAGACAGTTCCGGAAGGTTGGTTATTCACAGCGACGCATCTGGGAAAGGTTTGGGATGTGTTCTGATGCAGCATGGGAAGGTTATTGCCTATGTGTCGAGACAATTGAAGACTCATGAGAAGAATTACCCGACTCATGATTTGGAGCTAGCAGCAGTGATTTTCGCTTTGAAGATTTGGAGACACTACTTATTGGGCGAAAGGATAGAAGTATTTACCGATCACAAGAGCCTAAAGTATGTGTTCATACAGAAAGAGCTCAACATGAGGCAGCATCGATGGTTAGAGCTGATGGCTGACTATGATCTTGATCTAAAATACCATCCGGGGAAAGTTAATGTAGTGCCGGATGCGCTAAGTCGGTTGCCAGCAATACGGATATTGACTGCACAGAAGGAGATTATCGCTGAGTTTCAAAGATTCAAGTTGGTGATCGTATTACCGCATTCTTTAGGACAGTTGATGCAATTGCAAGTACAGTCATCATTGATTGATAATATTAAAGCAACGCGGTCGCACGATCCAAGATTGCAAAAGTTTCGAGAACAAGTTGAAGCGGGACTTCGAACGGACTTGTTGATTCATGAAGATGGTTTGTTATGATATGGGAGCCGTTTATGTGTGCCGAAAGGAAATATTCGTGAAGAAGTTATGAAGGAGGCTCATAGTTCCACGTATTCCATACATCCGGGAGGCACAAAGATGTACCGAGATCTATAACAGCATTTCTGGTAGGAAGGCATGAAAAGGAAAATTGCTCGCTATGTGTCGAAGTGCTTGGTGTGTCAGCAAGTCAAGGCTGAAAATCAAAAGGTAGCTGGTATATTACAACCACTTCCGATTCCTCAGTGGAAGTGGGAATATATAACCATGGATTTCGTAACAGCTTTACCGCGGAGTCCAAAAGGCAATAATACAGTTTGGGTGATTGTTGATCGATTGACCAGGATAGCTCATTTTATACCGTTTTGAGTTGGTCAGTCGACGGAGGCTTTGGCAAAGCGGTACATGCAGGAGATTGTGAGATTGCATGGAGTACCTGTGAGCATTGTTTCCGATCGTGATACCCGATTCTTATCGTACTTTTTGAGGAGTCTACAGGAAAGTTTGGGGACTCGATTGAATTTCAGCACAGCCTATCATTCCCAGACAGATGGCCAATCAAAAAGGATGATCTAAACTCTTGAAGATATGTTGAGAGCATACATGCTAGACTTCAAGGGTTCATGGAAGGATCATTTGCACTTGGTGGAGTTTTTGTATAATAACAGTTTTCAGGCGACTATACAGATGGCTCCATTCGAAGCACTGTACGGTCGTAAGTGTCGCTCGCCCGTCTATTGGGACGATGTTGAAGAAAGAAGATTGTTGGGACCGGATCTTATCGTACAAACCATGGAGAAAGTTAATGTGATTTGAAACCATATGAAGGCGGTGCAAGATCGACAGAAAAGTTGAGCCGATACAGGACGAAGACCTCTGGAGTTCGCAGTTGGTGATCTTGTATTCCTGAAGATATCACCAACCAGAGGAGTGATTCGATTTGATAGTCGAGAAAAGCTTAATCCTCGATTCGTGGGGTCTTTCGATATCATCAAGCGTGTTGGAGAAGTAGTCAATCGATTGGTGTTACCACCATCCTTGGCGAGTGTTCATGACGTGTTCCATGTATCTCAACTCCGCAAGTCTGTTCGAGATGAGACGCACGTTCTAGATCACTCGGAGCTGACAGTAAGGGATGGCTTGACATATGAAGAAAGACCGATGGCAGTTGTAGATCGAAAAGAAAAGGTCCTCAAGAACAAGGTTATCCCTCTAGTACTTGTTTCGTAGGGGAATCGTTCGGACGGAGAATCAACTTGGGAACGTGAAAACAAAATTCGACAGAAATTTCCACACTTATTCTCTTAGATTCATGTTTTATTGTCTTTCTTTGTTCCAGGAATTTCGATGACGAAATTCTTTTGTAGTTGGGTATAATGTAACATCCTAGTTCATTTATACTATATTGAGTATTTTCTAATCTTGTGACTACTTCTTGATTGTTACTTGTTTTGGGGTGCGGATAATGCTATGGTATCTGTGGTTAGTATCCGACCCGATCCACATGCTTGAAACCCGTCCTGGTTCTAGATTACGACATATCCTTACTAGTATAGAGGATTCGTGCACACATATATGTTCTATATACATGTATTATATATCTGCATATATTTTAAATAATTAAAATTATAACCAAACTATATTTTTAAACATCTAGCCCGCCCTGTATCATACCCCATATCTTGTGGTTGCATCCTGACATCGTGTTCATGTCTATTTTAATGAAACATACTCATTTGGATCGCTATGTGTTTTTACGTGTATCCGTTCTTGGGGGTATGCATTATATCTAACCGGATGTTGCATTATAATTTTAACTGACACGTGTATTATTCGTATTTTAAAACTAGATTTTTAGACAGAACCCGGGTATTTTTCGGAGTATATTTGATATTAGCTATAAATCCTATAAAATATATTATAATATATTTCGAAACCTAACAGTTACTATATATGAATATATATTAAATATATTTTAAACTAAATATTTTATCCTATCTCGTTCTCTCCCTCTTTCTTCACTCTGCCTCTCTCTCCCCCTATATATATATTTATTTTAATTAACCTAATATTTTTTAACTAAACAACACGGCCTTCTCTCTCTTCCTCACCTCTCTCTTTTTCCCTGCCTCCATAAAAACCCAACACCCGAACCCCAACCCACACCTGCACCCTCGCCATCGTCGCCACTACCCTCGCCCTCGTCCCTTCATCGGCACCACCACCTCCTCGTCATCCTCACCTCCGTCACTACCTCCACTCCTCTCTTCTCCTTCTTCCCGAGCCTGCATACCCAACCTGAGAACCCGCGCCCGAGCCCTAGCCCTCATCACCGACCATCCCAACCTCACTATCTCCTCGCCCTCGACCACCTCGTCACCTTCTCCCCACTTCCCGAGCCCTCTTCCAAGAAATGCCGAGCACCGAGAACACCCTACAACCCATACCCACGAACCCAAGAACCCTCATCGCCGGCGCCTCACAGTCGTCAACCACCACAGACCTCGTGGTCTCGCCACCCTCAACACTACTATCACCACTACCTCCTCCTCCTCTATTCCTGAGCTCCCTGCACCCCTACACCACAACCCCGACAACTTTCCAGCAACAAAAACCCAGAACACCCATCGCCGTTAACCATCGTTGCCGGCTACCCATCGTCGCAGTCGTCGTCTTCTCTGTTCCCTGAGTCCAGAGCCAATACCACAACCCAAACCCCATCTCCTTTCTCTTCTTCTTTCTTTTTTCTCTTTCTTGATTCTTGCTTTCCGGCCATCGCCGGAGTCGCACACGTCGCCGACGATCCGGGCGATCCAGTCGTCGTCATCATCTAGCGTGGTCACGTCTTTGAGTAGCCAAGTCTAGTCCTGTACACGCGTGGTTTGCATCGCGACGTTTACCTAACGTCGAACGTGACGTACGTACCTCGACGTGAGATCCGATCAGGCAAGTTTATCTTGCAACATGCTATGTTATAGTATATTTATTTATATATGAATAAAAATAATACATGTGTGGTATTATGCATCCAATGTTATAGTTTTACCGTTTTTCGATATCCGTTCGTATCCGTACTGTTAATTGCATATCTAGTTGTATGCCGAAACTTCATTATATCATGTTACTTCTATATTAGTGCGACATATTATCTAGCTTGCATCATACATAGTCATGGATATATAGGTTATTACAGATAGACACATATGCATTCTGACATCAGCACTATTTTACCGTGATTCTGATATCGATTACAGTTTCACATTTAGTATCCACTTGATACATATGCATCACATGACATGTCCTGACACGCTACTTGACTTGTTACCTGATCTTGTTACTAATACCAACAATCCTGACTTGTTGTCCTGATGGATGTAACCTGTTGTGTACATAGACAAACCCGTACCTGCTTGATCCTGTGTTGGCATTAGACTTACATCATCAACACCTGACTTGAACACATAACCTGGGGAGTAAGGGGAAATCAATAATGAAACCTGACTTGTAATTCAACAGTTCGATATTTATACTGATCAGTCTTTACGGGCTAGGCCAGCCCCGGGATGATGCTGCTGACATCATTCATCTATACATGTTACCTGTTTACTGTCTAGAGGCACGTCTTGGATTCAGCCCGAGAGTCTTGACCGTGTTCCTAGACACGCACGGGATACTATTGAGTTATATCGACGATTCCATTAAATTGATTTCAAAGACTTTAGAGTAGATAACCTAGTAGCATAGTTTAGGTTATTCATCGCACTTCACATACACATACATGCTTCACCGTTCATATCCGTGTTATTCTTTATATTCATGTTTACCTATATCGTTACATCCTGGTTATTACTATTGTTTTGATGTTATGACGCACCGACGTCTGGGTTTTGCATGGCCCAGTTCCTATATCTTTATCGCAGTCTGAACATGAGTACTTTAGCCGTCAAGTCGAGCAGTGAGGAATTGATTATGTGTGATTTAGAGATGTTTAGCTTTTAGACTCTTAGCTTATTTTCTGCACTTTTATTTTTTGATGTGAGCTCATATTGGGACGTTTTTCCAGATATTGTTTATTAGATATTACTATCGTTTCTGCTTATACATTTTCTTGACTCTTTTATTTTGGCAAATAGACATGTACTAGTTAGTTTTATATTTTATTGTTCTTGATATTCTATAGACAGCCGTAATGTGACTGTGGAGGGATGATTCCTATCCACAGGTAGCATGCTTGGCTCTGTCACGTGTCGTAGTTAGTGCATTTTGAGAAGCGGGGCGTGACAGCCGGCCTCAGAATCGAGCAGGAATATACTCGCTTGAGGGTTTAGGATTCACAACTTATATTGGGCAGGAATCTACCCGCTGTGAATGAGTGCAACGGGCAGGAAGCTGTCCGCCTGGCCACCGAATCGAGCAGGAGTCTACTAGTGCAAGAGTTTAGGATTCACGGGTTTGGTTGAGCATAAATCTACCCGACGTGAATGTGTGCGACGAGTAGGAAGCTGCCCGCCGACCTTAGAACCGAACAGGAATCTACTCGGGTGAAGGCTTAGGATTCATAACTTACGTTGGGCAGGAATCTACCCGCTGTGAATGGGTGCGACGGGCAGGAAGTTTTTTGCGGACCTCGTGGCGAGGGATGTAGGATTCATAGGTTAGGCCGGGAAGAAATCTACCCACCGTGAATAGGTGCGAAGGGCAGTAAGCTGTCCACCGGCCTCGTGACGAGGGCTTAGGATTCATGGGTTAAGCCGGGCAGGAATTTACCCGTCGTGAATGAGTGCGACAGGTAGGAAGCTATCCACCGGCCTTGGAACCAAGCAAGAATCTACTCGCATGTGGACTTAGGATCATAACTTATGTTGGGCAAGAATCTACTCGCTGTGAATGAGTGCGACGGTCAAGAAGCTGTCCGCCGGCCTCTGAACCGAGCAGGAGTTTACTCGTGCGAGGGCTTAGGATTCACGGGTTTGGTTGGGCAGGAATCTACCCGCCGTAAATGGGTGCGACGGGCAGGAAGCTGTCCGCCGGGCTCATGGTGAGGGCTTCGGATTCACGAGTTAGGCCAAGCAGGAATCTACCCACCATAAATAGGTGCGACGGGCAGGAAGCTATCCACCGGCCTCATGGCGAGGGCTTATGATTCACGGGTTAGACCGGGCAGGAATCTACCCGCCGTGAATGTGTGCGATGGGCAAGAAGTTGTCCGCCGGCCTCGGAACTGAATAGGAATCTACTCGTGTGAGGGCTTAGGATTCACAACTTATGTTGGGCAGGAATCTACCCTCCGTGAATGAGTGCGACGGGCAGGAAGCTATTCGTCGGCCTTTGAATCGAGCATGAATCTACTCGTGCGAGGGCTTAGGATTCACGGGTTTGGTTAGGCAGGAATCTACCCGCCGTGAATGGATGCAACGGGCAACAAGCTGTCTGTCGGGCTTATGGTGAGGACTTACGATTCACGGGTTAGGCCGGGCATGAATCTACCCGCCGTGAATGGGTGTGACGGGCAGGAAGCTGTCCGCCGGCCTCTGAACCGACCAGGAATCTATTCGCGTGAGGGCTTATGATTCACAACTTATGTTGGGCAGGAATCTACCCGTTGTGAATGGGTGCGACGGGCAGGAAGTTGTCCTCCGGAACCGAGCAGGAGTCTACTCGTGCGAGGGCTTAGGATTCACGGGTTTGGTCGGGCATGAATCTATCCGCTGTGAATGCGTGCGACGGGTAGGAAGCTGTCCGCGGGCCTTCGAACTGAACAAGAGTCTACTCATGCGAGGGCTTAGGATTCACGAGTTTGGTCGGGCAGTAATTTACCTGCCGTGAATGTGTGCGACGAGCAGGAAGCTGTCCGCCGGCCTCGGAACCGAGCAGGAATCTACTTACGTGAGGGCTTAGAATTCATAATTTATGTTGGGCAGGAATCTACCCGTTGTGAATGAGTGTGACGGGCAGGAACCTGTCCGCCGGCCTCCAAACCGAGCAGGAGTCTACCTGTGCGAGGGCTTAGGATTCACGGGTTAGGCCGGGCAGGAATCTACCCGCCGTGAATGGGGGCGATAGGCAAGAAACTGTCCGCCGGCCTCATAGCGAGGACTTAAGATTCATAGGTTAGGCCGGGCAAGAATCTACCCGCCGTGAATGGGTGTGATGGGCAGGAAGTTGTCCGCCAGCTTTGGAACCGAGCAGGAATCTACTCGTAGTTGTCTTGCTCCCTATTTGCTTGACGTTTGTCTCACAGGTATTTTGCCAAATTACTGGAGTGGATCGGCTCCTCGATATAATAGCGCAGCAGTTTGCATTTCTCGGTCAGGTGTCCTTATGACCGATGAAAGACACAATACGGGCCGCGGAGTCGCTTGCCCGACCTTTTTATCATTGGTGGCAGCTTGAAGAATCTCTTGCTCTTCGCCTCCTTTAGCAGCTCGGTCTGCGAGAAGTTCAAAGGCGTGAACTCGTGAAATCTTGGAGAATAAGGTTTCAAACAATCAACCTTCTTCTTCTCTTCTTGGTCCCTTTTCTTTCGGTATGTCCGGTCTCCCCGAGGATGATTTACAATCACCTCAGACTCGAGTTGGTCTTAGGTTGCGCCAATGCAAAAGAGCGGAGCCACTCTTTGTTCCTAAGACCAGATCTTAGGGCGGTAATGACCGTCTTATCCCGGTGTTCGGGTACCTCCAGAGGAGCATTGTAGAACCGGGTAATATAACCCTTGAAAGATTCCCTGTCATCACTCTTGATAGTGAATAGGTAGTCGACCGACCGCTGTTGCCACTGGTTGCCGACGAAATGGCTAAGGAACTAAGTGACAATTCGTTGAAAGTTGAGATTGAGCGCGGAATTAGGCCACGGAACCGGTCTCGCTCAGCGTGGATGAGTGTGGTTGGGAATGCTCGGCACGGAGCCGTATCCGAGTTATCTTGAAAGCTTATGCCCGTAGTGAATGCATCTAAGTGGTCTTTCAGGTCAGACTTCCCGTCGAAAAGAGCCACTTTGGATGGCTTGTTCCGGGAAAAGACCTGCTCTCTCAGTAGTTGTTTGGTGAAGAGCTTCGTGAGAGAGTCCGCAGAATATTTCGCTGACCTGCCGGGCGAACGGGTAGCAAGCCGCATGCCCTCAATTTTCTTCTTAAGGACCTCAGTTCGCTGCTGGTACCTCGAGAATTCTCCATAATCGAAGTTCATGTTATCCCTGCTTCAGACTTGGGTGACGGAACGGTTTTGGCTTCGCTCTATTACGTTCCTCAGGTCCTCGGAATGAACCCTTCGTGGCTCTTCCCGACGAGTGCCATGTGCACGGCCTCAGTGGTTACGATGACGTCGGTTTTCCTTGGAATCAGGTGACCTGACCGACGTCGCCTCGGAGGGCGAGGGAGCACGGCGGCATTGAAGCGATAGTTCGGTTGGTCCTGAGACCTCGACGTTGGACAGTTCGGTGTCCAACAAGTCATGAAATCATTCCTCGTATGGGGGTCGCGGTTGCCGGAATCGGCACGCCGGTGTTCCGTGGTATCAGGATTGACACGAGCGAGGCCAAGGACTTGACTGTGTCCGTCCGCCATCTCACGCCCACCACCATTCTGGGGAGCAGGGGTGGCGGTTTGCTGGGCATAGCTGGCAGTTTGAACACAAGCGAGCACGTCTACCATTGCTGCCAGTCGGTCGATTCGTACCGTTAGGGCTTCGATGACATTGGGAGGAGGAGTGGAACCGCCCCTGCCTTCGTTGAGAAGCACGTGATGGCTTGTACTAGGATCTTCATTGTGAATATCGCTGGCCATCGAATCGAAAGCGGAAGATCGACTTTTTGGTGGAAAAAATTCTCACTTTCCACAGACGGCGCTAACTGATCGAGGTAGGGATCTCCCTCAAATGCTGTCCTCCGTCGATCTTATGGCCAGCAAAGCTGAAGGGCTGAGATTTGTTGTGGAAGATTGAGCTTGTGGATCTCAATGGGTTTTTTGGTTGATGGGGACGCCGAGCTACCTGCAATGAAGTCCCGGGGTGGGAGGCCACCGTAGGATCCTCTGACGATCAAATAAGTACCACGGAATATTTAGCAGAGTAACGGCATATTGGAATGAATTCGAGTTACTTGAATTATCTGGACGAGGGGTTTATATAGGGGTTGCATTGGAGCGAGCCGATGCGAGATTCTCGCTGCCCGTTTCGTCCATGCGTCACGTCCGTATTGATGGCGAGATACACTATCACGGGATGCAGGACGTGGAGCGGTGGAGATCTCGTCGTGGCGAGATACACGGAGCCATTACGAGGACGCTCGTGCTCCATGTTCCCAGCCAAACAGGAACGTTGAGGAATCTCAGTTATATGATAGCTCGGAGATAAGTAAGGAAGCCGAGAAAGCTCAACACTTTGATTGCTCGAAGACAAGCTATTGGCTGATGGTTAGACGAAGAGGGAACGTACTCAAGGGAGGTCCCCAAATGGTCGGGTGCTACCTCGGAGGCGAGGCGCCGAGGAATGTCCCCATCGCATTATACCTGTTCCAGCTCTGTAGCCCTCGGGAATCTAGTGGGCTTTGTGGACAACACGTCATCTACTACGTGCTGTGATCTGGGAGATCTCCACTTACGAGTATCATCACAAACAGCCGCTGAAATGATTCTCTTGAATCATGGAAACCTTAATAAACCAGGATTTGAAATGTTATGATTCAAAATTATATACATCTGGCATAAATATCAAACACAAGGCACTCATCTCTCTCAAAATAAGGAGAAAAACAAGGCATAAACTATTACAATATTCACCATCACCAGACTCAATATTGGATTCAAAGTGGTGAGCCAAGAGAGGACAACTCTAGCTCCCCTTGCCTTTGTCATGTACAATCCCATGTAATCCCATGTAATGGAGAAATTCCTACAACGGGCAACAAATATATTTATATAATAGATTGAGCAAACCTATCCAAAATAATAAACATTGGGAAAATGACGCTTCTTAACTAAACCATTCTGATCCTCAACTATAGGCTACAATTCACAGAAACACATTAAACTTTCAGTGCATTTCAAAATAAATACCTTAAGAAATGCCATCTTGTCGAAAACTGTTTGCCATTATACACTATTTTGTTATTTCACGAAAACATCGGAAAGGATAAAATCGAAAAGTTAAGGGTATATGTTAGCAATTAAGTTTAGAACAGTTATTGGTAGCTAGCAAAAAGAAACCATGAGCAATCATCTTATAACCTTTCATAGCTTTTATTTACAGAATACTGTTCATGAAATGTTCTATCAGCAGTTAAGTCTGACATATTATTTCATCTCTCTATAAAAAAAAGAATAATTTCCAATAATTAGCTTATATATTTCATGAATGCTGCTATGTTTCTTCTCTCTTCGACTCGTACTTCTTTGAGGAGCTGCAATCGTTCCAGATATTATAAGTACTGAAGATAATTTCCTTCAGTAGTTACATTATAGGCTAAATTACAATAAAATACCCTTACGGGGTAATGATTGCTATTGTTCACTAAACTGACTTCAATTTTTTAACTTTTACAGTAAGCTCCCTTAACGCGTGTATTTTAATGAGAAAACTTCCTTACAACCAAAGTTTAAAGGAGCTTTCTATGGTATAAACGTTAATGTAAAGGGCAGTTTACTCTCTAATTTATCCTTCCATTATAACTATTAGCAATATAGCGAAAAATTAGGTTTGTTGCAAACCTGGGGTGTGCGAAAGCTCCTTTGATATTTCTTGCAACACCAACAGGCAAATCAAATGTAGCACATCCCTGTGAATAAACTACGATATCTTCCAGTGGAGGTACCGGACCAATATTTCTATCAGATAAAAGAGAGCTCACGAACTCTGATACGCATATGTGTGTGCATATTCCAAGAATCAAAACCTACAACAAAAATAACCACTGATCAGAAACAATTACATTATATGAATGAATGCTTGACAAGCTCACAATGCAAATAAAACTTAAAGTTTGTTATGTTATATAAGAGATAGGACCACTCACAACATTAATCTCATCTTCTTTCACCTAACTGGAGAAAATATTTGACCCGTCTTTCTCCAGTGACCCGACAAACCCATTAACGCGCAATTTTTGCGCCTTATCATCACATTTGGCTCCTTTTCCAACCAGTCAAAAGCTGCATGTATCATGTTAAGGAGGTTAAAACCTAAAAAGAATATAGTCGATCCTTTATCCAATTTAAATTTCTACGCAACAACAAATACCTGGGACGAGATCTTCTTCGCCCGAGCCAATTATACAATGAGGCGAAAATGGATGTTCAGGTTTATTTATCAGGGTAATGGGTATCGAGGAAAGCAAATATCGGCCATTTCTTTTGGCAGAATATTTTAGATAGCCTCGCAGCTTCGTCCACCATCCTTTGTATCTGTTTGTTTGGTTATGTGGGAGCCTAATTTGCACAGTATAAATTTTAACAACTTAGTCTTCTATTAAATGGTCCTTCAAAACTTGGCTAATAACTAAAATAATCAATACTTGATTATTACTATTTACCCCTCAAACCTTTATATGATTTCAAAAAGATCCCCCAGCCTATGATTTCAAAAAGATCCCCCAGCTTACCAAACAGATTCCCTTTCTTACTTTCGTTCCATCACGTATCCAATGGAGGAATGTCGAGGCTGCATTTTTAAAGCCCTCAAACCTCTCTCCTACATCTAAAATCCCCAACTTTGGCCCCAAATCAAAATTAGGATTAGAGATGTGCTCTATCAAAATCCAATTTACCATGGAAGCAGGATCTTCAACCTCAACCTTCTCTTCCAATTTTGATTTGGGGAAAAGTAATCCAATATGTGACTCGATAATAACCCAAAAGGAAGTAAAATCAAAAGAGAAACCTAGTAACAAGGAGCTAGAGCGGAAAAAAAAGGTTTGAAACAGAAGAAATTCGAAGCAGTTTTGTTCGGTTTGTTGTGGAATGTATGATGAAAAAATCAAGGAATAGCAAGCGGCAAGCGTAGGTTATGTTGCCATGGTACGACCACATGACTTGTACAAAGTCAGCAATCATTTCGAAAAGGGTGCGGTTCTGGTTAAAGGTATCTTTCAAGTGTTTTTTGTCAATCCACCGTTCATAAGCATAACATATCAATGGATGATATTATTCACTTTCTATTTTTTTAAGGGATATACAAAATCAAGGAACATTTAGCAAATGGAAAACCAATAAGGAATAGCTCGGTTGGTATGAAACGTCCATCTCTGGGGAGAGTGCGGGGGTTCGATGTTCGATCCCAGTGGGGGGAAGTGGCAACAATTTAACGCTTTTGGGGCAAATTCGTGGGTCTATGGATGTGTGTGTGATGTGTGCGTGGATATGATATGTGCGTTATATGCATGCATAGACTAGGGCTTACGGGCCAGCACCAAAAAGGAAAAAAAATATTTGTAAATGTAAATAAATAATATCGGCCATTGACACCTTTCGCTAGAACGACACCCTTAAAACTAGGGTTGTGCACGGGTCAAGTTCGGTGGGTGTTGGTCCCGCTAATTCGGGAGGGTTTTCTACCCACTTTAAACCCGCCCGTTGGAATGTGTTGCTAAACCTGAACCCGAACTCGGATGGGTTTTAGGCCCAGGCTCGGGTTTTATTAGTTTGGACGGGTTAAACAAATTTCAGGTAATAATAAGTTTTACATCATAAATTTGACATTTAATTTATATGAAATAAAACAAGTCTCTGAATTCTTCTAACTCCCAATTTCAAACAATAGCTTTTTACTACCTCTTGATCTTAGAAATTGAAACTTAGTTTGGATCTGGTGACCGAGAAATAAAAGGACTTGATGTTTAATTTAAGAAGATGGAAAGATAAAAGAAGAGGGAAAAGACTAAAAAAGAATGACTCAATTAAACTTTAGATTTGAAAAGTAAGAAAAGGGTCTAGATTTAGTTAGGTATAGGGTATTGATCTTAGCCATATAATTAAATTAACAACGATTCGAATGTTTATTAAGAGGACGAGTTCAGGTCGGTTGCGGGCCGGTACAGGTTGCTGCGGGCTATAAAAAATTTAAAACCCGTCCTATTCAAATACGGGCTGGTTCGGATTTTAAACCCGTCATTTTCTGACGGATTTCGAATGGTCATTTTACCTATAAAAAATGGACGGGTCGGACGGTTCCAAACCCACCCGGTGAACGCCCCCAAACAAGCATTATTTTTGTTTCCAAATAACATGCATATTTGTCATCAAGGGCCGGATTCCCACTAGAGTTGAAATCAGGCTTGTAATCTTTGGATGCAAATGTACATTCTCTAATAATATGAAGGCAATCTACCAAAAACAAAAAAATAATATAACAATTTGCAGGCATTCTCTTTTGTACTTCAAGCTCATGTCACCATAGAAAGTCATCATTAATAAAATAAAATTTTGGCTATTTTCTTATTTGAATGGGTCTTCTTTAATTTTAATGTTCAAGACGCAGAACATGCCCTCCATCAAACCAACTTACAAAAAAACTTAAAAAAAACGGCTGCTATTAGAAAATAATAGCATCCATGCTCATAGAGGATTTTGGACACACATACCACATGCTAAGCATGCAGGATACACCAATATCAAAGTCCTTCTGTTTCACACAAATTTTGACCGTTTAATGTTATTTTGGATAGATATGGACAGATCAATATAATAGCATGAATGTTGTTATCTTCCTAACAATAGCCACTTGCCTTCTCCTCCCAACTCCTCTCCTTCTCTCACCCCTAAATAAGAAGGAAAAACTTAATTTTTCAACGACAAAACAACAAAAAAATCCCCTCTTTCTTTCGTCATCATCTTCTTCTTCTTCTCAATATCTCCATCGTAATCAACCAGCGACGATGAATGGAATGATGCTTGGGAAACAGAGGACCTCTCCTCCACCGTCAATGTCACCTTCTGATGATGCTCAATATTGGCGATCTCGCTCAGATCATGACACGTGGCAGATGACGTGTCCCAAGACTCAGAAGAAAGGGCCCATAGGGGTCGACCACGCCGCCATGTGCCCGACATGCAAGCACAAGCTGGCCCTCCTCGGGACCCCCTGCAAATTAGCCTCCTCGGTCCTCAGCTTGCCCCGAGCTGTTACAGGACCAATACTCCTCGGCCTCCTCGCTCGTCCCCGAGCTCCCGGCCGAGGCCGTCTTCCTCGGCCCTCCGACCAACTCCACCACTCACAGGCGTAACCGCCGTCCCGCAAATCTCGTCATGCGCGGATCCTGCACCAACAGCATCCCACGTTCCACGCCATCACGATCCCCATTAATGGGCGATCCGCTCTTTACGCGGACGTGACGTCGGGAGCGTAACTGCCGGCGAGATTCTCGCACCTGCTGCTGCCTGTCACCACTCTATATAAACCCCCATCACAGATGGGTCAAGTAAGCCATTCTTTACACTTTACTCCGTTACTCTGCTCGGATCTCATCACTAACTTGAGCGTCGGAGGGTGCTTGGTGGAACCAAACCACCCCGGGACTTCTTTGCAGGTACTCGGCAACAGCTTCCTCACCTCACCTCTTCCTCCAAAAACCCATTGAGACCCACACACAACATGAGATCCCCTTTAAAATCCACCGAAGATCGACAGAAGACAACATCTGACGGAGGCCCGAAAAGGAGCTCCATCAGTTGGAGCCATCTGTGGGAAACGAAACTCCACAAAAAACAAAGTTGGCCTTCTGATCTCCATCCCCATGGCAAGCGGTCACCCTGAAGATCCAGATACCAGCCGCCGCCGCCGCCTCCCCCTCACCGGAGGCGCGGGTGAACCTCCTCCGGCAAATGCCATCAACGCCCTCGCCGGCCGAATAGACTGACACCCTCTCCCTTGAATGGGTCGCACAGAGGGGGCTCGCCACGGCGGCTCGAGGGCGACCTCGCCCAAGGATCTAAGCCCTCACTAAGAGGCGGCCTAGCAGCTACCCTGCTCGGCTATCCCTGACGGGTAGCTTCCCTACCGCAACGGCAGGGATCAGAAAGTCCTCCCAGAGACAGTCGAGCCCGAGGATCCCTCGCTCGGCTATCCCTGGCGGGTAGCTTCCCTACAGCAACGCCAGGGATCAGAAAGCCCTCCAAGAGGCAGTCGAGCCCGAGGATCCCTCGCTCGACCATCCCTGGCCGGTAGCTTCCCTACCACAACGCCAGGGATCAGAAAGTCCACCTAGAGGCAGTCGAGCGCGAGGATCCCTCGCTCGGCTATTGTAACACCCAGCCCTTTATACACCAATATCCGTATTTTGTTACTCTTAAAATTTAATTATTTTATTTTGCAACTATTTTAGTATTATAACTTTCCCTAACCCTATTTTATCTCAAGCCCATTACCTATCGATTCTATATTTTTACAGATCCTTTTATTTTATTTTATTTTCCTATTCTTATTTATTTCCAAACCAGACCCCTTTTCTATTCTCTTATTCTTTTATTTTACCCTGGCCCAGCCCGTGACACCCAATCCCGAGCCCATTCTTTTTTTAAATAACTTAAATTTTTCTATTAAAACCCAGCCCAAACTCCCCGGCCCGCTTCTTTCTTTTTCCCATTTAATTTCCTTCATCTGCCCTGGCCCATTCTACTCAGCCCATTTCTTTTATTCATCTTAATTTTCCCAGCCTATTCCCCATTTTATTTTCCCCCGGCCCACACCCTACCTTCTTCTCCAACGGCTCTTTCAGCCTCCCCCGCTCACGCGATCCACCTCCTCCGCCGACGCCCGCGCTCGAGCGCCGTTACCCCACGACGCGCACCTCTCGTTTTTCCCTATCTCCCTCATGCGCCTCTCTCTCTCCTCCCATAGCTCCTTCTCTACCCCCACTCCATTTCACCCAAGCTCCCACCACCGCGAACCTTCCCCCTCCTTTCGCCGGCCGTCCTCGACCGTGGTCGCGACCACCTCCACCTTCGACCACGACTCCCTACAACCACCTCCAGCACCACCAACCTAAGCCTCACACCCTCGAACTCACCATCTCTCCCCCCCGTTCTCCTTCCTCCTCCTCTTCCCGCTCCCTCTCCCGACCCACGCCGCAGCCACTGCCTTCGTCACTCGCCGCCGACACCGACGACGACCCCACCACCTTGCTCACTTCTCCTCCACTAACAACACCCCTCACCACTCCACCCCATCAACCAAGTACCCTGCCGAGCACCTACTGCACACCCGAGCTCGAGCCCCTGCGCCCTCTCGCCGGCGAGCCCCCACTGCATCTCGTCGACTCCCCCGCACCATCGTCGACCGCATCATCATCATCGTCGTCGCCATCATCTCTCTCCCCCTCCCTCTAATCCCCTCTCCCTTTCTCAACCTCTGCTTCTCTCCCTCTCTCTCTCTCTACGTCTCTCTCTCTCCCCCTCCAATCCCCTCTCTCTCTGTGTCTCTCTCTCTCTCCCCCTCTGATCCCTTCTCCCTCTCTCTCTAAATCTCACTCTCCCTCTCTCTGCCTAACTCTCTCTCTCTCTCTGTCTAACTCTAACCCTCTCCCCCTCTCTAAATCTCATCCGTTTCTCCCTCTTTCTATCAACCGACGATCACCACCGTCTCGTCGTCGTCGTGTCACTGCTGAGCCATCGCCGAGCCTGTGCCGCCAAAGCTCAAGCTATAGCCAAGTTCAAGCCGAGCCAAGCCAAAGCCAAACCCTTGTCGCCATTGCCGTGCCCGTGCTGTACTGCATCTGTCGTGCGTCTCCAGGCAAGTAATTTACTTGCTACATGCTAATGTATTCAAGTTACAAACTTAAATTATATAGATTACAAATTTACAACTTCAGATCGATTATGTGCCATACCTGTTCGATGTGTGATCTCAATAGAAATCCTCATTTAAATTGACGGTACATGAGGGCATTTGCTGGCCCATGTGATTTTGAATATTATGTATAAATTTCACTGGATAATACGACTGTTAGTGACTATAACGAATGACCCCAAATATACCCGTAAAACTAGAAATTTCCCGTATTTGAAAATTATTAAAATCACCGTAAATTATGTACATACTGGAATGATGCGTTCGAGGGCTTAAATCGAAGCCGACTCGACGAACTATAACCCTATGCAAGTCTCTAATGGTTTCTGTACTTAAATTGTGACGATATTTGGTTCGGAGTGCGACTCTGGACTGCAGTCCAGAGCGACTCTGATTATTGCTTACTGTCCCGTAATGGGTACCACCTTGTTAACTCGTATGTTGCGGAACTCCGTTGTTTATTAAAGGTGAATCTGTTAGCTAGATAACACAAGTGGTTTCATTCTGTTTCGTCATCGTTTGCTATTTAATCTGTAATTTAAAAGATGGGGACGTATAACAGTCCCAACAGAATCAGAATTGACATACTAGTATTGAACAGTGTATAACTCCTGACGTACAGACGCGATTGAGAATCCGTATGTTGCGTTGAAAACCTTACTGAAAACCCTAGATTCCATTAAACTGTAGCGTCGCTGAATTCTGATCCCAACTGGGATTAAAATGCGTTGCGAAACGGACTTCCGATTCTGAAACCGGATTTCCAGCCGTGAACGCTTAAAATGTAATGGCCATAACTAGTGATCCTGAAACCCGATTGACATGAAACTAAACTCGCTGGATAGATATTCAAACATACTATTTATTCCCCGTTCATCATTTCGCTAAACTGTACACGTATGATTTATGATAAATTATGCAAGTGGTAGAATACTGATTTATGACATCCTAATCATGCTTTACATACTGTTTACTCATCATATCATACATATGTCACTGCATTGATAACCTAGTGATCATGCGCATTACCCAGTGTTAGGTATTAGCGATGATTGTGGCAAGTACTTTAGTGTTCGTGCATGGGTGAATAAGTGAAAGTGACACGTACTTGTACACAATCAGTGAACCCTATTATTCTATTGCATTGTCGACGTCTGTGGGACGCATGTACGTGTGACTATAAGTGGTATGGGACGCTTATGGAAGCTCTTGCATGGGTGTCACAGATAAGGCATCAGACACTGCCATTTATCTTGAGTATTAGTCGGGACGTGCTTGATGGAGATCCTGTCTCCAGTTCTCGCGCAGACTTGTCATGGACCGACCGGTATTTGAGGTTATGGTTAGCGTTTGATGTAGACCACGGGGTGTGGGGTAGTTTGAGTGTGGGTTCAACAGAATCTCGGGAGTCCCATGCCGGCCTATATATATGGAGATATATGGAGATTTACAGGGTACATGATTATTACCGTGAGTTACATTTTGGGCCCGTGGTCCCTTGCCCTTGGGTCCTACCCTTGGGTGGAGGACACTCGCGAGTGGTTGACTCTCACACTTGGACTTACGATAGGCTCACTGACCTGTACAGTGAGACTTAGAGACTGATAGGGATAGTGACATTGACATGCATTACCTACTGTATTGACACATCCGACATACTATATTACTGCTTTACTGTTCTCCTGATCTATTTTACTCCATGTTCATATCTTTACTGTCTTGGTTTACTGTTATATATCCATTATTACTGTTCGAGTTGTCACTTGCATCTTTATATATATATATATTGTTATCGTGTCGCTCTGACGACCTGAGTATGCCTGCTCAGAGTGAGGAGTGGATCTAGCCTGGACCAGGACTTGACGTTCATCACGGACATCTTGATTAGCTATCCAGAGTTATACTCTTTTGTTTTCCATCAGGTCAGTTCTTTGTATTGTTTTGTTTCAGTTACTGCATTTCTCTTTACCTGCGCATTATTTACTGATTACCACGTAAAGCTAGAAGCCGAAGTGTAACTAGGCAGGATATTTCCTTGACCGTAGGAGCATGGCTGGCCTTGTCAACCCCTCGTATTCCGTATTTTGGGAAGCGGGGCGTGACATGGTTTAGTTGGTATCAGAGCCAGGTTTTGCTTCGATTGGGATTGTTTTTTTCCGAGTAAAGCTTGACAATCTAAGACATTCCTCGGTCTAGGTTGTAAACTTGTTATTCTTGATCCTTATTCATATTGTGTAGTCTGTTATCCATCCGCTAGGGTTTCGGGTGACTTGGCAAAGTTACGTGGTTGTAATTGTGGAATACATCATAGTTACACTACCGTACTCTGTTTAAGTGACTTAGAGTCCTACAGTTGATTTCCACTTGTAATGAATTTCATCACACCCGATGTTCTTGATTCCTTGCCCAATCCATATTATATTTTAATCCTTATAGCTTGTGCCTTATATCGTCCTCAAAATTATTGTTTCAGGATCATGTATTCCAACGACTCTTCCTCTATCTCTACTCCCCAGGATCAGACCGTTGAGATTCTGAGTGTACTGCAAGGTCTGAAGGAAGCCCAGGAGCGAACGAACGACTTGTTAGCTGAAGGACTGAGAAGGCAGATGAATCAGGCACCAGCGGGAGTTTCCAATCGTCAAGGGATCCCTGTTAGACGAAGAAAAGAGAAGAAGATGAAGCGCCCATTTGTTCCCCCGAGACAGAAGCAGCAGAAGACCCAATGTTGTGGGTACTGTAAGAGGCTAGGACATCTTCAGAGGGATTGTCGCCGCGCCCAAGGGAAATGTCTGATTTGCGGATCCAGCGAACATTTTATCAACGATTGCCCAAAAAGGAAGGAGCTACAAGGAGGAGACTCGTCCACACTCTCCACTTCTACCAAGTGATGATTATTGCGTAGTTCGGACTTCGAGGATAAAGCGAACCCAGCGTAGGATTCAACTCACGTGACGAGAATGCAGCGGCCTAGTAATCGAAGAAGAGTTATCACGTTTTCTGTTTTTAATAAAATGTTGTCATCCTCTTATAAATATTTCTTTTCGTTTGAAATCTTGTATCCGTCGAAATTTTAGTTGAATACAATAATAACTTTGAATCGTAAGATGTGTATCATTCTCTTACTTTCCCTTTACTTATACTATTCATTACCATAGCATTTTTAATTCTGATTTTTTTCAGTTCCTGCCCACCGCATATTTTCCTGTACTCCATACCCTTAGCTATTTTCTGATATGTTCCACTGTTTGATCGTGACTTTTCTTTTTAGGCCATGGCCCACCCTGGAGCAGCGCCGCATCTAGATGAGGATGCATAGTCATGCGTTTCCATAGACCGCACGCTGATGAGTTCTGACGATGAGGTCAACGGTCCCCAGGTCATCTTCGAAAACAGCGATTCCGAGGACGAAGGGGACACCGCCCCAGAGGTTGACATGATAGGCGATTCCGATGAAGAAGAAGGAGACCCTGAAGAAAACCCGATAGAGGAAGATCCCGAGGATGAACCGATAGAAGAAAATCCAGTGGAGGAAAATCACATGGAAGAGAATCCAGAAGAAGATAATCATATGGAAACAGACCTCGATGAAGAAGCTCCAGCCGAGGAAGAAGGACCAGAAGAACAATACCCTGCGGTAGAAGAACTCCCAATGGCGGTCCCCGCGAGGCGCTATGGAAATGGACGTCCCTACCTGAGCGTGCGAGCATATCGCAACCTGCTGAACCTCCACAACCGCGACTGACGGGATTTTTTTTAGATGTTTTCTTCTCTGGCCAAATAAATTTGTGTATAGTTTAGGGGCACCTTTCGTTTTGAGATTGCTTTGTTTAGAATTTTCTGGAATGAAATAAATTGCTAAGTTCGCCAATCTTTCGATCTTCTTAGTTCGCTTGATCCTTGATTATTTCTCATATACATTTATTTTCTGCTAAGATCTGTCCACCCCTACTTCTTGCATTGTTTTAACCCTCGCCTCGATTAAAAAGTTCCGCACCCTGATCTTTGGGATGGGCCACCCTTCATCCTTCGTCTATGCTTCGTTTGAGATCCTTCTGGGAGGGGAAATTGATAGTAAGATTTCCGAGTTAGCTGACCCTTCAAAATTTTTGATTCACATGATGTATCGACCGTCATCTTCCCCATACATTCTTTTCCTCTTGTAGTCCCTTGCTGCTCACTCTTACTCCCTGTGCTGACCCGACCCCAATCTCTTTGACCTTCAGCCTAAAGCCGCCGCACTTCGACCTTTTGAATGAGCCACCCTTCCTTGTAATCCTTACCCTAGCTAGCCCTATACGTTTTTGTGCTTTTTCCTATTACCCTAAATATATTTAGGGACATTATTATTCGAAATTTGGTTTTCATTATTTTGTATTTAACGAAGAGTGCGTTTTATGCATTTCAAGTACTTCACTACTAGCTTTCCTATTATTTTCGATAGCGCAACCCTACATCGCGCATATTTTCGTTCCATGTTTCTTATTTACACAATGTGGGTTTTCTAAGTTATTTTAAAACTATTTGATCGATACATTATCCTAAAATGTTTTAACCTACCGACAAATCCTTCACTACTTTATTGTCGTTACTTTATTTCCGAGTATTGTGACTATGGTTACTATTATAAATGGTTGTGCCTCATACTTATTATTCCTGCTGTGCTACTTTTGATATACTTATATGTGCACACATTTGGGTTTCGATTTTTATCGAGCACGCCTCGAATATTATTGTTCGTTATTGTTGTTTTTATTCTCGTATATATGTAGTTTGCCCTTATAGTTGTTCCTGTCTTATACTTATTTAGACCTATTTTTTTATGTTGTTCTTACATACATATAGACCTTCAAAATTTTATCCACCCGTTTTGAGTAAGTCACTGAGTGTTAACGTTCGGTGTGGTGACCTTTCGCTTGTTATTTTGTAGTTTATCGTTATTTTAAATTTCGAGGACGAAATTTTTGTAAGGGTGGTATGATGTAACACCCAGCCCTTTTTACACCAATATCCGTATTTTGTTACTCTTAAAATTTAATTATTTTATTTTGCAACTATTTTAGTATTATAACTTTCCCTAACCCTATTTTATCTCAAGCCCATTACCTATCGATTCTATATTTTTACAGATCCTTTTATTTTATTTTATTTCCCTATTCTTATTTATTTCCAAACCAGGCCCCTTTTCTATTCTCTTATTCTTTTATTTTACCCTAGCCCAGCCCATGACACCCAATCCCGAGCCCATTCTTTTTTTAAATAACTTAAATCTTTCTATTAAAACCCAGCCCAAACTCCCCGGCCCGCTTCTTTCTTTTTCTCATTTAATTTCCTTCATCTGCCCTGGCCCATTCTACTCAGCCCATTTTTTTTATTCATCTTAATTTTCCCAGCCCATTCCCCATTTTATTTTCCCCCGGCCCACACCCTACCTTCTTCTCCAACGGCTCTTTCCGCCTCCCCCGCTCACGCGATCCACCTCCTCCGCCGACGCCCGCGCTCGAGCGTCGTTACCCCACGACGCGCACCTCTCGTTTTTCCCTATCTCCCTCACGCGCCTCTCTCTCTCCTCCCATAGCTCCTTCTCTACCCCCACTCCATTTCACCCAAGCTCCCACCACCGCGAACCTTCCCCCTCCTTTCGCCGGCCGTCCTCGACCGTGGTCGCGACCACCTCCACCTTCGACCACGACTCCCTACAACCACCTCCAGCACCACCAACCTAAGTCTCACACCCTCGAACTCACCATCTCTCCCCCTCGTTCTCCTTCCTCCTCCTCTTCCCGCTCCCTCTCCCGACCCACGCTGCAGCCACTGCCTTCGTCACTCGCCGCCGACACCGACGACAACCCCACCACCTTGCTCACTTCTCCTCCACCAACAACACCCCTCACCACTCCACCCCATCAACCAAGTACCCTGCCGAGCACCCACTGCACACCCGAGCTCGAGTTCCTGCGCCCTCTCGCCGGCGAGCCCCCACTGCATCTCGTCGACTCCCCCGCACCATCGTCGACCGTATCATCATCGTCGTCGTCGTCGTCGTCGTCGTCGCCATCGTCTCTCTCTCTCTCCCTCCCTCCCTCTAATCCCCTCTCCCTTTCTCAACCTCTACTTCTCTCCCTCTCTCTCTCAACGTCTCTCTCTCTCCCCCTCTAATCCCCTCTCTCTCGCTTTCTCTCTCTCTCTCTCCCTCTGATCCCTTCTCCCTCTCTCTCTAAATCTCACTCTCCCTCTGATCCCTTCTCCCTCTCTCTCTAAATCTCACTCTCCCTCTCTCTGCCTAACTCTCTCTCTCTCTGTCTAACTCTAACCCTCTCCCCCTCTCTAAATCTCATCCGTTTCTCCCTCTTCTATCAACCGACGATCACCACCGTCTCGTCGTCGTCGTGTCACTGCTGAGCCATCGCCGAACCTGTGCCGCCAAAGCTCAAGCCATAGCCAAGTTCAAGCCGAGCCAAGCCAAAGCCAAACCCTTATCGCCATTGCCGTGCCCGTGCTGTACTACGTCTGCCGTGCGTCTCCAGGCAAGTAATTTACTTGCTACATGCTAATATATTCAAGTTACAAACTTAAATTATATAGATTACAAATTTACAACTTCAGATCGATTATGTGCCATACCTGTTCGATGTGTGATCTCAATCGAAATCCTCATTTAAATTGACGATACATGAGGGAATTTGCTGGCCCATGTGATTTTGAATATTATGTATAAATTTCACTGGATAATACGACTGTTAGTGACTATAACGAATGACCCCAAATATACCCGTAAAACTAGAAATTTCCCGTATCTGAAAATTATTAAAATCACCGTAAATTATGTACATACTGTAATGATGCGTTCGAGGGCTTAAATCGAAGCCGACTCGACGAACTATAACCCTATGCAAGTCTCTAATGGTTTCTATACTTAAATTGTGACAATATCTGGTTCGGAGTGCGACTCTGGACTGCAGTCCAGAGCGACTCTGATTATTGCTTACTGTCCCGTAATGGGTACCACCTTGTTTCCTTAACTCGTATGTTGCGGAACTCTACTGTTTATTAAAGGTGAATCTGTTAGCTAGATAACACAAGTGGTTTCATTCTGTTTCATCATCGTTTGCTATTTAATCTGTAATTTAAAAGATGGGGACGTATAACAGTCCCAACAGAATCAGAATTGACATACTAGTATTGAACAGTGTATAACTCCTGACGTACAGACGCGATTGAGAATCCGTCTGTTGCGTTGAAAACCTTACTGAAAACCCTAGATTCCATTAAACTGTAGAGTCGCTGAATTCTGATCCCAACTGGAATTAAAATGCGTTGCGAAACGGACTTCCGATTCTGAAACCGGATTTCCAGCCGTGAACGCTTAAAATGTAATGGCCATAACTAGTGATCCTGAAACCCGATTGACGTGAAACCAAACTCGCTGGATAGATATTCAAACATACTATTTAATCCCCGTTCATCATTTCGCTAAACTGTACACGTATGATTTATGATAAATTATGCAAGTGGTAGAATACTGATTTATGACATCCTAATCATGCTTTACATACTGTTTACTCATCATATCATACATATGTCACTGCATTGATAACCTAGTGATCATGCGCATTACCCAGTGTTAGGTATTAGCGATGATTGTGGCAAGTACGTTAGTGTTCGTGCATGGGTGAATAAGTGAAAGTGACACGTACTTGTACACAATCAGTGAACCCTATTATTCTATTGCATTGTCGACGTCTGTGGGACGCATGTACGTGTGACTATAAGTGGTATGGGACGCTTATGGAAGCTCTTGCATGGGTGTCATAGATAAGGCATCAGACACTGCCATTTATCTTGAGTATTAGTCGGGACGTGCTTGATGGAGATCCTGTCTCCAGTTCTCGCGCAGACTTGTCATGGACCGACCGGTATTTGAGGTTATGGTTAGCGTTTGATGTAGACCACGGGGTGTGGGGTAGTTTGAGTGTGAGTTCAACAGAATCTCGGGAGTCCCATGCCGGCTTATATATAGGGAGATATATGGAGATTTACAGGGTACATGATTATTACCGTGAGTTACATTTTGGGCCCGTGGTCTCTTGCCCTTGGGTGGAGGACACTCGCGAGTGGTTGACTCTCACACTTGGACTTACGATAGGCTCAGTGACCTGTACAGTGAGACTTAGAGACTGATAGGGATAGTGACATTGACATGCATTACCTACTGTATTGACACATCCGACATACTATATTACTGCTTTAATGTTCTCCTGATCTATTAAACATTGCATTGATTACTCCATGTTCATATCTTTACTGTCTTGGTTTACTGTTATATATCCATTATTACCGTTCGAGTTGTCACTTGCATCTTTATATATATATATATATATATATATATATATATATATATATATATATATATATTGTTATCGTGTCGCTCTGACGACCTGAGTATGCATGCTCAGAGTGAGGAGTAGATCTAGCCTGGACCAGGACTTGACGTTCATCACGGATATCTTGATTAGCTATCCAGAGTTATACTCTTTTGTTTTCCATCAGGTCAGTTCTTTTTATTGTTTTGTTTCAGTTGCTGCATTTCTCTTTACTTGCGCATTATTTACTGATTACCACGTAAAGCTAGAAGCCGAAGTGTGACTACGGCAGGATATTTCCTTGACCGTAGGAGCATGGCTGGCCTTGTCAACCCCTCGTATTCCGTATTTTGGGAAGCGGGGCGTGACAGCTATCCCTGGCGGGTAGCTTCCCTACTGCAACGCCAAGGATCAGAAATTCCTCCCAGAGGCAGTCGAGCCCGAGGATCCCTCGCTCGGCTATCCCTGGCCGGTAGCTTCCCTACCGCAACGTCGGGGATCAGAAAGTCCTCCCAGAGGCAGTCGAGCCCGAGGATCCCTCGCTTGGCTATTCCTGGCCCCTAGCTTCCCTACCGCAACGCCAGGGATCACAAAGTCCTCCCAGAGGCAGTCGAGCCCGAGGATCCCTCGCTCGGCTATCCCTGGAGGGTAGCTTCCCTACCGCAATGCCTGGGATCAGAAAGTCCTCCCAGAGGCAGTCAAGCCCGAGGATCCCTCACTCGGCTATCTCTGGCGGGTAGCTTCCCTACCGCAACTCCAGGGATCAGAAAGCCCTCCCATAGGCAGTCGAGCCCGAGGATCCCTCGCTCGACTATCCTTCAGGACAAAAGCCCTTGCCAAGAGGGACCGGGCAGTAACCCTGCCCGGCCAAGGGTCCTTGGTAGGCTTCTTACAGCCCTATAGCTCTTCCCGCGCCAAGAACCAAAGTCCTCCCAGAGGCAGTGGGGTCCTTGCTCGGCTATCCCAGGCTCGTAGCTTCCTACCACAACCGACAGGGATCAAAGTCCTCGCCAAGAGGCACTGGGCAGTAACCCTGCTCGGTCCCCGTCCTGAAGGATCAAAAGTCCTCCCAGAGGCAGTCGAGCCCGAGGATCCCTCGCTCAGCTATCTCTGGTGGGTAGCTTCCCTACCGCAACGCCAGGGATCAGAAAGTCCTCCCAGAGGCAGTCAAGCCCGAGGATCCCTCGCTCGGCTATCCCTGGCGGGTAGCTTCCCTACCGCAACAACAGGGATCAGAAAGCCCTCCCAGAGGCAGTCGAGCCCGAGGCTCCCTCGCTCGGCTATCCATGGCGGGTAGCTTCCCTACCGCAACGCCAGGGATCAGAAAGCCCTCGCCAAGAGGCACCGAGCAGCTACCCTGCTCGGCCATCCTTCGCAGGCCTCAAACGGCCCCTCCAGTACTGCTCGGCCATCCCTCGCAGGCCTCTCATGGCCCCTCCAGCGTCAAGGATCAAAGCCCTCGCCAATAGGCACCGAGCAGCTATCCTGCTCGACTATCCCTGGCTGGTAACTTCCCTACCCCACAATGCCAGGGATCAAGCCCTCACCGCGAGGCCGCCGAGTTCCTTCCTGCTCGGCGCATCCCCAGTGGGCATCCTCCTGCCCATCAGACGCTGATGGTCTGAAGCCCTCATCACTAGGCCGCCGAGTTCCTTCCTTCTCGGGGCATCCCCAGCGGGCATCCTCCTGCCCATCAGATGCTGAGGATCTCAAGCCCTCACCGCGAGGCCGCCGAGTTCCTTCCTGCTCGGCGCATCCCCAGCATGCATCCTCCTGCCCATCAGACGCTGATCGTCTGAAGCCCTCATCGCGAGACCGCCGAGTTCCTTCCTGCTCGGCGCATCCCCAGCGGGCATCCTCTTGCCCATTAGATGCGGAGGATATCAAGCCCTCACCGCGAGGCTGCCGAGTTCCTCCCTGCTCGGTGCATCCCCAGCGGGCATCCTCTTTTCCATCAGACGTTGATGGTCTAAAGCCCTCATCGCGAGACCACCGAGTTCCTTCCCGCTCGGCGCATCCCCAGCGAGCGTCCTCATGCCCATCAGACACTGAAGGTCTGAATCCTTCATCGTGAGGCCGTCGAGATCCTTCTTGCTCGGCGCATCCCAGCGGGCATCTTCCTGCCCATCAGACGCTGTGGATCTGAAGCCCTCTTCATGAGGCCGCCGAGCCCCTTTCTGCTCGACGCATCCCAGCGGGTAGCTTCCTACCCAACAGAGACAAGGATCAAAGTCCTCTTTAGAGGCAGCCGAGCGGCTTCCCTGCTCGGCTATCCCCGGCCGGTAGCTTCCCTGCTCGTAACGCCAGGGATCAAAGCCCTCGCCAAGAGGCAACCGTGCAGCTTCACTGCCCGGTTATCCTTAGCAGGCCTCCTACGACCTCTCCAACGCTAAGGATCAAAGTCCTCCCAGAGGCAGCCAAGCCACTTCCCTGCTTGGCTATCCCTGGCCGGTAGCTTCCCTACCCGCAACGCCAGGGATCAAGGCTATCGCCAAGATCAACCGAGCAGCTTCCCTGCTCGGTCATCCCCCGCAGCGGACCCGAAGCCCCAACAAAAGACATCAGGTGATCGAAATCAACTCGACGACCGATTGCTCCACTTGTCGTTCCCGCACTGGACCGCGCCCCATCAGAGGCCACAGGTCTGCACATGTCGCGTCGGCCAACCGACGCTTGACACGCGGACCGTCGCTTCAGTGGAAGGATGCACGAACCGGCGCACCTTCCTTAAATGCAGAGATTTCGCCCTAATTCGCTGGCAGAAAAGACAGCTGACAGCCCGGGGACGCTTCCCGACGAAACCTTAGGAGGGAGCTTACCCCGGGCGACCCGGCAGTCCACTCCTGACCCGACCCGCTAGCTGGTCGGGACAAGAGTAGGGGGCTAATGACGATGCTCAATATTGGCAATCTCGCTCAAATCATGACACGTGGCAGATGACGTGTCCCAAGACTCAGAAGAAAGGGCCCACAGGGGCCGACCAGGCCGCCCTGTGCCCGACCTGCAAGCACAAGCTGACCCTCCTCGGGCCCCCCTGCAAATTAGCCTCCTCGGTCCTCAGCTCGCCCCGAGCTGTTACAGGACCAAGACTCCTCGGCCTCGTCGCTCGTCCCCGAGCTCCCTGCTGAAGCCGTCTTCCTCGGCCCTCCGACCAACTCCACCACTCACAGGCGTAACCGCCGCCCCGCGAATCTCGTCATGCGCAGATCCTGCGCCAACAGCATCCCACGTTCCCCGCCATCACGATCCCCATTAATGGGCGATCCGCTCTCTATGCGGGCGTGACGTCGGGAGCGTAACTGCCGGCAAGATTCTCGCGCTTGCTGCTGCCTGCCACCACTGCTATATAAACCCCCATCACAGAGGGGTCAAGTAAGTCATTTTTTACACTTTACGCCGTTACTCTGCTTAGATCTCATCACTAACTTGAGCGTCGGAGGGTCCTTGGTGGTACCAAACCACCCCGGGACTTTTTTGCAGGTACTCGGCAATAGCTTCCTCACCTCACCTCTTCCTCCAAAAACCTATTGAGACCCACACGCAACAGGAGATCACCTTCAAAATCCACCGGGAGATCGACGGAAGACAACATCTGACGGAGGCCCGAAAAGGAGCTCCATCACCTTCCCTTCCTCCGCCTGTGTCGTCCCATGTCATCCCCTAAGATCGATGTCGGTCGATACCAAGGCTTTCGTCGCTAACAAGGACGAGCGAAGAGTCCCAAGAAATCATCATCATCATCACCGGCGTACGTGGAGGAAGATGGTGCATGAGCGGGAAAAGGAATTTTTTTTAATAGCCCTCTTGCTATATCCTTTTCCATTATTCATTTTCAAAAGCCCCGTTAGAAACCCAAGAAAAAAACCCAAGAACAAAAGAAAATTGGTTTGTGGGTTATTTCTCTTTAAATTATTTGGTTTTTATTTTATTTTAATGCATTTGGCTAAAATGTTATTTTTCAAGAATTTCTCGTCACTGAAAATAGCCAAGTAATTTTTTCATGATTGAGTTTTTTTTTGCAAAGATTTATCCTTAGGATATCATATATTGAGTTTTTTGCAAAAAGAAATGTTCATGATTTTCTTCAAAAAGAAATGTTCATGATTTTCTTCAAAAAAATGTTCATGATTAGTTATTTCTCAAAAAATTTAATATTTGTATCTAAATAACAAAAAAATAAATAACATCATTTATCGTTTTTCAAACATAATGAAAACATATGTATAAAAAATAATATTTGTATATTTTTCTTAAACATAGCAAAAAATAATATTTGTCTATAAATATATTCGATCATTTTTTAATCCACGCGTTACGTGTGAGGTCAAAATCTAGTACATATATAAATATGTATACAAATCAATGTTTGAAACAATGAGCAATAGCTCAATTGGTATGGGGACTTTCTTTCTTTGGGAGAGTGCGAGAACCTCGGCGCCCCAGGAATTGAAATTGCCATAAATTAACGCTTTTGGGGTAAATTCATTGGTTTCCTGGAGGCGTGGGTGTGTTTATGTGTGTTGTATGCATTAGGTTAGGGCAATTAATTTTGGGTTTATGGACAATTTTGGATTTTTTTGGGTTAAGAATAAGTCAAGAAAAGGGGCCAATTTTTCCCTTAAATTTACTGTGAGCCTGTATAGCTATCACAGCTGCTATATATATTACCAAATCCCTCATCTTCTTATCCAACAATTTTCTATAGAGGAAAAATGGCAACTGATTTCAACTTACTTGCAAACTTTCTATTCTTCTTTCTATTCATCTCAATCGGCGCACTCTCAGCCAATGTCGGCCTTGCCACTTTCTATACCTACACTGGCTTTAGTCACATGTCCAAATTCAATCTTACTGAACCAACTATCATAAACAATGTGACGGTGAACAAATTTCACGCGTTGAACGAAGAGGGGTGTCGGCGGCACTGGTCAGGCTCCCACCCGGTAGGATCAGCCACCCTCACGTTCATAACCGAACATTAGAGGTGCTCCGGGTATTGCACGGGAACCTTAAGGTCGGGTTTATCGATACTAACATAAACCGACCATTCAAAAAATCAAGACACTAGATATGTTTGTTTTTTTCCTGAAGGAACAGCCCATTATCTTATGAACATAGACAAGAAATTTTCTGCAAAGGATTTCATCATCTATGGAACCGCAGACCCAGATACAGTCAAGATTAACGAGAACGGGGACGGAAAAGAATTCGAGGCAAAAGGATTGCAACCAAGTATCCCAAGAATAGGATGCAAACGATCATTCATCCCTTTATGTGTTGGAACCCAAGTGCAATTTGATTTTGTGTGCTTAGTTATGTTTAGTTTGTTAAGAAGATGAATGAATTTGTTGGGGTTGAATGGATGAAATGGATGCTAAAATCAGGAACATCTTATTAAACAATTAATGAGGAAAGTAACTGCCTTTTATTTTTTATTTTTTCACACAAACCATATATACCTGTTATAAATATCGTAATTATTATTAAAATGGGGAGTTGAAAAGTCAGGATCTCAATAACAAAGGGTGAGTAATAAAAGTTACTGCATGATTAATTAAGTCCAGGGAGTTGAAACGTTGAGCTCATAACACCCCCCACCCCCACCCCTCCTATATATATATATTCTCAATGCTTCCGCTAGTAATATTTATTCTCCCACTTTGATTTTAGTTAGTTTGTGTACTTCTTTCACAATTACAATTATCTTCAGGGCTTTCATGAAGGATGATGATGAGCAATGCTCTGGCCTTCGTTTTTTCAGGGTCCTGCCATCTGATTTCACTACCAAATTGGTACTCTCTTTTTCTCTCCCCGCGTGCAAAATTAGTTTTGAGTTTGGTATCCTGACGATGTATAATTTAAGATGGTACGAGAACAGTACAGATTTATTTTTCACTGGAAGTTCATTTAAAAATCATATTTGATAAAACAAAAAACATACCCGTATAATAGCTTAAATTTTGTACTCACAGTAAGATTTGGACGTGTTAAGGACCTGTTTGGGAATGGAAGAAATTAGATAACCATGGTTTATTTTTAAGTGGAGGTAGAGAGATACAAACTCTAGTTTGCAAGGCTCAAACTCCAAAAATGGAGCTTTGATCTGATTGGAGTTTAGATAACGGCGGTTTTGTCACTTTCAAAGGTGAGATAACTATAGTTATCTCAAATCCTAATAGAAATATCTCCTAAGATATTTAAAAGCAGCTTTGATTACTTTCTAAAAATTTCCGAGAACGTTCTCAAACATTTGTAGATGCATGGTGAATAACACATTAACATGTGCATGGCGTGTGTTGAATATAACTATCGCTTAATGGTCCTCGCAATTTCAAGGTTTTGATGCATCAGTATATAAGATTATATATTTATATTTTATCTTTCTTTCCTATTTATGTCTTTTAATGATTTGCAGTCAATTCCTGAAGCATTTGCTGAGCAAATCAGCAAGATCAGGAGAAGAGAAAAGGCTACAATAGTGAGCCACAATGGCAAGATATGGCATATTGATCTTCACATTGAAAACAAAGTTATGTACATGAGTGGAGATGGGTGGCATAATTTTGCACGAGCCAATGACTTGCAAATTGGACATCTTCTGGTTTTCAAATACAAAGGCAATATGGTGTTTAATTTCAGAGTTTTTGATCTAAGCACTTGTGAGAAAACTATCCGCTTTGCTTCTAAAAGCTCTTTGAAGAAGAAAGAAACCCATGATTCATCTGTGGAGATTCTTCAAGACTCTAGTAGGCTTTAAATTATATTAATTTTGTTGCTGCTAGCTGTTTGATTTTAATTTTTTATTTTATGGGTTTTAACTTTTGATTAAATTTTGATACAGATTCGGATGGATTGGATGAAGATGACAAGAATACGACATCGAAGAAGAGAAAGAAGGCCGAAGGTTGTGGTAAAAGTTTTGAGGTCACATATAAAGGTTACATGTTTCCGCAAATGGTAAGAAATATTTATAAATCACGACTTTTAGCATCATTTTAAAAGTTCATTGTTTTTTCTATTTAAAAAATGTGGGATAATTAGCCCTTTCCAAATTCATAAAAAACAATCATTGTTTTTTTAAGGTCATTCAGCTGTCTTATTTTCAACATACCTTAAAGTAAAAAACATGCAGTTTCTGTAAAATGCCAGAAAATAAAAGATGTTTTCTCAAATAGCAAAGTTGCAAAACATAATAAATTAACTGTTCTATGTAAGAAATTGATAAATCTATTCTTAATCTATAAGCATGATTAACGACTTGATCATCTCACGCATATTACATACGAGAAACTTATTTTGAACAATGTGTTGTAAAATAAGAATAACTAAGACCCATTGATTTTTCTTTCCCACTCTAATACCGTAGAGTATCCCGATGTAAAGAACACATAATACCTTTATTTCACAAGTCCTACTTGTGTCTTCTCTTGTTCATTATGTAGGTAAGAACTCTCTTTATATAACCCCTTCCATCAAGAGAGTTATGGTAGTTTTCAAAATTACCCGGTGATTCCATGATAACCACTCATAACTAAACGTGGATAACCATTCAAAACTTTATAAGAATAACCACAACAAATATTACTCTCATATGTTATGATATAGTAATAGGATATTTGAGTCACATTATTTTAACATTCTCCCACTTGATTCAAAATATCATATTAATATTTTAATCATTTAACATCTTTGTAACTATACTTTATGACCAATTAAATAGTTACACATTAATGAGCAATTAATTTAATTTTAAGAAACTTCATATGCATATACAAATATCCTTACGAATAATTATTATAATTATTTAGAGGCTAACTTTAAATTACTTCGAAAGCAAAAAATCACATGACCTAAGAATAATGTGCACATTTTATTAGTCATGTATAATATCACTAACAACATCCAAATGTCTTGACATAAAACTATATATATAAATTTTACGAAAATGGTACACAACACTTGAATCTTTATGAGTCTCATATTTCTTGCATGACCCGTAAATGGAATGACACGTTATACTTTAGCCAATAGGTCAATAATTATGGACTCTATCTTTATGTGCTAAAAACTAAATATGTTCTATTATCTAATCGACTTTTTATATACTGTTGTTAGCAAAACTATGTTTTGGCATAGTAGATAAAGTTTTTAATATGTGTCAATCTCTTTAAGCCTTATGACAAATTTCTCAAGCATAACAGTTGTGAAAGCATCATACCGATATATAAATGTATTCCATTATATACCTTTAATTAAACATACATTCTTAATCATGAGTCGTTATAATTAAATCTTTATAAGCTCATTTAATTTTTTCTTATAATTAAGAATATCTTTATTTTCAATGTCCCATCCAAATATCCATATTTTGAACAAACTAAATTTTACGAGTTAGTTAATAACGGGAAGGAGTCCACTTTACCTTTATCATTTATGTACTTAAGAAGATAAAATAAATTCACAAATTTTACGTATGAGAAAATTTACTCCCACTGAACTCAAAAGTCTTAAATTTTATCATTGGATACATATGCAAGGATCACAACTAAGTATAATTTTATAACCAGGTAAATATACACATCATTGCTATATCCTAAGTATATTAAAATAGACCAATATCTACTTTTATTAGTAAATTCAACCCACTTGTGGATAGAGATTGCTAAATTCTTGAATTACCAATTACAATATATTAAGATTAGCAATTTAATACCAAAATAGAAATCTATTTTCTTTTGGACATAAGAAATATTTATTGTAATATTTTTTAAGCCATCTTAATCCAATTAAAATAAATCGAAAAAATGTATAATAAAACTAGCAATGTAATATCGGATAGACAATTTCTTTTCTGTGGATATAAGAAATATCTATTCTAATATTTTTAAGCCATCTTAATTCAATTAAAATAAGTCAAAAAAATGTATAATAAAACTAACAATGTAATATCAGATAGACAATTTCTTTTCTGTGGACATAAGAAATATCTATTCCAATATTTTTTAAGCTATTTTATTCCAATTGAATCATATAAATAATCACTTTCCTGTGAGGCAAAGTAATTATCTAAATAAAAATAATTGCAATATTTGATGTCATGTAAATACAAAAACAACTATATGTGAAAAAAAACATAATATACTAATATCACATGAATTAGGATGCTGTGCCTATTCCTAACTCATAAGATAATTTAGTTGTGAAGGACATCTAAATTTTAATCCATCATTTTAAATATATATGACGAAACAACACATGTCCATAAATACAATATTTAGACTTGGTGCATGATAGTATAAATCGACAATATGTGTTTAGCATGAGAAATGATTTCCAACGAATGTTGGATCATAAAAAACGAACAAGTATATCAAAAGATATTATTACTTTAAGATATATATAATGTATGGATAAATTTATATAATTTGTAATTCATAAAATTCACCAAATATCATGTATTATCCATATCTAACACGATCATAACATAATAAATAAGTTATATGAATTATTTTCATCCAAATTTCTATGAAAGAACTACTAAAAATATGCATAAAACAATAATCCTGTAGAATGGATTTAGGCAGTTACAAAACAGCCCCAAAATGAATATTATGGACTAATCTATAAATATTGAAATTTACTGCAACATTTGCAGTAAGACTCCTGAATTCAATTTCTATTCAGATTTTTCTGCAAACAGATCCAAATAATTACGAAAATTATATTCTGTAATTGGAGAAAAAAATTCTGAATAATTGCAAAACAGTCCAGACATTTGCAGAGAAAGTCTAAATATTTGCAAAACGGTCTAGTAATTTGCCTAAATAATTTAGATCCGAAAATTGACTAAATAATAGATTTTATCTATAAAAATAAATCAACTTTACTTTTAATTCATAAAATGTTTTAAACCACAAGTCAACATTGATCAAGAAAATGAACGATGATGCCAAACAAATTTGAATATACATAAAGATCAAATAACTTAATGAATTAATTGTAGGCCAGTCTCATCATGAGTAGAGAATAAAAAACCAGTCTCAAATAGAGTAGATCGTAAAAAATATTATGTAAGGATTTATAACGCTAATCTCTCAAGAAAGTGGTTGACACCAACAATCAAGGAGTAGAGCCATCTTTTCCTTGCCAGCAATATATACAAGTTTCAAAACAACATTATCACATAGGCTTAACAAGAAAAAATGATCCATGTTAATTGTTTGGGTTGTTTAATTTTCCATTCTATATCAATCATGAAAAAAAGTCATCATTAATCATGGAAAACCATAGCTCTGATACCAATTGTAAAAAATTGATATACATATTCTTAATCTATACGGCATGATTAACGACTTAATCATCTCACACACATGACATACAAGAAACTTACCTTGAACAATGTGTTGTAGAATAAGAATAACTAAGATCCATTGATCTTTCTTTCCTACTCCAATACCGTACAGCATCCCGATGGGAAGAACACACAATATCTTTATTTCACAAGTTGTATTTGTGTCTTCTCTTGTTCATTGTGTAAGGAAGGACTCTCTTTATATAGTTTTCAAAACTATCCGATGTTACCATGATAACCACTCATAACTAAACGTGGATAACCATTCAAAACTTTATGAGAATAACCATCATAAATATTACTCTCATATGTTATATAATATAGTAATAGGATATTTGAGTCATATATATGGTTATTCTAACATTCTGAAGAATAAAGTAAAGAGCAAAATCTAAAAAAAGGAGTTCATTTTCCTAGCATTTGCTATTTATTAACCTACTAAAACAAAAAATAAATCATGTTTTGGGATTACTCCAAAGTTGCAAAACCTTAAATGAGTGGCCGTTAATTTTGGAAATGAGTGCTGTTTCTCTATCTACAATTTCTATTTTTCTTGTTTCTATTTCTTTTTTCATCAGTCTCCAGGATACTCTGATGCATATAAACTATTAAATTTTTGCAGAGGCTTCCAGGTGAATTTATAAATTGCAGTGGCAACACTAAAGAGGTAAATATCCAGAATTCAGAGGGCCTTACTTGGGTTGTGGGCCTCACACGTTACAAGGGCGTCGTTAAAATGATGAGAGGATGGCGAAATGTTGCTCGTGATAACGATTTGAAGGACGGAGATAAGCTCGTCTTTAACTTGGAATCTTCACCAAGGGAAAATGAAAGGATCCTCATCAAGATGGAAAAGTTACAAATCAAATGAGTTTTCAATGGAGAAGAGTCTCTTGTCTTTTTTTTAATATTTTAATGAAGCTGGTAATCTACGGTCTCTAGTTTGATACATATCTTGTCAGTAGTATGATATAAAATGATCGTTAAAGATTTTTCGTTAGAATAATGGTAATAGTTTAAAGGTTTGTTATCTCTATTCTGTTGAAAGGGAAGGGTTGTGTTCGAGCCTCATCATAATTTTTAAACCTATCCTGGACCTCCAAGGCATGAAACATCCAGTCTACATGCTTGTAATAATTAAGAATAAAAGTCAGTAATTTTGTTATATTAAAGTAAAATTATATTTTAGAATGAAAACAGGTCTCCATTTACAAATTTTTATACTGTTTCTCTACGTATTCAAAAAAAGTATCATGCTTCGGCATTAAGCCATGTGCAAACAACATATGCTCTCAGCTTAGTATATATCCAAAGCAGATTCCCTAATGGTAAGAATAGCAAGTTAATCGATTTGTGATGACACCCAATATCGACGACCTCCAAGATCTGGACACGTGGCAGATGACGTGTCCCAAGACTGAGGAGGAAGGGCCCGCAGAGGCCGACCAGGCCGCCCCACACCCGACCTGCAAGCACAAGCTGGCCCTCCGCAAGGTCCCCTGCAAGTCAGCCTCCTCGGCCATTCAGCTCGCCTCGAGCCACCATAGGACCAAGACTCCTCGGCCTCCCCGCTCATCCCGAGCTCCCTGCCGAGGCCGTCTTCCTTGGTCCTCCGACCAACTCCACCACTCACAGACGTAACCGCCGCTCCGCGAATCTCGCCATGCGCGGATTCTCCACCCGCAACATCCCACGTTCCACGCCATCACGATCCCTATTAATGGGCGATCCGCTCTCTACGCGGGCGTGACGTCGGGAGCGTAACCGCCGGCGAGATTCTCGCACCTGCTGCTGCGTGCCACCACCGCTATATAAACCCCCATCACAGAGGGGTCAAGTAAGCCATTCTTTACACTTACGCCGTTACTCTGCTCGGATCTTGTCACTAACTTGAGCGTCGGAGGGTACTCGGTGGTACCAAACCACCCCAGGACTTCTTTGCAGGTATACGGCGACAACCTTCTCATCCTACCTTCTCCTCTCAAAACCCATTGAGACCCACACGCAACGAAGGATAATCAGTCAAGTTCACCTCGAGATCAACGGAAGACAACATCTGACGGAGGCCCTAAAAAGAGCTCCATCAGTTGGCGCCGTCTGTGGGAAACGTTAAATTCCACAAAATACAAAGTTGACCTTCCTATCTCCTCTCTCATGGCAGACGACCATCCTGGGGATCTCGGTACCAGCCGTCGCCTTCCGCTCACCGAAGGCGGGGATGAACCTCCCCCCCATGACCGTCATCAACGCCCTCGCTGGCCGAATAGATCGACTGCAATCCCTCGTGGAGGCCCTCGTCCGTGTCCAAACGACCGCGCCCGGGCCCCAGATCGCTGATCCTTCGCCTCCAGAAGACTCTGTCCCTATCTGGACGGCCAACCACCAGCAGGTTGTATCCCCTCGCCACCGGTAAGGCCCGCTGGGTGCCCCAGGGCTCCACGCCGAGATCCGCCGCCAGGGAGCCACGTCCCGAGCCTCCTCGCGACCCTTACCCCCCTGAGGAAATGTCGGTCACCTCTCCTATCCACGAGCGTGGCCGACCCCACCACGGTCGGCGGGAACGCACAGAAGGGGTCCGTCCCAGCGACTCAAGGGCTTCCCCATCCGGGGACCTGAGGCACCTTATAGGGAGAAACCGGGGCCGCTCCGAGACGCAGTCCACCCGCAGTGGGGCCCGGGAATCCCGAGGCGCCAATTCCTTAAGGTACCACAGTCGGCTCGACGCCCTCGAGAAGAAGATCGAGAGCATGCGCCGAGAAGCTCACTTCTCGAGCGACGGGACTAAGTACGCTTCCGACTCGCTCACGAAGCCATTCACCGAGGAACTGCTCGCCGTGCGCGTCTCCTCGCGTAATAAGCCCCCGAAGGTCTCTCTGTTCAATGGGAAAACCGACCCGAAGGACCACTTGGACGCTTTCACCGCGGGGATGAGCTTCCAAGATCACTCCGACGCCGCCCAGTGCAGGGCCTTCCCGGCCACCCTCATCCGCGCGGGTCGAGACTGGTTCCGGAGGCTCGAGCTCCGCTCAATTTCAACCTTCGACGAGCTTGCCACCCAGTTCCTTGGCCATTTCGTGGGGAACCGTCAACAGAAGCGCATAGTCGACTACCTCTTCACGGTTAAAAACGGGGATAAGGAAACGTTCAAGGTCTACATCACCCGCTTCTACAACGCCCTCTTCGAGGTGTCCGAGCACCGGGACGTGACCATCATAACAGCGCTCAGGTCTGGTCTGAGACACAAAGAATGGTTGCGCTCCTTCGCGCTGGCTCAACCTAAGACCATGGCCGAAGTCAGGGCGTGGACCGAGCGCGAGGTCCAGCTGAAATCTGAAGTGAATGCCAACCTTCCTCGGGCGGATCGGCCCGACCAGAAGAAAAGGATTCGGGAGGACAGGCCGGAGCGTCAGCAGCCCTACCATCCGAAATTCCAAGAGTATACCCCCCTCAACGTCTCCCTCGCGGTGTTGCCGGAGGAGGCCCAGAATGAGGTGTTCTTCAAGTTCCCCCCGGTCCCACGTCTGGTTGCTAAGCGAAGTCGGGGCCCCTACTGCGCTTTCCACTAGGAGCCGGGCCACACCACGGAGGACTGCAAACAATTGAGGAACCACGTCGAGGAGCTCATCCGATCTGGGCACCTCGCCACCTACCTAAGGGACAAACGGCAGGTCAACCGCGAGCAAGAGCAGCCTCGCCCTCCCACCGACCTCACCATCGGCCAGATCATGATTATTTCAGCGGACAACCAGCCCGGAGCTTAGGGAGCCCCATGCCCTATGCCAAGCGCGGGGGCTGACAGCCCATCAGGGAGCTCGGCACAAGCCAATAAAGTCATCTTTTAGCATGCACCTTTTTTTTAAGCAATGCGAGTTCTTCCTAAGATCTACTGTTAAGTTTGATAAAGATCAATGAAGCATTGCGAAAAATAAAGAAAAGCTTTGTTTTACTCAAAGGGTATTATGGGCTCCTCAGCCATACATGCAGCAAAAAAAAGGGAGTTACAATAGTGGGGGAACGGGGTGCAGCGAGCACTGTTCGTGGTACTCGGTAAAAATCTCCACCAGCCGGGGCCTCGCAAGTTCCAGCCTTTATCCCCGGAACCCCCCCCCCCCCCGCGGGCATCGACCCCGAGCCTCAGCTCGTAGCATTCGCGGACGAGCGCCTCTGAACGGGTCAGCCGGTTCGCGGAGATTAGGCCGAAGCGCCTCAAAGACCACAGCTTGCCCACGGCCTCATCGAAGTGCAGCTCCGACACGGGGTTGTAAAGCCCCGGCGATGCCCTCCAGATGGAGTACATCAGTAGCTGCAGCAGGGAGGAGCGTCTGGGGAGCAACCGGCCAAAATGATCCTCAATGCGCCCGTAAACCAACTGCACCGTGTCCTCGGTGCAATAGGAGTCGTAAAGGTAAACATCTTCAAACCAGATGATGTCGGGGATGGTGAACGGAAAATCCTGCATTCTCGATGGCCTGCCTGCGAAGGGGGGAGGACCGGTACTCTTTATATAGCCCGTTGCGCTGCCCAACAGCCGCCCGCTTTCGCCTAAGGAATCTCCGCCACACGGCGCCCATCGAGCGTTATCCGGTGGGAAAGAAGCGACGCGCCCCTATCGCTTCACCTCTCCCCGCATTCAATGCGATGGCTGCGCGCGCCGTTGCCCCGACCGTTCCCATCCCCCGCACCTACAGTTGAACGGTCAGGCTACACCTCGTCAAGATTTGGCCCAGCGGCTTCCCTGCTTGGTCGTCCCCAGCAGGCAGCTTCCCTGCCGCAACGCCGGGAACCAAAAAGCCCTCCCAGAGGTAGTCGAGCCGGAGGTTCCCTTGCTCGGCTATCCCCAGCGGGCAGCTTCCCTACCGCAATGCCAGGGATAAAAAAAAAGCCCTCTCAGAGGCAGCCGAGCTCGAGGTTCCCTCACTCAGCTATCCCCAACAGGCAGCTTCCCTGCCACGACGCCGGGGATCAAAAAGCCCTCTCAGAGGCAGCCGAGCTCGAGGTTCCCTCGCTCGGCTATCCCCCACAGGCAGCCTCCCTGCCACGATGCCGGGGATCAAAAAGTCCTCATAGAGGCAGTCGAGGCCAGAGGTTCCCTTGCTCGGCTATCCCCCGCGGGCAGCTTCCCTGCCACAACGCCGGGGATCAAAAAGCCCTCCCAGAGGCGGTCGAGGCCCGAGGTTCCCTTGCTCGGCTATCCCCCGCGAGCAGCTTCCTTGCCACAACGCCGGGGATCAAAAACCCCTCCCAGAGGCAGTCGAGGCCAGAGGTTCCCTAGCTCGACTATCCCCCGCAGGCAGCTTCCCTGCCACAACGCCGGGGATCAAAAAGCCCTCCCAGAGGCAGTCGAGGCCAGAGGTTCCCTCGCTCGGCTATCTTTCAGGACAAAAGCCCTCGCCAAGAGGCACCGGGCAGTAACCCTGCCCGGCCAAGGGTCCTGGGTAGGCTTCCTACAGCCTAATAGCTTTCCTCGCGCCAAAGACCAAAGTCCTCCCAAAGGCAGTCGGGTCCTTGCCCGGCTATCCCCGGCTGGTAGCTTCCTACCACAACCGACTGGGATTAAAGTCCTCGCCAAGAGGCACTGGGCGGTAACCCTGCTCGGTCCCCGTCGTGAAGGATCCGAAAGCCCTCCCAGAGGCAGCCGAGCCCGAGGTCCCCTCGCTCGGCTATCCACAGCAGGCAGCTTCCCTGCCACACGCCGAAGATCAATATTCCTCCCCGAGGCGGTCGGGTCCTTGCCTGACCATCGACGGCTGGTAGCTTCCTACCACCGTCCTTAAAGAACCAAGCCCTCGAAAGAAGACGACCGAGCAGCTACCCTGCTCGGCCACCCTATCCGGTCACCCACAGATGACGGCCGATACTCTAAATCAGAAACGAATGTCAGGTCTGTCCAAGCCTAAAGATCTCCCCCTCGACCTCGGGGCCCAATGAGATACCTCCTCGGAGACGCTTGTCGGCAAGAAAAACTGCAGTCGGCTCGACGGACGATCGTTAGACAGAGGGCCAACCTGACATGAAAGCACAGCACAAGTAAAAATAACCCAAAGCGAGTGTTCTTCACAAACAGATGGCAGAAAGGAAAACTTTTTCACAACTGAAGAAGAAAAACTTTATTGTTACTGCCAAACATCAGTTTTTTTACAAAGGTATTCTCTGGCTCCTCAGCCTTACAAAACCCAAAAGAAAAACAAAATGAAGACAAGAGAGCTGGGGCTCTACACCTCGAGCCTGGGCACGACCTCGAGGTCCTCAACCTCCACCACTGGGAGCGCTGGGTCCTTGGCCCCCTCCCCGCTGGGAGCCTCTCCCCCTTGCTCGTCGACGCCCACGAGGGGGAACTCGTCCTGCAGATCCGCATCATTGAACTCCGGCAACCTAGACTTGACGGCATCAAGGGCATCGTGCCAAATGCGAGTCGTGGCCACGGCCAGGTCGTGATAAAAGTCCCTCGACCCCTTGTAGCTCGCCACGGCCCTCGATTCCGCCGACTTATAGGCCTCGGTCGCCGCCCCCAGCTCTTTCCGGAGGGTCTTCACCGTCTTCTTGAGGTTGCCGGCGAGCACCTGGGAGTCCTCGAATTTGCCCTCGGCGATTGCAGCGGCCTCGCGATGCCGGCGACCTCCCTTTTTCCGGCATTCACCTCGCCCTCCAGGGCGGCGATCCTCGCCGACATCGCCTCCTGCTCCCGTCTGGAGCTCTCTTGCAACGCGGCAAGCAGGCCCGCGGCCTCCACCGCCGGTGCTACCACCTCGGTCTCTATGCGAAGGGCGAGGGCCACGTGCTGGAGAGTCTGGAAAGACATAAAAAGGAGACGGATCAGAAACATGAAGGACAACACTAAATCTCACCGCGCACTGGGGGATTACTTGCACGGCTTCCTGGGCGATCGACGCCAGCTGAGCTTTGAAGGTTCCTCCTGGAACCCGACCCCCGGCCGAGGTCTCTATCTCATGGAGGAGGCTGTCCGCGACCGACAGCCTGGATGGCACTGTGAATCGGAGCCCCCTTCCTCCACCACGGTCGGCGAAGTCCGACCCCGGGAATGTCTCCGGGAACTCTTCTTGAGCGGCTCTGAAGGGGAGTCGCTCTCCTCTTCCGAGGTCGTGTCCTCCACAATCAGGGCCCGCTTCCGGCCCGACACTCTGCTCGGGCCCGGGGCGGGATCCGCTGCCGAGCGTCCTCGGTGCACCGCCACCGGGGCGGTGGGAGCGGGGGAAGCCTGTGCCCGGGAAAAGCTGGCGCCCCCAGCCCTAACAGGCTGCCTCGGTTGGCGCATAGCATTTCGGAGAACGCCGAAGTCCATGGATCCTGCGCAAAACAAACACCCCATTTATCAGCAACGCGAGTAAAACATAAAACCCAGAAAGTAAGCCTAACTTACCTACGAACTCAACGGGGCTAAGCCCGGACCAGCTCAAAACCCTCTCGGACAGCAGCACGTCGTATCAAGGGATAGGTTCCCACGACGCCACTCTCACCGCGGCGGGGTCATCGGACAGGCTCCCCGGCAGACTGTTCTCCCTCGACCACTTGGTAGGCACCGGACAGCCCTCGCCCTCGGGAAGGGAGATGAAGAAAAACTTCTTCTTCCAGTCATGTAACACTCGAGCCCAATGCTACTATTTTTCTGTTACTGGTTGAGTGTTTGGCATTGCTCATTTCATTTATCTTGCTTGTTTGGTTCTTATTGCACAATTTTAACCGGCTAAGTCATTCTGCATATAACAAATTTTAGCACCTAAAATAAAATTAAAAATATTCATCTTGGCCTACTTGACACCCTTAGCCTCGTGGTAGCGTCCGTGCATTGTGTTCTCGTCCCGTTCAGTGAAACGGGCGAGTTTGGATGGCTACGTGCACGTGCGTGTGTCCGTTTTGGGAGTTTGCTTTTTAATCATAAAACATTTCATTTTAAAATTTGGAACCCGCCTAAAATCCTATTATTTGAATTTCGAATTTTTGGACCCAACCCGGGCGCAATTTGGAAATGTTTCATTTGGCGCCAAAATCCTAAATTTTAATATTATTAAAACCTTCGCATATATTTTTCTAACTAACCTGATATCTTACTGTTCATTACCTATCTTTTAAATCTTTAAGTTAACCATATAATATTTTTTCAATCTTTTATATCCTTCTTAATTTATTCTCTCAGCCAATCGCAACCTCCCCTTTAACCCCGTGGGCCCCACTCTCTCTCTCTCTCTCTCCACTTTTTCCTCTCTCTCCCTTTCCCTCATATATTCTCTCGTACTTCTCTTTATCATTTTTCTCTTCTTGCTTCATGTCTCGTTTCTCATTTCTTTTAACTGTTCTTTTGTTGCCGGAATTCCGTCGTGCCGGTGACATTTCTCGACGTTCCAGCGAGATACCCCGACCCGTGTGGTTCCTTTGTTCGTCGTTTGGGTTCTTTCCGTGAACCGTGCGCCGTCGCGAGTTTTCCCCGCCGACGGTTAACGTTCCGTTTTCCCGATTCGCGACCCATCGAGGCAAGTTAATCTTGCTACATGCTATATACTTTTATAATCTTCATTTTATAATGTTATACATTTGAAAATCTTATAGTTTACATATGAAATGTCGTTGAAAAATCGGATATGACAAATCTGAAATTTACTGTACACCTTATCTTATAAAATTCATTATAAATCATAGAAAAATCATTAGTATACGTTCTTTAGTTCGTTACGAAGCTAATTCAGAATACTATAACTCTATGAAATATTTACTTGCAAAATAAATTGTTTAAATAACGTAAAATGCAAATGAAAATTCCTTTAAACTGCTGTCCAGGGAAATTCCAGCAGCAAACTTTCAACTTCGAATATTCATAACTTTTTGTAGGGATAACCTGAGATGCTTATACTTATAAAACTGAAAACCTTATTGAATTATCTTTGTTTTGGTATAAGATACGTCCCTTTTGGAGAACGTTTGTTATTTTTAAGCTATTTTACAAATTAGGATGACGCTGAATTTCTGAACGGAACCTTCTTGTGCATGGTTAATCAATACATCTTTTATAGTTACTAATCGCTTTGAATATGCTATCCATATTAATATTATTATATCAATATTTATATCACATATTGCTTAGTTGTACATCCCACATTACCATTTTACAGTTTTATAACTTTTCGGATACCCGTTTGCATCTATCGTATTTAAGATACATATAATTGCAAGCATAGATCACACTATTACATAACAATGTGATATTAACACTCCATGTTTAATAAATTGCATCCTAATTAATATTGGAACTATAAATGTAACCCTAATCGATAACTGTGCATCCATATCCTTGAAATTATATTTATTTACATATCATATTACATGTTCCAGTTTATTGTTCTGATAGTACTCATGCTTGTTTATTTATACATATACTTATGATAGTTTGATTATGAGCACCCACATGACATCTTGTGCTTCCTGACATGACCTGTTACACTTCCTACTTGACATGACATGGTACCGTGCACTCTTGACATGACATGACACCTTTATACATTACCTGACCTGTTACCTGATCTCATGCCTAATGCCGACCAACCTGACCATTCCTGTTGTCTATCCAGACAGACCTACTTTACCTGATTTTGTGTTGGCATTAGTCCTTGACTCTTGAATACCTGACCTGACATACATAGCTTGGGGGTATGGGGAAATCAAGATGAACCTGACTTGTAACTCGACAGTTCACTACCGTTCGAGTGTACACATTCCTATTCTGTGCCCAGCGGCATGTCTCGGTTTCGGCCGAGAATATTGTGGCCGTGATCCCGGGTATGTACGGGGTAATACCGAGTGTACACTTTCCTATTCTGTGCCTAACGGCATGTCTCGGTTTCGGCCGAGAATATTGTGGCCGTGATCCCGGGTATGTACGGGGTAATACCGAGTGTACACTTTCCTATTCTGTGCCTAACGGCATGTCTCGGCTGCAGCCGAGAATATTGTGGCCGTGGTCCCGGGTATGTACGGGATACTATTGGGTTACATCGACGATTCATCAATTTGATTTCAAAGACTATAGAGTAGAAACCTGATAGGACAGTTTAGTTACCACTGCACATTACCCTGCACTGTTATTTCTTAGTACTGCTTTATTCATGTTCATACCTGCATTGCTTATTACCATGTTCATATTATATTATTGGTTGACATGACGCGCTGACGTCTGGGTTTTGCATGGCCCAGATTCTTTACCACTGTCGACGACTGAGCAGGAGTACTTCAGCCAGCAGGCTGATTTGTGAGTTCTGTAGTGGTTAGTTCATTTATTGCATTTTATTTCCAGGTGTGATCCCGCATTACGGGACGTACCTTTTGTTCCCGCCAAAAATTTCTGCGCAAAAGAGTCCAAGGTATCAAATGGCAGCGATACGCTTAAGGAAATACGAACCAGTATCTTCCGGGCTGTTTTTTGAAAAACTCCCGAAGGAGAAACGGATAAATTCTGATTGTATTGAAAGCGTCTCGAAAAGACCTTCGATTTGATATATTATGTGCCTCATAATTCATCCGGGATCAAAAGTTATGAGCAAATGTCTATGCACATGTGATTTAAGGAAGAAGATGCGAACCAGTATTTTCCGAGCTGTATTTTGACAAACTCCGGAACGAAAAACAGCTAAATTCTGATGATATTGAAAGCATCTCGAAAAGACCTTCGATTTGATATATTATGGGCCTCATAATTCATCCGAGATCAAAAGTTATGAGCAAATGTGTTATACACGTGTAATCTAAAGTAATGCTCTACTACATGGGGAATGCATTTTTTAGTCCCACATCGGGAAAAGGAGAGATGGCTTCTCTACCACTCCCATATAAATAAGAGGGCATACCTCTTGGAAAGGGAGAGTAAAAATCCTCAAAGGATTCAATACTCAAAGGAGCTTAGTTCTCCAAAGGAGCTTAGTTCTCCAAGATAGGAGCATGCTCCTCCATAATGCGCATATGCGCAAGCGCCATGTGCGCTACGTGCAACGCACGTGTACCTGCCATGCGGCACTACGTGCAACGCACGTGCGCACCACATGAGAATATTTAATAATATTAAAAGGAGCTTGTTCTCCATATATAGAAGCTTTGCTTCTCCTCATAATGCGCATGTGCGCCACGTGCAACGCACGTATGCCCGCCATGCGACACCACGTGCAACGCACGTGCGCACAACAGATAGTGCCTTGCACTTGCTATGAACCTCTGGTTCTCAGATAAATAAAAATAGTGCCTTGCACTTGCTATGAACCTCTGGTTCTCAGATAAATAAAAATAGTGCCTTGCACTTGCTATGAACCTCTGGTTCTCTGAGACAGAAAGAAAGAAAAGATTTTCTTTTCTCTTCTTTGATCTAAATTTAGATCATTAAAAAGTGCTCTGCACTCATTTTCTTGAATCCAAAAGATTCTTGGTGCTTTGCACTATTTGAGGGGCCAGGCCCAAATCAAAATGACCTGACAGGCCAAAATAAATTGCAAGGCAATAAATGGGCAGAGCCCAAATAAATTGATGCTTTGCATCCTTTATACAAGGGCAGAGCCCAAATAAAATTGATGCCTTGCATCATTCCTAAAAGGGCCGAGCCCAAAACAAATTGATGCTCTGCATCCTTTCTGGGCAAGGCCCAAATAAAAATAAAAAAAGAAATGTAATGCAAAAGCAAATAAAATGTTGAACATTTCAACTGGACTTAGCCCAATTGGCCATAAGTCCTTAAATTAAATTGACTGAGCAAAATTGCTCTTCTAAATCAATTTACATCCGGTTCGAGGGTACATCTCCGAACTCCTTTGACATCCGTCGTTGTAATTCCTCAACGACGTCAAAGAGGTGACGGGTCCCAACGACCACACATCGATATGGACTGCGGGGTCTTTAAACTCGTGGACCGAAATGTCCATAAACTAACATCGGACCGAAATGTCCATAAACTAACATCGGACCGGAACGTCCCTAAACTAATATTGGACCGAAATGTCCATAAACTAACATCGGACCGAAATGTCCATAAACTAACATCGGACCGGAACGTCCCTAAACTAATATCGGACCGAAACGTCCCTAAACTAATATCGGACCACCACGTCCCTAAACTGGCGATGGACCACCACGTCCCTAAACTGGAAAGTGGACCACTACGTCCCTAAACTGGAATAATAGAGCCTCCAAATGCTCTTTTGCCGGATCTAAACGGTCCCGTTTAAGTTGATCTTAGCCCCAAACACGGCTAGCGCATCCTTAGACATTTAAATGAATGATAAAACCCCAAATCAACTCTGGTTCAAGGGTACATCTCTGAACTCCTCTGACACCTATCATTGTAATTCTTCAACGACGTCAGAGAGGTGACGGGTCCCGACGGCCATAAATGCTATGGACCACCACGTCCCTAAACTGGCACAATAGAGCCCAAATGCTCTTTTGTCGGATCTAAACGGTCCCGTTAAGTTGATCTTAGTCTCAAACTGGACTAACGTATCCTTAACAAACGTTTGAGTCGATCTTAGCCTCAAAAATGGCTAACGTATCCTCCAAACAGACTTTAGTCCCAAATTGGACTATGAATCTCCCAAACTGGAACAATAGAGCCCAAACGCTCTTTTGTCGGATCTAAACGATCATGTTAAGTTGATCTTAGTCTCAAACAGGACTAACGTATCCTTAACGAATGTTTAAGTTGATCTTAGCCGCAACGCGACTAACGTATCCTTAAACTAAAAACACCAAACCCAAATCTAAGTAAATACGGATTTGGACTAATCCACGTCCTACGGGCGACGGCATCACTCAGTCTCCGTATACAATCCACGGGCAACCACAAACAAAACAAACACACACGACACGAAGTGAAATTCTGGAGAAGGAGAAAGTTGTTACCGCGATGCGGTAGCGTAATTAACTGCAGGGGCTTGCGTCTGCAGGGAAGAGCGTCCCCACAATCAAAAACCCCTCACCCTGAGGGGGAATCTGACGAAGTCTGCTACATCGGCTGCATCCGTCTAAACCTCCGATACACGGTGCCATAAATCAACTTGGCATCTTCGGAGAGATAGACGGATAAAACCAAATAGCATCTGCCCCGAACCTCAGGCACAGGACGTCCTAACGTCTCGGCCGCCGTTCGGAGGGGAACACCTTTCTATTATTGCATTGGATCATTTGCTTCCGCACTTATTTATCATTGACTCTGGTTATTATGGATTTGGACATGTGTTAGATAGTTTGTTCATTTTGTTCTTGATATCTCTACAACCGTAATGTGACTGTGGATGGATATTTCCTACCCACAGGTAGCATGGTTGGCTATGTCACGTGCCCAATCTTGCGTACTCTGGGAAGCGGGACGTGACATGGTTCTTTTGGTATCAGAGCCATAGGTTAGTTGGGTTGATTCTTTTGTAGTTGGGTATTGTACCCAATACACGAATCAGAACACCCGTGATTAGGAAACATGTCCAGCCACCTTGACCGTTTTACCATCTTTGAATCATTCTTCCGGATCATGTCGACATGCAAACTTACTTTGCATTGTCAATTCGAAAACTTAATTCCTTGTTATCTCTAGGACTTAGGCGACTTGGGTGGAGTTAAGTAATTGCGGCTATGATACCGCGGCATAGCTACAATGCGATACTCTATTTAAGTATCTTGGAGTTCTAGCCTTGATCCATATTCAGAATCTATCATCATGCTAATATTGGGTGTTTTGAGTTCAGGATTATGACAGGTAAGAAGTTGAAGACGTACCAGAGGCGTGTGAACGAAGCCGCCATGCTTGGAGTGATAAGAGGAATGCTGGAAATCAAAGAAACAGCCCGAGCTGATCCAGCAGCAAGCGGACTCATTTCAGGAAGGTTTGCAGATCGTTCAGTAGTCTGTGAACAAGATTGGAACTAGACCAGTTGACCGAGTAGGGACCGTGGCAGAGTTCAGACGTGTGGGTCCTACTACTTTCACTGGTTTGGAGGAGCCGTGCCAGCCGAGCAGTGGCTAGTCAGCACGGAGAATTTGCTGATTGCGGCACAGATTCCAGAGGACAAAGGAGTTGATGTGGTGCGCATTCAACTAGTGGATTACGCCGAGAGTGGTGGCTTGTGGAAGAGAACCGTTTGCCCAAGCCAAGCAGTTGGGCGGATTTCTCTAAGAGTTTCCTGGAGAAGTTCTTTCCGCGGACTGCACGGGAGGAAATGGAAGAGAAATTTATTGGGCTGAGGCAGAATGGAGCACCCGTGGACGTGCATGCAGCAGAGTGGACGAGACTCAGCAGTTTCGCTGGACCTTTAGTCGCCAACGATGCAGACAGGGCACGAAGGTCCATGCGCAGCTTGGATGTGGACATCCAAAGTCAAACCGTCTCCCTGTGTTTGACCACTTTCTCACAGGTTCTTACGGCAGCTCGAGAACAGCAGAGCATATCAGGAAAATTGGGAGTTCACAGCAGACAGCAGTTGCGGTAAGGAAGCAGTTCTGTCGGGCCGGTCGAGTTTAGGGCTAGGCCGACAAACAATGTTCTTGCATCAATGGAAGTGATGAAAGTAAAGAGCCGACTGTTGTTCATGATTCTATGGACGTGTTTGAAGATATATCGGGCTTACCGCCGAAGCGAGACGTGGAGTTCACGATTGACCTTAGTCCTGGTGCAGCGCCGGTGTCTAAAGCTTACTATCCAATGGCACCAGTGGAATTGGAAGGAGTTAAGAAACAAGTTGGTGAATTACTCGAGAAGGGTTGGATTCGAAGCAGCAACTCACCTTGGGGAGCCCCAGTTCTTTTAGTAAAGAAGAAGGATGGCACGAGAAGGATGTGCATTGATTATCGAGAGTTGAACCGGGTGACTATTAAGAACAAGTACCAGATCCCTCGCATTGGAGAACTTTTTGAGCAGCTTAGTGGCGCGAGGGCATTCTCGAAACTGGATTTGCGATCAGGATATCATCAGGTCCGAGTGAGAGCAGAAGACATTTGCAAGACGGCGTTTCGGACTCGATATGGACATTTCGAGTATCTAGTGATGCCCTTCGGAGTGACTTATGCGCCGGCAATATTCATGGATTTGATGAACAGGATCTTTTCACCATTCTTGGACCAGTTTATTGTGGTATTCATTGACGATATTCTGGTATACTCGAAGAGTCCGGAGGAGCCTGCTGAGCATTTAAGGATTGCACTGCAGACGCTGAGACAAGAGAAGTTATTTGCGAAGATGAGTAGTGCGAATTCTGGCTGGAAGAAGTGAAATTTCTGGGACATGTCGTGTCGGGTGATGGAATCGCCGTCCATCCCGAAAAGATTGCAGCAGTTCGAGATTGGCCTATTCCAATGAATGTAGCTGAGATAAGAAGTTTCCTTGGATTAGCCGGATACTATAGGAGATTTGTGGAGAACTTTGCTCGTTTGGCAGAACCGCTGACCAAGCTTATGCGTAAGGAGGTACCTTTTGTATGGACGGATAAGTGTGCGTTGGCTTTGAGACGTTGAAGCAGAAGTTGATAACCGCCCCTATCCTGACTGTACCAGACAATTCCGGAGGACTGATGATTCATAGCGACGCATCTGGGAAAGAATTGGGATGTGTTTTGATGCAGTATGGGAAGGTCGTAGCATACGCATCAAGACAACTGAAGACCCATGAGAAGAATTAACCAACTCATGACTTGGAGCTTGCGGCTGTGATTTTCGCTTTGAAGATTTGGAGACACTACCTTTTGGGCGTAAGAGTCGAAGTTTTTACAGATCATAAGAGCTTGAAGTACGTGTTCACGCAGAAGGAGCCTATCATGAGGCAGCATAGATGGTTGGAGTTGATGGCTGACTACGATCTTGATCTTAAGTACTATCCGGGGAAGGTTAATGTTGTACCGGATGCGCTTAGTCGGTTACCAGCAATTCAGGTATTAACTACGCAGAAGGAGATCATTGCAGATTTTCGAAGATTCGACTTGGAGGTTGTGCTACCATATTCTACGGGACAGTTGATGCAGTTGCAAGTACAGTCGTCCTTGGTTGAGAAGATTAAAGCGGCACAATCGCAGGATCCTAGACTGCAGAAGTTTCGAGAGCGGGTTGAGGCTGGACTACGAACCGATTTACTGATCCATGAAGACGGTTCGTTGAGATATGGTAGCCGTGTGTGTGTGCCAAAAGGAGATGTGCGTGAAGAGTTATGAAGGAGGCACACAGTTCAGCTTACTCTGTACATCCAGGAGGGACAAAGATGTACCGAGATATTCGACAGCACTTCTGGTGGGAAGGTATGAAACGGGAAATTGCTCGCTTCGTGGCTAAGTGCTTGGTGTGTCAGCAAGTCAAGGCTGAACACCAAAGGGTTGCTGGTTTGTTGCAACCACTTCCGATTCCTCAGTGGAAGTGGGAACATATAACCATGGATTTCGTGACGGTTTTACCGCGGAGTCCAAAGGGCAACAATGCCGTATGGGTGATTGTTGATCGTTTGACCAAGGCAGCTCACTTTATTCCTTTTCGGGTTGGTCAATCGACGGAGACTTTGGCAGAGCGATACATGCAGGAGATTGTCAGATTGCATGGAGTGCCGGTAAGCATCGTGTCCGATCGGGACACTCGATTCTTTTCGCACTTTTGGAGGAGTTTACAAGAAAGTTTGGGGACTCGATTGAAGTTTAGCACAGCTTATCATCCTCAGACTGATGGACAATCGGAGAGAACGATCCAAACTCTTGATGATATGTTGAGAGCATGCATGTTGGACTTCAAGGGTTCGTGGGAGGATCATCTACACTTGGTGGAGTTTTCTTACAACAACAGTTTTCAGGCAACTATCCAGATGGCTCCGTTTGAAGCTTTGTATGGTCGTAAATGTCGTTCACCTATTTGTTGGGATGATGTCGGTGAACGAAAATTGTTAGGACCAGATTTGGTGATGCAGACAGTTGAGAAGGTTAACACTATCAGAAATCATATGAAGGCAGCACAAGACAGACAGAAGAGTTGGGCCGACACGTCAAGAAGACCTCTAGAGTTCGCCGTGGGTGATTTGGTATTCCTGAAGATATCACCGACTAGAGGGGTGATTCGCTTTGGGAGTCGGGGAAAGATTAGCCCTCGATTCGTTGGACCCTTCGAGATATTGGAGCGTGTTGGAGAGGTAGCGTACCATTTGGCGTTACCACAGTCCTTGGCAGGAGTGCACGATGTGTTTCATGTATCTCAACTACGGAGGTATGTTCGAGATGAAACCCAAGTATTGGATCATTCGAAGTTGACTGTACGGGAGGACCTAACTTTTGAAGAGCGACCAGTTGAAATCAAGGATCGGAGAGAAAAGGTTCTTAAGAACAAGGTTACCCCCTTGTGCTCGTTTCTTGGGATAATCGATCGCATGGAGAGTCCATGTGGGAGCGAGAAGACAAGATCCGACAGAAGTATCCTCACCTTTTCCTGTAGTCTTCTATCTTGTATTCTTGGAATTTCGAGGACGAAATTCTTTTGTAGTTGGGTATAATGTAACACCCGAGCCCAATGCTACTATTTTTCTGTTACTGGTTGAGTGTTTGGCATTGCTCATTTCATTTATCTTGCTTGTTTGGTTCTTATTCAACAATTTTAACCGGCTAAGTCATTCTGCATATAACAAATTTTAGCACCTAAAATAAAATTAAAAATATTCATCTTGGCCTACTTGACACCCTTAGCCTCGTGGTAGCGTCCGTGCATTGTGTTCTCGTCCCGTTCAGTGAAACGGGCGAGTTTGGATGGCTACGTGCACGTGCGTGTGTCCGTTTTGGGAGTATGCTTTTTAATCATAAAACATTTCATTTTAAAATTTGGAACCCGCCTAAAATCCTATTATTTGAATTTCGAATTTTTGGACCCAACCCGGGCGCAATTTGGAAATGTTTCATTTGGCGCCAAAATCCTAAATTTTAATATTATTAAAACCTTCGCATATATTTTTCTAACTAACCTGATATCTTACTGTTCATTACCTATCTTTTAAATCTTTAAGTTAACCATATAATATTTTTTCAATCTTTTATATCCTTCTTAATTTATTCTCTCAGCCAATCGCAACCTCCCCTTTAACCCCGTGGGCCCCACTTTCTCTCTCTCTCTCTCTCCACTTTTTCCTCTCTCTCCCTCTCCCTCATATATTCTCTCGTACTTCTCTTTATCATTTTTCTCTTCTTGCTTCATGTCTCGTTTCTCATTTCTTTTAACTGTTCTTTTGTTGCCGGAATTCCATCGTGCCGGTGACATTTCTCGACGTTCCAGCGAGATACCCCGACCCATGTGGTTCCTTTGTTCGTCGTTTGGGTTCTTTCCGTGAACCGTGCGCCGTCGCGAGTTTTCCCCGCCGACGGTTAACGTTCCGTTTTCCCGATTCGCGACCCATCGAGGCAAGTTAATCTTGCTACATGCTATATACTTTTATAATCTTCATTTTATAATGTTATACATTTGAAAATCTTATAGTTTACATATGAAATGTCGTTGAAAAATCGGATATGACAAATCTGAAATTTACTGTACACCTTATCTTATAAAATTCATTATAAATCACAGAAAAATTATTAGTATACGTTCTTTAGTTCGTTACGAAGCTAATTCAGAATACTATAACTCTATGAAATATTTACTTGCAAAATAAATTGTTTAAATAACGTAAAATGCAAATGAAAATGCCTTTAAACTGCTGTCCAGGGAAATTCCAGCAGCAAACTTTCAACTTCGAATATTCATAACTTTTTGTAGGGATAACCTGAGATGCTTATACTTATAAAACTGAAAACCTTATTGAATTATCTTTGTTTTGGTATAAGATACGTCCCTTTTGGAGAACGTTTGTTATTTTTAAGCTATTTTACAAATTAGGATGACGCTGAATTTCTGAACGGAACCTTCTTGTGCATGGTTAATCAATACATCTTTTATAGTTACTAATCGCTTTGAATATGCTATCCATATTAATATTATTATATCAATATTTATATCACATATTGCTTAGTTGTACATCCCACATTACCATTTTACAGTTTTATAACTTTTCGGATACCCGTTTGCATCTATCGTATTTAAGATACATATAATTGCAAGCATAGATCACACTATTACATAATAATGTGATATTAACACTTCATGTTTAATAAATTGCATCCTAATTAATATTGGAACTATAAATGTAACCCTAATCGATAACTGTGCATCCATATCCTTGAAATTTTATTTATTTACATATCATATTACATGTTCCAGTTTATTGTTCTGATAGTACTCATGCTTGTTTATTTATACATATACTTATGATAGTTTGATTATGAGCACCCACTGACATCTTGTGCTTCCTGACATGACCTGTTACACTTCCTACTTGACATGACATGGTACCGTGCACTCTTGACATGACATGACACCTTTATACATTACCTGACCTGTTACCTGATCTCATGCCTAATGCCGACCAACCTGACCATTTCTGTTGTCTATCCAGACAGACCTACTTTACCTGATTTTCTGTTGGCATTAGTCCTTGACTCTTGAATACCTGACCTGACATACATAGCTTGGGGGTATGGGGAAATCAAGATGAACCTGACTTGTAACTCGACAGTTCACTACCGTTCGAGTGTACACATTCCTATTCTGTGCCCAGCGGCATGTCTCGGTTTCGGCCGAGAATATTGTGGCCGTGATCCCGGGTATGTACGGGGTAATACCGAGTGTACACTTTCCTATTCTGTGCCTAACGGCATGTCTCGGTTTCGGCCGAGAATATTGTGGCCGTGATCCCGGGTATGTACGGGGTAATACCGAGTGTACACTTTCCTATTCTGTGCCTAACGGCATGTCTCGGCTGCAGCCGAGAATATTGTGGCCGTGGTCCCGGGTATGTACGGGATACTATTGGGTTACATCGACGATTCATCAATTTGATTTCAAAGACTATAGAGTAGAAACCTGATAGGACAGTTTAGTTACCACTGCACATTACCCTGCACTGTTATTTCTTAGTACTGCTTTATTCATGTTCATACATGCATTGCTTATTACCATGTTCATATTATATTATTGGTTGACATGACGCGCTGACGTCTGGGTTTTGCATGGCCCAGATTCTTTACCACTGTCGACGACTGAGCAGGAGTACTTCAGCCAGCAGGCTGATTTGTGAGTTCTGTAGTGGTTAGTTCATTTATTGCATTTTATTTCCAGGTGTGATCCCGCATTACGGGACGTACCTTTCTATTATTGCATTGGATCATTTGCTTCCGCACTTATTTATCATTGACTCTGGTTATTATGGATTTGGACATGTGTTAGATAGTTTGTTCATTTTGTTCTTGATATCTCTACAACCGTAATGTGACTGTGGATGGATATTTCCTACCCACAGGTAGCATGGTTGGCTATGTCACGTGCCCAATCTTGCGTACTCTGGGAAGCGGGGCGTGACAAGTCATGAATGGAGGAGGGCAATGCGATGACCCCAGCCCCGGCGGCGACCCCGGGCCGCTTCCTAAAAGTAAAATAAACCCATTTCGGGTCGCCAGCTCGACCGCCCGGGGTGACCCTTAAAAGCAAGGGAAGAATCGAGAAAGGAAAGACTGAAAGGAACCGCCTGCAGCCTCGGGCGGATCAGGAACCCGAGGAGAAGCGTCCACGCGTTCGACACGAGCTGGCCAGGGGTCAAACCGAAGAAGTTCAGAGCGTCGATGACCTCAGGAGAGAAGGGCAGGCGCGTTCCGCCCCAAACAGCATCGGAATACAGGGCTATCTCCTTGCCCCGTACCTGGTCCGCCATCTCCCCCTCCTCGGCCAGACGAAGCGTGTAGCCCGCGGGAATGTGGAAGCAAGCTCGAGCGTTGGCGAGCTCATCCTCATGCCTCACCCAGCACGAGGCGCTGGGGGCTACACCTACCGCCTCCTCCCTGGAGGCGGCACCCGCCTCACGGCCCCGGGGAGAGGGCCCAGCCCCTGCTCCCCGAGAGGACTCAGACGCATTTAAAGGAACCCTAACATATACTCCTACAACATATACTGATTCTACAGGGGAAGACATCTAACCTGGGAAAGAAATTCTTCAAAAGTTGGAAACAAGGGAAGGGAGACGAGCGCCGAGCAGCTGGGGCTTGAGAATGAGAAAATATGAGAGAGTAAGGGCCCTAGGGCGGGCCCCACCCATATTTATTACCTCACACGGCCTCATCCGACGGCGCCCATCGTCTCCCGCCGAAATGGCTCCTCGTACCCAGCGGCTCAGATCGTTCCACGTGGCAGCCCAGCGATTGACTGCGTCCCATCAGACGCCGCAGGCCTGCGCGCGTCACATCAGCCAGTTGGTGCTCGACACGTGGATCGTCGCTTCGACTGTAGAGTGCGTGAACCGGCGCACCCTCCTTAAAAGCAAAGATCTCGTCTCGATTCGCTAGTGGAAAAGACAACCGACGGCTCGAGGACTCATCCCGAAAGAACCCTGAGGAGGAGCTCATCACAGGGGGGGCAGTCCACTCCTGACCCGAACCGCTAGATGGTTGAGGCAAGAGTGGGGGGCTAATGATGACACCCAATATCGACGACCTTCAAGATCTGGACACGTGGCAGATGACGTGTCCCAAGACTGAGGAGGAAGGGCCCGCAGAGGCCGACCGGGCCACCCCACACCCGACATGCAAGCACAAGCTGGCCTTCCGCGAGGCCCTCTGCAAGTCAGCCTCCTCGGCCATTCAGCTCGCCTCGAGCCACCATAGGACCAAGACTCCTCGGCCTCCTCGCTCATCCCGAGCTCCCTGCCGAGGCCGTCTTCCTCGGTCCTCCGACCAACTCCCCCACTCACAGGCGTAACTGCCGCTCCGCGAATCTCGTCATGCGCGGATTCTCCGCCCTCAATATCCCACGTTCCACGCCATCACGATCCCCATTAATTGGCAATCCGCTCTCTACGCGGGCGTGACGTCGGGAGCGTAACCGCCGGCGAGATTCTCGCGCCTGCTGCTGCGTGCCGTCACCGCTATATAAACTCCCATCACAGAGAGGTCAAGTAAGCCATTCTTTACACTTACGCCGTTACTCTGCTCGGATCTTGTCACTAACTTGAGCGTCGGAGGGTCCTCGGTGGTACCAAACCACCCGGGACTTCTTTGCAGGTTTACGGCGACAGCCTTCTCATCCCACCTTCTCCTCTCAAAACCCATTGAGACCCACTCGCAACGAAGGATAATCAGTAAAGTTCATCTCGAGATCAACAGAAGACAACATCTGACGGAGGCCCTAAAAAGAGCTCCATCAATTTGGTTTGGTTAATTATCATTTTATTTGTCTAAAAATAAAACCGATAGCTGGACTGGACCATTAGTTTGATGGTTAATGTTTAAGATTTTACTGCTTTTTGTTGGTTTTTTTCTTTTTGTAAAAGTTCAAATGAATAATAGCTATTTTAACAAATTAATTTACTACATTAAACAATTTTGAACTTAGTAATTGTTACTTGTTCAAATTTTTTATGTGTGCATTTGAATTTCTTCAAATTTTGTGCTTTTTTTTATTATATTTTATGACCGTTTAAATATCGCATACCTGACTTGATATCCTTGCTCCACCAGTGGAGGGGGGTGTGGTTTTTGGAGTTTTCTGATCTCCAAATTGTTGTTATGAAGTTATTTAAAAGTGAGTGTTATCTTAATTTAACTCCATTCTGAAACCAGAACTAAAATAAAATAATCATTCTTATGAATTTTTCTCCACTTTCTAAAGTTTTGGAAAGCATGTGGTACGGTAGGAAAAAGATGATGTGGCTTATCATTCGGTTAGACTCCGAATGGACCGGTGGGTTGGTGGCTCTTATCTACGGTGCACGGATAGATTCGATATAAATTTACATCCGATATGCTTTTCATATAGTATTTTCCCATACATAAAAAATTTACAAAAGCAAAAAACAAAAAAGAAAGTGAGTGAGAAAGTGCCCAAATAGCTGACCGGGGACAAAATTTGGGATTTAGTACTAATTAGAAATTTAGGCTAGTTTTAAAACTATTTAGAAGATTACTATATTTGAGTCAAATTAATGACACGTAGGTGCCACGTAAGATTGACAGTTGGCACTTACGGTGAGTTTTAAGCCGCACTTGCAAAGTGCGGCTTCTACGTGAGGCTCTGGAAGAGCCCAAGTATTAATCCGCACTTTACAAGTGCGGATTGGACTTGAGTCTCTCTTAGAGAACCAATATAATGACTCTGAAATCTCTGTACGGATATTTTCTGTTAATATACAAGAAAAGAGTATTATATAACATCAATATTACTTAATAATCTCTCTCTTTGATACCCATCAGACACAATTTTTTCTGAATTTTTCTTTTTAATTTTTTGGCAGATAAAATGTCTTATATAACATCAATATTACTTAATAATCTCTCTTTCTCTTTTTCTAATGTAAATATAAAGTTATTGGAATGACAAATTTGTCATTTTAGCATTTTAACCAAGATTTCTATGGTACTTATGGATGATAATTAAGCATATGGACCCATTTAGTTTAATTAAGGGCTCGATCGGGACTGTATTTAAATATATGAAGTTTTAAGGGGCATTTTTCAAATACCAATGTCTTACGGGCTTATATGAATTTTTCTTTTATTTTAATGGAGGTGAAATTATGGAGGTGATAGAAAGAATAGCATGAGAAGAGGGGTTGACTTTTGATACCATGAAAAACAAGATGAAATTCAAATCATGATGTCATTTTCTTATGGCGGAATAGGTTATTTCAACTCTTTTAAGCTCATATTCTGTTTTAGGGAAAGCTCTATCCGAATTTTATTTGCACGTCTAGCACAAATGATCTTAGCACCGTTTCTTTTTGCTATGGCTTTAATTTTTTTTTCAATTCATTTTATGCCTCCCCTAAAACCATTCAGGATACTCATCAGGCTAGCATGTTCGGCAATTTGAGATCACCCTTAAGTTGGCTTCGAGCCCTGGTCAGGCCAAAAACTTCTCATCCATGGCGATAAACATAGCAATACGCTTCAAAAAAGCGTATGGAACCGCACACCTTGATACGGTCAAGATTAACAAGAACGGGGACGGAAAAGAATTCGAGGCAAAAGGATTGTGACCAAGTAGCCCAAGAATAGGATGCAAACGATCATTCCTCCCTTTATGTGTTAGAACCCAAGTGCAATTTGATTTTGTGTGCTTAGTTATGTTTAGTTTGTACAAAGGGTGAGCAATAAATGTTACTGCATGAATAGTTAAGTCCAGGGAGTTGAAACGTTGAGCTCATAACCCCCCGCCCCCCACCCCCCCCCCACCACCCGCGCCTATATAAATATTCTTCATTGCTGCCACTAGAAATATTTATTCTCCCACTTTGATTTTAGTTAGTTTGTGTTCTTCTTTCACAATTACAATTATCTTCAAAGGGTTTTCATGAAGGATGAAGGATGATGATGAGCAAAGTCCTGGCCTCCGTTTTTTCAGAGTCCTGCTGCCTGATTTCTCTACCAAATTGGTACTCCCTTTTTCTCTACCCACACGCAAAATTAGTTTTGAGTTTGGTATCCTGAACGATGTATAATTTAAGATGGTACTAGAACAGTACAGATTTATATTTCACTGGAAGTTCATTTAAAGAATCATATTTGATAAAACAAAATACATACCCCTATAATAGCTTAAATTTTGTACTCACAGTAAGATTTGGACATGTCAAGGACCTGTTTGGTAATGGAAGAGATTAGATAACCATGGTTTATATTTAAGTGGAGGTAGAGAGATGCAAACTATAGTTGCAAGGCTCAAAACTCCAAAAATGGTGCTTTGATCTGATTGAAGTTTAGATAACGGCGGTTTTGTCACTTTCAAAGGTGAGATAACTATAGTTATCTCAACTCCAAAATGTGTTCAAAACAGGAAAAATTTAGGATCTTAGGATTTAGTCTTTCTAAGTTTATGAAACCACGGTTTAGAGAACTTAACTCCATTCCCAAACAGGGCCTAAATATGAAAATTTTATTACTATTTTAATTCGTAAGAGGAGAAGGTCAAATTGAAATTCCAATCCGAGCCTGTGTGAGGAGAAACATGACAGTGCCAGAAAACCGTGTTTAACAATTCAAATCTTAAAAGAAATATCTCCTAAGATATTTAAAAGCAGCTTTGATTACTTTCTAAAAATTTCCAAGAACGTTTCTCAAACATTTGTACATGCATGGTGAATAACACATTAACACGTGCATGGCGTGTGTTGAATATAACTATCGCTTAATGGTCCTCGCAATTTCAAGGTTTTGATGCATCAGTATATAAGATTATATATTTATATTTTATCTTTCTTTCCTATTTATGTCTTTTAATGATTTGCAGTCAATTCCTGAAGCATTTGCTGAGCAAATCAGCAAGATCAAGAGAAGAGAAAAGGCTACAATAGTGAGCCACAATGGCAGGATATGGCATGTTGATCTTCACATTGAAAACAAAGTTATGTACATGAGTGGAGATGGGTGGCATAATTTTGCACGGGCCAATGACTTGCAAATTGGGCATCTTCTGGTTTTCAAATACAAAGGCAATATGGTGTTTAATTTCAGAGCTTTTGATCTAAGCACTTGTGAGAAAACTAACCGCTTTGCTTTTAAAAGCTCTTTGAAGAAGAAAGAAACCCATGATTCATCTGTGGAGATTCTTCAAGACTCTAGTAGGCTTTAAATTATATTAATTTTGTTGCTGCTAGCTGTTTGATTTTTATTTTTTATTTTATGGGTTTTAACTTTTGATTAAATTTTGATACAGATTCGGATGGATTGGATGAAGATGACAAGAATACGACATCGAAGAAGAGAAAGAAGGCCGAAGGTTGTGGTAAAAGTTTTGAGGTCACATATAAAGGTTACATGTTTCCGCAAATGGTAAGAAATATTTATAAATCACGACTTTTAGCATCATTTTAAAAGTTCATTGTTTTTCTATTTAAAAAATGTGGGATAATTAGCCCTTTCCAAATTCATCAAAAACAATAATTGTTTTTTTAAGGTCATCAGCTGTCTTATTTTCAACATACCTTAAAGTGAAAAACATGCAGTTTCTGTAAAATACCAGAAAATAAAAGATGTTTTCTCAAATAGCAAAGTTGCAAAACATAATAAATTAACTGTTCTATGTAAGAAATTGATAAATCTATTCTTAGTCTATACGCATGATTAACAACTTGATCATTTCACGCATATGACATACGAGAAACTTATTTTGAACAATATGTTGTAAAATAAGAATAACTAAGACCCATTCATTTTTCTTTCCCACTCCAATACCGTAGAGTATCCCGATGTGAAGAACACATAATACCTTTATTTCACAAGTCGTATTTGTGCCTTCTCTTGTTCATTATGTAGGTAAGAACTCTCTTTATATAACCCCTTCTATCAAGAGAGTTATGGTAGTTTTGAAAACTACCCGGTGATTCCATGGTAACCACTCATAACAGAACGTGGATAGCCATTCAAAACTTCATAAGAATAACCACAACAAATATTACTCTCATGTGTTATATGATATAGTAATATGATATTTGAGTCACATATATGCTTATTCTAACATTCTCACACTTGATTCAAAATATCATATTAATATTTTAATCATTTAGCATCTTTGTAACTATACGTTATGACCAATTAAATAGTTACACATTAATGAGCAATTAATTTAATTTTAAGAAACTTCATATGCATATACGATAATAATTATTATAATTATTTAGAGTCCAACTTTAAATTGGTTCAAAAGCAAAAAATCATATGACTTAAGAATAATGTGCACATTTTATTAGTCATTTATAATACCGCTAACAACATCCAAATGTCTTGACATAAAACTATATATATAGATTTTACGAAAATGGTACACAACACTTAAATCTTTATGAGTCTCATATTTCTTGCATGACCCGTAAATGGAATGACACGTTATACTTTAGCCAATAGGTCAATAATTATGGACTCTATCTTTATGTGCTAAAACTAAATATGCTCTATTATCTAATCGACTTTTTATAAACTGTTGCTAGCAAAACTAAGATTTGGCATAGTAGATGATAAAGTTTTTAATATGTGTCAATCTCTTTAAGCCTTATGACAAATTTCTCATGCATAACAGTTGTGAAAGCATCATACCGATATATAAATGTATTCCATTATATACCTTTAAACTTACATTCTTAATTATGAATCGTTATAATTAAATCTTTATAAGCTTATTTAATTTTTTCTTATAATTAAGAATATCTTTATTTTCAATGTCTCATCCAAATATCCATATTTTGAACAAACTAAATTTTACGAGTTAGTTAATAACGGGGAGTCCACTTTACCTTTATCATTATGTACTTAAGAAGGTAAAATAATTTCTCAAATTTTACGTACGAGAAAATTTACTCCCACTGAACTCAAAAGTCTTAAATTTTATCATTGGATACATATGCAAGGATCACAACTAAGTATAATTTTATAATCAAGTAAATATACACATCATTGCTATATCGTAAGTATATTAAAATAGACCAATATTTACTTTTATTAGTAAATTCAACCATCTTGTTGTGGATAGAGATTGCTAAATTCTTGAATTACCAACTACAATATATTAAGATTAGCAATTTTATACCAAAATAGAAATCTATTTTCTTTTGGACATAAGAAATATCTATTCTAATATTTTTTAAGCCATCTTAATCCAATTAAAATAAATCGAAAAAATGAATAATAAAACTAGCAATGTAATATCGGATAGACAATTTCTTTTCTGTGGATATAAGAAACATCTATTCTAATATTTTTAAGCCATCTTAATCCAATTAAAATAAATCGAAAAAATGTATAATAAAACTAACAATGTAATATCAGATAGACAATTTCTTTTCTATGGACATAAGAAATATCTATTCTAATATTTTTAAAGCTATTTTATTCCAATTGAATCATATAAATAATCACTTTCCTGTGAGGCAAAGTAATTATCTAAATAAAAATAATTGCAATATTTGATGTCATGTAAATACAAAAACAACTATATATGGAAAAAAAAACCATAATACACTAATATCACATGAATTAGGATGTTGTGCCTATTCCTAATTCTTAAGATAATTTAGTTGTGAAGGACATCTGAACTTTAATCCATCATTTTAAATATATGATGAAACAACACATGTCCATAAACACAATATTTATACTTGGTGCATGATATTATAAATCGACAATATGTGTTTAGCATGAGAAATGATTTCCAACGAATGTTGGATCATAAAAAATGAACAAGTATATCAAAAGATATTGTTACTTTAAGATATACATAATGTATGGGTAAATTTATATAATTTGTAATTCATAAAATTCACCAAACATCATGTATAATCCATATAAGATCCATATAACACGATCATAACATAATAAATAAGTTATATGAATTATTTTCATCCAAACTTCTATGAAAGAACTACTAAAAATATGCATAAAACAATAATCCTGTAGAATGAATTTAGGCTGTTACAAAACAGCCCCAAAATGAATATTCTGGACTAATCTATAAATATTGAAATTTACTGCAACATTTGCAGTAAGATTCCTGAATTCAATTTCTATTCAGATTTTTCTGCAAACAGATCCAAATAATTACGAAAATTATATTCTGTAATTGGAGAAAAAAATTCTGAATAATTGCAAAACAGTCCAGACATTTGCAGAGAAAGTCTAAATATTTGCAAAACGGTCTAGTAATTTGCCTAAATAATTTAGATCCAAAAATTGACTAAATAATAGATTTTATCTATAAAAATAAATCAACTTTACTTTTAATTCATAAAATGTTTTAAACCACAAGTCAACATTGATCAAGAAAATGAACGATGATGCCAAACAAATTTGAATATACATAAAGATCAAATAACTTAATGAATTAATTGTAGGCCAGTCTCATCATGAGTAGAGAATAAAAAACCAGTCTCAAATAGAGTAGATCGTAAAAAATATTATGTAAGGATTTATAACGCTAATCTCTCAAGAAAGTGGTTCACACCAACAATCAAGGAGTAGAGCCATCTTTTCCTTGGCAGCAATATATACAAGTTTCAAAACAACATTATCACATAGGCTTAACAAGAAAAAATGATCCATGTTAATTGTTTGGGTTGTTTAATTTTCCATTCTATATCAATCATGAAAAAAAGTCATCATTAATCATGGAAAACCATAGCTCTGAGACCAATTGTAAAAAATTGATATACATATTCTTAATCTATACGGCATGATTAACGACTTAATCATCTCACACACATGACATACAAGAAACTTACCTTGAACAATGTGTTGTAGAATAAGAATAACTAAGATCCATTGATCTTTCTTTCCTACTCCAATACCGTACAGCATCCCGATGGGAAGAACACACAATATCTTTATTTCACAAGTTGTATTTGTGTCTTCTCTTGTTCATTGTGTAAGGAAGGACTCTCTTTATATAGTTTTCAAAACTATCCGATGTTACCATGATAACCACTCATAACTAAACGTGGATAACCATTCAAAACTTTATGAGAATAACCATCATAAATATTACTCTCATATGTTATATAATATAGTAATAGGATATTTGAGTCATATATATGGTTATTCTAACATTCTGAAGAATAAAGTAAAGAGCAAAATCTAAAAAAAGGAGTTAATTTTCCTAGCATTTGCTATTTATTAACCTACTAAAACAAAAAATAAATCATGTTTTGTCCAATGTTGCAAAACCTTAAATGAGTGGCCGTTAATTTTGGAAATGAGTGCTATTTCTCTATCTACAATTTCTATTTTTCTTGTTTCTATTTCTTTTTTCATCAGTCTCCAGGATACTCTGATGCATAAACTATTAAATTTATGCAGAGGCTTCCAGGTGAATTTATAAATTGCAGTGGCAACACTAAAGAGGTAAATATCCAGAATTCAGAGGGCCTTACTTGGGTTGTGGGCCTCACGCGTTACAACGGCGTCGTTAAAATGATGAGAGGATGGCGAAATGTTGCTCGTGATAACGATTTGAAGGAGGGAGATAAGCTCATCTTTAAGTTGGAATCTTCACCAAGGGAAAATGAAAGGATCCTCATCAAGATGGAAAAGTAACAAATCAAATGAGTTTTCAATGGAGAAGAGTCTCTTTTGTCTTTTTTTTTTAATATTTTAATGAAGCTAGTAATCTACGGTCCGTAGTTTGATGCATATCTTGTCAGTAGTATGATATAAAATGATCGTTAAAGATTTTTCGTTAGAATAGTAATATTTTAAAGGTTTGCTATCTCTATTCTGTTGAAATTTGAGATGACTTGAGCTATTATCAACGAAAATGTTTAAATCTTTATTATGTTTAAAAAACCTATGAGAATATTTTTTGCTATGTATGCTGTGAAGATACATTGATATTTCAATTTGAAACCGCTATCTTAAAGTACTAAAGATAGATACACAAATTTTATACTGTGTGAAAAAATTATGGGGTTTTATATAAATTCTCCAATTTTTTTTTTCTATTTTATCTTTTATCCTTCTGTGAGTAATAAATTAGTAAGAGTTAGAAGAATACTCCGGTCAGTAATAAATTAGTTAAGTAAAATTAAAAGAGTGGAAACAAATCATAAATTATTGTTTATTTTGCTAAGTTCGGGATATGAAAGAAGCTGAGTTAGCGTTTAAGTGTCAATAAAAAATAAACCTATGTTATTTTGTTGGATGGTACAAAGTAGAAAAATTTGAAAGAAACATCGAAAAGTAGAATATAAGAGGGCCTTGTTTCAGTATGGTGTTAGGAAAATTGGATTTTATTTTTAAGTGTAGATAGACGCAATCCAAACTCTTGTTTGAAAAGTGCTACCTCCATTTTAAGAACTTTATTATATTGATGGGGCGTGGGCTGATTTACATATCGTCTGGATTAGACGGGCGTCCTATCTGGATTGCAGATTCCGAATTATACACACATATACATATTCAGTAAGGGTATAAGGTTTTTAGTATGGACAATTTTTCGAATAGGCCTTTTTAAAAAAGTATTATTAAAAAAGTTTCACTTTAAAAAATAATTACAAAAATATGCTATTTTGGCCGCGTAGACGCCAGGTCAACACCTGGCGTTGAGGAGTAATTTTTCTTTTAACGGGACGCAGTTAAAAGGTACGTCCCATACATTTGTAGGATGCACTTCTTAACCGTGCCGCAAACAAATTTTTTTCTCCATCTTCTCCTTCTCCTCTGTTCTTTTCCTCCCACCCTCACCCCGCGCCCTCTCCTCATGTTGGCACCCTCGTCATGAAATCTCTCTCAATTTCCCTCTCTCTCATCCTCACTAATATTCACAAAAAATCATATGGCTTCTTCTCACCTCTCTCTTTCACTCCTTTACTCTCCCTCGAAATTCCCAAATCAACCCCCGTCTCCTTCAACAAAAACAATTCCAATCCCCCCCGCCCCACCCAGTCTCCTTCCTCAAAATCCCATTGAAGTTCTATGCTCAAGATCAAAAAGTTTATGGGGAACCTTTAGGAGGATGAGCGGCAACAGCAGTAGGGAGGTGATCACTTGGGACTTCGGAGGAGGGGGAAGGGTGTGGGGTCGGAGGAGGGGGCCGCGGGGATGGAGGTGGGTTAGGGGGAAGGGAATGAAGAAGGAGAGGGAGATGAACGGGAAATTTTTTTTTGTTTGGGCCACAGTTAGGAAGTGCGTTCTATACAAATGTATGGGACGTATATCGATCCCTAACCGTGTCCGGTATAATAATTTTTTAACAGCACATGCATAGCAAAAAATGGCTTATTTTCGTAATTATTTTTGAAAGTGGAATTTTTTTAATAATACTTTATAAAAAAAAACTATTCTAAAAAATTGTCCTCTTATTATATGCATAACTAAATAGATTATAAGGTTTTCTAAATGGTCAAAGCATAACCAGTCTGGTTTTTAGGAGAGAAAGGGAAGGGTTGTGTTCGAGCCTCATCGTAATTTTTAAACCTATCCTGGACCTCCAAGGCATGAAACATCCAGTCTACATGCTTGTAATAATTAAGAATAAAAGTCAGTAATTTTGTTATATTAAAGTAAAATTATATTTTAGAATGAAAACAGGTCTCCATTTACAAATTTTTATAATGTTTCTCTACGTATTCGAAAAAAGTATCATGCTTCGGCATTAAGCCATGTGCAAACAACATATGCTCTCAGCTTAGTATATATCCAAAGCAGATTCCCTAATGGTAAGAAAAGCAAGTTAATCGATTTGTGATGACACCCAATATCGACGACCTCCAAGATCTGGAAACGTGGCAGATGACGTGTCCCAAGACTGAGGAGGAAGGGCCCGCAGAGACCGACCAGGCCGCCCCACACCCGACCTGCAAGCACAAGCTGGCCCTCCGCAAGGCCCCCTGCAAGTCAGCCTCCTCGGCTATTCAGCTCGCCTCGAGCCACCATAGGACCAAGACTCCTCGGCCTCCCCGCTCATCCCAAGCTCCCTGCCGAGGCCGTCTTCCTTGGTCCTCCGACCAACTCCACCACTCACAGGCGTAACCGCCGCTCCGCGAATCTCGCCATGCGCGGATTCTCCACCCACAACATCCCACGTTCGACGCCATCACGATCCCTATTAATGGGCGATCCGCTCTCTACGCGGGCGTGACGTCGGGAGCGCAACCGCCGGCGAGATTCTCGCGCCTGCTGCTGCGTGCCGCCACCGCTATATAAACCCCCATCACAGAGGGGTCAAGTAAGCCATTCTTTACACTTACGCCGTTACTCTACTCGGATCTTGTCACTAACTTGAGCGTCGGAGGGTACTCGGTGGTACCAAACCACCCCGGGACTTCTTTGCAGGTATACGGCAACAACCTTCTCATCCCACCTTCTCCTCTCAAAACCCATTGAGACCCACACGCAACGAAGGATAATCAGTCAAGTTCACCTCGAGATCAACGAAAGACAACATCTGACGGAGGCCCTAAAAAGAGCTCCATCAGTTGGCGCCATCTGTGGGAAACGTTAAATTCCACAAAATACAAAGTTGACCTTCCTATCTCCTCTCTCATGGCAGACGACCATCCTAGGGATCCCGGTACCAGCCGTCGCCTACCGCTCACCGAAGGCGGGGATGAACCTCCCCCCATGACCGTCATCAACGCCCTCGCTGGCCGAATAGACCCCCTGCAATCCCTCGTGGAAGCCCTCGTCCGCGTCCAAACGACCGCGCCCGGGCCCCAGATCGCTGATCCTCCGCCTCCAGAAGACTCTGTCCCTGTCTGGACGGCCAACCACAGCAGGTTGTATCCCTTCGCCACCGGTCCCTCGAACCGGTGCTCCCTAAGGCCCGCTGGGTGCCCCAGGGCTCCACGCCGAGATCCGCCGCCAGGGAGCCACGTCCCGAGCCTCCTCGCGACCCTTACCCCCCTAAGGAAATGTCGGTCACCTCTCCTATCCACGAGCGTGGCCGACCCCACCACGGTCGGCGGGAACGCACAGAAAGGGTCCGTCCCGGCGACTCAAGGGCTTCCCCATCCCGGGACCTGAGGCACCTTATCGGGAGAAACCGGGGCCGCTCCCAGACGCAGTCCACCCACAGCGGGGCCCGGGAATCCCGAGACGCCGATTCCTCAAGGTACCACGGTCGGCTCGACGCCCTCGAGAAGAAGATCGAGAGCATGCGCCGAGAAGCTCACTTCTCGAGCGACGGGGCTAAGTACGCCTCCGACTCGCTCACGAAGCCATTCACCGAGGAACTGCTCGCCGTGCGCGTCTCCTCGCGTAATAAGCCCCCGAAGGTCTCTCTGTTCAACGGGAAAACCGACCCGAAGGACCACTTGGACGCTTTCACCACGGGGATGAGCTTCCAAGATCACTCCGACGCCGCCCAGTGCAGGGCCTTCCCGGCCACCCTCATCTGCAAGGGTCGGGACTTGTTCCGGGGGCTCGAGCTCCGCTCAATTTCAACCTTCGACGAGCTGGCCACCCAGTTCCTTGGCCATTTCGTAGGGAACCGTCAACAGAAGCGCACAGTCGACTACCTCTTCACGGTTAAAAGCGGGGATAATGAAACGTTCAAGGCCTACATCACCCACTTCTACAACGCCCTCCTCGAGGTGTCCGAGCACCGGGACGAGACCGTCATAACGGCGCTCAGGTCTGGTCTGAGGCACAAAGAATGGTTGAGCTCCTTCGTGCTGGCTCAACCTAAGACCATGGCCGAAGTCATGGCGTGGACCGAGCGCGAGGTCTAGCTGGAATCTGAAGTGAATGCCAACCTTCCTCGGGCGGATCGGCCCGACCAGAAGAAAAGGATTCGGGAGGACAGGCCGGAGCGTCAGCAGCCCTACCACCCGAAATTCCAAAAGTATACCCCCCTCAACGTCTCCCTCGCGGTGTTGCTGGAGGAGGCCCAGAATGAGGTGTTCTTCAAGTTCCCCCCGGTCCCACGTCAGGTCACTAAGCGAAGCCGGGGCCCCTACTGCGCTTTCCACTAGGTGCCGGGCCACACCACGGAGGACTGCAAACAATTGAGGGACTACGTCGAGGAGCTCATCCGATCTGGGCACCTCGCCACCTACCTAAGGGACAAACGGCAGGCCGACCGCGAGAAAGAGCAGCCTCGCCCTCCCACCGACCTGACCATCGGCCAGATCATGCTTGTTTCAGCGGACGATCAGCCCGGAGCTTAGGGAGACCCATGCCCTATGCCAAGCGCGGGGGCCGACAGCCCATCAGGGAGCTCGGCACAAGCCAATAAAGTCATCTTTTAGCATGCACCTTTTTTTTAAGCAATGCGAGTTCTTCCTAAGATCTACTGTTAAGTTTGATAAAGATCAATGAAGCATTGCGAAAAATAAAGAAAAGCTTTGTTTTATTCAAAGGGTATTATGGGCTCCTCAGCCATACATGCAGCAAAAAAAAAGGGAGTTACAATAGTGGGGGAACGGGGTGCAACGAGCACTGTTCGTGGTACTCGGTAAAAATCTGCACCAGCCGGGGCCTCGCAAGTTCCAGCCTTTGTCCCCGGTTCCCCCCGCGGGCATCGACCCCGAGCCTCAGCTCGTAGCATTCGCGGACGAGCGCCTCTGAGCGGGTCAGCCGGTTCGCGGAGATTAGGCCGAAGCGCCTCAAAGACCACAGCTTGCCCACGGCCTCATCGAAGAGCAGCTCCGACACGGGGTTGTAAAGCCCTGGCGATGCCCTCCAGATGGAGTACATCAGTAGCTGCAGCAGGGAGGAGCGTCTGGGGAGCAACCGGACAAAGTGATCCTCAATGCGCCCGTAAACCAACTGCACCGTGTCCCCGGTGCAATAGGGGTCGTAAAGGTACACATCTTTAAAGCAGACGATGTCGGGATGATGAACGGAAAATCCTGCATTCTCGATGGCCTGTCTGCGAAAGGGGGGAGGACCGGTACATTTTATATAGCCCGTTGCGCGGCCCAACAGCCGCCCGCTTTCGCCTAAGGAATCTCCGCCACACGGCGCCCATCGAGCATTATCCGGTGGCAACGAAGCGACGCGCCCCTATCGCTTCACCTCTCCCCGCATTCAATGCGATGGCTGCGCGCGTCGTTGCCCCAACCGTTCCCATCCCCCGCACCTACAGCTGAACGGTCAGGCTACACCTCGTCAAGATTTGGCCCAACAGCTTCCCTGCTTGGTCGTCCCCAGCGGGCAGCTTCCCTGCCGCAACGCCGGGAACCAAAAAGCCCTCCCAGAGGCAGTCGAGCCCGAGGTTCCCTTGCTCGGCTATCCCCAGCGGGCAGCTTCCCTGCCACAACGCCAGGGATAAAAAAAAAGCCCTCTCAGAGGCAGCCGAGCTCGAGGTTCCCTCACTCAGCTATCCCCTACAGGCAGCTTCCCTGCCACGACGCCGGGGATCAAAAAGCCCTCTCAGAGGCAGCCGAGCTCGAGGTTCCCTCGCTCGGCTATCCCCCACAGGCAGCCTCCCTGCCACGACGCCGGGGATCAAAAAGTCCTCGTAGAGGCAGTCGAGGCCAGAGGTTCCCTCGCTCGGCTATCCCCCGCGGGCAGCTTCCCTGCCACAACGCCGGGGATCAAAAAGCCCTCCCAGAGGCGATCGAGGCCCGAGGTTCCCTTGCTCGGCTATCCCCCGCGAGCAGCTTCCTTGCCACAACGCCGGGGATCAAAAAGCCCTCCCAGAGGCAGTCGAGGCCAGAGGTTCCCTCGCTCGGCTATCCCCCGCAGGCAGCTTCCCTGCCACAACGCCGGGGATCAAAAAGCCCTCCCAGAGGCAGTCGAGGCCAGAGGTTCCCTCACTCGGCTATCTTTCAGGACAAAAGCCCTCGCCAAGAGGCACCAGGCAGTAACCCTGCCCGGCCAAGGGTCCTGGGTAGGCTTCCTACAGCCTTATAGCTTTCCTCGTGCCAAAGACCAAAGTCCTCCCAGAGGCAGTCGGGTCCTTGCCCGGCTATCCCCGGCTGGTAGCTTCCTACCACAACCGACTGGGATCAAAGTCCTCGCCAAGAGGCACTGGGCAGTAACCCTGCTCGGTCCCCGTCCTGAAGGATCCGAAAGCCCTCCCAGAGGCAGCCGAGCCCGAGGTCCCCTCGCTCGGCTATCCACAGCAGGCAGCTTCCCTGCCACACGCCGAAGATCAATATTCCTCCCCGAGGCGGTCGGGTCCTTGCCTGACCATCGACGGCTGGTAGCTTCCTACCACCGTCCTTAAAGAACCAAGCCATCGAAAGAAGATGACCGAGCAGCTACCCTGCTCGGCCACCCCACCCGGTCACCCACAGATGACGGCCGATACTCTAAATCAGAAACGAATGTCAGGTCTGTCCAAGCCTAAAGATCTCCCCCTCGACCTCGGGGCCCTAATGAGATACCTCCTCGGAGACGCTCGTCGGCAAAAAAAAACTGCAGTCGGCTTGACGGACGATCGTTAGACAGAGGGCCAACCTGACATGAAAGCACAGCACAAGTAAAAATAACCCAAAGCGAGTGTTCTTCGCAAACAGATGGCAGAAAGGAAAACTTTTTCACAACTGAAGAAGAAAAACTTTATTGCTACTGCCAAACATCAGTTTTTTTACAAAGGTATTCTCTGGCTCCTCAGCCTTACAAAACCCAAAAGAAAAACAAAATGAAGACAGGAGAGCTGGGGCTCTACACCTCGGGCCCGGGCACGACCTCGAGGTCCTCAACCTCCACCACTGGGAGCGCTGGGTCCTCGACCCCCTCCCTGCCGGGAGCCTCTCCCCCTTGCTCGTCGACGCCCACGAGGGGGGACTCGTCCTGCAGATCTGCGTCGTTGAACTCCGGCAACCTAGACTTGACGGCATCAAGGGCATCGTGCCAAATGCGAGTCGTGGCCACGGCCAGGTCGTCATAAAAGTCCCTCGACCCCTTGTAGCTCGCCACGACCCTCGATTCCGCCGACTTATAGGCCTCGGCCGTCGCCCCCAGCTCCTTCTGGAAGGTCTTCACCGTCTTCTTGAGGTTGCCAGCGAGCACCTGGGAGTTCTCGAATTTGCCCTCGGCGATTGCGGTGGCCTCGCGATGCCGGGCGACCTCCCTTTTTCCGGCATTCACCTCGCCCTCCAGGGCGGCGATCCTCACCGACATCGCCTCCTGCTCCCGTCTGGAGCTCTCTTGCAACGCGGCGAGCTGGCCCGCGGCCTCCACCGCCGGTGCTACCACCTCGGTCTCCATGCGAAGGGCGAGGGCCACGTGCTGGAGAGTCTGGGAAGACATAAAAAAGAGAAGGATCAGAAATATGACGGACAACACTAAATCTCACCGCGCACTGGGGGCTTACTTGCACGGCTTCCTGGGCGATCGACGCCAGCTGAGCTTTGAAGGTTCCTCCTGGAACCCGACCCCCGGCCGAGGTCTCTATCTCGTGGAGGAGGCTGTTCGCGACCGACATCCCGGATGGCACTGTGAACCGGAACCCCCTTTCCTCCAACACGGTCGGCGAAGACCGACCCCGGGAATGTCTCCGGGAACTCCTCTTGAGCGGCTCTGAAGGGGAGCCGATCTCCTCTTCCGAGGTCGTGTCCTCCACAATCAGGGCCCGCTTCCGGCCCGACACTCTGCTCGGGCCCGGGGCGGGATCCGCCGCCGAGCGTTCTCGATGCACCGCCACCGGGGCGGTGGCAGCGGGGGCAGCCTGTGCTTGGGAAGAGCTGGCGCCCCCAGCCCCAACAGTCTGCCTCGGTTGGCGCATAGCATTTCGGAGAACGCCGAAGTCCATGGATCCTGCGCAAAACAAACACCCCACTTATCAGCAACGCGAGTAAAACATAAAACCCAGAAAGCAAGCCTAACTTACCTACGAACTCAACGGGGCTAAGCCTGGACCAGCTCAAAACCCTCTCGGACAGCAGCACGTCGTATCGAGATATAGGTTCCCACGACGCCACTCTCACCGCGGCGAGGTCATGGGACAGGCTCCCCGGCAGACTCTTCTCCCTCGACCACTTGGTGGGCACCGGACAGTCCTCGCCCTCGGGAGGGGAGACGAAGAAAAACTTCTTCTTCCAGTCATGAATGCAGGAGGGCAAGGCCACGACCCTAGCCCCGGCGGCGACCCTGGGCCGCTTCCTAAAAGTAAAATAAACCCACCTCGGGTCGCCAGCTCGACCGCCGGGGTGACCCTTAAAAGAAAGGGAAGAATCGAGAAAGGAAAGACTGAAAGGAATCACCTGCAGCCTCAGGCGGATCAGGAACCCGAGGAGAAGCGTCCACGCGTTCGACACTAGCTGGCCAGGGGCCAAACCGAAGAAGTTCAGAGCGGCGATGACCTCAGGAGAGAAGGGCAGGCGCGTTCCGCCCCAAAAAGCATCGGAATACAGGGCGATCTCCTTGCCCCATACCTGGTCTGCCCTCTCCCCCTCCTCGGCCAGACGAAGCGTGTAGCCCAGGGGAATATGGAAGCAAGCTCGAGCGTTGGCGAGCTCGTTCTCATGCCTCACCCAGCACGAGGCGCTGGGGGCTACACCTACCGCCTCCTCCCTGGAGGCGGCCCCCGCCTCACGGCCCCGGGGAGAGGGCCCAGCCCCTGCTCCCCGAGAGGACTCAGACGCATTTAAAGGAACCCTAACATCTACTCCTACAACATATACTGATTCTACAGGGGAAGCCATCTAACCTGGGAAAGAAATTCTTCAAAAGTTGGGAACAAGGGAAGGGAGACGAGCGCCGAGCAGCTGGGGCTTGAGAATGAGAAAATATGAGAGAGTAAGGGCCCTAGGGCGGGCCCCACCCATATTTATTACCTCACACGGCCTCATCCGACGGCGCCCATCGTCTCTCGCCGAAACGGCTCCTCGTGCCCAGCGGCTCAGATCGTTCCACGTGGCAGCCCAGCGATCGACTGCATCCCATCAGACGCCGCAGGCCTGCGCGCGTCACATCAGCCAGTTAGTACTCGACACGTGGATCGTCGCTTCGACTGCAGAGTGCGCGAACCGGCGCACCCTCCTTAAATGCAAAGATCTCGTCTCGATTCGCTAGTGGAAAAGACAACCGACGGCTCGAGGACTCATCCCGGTAGAACCCTGAGGAGGAGCTCATCTTGGGGGGGGGGGCAGTCCATTCCTGACCCGACCCGCTAGATGGTCGGGGCAAGAGTGGAGGGCTAATGATGACACCCAATATCGACGACCTTCAAGATCTGGACATGTGGCAGATGATGTGTCCCAAGACTGAGGAGGAAGGGCCCGCAGAGGCCGACCAGGCCGCCCCACACCCGACCTGCAAGCACAAGCTGGCCCTCCACGAGGCCCCCTGCAAGTCAGCCTCCTCGGCCATTCAGCTCGCCTCGAGCCACCATAGGACCAAGACTCCTCGGCCTCCCCGCTCATCCCGAGCTCCCTGCCGAGGCCGTCTTCCTCGGTCCTCCGACCAACTCCACCACTCATAAGCATAACTGCCGCTCCGCGAATCTCGTCATGCGCGGATTCTCCGCCCGCAATATCCTACATTCCACGCCATCACGATCCCCATTAATGGGCGATCCGCTCTCTACGCGGGCATGACGTCGAGAGCGTAACCGCCGGCGACATTCTCACGCCTGCTGCTGCGTGCCGTCACCGCTATATAAACTCCCATCACAGAGGGGTCAAATAAGCCATTCTTTACACTTACGCCGTTACTCTGCTCGGATCTTGTCACTAACTTGAGCGTCGGAGGATCCTCGGTGGTACCAAACAACCCCGGGACTTCTTTGCAGGTTTACGGCGACAGCCTTCTCATCCCACCTTCTCCTCTCAAAACCCATTGAGACCCACACGCAACGAAGGATAATCAGTAAAGTTCATCTCGAGATCAACGGAAGACAACATCTGACAGAGGCCCTAAAAAGAGCTCCATCCATTTGGTTTGGTTAATTATCATTTTATTTGTCTAAAAATAAAACCGATAGCTGGACTGGACCATTAGTTTGATGGTTAATGTTTAAGATTTTACTGCTTTTTGTTGGTTTTTTTCTTTTTGTAAAAGTTCAAATGAATAATAGCTATTTTAACAAATTAATTTACTACATTAAACAATTTTGAACTTAGTAATTGTTACTTGTTCAAATTTTGATGTGTGCATTTGAATTTCTTCAAATTTTGTGCTTTTTTTTATTATATTTTATGACCGTTTAAATATCGCATACCTGACTTGATATCCTTGCTCCACCCCTGGAGGGGGGTGTGGTTTTTGGAGTTTTCTGATCTCCAAATTGTTGTTATGAAGTTATTTAAAAGTGACTGTTATGAAACCAGAACTAAAATAAAATAATCATTCTTATGAATTTTTCTCCACTTTCTAAAGTTTTGGAAAGCATGTGGTACGGTAGGAAAAAGATGATGTGGCTTATCATTCGGTTAGACTCCGTATGGACTGGCGGGTTGGTGGCTCTTATCTACGGTGCACGGATAGATTCGATATAAATTTACATCCGATATGCTTTTCATATAGTATTTTCCCATACATAAAAAAATTACAAAAGCAAAAAACAAAATAGAAAGTGAGTGAGAAAGTGCCCAAATAGCTGACCCGGGACAAAATTTGGGATTTAGTACTAATTAGAAATTTAGGCTAGTTTTAAAACTATTTAGAAGATTAATATATTTGAGTCAAATTAATGACACGTAGGTGCCACGTAAGATTGACAGTTGGCACTTACGGTGAGTTTTAAGCCGCACTTGCAAAGTGCGGCTTCTACGTGAGGCTCTGGAAGAGCCCAAGTATTAATCCGCACTTTACAAGTGCGGATTGGACTTGAGTCTCTCTTAGAGAACCAATATAATGACTCTGAAATCTCTGTACGGATATTTTCTGTTAATATACATGAAAAGAGTATTATATAACATCAATATTACTTAATAATCTCTCTCTTTGATACCCATCAGACACAATTTTTTCTGAATTTTTCTTTTTAATTTTTTGGGAGATAAAATGTCTTATATAACATCAATATTACTTAATAATCTCTCTTTCACTTTTTCTAATGTAAATATAAAGTTATTGGAATGACAAATTTGTCATTTTAGCATTTTAACCAAGATTTCTATGGTATTTATGGATGATAATTAAGCATATGGACCCATTTAGTTTAATTAAGGGCTCGGGACTGTATTTAAATATATGAAGTTTTAAGGGGCATTTTTCAAATACCAATGTCTTACGGGCTTATATGAATTTTTATTTTATTTTAATGGAGGTGAAATTATGGAGGTGATAGAAAGAATAGCATGAGAAGAGGGGTTGACTTTTGATACCATGAAAAACAAGATGAAATTCAAATCATGATGTCATTTTCTTATGGCGGAATAGGTTATTTCAACTCTTTTAAGCTCATATTCTGTTTCAGGGAAAGCTCTATCCGAATTTTATTTGCACGTCTAGCACAAATGATCTTAGCACCATTTCTTTTTGCTATGGCTTTAATTTTTTTTTCAATTCATTTTATGCCTCCCCTAAAACCATTCAGGATACTCATCAGGCTAGCATGTTCGGCAATTTGAGATCACCCTTAAGTTGGCTTCGAGCCATGGTCAAGCCAAAAACTTCTCATCTATGGCGATAAACATAGCAATACGCTTCAAAAAAGCGTATGGAACCGCACACCTTGATACGGTCAAGATTAACAAGAACGGGGACGGAAAAGAATTCGAGGCAAAAGGATTGTGACCAAGTAGCCCAAGAATAGGATGCAAACGATCATTCCTCCCTTTATGTGTTAGAACCCAAGTGCAATTTGATTTTGTGTGCTTAGTTATGTTTAGTTTGTACAAAGGGTGAGCAATAAATGTTACTGCATGAATAGTTAAGTCCAGGGAGTTGAAACGTTGAGCTCATAACCCCCTCTCGCCCCCCCCCCCCCCCACACCCCCCACGCCCACCACCCGCGCCTATATAAATATTCTTCAATGCTGCCACTAGAAATATTTATTCTCCCACTTTGATTTTAGTTAGTTTGTGTACTTCTTTCACAATTACAATTATCTTCAAAGGGTTTTCATGAAGGATGATGATGAGCAAAGCCCTGGCCTCCGTTTTTTCAGAGTCCTGCTGCATGATTTCTCTACCAAATTGGTACTCCCTTTTTCTCTACCCACACGCAAAATTAGTTTTGAGTTTGGTATCCTGAACGAAGTATAGTTTAAGATGGTACTAGAACAGTACAGATTTATATTTCACTGGAAGTTCATTTAAAGAATCATATTTGATAAAACAAAATACATACCCCTATAATAGCTTAAATTTTGTACTCACAGTAAGATTTGGACATGTCAAGGACCTGTTTGGTAATGGAAGAGATTAGATAACCATGGTTTATATTTAAGTGGAGGTAGAGAGATGCAAACTGTAGTTTGCAAGGCTCAAAACTCCAAAAATGGAGCTTTGATCTGATTGAAGTTTAGATAACGGCGGTTTTGTCACTTTCAAATGTGAGATAACTATAGTCATCTCAACTCCAAAATGTGTTCCAAACAGGGAAAATTTAGGATCTTAGGATTAAGTCTTTCTATGTTTATGAAAGCACGGTTTAGAGAAGTTAACTCCATTACCAAACAGGGCCTAAGTATGAAAATATTATTACTATTTTAATTCGTAAGAGGAGAAGGTCAAATTGAAATTCCGATCCGAGTCTGTGTGGAGAAACATTTGTATTCAAATCCAAAAAAAATATCTCCTAAGATATTTAAAAGCAGCTTTAATTACTTTATACTAATAATTTCCAAGGACGTTCTCAAACATTTGTACATGCATGGTGAATAACGCATTAACACGTGCACGGCGTGTGTTGAATATAACTATCGTTTAATGGTCCTCGCAACTTTCGGGTTTTGATGCATCAGTATATAAGATTATATATTCATATTTTATCTTTCTTTCCTATTTATGTCTTTTAATGATTTGCAGTCAATTCCTGAAGCATTTGCTGAGCAAATCAGCAATATCAAGAGAAGAGAAAAGGCTACAATAGTGAGCCACAATGGCAAGATATGGCATGTTGATCTTCACATTGAAAACAAAGTTATGTACATAAGTGGAGATGGGTGGCATAATTTTGCACGAGCCAATGACTTGCAAATTGGACATCTTCTGGTTTTCAAATACAAAGGCAATATGGTGTTTAATTTCAGAGTTTTTGATCTAAGCACTTGTGAGAAAACTATCCGCTTTGCTTCTAAAAGCTCTTTGAAGAAGAAAGAAACCCATGATTCATCTGTGGAGATTCTTCAAGACTCTAGTAGGCTTTAAATTATAATAATTTTGTTGCTGCTAGCTGTTTGATTTTAATTTTTTATTTTATGGGTTTTAACTTTTGATTAAATTTTGATACAGATTCGGATGGATTGGATGAAGATGACAAGAATACGACATCGAAGAAGAGAAAGAAGGCTGAAGGTTGTGGTAAAAGTTTTGAGGTCACATATAAAGGTTACATGTTTCCGCAAATGGTAAGAAATATTTATAAACCACGACTTTTAGCATCATTTTAAAAGTTCATTGTTTTTTCTATTTAAAAAATGTGGGATAATTAGCCCTTTCCAAATTCATAAAAAACAATCATTGTTTTTTTAAGGTCATTCAGCTGTCTTATTTTCAACATACCTTAAAGTAAAAAACATGCAGTTTCTGTAAAATGCCAGAAAATAAAAGATGTTTTCTCAAATAGCAAAGTTGCAAAACATAATAAATTAACTGTTCTATGTAAGAAATTGATAAATCTATTCTTAATCTATACGCATGATTAACGACTTGATCATCTCACGCATATAACATACGAGAAACTTATTTTGAACAATGTGTTGTAAAATAAGAATAACTAAGACCCATTGATTTTTCTTTCCCACTCCAATACCGTAGAGTATCCTGATGTGAAGAACACATAATACCTTTATTTCACAAGTCATATTTGTGCCTTCTCTTGTTCATTATGTAGGTAAGAACTCTCTTTATATAACCCCTTCTATCAAGAGAGTTATGGTAGTTTTCAAAACTACCCGGTTATTCCATGGTAACCACTCATAACTAAACGTGGATAACCATTCAAAACTTCATGAGAATAACCACAACAAATATTACTCTCATATGTTATATGATATAGTAATAGGAAATTTGAGTCACATATATGCTTATTCTAACATTCTCCCACTTGATTCAAAATATCATATTAATATTTTAATCATTTAACATCTTTGTAACTATACTTTATGACCAATTAAATAGTTACACATTAATGAGCAATTAATTTAATTTTAAGAAACTTCATATGCATATACAAATATCCTTACGAATAATTATTATAATTATTTAGAGTCCAACTTTAAATTACTTCAAAAGCAAAAAATTACATGACCTAAGAATAATATGCACATTTTATTAGTCATGTATAATATCACTAACAACATCCAAATATCTTGACATAAAACTATATATATAGATTTTATGAAAATGGTACACAACACTTGAATCTTTATGAGTCTCATATTTCTTGCATGACCCGTAAATGGAATGACACGTTATATTTTAGCCAATAGGTCAATAATTATGGACTTCTTTATGTGCTAAAAACTAAATATGTTCTATTATCTAATCGACTCTTTATATACTGTTGTTAGCAAAACTAAGATTTGGCATAATAGAAGATAATGTTTTAAATATGTGTCAATCTCTTTAAGCCTTATGACAAATTTCTCAAGCATAACAGTTGTGAAAGCATCATACCGATATATACATGTATTCCATTATATATCTTTAAACATACATTCTTAATCATGAGTCGTTATAATTAAATCTTTATAAGCTCATTTAATTTTTTCATATAATTAAGAATATCTTTATTTTCAATGTCCCATCCAAATATCCATATTTTGAACAAACTAAATTTTACAAGTTAGATAATAACGGGAAGGAGTCCACTTTACCTTTATCATTTATGTACTTAAGAAGGTAAAATAATTTCTTAAATTTTACGTACGAGAAAATTTACTCCCACTGAACTCAAAAGTCTTAAATTTTATCATTGGATACATATGCAAGGATCACAACTAAGTATAATTTTATAATCAAGTAAATATACACATCATTGCTATATCCTAAGTATATTAAAATAGACCAATATCTACTTTTATTAGTAAATTCAACCCTCTTGTGAATAGAGATTGCTAAATTCTTGAATTACCAATTACAATATATTAAGATTAGCAATTTAATACCAATATTATTCTAATATTTTTTAAGCCATCTTAATCCAATTAAAATAAATCGAAAAAATGAATAATAAAACTAGCAATGTAATATCGGATAGACAATTTCTTTTCTGTGGATATAAGAAATATCTATTCTAATATTTTTTAAGCCATCTTAATCCAATTAAAATAAATCGAAAAAATGTATAATAAAACTAACAATGTAATACCAGATAGACAATTTCTTTTCTGTGGACATAAGAAATATCTATTCTAATATTTTTAAAGCTATTTTATTCCAATTGAATCATATAAATAATCACTTTCCTGTGAGGCAAAGTAATTATCTAAATAAAAATAATTGCAATATTTGAAGTCATGTAAATACAAAAACAACTATATGTGGAAAAAAACCATAATACACTAATATCACATGAATTAGGATGCTGTGCCTATTCCGAACTCTTAAGATAATTTAGTTGTGAAGGACATCTAAACTTTAATCCATCATTTTAAATATATGATGAAACAACACATGTCCATTAACACAATATTTATACTTGGTGCATGATATTATAAATCGACAATATGTGTTTAGCATGAGAAATGATTTCCAACGAATGTTGGATCATAAAAAACGAACAAGTATATCAAAAGATATTGTTACTTTAAGATATACATAATGTATGGGTAAATTTATATAATTTGTAATTCATAAAATTCACCAAACATCATGTATAATTCATATAATATCCATATAAGATAATTCTAACACGATCATAACATAATAAATAAGTTATATGAATTATTTTCATCCAAACTTCTATGAAAGAACTACTAAAAATATGCATAAAACAATAATCCTGTAGAATGAATTTAGGCAGTTACAAAACAACCCCAAAATGAATATTCTGGACTAATCTATAAATATTGAAATTTACTGCAACATTTGCAGTAAGACACCTGAATTCAATTTCTATTCAGATTAATCTGTAAACAGATCCAAATAATTACGAAAATTATATTCTGTAATTGGAGAAAAAAATTCTGAATAATTGCAAAACAGTCCAGACATTTGCAGAGAAAGTCTAAATATTTGCAAAACAGTCTAATAATTTGCCTAAATAATTTAGATCCGAAAATTGACTAAGTAATAGATTTTATCTATAAAAATAAATCAACTTTACCTTTAATTCATAAAATGTTTTAAACCACAAGTCAACATTGATCAAGAAAATGAACGATGATGCTAAACAAATTTGAATATACATAAAGATCAAATAACTTAATGAATTAATTGTAGGCCAGTCTCATGTAGAGAATAAAAAACCAGTCTCAAATATAGTAGATCATAAAAAATATTATGTAAGTATTTATAATGCCAATCTCTCAAGAAAGTGGTCGACACCAACAATCAAGGAGTAGAGCCATCTTTTCCTTGCCAGCAATATATACAAGTTTCAAAACAACATTATCACATAGGCTTAACAAGAAAAAATGATCCATGTTAATTGTTTGGGTTGTTTAATTTTCCATTCTATATCAATCATGAATAAAAGTCATGATCATTAATCATGGAAAACCATAGCTCTGATACCAATTGTAAAAAATTGATATACATATTCTTAATTTATACATCATGATTAACGACTTAATCATCTCACGAACATGACATAGAGAAACTTACCTTGAACAATGTGTTGTAGAATAAGAATAACTAAGATCCATTGATCTTTCTTTCCTACTCCAATACCGTAGAGCATCCCGATGGGAAGAACACACAATATCTTTATTTCACAAGTTGTATTTGTGTCTTCTCTTGTTCATTGTGTAAGGAAGGACTCTCTTTATATAGTTTTCAAAACTACCCGATGTTACCATGATAACCACTCATAACTAAACGTGGATAACCATTCAAAACTTTATGAGAATAACCATCATAAATATTACTCTCATATGTTATATAATATAGTAATAGGATATTTGAGTCATATATATGGTTATTCTAACATTCTGAAGAATAAAGTAAAGAGCAAAATCTAAAAAGTGGAGTTAATTTTCCTAGCATTTGCTATTTATTAACCAACTAAAACAAAAAATAAATATTTGCAAAACGGTCTAGCAATTTGCCTAAATAATTTAAATCCGAAAATTGACTAAATAATAGATTTTATCTATAAAGATAAATCAACTTTACCTTTAATTCATAAAATGTTTTAAACCACAAGTCAACATTGATCCAGAAAATGAACGATGATGCCAATCAAATTTGAATATACATAAAGATCAAATAACTTAATGAATTAATTGTAGGCCAGTCTCATCATGAGTAGAGAATAAAAAGCCAGTCTCAAATAGAGTAGATTGTAAAAAATATTATGTAAGGATTAATAACGCTAATCTCTCAAGAAAGTGGTCGACACCAACAATCAAGGAGTAGAGCCATCTTTTCCCTGCCAGCAATATATACAAGTTTCAAACAACATTATCACATAGGCTTAACAAGAAAAAATGATCCATGTTAATTGTTTGGGTTGTTTAATTTTCCATTCTATATCAATCATAAATAAAAGTCATGATCATTAATCATGAAAAACCATAACTCTGATACCATTTGTAAAAAATTGATATACATATTCTTAATCTATACAGCATGATTAACGACTTAATCATCTCACGCACATGACATACGAGAAACTTACCTTGAACAATGTGTTGTAGAATAGGAATAGCTAAGATCCACTGATCTTTCTTTCCTATTCCAATACCGTAGAGCATCCCGATGGGAAGAACACACAATATCTTTATTTCACAAGTAGTATTTGTGTCTTCTCTTATTCATTGTGTAAGGAAGGACTCACTTTATATAGTTTTCAAAACTACCTGATGTTATCATGATAACCATCCATAACTAAACGTGGATAACCATTCAAAATTTTATGAGAATAACCATCATAAATATTACTCTCATATGCTATATAAATTAGTAATAGGATATTTGAGTCATATATATGGTTATTCTAACATTCTGAAGAATAAAGTAAAGAGCAAAATCTAAAAAGAGGAGTTAATTTTCGTAGCATTTGCTATTTATTAACCTACTAAAACAAAAAATAAATCATGTTTTGTCCAATGTTGCAAAACCTTAAATGGGTGGCCGTTAATTTTGGAAATGAGTGCTATTTCTCTATCTGCAATTTCTATTTTTCTTGTTTCTATTTCTTTTTTCATCAGTCTCCAGGATACTCTGATGCATAAACTATTAAATTTATGCAGAGGCTTCCAGGTGAATTTATAAATTGCAGTGGCAACACTAAAGAGGTAAATATCCAGAATTCAGAGGGCCTTACTTGGGTTGTGGGCCTCACGCGTTACAACGGCGTCGTTAAAATGATGAGAGGATGGCGAAATGTTGCTCGTGATAACGATTTGAAGGAGGGAGATAAGCTCATCTTTAAGTTGGAATCTTCACCAAGGGAAAATGAAAGGATCCTCATCAAGATGGAAACGTAACAAATCAAATGAGTTTTCAATGGAGAAGAGTCTCTTGTCTTTTTTTTTTAATATTTTAATGAAGCTAGTAATCTACGGTCCGTAGTTTGATGCATATCTTGTCAGTAGTATGATATAAAATGATCGTTAAAGATTTTTCGTTAGAATAGTAATATTTTAAAGGTTTGCTATCTCTATTCTGTTGAAATTTGAGATGACTTGAGCTATTATCAACGAAAATGTTTAAATCTTAATTATGTTTAAAAAACCTATGAGAATATTTTTTGCTATGTATGCTGTGAAGATACATTGATATTTCAATTTGAAACCGCTATCTTAAAGTACTAAAGATAGATACACAAATTTTATACTGTGTGAAAAAATTATGGGGTTTTATATAAATTCTCCAATTTTTTTTTTCTATTTTATCTTTTATCCTTCTGTGAGTAATAAATTAGTAAGAGTTAGAAGAATACTCCGGTGAGTAATAAATTAGTTAAGTAAAATTAAAAGAGTGGAAACAAATCATAAATTATTGTTTATTTTGCTAAGTTCGCGATATGAAAGAAGCTGAGTTAGCGTTTAAGTGTCAATAAAAAATAAACCTATGTTATTTTGTTGGATGGTACAAAGTAGAAAAATTTGAAAGAAACATCGAAAAGTAGAATATAAGAGGGCCTTGTTTCAGTATGGTGTTAGGAAAATTGGATTTTATTTTTAAGTGTAGATAGACGCAATCCAAACTCTTGTTTGAAAAGTGCTACCTCCATTTTAAGAACTTTATTATATTGATGGGGCGTGGGCTGATTTACATATCGTCTGGATTAGACGGGCGTCCTATCTGGATTGCAGATTCCGAATTATACACACACATACATATTCAGTAAGGGTATAAGGTTTTTAGTATGGACAATTTTTCGAATAGGCCTTTTTAAAAAAGTATTACTAAAAAAGTTTCACTTTAAAAAATAATTACAAAAATATGCTATTTTGGCCACGTAGACGCCAGGTCAACACCTGGCGTTGAGGAGTAATTTTTCTTTTAACGGGACGCAGTTAAAAAGTACGTCCCATACATTTGTAGGATGCACTTCTTAACCGTGCCGCAAACAAATTTTTTTCTTCATCTTCTCCTCCTCTGTTCTTTTCCTCCCACCCTCACCCCGTGCCCTCTCCTCATGTTGTCACCCTTGTCATGAAATCTCTCTCAATTTCCCTCTCTCTCATCCTCACTAATATTCACAAAAAATCTTATGGCTTCTTCTCTCCTCTCTCTCTCACTCCTTCACTCTCCCTCGAAATTCCCAAATCAACCCCCGTCTCCTTCAACAAAAACAATTCCAATCCCCCCCCCAGTCTCCTTCCTCAAAATCCCATTGAAGTTCTATGCTCAAGATCAAAAAGTTTATGGGGAACCTTTAGGAGGATGAGCGGCAACAGCAGTAGGGAGGTGATCACTTGGGACTTCGGAGGAGGGAGAAGGGTGTGGGGTCGGAGGAGGGGGCCGCGGGGATGGAGGTGGGTTAGGGGGGAAGGGAATGAAAAAGGAGAGGGAGATGAACGGGAAATTTTTTTTTGTTTGGGCCACAGTTAGGAAGTGCGTTCTATATAAATGTATGGGACGTATTTCGATCCCTACCCGTGTCCGGTAGAATAATTTTTTAACAGCACATGCGTAGCAAAAAATGGCTTATTTTCGTAATTATTTTTGAAAGTGGAATTTTTTTAATAATACTTTATAAAAAAACCTATTCTAAAAAATTGTCCTCTTAGTATATGCATAACTAAATAGATTATAAGGTTTTCTAAATGGTCAAAGCATAACCAGTCTGGTTTTTAGGAGGGAAAGGGAAGGGTTGTGTTCGAGCCTCATCGTAATTTTTAAACCTATCCTGGACCTCCAAGGCATGAAACATCCAGTCTACATACTTGTAATAATTAAGAATAAAAGTCAGTAATTTTGTTATATTAAAGTAAAATTATATTTTAGAATGAAAACAGGTCTCCATTTACAAATTTTTATAATGTTTCTCTACGTATTCAAAAAAAGTATCATGCTTCGGCATTAAGCCATGTGCAAACAACATATGCTCTCAGCTTAGTATATATCCAAAGCAGATTCCCTAATGGTAAGAATAGCAAGTTAATCGATTTGTGATGACACCCAATATCGACGACCTCCAAGATCTGGACACGTGGCAGATGACGTGTCCCAAGACTGAAGAGGAAGGGCCCGCAGTGGCCGACCAGGCCGCCCCAAACCCGACCTGCAAGCACAAGCTGGCCCTCCGCAAGGCCCCCTGCAAGTCAGCCTCCTCGGCCATTCAGCTCGCCTCGAGCCACCATAAGACCAAGACTCCTCGGCCTCCCCGCTCATCCCGAGCTCCTTGCCGAGGCCGTCTTCCTTGGTCCTCCGACCAACTCCACCACTCACAGGCGTAACCGCCGCTCCGCGAATCTCGTCATGCGCGGATTCTCCATCCGCAGCATCCCACGTTCCACGCCATCACGATCCCCATTAATGGGTGATCCGCTCTTTACGCGGGCGTGACGTCGGGAGCGTAACCGCCGGCGAGATTCTCGCGCCTGCTGCTGCGTGCCGCCACCGCTATATAAACCTCCATCACATAGGGGTCAAGTAAGTCATTCTTTACACTTACGCCGTTACTCTGCTCGGATCTTGTCACTAACTTGAGCGTCGGAGGGTACTCGGTGGTACCAAACCACCCCGGGACTTCTTTGCAGGTATACGGTGACAACCTTCTCATCCCACCTTCTCCTCTCAAAACCCATTGAGACCCACACGCAACGAAGGATAATCAGTCAAGTTCACCTCGAGATCAACGGAAGACAACATCTGACGGAGGCCCTAAAAAGAGCTCCATCAGTTGGCTCCGTCTGTGGGAAACGTTAAATTCCACAAAATACAAAGTTGACCTTCCTATCTCCTCTCTCCTGGCAGACGACCATCGTGGGGATCCCGGTACCAGCCGCCGCCTTCCGCTCACCGAAGGCGGGGATGAACCTCCCCCCCATGACCGTCATCAACGCCCTCGCGGGCCGAATAGATCGCCTGCAATCCCTCGTGGAAGCCCTCGTCCGCGTCCAAACGACCGCGCACGGGCCCCAGATCGCTGCTCCTCCGCCTCCAGAAGACTTTGTCCCTGTCTGGACGGCAAACCACCAGCAGGTTGTATCCCCTCGCCACCGGTCCCTCGAACCGGTGCTCCCTAAGGCCCGCTGGGTGCCCCAGGGCTCCACGCCGAGATCCTCCGCCAGGGAGCCACGTCCCGAGCCTCCTCGTGACCCTTACCCCCCTGAGGAAATGTCGGTCACCTCTCCTATCCACGAGCGTGGCCGACCCTACCACGGTCGGCGGGAACGCACAGAAGGGGTCCGTCCCGACGACTCAAGGGCTTCCCCATCCCGGGACCTGAGGCACCTTATCGGGAGAAACCGGGGCCGCTCCCAGACGCAGTCCGCCCACAGCGGGGCCCGGGAATCCTGAGGCGCCGATTCCTCAAGGTACCACGGGCGGCTCGACGCCCTCGAGAAGAAGATCGAGAGCATGCACAGAGAAGCTCACTTCTCGACCGACGGGGCTAAGTAAGCCTCCGACTCGCTCACGAAGCCATTCACCGAGGAACTGCTCGCCGTGCGCGTCTCCTCGTGTAATAAGCCCCCGAAGGTCTCTCTGTTCGACGGGAAAACCGACCCGAAGGACCACTTGGACGCTTTCACCGCGGGGATGAGCTTTCAAGATCACTCCGACGCCGCCCAGTGCAGGGCCTTCCCGGCCACCCTCATCCGCGAGGGTCGGGACTGGTTCCGGGGGCTCGAGCTCAGCTCAATTTCAACCTTCGACGAGCTGGCCACCCAGTTCCTTGGGCATTTCGTGGGGAACCGTCGACAGAAGTGCACAGTCGACTACCTCTTCACGGTTAAAAGCGGGGAAAAGGAAACGTTCAAGGCCTACATCACCCGCTTCTACAATGCCCTCCTCGAGGTGTCCGAGCACCGGGACGAGACCGTCATAACGGCGCTCAGGTCTGGTATGAGGCACAAAGAATGGTTGCGCTCCTTCGCGCTGGCTCAACTTAAGACCAAGGCCGAAGTCAGGGCGTGGACCGAGCGCGAGGTCCAGCTGGAATCCGAAGTGAATGCCAACCTTCCTCGGGCGGATCGGCCCAACCAGAAGAAAAGGATTCGGGAGGACAGGCCGGAGCGTCGGCAGCCCTACCACCCGAAATTCCAAGAGTATACCCCCCTCAACGTCTCCCTCGCGGTGTTGCTGGAGGAGGCCCAGAATGAGGTGTTCTTCAAGTTCCCCCCGGTCCCATGTCAGGTCGCTAAGCAAAGCCGGGGCCCCTACTGCGCTTTCCACTGGGTGCCGGGCCACGCCACGGAAGACTGCAAACAATTGAGGGACTACGTCGATGAGCTCATCCGATCTGGGCACCTCGCCACCTACCTAAGGGACAAACGGCAGGCCGACCGCGAGCAAGAGCAGCCTCGCCCTCCCACCGACCTAACCATCGGCCAGATCATGCTTGTTTCAGCGGACGACCAGCCCGAAGCTTAGGGAGCCCCATGCCCTATGCCAAGCGCGGGGACCGACAGCCCTTCAGGGAGTTCAGCACAAGCCAATAAAGTCATCTTTTAGCATGCACCTTTTTTTTAAGCAATGCGAGTTCTTCCTAAGATCTACTGTTAAGTTTGATAAAGATCAATGAAGCATTGTGAAAAATAAAGAAAAGCTTTGTTTTATTTAAAGGGTATTATGGGCTCCTCAGCCATATATGCAGCAAAAAAAAGGGAGTTACAATAGTGGGGGAACGGGGTGCAGCGAGCACTGTTCGTGGTACTCGGTAAAAATCTCCACCAGCCGGGCCTCGCAAGTTCCAGCCTTTGTCCTCGGTTCCCCCCGCGGGCATCGACCCCGAGCCTCAGCTCGTAGCATTCGCGGACGAGCGCCTCTGAGCGGGTCAGACGTTTCGCGGAGATTAGGCCGAAGCGCCTCAAAGACCGCAGCTTGCCCACGGCCTCATCGAAGAGCAGCTCCGACACGGGGTTGTAAAGCCCCGGCGATGCCCTCCAGATGGAGTACATCAGTGGCTGCAACAGGGAGGAGCGTCTGGGGAGCAACCGGCCAAAGTGATCCTCAATGCGCCCGTAAACCAACTGCACCGTGTCCTCGGTGCAATAGGGGTCGTAAAGGTACACATCTTCAAAGCAGACGATGTCGGGGATGGTGAACGGAAAATCCTGCATTCTCGATGGCCTTTCAGTGAAGGGGGGGAGGACCGGTACTCTTTATATAGCCCGTTGCGCTGCCCAACAGCCGCCCGCTTTCGCCTAAGGAATCTCCGCCACGCGGCGCCCATCGAGCGTTATCCGGTAGGAACGAAGCGACGCGCCCCTATCGCTTCACCTCTCCCCTCATTCAATGTGATGGCTGCGCACGCCGTTGCCCCGACCGTTCCCATCCCCCGCACCTACAGCTGAACGGTCAGGCTACACCTCGTCAAGATTTGGCCCAGCGGCCTCCCTGCTTGGTCATCCCCAGCGGGCAGCTTCCCTGCCGCAACGCCGGGAACCAAAAAGCCCTCCCAGAGGCAGTCGAGCCTGAGGTTCCCTTGCTCGGCTATCTCCAGCGGGTAGCTTCCCTGTCGCAACGCCAGGGATAAAAAAAAATCCCTCTCAGAGGCAGCCGAGCTCAAAGTTCCCTCACTCGGCTATCCCCTACAGGCAGCTTTCCTGCCACGACGCCGGGGATCAAAAAGCCCTCTCAGAGGCAGCCGAGCTTAAGGTTCCCTCACTCGGCTATCCCCCACAGGCAGCCTCCCTGCCACGACGCCGGGATCAAAAAGTCCTCGCAGAGGCAGTCCGAGGCCAGAGGTTCCTCGCTCGGCTATCCCCCGCGGGCAGCTTCCCTGCCACAACGCCGGGGATCAAAAGCCCTCCCAGAGGCGGTGGAGGCCCGAGGTTCCCTTGCTCGGGCTATCCCCCGCGAGCAGCTTCCTTGCCACGACGCCGGGGATCAAAAAGCCCTCCAGAGGCAGTCGAGGCAGAGGTTCCCTCGCTCGGCTATCCCCCGCAGGCAGCTTCCCTGCCATAACGCCGGCGATCAAAAAGCCCTCCCAGAGGCAGTCGAGGCCAGAGGTTCCCTCACTCGGCTATTTTTCAGGACAAAAGCCCTCGCCAAGAGGCACCGGGCAGTAACCCTGCCCGGCCAAGGGTCCTGGGTAGGCTTCCTACAGCCTTATAGCTTTCCTCGCGCTAAAGACCAAAGTCCTCCCAGAGGCAGTCATTGTCCTTGCCCGGACTATCCCCGATGGTAGCTTCCTACCACAACCGACTGGGATCAAAGTCCTCGCCAAGAGGCATTGGGCAGTAACCCTGCTCGGTTCCCTGTCCTGAAGGATCCGAAAGCCCTCCCAAAGGCAGCCGAGCCCCGAGGTCCCCTCGCTCGGCTATCCACAGCAGGCAGCTTCCCTGCCACACGCCGAAGATCAATATTCCTCCCCGAGGCGGTCGGGGTCCTTGCCTGACCATCGACGGCTGGTAGCTTCCTACCACCATCCTTAAAGAACCAAGCCCTCGAAAGAAGACGGACCGAGCAGCTACCCTGCTCGGCCACCCCACCCGGTCACCCACAGATGACGGCCGATACTCTAAATCAGAACGAATGTCAGGTCTGTCCAAGCCTAAAGATCTCCCCTCGACCCTCGGGGCCCAATAAGATACCTCCTCGGAGACGCTCGTCGCAAAAAAAAACTGCAGTCGGCTCGACGGTACGATCGTTAGACAGAGGGCCAACCTGACATGAAAGCACAACACAAGTAAAAATAACCAAAGCGAGTGTTCTTCGCAAACAGATGGCAGAAAGGAAAACTTTTTCACAACTGAAGAAGAAAAACTTTATTGCTACTCGCCAAACATCAGTTTTTTTACAAAGGTATTATCTGCTCCTCAGCCTTACAAAACCAAAAGAAAAACAAAATGAAAACATGAGAGCTGGGGCTCTACACTCGGCCCAGGGCACGACCTCGAGGTCTTCAACCTCCACCACTGGGGGCGCTGAGTCCTCGGCCCCCTCCCGGCCGGAGCCTCTCCCCCTTGCTCGTCGATGCCCACGAGGGGGAACTCGGCCTGCAGATCCGCGTCGTTGAACTCCGGCAACCTAGACTTGACGGCATCAAGGGCATCATGCCAAATGCGAGTCGTGGCCACGGCCGGGTCGTCATAAAAGTCCCTCGACCCCTTGTAGCTCGCCACGGCCCTTATTCCGCCGACTTATAGGCCTCGGCCGCAGCCCCCAGCTCCTTCCGGAGGGTCTTCACCGTCTTCTTGAGGTTGCCGGCGAGCACCTGGGAGTCATCGAATTTGCCCTCGGCGATTGCGGCGGCCTCGCGATGCCGGGCGACCTCCCTTTTTTCCGGCATTCACCTCGCCCCTCAGGGCGGCGATCCTCGCCGACATCGCCTCCTGCTCCCGTCTGAAGCTCTCTTGCAACGCGGCGAGCTGGCCCGCGGCCTCCAACGCCAGTGCTACCACCTCGGTCTCCATGCGAAGGTCCGAGGGCCACGTGCTGGAGAGTCTGGGAAGACATAAAAAGGAGAAGTATCAGAAATATGAAGGACAACACTAAATCTCACCGCGCACTAGGGGCTTACTTGCACTGCTTCCTGGGCGATCGACGCCAGCTAAGCTTTGAAGGTTCCCCCTGGAACCCGACCCCCGGCCGAGGTCTCTATCTCATGAAGGAGGCTGTCCGCGACTGACAGCCCGGATGCACTGTGAACCGGAGCCCCCTTCCTCCACCACGGACGGTGAAGACCGACCCCGGGAATGTCTCCAGGAACTCCTCTTGAGTGGCTCTGAAGGGAGCCGATCTCCTTTTTCGTGGCCGTGTCCTCCACAATCAGGCCCGCTTCCGGCTCGACACTCTGCTCGGCCCGGGCGGGATCCGTCGCCGAGCGTCCTCGGAGCACCGCCACCGGGACGGTGGGAGCGGGGGCAGCCTGTGCTCGGAAGAGCTGGCGCCCCAGCCCTAACAGTCTGCCTCGGTTGGCGCATAGCATTTCGGAGAACGCCGAAGTCCATGGATCCTGCGCAAAACAAACACCCCACTTATCAAGCAACGCGAGTAAAACATAAAACCCAGAAAGCAAGCCTAACTTACCTACGAACTCACGGGGCTAAGCCCGGACCAGCTCAAAACCCTCTTAGACAGCAGCACGTCGTATCGAGGGATAGGTCCCACGACGTCACTCTTACCGCGGCGGGGTCATCGGACAGGCTCACCCGGCAGACTCTTCTCCCTCGACCATTTTGGTGGGCACCGGACAGTCCTCGCCCCTCGGGAGGGGAGACGAAGAAAAAACTTCTTCTTCCAGTCATGAATGGAGGAGGGCAAGGCACGACCCCAGCCCCGGCGACGGACCCTGGGCCGCTTCCTAAAAGTAAAATAAACCCACCTCGGGTCGCCAGCTCGACCGCCGGGTGACCCTTAAAAGCAAGGGAAGAATCGAAAAGGGAAAGACTGAAAGGAACCTCCTGCAGCCTCAGGCGGATCAGGAACCCGAGGAGAAGCGTCCACGTGTTTGGCACTAGCTGGCCAGGGGCTAAACCGAAGAAGTTCAGAGCGGTGATGACCTCAGGAGAGAAGGGCAGGCGTGTTCCACCCCAAAAAGCTTCGGAATACAGGGCGATCTCCTTGCCCCGTACCTGGTCTGCCCTCTCCCCCTCCTCGGCCAGACGAAGCGTGTAGCCCGGGGCAATGTGGAAGCGAGCTCGAGCGTTGGCGAGCTCGTCCTCATGCCTCACCCAGCACGAGGCGCTGGGGGCTACACTACCGCCTCCTCCCTAGAGGCGGCCCCCGCCTCACGGCCCCGGGGAGAGGGCCCAGCCCCTGCTCCCGAGAGGACTCGGACGCATTTAAAGGAACCCCAACATCTACTCCTACAACATATACTGATTCTACAGGGGAAGACATCTAACCTGGGAAAGAAAATTCTTCAAAAGTTGGGAACAAGGGAAGGGAGATGAGCACCGAGCAGCTGGGCTTGAGAATGAGAAAATATGAGAGAGTTAGGGCCCCTAGGCGGGCCCTGTCACATCATAATATTGCAATTTATACGCCCTACTTTTGTGCAATTTATAAGTAAACAGGTGCTTTTGACGATCGTTTGTTACATGATACAGGATACAGACTTTTGAAGCAAATACAGTGAAAAAGACAAAGTTGATACAGGAAATGGACTTTTGACCAACCAGCACACGGATCCTACTCAAGCCGAGACGAACGTCAAGTGAAACGGTCAAAAAGATCCTTACAAGTTTCACTGAGAATCTGGAGAATACTAGAAAGCCCAACAGAGAAAAGAATAGTAAAAGAAGAGAGCTCAAAAGAAGAGAAACAAAGCACAGAAATCTGGTGGGCCAAGCCCACTATATGGCCGCGGATCCGCGGCCAAAGGCATGTCTTTGCCGCGGAACCGCGGCCATATGGTGCCCGTGTCGGCACCGACTTCTTGTGTCGGTGTATCGTTTCATGTGTTGGGATTTTTAGGGGGTAAATCAGTGATTTCATGTCTACGAGAGTCTGTAACCCTAGCTTCACTAGTTACTTATAAATTGTAATCTAGATCTTAAAAAATGTATGCCTCTTGATAATCAATAAAAGTGAGATTTGTTGAAGAATTGGGAGCATCACTTTTACTTGTAAGTTTTTAGTTTTATTTAATTCTTGCCTTAGTATAATCTTTTACTTGCCCTAGTTAGTTAATTCTTGCTCTAGTGTAATCCTCCTTAATCTGCACCAAGTAGTTAACCTTTAAAACATAAACATAAAAATGTCTCTTTGCAACAATTCCCTAATGAGCGAATAAAATCCTCGCTCGTTAGGGTTAGGAACAAGGGAGTAAGTGAGAGATGGATGTCTCTCACCTCCTTCAACGCCAACTTATTTTTAAAACGAAATCTTCATGCATTCATATACGATCCGCCCCCTACGGCACCCTACCTACAAGGTAACGGTGAACCTTAGTATAAAAGGCCGGACTTATATGACATCCATGAAGATCACATCAATTAATAGGAAAGGACGGACAAGGATCTAGAGGAAGAAACTTTGTTTCTTCCCGATCATCCTAATCCCCTTTGCTAATAATTGTTGTGATATTTCTAAAAAGCTTAAATCATGGCATTGAAAGAGGTGAAAACATAGATCTCAACACCCCTACCTTCGACCTAACCCTAACGAGTCCTTTCTTATCACATAAATTCATCTTGAACTCAATCGATAAAAAAACCAACCACGATTTGAATCAACTCGTTATAACACAAAATTAGAAATTAACACATCCCTGCGGATCGACCCGTATTCACCGGCTAGCTGCGAAGCGACGCCGTTTCTGATTACGGTAAACTACAATTTTTGGAATAATCAAATAGCGCCGTTGCCGGGGATCGAACCCTATCTTTTCAAATACTGTTCCGACCAAATCATTCGTCGGTGTGTGCCCGAGAGTGAGGTCAAGAGCGTGCTGTCTTTCTGCCACGATCAAGCATGTGGCGGGCACTTTGGCCCAAAGAAGACAGCCGAAAAGGTTTTGCAGTGTGGTTTCTATTGGCCACGACTCTTCAAGGATGCATTTGAATACTGCAAAACTTGCTCCCGGTGCCAACATTTGGGCCGGATTTCGCGGAGAAACGAAATGCCACTCCAACCCATTTTGGTGGTGGACATTTTTGATGTTTGGGGTATAGATTTTATGGGACCATTTCCTAACTCTTTTGGAAATGTGTATATTCTGTTGGCGGTTGACTACGTTTCTAAGTGGGTCGAGGCTGTGCCCAGTCGAACGAACGATAATAAAGTTGTCGTTCGATTCCTTAAAGAACACATATTTTCTCGATTCGGGCACCCTCGGGCAATCATAAGTGATAATGGTTCTCACTTCTGCAATAGGACTTTTGAGTCCTTGATGTGTAAATATTCTATCACCCACAAATTGTCAACGCCATATCACCCCCAAACATGTGGGCAAGCCGAGGTTTCGAATCGGCAAATAAAGCAAATTTTGGAGAAAACGGTTTCTAAAAACCGTAAGGATTGGTCGCTTAAATTGATAGATGCACTATGGGCTTTCCGTACTGCATATAAGACCGATCTGGGTATGTCTCCATACCGGCTTGTGTACGGGAAGGCTTGCCACCTCCCAGTGGAGATCGAGCACAAAGCTTTCTGGGCTATCAAAGAGCTAAATTTGTCTTTAGGAGATGCGGGCAGCAACAGAAAGCTGCAACTGAATGAGTTGGAGGAGCTAAGGGATGAGGCATATGACAATGCCATAACTGCTAAAAACCGAGCCAAGGTGTTCCACGATAAACACCTTTTACGAAAAACTTTTGAACCTGGTCAACAGGTTCTACTTTATGACACTCGGTTACACTTGCATCCTGGTAAGCTCAGGTCCAGATGGAGAGGACCTTTTGTGGTCCGCACCGTTTATCCGCACGGTGCGGTAGATCTTGAGAACCCTGAAGACGGTACCTTATTTAAGGTAAATGGGCATCGACTAAAACCGTTCTTCACTGCGGATCCGTCGGAGGAGCTCCTGTTTTTGCAGGAGCCACTTTACACTGATTGATCTTCTTCCGTTTTCACCCCCAAACTTTGTTTCCCAAGGATATTATTTCAAATAAGTTTGGGGGTGTGTTTATCACTTGTATGAATATTTCCAAAATACCATAAAAAAAAATTACATAAAAAAAAAAATAATTAATAAAAAACTTTTGGACCAAATTGCAAATTTGCAGATTATTAGCTGAATTTACACATAAAACCCTCTCTTTGGAGGGTGTTTTTTGCAAACTCACCTCCTTTCCCCCTATATAATGGAACCGAGCCCCCTCTGTTGTTAACCCTAAAACATTTTCTTCTCATCAAACCCTAGCCGCCACCTACAAGCCTCTGCAGAAAATTGCCGACGCGTCGCCACCATCCAACCGCGGAACCGCCGCCTACGCCGTCTCCTGCCGCTTTTCCGCCGCCGATCAGCATCGTCACCCCCTGAAATTTTCAGGGGAGGTAAACCTGAACCCATACTCTCTGTTTCTGCATATACTTTTCTCTGTAAATTTAAAATGGCCCCTAAAATGCAGTACGAGAGAGATTTTTCACCGGTGTTCGCACACGAGATCTATGGATCATACTTCCCACACGAAATTGCACAGAGAGGATGGAATTTCCTCCTCTATAACCATGGATCTGCATTTGCTGTCCCTAACTTAGTCACCCAATTTTATGAGTCAATGGAAGAGAATAGCCTAGACAATTTAGGTTATATTAAATTGAATTGGGGAGCTCAAGAAATTCGCATCGACAGGGGCATGATACACGAGGTTACACTCATACCTCGTGTCCCCGCACACGAACAACCCTTTCGTTTTGAAGATTATCTTCCTTTAATGGGTAATGACTGTGCGCGAGAACCACGCAAGGGGATCCAAGCACGGACCCTATTCGCAAATGTTTTAACTGTGTGCCGGTGGGCACAAAACAATATTTTTGGGAGTTCTCACAATACAACCTTTTTCACCCCTTCCTTACATGTCGTTCATACCTTAATGACGAAAAACCCTAGATTCGACATGTGCACAGTTTTGCTTTACTCCATAGGTTCGGGTAAACGAGGTCCTATACACCCCTGCCCCATGCTAGTTACCCAGCTCTGCCGTTATTTCCTCCCAGCTGAGGAATTTGACTCATATTTGATAAACGATACCCCGGTCCGACCACTTTTAGAGGGCATCTCGTCGTCCTACTCTAGACTAACGGATATTTGGACACGGACCGACCCGGCAGAACATGTACCTGCACGCACGCCGAGCTCAAGCTCGACTTCGAGCGGGGAAGAGCTAACCCCACAAGAGCATGCGCGATTGATGCGGAGGGCAGTGAGAGGGATTGATTCTTTGAGGGATGAGTTTCGAGCAACGGCCCGAGAGCACGACCGTCGGTTGACGGAGATTGAGAGGGGGATACAGACACTATTGGCTAGGGGGGAGAGATCACGTTCACGCTCACGAGCGCGACGTGGGGCCGGGCAGTGAGGGCACTGCTTTGTTCAAGTTTGGGGGTATTAGAGGTGATGTATATAGTTATCCTTGCATAGCATATTGTATATATTTTTCCCTTTTTGCATATTTAATTTCTGCATTGCATTTTATAAAAAAAAAAATCATAAAAATTTGAAAATTTTGAAAAATAAAAAAATTAGAAAACAGAAAAAACCCATAAAAAATTGAAAAATTTCAAAACAAATATAAAAATTAATGTATTCAATTCTGGTTAATTGACTTGAGTTTGATAAATAGGTTAACTGGCTAGGAAAAAACTAAATCTTAGACTTAGCAAATTAAAAACCCTAAAAATAACCTTCCTTAAAGTTTAACTGTGGAAAGCATATGTCTTTGTAGGTTATTTAGAAATAGGCAAATTTTGGGTTCAGTTCTTGGGCTAAGTCGAAACGAAGGAAAAGTATTAAAACTCTTATTAGAGTATAAGTTTGAAAAATAGTTCCTAACTTAAGTCTGGATTCTGAAAATGTATACCCTACAAATTGCACAAACACACACCTTGAAACTTGGATTAGTAGAAGAGACCTTGAAATACTCATGTCTAACGTCCTTAGCACAAAGAAAAAAAAATGGACACTGGTTTTTGTGATTACTTAAGGCTAAAAAAAAAAAAAAAAAAATAGAAAAATATTTAGCGAAGGTGCTAAAAGCCTTGGGTGTTGCAAAACTAGGAAGTACGCCTTAAAGTGCTAACGCATCTGGTAATCGGTTGTTGGTACCTCAAGAAGTATTAACAATCGCATGAAGGATGTGAAAGCGAAGTCTCACAAGTGCTTTGGACAATGGGCTGGAGTATGATTGCTTGATTTGAATTTCCAAGTGTAGGGGTGATATTTACACACACGTGGGGATATGTGATTAGAGTTTAGATAAGAGAAAGGAATGAAGAATAGAACTTGTATCTTTAATAGAGTTGATAGAAATTCCTAAGTGGAGATGGAACTCTAGAAGGAAAACTTAAGAAATGCCGAAAGCTAGGTAATTCTACAAGATATGTGTAATCTTAAGTTAAACAATGAGCAAGCGTGAAGAATATGGGTGGATAATTTGCAGGTCAACGATAATAGATTTCCTTGTTAGAAAACCTACATGGAGAACAAAAGTCGAGAAACCAAGTTGATAGGATTTTGTGGGTGTAATCCGCTGAAAACCCTCAGGAGACAACACTCCTCCTACTAGGGACACCTAGAGGTTTAACGGCTTGTTGCACGTGCTCAGTGCAATCGCGTTTCCCTGCGAAAGTGTGGCTAGGTCAGAATAAAATAATAAGTTTGCTCGAGGACGAGCAAAAGGTAAGTTTGGGTTACCTCACACTCAAGTCAATTAACCAGCCAGCGGGCCCCACCCATATTTATTACCTCACACGGCCTCATCCGACGGCGCCCATCGTCTCCCGCCGAAACGGCTCCTCGTGCCCAGCGGCTCAGATCGTTCCACGTGGCAGCCCAGCGATTGACTGCGTCCCATCAGAAGCCGCAGGCCTGCGCGCGTCACATCAGCCAGTTGGTGCTCGACATGTGGACCGTCGCTTCGACTGCAGAGTGTGCGAACCGGCGCACCCTCCTTAAATGCAAAGATCTCGTCTCGATTCGCTAGTGGAAAAGACAACCGACGGCTCGAGGACTTATCCTGGCAGAACCCTGAGGAGGAGCTCATCTCGGGGAGGGGCAGTCCAATCCTGACCCAACCCGCTAGATGGTCGGGGCAAGAGTGGGGGGCTAATGATGACACCCAATATCGTCGACCTTCAAGATCTGGACACGTGGCAGATGACGTGTCCCAAGACTGAGGAGGAAGGGCCCGCAGAGGCCAACCAGGCCGCCCCACACCCGACCTGCAAGCACAAGCTGGCCCTCCGCGAGGCCCCCTGCAAGTCAGCCTCCTCGGCCATTCAGCTCGCTTCGAGCCACCATAGGACCAAGACTCCTCGGCCTCCCCGCTCATCCTGAGCTCCCTGCCGAGGCCGTCTTCCTCGGTCCTCCGACCAACTCCACCACTCACAGGCGTAACCGCCGCTCCGCGAATCTCGCCATGCGCGGATTCTCCGCCCGCAACATCCCACGTTCCACGCCATCACGATCCCTATTAATGGGCGATCCGCTCTCTACGCGGGCGTGACGTCGGGAGCGTAACCGCCGGCGAGATTCTCACGCCTGTTGCTGCGTGCCGCCACCGCTATATAAACCCCAATCACAGAGGGGTCAAGTAAGCCATTCTTTACACTTACGCCGTTACTCTGCTCGGATCTTGTCACTAACTTGAGCGTCGGAGGGTCCTCGGTGGTACCAAACCACCCCGGGCTTTCTTTGCAGGTTTACGGAGACAGCCTTCTCATCCCACCTTCTCCTCTCAAAACCCATTGAGACCCACACGCAACGAAGGATAATCAGTAAAGTTCATCTCGAGATCAACAGAAGACAACATCTGACGGAGGCCCTAAAAAGAGCTCCATCAATTTGGTTTGGTTAATTATCATTTTATTTGTCTAAAAATAAAACCGATAGCTGGACTGGACCATTAGTTTGATGGTTAATGTTTAAGATTTTACTGCTTTTAGTAAAAGTTCAAATGAATAATAGTTATTTTAACAAATTAATTTACTACATTAAACAATTTTGAACTTAGTAATTGTTACTTGTTCAAATTTTGATGTGTGCATTTGAATTTCTTCAAATTTTGTGCTTTTTTTTATTATATTTTATGACCGTTTAAATATCGCATACCTGACTTGATATCCTTGCTCCACCCCTTCGAGAGGTGTGTGGTTTTTGGAGTTTTCTGATCTCCAAATTGTTGTTATGAAGTTATTTAAAAGTGAGTGTTATCTTAATTTAACTCCATTCTGAAACCAGAACTAAAATAAAATAATCATTCTTATGAATTTTTCTCCGCTTTCTAAAGTTTTGGAAAGCATGTGGTACAGTAGGAAAAAGATGATGTGGCTTATCATTCGGTTAGACTCCGTATGGATTGGCGGGTTGGTGGCTCTTATCTAAGGTGCACAGATAGATTCGATATAAATTTATAAATTTACATCCGATATGCTTTTCATATAGTATTTTCCCATACATAAAAAAATTACAAAAGCAAAATACAAAATAGAAAGTGAGTGAGAAAGTGCCCAAATAGCTGACCCTGGACAAAATTTGGGATTTAGTACTAATTAGAAATTTAGGATAGTTTTAAAACTATTTAGAACATTAATATATTTGAGTCAAATTAATGACACGTAGGTGCCACGTAAGATTGACAGTTGGCACTTACGGTGAGTTTTAAGCCGCACTTGCAAAGTGCGGCTTCTACGTGAGGCTCTGGAAGAGCCCAAGTATTAATCCGCACTTTACAAGTGCGGATTGGACTTGAGTCTCTCTTAGAGAACCAATATAATGACTCTGAAATCTCTGTACGGATATTTTCTGTTAATATACAAGAAAAGAGTATTATATAACATCAATATTACTTAATAATCTCTCTCTTTGATACCCATCAGACACAATTTTTTCTGAATTTTTCTTTTTAATTTTTTGGGAGATAAAATGTCTTATATAACATCAATATTACTTAATAATCTCTCTTTCTCTTTTTCTAATGTAAATATAAAGTTATTGGAATGACAAATTTGTCATTTTACCATTTTAACCAAGATTTCTATGGTAATTATGGATGATAATTAAGCATATGGACCCATTTAGTTTAATTAAGGGCTCGGGACTGTATTTAAATATATGAAGTTTTAAGGGGCATTTTTCAAATACCAATGTCTTACGGGCTTATATGAATTTTTATTTTATTTTAATGGAGGTGAAATTATGGAGGTGATAGAAAGAATAGCATGAGAAGAGGGGTTGACTTTTGATACCATGAAAAACAAGATGAAATTCAAATCATGATGTCATTTTCTTATGGCGGAATAGGTTATTTCAACTCTTTTAAGCTCATATTCTGTTTCAGGGAAAGCTCTATCCGAATTTTATTTGCACGTCTAGCACAAATGATCTTAGCACCATTTCTTTTTGCTATGGCTTTAATTTTTTTTTCAATTCATTTTATGACTCCCCTAAAACCATTCAGGATACTCATCAGGCTAGCATGTTCGGCAATTTGAGATCACCCTTAAGTTGGCTTCGAGCCATGGTCAAACCAAAAACTTCTCATCTATGGCGATAAACATAGCAATACGCTTCAAAAAAGCGTATGGAACCGCACACCTTGATACGGTCAAGATTAACAAGAACGGGGACGGAAAAGAATTCGAGGCAAAAGGATTGTGACCAAGTAGCCCAAGAATAGGATGCAAACGATCATTCCTCCCTTTATGTGTTAGAACCCAAGTGCAATTTGATTTTGTGTGCTTAGTTATGTTTAGTTTGTACAAAGGGTGAGCAATAAATGTTACTGCATGAATAGTTAAGTCCAGGGAGTTGAAACGTTGAGCTCATAACCAGGGATATATACTGGTTATGCATTAGGACGCACTTCCTAATGCATAACCAGTCTGGTTTTTAGGAGGGAAAAGGAAGGGTTGTGTTCGAGCCTCATCATAATTTTTAAACCTATACTGGACCTCCAAGGCATGAAACATCCAGTCTACATGCTTGTAATAATTAAGAATAAAAGTCAGTAATTTTGTTATATTAAAGTAAAATTATATTTTAGAATGAAAACAGGTCTCCATTTACAAATTTTTATAATGTTTCTCTACGTATTCAAAAAAAGTATCATGCTTCGGCATTAAGCCATGTGCAAACAACATATGCTCTCAGCTTAGTATATATCCAAAGCTGATTCCCTAATGGTAAGAAAAGCAAGTTAATCGATTTGTGATGACACCCAATATCGATGACCTCCAAGATCAGGACACGTGGCAGATGACGTGTCCCAAGACTGAGGAGGAAGGGCCCGCAGAGGCCGACCAGGCCGCCCCACACCCGACCTGCAAGCACAAGCTGGCCCTCCGCAAGGCCCCCTGCAAGTCAGCCTCCTCGGCCATTCAGCTCGCCTCGAGCCACCATAGGACCAAGACTCCTCGGCCTCCCCGCTCATCCCGAGCTCCCTGCCGAGGCCGTCTTCCTTGTTCCTCCGACCAACTCCACCACTCACAGGCGTAACCGCCGCTCCGCGAATCTCGCCATGCGCGGATTCTCCACCCGCAACATCCCACGTTCCACGCCATCACGATCCCTATTAATGGACGATCCGCTCTCTACGAGGGCGTGACGTCGGGAACGTAACCGCTGGCGAGATTCTCGCGGCTGCTGCTGCGTGCCGCCACCGCTATATAAACCCCCATCACAGAGGGGTCAAGTAAGCCATTCTTTACACTTACGCCGTTACTCTGCTCGGATCTTGTCACTAACTTGAGCGTCGGAGGGTACTCGGTGGTACCAAACCACCCCGGGACTTCTTTGCAGGTATACGGCGACAACCTTCTCAACCTACCTTCTCCTCTCAAAACCCATTGAGACCCACACACAACGAAGGATAATCAATCAAGTTCACCTCGAGATCAACGGAAGACAACATCTGACGGAGGCCCTAAAAAGAGCTCCATCGGTTGGCGCCGTCTGTGGGAAACGTTAAATTCCACAAAATACAAAGTTGACCTTCCTATCTCCTCTCTCATGGCAGACGACCATCCTGGGGATCCCGGTACCAGCCGTCGCCTTCCGCTCACCGAAGGCGGGGATGAACCTCCCCCCCATGACCGTCATCAACGCCCTCGCTGGCCGAATAGATCGCCTGCAATCCCTCGTGGAGGCCCTCGTCCGCGTCCAAACGACCACGCCCGGGCCCCAGATCGCCGCTCCTCCGCCTCCAGAAGACTCTGTCCCTGTCTGGACGGCCAACCACCAGCAGGTTGTATCCCCTCGCCACCGGTCCTTCGAACCGGTGCTCCCTAAGGCCCGCTGGGTACCCCAGGGCTCCACGCCGAGATCCGCCGCCAGGGAGCCACGTCCCGAGCCTCCTCGCGACCCTTACCCCCTTAAGGAAATGTCGGTCACCTCTCCTATCCACGAGCGTGGTCGACCCCACCACGGTCGGCGGGAACGCACAGAAGTGGTCCGTCCCAGCGACTCAAGGGCTTCCCCATCCCGGGACCTGAGGCACCTTATCGGGAGAAACCGGGGCCGCTCCCAGACGCAGTCCACCCGCAGCGGGGCCCGGGAATCCCGAGGCGCCGATTCCTCAAGGTACCACGGTCGGCTCGACGCCCTCGAGAAGAAGATCGAGAGCATGCGCCGAGAAGCTCACTTCTCGAGCGACGGGGCTAAGTACGCCTCCGACTCGCTCACGAAGCCATTCACCGAGGAACTGCTCGCCGTGCGCGTCTCCTCGCGTAATAAGCCCCCGAAGGTCTCTCTGTTCGACGGGAAAACCGCCCCGAAGGACCACTTGGACGCTTTCACCGCGGGGATGAGCTTCCAAGATCACTCCGATGCCGCCCAGTGCAGGGCCTTCCCGGCCACCCTCATCCGTGCGGGTCGGGACTGGTTCCGGGGGCTCGAGCTCTGCTCAATTTCAACCTTCGACGAGCTGGCCACCCAGTTCCATGGCCATTTCGTGGGGAACCGTCAACAGAAGCGCACAGTCGACTACCTCTTCACGGTTAAAAGCGGGGACAAGGAAACGTTCAAGGCCTACATCACCGGCTTCTACAACGCCCTCCTCGAGGTGTCCGAGCACCGGGACGAGACCGTCATAATGGCGCTCAGGTCTGGTCTGAGGCACAAAGAATGGTTGCGCTCCTTCGCGCTGGCTCAACCTAAGACCATGGCCGAAGTCAGGGCGTGGACCGAGCGCGAGGTCCAGCTGGAATCCGAAGTGAATGCCAACCTTCCTCGGGCGGATCGGCCCGACCAGAAGAAAAGGATTCGGGAGGACAGGCCGGAGTCAGCAGCCCTACTACCCGAAATTCCAAGAGTATACCCCCCTCAACGTCTCCCTCGCGGTGTTGCTGGAGGAGGCCCAGAATGAGGTGTTTTTCAAGTTCTCCCCGGTCCCACGTCAGGTCGCTAAGCGAAGCCGGGGCCCCTACTGCGCTTTCCACCAGGTGTCGGGCCACGCCACGGAGGACTGCAAACTATTGAGGGACTACGTCGAGGAGCTCATCCGATCTGGGCACCTCGCCACCTACCTAAGGAACAAACGGCAGGCCGACCGCAAGCAAGAGCAGCCTCGCCCTCCCACCGACCTGACCATCGGCCAGATCATGCTTGTTTCAGCGGACGACCAGCCCGGAGCTTAGGGAGCCCCATGCCCTATGCCAAGCGCGGGGGCCAACAGCCCATCAGGGAGCTCGGCACAAGCCAATAAAGTCATCTTTTAGCATGCACCTTTTTTTAAGCAATGCGAGTTCTTCCTAAGATCTACTGTTAAGTTTGATAAAGATCAATGAAGCATTGCGAAAAATAAATAAAAGCTTTGTTTTATTCAAAGGGTATTATGGGCTCCTCAGCCATACATGCAGCAAAAAAAAAGGGAGTTACAATAGTGGGGGAACGGGGTGCAGCGAGCACTATTCTTGGTACTCGGTAAAAATCTCCACCAGCCGGGGCCTCGCAAGTTCCAGCCTTTGTCCCCGGTTCCCCCCGCGGGCATCGACCCCGAGGCTCAGCTCGTAGCATTCGTGGACGAGCGCCTCTAAGCGGGTCAGCCGGTTCGCGGAGATTAGGCCGAAGCGCCTCAAAGACCACAGCTTGCCCACGGCCTCATCGAAGAGCAGCTCCGACACGGGGTTGTAAAGCCCCGGCGATGCCCTCCAGATGGAGTACATCAGTAGCTGCAGCAGGGAGGAGCGTCTGGGGAGCAACCGGCCAAAGTGATCCTCAATGCGCCCGTAAACCAACTGCACCGTGTCCTCGGTGCAATAGGGGTCGTAAAGGTACACATCTTCAAAGCAGACAATGTCGGGGATGGTGAATGGAAAATCCTGCATTCTCGATGGCCTGTCTGCGAAGGGGGGGAGGACCGGTACTCTTTATATAGCCCGTTGCACTGCCCAACAGCCACCCGCTTTCGCCTAAGGAATCTCCGCCACACGGCGCCCATCGAGCGTTATCCGGTGGGAACGAAGCGACGCGCCCCTATCGCTTCACCTCTCCCCGCATTCAATGCGATGGCTGCGCGCGCCGTTGCCCCGACCGTTCCCATCCCCCGCATCTACAGCTGAACGGTCAGGCTACACCTCGTCAAGATTTGGCCCAGCGGCTTCCCTGCTTGGTCGTCCCCAGCGGGCAGCTTCCCTGCCGCAACGCCGGGAACCAAAAAGCCCTCCCAGAGGCAGTCGAGCCCGAGGTTCCCTTGCTCGGCTATCCCCAGCGGGCAGCTTCCCTGCCGCAACGCCAGGGATAAAAAAAAGCCCTCTCAGAGGCAGCCGAGCTCGAGGTTCCCTCACTCAGCTATCCCCTACAGGCAGCTTCCCTGCCACGACGCCGGGGATCAAAAAGCCCTCTCAGAGGCAGCCGAGCTCGAGGTTCCCTCGCTCGGCTATCCCCCCAGGCAGCCTCCCTGCCACGATGCCGGGGATCAAAAAGTCCTCGCAGAGGCAGTCGAGGCCAGAGGTTCCCTCGCTCGGCTATCCCCCGCGGGCAGTTTCCCTGCCACAACGCCGGGGATCAAAAAGCCCTCCCAGAGGCGGTCGAGGCCCGAGGTTCCCTTGCTCGGCTATCCCCCGCGAGCAGCTTCCTTGCCACAACGCCGGGGATCAAAAAGCCCTCCCAGAGGCAGTCGAGGCCAGAGGTTCCCTCGCTCGGCTATCCCCCGCAGGCAGCTTCCCTGCCACAACGCCGGGGATCAAAAAGCTCACCCAGAGGCAGTCGAGGCCAGAGGTTCCCTCACTCGGCTATCTTTCAGGACAAAAGCCCTCGCTAAGAGGCACCGGGAAGTAACCCTGCCCGGCCAAGGGTCCTGGGTAGGCTTCCTACAGCCTTATAGCTTTCCTTGCGCCAAAGACCAGAGTCCTCCCAGAGGCAGTCGGGTCCTTGCCCGGCTATCCCCGGCTGGTAGCTTCCTACCACAACCGACTGGGATCAAAGTCCTCGCTAAGAGGCACTGGGCAGTAACCCTGCTCGGTCCCCATCCTGAAGGATCCGAAAGCCCTCCCAGAGGCAGCCGAGCCCGAGGTCCCCTCGCTCGGCTATCCACAGCAGGCAGCTTCCCTGCCACACGCCGAAGATCAATATTCCTCCCCGAGGCGGTCGGGTCCTTACCTGACCATCGACGGCTGGTAGCTTCTTACCACCGTCCTTAAAGAACTAAGCCCTTGAAAGAAGACGACCGAGCAGCTACCCTGCTCGGCCACCCCACCCGGTCACCCACAGATGACGGCCGATACTCTAAATCAGAAACGAATGTCAGGTCTGTCCAAGCCTAAAGATCTCCCCCTCGACCTCGAGGCCCAATGAGATACCTCCTCGGAGACGCTCGTCGGCAAAAAAAACTGCAGTCGGCTCGACGGACGATCGTTAGACAGAGGGCCAACCTGACATGAAAGCACAACACAAGTAAAAATAACCCAAGGCGAGTGTTCTTCGCAAACAGATGGCAGAAAGGAAAACTTTTTCACAACTGAAGAAGAAAAACTTTATTGCTACTGCCAAACATCAGTTTTTTTACAAAGGTATTCTCTGGCTCCTCAGCCTTACAAAACCCAAAAGAAAAACAAAATGAAGACAGGAGAGCTGACCTCGGGCCCGGGCACGACCTCGAGGTCCTCAACCTCCACCACTGGGAGCGCTGGGTCCTCGGCCCCCTCCCCGCCGGGAGCCTCTCCCCCTTGCTCGTCGACGACCACGAGGGGGAACTCGGCCTGCAGATCCGCGTCGTTGAACTCCGGCAACCTAGACTTGACGGCATCAAGGGCATCGTGCCAAATGCGAGTCGTGGCCACGGCCAGGTCGTCATAAAAGTCCCTCGACCCCTTGTAGCTCGCCACGGCCCTCGATTCCGCCGACTTATAGGCATCGGCCGCCGCCCCCAGCTCCTTCCGGAGGGACTTCACCGTCTTCTTGAGGTTGCCGGCGAGCACCTGGGAGTCCTCGAATTTGCCCTCGGCGATTGCGGCGGCCTCGCGATGCCGGGCGACCTCCCTTTTTCCGGCATTCACCTCGCCCACCAGGGCGGCGATCCTCGCCGACATCGCCTCCTGCTCCCGTCTGGAGCTCTCTTGCAACGCGGCGAGCTGGCCCGCGGCCTCCACCGCCGGTGCTACCACCTCGGTCTCCATGCGAAGGGCGAGGGCCACGTGCTGGAGAGTCTGGGAAGACATAAAAAGGAGAAGGATCAGAAATATGAAGGACAACACTAAATCTCACCGCGCACTGGGGGCTTACTTGCACGGCTTCCTGGGCGATCGACGCCAGCTGAGCTTTGAAGGTTCCTCCTAGAACCCGACCCCCGGCCGAGGTCTCTATCTCGTGGAGGAGGCTGTCCGCGACCGACAGCCCGGATGGCACTGTGAACCGGAGCCCCCCTTCCTCCACCACGGTCGGTGAAGACCGACCCTGGGAATGTCTCCGGGAACTCCTCTTGAGCGGCTCTGAAGGGGAGCCGATCTCCTCTTCCGAGGCCGTGTCCTCCGCAATCAGGTCCCGCTTCCGGCCCGACACTCTGCTCGGGCCCGGGGCGGGATCCGCCGCCGAGCGTCCTCGGTGCACCGCCACCGGGGCGGTGGGAGCGGGGGCAGCCTGTGCCCGGGAAGAGCTGGTTCCCCCAGCCCTAACAGGCTGCCTCGGTTGGCGCATAGCATTTCGGAGAACGCCGAAGTCCATGGATCCTGCGCAAAACAAACACCCCACTTATCAGCAACGCGAGTAAAACATAAAACCCAGAAAGCAAGCCTAACTTACCTACGAACTCAATGGAGCTAAGCCCGGACCAGCTCAAAACCCTCTCGGACAGCAGCACGTCGTATCGAGGGATAGGTTCCCACGACGCCACTCTCACCGTGGCGGGGTCATCGGACAGGCTCCCCGGCAGACTCTTCTCCCTCGACCACTTGGTGGGCACCGGACAGTCCTCGCCCTCGGGAGGGAAGACGAAGAAAAACTTCTTCTTCCAGTCATGAATGGAGGAGGGAAAGGCCACGACCCCAGCCCCGGCGGCGACCCCGGGCCGCTTCCTAAAAGTAAAATAAACCCACCTCGGGTCGCCAGCTCGACCGTCGGGGTGACCCTTAAAAGCAAGGGAAGAATCGAGAAAGGAAAGACTGAAAGGAACCGCCTGCAGCCTCAGGCGGATCAGGAACCCGAGGAGAAGCGTCCACGCGTTCGGCACTAGATGGCCAGGGGCCAAACCGAAGAAGTTCAGAGCGGCGATGACCTCAGGAGAGAAGGGCAGGCGCGTTCCGCCCCAAAAAGCTTCGGAATACAGGACGATCTCCTTGCCCCGTACCTGGTCTTCCCTCTCCCCCTCCTCGGCCAGACGAAGCGTGTAGCCCGGGGGGATGTGGAAGCGAGCTCGAGCTTTGGCGAGCTCGTCCTCATGCCTCACCCAGCACGAGGCGCTGGGGGCTACACCTACCACCTCCTCCCTGGAGGCGGCCCCCGCCTCACGGCCCCGGGGAGAGGGCCCAGCCCCTGCTCCCCGAGAGGACTCAGACGCATTTAAAGGAACCCTAACATCTACTCCTACAACATATACTGATTCTACAGGGGAAGACATCTAACCTGGGAAAGAAATTCTTTAAAAGTTGGGAACAAGGGAAAGGAGACGAGCGCCGAGCAGCTGGGGCTTGAAAATGAGAAAATATGAGAGAGTAAGGGCCCTAGGGCGGGCCCCACCCATATTTATTACCTCACACGGCCTCATCCGACGGCGCCCATCGTCTCCCGCCGAAATGGCTCCTCGTGCCCAGCGGCTCAGATCGTTCCACGTGGCAGCCCAACGATTGACTGCGTCCCATCAGACGCTGCAGGCCTGCGTGCGTCACATCAGCCAGTTGGTGCTCGACACGTGGACCGTCGCTTCGACTGCAGAGTGCGCGAACCGGCGCACCCTCCTTAAATGCAAAGATCTCGTCTCGATTTGCTAGTGGAAAAGACAACCGACGGCTCGAGGACTCATCCCGGCAGAACCCTGAGGAGGAGCTCATCTCGGGGGGGGTCCACTCCTGACCCGACCCGCTAGATGGTCGGGGCAAGAGTGGGGGGCTAATGATGACACCCAATATCGACGACCTTCAAGATCTGGACACGTGGCAGATGACGTGTCCCAAGACTGAGGAGGAAGGGCCTGTAGAGGCCGACCAGGCCGCCCCACACCCGACCTGCAAGCACAAGATGGCCCTCCACGAGGCCCCCTGCAAGTCAGCCTCCTCGGCCATTCAGCTCGCCTCGAGCCACCATAGGACCAAGACTCCTCGGCCTCCCCACTCATCCCGAGCTCCCTGCCGAGGCCGTCTTCCTCGGTCCTCCGACCAACTCCACCACTCACAGGCGTAACTGCCGCTCCGCGAATCTCGTCATGCGCGGATTCTCCGCCCGCAATATCCCACGTTCCACGCCATCACGATCCCCATTAATGGGCGATCCGCTCTCTACGCGGGCGTGACGTCGGGAGCGTAACCGCCGGCGAGATTCTCGCGCCTGCTGCGTGCCGTCACCGCTATATAAACTCCCATCACAGAGGGGTCAAGTAAGCCATTCTTTACACTTACGCCGTTACTCTGCTCGGATCTTGTCACTAACTTGAGCGTCGGAGGGTCCTCGGTGGTACCAAACCACCCCGGGACTTCTTTGCAGGTTTACGGCGACAGCCTTCTCATCCCACCTTCTCCTCTCAAAACTCATTGAGACCCACACGCAACGAAGGATAATCAGTAAAGTTCACCTCGAGATCAACGGAAGACAACATCTGACGGAGGCCCTAAAAAGAGCTCCATCAATTTGGTTTGGTTAATTATCATTTTATTTGTCTAAAAATAAAACCGATAGCTGGACTGGACCATTAGTTTGATGGTTAATGTTTAAGATTTTACTGCTTTTTGTTGGTTTTTTTCTTTTTGTAAAAGTTCAAATGAATAATAGCTATTTTAACAAATTAATTTACTACATTAAACAATTTTGAACTTAGTAATTGTTGCTTGTTCAAATTTTGATGTGTGCATTTGAATTTCTTCAAATTTTGTGCTTTTTTTTATATTATATTTTATGACCGTTTAAATATCGCATACCTGACTTGATATCCTTGCTCCACCCCTGGAGGGGGGTGTGGTTTTTGGAGTTTTCTGATCTCCAAATTGTTGTTATGAAGTTATTTAAAGAGAATAATGGAGAAAAGATGCCATAGGAGGGAATTCCCTCCTATGGCGTCGAAAAAATACCCCCTCCCTAGTTTTTTCCGACGATCGGCACCCACCATCTTCATCGTCATCATCTAAGATGTGGATACACCAAATTTCATGTGATTCTACAACTTTTTCACCGTTGATTTAGCCATGTAAAAAGTTCTATTGTCGGTAAACCGTTAATTTTGAACCCACTAAATCAACGGTGAAAAAGTTGTAGAATCATATGAAATTTGGTATACCCACATCTTAGATGATGACGATGAAGATGGTGGATGCCGATCGTCGGAAAAAACTAGGAAGGGGGTGTTTTTTCGACGCCATAGGAGGAAATCCCCTCCTATGGCCTCTTTCCTCCATTAAATCTTAATTTAACTCCATTCTGAAACCAGAACTAAAATAAAATAATCATTCTTATGAATTTTTCTCCACTTTCTAAAGTTTTGGAAAGCATGTGGTACGGTAGGAAAAAGATGATGTGGCTTATCATTCGGTTAGACTCCGTATGGACTGGCGGGTTGGTGGCTCTTATCTACGGTGCACGGATAGATTCGATATAAATTTACATCCGATATGCTTTTCATATAGTATTTTCCCATTCATAAAAAAATTACAAAAGCAAAAAACAAAATAGAAAGTGAGTGAGAAAGTGCCCAAATAGCTGACCCGGGACAAAATTTGGGATTTAGTACTAATTAGAAATTTAGGCTAGTTTTAAAACTATTTAGAAGATTAATATATTTGAGTCAAATTAATGACACGTAGGTGCCACGTAAGATTGACAGTTGGCACTTACGGTGAGTTTTAAGCCGCACTTGCAAAGTGCGGCTTCAACGTGAGGCTCTGGAAGAGCCCAAGTATTAATCCGCACTTTACAAGTGCGGATTGGACTTGAGTCTCTCTTAGAGAACCAATATAATGACTTTGAAATCTCTGTACGGATATTTTCTGTTAATATACAAGAAAAGAGTATTATATAACATCAATATTACTTAATAATCTCTCTCTTTGATACCCATCAGACACAATTTTTTCTGAATTTTTCTTTTTAATTTTTTGGCAGATAAAATGTCTTATATAACATTAATATTACTTAATAATCTCTCTCTTTCTCTATTTCTAATGTAAATATAAAGTTATTGGAATGACAAATTTGTCATTTTAGCATTTTAACCAAGATTTCTAACGTAATTATGGATGATAATTAAGCATTTGGACCAATTTAGTTTAATTAAAGGCTCGGGACTGTATTAAAAAGTATGAAGTTTTAAGGGGCATTTTTCAAATACCAATGTCCTACGGGGCTTATATGAATTTTTATTTTATTTTAATGGAGGTGAAATTATGGAGGTGATAGAAAGAATAGCATGAGAAGAGCGGTTGACTTTTGATACCATGAAAAACAAGATGAAATTCAAATCATGATGTCATTTTCTTATGGCGGAATAGGTTATTTCAACTCTTTTAAGCTCATATTCTGTTTCAGGGAAAGATCTATCCGAATTTTATTTGCACGTCTAGCACAAATGATCTTAGCACCGTTTCTTTTTGCTATGGCTTTAATTTTTTTTCCAATTCATTTTATGCCTCCCCTAAAACCATTCAGGGTACTCATCAGGCTAGCATGTTCGGCAATTTGAGATCACCCTTAAGTTGGCTTCGAGCCATGGTCAGTCCAAAAACTTCTCATCTATGGCGATAAACATAGCAATACGCTTCAAAAAAGCGTATGGAACCGCACACCTTGATACGGTCAAGATTAACAAGAACGGGGACGGAAAAGAATTCGAGGCAAAAGGATTGCGACCAAGTATCCCAAGAATAGGATGCAAACGATCATTCCTCCCTTTATGTGTTGGAACCCAAGTGCAATTTGACTTTGTGTGCTTAGTTATGTTTAGTTTGTTAAGAAGATCAATGAATTTGTTGGGGTTGAATGGATGAAATGGATGCTAAAATCAGGAAAATCTTATTAAATAATTAATGAGGAAAGTAACTGCCTTTTATTTTTTATTTTTTCACACAAACCATATATACTTGTTATAAATATCGTAATTATTATTAATATGAGGAGTTGAAAAGTCAGGATCTCAATAACAAAGGGTGAGTAATAAAAGTTACTGCATGATTAATTAAGTCCAGGGAGTTGAAACGTTGAGCTCATAACACCCCCTCCCCCCCCCCTAATATATTCTCAATGCTTCCGCTAGTAATATTTATTCTCCCACTTTGATTTTAGTTAGTTTGTGTACTTCTTTCACAATTACAATTATCTTCAGGGGTTTCATGAAGGATGATGATGAGCAATGCTCTGGCCTCCGTTTTTTCAGGGTCCTGCCACCTGATTTCACTACCAAATTGGTACTCTCTTTTTCTCTCCCCGCGTGCAAAATTAGTTTGAGTTTGGTATCCTGATGATGTATAATTTAAGATGGTACTAGAACAGTACAGATTTATATTTCACTGGAAGTTCATTTAAAGAATCATATTTGATAAAACAAAATTTTGTACTCACAGTAAGATTTGGACATGTTAAGGACCTGTTTGGGAATGGAAGAGATTATATAACCATGGTTTATTTTTAAGTGGAGGTAGAGAGATACAAACTGTAGTTTGCAAGGCTCAAACTCCAGAAATGGAGCTTTGATATGATTGGAGTTTAGATAACGGCGGTTTTGTCACTTTCAAAGATGAGATAACTATAGTTATCTCAACTCCAAAATGTGTTCAAAACAGCGAAAATTTAGGATCTTAGGATTTAGTCTTTTTAAGTTTATGAAACCACGGTTTAGAGAATTTAACTCCATTCACAAACAGGGCCTAAATATGAAAATATTATTACTATTTTAATTCGTAAGAGGAGAAGGTCAAATTGAAATTCCGATCCGAGTCTGTGTGGGGAGAAACATGACAGTGCCAGAAAACCGTGTTTAACTATTCAAATCCTAATAGAAATATCTCCTAAGATATTTAAAAGCAGCTTTGATTACTTTCTAAAAATTTCCAAGAACGTTCTCAAACATTTGTACATGCATGGTGAATAACACATTAACACGTGCATGGCGTGTGTTGAATTTAACTACCGCTTAATGGTCCTCGCAATTTCAAGGTTTTGATGCATCAGTATATAAGATTATATATTTATATTTTATCTTTCTTTCCTATTTATGTCTTTTAATGATTTGCAGTCAATTCCTGAAGCATTTGCCGAGCAAATCAGCAAGATCAAGAGAAGAGAAAAGGCTACAATAGTGAGCCACAATGGCAGGATATGGCATGTTGATCTTCACATTGAAAACAAAGTTATGTACATGAGTGGAGATGGGTGGCATAATTTTGCACTAGCCAATGACTTGCAAATTGGGCATCTTCTGGTTTTCAAATACAAAGGCAATATGGTGTTTAATTTCAGAGTTTTTGATCTAAGCACTTGTGAGAAAACTAACCGCTTTGCTTCTAAAAGCTCTTTGAAGAAGGAAGAAACCCATGATTCATCCGTGGAGATTCTTCAAGACTCTAGTAGGCTTTAAATTATATTAATTTTGTTGCTGCTAGCTGTTTGATTTTAATTTTTTATTTTATGGGTTTTAACTTTTGATTAAATTTTGATACAGATTTGGATGGATTGGATGAAGATGACAAGAATACGACATCGAAGAAGAGAAAGAAGGCCGAAGGTTGTGGTAAAAGTTTTGAGGTCACGTATAAAGGTTACATGTTTCCGCAAATGGTAAGAAATATTTATAAATCGTGACTTTTAGCATCATTTTAAAAGTTCATTGTTTTTTCTATTTAAACAAAGGGTGAGCAATAAATGTTACTGCATGAATAGTTAAGATATTTAAAAGCAGCTCGGGGCCCAGTGAGCAATAAATGTTACTGCATGAATAGTTAAGTGCAGGGAGTTGAAACGTTGAGCTCATAACCCCCTCTCCCCCCCCCCACGCCCACCCCCCGCGCCTATATAAATATTCTTCAATGCTGCCACTAGAAATATTTATTCTCCCACTTTGATTTTAGTTAGTTTGTGTACTTCTTGCACAATTACAATTATCTTCAAAGGGTTTTCATGAAGGATGATGATGAGCAAAGCCCTGGCCTCCGTTTTTTCAAAGTCCTGCTACCTGATTTTTTTACCAAATTGGTACTCCCTTTTTCTCTACCCACACGCAAAATTAGTTTTGAGTTTGGTATCCTGGTGATGTATAATTTAAGATGGTACTAGAACAGTACAGATTTATATTTCAATGGAAGTTCATTTAAAGAATCATATTCAATAAAACAAAATACATACCCGTATAATAGCTTAAATTTTGTACTCACAGTAAGATTTGGACATGTTAAGGACCTGTTTAGGAATGGAAGAGATTAGATAATTTTTAAGTGGAGATAGAGATATACAAACTGTAGTTTGCAACGCTCAACCTCCAAAAATGGAGCTTTGATCTGATTGGAGTTAAGTCTTTCTAAGTTTATGAAACCACGGTTTAGAGAAGTTAACTCCATTACCAAACCGGGCCTAAGTATGAAAATAGTATTACTATTTTAATTCGTAACAGGAGAAGGTCAAATTGAAATTCCGATCCGAGTCTGTGTGGAGAAATATTTGTATTGAAATCCAAAAAAAAATATCTCCTAAGATATTTAAAAGCAGCATTAATTACTTTATACTAATAATTTCCAAGGACATTCTCAAACATTTGTACATGCATGGTGTGTGTTGAATATAACTATCGTTTAATGGTCCTCGCAACTTTCAGGTTTTGATGCATCAGTATATAAGATTATATATTCATATTTTATCTTTCTTTCCTATTTATGTCTTTTAATGATTTGCAGTCAATTCCTGAAGCATTTGCTGAGCAAATCAGCAATATCAAGAGAAGAGAAAAGGCTACAATAGTGAGCCACAATGGCAAGATATGGCATGTTGATCTTCACATTGAAAACAAAGTTATGTACATGAGTGGAAATGGGTGGCATAATTTTGCACGAGCCAATGACTTGCAAATTGGGCATCTTCTGGTTTTCAAATACAAAGGCAATATGGTGTTTAATTTCAGAGCTTTTGATCTAAGCACTTGTGAGAAAACTAACCGCTTTGCCTTTACAAGCTCTTTGAAGAAGAAAGAAACCCATGATTCATCCGTGGAGATTCATCAAGACTCTAGTTGACTTTAAATTTTATTAATTTTGTTGCTGCTAGCTGTTTGATTTTAATTTTTTATTTTATGGGTTTTAACTTCTGATTAAATTTTGATACAGATTCGGATGAATTAGATGAAGATGATGAGATTTCGACATTGAAGAAGAAGAGAAAGAAGGCCGAAGCTTGTGGTAAAAGTTTTGAGGTCACATATAAAGCTTACATGTCTCAGCAAATGGTAAGTAATATTTATAAATCGAGACTTTTATCCATCTTGTATATAGCATCATTTTAAAAGTTCGTTGTTTTTTTATTTAAAAAATATGGGATAAGTAGCCCTTTCCAAATTCATCAAAAACAATCATTGTTTTTATAAGGTCATGCAGCTGTCTTAGGTCTTGTGATATTTTGCTGTAAAATGCCAGAAAATAAAAGATGTTTTCTTAAATAGCAAAGTTGCAAAACATAATAAATTAATTGTTTTATGTAAGAAATTGATAAATCTATTCTTAATCTATAGGCATGATTAACGACTTGATCATCTCACGCATATGACATACGAGAAACTTATTTTGAACAATGTGTTGTAAAATAAGAATAAATAAGACCCATTGTTTTTTCTTTCCTGCTCCAATACTGTAGAGCATCCCGATGTGAAGAACACATAACTATCTTTATTTCACAAGTCGTATTTGTGTCTTCTCTTGTTTATTATGGAGGTAAGAAATCTCTTTATATAACATTTCCATCAAGAGAGTTATTGTAGTTTTAAAAACTATCCGGTGATTCTATAGTAACCACTCATAACTAAACGTGCATAACCATCCAAAACTTCTTGAGAACAAGCACAACAAATATTACTCTCTATTCTAACATTCTCCCACTTGATTCAAATTATCATATTAATATCTTAATCTTTTAACATCTTTGTAACTATACTTTATGGCCAATTAAATAGTTACGCATTAATGAGCAATTAATTTAATTTTAAGAAACTTCATATTCATATACAAATATCCTTACGAATAATTATTATAATTATTTAGAGTCCAACTTTAAATTGCTTCAAAAGCAAAATATCACATGACCTAAGAATAATGTGCACACTTTATTCATCATGTATAATATCACTAACAACATCCAAATGTCTAGACATAAAACTATATATAGATTTTACAAAAATGGTACACAACACTTGAATCCTTATGAGTCATATTTCTTGCATGACCCGTAAATAGAATGACACATTATACTTTAGCCAATAGGTCAATAATTATGGACTCTATCTTTATGTGCTAAAAACTAAACGTGCTCTATAATCTAATCGACTTTTTATATACTGTTGTTAGAAAAACTAAGATTTGGCATAGTGGATGATAAAGTTTTTAATATGTGTCAATTTCTTTAAGCTTTATGACAATTTTCTCAACCATAACAGTTGTGAAAGCATCATACCGATATATAAATGTATTCTATTATATACCTTTAAACATACATTCTTAATCATGAGTCGTTATAATTAAATCTTTTATAAGCTCATTTTATTTTTTCTTAGAATTAAGAATATCTTTATTTTCAATGTCCCATCCAAATATTCATATTTTGAACAAACTAAATTTTACGAAGGAGTCCACTTTACCTTTATCATTTATGTCTTTAAGAAGGTAAAATAATTTCTCAAATTTTACGTACGAGAAAATTTACTCCCACTGAACTCAAAAGTCTTAAATTTTATCATTGGATACATATGAAAGGAACACAACTAAGTATAATTTTATAATCAAGTAAATATATGCATCATTGCTATGATATCCTATGTATGTTAAAATAGACCAATGTCTACTTTTATTAGTAAATTCAAGGTTCTTGTGGATATAGATTGCTAAATTCTTGAATTTACCAATTACAAAATATTAAGATTAGCAATTTAATACCAAAATAGAAATCTCTTTTCTTTTGGGCATAAGAAATATCTATTTTAATATTTTTTAAGCCATCTTAATCCAATTAAAATATATCGAAAAAAATGTATAATAAAACTAGCAATGTAATATCAGATAGACAATTTTTTTTCTGTGGATATAAGAAATATCTATTCTAATATTTTTTAAGCCATCTAAATCCAATTAAAATAAATCGAAAAAATATATAATAAAACTAGCAATTTAATATCAGATAGACAATTTCTTTTCTGTGGACATAAGAAATATCTATTCTAATATTTCTTTAAGCTATTTTATTCCAATTGAATCATATAAATAATCATTTTCCTGTGAGGCAAAGTAATTATCTAAATAAAAATAATTGCAATATTTGATGTCATGTAAATACAAAAACAACTATATGTGAAAAAAAACCCATAATATACTAATATCACATGAATTAGGATGCTGTGCCTATTCCTAACTCATAAGATAATTTAGTTGTGAACGACATCTAAACTTTTATCCATCATTTTAAATATATATGATGAAACAACACATGTCCATAAACACAATATTTATACTTGGTACATGATAGTATAAATCGACAATATGTGTTTAGCATGAGAAATGATTTCCAACGAATGTTGGATCATAAAAACTAACAAGTATATCAAAAGATATTGTTACTTTAAGATATACATAATAATGTATGGGTAAATTTATATAATTTGTAATTCATAAAATTCACCAAACATCGTGTATAATCCATATAATATCCATATAAGATAACTCTAACACTATCATAACATAATAAATAAGTTATATGAATTATTTTCATCCAAACTTCTATGAAAGAACTACTAAAAATATGCATAAAACAATAATCCTGTAGAATGAATTTAGGCTGTTACAAAACAGCCCCAAAATAAATATTCTGGACTAATCTATAAATATTGAAATTTACTGCAACATTTGCAGTAAGACTCCTGAATTCAATTTCTATTCAGATTTTTCTGCAAACAGATCCAAATAATTACGAAAATTATATTCTGTAATTGGAGAAAAAAATTCTGAATAATTGCAAAACAGTCCAGACATTTGCAGAGAAAGTCTAAATATTTGCAAAACGGTCTAGTAATTTGCCTAAATAATTTAGATCCGAAAATTGACTAAATAATAGATTTTATCTATAAAAATAAATTAACTTTACTTTTAATTCATAAAATGTTTTAAACCACAAGTCAATATTGATCAAGAAAATGAACGATGATGCCAAACAAATTTGAATATACATAAAGATCAAATAACTTAATGAATTAATTGTAAGCCAGTCTCATCATGAGTAGAGAATAAAAAACCAGTCTCAAATAGAGTAGATCGTAAAAAATATTATGTAAGGATTTATAACGCTAATCTCTCAAGAAAGTGGTTGACACCAACAATCAAGGAGTAGAGCCATCTTTTCCTTGCCAGCAATATATACAAGTTTCAAAACAACATTATCACATAGGCTTAACAAGAAAAAATGATCCATGTTAATTGTTTGGGTTGTTTAATTTTCCATTCTATATCAATCATAAATAAAAGCCATGATCATTAATCATGAAAAACCATAACTCTGATACCATTTGTAAAAAATTGATATACATATTCTTAATCTATACGGCATGATTAACGACTTAATCATCTCACGCACATGATATACGAGAAACTTACCTTGAACAATGTGTTGTAGAATAGGAATAGCTAAGATCCATTGATCTTTCTTTCCTATTCCAATACCGTAGAGCATCCCGATAGGAAGAACACACAATATCTTTATTTCACAAGTAGTATTTGTGTCTTCTCTTGTTCATTGTGTAAGGAAGGACTCACTTTATATAGTTTTCAAAACTACCTGATGTTATCATGATAACCATCCATAACTAAACGTGGATAACCATTCAAAACTTTATGAGAATAACCATCATAAATATTACTCTCATATGCTATATAAATTAGTAATAGGATATTTGAGTCATATATATGGTTATTCTAACATTCTGAAGCATAAAGTAAAGAGCAAAATCTAAAAAAAGGAGTTAATTTTCCTAGCATTTGCTATTTATTAACCTACTAAAACAAAAAATAAATCATGTTTTGGGATTACTCCAAAGTTGCAAAACCTTAAATGAGTGGTCGTTAATTTTGGAAATGAGTGCTATTTCTCTATCTACAATTTCTATTTTTCTTGTTTCTATTTCTTTTTTCATCAGTCTCCAGGATACTCTGATGCATAAACTATTAAATTTATGCAGAGGCTTCCATTTGAATTTATAAATTGCAGTGGCAACACAGAGAATACTAAAGAGGTAAATATCCAGAATTCAAAGGGCCAAACTTGGGTTGTGGGCCTCACACCTTACAAGGAGGGAGCTAAGTTCGTCTTTAAGATCAGAGGATGGCGAAATGTTGATCGTGATAACGATTTGAAGGAGGGAGATAAGCTCATCTTTAACTTGGAATCTTCACCAAGGGAAAATGAAAGGATCCTCATCAAGATGGAAAAGTTACAAATCAAATGAGTTTTCAATGGAGAAGAGTCTCTTTTGTCTTTTTTTAATATTTTAATGAAGCTGGTAATCTACGGTCTCTAGTTTGATACATATCTTGTCAGTAGTATGATATAAAATGATCGTTAAAGATTTTTCGTTAGAATAATGGTAATAGTTTAAAGGTTTGTTATCTCTATTTTGTTGAAATTTGAGATGACTTGAAAGAAACATCGAAAGTAGAATATAACAGGGCCTTGTTTCGGTATGGTGTTAGGAAAATTGGATTTTATTTCTTAGTGTAGATAGAGGCAATCCAAACTCTAGTTTGAAAAGTGCTACCTCCATTTTAAGTACTTTATTATATTGATGGGGGCAGGGGCTGGTTTACATATCGTCTAGATTAGACGACGGTCGCCCTATCTGGATTGCACATTTCGAATTATACACACACATACATATACAATATGTGTATAAGGTTTTAGTATGGACAAATTTTCTAGCAGGCCTTTTAAAAAAATAATATTAAAAAAGTTTCACTTTAAAAAATAGTTACAAAAACAGGCTACTTTTGGGCATGTAGACGCCAGGTCAACGCCGGGCGTTGAGCAGTAATTTTTTTTTCAACCGGACGCGGTTAAAAAATGCGTCCCATACGTCGGGTCAACGCCTGGCGTTGAGCAGAAAATCTTTTTTCAACGGGACGTGGTTAAAAAGTGCGTCCCATACATTTGTAGGACGCACTTCCAAACTGCGCCCCAAACAAATTTTTTTGCCGTCTTTCTCCTCCTCCGTTCTTTTCCTCCCACCCTCACCCGGCGCCCTCTTCTTCATGAAATCTCTCTCCATTTCCCTCTCTCATTCTCAAATATATTCACAAAAAATCTCATGGCTTCTTCTCCCCTCTCTCTCACTCCTTCACTCTCCCTCAAAATTCCCAAATCAACCCCCGTCTCCTTCAACAAAAACAATCCCAAACCCTCACACATCTCCTTCCTCAAAATCCCATTGAAGTTCTATACTCAAGATCAAAAAGTTTATGGGGAACCTTTCACAGGATGAGCGGCAACAGTAGTAGGGAGCTGATCACTTGGGTCTTCGGAGGAGGGGGGAAAGGTGTGGGGTCGGAGGAGGAGAAGAACGAGAATTTTTTTTTGTTTGGACGGCAGTTAGGGAGTGCATCCCATACAAATGTTTGAGACGTATTTCGATCCCTAACTGTGCCCGGTAGAATAATTTTTTACAGCTCAACGCCCTGGGCGTTGAGCTGACACCTGCGTAGCAAAACATGGCCTATATTTGTAATTATTTTTTAAAGTAGAATTTTTTTAATAATATTTTTTTTTAAAAAAACCTATTCCAAAAAATTATCCTTGCAGTATATGCATAACTAAATAGATTGTATGGTTTTCTAAATGGTCAATGCTAAAGCTTCCAGTCTAGTTTTTAGGAGGGAAAGGGAAGGGATGTGTTCGAGCCTCATCATAATTTTTAAACCTATCCTGGACTTTCAAGGCATGAAACAGCCGGTTTACATGCTTGTAATAATTAAAATAAAAGTCAGCAATTTTTTTATATTAGCGTAAAAATTATATTTTGGAATGAAAACAAGTGACCGTCGATTAACTTTTTATAATGTTTCTCAACATATTCATAAAAAGTATCATGCATCGGCATTAAGCCATGTGTAAACAACATATGCTCTTAGCTTAGTATATATCCAAAGCGGATTCCCTAATTGTAAGAAAAGCAAGTTAATCGATTTAGTTTGGTTAATCATCATTTTATTTGTCAAAAAATAAAACCGATAGCTGGACTAGACTATTAGTTTGATGGTTAATGTTTAAGATTTTACTGCTCTTTGTTGGTTTTTTTCTTTTTGTAAAAGTTCAAATGAATAATAGTTATTTTAACAAATTAATTTACTGCATTAAACAATTTTGAACTTAGTAATTGTTACTTGTTCAAATTTTGATGTGTGCATTTGAATTTCTTCAAATTTTGTGCTTTTTTTTATTATATTTTATGACCGTTTAAATATCGCATGTCTGACTTGATATCCTTGCTCCACCCCTAGAGGGGTGTGTGGTTTTTGGAGTTTTCTGATCTCCAAATTGTTGTTATGAAGTTATTTAAAAGTGAGTGTTATCTTAATTTAACTCCATTCTGAAACCAGAACTAAAATAAAATAATCATTCTTATGAATTTTTCTCCACTTTCTAAAGTTTTGGAAAGCATGTGGTACGGTAGGAAAAAGATGATGTGGCTTATCATTCGGTTAGACTCTGTATGGACTGGCGGATTGGTGGCTCTTATCTACGGTGCACGGATAGATTCGATATAAATTTACATCCGGTATGCTTTTCATATAGTACTTTCCCATACATAAAAAAATTACAAAAGCAAAAAGCAAAAAACAGAATAAAAAGTGAGTGAGAAAGTGCCCAAGTAGCTGACCCAGGACAAAATTTGGGATTTAGCACTAATTATAAACTTAGGCTAGTTTTAAAACTATTTAGAAGATTAGCATATTTGGGTCAAATTAATGACACATAAATGCCACGTAGGATTGACAGTTGGCACTTACGGCGAGTTTTAAGCCACACTTGCAAAGTACGGTTTATACGTGAGGCTCTAAAAGAGCCCAAGTATTAATCCGCACTTTACAAGTGCGGATTGGACTTGAGTCTCTCTTATAGACCCAAGTTAACATAGGGGATTATTCTGCACTTTAAAAATGCAAAATAACCCCCCACCCCCCACCCCCCCCTCCACCCCATTCTAGAGACTTGCCCCCAACCATAGAGCCAAGTTTTTGGTCTCTGTATAGGGGCCAAGTTATATTATGCACTTTAAATGTGCGAAGTAGATTGGGCAATATATCCAGAGAGCCAACACATCAGAATTGGCTCTTTGGTTTGGGGGCCAAATCTTATTCCGAACTTTCAAAGTGTGGAATACACTGGAATCACCCTTAGCTACCAAACCTGAAACTCTTCTCCTTCTTCATGGTGCCAACGCTCAATTTGTAAAATTTTGCAAATAGATAAGCTGAATTGGACTTCAATTTTTGCACATTAAACAAAAAACCCACGGTCTAAAAGTTTAAACAAAAAACGGACAGCACCCCTTTTGTAAATTTTGAATAAATTCATGTACAATATCAATAAAATAAACGCTACCCAACACGGGAGTTAACTCGACGCCAAACACGGCGGAGACACAATCCAGTAAAAATATACGACACCTAATGGCGAAGAACAACAAGTGGAATACAATAAATAGTATCTATAAATAAATACATACATCTCATAAAATTCGATAAAAAACAAATACAAAAGAGAACGTCACATCAAGCACGACAAAACCCATGAAATCCTAGATCGGCCGCGGCGGCGCTGAGATGGACCGGGTATATTCTCCGGTTGTGGGGCTGGTTGTGATAGTTCGGGTTGGTCTGTAGCTCTAGAAAGAGTAGCTTCCCCTCTGTGTCGGCAACGTTGATATTGACGTTGATAAGTCACGGTCACCGGTGCTCTAAGGGGTAGAGGAGGAGGATCCAGACATCATATCGGACGACGTTGAAAAAAACGACCGACCGATCTCTGAATGGCCTCGATCCCACTAGCTGATATAATATGTTCGCCTATGACGCTGTCCGTGATATCATGGACTTGAAATAAGACGTCCGCCTGTAATATAGATAAGTAAATATCTCAAATATATAATATTAAGAAATTACATAATAAAAAATATAAAGCAACAACAAAGTGTTTACCATCTCACGCTCTATGGGTCCCTGTAGCTCATACGTCACCCGTGGAGGACACGCCGTCTGCCGAGTAATTCTCAAGTACCATCCATAGTAACTTTTTAGCGGTAAAGGAGAATCTCTGTGGTGTACGACAAGCAGAGCTCGTGCATCTCATCGAACGATGTAAATATGTCGAAAAGCCCTCCAATCAACAACTCTACTTTTTCGTGTGACCCAATCAATAAGCTCGGATCCGAGATGTATTGTACAAGCTAGAACTGTCGTAATACACGGTCAGGGACATGATATGCGACGATGCCGAAACAAATAATAGGTGTCTGGGCACACCAGATATCTGGAAACTGTAAACACAAATCCGGTAGAGCTCGGTAGATAACCGGTGTATATGGAATCTAGAGTACAGCTCAGTCCGGGAGTATATCTAACTCATTTCAGTAAAACTCGAGTGACCTGGCGGGTGTCCTATCACATATCCGACCGACGTTAAACCTGTAACGCAACAATAAAGTATTGTAATTTAGCAGCCACACTTATGATTCACAACCTCAAATTTCGTAAATGTTGATTTTAATTATATCACTTATAGTTTTACCTGCACCATAATTGTCACGCCCTGCTTCCCAAAATACGGAATACGAGGGATTGACAAGGCTAGCCATGCTCCTACGGTCAAGGAAAAGTCCTGCCGTAGTCACACTTCGGCTTCTAGTTTTACATGGTAACCAGTAAATAATGCGCAGGTAATGAGAAATGCAGTAACTGAACAAAACAATATAAAGAACTGACCTGATGGGAAACAAAAGGTATAATCCTGGATAGCTAATCAAGATGTCCGTGATGTACGTCTAGTCCTGGTCCAGGCTAAATCTTCTCCTCACACTGAGCATGCATACTCAGGTCGTCAGAGCGACACAATAGCAATATAATATATAAATTCATGTGACAACTCTAACAGTGATAATAAATATACATAACAGTAAATCAATGACGGTATAGGTATGAACATGCAGTAATCAATGCAGTGGAACAGTAAACGCAGTAGAATGATATGCCAAGTATGTCAACACAGTAAGTATGTATATCGATGCTATCATCCCTATCAGTCTCTAAGTCTCACTGTACATGTCACTAAGCCTATCGTCAGTCCAAGTGTGAGAGTCACTCGCGAGTATCCTCCACCCAAGGGTAGAACCCAAGGGTAAGGGACCACGGGCCCAACATGTAACTCACGGTAATAATTATGTACCCTGTAAATCTCCATATATCTCCATATATATATAAGCCGGCATGGGACTACCGAGATTCTGTTGAACTCACACTCAAACTACCCCACACCCCGTGGTCTACATCAAACGCTAACCATAACCCTAAATACCAGTCGGTCTGTGACAAATCTGCGCGAGAATTGGAGGCAGGCCTCCATCAAGCACATCCCAACTAATACCTAAGATAAATGGCAGAGTCTGATGTCTTATCTGTGGCACCCATGCAAGAGTTTCCATAAGTGTCCCATACCACTTATAGTTACACGTACACGCATCCCACAGACATCGACAATGCAATAGAATCATAAGGTTCACTGATTGTGTACAAGTACGTATCACTTTCACTTATTCACTTATACACGAACACTAACGTACTTGCCATAATCATCACTAATACCTAACACTGGGTATTGCGCTTTATCACTAGGTTATCAATGCAGTGACATGTGTATGATATGATGCGTAAACAGTATGTAAGGCATGATTAGGGTGTTATGAATCAATAATCTACCACTTGCATAATTTATCATAAATCGTACGTATACAGTTTAGCGAAATGATGAACGGGGAATAAATAGTATGTTCAGCTATCTATCCAGCGAATTTGGTTTCATGCCAATCGGGTTCCAGGATCATTAATTATAGCCATTTCATTTTAAGCGTTCACGGCTGGAAATCCGGTTTCAGAATCGGAAGTCCGTTTCGCAACGCATTTTAATCTCAGTTGAGATCAGATTTTAGCTATTACACAGTTGCATGAAATCTAGGGTTTTCAGTAAGGTTTTCAACGCAACAGACGGATCTTCAATCGCGTCTGTACGTCAGGAGATATACACTGTTTAATACTAGTATGTAGATTCTGATTCTGTTGGGACTGTTATACGTCCACATCTATTAAATTACAGATTAAATATCAAACGATAACGAAACAGGATGAAACCACTTGTGTTGTCTATATAACAGGTTCACCTATAATAAACAGTGGAGTTCCGCAACCTACGAGTTAAGGAAACAGTGTGGTACCCATTACGGGACAGCACACAGTAAACCGAGTCGCTCTGGACTGCAGTCCAGAGTCGCGCTCCGATCCAAAAATTATCATAGTTTAAGTACAGAAACAATTATAAATCTACCTAGGGTTATAGTTCGTCGAGTCGGCTTCGATTTAAGCCCTCGAACGCATCATTCCAGTATGTATATAATTTATGGTGATTTTAACGGTTTTCAGGTATAAGAAATTTCCAGTTTTACAGGTAAGCTTGGGGGTAGTCGTTTTAGTCATTAATAGTCGTATTTTCCAATAAAATTCATACACTAGATTCACATCTATACGGTCCAAACTATACCAATGAGTTCCGTCAAATTAGAAAAGTATTTTCTTTGGGATCATGCATCGAACAGGTATGTCGTTTAATTTTATCGGGGATTGCAAATTCATAACTTGTACCTTTGAATTTGTAACACGAGTAAATTAGCATGTAAGCAAGTAAAATACTTGCCTAGAGACGCACGGCAGTGGTGTGGCAACATCGGTGATCTATGACAACGGAAACGGCACGATCACGACGCAAGAGTGGCTAGACACGACACGGCAACTCGACCTCGGCTCAAGCTTGGCACGGTCTTGACGGCTTGGCAGCTGGTGGCGAAGGGAGGTGGTGAAGCGATCGACTATGGAGTCGTGAGGGGTCGGCTGGTGAAGGGTTGATGGGGTGAGAGAGGGATCAAGAGAGAGAGAGAGATTTCAGAGAGAGAGAGAGAGAAGCAGGGAGAGAGAGAGAAACAACAGAGAGAGGGAGGGAGAGATCAGTGTGAGAGAGAGGGAGAGGGAGAGGGAGAGAGAGAGAGAGAAGCAGGGAGAGAGAGAGAGAACAGAGGAAAGGGAGCGATCGGAGAGAGAGAGTGTGAGATGGTGAGATAGATGATGGCGATGGTGATGATGAGGACGCTGTGAGGTGGTGAAGGCGGAGGCGAAGCGATGTGGGCACGAGGTGGCTGCAGTCGTCGACGTCGTCGCCGGGGGAGTGGGTGCAGAAGAGTTCGAGCTCGGTGGGTTTGGGTGTATTGGGTGGTGGCTGCGGGAAGAGCGAGGGAGGAGGATGGTGAGGAGATGAGGGCAGTGACGGTGGTCGTTCTCGTCGTCGGCGGCGAGCGGCGTTGGGTGCTCGGTGATAGGGGATTGGGTGTGCAGTGGGTTTGGGTGAGGGAGCAGGAGGAGGAGAGAATGAGATAGGGGAGACGAGGGTGCGCGTCGAGTGGACCGTGAGGGGCGCGTCGGGGGGGGGGGTAACGGTGAGCGAGCGTGGGCGGAGGAGTCGGCGGAGAATACGAATCGCGAGCGGGGGAGGCGGAAGTAGCCGTTGGAGGGGAAGGCACTGTAGGAGCGGGTCGGGATGTGAAGCGGGCGTGGGCTGAAGGCTTGGGCTGCTGGGCTCGCGTGTTGGGCCAGGAAGAAATTAAAAGGGGATTTGGTGTGAAATGGGGAGTGGGCCGCAGGGAAAAATTAATAAGGAAGAGGGAAAGGAAGGGCCGGGCTTGGGTTTAAAGAACGAAGGAAAGGAAAGAGGGCCGGGCCGGTGGTTTTAAAAAAAAGATTAAGTTTATGAAAATAAAAGAATGGGCTGAGGAAAATAGGTTTGGGTTTAATTTTTAAATAAAAGAAACGGGCTGGGGTATGGGCCGATCGAAAATTAAAGAAATTATAAGGGAAAGGAAAACGGGCCTGATTTGGAAGTAAAATTAAAATAAAAGAATCTGTAGAATATAGACTCGATAGATAATGGGCTGGGGGTTTTGGTTTAGGATAAATATTTGGAACTAGGGTTTGGGTTCAGGGGCTGACTTTAGACGAAAATATACACAAGGTTTGTTTTGGGTTTAATTTCAAAAAGGAAAACGACTTAGGCCGGAGGGAATGAAATGTAAGGTCTGGGTTTAATGGGATTTTGAAAACAAATAAATAATTATAAATAAATTTTATGTGTTAACGAGATATACGGATATAGGTGTATATAAAAGAACCGGGTATTACACTAATAGCTGATCTCCATCTAGCTAGACCTTCTGAATAAATGTAGGACAACCGGTGGATAGTCGGGTCCCGCACCACATCTGAATATATCATACTTTATTAGATACTGATATATTTAACATGATAACAAAATTTATTATGTATTTTAAACTTTTTACCCGAAGAAGATAAAAACAATCACCTATAATATTGCGCTTCTGCAGAGCGACAGAGGTCGACTCCTCGTAAAGGTAAGCAAGTACGACACTCCCCCACGACAACGTGCCACATACGTCGAGATCAGCTAATAATGGTAGCCACATGAGATGTACCATATTCTTCGATGTGTCGGGAAACAAGGAGGTCCCGAGCTGATGAAGAATATAAGCACGTACGTAGCTTAACCGCCGCCTGATATGTATCGTTTTCGGGGGGATTAAATACCTTGAGTAGCCATGTAAGCCTGATAGCACCTCCTTTCATTCGTGTGGGTGCCTGACCAAGATACTTAATGCATAGCTCTCGCCAGTCGTGACCCGTATCCTTTTTCATCCGTGGCCATGGATGCGCAAGCCAAGCAGTACGGAAACATCACGAAGGGTGATCGTCATCTCCCCCATAGGCAAATGAAATGTGAAGGTCTCTGGCCTCCATCGCTCGGCCAACGCTGTAATGAGAAGATGGTCGAGACAAATGCAATCAATCCTCGAGTAGTGGTAAAACCTTGCACGTGCTAATGCAATCTGCACATGTGCATCTCCAATTGCCCATGACCTAACCTGCTGTAACTAAGCAGTACATGTCAAAATGACGTTCTCCTATATATTAAACAAACAAACTCGTTAGAAATATACAATTAGAATCAATTAGTACAAGTACTATATTGAACTGAATTAATTTCTTACTGTCACGCATGTCGTTGCCCAATGTCGGTGCGACAGAGATAAAACAGACGGATCTATAGGTCCAGGGTCCGTCGATATAATATCTGCCAAAAACAATAATTCTAAGATAAGTGTCAATTATACATTAATGAATGCAATACGTAACTGTAGATAAAATACAATATATCGAACGAATACAATACATAACTGGCGATAAATAATACAATACATCAGACGACACAATACAATATTGTCAATAGAATACAATACACCACCGAACACGATACATCAAGCGACACAATAAATAACGGTGCTTGTAACAACTCTGAAATCTTTGTACAAAATTAATCTTGTCCGTTTTATTAGGATTTTTGTTTTATTCGTGAAATTAATATGCGTCCTAGGTGCTCCCACTGGAACAATTACCAAGTAAATCTCCAAGATTTTATATGAGTAAGAATTTGAAACTTTTGGTGAGCAAATAAAATTTTCGAAAAAATATAATTCGCAGAGTTAACAACAAAATGTTTAACTAACCCACAACTTGAGTGGGAAACTCTCCAAAAATAAGAAACTCAAAAAATAATTTTCTAGAATTTTTTGGAATTTTTCCGGATTTTCTGAAATTTTTCGGATTTTCTGGAATATTTTTAAAAAAAATTATAAAACCGAGCCGGCGCTGCCGGTTTGGCTGCTCGGCCGACTCTAAGCCTAGCGGCTCGGCCGGCTCCGAGCCCGACTCGAGCCAGGGGCCTAGGCTGAGGCCCAAGCCCAGCTCAGGCCTGGAGCTGGCCTCCCAGAATATACTTTTTTTCAATTGATTTTTTTATTAAAATCTGAAGTAAATAAAATTTTTTTTAAAAAATATATTTGGGCTAATACCACAATCAAAAAAATTTGGTTCCCAACAAAATTCCAAGAAAAATAATTTCAATTCCCAACCAAAAATCTAAAAGTATATCCAAAAAAATCGTTACAAACCAAAATCCAAAATAAATATTTGTTTCCAAACAAAAATCCAAAAAAATATTTAGTTCCAAACCAAAATCTAAAATATCTTTTTGGTCCAACCAAACTTCCAAAAAAAATATCCCACGGATTTCCTTTTATCAAAAAATAGGGTTAGGGTTTAAAAAATTGCAACCTTGCCACCTTTAATGTTCATCAAAAAAGAAGGGAAAAATTTATTTTTTTCTCTTTTTACTCAAAAAAAAAAGTTACAATCTTTTAAAATAAATTATACCTTACCTATTGTTCCATGGATAATTTCACATCAACGAAACGAAAAAAACCCTACATCATAAGCGTCATAAAAATATATCTAATCTATAATGACAATATGATGTAAAAATATTGATCTTTAAAATCCCATTAAACGATAACTCTAATATCGTAGATCTGTCATTAAAAATAAAAAAAATTGATCTGGGTTTAGATTGAAAAAATCGCAACTTTTGAATTGCAAAATTTTTAAATACAACAGATCTATAATTCTACGAATGTGAGTGCCTCTGATACCAATGTACACTTTAGATAATATAGATATAAAATATGCAATTAAGCACAGTGAAAAGTCTATATATCTATTTTAAAGGTTTACGATATACCTAATCCGATTGGTTAGATCGTTTCTCGTCCACGTAACGTAGAAGGTCTGATTTTTTTCTCCTTCCAGAAACGGCCGGAGGGAAACCACAGTTTGGTAAAAATCGAGAATCTCTCTTTTGATCACCGCACAAGGCAACCCAAAATAGTAAAGGATTAGGAAAGGAGATGACGACTCTCTTATTTTTCTCTCTGGAAAAACACTCTATATTGCATCATCTATCATATGTCTCATGCATAATAATTCATATCAAACCCTAGCCTCCTATATATGAATATATAGGGTATCCACTTCTATGGACGGATATTGGGCTGGATCGGGCCCAATACCTAACAGTTATCGATGCATCCGCCTCAACAATCCCAACATTTTTTTGGTATATTCTCCCTTGATTTTTGCTGTTCTCCAGGAAGAGGATCAAGGACTTTGGTCATGGATGAAGGTTTTTTTTGTTTGGACTTGTCTCAGCACTTGAGCTTCCTACGATAATAGAATTATTAAATTTAATTATACACAAACCGGCCAATTATATATTTTATTTTTACGAGTGTACATGGGATTTTAATATAGACGGGCTCCATCAATAAGACTCAAGCATTGTTGAGGTTTATCTCATCTTGTATCTTATATCTATGTATTTCTTATATATTTTTTAATGTGGTACTATTTTAATTCACATATCTTAACACTGTCCTTCACGTGCAACGTGATGGTCACATGGATTGTACAAAACACGAAAGCTCAAAGTCCGGAACGAAGGCTCGGATTACACACAAGAGAGCACGAAAGCTCAAGAGATGAACAAGGCTAAAAGAACACGAAGGCTCGAAGAAGTGTGCATTAAAGTACAAATCCACGAATGTTATCAACCTAACTCTGATACCATATTAAATTTAATTATACACGAACGAGAGGGACGATTATATATATTTTTTATATGAATGTACATAAGATTTTAATATAGACAGGCTCTATCACTAAAACTCAAGCCTTATTGAGATTTGTCTCATCTTATATCTTATACTATGTACTTCTCATATATTTTTCACTGTGTGACTATTTTAATCTACAAATCTCAACAAGAATGTTTTACAAGGTTGTCTTTCTCAGTTGTCATATCCAAACTAGACATTGCTGTAAGCATGATATCAAAACTGAAATGACAATGACAGATAATCTCACATTCAATTGGAACATGAAATGACAAAGACCTTGCATAGATAGAAGACAAAATGACACAACCGATTTCAAAGCAATGCGTAAATTGCCGTGTAAACCTTCAAAGTTTCATTCTTGTTGTGCTTTAATGCCTTAATAATTTCGGTTTTTTGTGTATAAATACTTGAAAGTTGCTGCTTATAGCTACCTTATGCTCACCTCCCGTATTCTTCTTAGAGGTGTTAAACGGATGGATCGGATCATTCGCTGACTGGTCATTACAAGTAGCGGGTAAAACGAGCACAGGTAAAAATGACTAGATTTAAACGGGTGTTAAATTTCGTGTCAATCACTCGACTCGCTATGGAAGGACGGACATACGAGTAACCCGTGGATAACAGGTCATCTATCATGGGTTTAGGAGTATTATGAATATTTATTGCAATTTTTTAAAGAAAAAGAATTCATTTAGAGTTTGAATATATTAACTATCTTAATTAATTAAAGAAATATATATATTCAAAATGCACATTCTCAAAAAAATTGTTAGTGACATTCATAATAAAAAATTTAAACATAAAATATTTATTCTCATGATTATAAAAATTAATGAAAGTTTTTGACATTTTTCAATTTATGCCGGGTAAAACCAATGAACCCGTAGATCCGGTTGACCCAATGACGGATCGGTAAAACCCGTGAACCCACGGATCAGATAGGCCTAGTGATATTTGTAAACGGACCAGCCGAATACGGATAAGGATAGTAAAACTTTGACCAATAACGGATGTTTTACGGACGGATTCACTGAAATGCAATTGACTAACTAATACCATAGTAAAAAGATAAGATTACAGAAGGCAGATGCTCTTTCTTCCTGACTGACAGGTGGTTCATTGAGATGTTAAAGTACAAGAGAGACGAAACTTTGGAAATTATATAGCAATTTGCCCCAAATTAATTAACCAAACCAACATACAAAAGAAAAACAAATTAGGATCATCAGAAGCTCAGAACTAACTAAGCATCGATTATTATTTTGGAAAGAAAATCACATCTTTAGAAGTTTCTTCGTTGAGAGAGATGGAAGAGCAAAATGTGAAGGGCCTTCGTTTCTTTAGAGTTCTTTTGCCTAATTTCTCTTCCAAGTTGGTATGCTCTCTCCAATTCAGGCAAAACCTTTTCTTTTTTCATTTTAATCTAAATTCTTTCTCTCATTTGTTTCTTTTTGCATGTCCTTGCAGCTGTTGCCTTGTAATTTCATCAACGAAATCAAAGGTAATGGAAAAGATAAGGCTACCCTATTGAGCCCTCATGGTCAAATGTGGGATGTGTTGTGTTACGAAGAACATGAAAATGTTTACATGGGAGGAGAGAGTTGGCTACAATTCACAAGTGCCAACAACTTAAAAGTTGGGTATTTCCTGGTGTTTCATCACAAGGGTAACATGGTGTTTAGCTTTAGAGCCTTTGATTTGAGCACAAGAGAAACTGCATATTCATCATCACCAACACAAAGTTGTGAGAGAAAGAAGGCAGAGATTGTTGCAGACAACATTATCAAAGAGGAAGACTACAGTATATATACACTTTGCTCTATAATTTTTTATAATATTTTTTACACAAATTTTTTTTTATCTTAATTAGTATGAATATTGATATATTGTGAGAATAAAAATTGTTTTAGATATCATCGAGCAATTTGAGGAACCTTTTTTCAAGAAAAGAAAAGGCGATCAAGAGAAGAAGGAAGATTCTTTCAAAGCGAGATTTGAGCTCATTGTACAGTCTTGTAACCTAAGTGGTCGGCGTTGCTTTGTGGTGAGTATTATTATGCGTATTTTTTTTTTTTTTTTTTGTCATTTCCGAATGTCCTGAAATCGATGTTCAAATTTTAGAGTCCACTTCCATAGCCTATAACTTTTGATCAAGAGAAGCATTTCCCTTTTAGTGACCGCTTGATAATAAGTTATTTGTGCGGAAGCATTTCCCTTTTCCTTGAAAGAAAAAAATTGTCTGCTTGACATAATTTGGGTTGTTTATGTAGAAAATCCCCGAACGAATCTTACGTTCTTGTGACCGCTTAAAGTGGCAGAATGAAGTAACAGTTGAAGATCCAAGTTGTCGAGAATGGAGCGTTGGCCTTCAGCATTGCAATGGATCGCATACCGTCTATATATCAAAAGGATGGTTAGAATTTGCTCGTGCAAACGGGTTAAAAGAAGGAGATAGGTGCTTCTTTGAGCTTGCATCGCAAGCGAAGAACCATCTAACGATGAAGGCGAAGATTATACACACCATCCAATCAGGTCCTCGAATCAAGCCCCTCGGTGCCCGTACTACATCAAATCGTAGAAACTACAAAAGCGTTTCAAGTTTTACGGCCACGATTAAGCCTTACCATCTACAGAGGAATTACATGGTGACACCTCTCTCTCTCTCTGTGTGTGTGTGTGCCCACGCCCGGACGGGTGTGGCTCATATAACAATGTAATTGTGGTGTAAATGATATGCAGCACATTCCGCTTGGATTAATGGAGTCGAATGGGCTTGGAGGATGTAGTGAATTGAGCCTTCGAGATTATCAAGATCAAATGTGGCTCGTTGGCCTTGTTCACCTAAAAGATAGACATAAAACAAAAACCAATATGTCAAAAGGGTGGCTAGAATTTGCTCACGCTAATGAGTTGAAAGAAGGAGATAGGTGCATCTTCAACTTCGAATCGCAAGCGGAGAACCATATAATGAAGGTGAAGATTGTACGCAACACTCCATTTGTGAATCCAATATTCAAGCCCCCAAATATACCGATTACATCAAATTGTAGAAATGACGGAAGCTTTTCAAGTTTTATGACCACGATTAAGCCTTATAATCTCAACAGTAGTTTCATGGTGAGATCTCTCTCTTTCTGTCTACATATATGTATGTTTTGGTACAAACACGCACACGCGCACGTGCGCACAAACGCGTGCATACATGAGTGTGTGTGTGTGTTTATGTTGCAAAATTTCATTAAAATATTATGAACAATCAACAATATTGAGTTACATGCTGTAAACTTTATAAATTGGAAATAAATTCTATGAAGTTTATGTATTTTTCATTATGATACCATGAGCCTTCTTTAATCGACACTTCCATTAACACAAACAATTGCAATTGAAAAACGGTGGATGGTATTCTAATTAAAAGCAACAAAAGTTCATTTAAATTAGAAGCAACATTCTAATTTTATTTGTTAGCACTTTGTAATGTATACAGTTTTTATATAAGAAACATTAATAGTTCATGGTACTTTAGTGAAATTTAGCATATGCTTCTATTTATCTATCTTTAATTCATCTGACAATGCAAATGTCACATAAATGATATGCAGTACATTCCAATAGAATTTGTGGAGTGTAACGGGCTTGAAAGATGCAGCGAATTGTGCCTTAAGGATTCTAAAGATCGAATGTGGCTCGTTGGCCTTGCTCACAAAAAAGGAGAGAGAAAACAAACCTATATATCGAAAGGATGGCTAGAATTCGCTCGCACAAATGAGTTGAAAGGAGGAGATAGGTGCATCTTCGAGTTGGTATCGCAAGCGAAGAACCATGTAATGAAGGTGAAGGTTGTACAAAACACCCCAATTGTTCATCCAATCAAGCACCCAAAAATAGAGAGTACATCAAATGGTAGAAATTACAGAATCCCCGCAGGTTTTATGACCATCATTAAGCCCTACAATCTCAAGAGTAACTTCATGGTGAGCCCCCCCCCCCCCCCCCCCCGCCCCCCCCACCACGGCTAAATTGCAGTAAATTACCATGAACTAATCTCCATATTAGACATAATTACCATGTACTTTATATATTGCAAACAAGTAATATGAACGTAGCCAGTTCCAAAAATATACCAAGAACTTTCACTGTTTTTCACTTTAATAACTTTTTTAAAAATTTATAATTTCATTTAATAACATACGAAATAAGCTCAATTGAGAAACAATCAATGGTACTAAATTAAAGCCACTGAAAGTCAATGGTCTTTATTTCCTTTTTCCAATGTCACAGTATTGGTATTTATATATAATTTGTAAAATTCCATGGTAATTATATAAAACACATCATAGTTTCATGGTATTTTTGTGAAATTTGCCTCTATCTTGATATAAAATGTGGAGTAAATGATATGCAGTACATTCCGCTTGAATTTGTGGAGTCAAATGGATTGGATCGATGCAGCGCATTGAGCCTTAAAGATTCTAAAGATCGAATGTGGCTTGTTGGCCTCACCCGCAAAAGAGATAGAGAGAAAAAACTGAGCTACATATCGAAAGGATGGCTAGAATTTGCTTCCGCGAACGAGGTGAAAGAAGGAGATAGGTGCATCTTTGAGTTGGAATCAGTAGCGAAGGATAACCATATACTGAAGGTGAAGATTGAACAAGACAATCCAATTGTTACTCCTATTAATCCCCCAAAATCACAAGCTACATCGATTTGTGGAAACTACAAAAGCTTCTCAAGTTTTATGACCACAATCAAGCCTTACAACCTTAATTACATGGTGAGCTCCCCCCTCGCATACTGCACGCTCTCACACACACCTCACACACATGCATGCGTGTATCTATCCGTTTGTGTATGCACGTGTGCATTTGTACGTATGTACGCGCGCGTGTCTATATGCTTAATTGTACATATGTACGCACGTCTCTCTCTCCCTCTGTGTGAGAAAAATGGGGTAACGTTGTCATAGAAGGGAATTTCCTTCTATGGCGTCGAAAAAATATACATTCCACGATGTTTTTCGACGATCGGCATCCATAATCATCATTTTTACCATGTAAGATGTGGATACATCGAATTTCATGTGATTCCATCACTTTTCACCGTTGATTTAGTGGATGCAAAATTAATGGTTTGCTGACAATAAAACTTTTTACATTGCTAATTAAGCGTTGAAAAGTGGTGGAATCATATGAAATTTGGTGTATCCATATTTTACATGATAAAGATGACGATGATGGGTATATATATATGAGAATAATGAATAAAAGAAACCTTAGGAGGCTTTTTCGTTAGGTGGCGTCAAAACTCTATATCCTCCGCGATTTTTTCGACGATCGGCATCCATCATCATCATCTTTATCATCATCATCTTTATCATGTAAGATGTGGAAACTCCAAATTGCATATGGGAAAATGCAACATATTTTGTTCATGTTTTTTTCAACGCAATAGGAGCAAGGGTGCCATAGGAGGGAATTTGCTCATATGAGGTCCAAATTTTTTTTTTCGACGATTGGCATCCAGAATCTTCATCTATACACCATCTAGGATGTGGACAAACCAAATTTTATATGATTCTATCACTTTTACACCGTTGATTTAGTGGATGCAAAATCAACGGTTTGCCGACAATAGAACTTTTTATATTGCTAATTGAACGGTGAAAAAATGGTAGAATCAAATGAAATTTGGTGTGCCCGCATCATAGATGATAAAGATAATGATGAGTGCCTATTCCTCTCTCTCTCTCTCTCTCTCTCTCTCTCTCTCTCTATATATATATATATATATATGAGGTTTTCAGACATAACTACCATAAACTTAGAAATTGTAAATTAATATCATTTACATAGATTTTCAGACATAACTACCATAAACTTAGAAATTGTAAATTAATATCATTGACATAGACACTTGCAAATAATACTATGAACTTTTGGTGCTATTATTTTAGTATCATCAATTGATTTCAATTGCGATTGTAACTCTCAATTGCAATAGTATGTTGCTGAAATTAAAATCAACTGGAAGTTAATAGTATTTATTTGCAATTGACTAAAGCCTTGGTACTTACTTACAATTAATAAAGTTTATGGTATTCATGTCCAAAATACCGATATTCCATTGTAATTTTGTGAAATTTATGTCTGCATGTCTATATATCTATCTCAATTCATATTGATACAACAATGTTGCGGTGGCGTAAATGATATGTAGCACATTCCACCTGAATTTTTGGAGTCAAACGGGCTCGAAAGATGCAGTGAGATGCGCCTTAAAGATTCTAAAGATCAAATTTGGCTTGTTGGCCTCGCCCTTAGAAGAGATAGGGACAGAGCTAAAAAACGCACCTATATATCGAGTGGATGGCGAGATTTTGCTCGGAGTAACAACTTGGGTGCAGGGGATGTATGCATCTTTGAAATGGCCGTAGAAGAGAAGGGAAATGTTGTGCATGTTCATGTTCAGAAAAGACTGCAATTGAATTAGTGGTCGGACAAAAACTTTGTTTGTTCAGAGTTGTGTACATATTTTTTTGATAGTAGAGTTGTGCACATTTTTATTTGAACTAGCAGAAATGTTTTGGAAGGGGGGTGGTTTTGAATTTATAAGAAAACTAGCAAGTGACCCCGCACCATGCACGGGTAGTTGTGTAGGAAAAAAATACTTTCCATATGTTTTGCAACAATCTATATTGAATAGTGATAACTCATGTGAAAATAAATACAAATAATTTGTCTGAAAATATGGTGTGCGATTCGAATTAAAACTAAAGTTACTGAAAACAGATGAGGACGGTACATATGAACAAAATATGTTGTATTTTTCTAAATTAAATTGGATTTTAAATTCATTTTCTGCATAAGGTTTTGTTAAAATTTTTAAGTAAGGCATGAACTTATTAGATGGATGCTTTTTTAGAGCTCGCCCCTTAGCAAAACATCTAAACTAAGTCAATCCTATCATGTTTCGACTAAATATATATTAGTTAATACAATATATCTAAACATAACTCGATTTCAATTTAGAACAAGAAAACATGAAAATTTTAAACAAATCTGAAAGTTGTCTCAAATGGAGATTTTAAGACAAAATTAAATAAAGAAAGATAACTTAATATTTTAAATAAGTAGTTTCATAAAAACATTGAAATAGAATCGTATATTTGTCGAGAGATTTCCATTGTTTGAGATTTCCTTGTCAAAATAGCTCAAAATCACAATATCAATTTTTTATATAGGAAAAAACTATTTTGTAGGAATCAATAAAATAAGAATAACTTTGCTATTGACGTGGGTTAACCAGTTCAATTAGATTTTCTTTGTTGAATGAATTTTTTTACAGGAAAAGATTGAGTTTTTTTTTTATTGTGGAAAAAGAAATTTGACGTTGAGACGGAAAACTATCATATACTCTTCTTAATTAAGTTACTTTTTAATTATGTTTAGACAGTAATAATTTTATAAGAATTGTCGTGAAGATATGAATATATGATTGGGGTCAGAGATTTGAAGGTCGCTATCATTAAGAAAAGGTGTTTCATATTTTTTTTCGAGCCCTTTGTCAATCTTCATTAATTGAAAATGAAGGAGCCAAACACAAATTTCATTAAAAAAAAGTTGGATAAAGTTTCATTTTCCGGCCCATACAATGAGAATTCATTAGAATGAAGGGGCCAAATGCAAATTTCATTAAAATAGAAAGGGCTGAATCTAATTTTCCATGAGAAATCAATACCGGCATTAAGAAAAATTCAGGGGCAATTTAGGAAACGAAAAGGTTGAATTCAAACTTTCAAGCTTGTAGTAGGGTTTTTATATACGAGAACAATGGAGGAAAAGCTTTGAAGCAAGGCTTTTATATACGAGAATAATGGTGGAAAGAGGGCCTAAGATGATTTTTCATCATGTGTTGTCAAAATACTATATTCTCCATCATTTTATTCAATGATCGTCACCGCTTATCTTGATTTTTATCGTCTGATATGTCGATACACCAAATTTCATTAAATTCTAACACCTTTTCACCGTTGAATTAACAATGTAAAAAGTTCTATTGTCAGTAAACCGTTAATTTTGCATCCATTAAATCAACGGTGAAAAGGCGATGAAATCACATGAAATTTGGTGTATCTGCATCTTATACGATAAAGATGAATATGATGGATGCCGATCGTCGAAAAAAATGATGGAGAATGTATTTTTTTGACGCCATAGAAGGAAATTGCACACATTTTCTCCATTGTGTGTGTAATGGAGAAAAGAGTCCTTAGGAGGGAATTTATTTCAATGGCGTCGAAAAAATACAACTTCCACCATTTTTTCCGACGATTAGCACCCATCATCACCATCGTTATCATCTAAGATGTGCAAACACCAAATTTCATGTGATTCCAATACCTTTTCACCGTTGTATTAGCAATGTAAAAAGTTCTACTGTCGGTAAACTATTAATTTTGCACCAACTAATTCAACAGTGAGAAAATGGTCTAATCACATGAAATTTGATATATCCATATCTAGATGATGTATGTTGATAGTCGAAAAATAAAGCAGGGTGCATTTTATCGACACCATAGGAGGAATTCCCTACTCTTTATATATATAGAATAATGGAGAAAAGAGGCCGTGGTAGGCATTTTTTCGTTAGGTGGCGGCAAATAATTACACCCGCCACCATTTTATTCAACGATCGGCACCGGATATCTTGATTTTTATCGTCTAATATGTCGATACACCAAATTTCATTTGATTCTAACACCCGTTCACCGTTGATTTAGTAATGTTAAAAGTTCTATTATCAATAAACCGTTAATTTTGCACCCACGAAATCAACGGTGAAAAATATTAGAATCATATGAAATTTGGTGTATCGACATATTAGATGATATAGATCAAGATGGTCGATACCGATCGTCGAATAAGGGCCAGTTCGGATGAACAGTGTGAAACTATGTTTTTAAAACCATGATTGTGAAGCCACAGTTTTGTAACCAAACCACATTTTGGATGTATTCAGAGAAGCGTGGGAAAAGCTAAGTTTAAAATTAAAAAGAGGGGCCGCCATTTTTAGAAATAACTTAGACCTTTATAATAAAAATACAAAATCAGAAAATGGATGGGACCCACTATTTTTATATGGATGGAGCCCACCATTTTCATGAGTGCTTGAGAGGGTCGGTTGCTCTTTAATTGGCCAAAAAAAAACAAAATTAAAGAGGGCCCCCCAACCCCTCTTCTCTCCGCTCAACTGAGCAGTGGGGAAAGCCCGTCTCTCCCCGTTGAGCGTGGGACGGCGAGCGGTGGGGAAAGCTCGCTTCTCCCGTTGAGCGATGGAGCGGCGAGACGTTGAGCGGTGTGAAACCGCTAACGTTCGGGGGAGCGGCGAGCGCCGCTCGTCCGAATGGGCCCTAAAATAGTGAAGGTATAGATATTTGCCATGGCCTAACGAAAATGCCTTCTAAGGACCTATATATATATATATAGAGAGAGAGAGACCCGCATCATGCATGGGAACGCGAAGCATAAATTAAATACATCAAAAATGACCATATATACGTATACAATCAAAACATTAAGCACATATTAAATATATGCCATAAGAGCCTCAAAGTTCAGAAGAATATTCATATACAACCAAAACATCAGGTACATACTGATACTAAATTACAATCATGTTTATGAGGGGCAATATATATACATGGTACGATCAAAACATTAAGCACAATCAAAGTTGACCGATAAAAGGGACCGCAACATAAAAGGCAACGATCAACCTTGTGTTGAAAACATAGAAAATCACAAAATTGTAAAATAGTAAAAAATTGAAACATTGAAATCCACAAGTTTGGGGGAGTTTATATGAAGAAAGGATTATCGACGGACCATGCTCTTTCACCGTCTCTTGATACCATACCAGATGTTCTTTCTCTGCTCCCGGTCTATAGCGACCCAAAATTTGAATTAAAGCTTTAGCCAGCTAAAATGCAGAATTTGTGCACAAGAGACCTGCTTATTAAAGAGTAAACATGCATGCACCTTAGGGTGTACAAGAGAACATTGAAGTCTACAAATATATTTACACATGAAGGCATTAATGTGGAGTTTCTTACATATTTGAACGCATCAAGTAAATCCCAATTATAACTGTAGTAATTCATCATCTCTTACTCAAAGCTACAACTGTCGTAATTTGATGCAAAAAAATATATGTTTTGCTCAGAAACACGCGTTGCTGCCGGGGATGTTCACACAAAGGGATGAAAAATATTGGAAGCTTGAATCGGCATGTGAGCAGCACAAAGGATGAAAGAATCAAAAAATATAGGTATACTAAATTTGTTTGAGAAATGTCATGATTCGATATCTGATCAAGAAAAAAGATCAAAGACTGGAAAAAGACTAGAAAAAATAAGGAAAACCTAAATTTGTTTGAAGAATCCAAGATCAAGAAACAGAATTGGGTGATTGAATTGATACCTGATCAAAATGGTTGACCCTTTTCATCTCCGATTGATTCCGATTTCAATTTTGAAAACCCTAGAAATTGATTGAATCGATGAGCAACGGACAATGGAGATTTAGTAGTCAAAGGGCGGGGATTGAATTGCTCCTCAAAGGATGGTGAAGCCTTTATTGATGAAACAAAAATGAAGCCTTTCTTCTTCTTTCCCATTCTCTCTTCTTCTCTTTCTCCTGCTCCTTCCTTTTTGCTTTTCTTCTATTTTTTCTAGCGGTATATCTCTCTCTCGCGCTCTCTCTCTCTCTCTCTCTCTCTTTAAAGAAAGAAGAATAATTGAGAACAGTTGGCAAAAATGGTGGAAAATGTTAGCTTTTGAGGATAGAGAGCAAATTAGGATAAAAAAAGCTCCAGGTACAGCTCCAACGTACAGCCATTTTGATATATAATATGATGATGATAATAATAATAAGAGAATAATGGAGGAAAGAGGCCATATGAGGGAATTTCCTTCTATGACGTCGAAAAAATACAATCTTCATCATTTTTTTTGACGATCGGTATCCATTATCATCATCGTTATCATCTAAGATGTACATACACCAAATTTCATGCGATTCCACCATTTTTTCACCGTTGAATTAGCAATGTAAAAAGTTCTATTGTCGGTAAACCATTAATTTTGCACCAACTAAATCAACGGTGAAAATATGGTATAATCACATGAAATTTGGTGTATCCACATCTTATATGATAAAGATGGAGATGATGTATGCTGATCGTCGAAAAAAATTATGGAGCATGTATTTTTCCGACGCCATAGAAGGAAATTCCCTCTTATGGCACATTTCCTCCATTAACCCCTAATAATAAATATAATAATAGTAGATGGCCCCTGCACAAATGTGTGCTGCTTGTCTAAAGGAAAAATGATTTAAGCGTTTGGTAGTACCTGCAGGTTTCCGAATTGGTTCGTTTTTCCTGAAGAAGCATTTGGTAGAGATATGATTGGTTCTCCCACATACGAAACATAATTTTTTCTTTGTTCGTTGGCTTGTGACTTTTGCTCTGGTTTAGACCTTTTTTAAATTGTTTTCTTTTGAATTTATTGTTTTTAGGTCTAAATTGGTTTCCTTAGGAACAATTTTATTAAAACTTTCAGTCAGATTGACTTTATTATAATTTTTAGTACCAGGATTAAGTACACCCCTTCTTTGTTTGTCAATTCTAATGGAATTCATAAAATCAAAGAGTGTAAGTGAATTTTGGTTCATCCGAAATTGGTTGGCAAAGACATCCTACGATGGCGGAAGTGTTAGATATGTATGCCCTAGATGCCATTATTGTATATTATAGTAGATGCTTGGACATATGTATGAACAGAACAATATTGATCGATATGATAGTATACTATCTGGTTTGTCTTTATCTTAACAAGTGTGTGCGTGTATAATTTTTACTTGCTATTACATATTATTGATGCATGTTGATAAAGTCCGTAGGATTTTTGCCTGATTACCAAGATTATGATAGAGATCATACTAACGAGACCTGGGTAGTTTATAAGTACGTCCTTAAATATTCCTAGTCGTGAGAGTATCGAGAATGGGCATTGATACTCCAGAGTAGACTAGTGTATACGTTTTTTGACCTGGATTGGGGTGATGCCTGTTCCCACGGATATTGGTGTTAGACACCAAAGATTGTATACAGGTGTTAATTAGAGAATGAGTACACCGAACGGACTCGCCAAGAACTCCTATATTGTATTATATCTACCGTCAGATAGAAGTTCTCAGGTGACATGAGTATAGGGTAGTCTGTAAACTGGAGATCGTCATAGAGTCTTGCGTGTTTCCTACTGTGCTTTAATTGTTACCCTATCACGGTTTTAAATAGCCGTCCAAACAGGTTTTAGTTAGGTATTGTCCCAAAACACATAGAGACAATGAGAGATCGGATAGGTTTCGTCTCTCCAGATATTGGAAATTGATGTCGTGTTGTGCCTGATCGACCTTAACCATAAGTCCCTAGCTAGGTTGGATGAGATAAACGGATAAGAGTTATCAGTTGTATCTTTTTGGTTACAGGTTTATTGGCACGACTTATCAGTTATTAGAGGTCTGACAAATGCCTCCCTCCAGACTTGATATGCGACACTCTCAGAAGAACAGACTGGACTGTACGGAGACTGTCATTATAAGGCTCTGTTGGATTTCAGACGAGCTAGCTTGTCGATCTTTCTATTCGCTCAATATCTGAATAGCCGTTACGTGCAACTAGTACCGCTGACGTGCTTGTGGGATTTTAATATGATCATATCTTACTGCCAGCGTATTGATGAGTATTTAGTGTCCCACACAGAGATTTTCTAGCACATGCGAAACGATGTAGGGCACATATGGGATACATGCAGGAGTTTGAGTATGCACGTGTATGCGATACACGTATTATAATCGGGCGTTTATTGATATTAGCCGGATTATATATGATATAGCCGGATTATTAAATCAAGTGATTTAATAATTATATATATATATATATATATATATATATATATATATATATATATTAAATAAAAAGTGTTGATTTAATATATATATATATATATATATATATATATATATCAATTAATATCATGCTCTATTTATTATTTTCTCTTCTCTTTATTATATATTTATATGTGATATACATATATATTTGTGTCGCGGTGGATGATACAAATTAGATGGGTGTATAAGAATCACATTTGAATGAGGATAAGAATAAAGAAATTTATCATTTTATCTTTTAAGATAAAAAGAAATGAGTCATTTATAAGATATTGTGGGGAATGAGTGACACATTCTTGTTTTATCTTCAAAAGATAACCATGGCTAAATCTCATTCTTATCACAATTCCAAGTTCATTCTCTTTCATCTTCATTTTCTTTATTTCCTCTCTTAAATTTATTTTCTTGAGAAAAAGAAAAGTAAAGAGAAGAAAAATAGAGAGCTAAAATCCTACATCATCTATCTAAACCTACTTAGCAAATTAGTTTAGATAGTTACTTCACTACCTTTCTAGTTTGTGAAGTGATAGCGTGCGTTGGTATAATCTCAAGATGGATCATCTTAGGCCAAGGGGATCATCATCAAGCTCGATTAAGGATTCAAGGAGTTCACTTGGAGATCAAGGGTGAGAAGACGAATGCGCTAAAAAAGTTGTAGTTTCGACTTTTACCTTAGTTTCTTTTCTTTTAGTTGCAAGTTCATGTGTTTAGATAGTATCCTAGGCATGGTTAGTCTTTGCCTTTTAGATTTTTTGAAAACCAACACTACTTGCTTCTAAATTCATACTAGAGTGCATAGACTTTCCTTTCATGGTATCAGAGCCGGTTAAAGACTTGAACTTGGTTGAATTTATAGTTTCGATCACGAAAGTTTTCCATTTTTCATTTCTGAATTTTTGAAGCCTCTGTTGTTTTTAAAACTAGACCTGAAACTTTTTTTAACTATACCAGAGTGTTGTAATCATTATGAGTATGACATGGTATGAAGGACCCACAATTCAATGATAAAACTGTCATTTTACCGCAATTAGCGGCCAAGTTGTTGAGTTGTGGGGTCATTTTCTCACAGTGGTTTCGATGTTTAGAAATAGGATTTTTGGTTACTTTGATTCATTCCATATTTTGATATGATCATGTTTGGATGTATGGAAAGTTTTTTGATCGAAATCGTAAATTCATGGTTGTTCCGTATTATGCTAATATGTTGGGAAACATCGCTAATTGCTATATGTATCAATTAGTCGAGATTGCGCATTAGATAGTTGTGATGATGTTATGTTGTTCTGATATAAGTTTAGTTGGATCGTCGTGACGAATCGCCACGTGTGAATGTAGATATTTTTCAATGTAAATTCATGTAATCATTTACGATGTATATTCTTTTATTGAGGCATACGGGGTTAAGGTCACTGCCGCCATTTATTGTATATTTTTTTACATTTCTGCTAGGACTGACCCAAGGAGGAATGTACAAGCTACCGGGTATTCAAAGTGCCGGGTTATCCACTCACTTCGATGAGGGGGGTTGCCTCACTTCGATTACTTGGTGGGTAGCTTGTCTCACTCGTAAGGGTCTAAGATATTCACACATGGGCTATTCGGACGACTGTGGAATCCGTATTTTTGTTAACAACTAACACGAAAAGCGGAGTTCCTAGTATATCCTCTATTCCTATCTTTTATTTCTTCTGCTGCTGTGATGCCATTATATCATGCCTGAGACGAATGCTTATATATATAATATTTAGTAGATGCTATTTATGTTTTGCATTCGTGTTAGCCCTGCCCTCACTCTGCCGTAAATTAAGTAACCTTACGGTGAAGACCCGGGGCCTGTGGAGAATGCGGATGGCATAAATGTACGTTTTATTTTCGTTGTTTCTGGTGTGATAGGAGTTAAATGAAGGGACATCATTAATTTGATTAATGAAAAGAAATAAACCTAAATTGATGTTGCATGAACCAAATTTGAAATTTACTCGGCTTTTTCATGAAACAACAATTGTTTCAAATGCAGAATTTAGACCACTCCTTTTCAAAAGCACTAGGTTCTACAACGATATCAAGTTCATTATGTTAAATTTTTTCATCAAAACCAGCCGTAACCCTCCGTCATTTCAAATAGATACCATTTAGTATTCGTGCTATGTTTGTTGGCATCCGTCAAGATATAGTGAATGGTAGCTAAATGATAATTATCTGTAGCATGAGATGCGATTGGTAGGGACACTCATACAACTTTGTTGGAATCTGTCAAGGGTATGTGTGGATGGGTTCAAATCAATCAAGAAATGACGGGTGGAACTTGACTAGCGACCTATAGTTTGTTGGCATCCGTAAAGATCATAGGTTTGTTAGGGGTAAGAAATTATATTGGGAGTTTCAAATGTTGAAATTTACAATGAGATTGCATACCTTCTATGTTCTCCGCCGAAAGACGCGACCGAGACGTTGGGACGTCCGGCCTGAATTTCGAGGGCAGATGCTATTTGGTGCTATCCGTCCACCTCTCCGAAGATGCCAAGTTGATTTATGACACCATGTATCGAAGGTTTAAACGGATGCGGCCGGTGTAGCAGACTTCGTCAGATTCCCCCTCGTTGAGGGTTTTTTGATTATGGGGACGCTCTTCCCTGCAGGCGCAAGCCCCTGCAGTTAATTACGCTACCACATCGCCGTAACCACTTTCTCCTTCTCCAGATGGTCACTTCGTGTCGTGTGTGTTTGTTTTGTTTTTGGTTGCCCGTAGATTGTATACGGAGACTAATTTATGTTGTCATCCGTAGGGCGTGGATTAGTCCAAATCCGTATTTTCTTAGATTTGGATTTGGGGTTGGGTTTAAGGATGCGTTGGTCTCATTTGAGACTAAGATCAAATTAAACGTTTGTTGAGGATACGTTAGTCTAATTTTAGACTAAGATCTACTCAACAGGATCATTTAGATCCAACAAAAGAGCATTTAAGCTCTATTGCTTTAATTTAGCGACTTTGCGGTCCATAAGTTTAAGGACATACGGTTCAAGGTTAAGGACATCATAGTCCATGGGCTTAAAGACCCCACAGTCCAAGGTTAAGGACATCATAGTCCATGGGTTTAAGGACCCCACAGTCCATGAAGTTTAAGGACATCATAGTCCATGGGTTTAAGGACCCCACAGTCCATGAAGTTTAACGACATCATAGTCCAGTTTAAAGACGTCATAGTCTGTAAAGTTTAAGGACATCATAGTCCATGAGTTTAAGGACCCCACAATCCATAAAGTGTTTGGTTGTCGAGACCCGTCACCTCTCTGAAGACGTTGAAGGATTACAACGACAAATATCAGAGGAGTGAAGAGATGTACCCTTGGACCAATTTTGGTTGGGAGATCTGTAGTCTAATTGGGACTAAGATCTGAGATTTATGAGCATATAGGCTTAATTAATCTGAATTAGGGGTTTATAGCCAATTTTGGCTCGGCCCACTCAGTTAAAATGTTAAACATTTGACAATATGAGCATTGATTTGGGTTCTGACAGCCTTTCTGCCTTTTATTGAATGCTGAGCATTTATAATAGTTCTTGGGCTTTATTCATAGAACAATTTATGGTCTTTTAGTGCACATGTGAGGAACACATGGTGCGCTTGGCTCTAGGGCCAGTTAATGAGCGCAAAGCGCTTCTGTGATATAGCGCACATGTGAGGAGCACGTGGCGCGCTTGGCGCTGAGCGCCAGTCCATGAGCGCAAAGCGCTAGTTTATGAGCGCAAAACGCTATTTGTTGAGTGACGCACACGTGAGGAGAACGTGGTGCGCTTGGCGCCAGTCCATGAGCGTAAAGCGCTATTTGTTAAGTGGCACACACGTGAGGAGCACGTGTGCGCCAGTCCATGAGCGCAAAGCGCTATTTGTTAAGTGGCGCACACGTGAGGAGCACGTGGTGCGCTTGGCGCTGTGCGCCAGTCCATGAGCGCAAAGCGCTATTTGTTAAGTGGTGCACACGTGAGGAGCACATGGTGCGCTTGACGCTGTGCGCCAGTCAAAGAGCGTAGAAGCGCTTCTGATCAGTTTTGTGATCTGAGAAATAAATTCTCGTTTATAAGAGACTTTGTCTCAAGATTCTAGGAACAAAGTTCTTATTTTATAGGAGAGATTTCAATCTCTTATTCTGGTGAAAGGTTTTGCCTTTATGGATCTGTGATCCTAAAAGAATTGAATTATTCTCCCCCCTTTTTTTATAATGAGATGTTCATGATCTCTTTTTGTAAAAGACCTTAGTCTTATAGATCTATGATCTGTGAGAAGAATTATGTTCTTCTTCTTTAATGAGATTTTTCTTATCTCTGTTTTTTTTACCTTGAAGAAAAGTTCTTCTTCTACCGAGAGCTTGCTCTTCTTTCTGAGATTTCTCAAAGGTTATAGGGGGGTTCCTTTGTATGAGACTTGAAGTCTTGTGGCCTTTATATAGTGAAGGCTGATTTGTTCAATCGGTTAAGGAGATCTTTTCTCCAATTGATTTGGGAATTTTCCTATCGTTGGATCTTTGATCCAAAGGCTTCTGATTTACAGAAGGCAATCTTCTTGTTTTTAACAAGATTGGGAAATTTTCCCCATACAGAATTTATTCTGTATTTTGGTGATTTTTAATCACCTTTGGATCATTGATCCAACGGTGCTCTGATTTACAGAGCACAATCTTTTTGTTTGGAAAGATTTTGAGGAATCTTTCCTTAACAGAATTTTATTCTGGTCAATTGATGATTTTTAATCATGTTCGTTGGATCTTTGATCCAATGGTGGAGAACATTTAGTTCTAGCGCCAGCGCACACGTGCTTTGCACATGCTGCGCTGCTTAGAGTGCAGCGCTCTTAGCGCCAGCGTACACGTGCTTTGCACGTGGTGCACTGCTCAGAGTGCAGCGCTCTTAACGCCAGCGCACACGTGCTTTGCATGTGGTGCGCTACTTGGGGTGCAGTGCACTTGGAGCTGCTATGAAGCGATGCTTCATTTCAAATTTTGAAATTTGAATACAGCTTTACTTTGATTGAGGGAAACAAATGCTCCCCCACCGTTGCGCTCACGTGGCCTACACATGAGTGCTGCGGTGGCAGCATCTCTGCCATTGGATCAACTCAGAAGTTGAAACGACATCTCATTGCCTATAAATAGGACCCTTGGCCCTTGAGATGATCTCTGTTCATCTTCTTTCTTGTTTTCTGAGAATTTTTATTTTCCTTCAGAGCATAGCTCTTTGTCTTAAGAACTTCCTTAAGGACAGAACTCTGTCAAAATTTAGGTAAAGATTAAATCTTTTAAAGGATTATTTAATAATCTAGGGTTTCACCCATTAACAGAGCTTTGCTCTTCATAGATCTTCGATCTAAAGAAAACCTTTTTTTAGGGTTTTATTAACAGAGCTTTGCTCTCTTGAAATCATAGATCTAAAGAGATCTTTCGGTTTCTTAACACATTAACAGATCTTTGCTCTTTTCAAATCATATAGATTTGTTAATCTCTTATGAAGAACTCTTAGAGTTTGTTCATAGATCTTGAAGATCTCAGAATTTTTAATTCATTAAAAAATTTTATTTTAAGTTTTCTGATGGGTTATTCCATCACTTTTACAGAGCAAGGCTCTTGAGGAATTTTTATTCCTATCATCATCAGAGTTGACAGATGTCACTCTGTCACAGAGCATTGCTCTCAAGGGGAGATTTACTCCTTGGCTCTAGAGGTCCTCATTGAATGAGAATCTTTTGAGGATTTCCTCATTTAATGACAGTCTCATCAAATGATGAGACTGTTTTATTAATGATGAACTGTCATCTAGATTATATGGGTCTCCTTTGGTCCCTTTTCACTGCATTGCAGTGCGGTACGGATTTATAGTACTTAGTGATAGAACTTAATCTGTAGCATTGGCGGCTGAAAATTTGTTCTTTTCCGCGCAGGTACTATGTCTTTCGACACTTCCATCCCGTTCGTCCGTTCGGAAGGCGGATTCCCCGAAGCGCCCGTAGACCGAGAAGTTTTTGCACTGATCAAAGACCATGATCCAGAGCGGAAGAATCTCCATTTGTGGGGAACATGGTACAATCAAATCATCAAAGGTCGTCGGAGTTTTTCTTGCGCGACACCTTCGGATCCTATTTCGGCAATCCCTTATGCAGATGCACCCCCGATAAACTATGCTGTGGAGGAGGTGAATTGGATTTCAGAGGGTCTCCTTCGGCCTTCTATGGCCGCAATACCCGTGCAGCCGCCGGTGACTTTGGACACTTTAGGGCGGCGCATATGTCAGGGCGAGTCACGCCCTTGGGGACATCCATACAACATAGGACTAACTCCCCGTCACCCAGCCGGATATCTGCAGTGGGCCCGATACATCTTATCGACGAAGAAGTCACAGCTGCTAAGGCTCGGATTGTACCCTACGATCTATGCTTCTTTGTTCCAGTATTCCACACCTCCTACAGGTGGGTCAAGGCATTTCTGGAGCAATGGAACATTTCGACCCACACCTTCCTCTTATTGGATCGAGAAGTCTCCATTTCTTTGGAGGAATTTGCTGAGATCTCTGGTTTACCCGTTAGGGGAGAACATTACGAGGAGCTGCTTCCTTCGGATGAATACATTTTTGCCACCAAATCAGTGGTAATGGGTCTTATCCCGGAAAATGCTATTCAACACCAATTCCCGAGTTTGATAAAGGTGCTGAATATCTATGAGAACGTTTTTCTCGAATCCGGAGGTCGTGTGGGTAATTTTACGGATTTTATTGCTCATTTTCTCCGCTCGGAAGTACTGTCGAAGGAAGCCACAAAGTTCGCCAAACTTGACGATCCTTTTGGCTTAGGTTTGGGTAACCTGCCGACGGTGGAGGCGGATCAGAAGAGTTTCTTTCTCCCCGACACCTCGGTCGTCCCTTTTGCAGAGCTTGCAGCTCCTAGGATCGACGAAGAAACGTTCTTTTTGGGGTTTCTCGAGCTATGGCTGAGCTGGTTTGCGCTTCCGATGCACCCTCTCCGTATGAGGCCGTCCATCTTCTACCTAGCGCATCGAATGGTTGCTGGGATGCAAGCGGCCGTCGGAATTGCTGGGTTAGCCCATTTGTATCACGGCCTCAGCTTGGCAGCAGACACTACTGAACCAGGGGTGCAGCCTGTAAACTTCTCGATGCATTATTTCACCTCATGGCTCGAGTTGCACGTGCTTGGCGTCATCGGTATCCACAGAAGGCCTTGCTTTTATGACAGGTGTAAGTTCCCTCGGATCATGCGGCTAGTCGACGCATCCATCGTAAATCCGACACCGCGGGAAGCTAGGGGTTTGCTCCTTCGTCCGCGCATGGTTGGAGATGGCATGTCCTTCACCGATAAAATTCTGACCGTCGGCCAGGAATCCGCGAAAACGGTGCTGCCATTGCAGGACATTTTTAAAGACGGGGCCTCTGTCTTGAAAGCTCGGGAGATTCTTCATTTATACTCCATCAGGTCGGGCTTTCTCGTATTTAGGCAGAATGATTCGGCGTTGTTCATGAGATACAACCCGCATCATTTCGCCCAGCAGTTAAGCTATAATCAGGACGTCCCACTTGAGGCTTTCTTGGCAGACCCGGCTGCTATTGAAGAGGGTATCCGAAGTGCGTTGCATCATTTTATGCGCCTAAACATAGGGTCCAACTTCTTCATCAATGAACCGAACTGTGTTCCGAAGGCCCTGAACATGTATGTGGTGTGGTATCAACATTCGATGGGCGCCGTCATTAGGGAAGAAAAGCGATTGCTGCTTGATCGCAAGGGCACCGCCCCGGCTGGTAGCCCTGCCGTTCCCTTGAAACGACGGACCATTGTCCGTCCTCACTTGAGGGAAGCTGCTGCGGCTGTGGTACCACGTGATATGCCTGAGCTGCCCCAACCCTGTGCTCCTATAAAAGTGGTAGCTGCGGCGTCTCCTAAGTCAGGGGTGGGTACGGAAATTAGGACTCACCGCCCGAAGTTGCCCGCTAAACGCAAGCTCGTGTTACCGACGACCGGGACTCGCTCGCAGAAGAAGAAGAAGTCGATTCTTTCTGCAGACGTTGTACTCGGCCAGGAGCCTCATGCTCCTTATTGCAAGGGCCTAAGCGAATATGGGACCAACGATGGTTTATTTATGGCGCCGGATGATACTGATCTGGAGGCTGCCATCGCAGCTTCCGAGCGACTAGTTAGGCACAAGGTAGGACTGATCACCCTCGCTGAGTCAGGTAGTCTTCAGTCGTATCTTTTTGTCGTTGCATTACATTTTTATTATCGCGTTTTGACTGACACTTTTTCTTTAACAAGCGTTTCCACTGAAGAGGCTCTCGCGGCTTCTCTAAAGACTTTTGAGGAGGAAGAGAGGCTTCACGCTTCGTTGGGCCTTGGTATATTTCGGCTCATTGTGCCTTCATTCCCTTTTTCTTCATGGGTATTCTGACCCCTTTTTCATCTTATCGCAGGGACTAATTCAACCCAAGTTATCTCGAGTGCCGTGCCGATTTCACAGGGTGGTGCGGAGATGCTTCCAAGGCCAGCTGCTGAAGTCCCAGCTCCCTCAACATCGCCGAGAGAAGCTTCGCTTAAACAGCCGATGACGGACGCCATAACGGCTCCAGAGGTAGCTCCTGGCTCGAACGATGACGTCTCCTTGGCGGAGGTCTTAAGAAGATCATCTTTCACGGCCCAGGCAGAAAGGAAGCGCAGGAGGCGTGCAGCAAGAGAATGTAACGCTGCCTTGGCTGTAGGTGCAGGCTCGAGCGCTGCTTCCCCTGTCCCTGCTTCTTTAGAGGGTGCTCCGTCCGCCCTGTCTACCGCTCATAGACAGGCGGTACGCGCAGCTCAGGAAGCGATTGAAAAGCCGTCCCAAGGTAACGTAACACTAGGTCCTTTTATTAGAATTTGATTTTCAGATTCTTATATATCTTACCCTGCAGGGCCAAGTCCGGGTGAGGAGGTAGCAGGTGAGATGACGGCAACCACCGAGCCCGAAGCGGCTACTCTTTCCTAGGAGTCCGGGACTGCTCCAATTGCCGCTCTTTCCGCTTGCGGTTCCTTGCCATCGCCTGGCATTGCGAGTGTCACCATGACTCTCGTGGAATCAGGGGACGAAGCTACGGGCGGCGAAACCATCCCCCGAATGAGATCGAAGAAGTCGTGATGCTTGGTGATGCTTCCGTCACAGTTCTGGCTGATGACCTGTCTGGTAGGTCTCGGGTCGCTGCATTCCCTTCGTTTTTTTGCAATCCCTTCTGATGGCTTTTTTGTTCCTTTCGAATGTAGGTGTGGTGAGCGTTGAGGTTGTGCCACCTGAAGAAGCACCACCAGCTGCCGCTCTGACGGTCGCTGCCCCTTCGTCTCCTCTTATATCCTTTCAAATGCTGGAAGGTATGGGTCTGCGATTGATTTAACTCGAGGAAAACATCTTTCGTGTACTGACTATGTATCATCGTAATCTTGCAGGAGTTCTTTTTGATCATCTGTATCAAGTATTGTACCCACACTTCTCCTTCCAGTCGGAGATTAGTCTGCCCGCTGGTGCCGGTGAGTATCTTTTCTAACCGACGTCTTTGCTTTTCTTTAACGGGCAGCCATGTCATCGCTAACTCTTCTTTGCATTACTTGTAGCCTTACAAATTGAAGGAGGGGACGAGGGTATCGTCGCGCCACCGGTACTCCCAGCTCTGCCCCCTGTTGCAGCCGGTATAGTAGACTCTATCGCTCGTGTATTTTTTTTATTTCTTGAGCCGACATCTGACTATGATTTGTTTTGCAGCGGTCGCACCGACTCCAGCTCCGTTCGAGTCTCGCATCATAATGCCAGCAGGGCCCTTTTCTAGACGTCTATCTTCAAAAGGCGCTGTGATCAGTCTGCGTTTGTTGAGGGAATACATCGAGGAGCTTGACGCAGAGGCCCCTACATTCGCTGCAGATTTTGCTGCCGAGATTAATCCAATGTTGGCGACGCTTGTGAACTTCCATAACGAAGGCGTCGTTGAGTCTTGGGTTAACCACTGCAGGAAGGTTGAGGCCTGCCTGCATGAGCTTGAGCTTAGGCGTCCTGCTCCTGAGATGTTGGCTTTGAACTCCCAGCGGGCTGCATGGGTTGAGCAAAGCATGTCCTTCCTCCCCCATTTTGAACAAGAAGCGATCTTAAGGCGGAAGGAACGCGAGGAGGCTTCGGGTGAATCTGCCCGGCTGCGCACCCAAGTTGTAGCGAATGCCGCGCAACTAAGAGCCGTCTTTGACAATTTGCAGCGATGCATTTTGGACGGGCTAGCATTGAGGCGGAAGCTCGACTCCATTGAGCGGGTTACGCAGAGTCGCGAAGCTGCCCAAGGGGAAATCGATGAGAAGGTTTTATCGTGCTTGCAGCAAATGGCTCGAGTCGAAGCGGAGCTGGCCGCAGCGGATAACCATGAAAAGGAATTGAAAGGAGTGCGCGAGTAACTTGCTGACTTATTGAAAATGCCTCTTTCTCAGTAGTTGATTTGTATAGATTGAACACTTGTAATTTTTGAATAACATATATCCATTTTCTTTCATATGATTCAACTTGTACTCCATTGAATTCATGAATAAAAGATACACATTTTTTTTGTTCTACTATTGCTTTCTTCTCTTTGCTGTGTCGTTGCCATGTGATTTTAGCAAGTGTGGCCTGTAGATAGTAAGTGATGGTCCATCTTAGACTCTTTGCAGGGTAATGATGTCTTAGGAAACAGGTTCAAGTCTGCTGCCTAAGACTTTTCAATTTTATGAGCCGTGAGGGTCTCATAAAGACTTTTCTCCCTACGAGTCGAGATGATCTCGCAGGAGTATTTTCTCCTTAGGAATCGTGAGGATTCCTAAATGTGTTTTCCTTTGAGAGTCGTAAGGATCTCACAAGAGAGTTTTTCTTGCTTACGAGTCGAGAGGACTTGTAAATGTTTATTTCCTTTCTTGTCGATGTTTGACTTAGGAGAGTGTGGCCTGTAGAAAATCTACCTTGACCTCTTTGCGAGGCAATGATGGCATGGGAGACAGGGTTAGGATCTGCCACCTAAGACTTTTCAACTTTATGAGCCGTGAGGGTCTCATAAATACTTTTCTCCCTACGAGTCGAGAGGATCTCGCAGGTGTGGTTTCTCCTTAGGAATCGTGAGGATTCCTAAGTGCGTTTTCTCTTGAGAGTCGTAAGGATCTCACAAAAGAATTTTCTCCTTACAAGTCGAGAAGACTCATAAGTGATTGATGAGTTGACCTGCTCCCGAGTCAAAGCATTGCTTTGACGAGGAGTTCGAGAGTTTACTCTGGCTGTTTCCCACGGAGTCAGGATTGACTTTAGCCGTGTTCTACGGGGCCAGGAGGGGTTGACTATGGCCATACGGAGTCAGGATTGACTTTAGCCGTACGGGGTCAGGGGTTGCTCTGGCCGTTTCCCACGGGGTCAGTATTGACTTTAGCTGTGTTCTACGGGACCAGGATTTGCTCTGGCCATTTCCCACGGGGTCAGGATTGACTTTAGCCGTGTACTACGGGGCCAGGATTTGCTCTGGCCGTTTCCCACGGGGCCAGGATTGACTTTAGCCGTGTTCTACGGGGCCAGGATTTGCTCTAGCCATTTCCCACGGGGTCGGGATTGACTTTAGCCGTGTCCTACAAGGCCAGGATTTGCTCTGGCCGTTTCCCACAGGGTCAGGATTGAATTTAGCTGTGTTCTATGGGACCAGGATTTGCTCTGGCTGTTTTCCACGGGGTCAGGATTGACTTTAGCAATGTTTTACGGGACCAGGATTTGCGCTGGCTATTTTCCACGGGGTTAGGATTGACTTTAGTCGTGTTCTACGGGGCCAGGATTTGCTCTGGTCGTTTCCCACGGGTTCAGTATTGACTTTAGCCGTGTTTTGCGGGACCAGGATTTGCTTTGGTTGTTTCCCACGAGGTCATTATGTAAGTGCACGGCGGCGCCCCGGCCGTCAATCCGACGCCGGAATGCGGAAGCGGTGATAAACTTTAATTTTGCGAACTTAGCAAACCGGCACCACCGCGCACTAAACACCCGGATCGGGCCATTAACCTAGATCTAGCTAACTACAAGACGGGTTAGAGATATACCGAGTGATCCGAGTCCTCCGGTCTTCTCGTCGTCGTCCCGATCTCCTGCGGAAACTCCGGTCGTCGCCTCCTCGCCGGAAGGGCACCACATCGCCTGCATCTTTTACGGGCTCCTACCTCAATACCGAGGCAACTCGGGCGCGAAGCTGGCAAGTCGACGTGCCCAAGATTTGCTGTAGAATGTAGTGTAGAGGCTATGTCTCATATGGGGGTTTTGTTGCCATGGAGGATGGAGGAGGAGGTTAAGGAAAAAATGGTGCTTTCATTTTTCCAAAACAAGAAGAATGAGATGAAGAATTATGTGCCACATACAAAAATGAAACTCTCTCTCTTTTCTCTCTAGTGTGGCCCCTTCCTTCAAGTGAGAATGGTGGAGGATAAAACATCAACCATGAAGGGAGGTGAGTGTAGGAAAAGAGAATGGGTGACCACATCCAAAGCAATGATAACCATGTCACACTAAATCAAATCCATTTCTAATCAACATAAAGCAAGAAAATGATGATAGAAAAGAATGGTATCAAAAGATGCTTTCATAATCAATCCATATGCAAGAAACCCCTCCACAATATGTTATTTGCAAACTTGCAAATAACACCCTCCAACGGAAAAGTCCGGCCGTGAAGGAACAAAGGAAAACTGGCCGGAACGGAATGCAAACTGGCAACTCCAGAAAACTGGTCCCGTAATAAATTACAGGAAAACCCCGATACTGTGCATACACACCCGCATCTGTATTCCGACCGGATACAAATGCAATGAGACAAAATCTACACTGTACTATACTAGGATCCGGCTTAAACCAAAGCCGGCTAGTAATATCCGTCCGATCCTGATCCATGCAATACCGCACGTATCTGATCGAACCCTGCCATATATCCATACGGCCACTAGTACAAACCGTCCGATCCTGATCCGTGTAATACAGCACGTATCTGATCGGACCCTGCCATATCTCCATACGGCCTCTACAGCGTTTCGCCCGAAAGCTTGAGTAACTGAAAGTGTGGTGGACTCTAAAGACTCGTCAATACTATAGCTGTGGATTTAACCACTAGCACGTCAGAGGTATAAGCCAATACGTGACGGGCCACCAGCTATTGACTAAAAGGGACGTCGATGAGCGAACTCATCCTGACACCCTACTGAGCCTGTCAGTGACAATATCCGTACAGTCCGGTCCGTTCGTCTATGAGCATCGCATGGCGGGCCTAGGGGGTTGGTAAAAGTCAGACCCCCAAAAGCGGTACAAGTCGTGTCGGAGTGTAGCCCAGAACATCCTGAGATACTACTGGAATACCTACCAGTAAATCTCCTGCCTTGGCCAAGGACTTCGTGTAATGGCTCTCCTAGACACAGCACGAACTCACCCCCAATACCGGGAGAGACGAACCCCTGAAGATCCGCTCACTGCCTCCATGTGGCTCGGGACTGTACCCAACTAAAACCTGTTTGCACGTCTTCTTTGAGCGTGGTAGGGTAGTAATCAAAGTACAGTGGGAACTCACACGAGACAAATGACGATCCTCAGGTCGATGAACTAACCTGTACACATGTCACCAGGGAACTGCTATCTGACGTCAGGTATAAGACCAACTAGCATGTTCCCGGCGAGTCCTGTCCGGTGTACTCATAACCCAATGAGCACCTGTATACATCTTAGGTGATCCAACTGACACCAGTGGCTTGTGAGACCGGCCACCGCCCCTCGTCGGGGTCTCGACTGTATACACTAGTCTACTCTGGAGTATCGATGCCCTGTCTCGAAACTCCCAAGACTAGGGACCTTTTAAGGATGTGCTTATAGACTACCAGCTCCCACGTATATGATCGCCCTCATACTGCTGGCAGTCAAGCAAGAATCCTAGGGGCTCTATCAACGTGTAATAGCGACCTGTAAGGTCACCTAAAGCAGTACACGATGATAAAGGTAAACCAGATAGCATACTATCATCTCGAGTAAGACTGTCCTACCGGGATAGGTCCTCCCTCAATCATTGCAATCACGTGCCTGTGATCCAATAATTGACTCTGAGGGCACTATCTCCAACAATCTCCCACTTGCACTCAAGGCTAATTATTGCAATGTCGCATACTCACAGCCCGTGTGATACCGAACACCCAACTCCTCTACTTGTCAGTCTCACAAAACTCGTTTGCGAAACTATTGCGTTCGAGGAATAGCCTCAGTGAGTGGATCTGCCTTGATGTTTCTTTCTATGTCTCTCTATATCTCAAGTTCGCGGAGAAAGCCATCTCCCGAAATGAGCAATACCTGTCTTAGAGTATGTCTGGATGTCTGATGGGACCTAGCTCATGAATGAACTCCAAATCCAAACTTCTTAGACTGTATCGTCAACTGAACTTAATCAGTATCATGCGCCATGCCTCCCTCAGTATTGCCTTGGACCACCTGTCCAAAATACTGCCCCTCGTCAGAAGGAAAACCATAACTCTGACAACCTCCTTGTCGTTCAGGTCACCTTGGAAGCCTGGAATGATAACTGTCTCCCGAAACAAGGCTGTCGTTATCATATCCCTAGAACATCCACTTATGTTCTAAAACTGCTTCCGACTGCTTCTCCAGGATTGGATCAATGTCAACTTATTGCATCTACTGCAAGAACAACATCTGGTGTGGTACTTGACATCTCATGATTGACTCAATTGCCTAAGCAAGTGATCTGCCAATCATGAACATCCCTCTCCCCTTTAGTCTGTAAGACACCTTTAGAGAGGGTGACTCCATCACCTGCAGGTACACCACCGTGCCAGGAGTCGTTCATTCTAAATACTCTCAGAATGCTGTCCAAGTACCCAGATTGGGAAACCACCTAAATCTAGATCTAAAACCATAGATCTAGTAACCAGTATGTCTGATATAATATCCAAATCCCATGTGGAGAAACCACTGTGTGACGACCAAAGTATAACCGATCGTAGTATAGGAGTTTATTTTCCTACTCTGTGTATGTCATCCAAATACTATGACATCACACCCTACTACTTTCTCAACAGATCCATCCCCTATTCTGACGAAGTCAAACCTATGACTGTTACGTCAGAAATAGATGATCTTTCTCCGCTACATCTGCTTTAGTCTATATATAGACATAAGCCACATGTCCACCAATGCTTCCGCTGCTCCCACTGACTACGACAACCCTCTGGCAGAGTCATATAAACGTACACTTCTAAAGCAAGTTTAGAACGACTCTATACTCATCTTCCTGCCGGGTCTCACAGTCTGGAACAACAGCAATGACAAGTGTGGGTAAACAAGAACTTCCCTGTCGCCGTCCTTGAGGCTACCGGAGTACCTCTCGGGTGCCTGAAGTTACCCACCAAATCTGCGGAGTGGCCAATGGAATGTCAATCCAGATTGAATCTTTAGGTTCCTATGAAATCTTCAGTAATCGTTTGTGGTTCTGGAATCACTTCCAGTTCTACCATACTCCCACTACTGTTTTCTGAAAAAATCCATTTTTATTAAAACTGTGGCGAGTCTAGAACAATATCACTATTGATCTTCCATATGGTAGAAAGTCAACCCTCATCATAGCCTGGGTCAACCCACAAACAGCCATTACAGAAACGTGCCTTGAGTTGTCCAGTGTTAATCATAAGCCGGACAACTCCCCGTACCTTAACATCGTTAAGATATGAACTGTTCTATATCCAATATAGAACCAGAGGCACTGATTTAATTGAACCAGATTCAAATCATGCAGCTGTCTCCAGTGCATGTCAACTAAATGGAAGGAGGCCGATCAGCGTCACTCAACTTAGGAATGCTTCCAATTATGAGTAACCTGAAAGAGAAGCAAGTTCTTTTAACCATTACTATCAACTGAATACCATACACAAGTATCTACATCTTCGATCACTTTGAAGAATCCCGATACTTGCAACACCTGGTTCTCTACTTTATTCTTATACCTATAACTTCTTAAAACTTCGACCCTGTGTTTCTACGAAACACCTGTCTAAGAACTAGAGAAGTCATAAGTAAACAGAATACAGTACGAGGACCAACCCCTCTGTCCTAATGGACACTGGACAATATACAATACTCTGTATAAGTCTCTTGAGTCTGATAACTCATTCACTGTGTGTCGTAGGTTGAAAACTGTACTTATGGTTTAGAAGAATTACACCGCTGTTCAATGCTCCTTACCTAACCATCTACTGATATAGGTAAATGTCATAGACATGATTTCAAAAAGATATATCTCACTCTATAAAAATAGACGTACAGATATATCAATTTGAAATTGGTGCATAATAGCGGATATTCAAAACCAAATAATTGCCGTCCGCCAAACAGCCTAGGTGATTTCCTCAAATATCACCGATTACAACGAATCCCGATATAATGAGGATGATCACCCAATTCCCAATAGCTTACTCCCACTCATCATCTGTAAAACCATACAGATGTGAGAATCATACCTGGTAAATACATACCCTGGAGCAAGTGTCTAATTGGGAAATCAGTTTTCCTTTAACAGTACACAGTGAAACGAAACATTGAAATGTTTCGATGGGGTATCCCGGTATTCCTAGTAATGCCTCTTCCAGATTCACGACTGTAACCGTATAATTCTTTGCCACCTCTCCAAATCCCTTTATATGTCTTTAGTCATTACCTTCTGCACACCCCTTTAGGCCAAATGGTTTTCTTCCTTCCCTACCGTTCGGCACCAGCCTATGGTTTGGAAGAAGACTATCCAATAAGCATAATGGGTGTACTGTCCTAATCCTAGGAGCACTCGCAACGCGAGAGAAGGTGAAGATAAAAGACAACCGAATAAACCTTATTCCTATTTCTCCTGAACCAGAATCCATCCCCGAACTGGAACAAGTTCCTTTCGAGTTCGTATATAACCATACGATGGAATATCCAATAAACTGTGGATCTTCGTAGTGATACGGAGTGTCCTGGAGAAATACAAAGGTGATTTAGGATTGGCGAAGAAATATTTGGTATGGTCGTGAATAGCAGTCGCAATTTACTTTGCCCTCTTACTAATCCCTTTCTTTGTCTTTACTTAATACCTTCTGTACACCGTTTAGGCTAATTGGCTTTCTTCATTCCCTACCGGTCGGCACCAGCCTATGGCTTGGAAGAAGAATATCCAATTTGCGTAATAGGTGTACTACTCCTAAACCAAGGAGTACTCGCAACCTGAGAGAGAAGGTAAAAGGAAAAGACAACTGAATAGTCCTATTCGTTTTCTCCAGAACCAGAAACCATCCTCGAATTCCTTCGAGTTCGTATATAACCATACGATGGTTTTGTCCAATGGAAGTGGACGTTCGTAGTAATACGGGGTGTCCTGGAGAAAAGGGTAAAAGTAGGAGTGGCAATGAGGTTTGCAACTCTGACAATCCAAAAGCCAGTGTTAAGAAGGTTCGGTCAACTTGGTCACTGAGTCATAGTCTAGGGTCGGGTCAATGGTCGCTGCCGAAGAGAGAGAGAAAAGAAACACTCAGCGTGCACTCTATCCTAGATCAGAATGGTTATCACTTTTTCTAATCAGGAAACCTCCTACTGTCACCTCAAATTCTCCTCCAAACCTGAAAGAAGAATTAGTCGGGATCACCCGAGGAGTAAACCAACTCATCAGTGGGAATCGGGATCCAACTATCATCGCATGATAACGTGACGGAATTCGCTCACGTCATCACACTCCAGAAGGTATGCGCATATCTGGCAAGTTTCAGTTCTTTTGAAACTCCCGATGTGGATTTTTACCCCATGCTCTTATGACCTTGACTTTGGCCAACATATCATAAGTCACATGTCAAGTTCTACCCGTCGTTCTCCAGGTTAATTTGAGCACACCCGTACATACCCTTGACTTTGGCCAAAATAGTAGTACGACTGCCCCAAACCAACGCATCTATCTATGCTGCATATGAATACCCAATAGCTACCAAACACCGTGCCTTGACTTTGGCCAACATACACAGCTTGAATACTATTGACTATTCATATGAAACGACGGAGGGCTACGAATGGTTTCTGGCGAAAACCTTTAACGTAATGAACTTGATATCGTTGAAGGAACGGATAGCTTTTTAGAAAATATAGTGACGAAAACCTTTACTAAAGAGGCCACTCCCGGTGAAGGGATCTCGGCTCTTTCCCCGTAGAATGGGGTGCAGGATATTCCAAATGAATACCACGATGCAAAGCAAAAGTAATCGGCTATAGTGAAGTTAATGCCCTGACGCAAACTTTTTGTCCAAGGGGTCACTCCCGGTGAAGGGATCTCGGCCCTTGCCTCGTCGACTGAGGAGCAGGATATTCCAAATGAATACCACGATGCAAAACAAAAGTGAACGTCCTTGCAATAACAGCTTTTTAAAAAGTGTTCCAACAACATCAGATTAGGTTTGTTTTAACTTGCATTGATCCGAATCAACCCAGTCCCATCAATTGATCACACCACAAAGAACGAAAATATACTGATGTACTTATATGCCATCCGCATTCGCCACTGGGTCCCGTCATTACCCGTTAGGTTAGCTAACTAACGACAGAGCGGGGACTGGACTAGCGCGGATGTAAAACATATACAACATCTACTAATATATATACCAATATATTATATTTCGCTCAAGGCGTGATAAAATGCAACATCACAGAAATGTACAGCATCACAGAACAATACAGATATCTGGGATCCCCGGGTTTCACAGAGCCACTACTGAAACCCGACGTTCCCCTGGTCGTGTGGATAGCCTGTGCAATGAAATCCTAGACCCCTACGGGCGCGGCAAGTTACCCGCCAAAACCTGAAGCGAGGCAGCCCCCTTCAGCACCGTGAATGGACCACCCAGCACTTCATGGAATCCGGTAACTTGGGCACCCCTCCTGGGTCAACCTGTACCCCCTACGAGTGCGGCGAACAGCCCGCCAATTCTAGAGTGAAGCCCCTTCCGTCCCAATGCCATGAGATGCGAGCTTGTTGCCTTCCAGAACCCGGCTATCCGTGCACCCCTCCGCGGGGTAATCCTAGTACAGAAAGTAAAATATACATACAACGGGTACATCGACCGCAACCTGGTCGTGCCCCAAAAGAATAATACAAACAGGCAGTGACGGCAGTCCACATGTCGGACGCTCGCCCCGCAATATCAAATGTACATGAAACAACAAAAACTGTACTAACATTGCATCCAGGCTATCCCCACGACCAATCCGCAACATCACAGCATAACACAGAATATCAACGTGAAAGTCACGTTCGCAAATCCGTCTAACCGGGCTATAGCAGTTAGACAGGATTTACCGATCGAGTGACATTCACGGTCGCAGATATAATGTAAATACTGTGAAATAATGTGTTTAAAATATCCGATCGATTAAATTTTACCAAGTGGGCCCCCAAGCAATACTGTAGCACTCACAGAAATTCTGGGCCCAAACAAAGTATACCAAAACCCCTATTTTCAGCCCACAAGCCCACTACAAAAAAATGATGACATGAATCCACATTCCTGCGGCGGAACCGCGGCCAAAGAGGGGTTATGGCCGCGGTTCCGCGGTCGTACGGAAGGATCAGGGCACCAAATTTTTCCAGTGTTCTTACGACTTTCAGTACATCACTTTTCTACAACCTGAAAAATTTTTCGAGCCAGAAAAAATTCGACAGAAAACTGATGTGAAGAAAACGCGGATTTTTGGAATTTTGGTCGATCAGAAATGCAAACACATTAAACAAAGCTAGACTATGTTAATGGCGAGGCTCTGATACCACTGTAAGTGCACGGCGGCGCCCCGGCCGTCAATCCGACGCCGGAATGCGGAAGCGGTGATAAACTTTAATTTTGCGAACTTAGCAAACCGGCACCACCGTGCACTAAACACCCGGATCGGGCCATTAACCTAGATCTAGCTAACTACAAGACGGGTTAGAGATATACCGAGTGATCCGAGTCCTCCGGTCTTCTCGTCGTCGTCCCGATCTCCTGCGGAAACTCCGGTCGTCGCCTCCTCGCCGGAAGGGCACCACATCGCCTGCATCTTTTACGGGCTCCCACCTCAATACCGAGGCAACTCGGGCGCGAAGCTGGCAAGTCGACGTGCCCAAGATTTGCTGTAGAATGTAGTGTAGAGGCTATGTCTCATATGGGGGTTTTGTTGCCATGGAGGATGGAGGAGGAGGTTAAGGAAAAAATGGTGCTTTCATTTTTCCAAAACAAGAAGAATGAGATGAAGAATTATGTGCCACATACAAAAATGAAACTCTCTCTCTTTTCTCTCTAGTGTGGCCCCTTCCTTCAAGTGAGAATGGTGGAGGATAAAACATCAACCATGAAGGGAGGTGAGTGTAGGAAAAGAGAATGGGTGACCACATCTAAAGCAATGATAACCATGTCATACTAAATCAAATCCATTTCTAATCAACATAAAGCAAGAAAATGATGATAGAAAAGAATGGTATCAAAAGATGTTTTCATAATCAATCCATATGCAAGAAACCTCTCCACAATATGTTATTTGCAAACTTGCAAATAACACCCTCCAACGGAAAAGTCCGTCCGTGAAGGAACAAAGGAAAACTGGCCGGAACGGAATGCAAACTGGCAACTCCAGAAAACTGGTCCCGTAATAAATTACAGGAAAACCCCGATACTGTGCATACACACCCGCATCTGTATTCCGACCGGATACAAATGCAATGAGACAAAATCTACACTGTACTATACTAGGATCCGGCTTAAACCAAAGCCGGCTAGTAATATCCGTCCGATCCTGATCCGTGCAATACCGCACGTATCTGATCGAACCCTGCCATATATCCATACGGCCACTAGTACAAACCGTCCGATCCTGATCCGTGCAATACCGCACGTATTTGATCGGACCCTGCCATATCTCCATACGGCCTCTACAGCGTTTCGCCCGAAAGCTTGAGTAACTGAAAGTGTGGTGGACTCTAAAGACTCGTCAATACTATGGCTGTGGATTTAACCACTAGCACGTCATAGGTATAAGCCAATACGTGACGGGCCACCAGCTATTGACTAAAAGGGACGTCGATGAGCGAACTCATCCTGACACCCTACTGAGCCTGTCAGTGACAATATCCGTACAGTCCGGTCCGTTCGTCTATGAGCATCGCATGGCGGGCCTAGGGGGTTGGTAAAAGTCAGACCCCCAAAAGCGGTACAAGTCGTGTCGGAGTGCAGCCCAGAACACCCTGAGATACTACTGGAATACCTACCAATAAATCTCCTGCTTTGGCCAAGGACTTCGTGTAATGGCTCTCCTAGACACAGCGCGAACTCACCCCCAATACCGGGAGAGACGAACCCCTTAAGATCCGCTCACTGCCTCCATGTGGCTCGGGACTGTACCCAACTAAAACCTGTTTGCACGTCTCCTTTGAGCGTGGTAGGGTAGTAATCAAAGTACAGTGGGAACTCACACGAGACAAATGACGATCCTCAGGTCGATGAACTAACCTGTACACATGTCACCAGGGAACTGCTATCTGACGTCAGGTATAAGACCAACTAGCATGTTCCCGGCGAGTCCTGTCCGGTGTACTCATAACCCAATGAGCACCTGTATACATCTTAGGTGATCCAACTGACACCAGTGGCTTGTGAGACCGGCCACCGCCCCTCGTCGGGGTCTCGACTGTATACACTAGTCTACTCTGGAGTATCGATGCTCTGTCTCGAAACTCCCACGACTAGGGACCTTTTAAGGATGTGCTTATAGACTACCAGCTCCCACGTATATGATCGCCCTCATACTGCTGGCAGTCAAGCAAGAATCCTAGGGGCTCTATCAACGTGTAATAGCGACCTGTAAGGTCACCTAAAGCAGTACACGATGATAAAGGTAAACCAGATAGCATACTATCATCTCGAGTAAGACTATCCTACCGGGATAGGTCCTCCCTCAATCATTGCAATCACGTGCCTGTGATCCAATAATTGACTCTGAGGGCACTATCTCCAACACATTATTGACTTTAGCCGTGTTCTACGGGACCAGGATTTGCTCTGGCTGTTTTCCACGGGGTCAGGATTGACTTTAGCCATGTTCTACGGGGCCAGGAGGTGCTCTCTCGGTTGTCTGTGAACCATCGAGGTTTGGAACAGGGACTTTGCCATGGCTCCAAGGTTGATTGTCGCGTCTGAATCCTGCTGGAATGAGGAGGAACGCTGTTGGTGATCTCTAGGCTGTCTGTGAACTGTCGAGATTTGGAACAGGGACTTTGCCATGGCTCCAAGGTTGATTGTCGCGTCTGAATCCTGCTGGAATGAGGAGGAACACTGTTGGTGATCTCTAAGCTGTCTGTAAACCGTCGAGATTTGGCTTCTTTTTCTGATGGAGCCTGATGTGAAGGTATGGTTCCCTCTTTGTTTGTGCCCCTGGATTGTATACAGGGATCGATGTGATCTCACCTGTAGGGCAAAAAGTTTCATTTTATATATTTTTCTTTCCGCGATGCTCTACCATTTCAGCTTTTATATCGCGAAAGTCGCGATTGCCCGATCATTTCGTATATTTTTCGTGGATTCCAATCATTTCGGCTATTTGTTTTATTTACTCGCTGCTTTTTATTGCGTGTTGCCCAACCATTTCGGCTATCTTGTATGCATATATTTTACTTGCTGATTTTGTTGCAAGTTGCCCTTTCATTTCGGCTATCTCATATGCACTTTTGCCTCGCTGTTTTTTTATTGCGAGTTTAGATTTGGAATTTGATACCGATTTAGGCATCAACATCGCTACGACTGGGATATTGCCAGGAGCGAATCATCATTTGCCTTTGTCAGTTCGAACAAAGGTGGCTTAACAATCAGGGTTAGGATCCTGTCAACTAAGGCTTTTAACTTCATGAGCCGTAAGGGTCTTATGAAGGTATTTCTCATGTGTATGGTTTCTCGTAAGTCGTAAGGATCTTACAAGAGTGTTTTCTCCTCATAAGTCGAGAGGACTTACAAGGATCGTTCGTCATGTGAGCATATCCCTAGTCGCTGGTGGAACTCTGTTAGGGAAATGTTTATTCATGACCGTGGATTGTATACAAGAGTCGATATTGAGACGCTTGTAGGGCAGAATTGGAGATTGTAATGGCTTAAGAACAGGTTCAGATCCCTGTAGCTTAAGACTTTTGAATCCTATGAGCCGTGAGGGTCTCAAAGGGGAATTCTCCTTACGAGTCGTGAGGATCTCGTAAATGTAATTTCTCTTTAGGAATCGTGGGGATCCCTAAGTGTATTGCTCCCTTGTGAGTCATAAGGATCTCACGCAGGTATTTTCTCCTCACAAGGTCGAGAGGATCTTACAAGTGTCTTTTAACGAGATTGCGACCTTTCGGGTTTTCACAAAACTCGCCGGTAGCCCTGCTGTTTTTACTCACGGAGCCCTTTCGGGTTTTCATCCGTGCCCACCTCGCTTATGGACATACCGTTTTTTTATTGTTTTTTTATTATCATTATTATTTTTTTTTGTGTCAGCCTTGGGATGCTGAGGTCCGTAATAGTTTATAGATGACTCGGTCAATAGCCAGTTTTAGGACATAGTGGTCTATCATTAGTTTAAGGACGTTTCGGTCCGTTTGCCGGCTACTACTTATAGAGTTTGGGCTTAGGAAGATAGCGAGCGAACATAGGCGTCGTCATCTATCGTTGACCCTGGCCGTGACTCGTTAGGCGTAGTATTTTTTCAGGAATCGACCGTTTATTGGCCTGAAATTTCTTTCGCCATCTATGTCCATGAGTAGATAGGCTCCACCCTGGTAAACTTTGTCTATGATGTATGGGCCCTCATAGTTCGGCTCGAATTTCCCCCGCTTGACACGATTGGGGACCATGGGTCTTTTCACCACTAGTATGAGTTCGTCTTGGCGGAATGTTCTCGGCCTAGTCAATATCTCGTATGAGCGTGTCATTTTTTCTTTATAAGCTTCCAAGTTTTGCCGCGCCATGAGCCGAGTTTCGTCGAGGGCATCAAGCTCCTCAAGCCAAAGATGAGCATTCTCTTCGTCCGTTAGCTCGTAATGAACTGCCACTCGTAAGAAGGGTAGCTCTATCTCCAAGGGGAGTACTGCTTCAGCGCCGAATACCAATGCATACGGCGTTGTGCTTATGGCCGTTTTGAATGTGGTTCGATACGTCCAGAGAGCTTCATGCAGTCTCTCGTGCCAGTCCCTCTTATTTCTGGAGACCGTCTTCTTCACAATCTTGGTCAAGGTCTTGTTGAAAGTCTCATCCAGACCGTTAGCTCGAGGATTGTAGACTGAAGAGTATCTCCAGTCTATATTATGTTGCTGCGCGAAGCGGCTGATTTTATGGCTTCTGTAGGCCGGCCCGTTATCGGAGATAATCCGCCGCGGAGTGCCGAACTGATAGATGACATGTGTCTTGAAGAAATGGAGAATGTTCTCCGTCTTCACTTTTCTTAGCGGTACTACTTCTGCCCATTTGGAGAAGTAATCAGTTGTCGCCAGTATGAACCGATGTCCTCTGGACGATACTGGTTCGATGGGCCCAATTATGTCGGTTCCCCACATTTCGAACGGCCAGCTAGACACCGTTGGATTAGTGGATTTGGAGGCTGGTGGATAAAGTCCCCATGAATTTGGCACGAGTGGTACTGCTTCGCGTATTCAAGGCAGTCCTGGATCATCATGGGCCAATAGTAGCCTATCCTTTTGATCTTTAGCTTCATCTTTGGTCCGGCTTGATGAGAACCGCAGAGTCCATCGTGATTTTCTTGGACGACTCTCTTTGCTTCTTCCGGCACCAAGCATCTTAGCCATAGAGAGTCGAACGATCTCTTGTACAAAGTATCATTGACGAAGGCGAAAAACAGAGCTCGTTTCATGAGCTGATGTCTTGAGGATGTATCTTCAGGTGTTCGTCGGGATTTGAAGTAGTCTATAAAGACTTCTCTTCAATCCTTAGCATTTTCCTGATCTTTTATTTGCAAGGCTGTTTGCTTGGTCGCTTCCTTTTCTTCAGACGATTCCGGAGATATTTCTGCCGGTGCAAGAACCCGACGGCTTTGTACCACGATCCTTACATCATCGAGGTTTTCGTAAGCCAGTTCTTTAGCGAGTTTGGCTAACGCATCCGCTTTACTATTTTCCGCACGCGGTATGCTTTCCAGGGCGTAGGTGGGAATTTGAGCTAGCAATTGTTGCACTTTCTCACCGTACTTTACCAACTCTGGTTTACACATTTGATAGTTGCCGTTTACTTGACTAACGACCAGCTGGGACTCTCCGTATATGAGGAGGTTTTCTATTCCCATGTCAACAGCGATCTTAAGACCTGCTATCAAAGCTTCATATTCGGCTTCATTGTTCGTCCTCGGATCTGTTAAGGAGAAGGCAAAGCGTATTATCCCTCCTTGTGGATTCACGAAGATGAGGCCTACCCCTGATTTGATTATGGGGGTGCTTTGTTTGCGCTTCTTCATGGAAGATGCTCCATTGAAGTAAAGTTTCCACCAGGTATCATTCTCTCTTCTTTCCCCGCCGATCGTGTCAAACGCGTGCTCGTCGGGCAATTCGCAGTTCAAAGGAGAATCGGCAGGTATCGGATGCTCAGCGAGGAAGTCGGCGATGGCTTGGCCTTTCACTGCCTTGAGGGGTCGGTATGTCACCGAGAATTCCATTAAGAGAAGGGCCCATTTAGCGAGCCGTCCCGATAATATGACCTTTGATATCAAATATTTGAGAGGATCCACCTTTGATATGAGATGGATCTCATGTGCCAACGCATAGTGTCTGAGCTTCGTTAACGCGAAGATCAACGCCAGGCAGTATTTTTCAATGGGGGAGTAGTTGTTTTCTGCCCCCAGGAGAACTCGACTCAAATAGTAGAGGGCTCTCTCTTTCCTTTGGTCATTTTCTTGTGCCCATAGTGCGCCTAAAGAACCTTCGAGGGCTATTGTGTACAGGATGAGAGGTTTTCCTTTAACGGGAGCAGCCAGTACTGGCGGATTCTGCAAGTATTGCTTGATTTCGTCCAGTGCGCTTTGGCATTTGCGATCCCAGACGAATGGGGTTCCCTTTTTAATTAGGTGACTGTAAGGACGGCACTTGCCGGAGTGGTTGGCTATGAATCGCCGGACATGTGCGAGTTTTCCTTAGAGAGACCGCAGCTGCTTGAGAGTTCTTGGCGGAGGAATTTCCATAATCGCCTTGATCTTTGACGGGTCTATCTCGATGCCCCGGTGCCGTACGATGAATCCTAGGAATTTTCCCGAGGAAACTCCGAACGCGCATTTGAGAGGGTTCATCTTCAGATTGTATTTCCGAAGGCGCTGAAACACTATTTTCATATGCTCCCAATGTTACTCGTACGATTTGCTTTTAACCACGAGGTCGTCGATATAGCATTCGACGATTTCGTGTATGAGGTCATCGAAAATCTTCGTCATGGCTCTCTGATAGGTGGCACCGGCGTTCTTTAGACCGAAGGGCATCACCTTGTAGCAGAATATGCCCAAAGGGGTCCGGAAAGCGGTATGCTTCTGGTCCTCAGGATGTATCTTTATCTGATTGTATCCTGATGAGCCATCCATGAAGGAGAAAACTTCATGAGTGGACGTATTATCTATCATCAGCTCGGTGACCGGTACTGGAAAGTCATCTTTCGGGCAAGCTTTGTTGAGATCCCGAAAGTCCACGCATATGCGCACCGTCCTATTTTTCTTCATCACTGGGACGATGTTGGCGATCTAGTCAGGATACTGAACCTCTTGGATGAAGCCGGAGTCGATTAGTGTCTTGACCTCGGCGTTGATGCTCATCTCAAGCTCGAGCCGCATTCTTCTCGGTGCTTGTTTGATCGGCTTGACGTCCGGATATATCGCCAATTTGTGCACAACAATCTCTGGATCTAGTCCTGGCATCTCGGAATAGTTCCATGCGAAGCAATCTTTATAATGCATGAGCACGTCTTTTAGCATAGCCACCCTTTCTTCAGACAACAGCTCACTGACGAACGTCGGCTGTGGGTCACTTGCCGTCCCCAAGTCGATTTTCTTGAGGTTATCTGCAGTAGTATGTATCCCATCTTCCAATTCTTTTGGTGTTGGTGGAAACTCTGAGATCACCTCATCATCATTGTTTTCGAAGCACCAGGGGAGGTCGTCCATATCCTCGCGTACTCCTTCTCCTGACAGCGTTATCATGTGACAGGTACGAGATTGCTTCCAAGACCGATATTGATCTGGCTCTAATCTCATGGCTTTCGGTTCATGCTTCTATGGCGGGGTTACCCTCCAACTGCTGGATAAAGCGAACTCGCCTTGCTGATACTGGTCTTCTACCCAGTCTTTGAATGTAAAGCAGTCTTCGAGAGGATGCCCTATCGCTTGGTGATAGGAGCAATAGTCCGGATGATGAACCTCACCTGCTTGCTAGGGGTGCTTGGATTCCAGGAGTGTCATCATCTGATGTTTTATGACAAGATCGAATATCTTCTTTGTCTTGTCTTGGGGAAAAGAATATGCTCGACCCATCTTCTTTATAAGAGACGGATCTCTACTGCTCAATTCTCGATCGCGTGGCTTCTTGGACCCGCTTTACCACTGTCGAACGTCTTTTCCGTTCTTCAGCTTGTTTTTACCTCTGCGTCGGGTCTTTTGTATGACGGGCTGGTGACGAAGAGCATCGTCATTCCCCGTATTCTGTTGAAGGAGGCGCTGCTTCTTGGTTTTCTCGTAAATGGCCATTTCGCGGCTATGGTCATCCCGGACCTTTTGACTCGCTTCCCTCATTAGCTTGTCCATCTGTTCTTCGAACAACGGACTTAGCATTTTCATGGCGAGACCTTGTTCTGGTTCAGGGTTAGCGTCTTCCCACAGAGCATCTCCTTCTTCGTCAAAGTCATGTATGACGTAGCAGCCACGGAATCGCTCCCGTTCTTTGGGTTGAACATATCCAAGCCCGATCGTTTTCATTCTCCCGTTGGGCAATTTTTGCTGAGTTCCGGGGACATTCCAGATCCTGTTGTAGAACTGATCTTGTCGAGCAGTCTGTTTGAAGGGTACGCCTTGACGCATCAACAGCCTTTTTAATCCTTCTGTGTAGTATCTGGGCAGACGGATGGGCTGGAGCCTGTCAAGCGTAGAATCGGCGCCATGCCAGATTTCTTTCTCCACTTTGGTTTCCGCGGATCGATAAAAAAGGATCGCCTTTTCATCTTTTCGCCTGGGAGGGACATAGAACGTCTGCAGTTCTTGCACACTATAGGTATCAAGTGTGTCGAGTTCTTTGTAATGCTCCTGCGGAACCATGGCGATTTGTAAACTCCGATCATCGCCAGCGAAGGCTTGTATTGATGGACGAACAGAAAATACTGCACTGACCTCATCTTCCGAGTTGCTGCCGAAGACCAGAATAGGGGTGGACGGTCCTAGCTTGTTGCATTGGGGCGGCCCTGAATAAATTATTTCTTCTTTCTCCTCAGTATCACTTCCGAAGACCGGAATAGTGGTGATAGCCTTGTTCTTCGGTTTATGGCATCTTTCCGTGTCTTCGAAATCTGGTAAGAAGTATTTCGCATCTTCGTACTTTCGGACTTCATTCACGGAGAATGGGTTCAATTCCCCTGTCATGGTATACTCGAGACCATCCTTGAAATACTTCATACACTGATGTTGTGTAGAAGGGATGATGTTGTACTCGTGTAGCCAAGGCCTGCCGAGCAAGGCATTATAACATGTCTTGGCGTCAATGGCGCGAAACTTGATGTCCGTGACAAGCAGCCCAAAGCGTAACGTCAGTATCACAGATCCGAGCGTCCGTGATGACTGGGAATCAAACCCGGAGATGGTGATTTTATCACGAGCGAGTGCTGAACGCTCATGCAGATTTCCTTCAACACTCTTACGTTGAGGAGGTTGACGGAGGATGATTGTTAGCGTTTTTGCGTGCTTAAAATTTTAATTACCGCAATCAAGACGGTGTCGCTTAGTAGCTAGCCGGTTGAGTACGGGTCGATCCACAGGGAGTTGGAATCTTTTTTTTTTATGTTTAATGAGTTAAATCCAAATATTGTGGGTTTTGTGTTAAGATCTACTAACGAGATAAAAAATGATAAAGGACTTGCTAGGGTTAGGGTTAGGTTAGTTCGAGTTAGGAATATCTCACCTCTTTCAATGCCCTTTTTAATTTCGGTGTTAAGATAATCGGCAACAACGGGGATTAGCACGACTAGGAAGAAACTTGCAAGTATAAGCTAGGCTTTCCATGCTTAGTTTCTTCCTTTGGTCCTTGTCCTTCCGTTCTTGTCTCTTAGCCCTAACCTCCAATTAATTCAACCACAACCGGTCTAACTAGGGAATCATCGCTATCATGTAGGATAGGGTGCCGTAGTGAGCGGATTATGGTTCAATTAAAGGGAGTCCGAATTAAGGTGTTAGGCAAAGAAAGGAGTGAGAGAGATTTCCTTCTCTCAAACCTTCCTTCTCTTGCCCTAACAAGTGAGAAATTACCCACCCATTAAAAAGATAAAAATAAAACAAAAGGGAAGGTAGAAATAATTTTAGGTTAAGAGGAATTACAACTAGCTATTTGAGACCTCACCTAGGCAAGGATCTTACTCAAGCATCATCGTTGTTAATGATAAAGAAAATAGAAGAAAGAATAAAAAACAAAAGAAAAACAATAAATAAATTCTACTACTAGATTAACAAATAAAAATTGCAGATAATAAAATGCGATAAGAAAAATGCGAGAAATTAAAAGAACTAACTTTCTTTTTATTGATAACCTCTCAAAGCTCTCTACAATTTTGAGTTGAGAAAGATAAAGAAGAACAGAATTAAAATCCTAGATCTAAATAAAAAGAGGCACCCTAAAAGAGGCACACTTAATTTGGCTTTGAGCTTTCCTATTTATAGATAGAAAAACCCTAGGTTTACATTTTGATCCATACACGAAATTACAAAACTACCCTAAGAGAGCCGAGTCAAAGCACCGACACTGCCACCGACATGCGCAGACGCAGCCGCGGTTCCGCGGCAGAAGTGCCTGATTGGCCGTGGTTCCGCGGCCATTTGGTGGAATCATTGGGCCATCTTTTCAGGGTTTCTCTATGTTGCTTTTATCTTCTGTTTTATTCACTTGGTTTCTCAGAATCTCTTCAATTTCCTTCCAGATTTCCAACAGTGCAGAATGATGTGGACTTTTGTCTTGAGCTCCGCGTTGAAGTCTTAGATCTTGTGCTGCCCTTGTGCTTTGTGCATTGAAGTGCCTAATGATTTTTCATTTATCCCTTGAACTGGTAGGCGGCATCATACGGATAGTTAGCGGAGATCAGTATTCATCTGTTGTTGGTCGTAGTCCCGCATTTGTCGCGACTTTTCATGAATTTCACTGTAAAGAGCTGAGAACCTGTAACCTGCAACTATTTAGCAGACATGGATCAAAAGTACCTCTTTATATGAAATATGATTAAGAATGGGCGATATAAAAATGCAAAAATCTGATATGAACAAATACCCCCAAACTTATGTTTTGCTCGTCCCGAGCAAAGCCAATTTTATTCTCAAAAAGTCCTAACCTCACTTTCGCAGGGAACGCGATTGCACTGAGCTCGTGCAACAAGCCGTTAAATCTCTAGGTGTCCCAAGTAGGAGGAGTGTTGTCTCCCGAGGGTTTTCATCGGATACTACCCACAAAATCCGATCAATTTGGCCGTTGACTCTAATTCTTCAATTCAGTATCCTGGAAAGAAAAATCTATCATTTTCAACTTAGAAATCATTAACCCGTATTTTTCACACTTCCTTTTCATTTAACTTAAGATCATATACGTTTTGCCAGTTTATAAAACTTTCAGCATCTCCTAAGTTTTCCTTCTAAGGTGCAATCTTAACTCAGGAATTTTTATCATCTCTACTGAAGATATAAGCCCTATCTTTTATTCTTATCTCTCCTCCAAACTCCAATCATATACCCCTACGTGAGTGTAATTATCACCCCTACACTTAGAAATTCAATTCAAGCTATTATACTCTTGTCCATCTTCCAAAATACTTTTAGTTGGTGAATTTTAGATGAAATTGCCCACACATCCTTCATGCGACCGCTAATACTTCTTAAGGTACTAAACGACCGATTACAAAATGTGCTTGCGCAATTAGGCGTAATTCCTCGTCTTGCAACACCTAAGGCTTAGCAGTGACTCCCAAACCAGTTGGTCTAAGGCACTAGGTGATAAAGCACCCTCGCTATATTTTTATTTATGCTGCCTTAAGCAATTACAAAACCAGTGTTCATTTTTTTTTTATCTCTTTATTCACCATTTATACTTTTATTTTATTTTCCTTTATACTAAGGATTCTAGACAAGAGCATTTCAAGGTATTCTCTACTATCCCAAGTTTCAAGATGTGTGTGAGTGCGTAAAGTAGGGTATATATTTTCAGAATTTGGACTTAAGGTTCAGAATTATTTTTCAGACTTATACTTTAAATAAAGGTTTCAATACTCTTCCCTTATTTCGATTTAGCCCAAGAACTGAAATCAAAATTTGCCTATTTATAAATAAACTACAAGGATGTATTTTCTACAGTTAAACTTTAAGAAAGGTTATTTTTAGGGTTTTTAATTTACTTAGCTTAGGATCTAGTTTATCCTAACTAGTCAACCGTCATGTTGAACTTGAGTTAAATATGGCCAAAATTGAAAATTTCAATTTTTTTAATTTTTGATTTTTATGGGTTTTAAAATAAGTATGCAAATGCAAAAATATACACATGAATGCGAAGGAAGAAAGCTTACCGAGCACACCCACAAACTTAAACTTGACAGTGCCCTCACTGTCAGTCTACACCAAGAGGGTTAAAATTGTCGGCACTCCCCTGTTTGTTAATTTTTTTAATTAATTATTATTATTATTATTAACAGAAAAACAAAATATATATACACAAAAGGTCCCCCCCAAACTTAAGTGAAACAGTGTTTCCACTGTTTAAGCGTTAAAGTTCAAAGTTAGGGGGGGAACACAGTATCAAGCTATATAAGGCCTTACAGAGACCAAAAGTTAGCACCAACCATTCAAAAATTTGATCGTTATAATGGTGTGGTTGGTGAAATAATGGAGTGTAGAGAAAATATATGAGAAACACACGAGACCGTGTTGAGATAGAAGCAGTATACGGTCTCGATGGAGGAGAAGAATGGCGGAAGGGAAAAAGAAGTGTAGTACGAACTTGAGGGTGTAAATTGAGTGAATAAATTAGCACCAATTGTGATGACCAATGTGTAAAAAGCGATTGTGCTAATCCATCAACCCGTCGAGAAATGGAGTCAAATCCCTCAAGATTCGTGAGAAAACATGGATACGCCGAACTTGGTAAACCAGACATAAGAAATGAAAGTGATACGGTTACTTGCGCGGTCGGAATGATGGAAAGGAGGGGAGTGATTTAGGAAGGGTAACAGTTAAAGGTTCAGGAGGGTGTACACAGTCAGTGGAAGGGACATGATGAATTGAAAAATCCGACTCATCAAACAAAACTGGTTCATCCTCAATACTATCCTCAAAATTCTCCTCAAAAGTTATCTCATCCATGCAATTATCATCAAAATCCAGACGCATATGAAGTTCGGGAAAAACAGTTAATGACTCGGGATGATGAATTGGAGAGAGAAACTCATCCAAATCTGTGGGTTCATCATCCAAAATATTCTCAGCGTTAATATCCTCGATCAAGTGAAAATTAAATTTCTCAGACACCTCATCAAAAGCATGGATATCAATTAATTCAGGTTCTAAGATGGAGGTGTAGAGGTCAAAAGGATTGGCGATGGTTTCACTCGAAAAGGACCCTTCACAATCAAATAAATCAAACACTACAAAGTCGCACAACTCATTAAACGCTCTATCTTCAACTGGTGAATCATTTGGGACACTTGATAGACATTCAAAACCGGAGATGTGGGATTCAATTGGGGATGGGTAGGTTTGATTTGGAAGGGTGCACAGCTCACTCTCTCCACTCAAATTCTCAATCTGTCCAACCGCCTCATTATACATTGGAAAATTTGGAGCTAGTTGGAAACTAGCTACCGGGTCATTAGGTTGTATAAGGGCGGCCATGGACGCATTCAAATCCATCATCTGTTGGCAGGACGCTACCCTAAAATCTTCCAACGACTGTTCCAGACTAGACATAGGTTGTGAAGGGGTTTCAGTAAAATATTCAAAGTTGTTTGGATACTGGAAACTCCCAAAAGGCTGTGTAGAAGCAATGTCTAGGGAAGGTGTAAAAGTTGGGTAGGATGGATAGGAATTGAATGGTTGGACAGGAGTAGGATCAACATTTGGATAAGAAGGTGAATGGAATTGTTAATCCCAAGAATTGGAAATGGTGAAAAGAGTGAAAGACCGGTTACGAGATTGTTCAATACGTTCAGCAAGAGACATAGATTTTGGGGTTACAATTGGACTCTCAAAAGGGGTATCAACGTAAGAAGGTGGGGTAGGTTGAAACGGTTGATATAAGGTGGATTGCGGAGTCCAATTGGTTGTCCTAGATGCGTCTATCCGATCTTTTAAAGAGATTTTTGGTATGGATGGATCGTTCGAGATTCGGCCAAAGTAAGAACCGTAGGAAGTTATGTCTGGTTGTGGGTACCAAAGTTCGGCATGAGTTTTTCTAGATGGGGTACCCATGTAAGAAGAGTGAAAAGGTAGGGAGGGAAGGAAGTGGTATATTTTTTTTTATTTTTTATTATTTTATTATTATTATTATTATTTTTTAAAAATGTTTGTTTTTGGAGTTTTGAAATTGTTTGTTTGAAAGAATACGGAAATATGGGACTAAAAATTTTACAAGCACAATCACAACATGCACAAACACACCTAGAGCTAGGGTCTTCTAAGCCACTAGACTGCTCCTAACTGTTCAAAAGTGACAAGTTGTGAGATAACCCTCAAATCGTCTCTTCACTGCTAATTGTGGCCAGGTAAGCACAAATGAAGAAAGGAGGGTTCCGCTCACGAATCACAGTGAGACGGGCCTTTTAAAATTACCATTCTCACTTGTCTAGCCTAGGCACCACAAAGTCAAGTTTAGATAAACGATTGACTGCCCACAACCTTCCTCTGTCCTAATGAGCACGACAGTCCTTAGTTGGCTGAGTCTAGATATTTTTTAATTAAGCTTAAGGATGATGTGTATGCTTTTAGTGATTTTTGGGATCTTAAGAAGGGTGATGAAATCCCCACCCAATCTGAGTTGGTGTTATAGCCCCTTAAAATCCGTATTAGTTATGCAAAGCAGGAACGACAAAAAATCTAAAACACTTTCAAAAATTTTTTTATTTTCGCTGCGGTGCAAAGAATGCTGCACAAAAATCAGTTTATTGGAGAAGGGAAGAGAATCTGTGCAAAGAATGCTGCAGAATTTTTTTCCAGTGGAGTTCAGAGGAGAGATGGAGAGGAATCAAAGAAAATTGGGTCGCTGATGTCACCCTTTGACCGCGGTTGCGCGGTCAAACTTGCACTTATGCCGCGGTTCCGCGGCTAGTCAGAGGGTTGACTGCTTCAAATTCATTCCCTGTGCTGAGTTTGTTTTCCTCTTTCTGTTTAGATCCCCTGAATATTGATTTGTTCACTGAATTTTCTCCAAAATTGAAACAGAGTTTGCTCCAAGCCTGCACACTTGCACAAAAACTAATAAAAAATAACAAAATGATTTTATTTTATTTTTTCGTTTTGGTTTTAAATTTTTTTCAATTTTTATAATATATTTTTTAATCCGAAATTACACAAAAAAATAAACTACCGTCTCCCCGGTAACGGCGCCATTTGATTGTTAGCGTTTTTGCGTGCTTAAATTTTTAATTACCGCAATCAAGACGATGTCGCTTGGTAGCTAGCCGGTTGAGTACGGGTCGATCCATAGAGAGATGGAATTTTTTTCTTTATGTTTTAACGAGTTAAATCCAAATATTGTGGGTTTTGTGTTAAGATCTACTAACGAGATAAAAGATGATAAAGGACTTGCTAGGGTTAGGTTAGTTCGAGTTAGGAATATCTCACCTCTTTCAATGCCCTTTTTAATATCGGTGTTAAGGTAATCGACAACAACGGGGATTAGCACGACTAAGAAGGTACTTGCAAGTATAAGCTAGACTTTCCATGCTTAGTTTCTTCCTTTTGGTCCTTGTCCTTCTGTTCTTGTCTCTTAGCCCTAACCTCTAATTAATTCAACCACAACCGGTCTAACTAGGGAATCACCGCTATCATGTAGGATAGGGTGCCGTAGTGAGCGGATTGTGGTTCAATTAAAGGGAGTCCGAATTAAGGTGTTGGGCAAAGAAAGGAGTGAGAGAGATTTCCTTCTCTCAAACCTTCCTTCTCCTGCCCTAACAAGTGAGAAATTACTCACCCATTAAAAAGATAAAAATAAAACAAAAAGGAAGATAGAAATCATTTTAGGTTAAGAGGAATTACAACTAGCTATTTGAGACCTCACCTAGGCAAGGATCTTACTCAAGCATCATCGTTGTTAATGATAAAGAAAATAGAAGAAAGAATAAAAAACAAAGGAAAAACAATAAATAATTTCTACTAGATTAACAAATAAAAATTGCAGATAATAAAATGCGATAAGAAAAATGCGAGAAATTAAAAGAACTAACTTTCTTTTTATTGATAACCTCTCAAAGCTCTCTACAATTTTGAGTTGAGAAAGATAAAGAAGAACAGAATTAAAATCCTAGATCTAAATAAAAAGAGGCACCCTAAAAGAGGCACACTTAATTTGGTTTTGAGCTTTCCTATTTATAGATAGAAAAACTCTAGGTTTACATTCTGATCCATACACGAAATTACAAAACTACCCCAAGTGAGCCGAATCAAAGCACCGACACTGCCACCGACATACGCAGACACGGCCTCGGTTCCGCGGCCATTTGGTGGAATCATGGGGCCATCTTTTCACGGTTTCTCTATGTTGCTTTTATCTTCTGTTTTATTCACTTGGTTTCTCGGAATTTCTTCAATTTCCTTCCAGATTTCCAACAGTGCAGAATGATGTGGACTTTTGCCTTGAGCTCCGCGTTGAAGTCTTGGAACTTGTGCTGCCCTTGTGCTTTGTTCATTGAAGTGCCTAATGATTTTCCATTTGTCCCTTGAACTGATAGGCGGCATCATACGGATAGTTAGCGGAGATCAGTATTCATCTGTTGTTGGTCGTAATCCCGTATTTGTTGCGACTTTTCATGAATTTCACTGTAAAGAGCTGAGAACCTGTAACCTGCAACTATTTAGCAGGCATGGATCAAAACTACCTCCTTATATGCAATATGATTAAGAATGAGCGATATAAAAATGCAATCTGATATGAACAGAGCACCCATTGTCAACCAGGATTTTGCTTATCTTGATATCATGACAGTATCCGGAGATATAAAGGGGACGGTTATGCTCGCACGTCCCGAGGGGGAGATCTTCATCGCCGAAAGTGATGTCAGCCGTGTGCACTTCTTCCAACTCGTCCTTCATCTTTTCTCCGGCGAGGAAAGCTTGGAACTGCTCGGACTCTTAAAGTGCTTTGATCAAAGAATTTCTCGCCTCCTTAGATAGCAAAAGGGCGTCGAGAATGCTTAGCTGTGAGGGTATCTTCCTCAGGTGTGCCAGATCGTTGTAATCCACCTTGTTTTTCTTGGGCGGGTCCTTGGCTGTAAGCTCTTCGACGACTCGATCATTGAGGGCGATATCCTCAGGGACCTTTTCTTTCCCCTTATCCTTTTTGTTCGATCCCTTGTTTGCAGGTCCGAGATTCTCTTCAGGTAGCGTGCGATTGCGCAACTGAATGTTCTCGCAGGTCTTCATTTCTTCCTCTTTACCTAAGATGGATTCTTTGAAGAGAGGGCCGAGAGCCATTTCCTCTTCCGAATCGCTCCCGAAGGTGAGCACTTGCGATCTTCTGCTATCAACCATGTGACAGTTGCCGGCAGCTCTTCCTTGTTTGTCTATCGCATTTTTCCGCTATCGACGAGCTTCACGCTTCATCCTCTTAAAGTGCTGTCTGTGAGGGACATACCATTGCCACCAATTTTTAAAGGCGTTGCACCTTTGGTGGGGTGCGCAACCCTTCGATGATATAAACAGTAATTAGGATGCACATCCACTTCATTAAGGTGCATCTCATCAGAAGTGTTTCCTTCGGAGGGTGGCAGCTTCATTCCTATCGATATGGCTTTGGCGGACCTTTTTCTTGTCTTGAACCTGCTTTTACTGGCGGCCGAAGTTCTCCTATCTGGTTGGAGAGTTTTAACCCTTTCGTCCAGTTGCCGACGTTTGGCTTTTTTAAATATGGCCATTTCGCGCTCTCGATCAGCTTTACTTTTCAGAAGAGCTTCATTCAGGAATGCATCGATCATCTCGTCTGACGGTCCTAGGAGCTCCGATTTGGGATCTGCCCCCCGTTTCTCTGCGTCAGGAGCTTCTTTATCGTCTATCGACGAGTGAAAGATCACATGGCAGCTTGCCACATAATCCTCAGGTTCATTCGACGAGTCTTCTCCATTGTCATCATCTCTGTCCTCAAGGATGTGGTTGAGAAATTCTTGGAGTGTGACTGGGATTCGCGCCTTCTGCTTATATTCTTCCAGCGCGTCAATATGTTTCTGCAGGTCCATGCACTTGTCATCAAGCTTCACGGGCTTTTTGGTCTTCTTCTTCTTTTTCGAAGACTCTGACAGCTGGGCCTGAGCGTTTTGACCATCCCCACCAATTTTTAGAGTTAGGCACGGCTTCATCATTCCCTTGATGACTTCGGGTTCCAGCGGACTTTTCCATTTGATCTCTGGGCATGTTTGGAGATCTTTCAGCATTCTTTTCGTTTTGGCTGAAAGAACGACTTCCCATAGAGTTTCTTCTATAAAAGTGCATGATGCCCCCCCGGTGTCCGCCTTTTTGAGAGCATGCGGCTTGGGCGGATTTACTTTCCAATTCTCGAACAGTGCGAATTTGCCCTGTTGGTATTGGTTCTCAATCCACCCTTTGAAGACGAAGCAATTTTCGATTGGATGGCCTATCGCTTGGTGATAGGGGAAATAATTGGGATTATTAGCCTCACCGGGTTGCAATGAGTGTTTTGGATCCGGCAAGTTGATGAGCCTGTTGCGCACTGCCAGCTCGAACAATCTCCTCGTTTTGTCCCGGGGAAACGAATAAGGGCGCTTCATTTTCTCATTAAAGAATCGCCGTCTCTCATCTTGGTGATTAGTTAGTTTTGGACCACTGGGCTGCTGTTGAGCATTGGCGACGAAGGTTTCTTTTACTTTCCCCTTTTCGTTTCGAGGCTCTAACTTCAAAGAAGATGGTCTATGACCCATCTGATCCATTTGGGCTAGCTTGTCAATCAAGGCCTGAAAAGTAGTTGGCTTGAAGAACATCATGAATGGGGAAATGGTCGCCTGAGGGTCGAGAGTACACACGAACATGCCTACCGCAGGCGCTTCTTCAATGCGCTGCTCACACTTCGACCATAGATTCCGCCACCGTATCGCGTACTGCACCCATGTTTCGCCTGGCTTTACTCTGGCGTTAATTAATGCGGTGATCGGGGTGCGCTCGCTAGCGCTTGCGAACCTCTGCATGAACAGTAACTCCATTTCTGCAAATGTCTTAACGGAGTCGTTCGGGAGCTCGGAGTACCATTCAAACGCTGTCTCCAACAAACTGCCAACAAACTGGCGAAGCAATAGTTTGTCATCCCCTCCAGTGTTGCCACACAGAGCCCTGAATTGAGCAATGTGTTGGTGTGGATTCCCCGCCCTCTTATATACGTGGAATTTGGGGATCGTGTATCCCGGCGGGTACTTTATTTGGTCGTACCAACCCGGATAGGGTTGTCCAGTCTTAACAATTTGCCCAGCCGCTTCATTCGCCTCATGAACTTGTATCTGCTGAGCGATGTAATCATCCAAGGCGGCTTTTGAGATGGTCTCCTCTTTGGCTGCTGAACAAGCCGGAAGAGGGTTTGACGTCTCCCCTCGGTCGTCTTCGAGGATAATCGGAGGATCTTCAGCTGGAGGATCCGGCTGTAACATCATCCCGACCATGTCTTGGAATAAGAACGCCACTCGTTTTATGCTGGCAGCTTGTTCCGCTGCCTCTTTGTCCTTCTTTTCGAGGATTCTGCGGAGGAACTCAGCATTAGTTTCTTGTTCTTGACGTTGCTCCGACGACGTTTCCGGGCATTCTTTTGGCCCTGTGAGTACGGCCATTTGCGTCAACATTTCCTGGATCTTCTGTTGTTGCTCCCGGGCCTTTGTTACGGATCTGGTGAGTGGTCGATGGCCCGAAGAGATTCGGCTATACTCTTTCCCGGATGCCATATAGACAGTATGTACCACTATGCCCCCAGACTTGGGGCATTTAGATTCAGTGTTCTTGCGATTCATCGCAGACACCGGGATTTTCTCCAGCCTTCTCCTCTTGTGAGCGGTCGAAGTTGAGGGGGTCGTTGCAGTGGGCACCCAAATAGCTGTCGCCTTCTGTGGCTTAACAGGGTGGTCCTCTTCTTGCCGAACCTTCATCTTTTTCTGTCGGCGGAGATAGTCTTGATCTATCACGGAGTCCTGGACCTATCGCCAAACTTTATAAATTTTAGAGGACAGCCGCTGAGGGGGCTGCTCTAGCTTCGCCTTTGTAGCGTTCTCCATTGGTGGAGGAGATCTTTTTAATACAGCAGTCGGAGAGTTTTTGCGTACCCTCCTAAGTAGTTCAAAACTGTTCCCAGTTGGAACAACAACATCAATTTCCACCGTTAGAGCCGGCGGCGTAAATCCAGAGGGTGAACTGCCCCCAGCTTTCCTCACTCGGCGCCAGTGGCGACGTCGAGCATGTCGTGCGGCCGGGATCACCTCCGCTATTGGATGAGCTTCCTCTTGCCCCCCGCTCTGATGAGGAGTTGTTGTCGTTGTTAGCCTGTCGAAGACCGATGCCCACTGAGAGGGAATGACCAATCTTGAAAAGGCCGACTTTCGTGCAGGGGAAGCGGCCTTGGTTACTTCACCTGGAGTGGGAGTTGAAATGGCCAGTCAGTGAAGACCGACCCCTTAGCAGGAGAAGCCGCCTTAGTGACTTCAGGAGTAGGAATGGCTATCCACTTCGGGATAATGCCTTCTGGTATTGCGGGCTTCTTCATGGGCCCGTTGGCGCTTTGGCCCAGTCTATTTAAAACCGATGCACTGGATTTGGACGACCCGTTGAGAGGGGCCACAGTAGTTGCAAGCCGATCAAAGACCGACTTCTTCGGAGCTTCTTGCGATGGTATAGGAGCGCTGAAGCTCGTTGGCGGGAGCATGGTCCCGAAGAATAGCCCAGTGGTGGCTTGGGTCATTTGTTCCACCGGTATTGTGAAAATGGAGGCCGCTTGAGGCCCATAGGTCACTCCTCCGGACAGGACGGAGTGGGAGTTGCAGTTACTGCAGTTTGAAGCCATTGATCTTCTATTTTTTCTGCACGGATCAAGATACCAAATCTTAGTACTTCACGTCCAAAGGCAACCATGTCAAACCGCGATTTGTTCGCGACACACGACACACGAAGTGTGGAGTGGAAAGAGAAAAAGGTCCCACCGGGCGTGCCAGAATCTATTCTCCGCCGAAAGACGCGACCGGGACGTTGGGACGTCCGGCCTGAATTTCGAGGGCAGATGCTATATGCTGCTATCCATCCACCTCTCCGAAGATGCCAAGTTGATTTATGACACCATGTATTGAAGGTTTAAATGGATGCGGCCGATATAGCAGACTTCGTCAGATTCCCCCTCGTTGAGGGGTTTTTGATTATGGGGACGCTCTTCCCTGCAGGCGCAAGCCCCTGCAGTTAATTACGCTACCGCATCGCGGTAACCACTTTCTCCTTTTCCAGATGGTCACTTCGTGTCGTGTGTGTTTGTTTTGTTTTTGGTTGCCCGTGGATTGTATACGGAGACTAATTTATGTTGTCGCCCGTAGGGCGTGGATTAGTCCAAATCCGTATTTTCTTAGATTTGGGTTTGGGGTTGGGTTTAAGGATGCGTTAGTCTCATTTGAGATTAAGATCAACTTAAACGTTTGTTGAGGATACGTTAGTCTAATTTTAGACTAAGATCTACTCAATAGGATCATTAAGATCCAACAAAAGAGCATTTGAGCTCTATTGCTTTAGTTTAGGGACTTTGCAGTCCATTAGTTTAAGGACATTACGGTCCAAGGTTAAGGACATCATAGTCCATGGGCTTAAGGACCCCACAGTCCAAGGTTAAGGACATCATAGTCCATGGGTTTAAGGTCCCCACAGTCCAAGGTTAAGGACATCATAGTCCATGGGTTTAAGGACCCCACAATTCATGAAGTTTAAGGACATCATAGTCAAGTTTAAAGACATCATAGTCTATAAAGTTTAAGGACATCATAGTCCATGAGTTTAAGGACCCCACAGTTCGTAAAGTGTTTGGCTGTCGGGACCCGTCACCTCTCTGAAGACGTTGAAAGATTACAATGACAAATATCAGAGGAGTGAAGAAATGTACCTTTGGACCAATTTTGGTTGGGAGATCTGTAGTCTAATTGGGACTAAGATCTGAGATTTATGAGCATATGGGCTCAATTAATCTGAAGGAGGGGTTTATAGCCAATTTGGGCTCGGCCCACTTAGTTAAAATGTTAAACATTTGATAATGTTGAGCATTAATTTGGGTTCTGACAGTCTTTCTGTCTTTTATTGAATGCTGAGCATTCATCATAGCTCTAGGGCTTTATTCATAGAACAATTTATGTTCTTTTAACGCACATGTGAGGAACACGTGGCGCGCTTGGCGCTAGCACCGGTTAATGAGCGCAATGCGCTTCTGTAGTATAGCGCACATGTGAGGAGCACGTGGCGCGCTTGGCGCTGAGCGCCAGTCCATGAGCGCAAAGCACTAGTTTATAAGCGCAAAGTGCTATTTGTTCAGTGGCGCACACGTGAGGAGCACGTGGTGCACTTGGTGCCAGTCCATGAGTGCAAAGCGCTATTTGTTAAGTGGCGCACACGTGAGGAGCACGTGGTGCGCTTGGCGCTGTGCGCCTGTCCATGAGCGCAAAGTGCTATTTGTTAAGTGGCGCACATGTGAGGAGAACGCGGTGCGCTTGGCGCGGTGCGCTTGGCGCTGTGCGCCAGTCCATGAGCGCAAAGCTCTATTTGTTAAGTGGCGCACACGTGGTGCGCTTGGCGCTGTGCGCCAGTCAAAGAGCGCAGAAGCGATTTTGATCAGTTTTATGATCTGATAAATAAATTCTCGTTTATAAAAGATTTTGTCTCAAGGTTCTAAGAACAAAGTTCTTATTTTATAGGAGATGTTTCAATCTCTTTTTCTGGTGAAAGGCTTTGCCTTTATGGATCTGTGATTCTAAGAGAATTGAATTATTCTCCCCCCTTTTTTATAATGAGATGTTCATGATCTCTTTTTGTAAAAGACCTTAGTCTTATAGATCTATGATCTGTGAGAAGAATAATGTTCTTTTTCTTTAATAAGATTTTTCTTATCTCTGTTTTTTTACCTTGAAGAAAAGTTCTTCTACCGAGAACTTGCTCTTCTTTCTGAGTTTTCTCAAAGCTTATAGGAGGGTTTCTCTGTATGAGACTTGAAGTCTTGGGGCCTTTATATAGTAAAGGCTGATTTGTTCAATCGGTTAAGGAGATCTTTTCTCCAATTGATTTGGAGATTTCCCTATCGTTGGATCTTTGATCTAAGAGCTTCTGATTTACAGAAGGCAATCTTCTTGTTTTTAACAAGATTGGGAAATTTTCCCTATACAGAATTTATTCTGTATTTTGGTGATTTTTAATCACCTTTGGATCATTGATCCAACGGTACTCTGATTTACAGAGCACAATCTTTTTGTTTGGAAAGATTTTGAGGAATCTTTCCTTAACAGAATTTTATTCTGGTCAATTGATGATTTTTAATCATGTTCGTTAGATCTTTGATCCAATGGTGGAGAACATTTATTTCTAGCGCTAGCGCACTTGTGCTTTGTACGTGATGCGCTGCTTAGAGTGCAGCGCTCTTAGCGCCAGTGCACACGTGCTTTGGACGTGGTGCGCTGATTAAAGTGCAGCGCTCTTAGTGCTAGCGCACACGTGCTTAGAGTGCAGCGCACTTGGCGCTGCTATGAAGCGATGCTTCATTTCAAATTTTGAAATTTGAACAGAGCTTTGCTCTGATTGGGGGAAACATTCTATATAATAGTTGGGTATCGATTCCCACTGTGAGTAAGTGTTACTCGCGGGAGAGTTTTTCACTTTACAATTAGCTAATCAAGTAGGTGTCTAGAAAGGTGTTGACGAGGCTACGCCTTTGTGGAAATGGGGTTGATTTTAATTAGGTTCGTTCGAAAGCACGGGAAGCTCCCTCGGAGTACCAACATTGGCCTGGTTAAACGATTAGCGAATTTGTAGGGTGAAATTAATCCCGGCTAATTTTCCTTTGAAGGTTTGAAGAAGGATTTGATAAAAGCAGTGGGAGCTATCCTGATTATATAAGATAATAAACCATTCTAATCTTGTAAGAGCATCCGTGCTAAAGTGTTTCTTCTCTCCCCCTCTAACAGGCATCGACTATGACGGGACTGAAGTTTTTATTAGAAAAAAATACATTGACCGGTAAGAATTACAAGGAATGGCTGAGGAATGTCAATATTGCCCTCTCTTATGACAAGGTGGCATATGCCCTCATCGCTAAAGCACCCCAAACCCCATGTCCGAATTCCACGGATGCGGATAGCAAGGTCCGTAAAACGTAGGACCAAGACTGCGCGAAAGCCAAGTGCATTGTGATGGCCTCTATGACTAATGTGCTTTGAAAATGGACATACAGTCTATATTCCTTTATTGCAAAGATTTGTATGGAGTACTCTCGTATCGCAAGATACAATACCTCAAAGAAATTGTTTCAATTGAGGATGGCTGTCGGATCATCTGTACACGTCCTTAAGATGATAAGTCTTATTGAAGAACTCGCAAACCTGGGATGCGTGTTAGAGAATGAGTTATACATCGACTTGATCTACAATCCCTTTCTCCTACCTTTACTCAGTTCGTGCTGAATTTCAACATGCACGGGATGTAAGTTGATCCTGCTAATCTCCTCAATATGTTAAGGATAGTTGGGAACACTTTGAAAAAGAAAAAGACACCCGCTCTTTTTGTTTGGGATTCTTCTTCATCCAAGCCCAAGGCTAAGGCCAAAGGAAAGAGGAAGAAGACTCCTACCAAACCGATAGGTGGTGTTCAAAAGGTGGGCGGAAAGAACAAAGCTGGGACCGTGATATCGGAGAAAGAAAGTGTTATTATTGTCATAAGAAAGGGTACTGGAAGAACTGCAGGGCATACATAGTCAGCCTCAAGGACAAGAAGCATAAAGATACTTAAGTTTCAGGTGTGTTTGTAATAGAAAATTGTTTTCCATAAACTCTTCTTCATGGGTATTAGATACCGGATCGAGTTCTCACATCTGTAATTGTTTGTAGGGGTTGAGAAATAGCAGGTTTTTAAAGGAAGGTAATATGACCCTCAGGGTTGGAAATGGCGCAAATGTTGACGTCATAGCTGTTAGAGAATATCATCTTGGATTGCAAAGTGGCAATATTTTGGTTTTGAAAAATTGTTATTATGTACCAACTATGATGTGTAATATTATATAAGTTGCTTTGTTAGATAAACATGGAATAGTTTCGCATTAGAAAACAATGTTATAAACATCCACCTAAATCAAGTGTTGATTGGATCTGGTAAATTAAATAACGATATATATGTTCAAAACCAACACACAGTTTTCAACATTCAACACACCAACAAAAAAAAGTCTTCAAATATAAATAAAACTTTCTTATGTATTGTAGACCAGGTCATATAAATGAAACAAAACTGACCAAGTTACATAAATATGGATATTTAGATTCGTTTGAATATCAATGTTATGAACTTGGTCAATCTTGTTTAAAAGGTAAGATGACCAAAACTCCGTTTTCTGGACACCGAGAAAGAGATACCGAGCTCTTGAGACTCATAAATAGTGATATATGTGGACCGATGTCTACACATACAAGAAGCGGAGATTCCTACTTCATTATTTTTACCGATCATTTCTTGATGTTCGGACACGTGTTCTTGTTGAAACATAAGTCTAAAGCCTTCAAAAAGTTCAAAGAGTATAAAAATGAAGTGGAGAAACAAACGGGAAAAAGTATCAAGAAACTTCGATCAGATCGAGGCGAGGAATACTTAAGTACCGAATTCCTTGAGTACTTAAAAGAGAATGGGATTCTCTCTCAGCTTACTCCTCCGTGTACACCACAGCACAACGGTGTATCAGAACGGGAAAATCGCACCCTATTGGATATAGTGCGCTCTATGATGAGTATTGCTGAGTTACCGCTTTTCTTTTGGAGATATGCACTGGAGACAACAACATATCTATTGAATAGCGCTCCGACCAAATCGGTGCCTACCACTTCATATGATATATGAGAGGGAAAGAGACTATACCTAAATTTTATTAAGATACGGGGTTGTCTGACCTATATTAAAAGACAAAAACCGGACAAATTCGAGGTACGATCAATATTGTGTAAACTTGTGGGATATCTAAAACATTCGATGGGATATCTGTTCTACCACACTGAGGAACAGAAGGTGTTTGTTGCTCGTCACGCCACCTTTTTAGAAAGAGAATTTCTTGTAAAAGAAATTAGTGAGAGCACGCTAGAATTGGAAGAAATTCCAGAACCACAAACAGAAGCTGAAGATTTGGTTGAACCACATATTCAAGTAGAACCTGACGAACCTCAGCCATTTTGCAAATCTAGTAGGCATTCTCATCCGCCCGAGAGATACTATGGTTTTCTCATAAACAAGAATAGAGAGGATTGCATCATCGATGATGATGAGCCTACTGGTGTTCTGCAAGCTATCACGAGTAGGAACTCGGTGAAATGGGTGGATGCTATGAGAGATGAAATGGAATCCATGTACACCAACAAAGTATGGATTTTGGACGTTGCACCTCCTGGGGTAAAACTCGTTGGATGCAAATGGATCTTTAAAAAGAATATTGGTGCAGATGGATAGGTGGAAACCTATAAGGCTAGACTCATTGCAAAAGGTTTTCGTTAAAGGCCAGGTGTGGATTATGATAAAACTTTTTCTCCAGTATCTATACTTAAATCCATTCGGATCCTACCTACCATTGTTGTCTTTTATGATTATGACATTAGGTAGATAGACGTTAAAACCACTTTTGTAAATGGTGATTTAGAAGAATGTGTTTATATGGATCAGCCAGAGGGTTTCATTGATAGTGGGAGTAGCAGAAAAGTGTGCAAGTTTCTTAAATTCATTTATGGATTAAAACCACTTGATAATTTCGTTGCAATTTGGGATTAAATGATGGATGATTCTCTTTGATAAAGGCTAGATTTGAATGATGATCAATGAAAAGACAAGGGATAGTGAAGGAGAAACCCTAGTTTCTTCAAAGATCCCTAATCTTCATTCATCGCCATCGTTCTAGCTATAATTCATCAATAGATAAGATTAGTCATTTTTAGTATTCATCATTGCTACGATTTCCTATCGAATCCTACAAGCTATTCTACATTTTCTTGATAATTCAAATTGATATTGGACACTTTCTTGATTTATAATTCTTGAACATATTTTTGATTTTCTTGAAATGGCAACTGAATTAAATCTTGGAATACTTTCTTGAATTTTCTTTTATATTTTCTTTCGACTCATCTAAAGCAAGATTGAATAAATACACGAATCTCAGTCGACGATCCGTTCTCATTAACGCGCTACAATCGACACCGTTATTGATTGCGATTATAAATTCTTTGGTTGTGATTATATTCTTCAAAACACAATCTATACGATCAATCAAATTGCGCCGTTGCCGGGGATGCATGCTATTTTGTTCGTTCTTGCTATTTGAGTTGAAATTTTATTATTCCATAAAAAATTTGAATCAAAATCGCATCAAGTGCTTAACGATTAGTGTGTGAATTTTGCAAGGAAATATGGAATCTCTGCAGCAAGGGAAAAAATATTCAGATCATTTCAGATAGGACAGAGGAGGAATAGGAGCAGCAGTACAAAGTTTCGTTCAAAGAACAGATCATCCAACCGCGGAACCACGGCGTAAAGCAGGTTTTGGCGGCACAGCTTTTACACAGCAATTACCCAAGAAACGTAAGGACCCTGGCTGTCCTACAATCTCTATTTCTATTGGGGGTAAAAATATCAACCGTGCTTTACTCGATCTAGGCGCTAGTGTTAACTTGCTTCTTTATTCTGTCTATGATCAATTAGGTATCGGAGAGTTAAAGCCCGCACACACAACTCTCCAGATGGCCGATAGATCTATTACCCATCCTAGGGGTGGGCTTGAGGATGTGTTGATAAGAGTCGGGGAATTTATATTCCCTGTGGACTTTCTTGTTATAGATACACAGCCTGTAGCGAACCCACGGAACCAAATTCTGGTAATTCTCGGTCGAACCTTTTTGGCTACTTCCAACGCTGTAACCAATTGTCGAAACGGTTATATGAACCTATCTTTCGGGAATAGGTCAATTGAGCTTAACATTTACAGATTGGGAAGTCAACCCTCCGAACCTCATGCTCGAGTATGTTCTGTCGAATTAATGGATGTCGACAGTAGCGAATTTGAACAGCTTCACGATCCTGATCCAGACTTCCTTAATACGTTGTTGTTTGACCCAACTATGTATTATACACATACGGACCCTTCTTTTGAGCTGTCCGGGTCAACATCTAACGCTGATTATGAACCTGTCATGGAGTATCATCTCGTTCTTTCAAATGAGAATATTCTTTAGGATATCGATGAAAGGTTTGAGGAAATTTACGCTGATGAACTCACATTTTTAGAAAACACGGGAGTTGTGATGAATAAACCCCAAAACAAAGAAGATGAATCACCTCCCCTTCTTCTGCAAAATCATAAGAAGCAAGTAATCCACCATCATTATCACTGTGTCATCTATCAAAATCGAGACACAAACCTCTTCCATCACACCACTTATCTTTTCCCCACTTTTTCCTGGCTCTATATAACATGTTCTTCCACCAATCGGTACGTTTCATCGATAAAATTTTTGAATGGTTGGTGTTGACTTTCGGTCTTTGCAAAGCTTGGCATCGATCATTAACTTTACCCACTCTTATGATTTTTAAAAGTCTTAACATTGTTTAACTCAAGTTTGGGGGGGGGGGTATTGTTTCCCCCAATCAGAGCAAAGCTCTGTTTTGAAATTAAAAATTCAAAAATTGAAGCAACGCTTTAGATCCAGCGCTAGGCACGCTGCGCGCCACGTGTCAAACACGGATGCGCTAGCGCCAGGTGCGCTGCGCCCTAGGCAGTGCACCATGTGTGCGCTAGCGCTAGGTGTGCTGCGCGCCACGTGTCAAACATGGGTGCGCTAGCGCAGGCTGCGCAGCGCACCACGTGTCAAACGTAGGTGCGCTAGCGCACGGTGCGCTGCGCTCTTAGCAGCGCACCACGTGCAAAGCACGGGTGCGCTAGCGCTGGAATTATAAAATCCCCCACCGTTAGATCAAAAGATCTAATAATAATGATAAATCATTAATTAATCAGAATTAAAATTCTGTTATGGAAAGATTTTCCAATCTTGTTAAAAACAAGAAGATTGCCTTCTGTAAAACAGAAGCCCTAGAATCAAAGATCCAACGGTGGGAAACATCCCCAAATCAATCAGAGAAAGATCTCTTTAACCGATTTAACAAATCAACTTGCCCTATATAAAGGCCCCAAGACAAGTCTGATAGAGAACCCCCCCATAAAGTTTGAAAAATTCAAAGAAAGAGAGCAAGCTCTCGAAAGAAGATTATTTCTTCAAGGTAAAGATGATGAATGATGAACACAGAGATGAAATCAGTTCATTGAAAGAAGAATTATTTTCTTAAAAGATCATAGATCTACAAAGAGCAAGGTCTTTCATAAAAAAATCAAAAGATCTCATTACATAATAAAAGAAGAAAATATTCTTCACACAGATCATTGATCTATAAAGTCAAAGTCCTTTCAAAAATAAGAACTGTTGTTCTTGAATCTTGAGACAAAGTCTCTTTTAAAAGAACATAAATTTGTTCACAGATCATAAAAATTGATCAAATGTGCTTTGCGCTATTGAAATGCGTCTTGCGCTATTGAACAGCGCTTCTGTGCTCTCTGGACAGGCGCTCAGCGCCAAAATGCGCCACGTGTCAACCACGTATGCAACTTGCGCTTTGCGCTTCTGAAATAGCGCACTGCGCTCATGGGCTGGCGCTCAGTGCCAAATGCGCCACGTGTTACTCACGTGTGCGCCACTAAATTGATAGCGCAATGCGCTCATGGACTAGCGCTTAGCGCTCATAAACTGGCGCAATGCGCCCATCAGCTGGCGCTAAGCGCCAAGCGCGACACATGTCCTTCTCGTGTGCGCTGCTTGGCAGAAGCGTACTGTGCTCTTTGACTGGCGCAAAGCATCTGGTGCGCCACGTGTTGCGCTGTCAGAACATAAATTGTTCTGATGAATGCTCTGCATTCAATACAAGACAAAAAAAATGTCAAGATCTAATGCTCAGCATTGATTAAAAGGGCCAAGCCCAAATGAAAGTTCAACAGCCCAGAATAATAAAATGTTAAACATTTATTGGACTTAGTCCAATATTGGCCATAAGTCCTCAACCTATATTTAATTGAGCACACCTGTTAATGAATATTTCAACAGAACTTATTCCCAAATTGGACTATAGATCTTTCAACCAACTTACACCGATTCGAGGGTACATCTCTTTACTCCTCTGATATCTGTCGTTGTAATCCTTCAACGTCTTCAGAGAGGTGACGGGTCCCGACAACCACACATTTCACGGACTGTGGGGTCCTTAAACTCATGGACTATGATGTACTTAAACTTTATAGACTATGACGTCTTTAAACTACGGACTGTGGGGTCCTTAAACTCATGGACTATGATGTCCCTAACCTCGGACTGTGGGGTCCCTTTAAACCCACGGACTACGATGTCCTTAACCTGGACCGTAATGTCCTTAAACTAACATTGGACCATCATGTCCCTAAATTGGTAATCGACCGCAATGTCCCTAAACTAAAAAATAGAGCCCAAATGCTCTTTTGTCGGATCTAAATGATCATGTTAATTTGATCTTAGTCTAAAATTAGATTAACGTATCCTTAACTAACGTTTAAGTTGATCTTAGTCTCAAATGAGGCTAACGTATCCTTAAACCAAACCCCCAAACCCAAATCTAAGAAGATACGGATTTGGACTAATCCACGCCCTACGGGCGACAACATAAATTAGTCTCCGTATACAATCCACGGGCAACCAAAAAACAAAACAAACACCCACGACACGAAGTGACCATCTGGAGAAGGAGAAAGTTGTTACCATGATGCGGTAGCATAATTAACCGCAGGGGCTTCCGCCTGCAGGGAAGAGCGTCCCCACAATCAAAAACCCCTCAAACGAGGGGGAATCTGACGAAGTCTGCTACATCGGCCGCATCCGTTTAAACCTTCGATACACGGTGTCATAAATCAAATTGGCATCTTCGTAGAGGTGGACGGATAGCACCAATTAGAATCTGTCCCGAAATTCAGGTGAGACGGACCTGCGCGGCCGCGTCTCCGTGTTTCGGCGGGGAACAAATTCTGGCACGCCCGGTGGGACCTTTTCCTCTTTCCACTCCACACTTCGTGTGTCGTGTTCGCGAACGATCGCGGTTTGCTAATGGTTGCCGTTGGGTTCGAGGTACTAAGATTTGGTATCTTGCTTGGTGCAGAAAATGAAAGATCAATGGCATCTACTTGCACGAAGTGTTCCAGCTGCAATTGCAACTCACGTTCCGCCTCATCTGGAGGCATAGCTTACGGGCCTCATGCAGCCTCCCTGTTCACAATGCCGATAGAGCAGGTGACGCAGGCTACCACCAGTTTGTTCTTCGGGACCATGCTCCCACCAGTGAACATTAATATCCCGCTGCCGCAAGAAGTGCAAAAGAATTCGGTCTTTGATCGGCTCACTACTACCACGGCCCCTCTCAACGGGTCGTTCGATGTCAAGCCAACAGCGTCAGTCTTCGACAGGCTGAGCCTAAACTCCAATGGGCCTGTCAAAAAGCCCACGATACCTGAAGTGGCCATCCCGAAACGGATAGTCATTCCTGCTCTTGAGGTCACTAAAGAAACTTCTCCCATCAAGGGATCGGTCTTTACGAGGTTGGCCACCTCGGCTCCCGTTCCTACTCAAAGGTCTGTCTTTGACAGATTGGATACTGCTGCTCGACGGACGTCGGCCTTCAAGAGGTTGGTACCAGCAGTGCCTCACCAGAATAGGGGGCATGACGAAGTCACCCCTAAAGCTGAAACAATCCCAACGGCTCGACAAGCTCGACGTCGCCACTGGCACCGAGTAAGGAAGGCTGGGGGCAACTCCCCCTCTAGGCTAACTCCACCCGCCCCAACGGTGGAGATCGATGCTGCCGTTCCAACCGGGAACAGCTTCGAATTGCTGAACAAGGTGCGCAGGAACTCTCCTACCGCCGTACTGAAAAGATCTCCTCCACCCGTGGAGAATGTTACAGGAACGAAGCCGGAGCAGCCCCCTCGGCAGATTTCTTCCAAAATTTACAAAGTCTAGCGACGGGTTCAATACTCAGTAATCGATCAAGATTACCTTCGCCGACAGAAAAAGGTGAAGGTTCAGCAAGAAAAGAACCATCTTGCCAAGCCACAAAAGGCAACATCTGTTTGGGTACCCGCTGCAACAACCCCCTCAACTTCAACTGCTCAAAAGAGAAGGAGGCCAGAAAAAGCCCCTGTGACTACGGCAGACCACAAAGACGCTGAGCCCAAACGTCCCAAGTCTAGGGGCATATTGGTGCATACTGTTTATATGGCTTCCGGAAAAGAGGAAAGTCGCGCTTCGACGGGTCACCGACCGCTCACCCGATCCGTGACAAAATCCCAGGAGCAACAACAGAAGCTTCAGGAAATGCTAACGTAAATGGCCGCACTCACCGGGCCAAAAGAAAGCCCGGAGGCGTCATCGGAGCAGCGTCATGAACAAGAAACCGATGCTGACTTCCTCCGCAGAGTCCTCGATAAGAGGGACAGAGAAGCGGCAGAACAAGCGGCTAATATAAAACGAATGTCGCTTCTCTTCCAAGACATGGTCGGGATGATGTTACAACCAGAACCTCCAGCTGAAGACCCTCCTATCATCATTGAAGACGACAGAGGGGAGACATCGAACCCTCCTCCGGCTCTTTTAGCAGCCAAAGAGGAAACCATTTCCAAAGCTGCTCTGGATGACTATATTGCTCAGCAAATACGAGCTCACCAGGCGAATGAAGCGGCCGGCCAAGTCGTTAAAACTGGGTGACCATATCCAGGCTGGTATGATCAAATAAAGTATCCGCCGGGATATACGATCCCTAAATTTCATGTATACAAAGGGACGGGCAATCCCCACCAGCATGTCGCCCAGTTTAGGGCTCTATGTGGTAACACCGGAGGTGATGATAAATTGCTACTTCGCCGGTTCGTCGGCAGCTTGTCGGAGACGGCCTTCGAATGGTATTCTGAGCTTCCAAACGACTCCGTCAAGACTTTCGCAGAAATGGAGCTATTATTCACCCAGCGATTCGCGAGTGCTAGTGAACGTACCTCGATAACGACATTGATCAATTCCAGGGTGAATCCAGGTGAAACGTGGGTCCAATATACAATACGATGGCGGAATCTGTGGTCGAAATGCGAACAGCGCATCGAAGAAGCACCGGCGGTGGGCATGTTCGTGGGCACTCTGGACCCTCATGCAATCATTTCCTACTTCATGATGTTCTTTAAGACGACCACGTTCCAAGGCTTGATCGACAAACAAGCCTAAATAGACCAGATGGGTCATAGACCGTCTCCTCCAAAGCCAGTCGCGGAACGAGAAGGGAAAGGGGAAAGCGACCGTCGTCGCTAACGCTAACCAGCATCCCAGTGGTCCAAGACCAGTTGATCGCCAAAATAATAGAACTCGATCTCTCGAAGATAAAATGAGACGCCCTTACTCGTTCCCTCGAGACAAGACGAAGAGGTTATTCGAGCTTGTACTGCGCAATAGGCTCATCACTCTGCCGGAGCCAAGACTCCCAGCGCAACCAGGCGACATTAGCAATCCTAACTATTGCCCTTATCACCGAATGTTGGGTCATACGATCGAGAATTGTTACATCTTCAAAAGCTGGATAGAAGATCAGAACCAGCAGGGAAAATTCGTATTATCTGAGAACTGGAAGGTGAACCCGCCTCGACCATACACTCCCAAGAATACGGATACACCGGGGCATCATGTTATTTCGTAGAAGAAGCTCCATGGGAGGTCGCTCTTTCAGCCAAGACGAAAAGAATGCTGAAGGATCTCCAAACATGCTCGGCGATCAGGTGGAAAAATCCACTCGAACCCGAGATCATCGAAGGAATGTTAAAACCGCGTCCAACTCCAAAGATCGGTGGTGATAGCCAAAACACTCACACCCAGCTGTCGAAATCTTCGAAGAAGAAGAAAAAATCCAAGAAGCCCGTGAAGCCTGGTGATAAGCGCACGGACCTGCAAAAGCAGATTGACGCGCTGGAAGAGTATAACCAGAAGGCGCGGACTCCAGTCACACTCCAAGAGTTTCTCAGCCATGTCCTTGAGGACGGAGATGATGGAGAAGACTCGTCGGATGAGCCTGAAGATTATGTGGCAAGCTGCCATGTGATCTCTCACTCATTAATAAACGAAGAAGAAGCTTCTTACGCAAAGAAACTGGGGGCAGATCCTGAGCCGGAACTCTTAGGGCCATCAGACGAAACGATTGATGCATTCCTGAACGAAGCTCTTCTTAAAAGCAAAGTTGCTCGAAAGCGTGAAATGGCCATATTTGAAAAAGCCAAACGCCGACGACTGGACAAAAGAGTTGAAACACTCCCACCAGATCAAAGTACATTCGCCGCAAATAAAAGCAGGTTCAAGATGAGGAAGAGGTTCGCCAAAGCCATATCAATGGGAATGAAGCCGCCACCTTCCGAAGCGAACGCTCTTGGTGAAGCAGAAACACATCCTAGCTACTGCTTATATCATCGAAAGATTTCGCACCCCACCGAAGAGTGCAACGCTTTTAAAAGATAGTGGCAGGGGTATATTGCTCACCGGCAACATTTCAAGAGGATGAAACGCAAAACCCGTCGGGAGCAAAGAAGTACGACCGAGGAGCGTAAAAGAACCACCGACAACTGTCGCATGGTCAACGCCGGCGGATAGCAAGTTCTCACCTTCGGGAGTGACTCTGACGAAGAAATGACTCTTGTCCCTCTCTTTAAAGATTCCACCTTGAGAAAAGAGGAAGAACCGAAGACTTGTGAAAATATTCAGCTGCGCAATCGTACGCTGCCCGAAAAGAATCTTGGGCCCTCGAACAGTGGGTCAAATAGAAAAGATAAGGGAAAATAAAAAGTCCCTGAGGATATCATCCTTGATGACCAAGCCGTCAAAGAGCTGATAGCCAAGGACCCGCCAAAGAAAAGTAAGGTGGACTACAACGTTCTGGCATACCTGAGAAAGCTACCTTCGCAGTTAAGCATTCTCGACGCCCTTCTATTATCCAAAGAAGCGAGAGATTCTTTGATCAAGGCATTACAAGAGCCCGAGCAATTCCAAGCTTTCCTCGCCGAAGAAAAGATGAAGGACGAGCTGGAAGAAGTACATACAGCCGATATCACCTTCGGCGATGAAGACCTCCTCCTTGGGACGTGCGAGCACAACCGCCCCTATATGTCTCCGGATACTGTCATGACATCAAGATAGGTAAAATTCTGGTCGACAATGGGTCCTCCGTCAACCTCCTTAACGTGAGGGTATTAAAGGAAATCTGCATGAGCGTTCAACACCTCGCTCGCGATAAAATCACCATCTCCGGATTCGACTCCCAGTCATCACGGACGCTTGGGTATGTAATATTAACATTACGCTTTGGGCTGCTCGTCACGGACATCAAGTTTTATGTTATTGACACCAAGACATGCTACAATGCTTTGCTCGGCCGGCCCTGGCTACACGAGTACAACATCATCCCTTCTACACAACATCAGTGTATGAAGTATTTCAAAGATGGTATCGAGTACACTATGACAGGGGAACTAAACCCATTCTCCATGAACGAAGTCCGAAAGTACGAAGATGCAAAATACTTCCTGCCAGATTTTAAGGACACAGAAAGATGTCGCAAACTGGAGGATAAGAACAAAGCTATCGCCACTGTTCCAGTCTTCGGGAGTGATACCGAGGAGGAAGAAGAAATAGTTTATTCGGGTCTGCCCCAGTGCAACAAGCCAGGACTGTCCGCTCCTATATTGATCTTCGGCAGCGACTCGAAAGATGAGGTCAATGCCGTATTCTCTGCTCGGCCATCAATACAAACCTTCGCTGATGAAGAGCAAAGTTTGCAAGTTGCCATGGCTCCGCCCAAGCATCATAAAGAACTAGACGCGCTTGATACCTACAGTGTGGAAGAACTGCAGACATTCTATGTCCCTCCCACGCGAAAAGGTGAAAAGGCAATCCTATTCTACCGATCCGAGGAAACCAAAGTGGAGAAAGAAATCTGGCATGGTGCGGATTCTACACTTGACAGGCTCCAGCCCATCTGTTTGCCCAGATATTACACAGATAGAATGAAGAGACTCTCGAGACGCCAAGGTGTACCCCTTAAGCAAACTGCGCGACAAGCACGGTTCTATAACAGGATCTGGAACGTTCCCGGAACTCAACGAAAGTTGCCCAACGGGAGAATGGAAACGACCGGACTTGGGTATGTTCAATCCAAGAAACGGGAGCTACTCCGCACTGCTACGTCATACATGACTTTGATGAAGAAGGAGATACTCTATGGGAAGATGCTAACCCTGAACCAGAAAGAGCTCCCGCCGTAAAAATGCCCAGTCCGTCGTTCGAAGAACAAATGGACAAGCTTATAAGGGAAGAAGGTCAAAAGGTTCAAGACGACCATAATCGCGAAATGGCCATCTATGAGAAAGCCAGGACGCAGCGCCTCCTTCAACAGGCTGCGAAAAATGAAAATGTTCCTCCTTGTCAACCCGTTGTACAAAAGGCCCGACGCAGAGGTAGAAACAAACCAAAGAGCGGGAAAGGCGTTTGACGGCGACAAAGCGGGTCCAAGAAGCCACGCGGTCAGGAATCGAGCAGTCCGGATTCGTCTCTTATAAAAAAGATGGGTCAAGCATATTCTTTTCCCCAAGACAAGACAAGGAAGATATTCGATCTTGTCATAAAACATCAGATGATGACACTCCCGGAGTCCAAGCACCCTAAGCAAGCAGGCGAAGTCTCTCACCCGGACTATTGCTCCTATCACAGGGCAATAGGACATCCTCTCGAAGACTGCTTCACATTTAAAGACTGGGTAGAAGATCAGTATCAGGAAAACAGGTTCGCTCTATCCAGCAGCTGGAGGGTAACCCCGCCGCAGAAGCATGAACCCAAAGCCGCGAGAGTGGAACCAGATCAACATCGGTCTTGGAAATGAGCTCGTACCTGTCACGTGATAACACTGTTAAAAGAAGAGCCCGAGAATATAGATGACCTCCCCCAGTGCTTCGAAAACAATGATGACGAGGTAATCTCAGAATTTCCACCGGCACCAAAAGAGCTGGAAGATGGAATACATACTATTGCAGATAACCTCAAGAAAATTGATTTGGGGACGACAAGTGACCCGTGGCCGACGTTCGTCAGTGAGCTCTTGTCTGAAGAAAGGGTGGCTACGCTAAAGGACGCGCTCATGCAGCATAAAGATTGCTTCACATGGAACTATTCCGAGATGCCAGGATTAGATCCAGAGATTGCTGTGTACAAATTGGCGATATCTCCGGACGTCAAGCCGATCAAACAAGCGCCGAGAAGAATGCGGCTCAAGCTTGAGATGAGCATCAACGCTGAGGTCAAGAAGCTAATCGACTCCGGCTTCATCCAAGAGGTTCAATATTCTGACTGGATCGCCAATATCGTCCCGGTGATGGAAAAAAATAGAACGGTGCGCATACGCGTGGACTTTCGGGATCTCAATAAAGCCTGCCCGAAGGACGACTTTCCAGTACCGGTCACCGAGCTGATGATAGACAATACATCCACTCATGAAGTTTTCTCCTTCATGGACGGCTCGTCAGGATACAATCAGATAAAGATGCATCCCGAGGACCAGAAGCACACCGCTTTCCGGACCCCTTTGGGCATATTCTGCTACAAGGTGATGCCTTTCGGTCTAAAGAACGCCGGTGCCACCTATCAGAGGGCCATGACGAAGATTTTCGACGCCTCATACATGAAATCGTCGAATGCCATATCGACGACCTCGTGGTTAAAAGCAAATCATACGAGGAACATTTAGAGCATCTGAAGATCTTGTTTCAGCGCCTTCGGCAATACAACTTGAAGATGAACCCCTCAAATGCGCGTTCGGAGTTTCCTCGGGCAAATTCCTAGGATTCATCGTACGACATCGAGGCATCGAGATAGACCCGTCAAAGATCAAGGCGATTATGGAAATGCCTCCGCCAAAGACTCTCAAGCAATTGCGGTCTCTCCAAGGGAAGCTCGCGTATATCCGGCGATTTATAGCCAACCTCTCTGGCAAGTGCCATCCTTACAGTCACCTGATGAAGAAGGGAACCCCGTTCGTCTGGGATCATAAATGCCAAAGCGCGCTGGACGAAATCAAATAATACCTACAGAATCCTCCAGTCCTGGCCGCTCCGGTCAAAGGAAAGCATCTTATTCTGTATACAACCGCCCTTGAAGGTTCCTTAGGCGCATTATGGGCACAAGAGAACGACCAAGGGAAGGAGAGAGCCCTCTACTATTTATGTCGAGTTCTCCTGGGGGCAGAAAGCAATTACTCTCCCATTGAAAAACACTGCCTGGCGTTGATCTTCGCAAAAACGAAGCTCAGACACTACGCGTTGGCACATGAGGTCCATCTCATATCGAAGGTGGATCCTCTCAAATATTTGATGTCGAAGGCCATACGAACAGGACGACTCGCTAAATAGACCCTGCTCTTGATGGAATTCTCGATAACTTATCGGCCTCTTAAGGCAGTAAAAGGCCAGGCCATTGCCGACTTCCTCGCTGAGCATCCGATACCTGCCGATTCTCCTTTGAATTGCGAACTGCCAGACGAACATGCATTTGACATGATCGACGGGAGTGATACCCGGTGGGAACTTTATTTTGATGGAGCGTCTTCCATGAAGAAGCGCAAACAAAGCACGCCCATAATCAAATCCAGGGTAGGCCTCATCTTCGTGACTCCACAGGGATGGATAATGCGCTTTGCCTTCTCCTTAACAGAGCCGAGGACGAACAACGAATCCGAGTATGAAGCTTTGATAGCAGGTCTCGAGATCGCCATCGACATGGGAATTGAAAACCTTCTCATATACGGAGACTCCCAATTGGTCGTTAGTCAAGTAAACGGCGACTATCAGACGAGCAAGCCTGAGTTGGTGAAATACGGTGAGAGAGTACAGCGACTGCTGACTCAAATTCCTTCCTACACCTTGGAAAGCATACCACGTGCGGAAAATAGCAAAGCGGATGCATTAGCCAAGCTCACTAAAGAACTGTCTGACGAAAACCTCGATGACGTCAGGATCGTTGTGCAAAGCCGTCGGGTTCTCGCACCGGAAAAAATATCTCCAGAGTCGTCCGAAGGAAAGGAAGCGACCGAGCAAATGACTCTACAAATAAAAGACCAGGAAAAGGCTGAGGATTGGAGGGAAGTATTTATAGACTACTTCAAATCCCGTCGAACACCTGAAAATGCATCCTCAAGGAATCAGCTCATGAAACGAGCTCTGCCTTTTGCTTTCGTCAATGATACTATGTATAAAAGGTCATTTTATTCTCTGTGGCTAAGATGCCTGGGACCTGAAGAGGCAAAGAGAGTCATCCAAGAAACTCATGACGGACTCGGTGGTTCTCACCAAACCGGGCCGAAGATGAAGCTGAAGATCAAACGGATGGGTTATTATTGGCCCACGATGATCCAAGACTGCCTCGAATACGCGAAGCAGTGCCACTCGTGCCAGATTCACGGGGACTTTATCCATCAGCATCTGAATCCGCTACATCCGACGGTGGCTAGCTGGCCGTTCGAAATGTGGGGAACCAACATAATCGGCCCCATCGAACCAGCATCATCCAGAGGACATCAATTCATCTTGGTGACAACTGATTACTTCTCCAAATGGGCAGAAGCAGTACCGCTGAGGGAAGTGAAGACGGAGAATATCCTCCATTTCTTCAAGACACATGTCATTTATCGGTTTGGAACTCCACGATGGATTATCTCCGATAACGGGCCAGCCTACAGAAGCCATAAGATCAGCCGCTTCGCACAACAGCATAACATAGACTGCAGATACTCCTCAGTCTATAATCCCCGAACTAACGGTGTAGCTGAGGCTTTTAACAAGACCTTGACGAAGATCGTGAAAAAGACGGTGTCCCGAAACAAGAAGGACTGGCACGAGAGACTGCATGAAGCTCTCTGGGAGTATCGAACTACGTTCAAAACGGCCACGAACACAACGCCGTATGCATTGGTATTCGGTGCAGAGGCGGTACTCCCCCTCGAGATAGAGCTACCCTCTCTACGAGTGGCAGTTCACTACAAGCTAACGGACGAAGAGAATGCTCATCTTCGGCTTGAGGAGCTCGATGCCCTTGATGAAACTCGGCTTATGGTACAACAAAATCTGGAGGCTTATAAAGCAAAGATGACGCGCTCATACGAAAGATTGACTAGGCCGAGAACATTCCGTCAAGACGAACTCGTATTAGTGGTCAAAAGACCTATGATCCCCAATCATGCCAAACGGAGGAAATTCGAGCCGAACTATGAAGGCCCGTATATCATAGACAAGGTCTACCAGGGTAGGGCCTATCTACTCAGGGACATGCATGGTGAAAGACTTTTCAGGCCAATAAATGGTCGCTTCCTGAAAAAGTACCATGCTTGACGAGTCACGGCCTAGGTCAATGATAGATGACGACGACTATGTCCGCTCGCTATCTTCCTAAGCCCAAACTCTATAAGTAGTAGCCGGCTAAAAGACCGAAACGTCCTTAAACTAACGACGGACCGAAACGTCCTTAAACTAACGACGGACCGAAACGTCCTTAAACTAACAATGGACCACTATGTCCTAAAACTAGCTGTTGACCGAAATATCGATATACTACGGTGGATTGCAGCATCCCAAGGCTGATAAAAAAAAGAGAAAGAAAAAGAAAAACGGTATGTCCATAAGCGAAAAGGGAACAGATGAAAATCCGAAAGGGCTCCGTGAGTAAAAACAGCAGGGCTACCAGTGAGTTTTGTGAAAACCCGAAAGGGCGCAATCTTGTTAAAAGACACTTGAAAGATCCTCTCGACTTTATAAGGAGAAACCACCTGCGTGAGATCCTTACGACTCACAAGAGAGCAACACACTTAGGGATCCCCATGATAACTAAGGAGAAAATACACTTGCGAGATCCTCACGACTCGTAAGGAGAACCCTCTTATGGGACCCTCACGGCTCATAAGATTCAAAAGTCTTAAGCTACAGGGATCTGAATCTGTTCTTAAGCGGCCACCATAACCTCCAATTTTGCCCTACAAGCGGCTCAATATTGACCCTTGTATACAATCCACGGGCGCGAATAAACATTTCCCTAACAAAGTCCTACCCGCGATTAGGGATATGTCTACATGGTGAACAACCCTTGTTAGTCCTCTTGACTTATAGGGAGAAAACACTCTTGTAAGATCCTTACGACTTACGAGAAGCCATACACTTAGGAGTCCTCACGATTCCTAAGGAGAAAACGCACCTACGAGATCCTCACGACTCGTAGGGAGAAAAACCTTTATGAGACCCTTACGGCTCATGAAGTCAAAAGCCTTTGTCGACAGGATCCTAACCCTGTTCGCTAAGCCACCTTTGTTCGACATCGACAGAGGCAAATGATGATTCGCTCCTAGCAATATTCCAGTTGTAGCGGTGCTGATGCCGAAATCGATGTCTAATTCCAAGCTTGCAGCAAGAAGCTAGCAAGCCACACATGCATACGAAATAGTCGAAATGATGGGGCAACTTGCAACAAAATCGGCAAGTAAAAATGTATACATGCAAAATAGCCGAAATGATTGGGCAACTCGCAATAAAAAGCAGCGAGTAAAAATAAAATAAATAGCCGAAATGATTGGGCAATCGCGACCTTCACGATATAAAAGCTAAAATGATAGAGCATCGCGGAAAGAAATAAAAAAAAGATAAAAATGAAATTTATGCCCTACAAGGGATATCACATCAATCCCTATATACAATCCAAGGACGCAAACAAAGAAGGAATCACGCCTTCCCTCCCTAGGCTCCATCAGAAAACGAAGCCAAATCTCGACGGTTCAGGGATAGCCTAGAGATGATCAACAGCGTTCCTCTCCATTCCAGCAGGATTCAGATGATGCAATCAACCCTGGAGCTATGGCAAAACCCCTACTCCAAATCTCGATGGTTCCTAGACAACCTGGAGACCACTTCTATATTCGTCTCATTACAACAGACGTAACGTCATCCACATGACCACGTCTTGGAAATACGTCATCCACATGACCCCATCACGGAAATACGTCATCCACATGACCCCGTCTCGGAAATACGTCATCCATATGACCCCGTCTCGGAAACACGTCATCTACATGACCCCGTCTCGGAAACACGCCATCCACATGACCCCGTCTCGGAAACACGCCATCCACATGACCCCGTCTCGGAAACACGCCATCCACATGACCCCGTCTCGAAAACACGCCATCCACATGACCCCATCTCGGAAACACGCCATCCATATGACCCCGTCTCGGAAACACGTTATCCACATGATCCCGTCTCAGAAAGACGTCATCCAGATGACCCCGTCACGGAAATACATCATCCACATGACCCCGTCTCAGAAATACGTCATCCACATGACCCCGTCTCAGAAACACGTCATCCACATGACCCCGTCTCGGAAACACGTCATCCACATGACCCCGTCTTGGAAATACGTCATCCATATGACCCCGTTTCGGAAATACCTCATCCACATGACCCCGTCGCGGAAATACATCATCCACATGACCCCGTCTCGGAAATACGTCATCCACATGACCCCGTCCCGGAAATACGTCATCCACATGACCCCGTCTCGGAAATACATCATCCATATGACCCCGTCGTGGAAACACGTCATCCACATGACCCCGTCACGGAAATACATCTTCCACATGACCCCGTCGCGGAAACACGTCATCCACATGACCCCGTCACGGAAATACGTCATCCACATGACCTCGTCGTGGAAATACGTCATTTAAATGACCCCGTCTCGGAAATACGTCATCCACATGACCCCATCACAGAAATACGTCATCTATATGACCCCGCCCCGGAAATACGTCACCCAATGACGCCGTGAAATGCGGATAACGTCAATCTCATTAAACACTTACGGGTCCTCTCGATTCGTAAGGAAGAAAACTCTCTTATAAGATCCTTACGACTTATAAGGGAAATCACACTTAGGAATCCTCACGACTCCTAAGGAGAAAAGACACCTACGAGATCCTCACGACTCGTAGGGAGAAAAGTCTTTATGAGACCCTCACGGCTTATAAAGTTGAAAAGTCTTAGGTAGCAGATCTGAACCTGCTTCCTAAGCTATCACTACCCCTCGAAGAAGCCAAGACAAGATGCTCACTCTATCATCTGCCGGCTATACTTGCTAAGGTGACATGCTGATAACAAAAGAAAGAAGAAAGCAGAGAGATGACACAAGACATTGCGAAAGAAATGTATCTTTTATTCATGATTTCAATTGGGTACAAAATACATCATATGAAAGAATAAAAAATGAATACATTTTATTCAAAATTACAAATCGTACAAAAAACAATTATTGAGAGGGAAGCGCTTTCAATAGTCCGATCAGCCGCTCGCGCACTTCCCTCAGCCCCTTTTCTTGATCAGCTGCCGCGACCAACTCTGCTTCGACTTGGGCTCGTTCCTGCAAGTAAGACGAAAGTTGTTCTTCGACGGCCCGCTGAGCTGCCTCACGATTTTGTGCATCCCGCTCGACGACGTCGAGCTTCTGCCTCAGTGTTAACCCGTCAGAGATGCATCGCAGAAGGCCTTCAAAGTTAACTTTCAACTGTGCAGCATTTCCATCAACCTGAGTATGCAGTCGGGTAGATTCGCTTGAAGTTTCTTCACATTCCTTATTCTTTAAGGCCACTTCTTGTTCAAGATGGCGGAAATAAGAAGTGCTCTGCTCGACCCACGCAGCCCGTTGAGTGTTCACAGCCAGGACCTCTGGAGCAGGACGTCCGACCTCAAGCTTATGCAGGTAAGTCTCAATCTTCCTGCAGTGATTAACCCAAGACTCAACGACGCCCTCACTATGAAAGTTCACGAGCGTCGCCAGCATAGGATTAACCTCCGCGATAAAATCCGCAGCAGATGTAGGTGTCTCCACGTCAAGCTCCTCAATATAGTCACTCAACATGCGCAGACTATTCACGGCGCCTTTCGAGGATGCACGTCGAGAAAAGGGGTCGGCTGGCATTATGGTGCGAGACTTGAACGGAGCTAGAGTCGACGTGATTGCTGCAAAATAAATCATAGTCAGATGTCGGCTCAAGAAATAAGGAAAATACACGAACAATAGAGTCTACTATACCGGCTGCAACAGGGGGCAGAGCTGGGAGTACTGGTGGCGCAATGATACCCTCGTCCCCTCCTTCAATTTGTAATGCTACAAGCAATGCAAAGAAGAATTAGCAATAATGTGACTGCCCGTTAAAGAAAGGACGTCGTTTAGAAAATATACTCACCGACACCAGCAGGCGGACTAATCTCTGACTGGAAAGAGAAGTGTGGGTGCAGCACCTGATACAGGTGATCAAAAAGGACTCCTGCAAGGACGCAGTAATGCAACGTCAGTACATAAGTTATACAGCCTAAAAATAAGACTGATGGGTCACGAATCCGCACCTTCCAACATCTGAGATTGTATGAGAGAAGGTAGAGGAGTGGTCATCGTCAAAGCGGTAACTAATGGCGCTGCCTCAGGTAGCGCAACCTCAACGCTCGCCACACCTGCATTAGAAACGAGATAAATACTGTCAGGAAATATTGAAAAGGATTGCGGAATAAAAAGAAAAGCAATGACCCAAAGTCTACCTGGTGAGTCGCCGGTCGGAACCGCGACGAGGGCATCACTTGATACAACAACTACTTCACCCTCCTCCATCGGAATGGTTTCACCGCCCGTGGCTTCATCCCCCGACTCCACGAGAATCGTCATGATACTCGCTGCGCCCGGCAGCGGCAGGGAGCCGCAAGGGGAAAGAGCGACGATCGGGGCAGTGCCCGACTCTTGCGAAAGAGTGACTACCTCAGGCTCGGCGGCTGTAGCCATCTCACCCATCGTCACCTCGGGCTCGGCAATTGTAGCCATCTCACTTGCCGCTACCTCGAGCTCGACAATGGTAGCCATCTCACCTACCGCCATCTCGGGCTCGGCGATCGTGACTGTCTCACCCACCGCTACCTCGAGCTCGACAATTGTAGCCATCTCGCCTACCGCTGCCTTGGGTTCGGCGATCATGGCTACCTCCTCTACCGCTACCCCAGGCTCAGTGGTCGCCGCCACTTTTTTGGTAAGACTCGGCCCTGCAAGGTAGGATATATGAGAACTGAAAGTTAAAACTTTGACAACAGAACCCAATGTCATGCTACCTTGAGTTGGTCTTCCGATTGCTTTCCGAGCTGCACGTGCTGCCTGTCTATGGGCGGTGGACAAGGCAGCCGGAGCATCCTCTGAAGGAGTAGGGGCAGGGGTAGTGGTGCTCGAACCTGCACCCGCGGCCAAGGCAGCACTACGCTCCCTTGCCGCGCACATTCTGCGCTTCCTTTCCGCTCGGGCCGTTAGAGCAGATCTTCTAGAAGCCTCCATCAACAGGACGTCATCGTTCGTGCCAAGGGTTACCTCTGGAGCCGTTATGGCATCCGTCATCGGTCGTTTGAGTAAGGCCTCTTTCGGCAGTGCCGAGGAGGTAGGGACTTCGATGGCTGGCCCAGGAAGAATCTCCGCATCACCTTGTGGGATTGGCATTGTAGTCCCTGCGATAAGATAAAGAAGGGGTCAGATTGTCCATAAGAAAGGAGAATGAAGATGCAATGAGCCGAGACATTCCAATGCCCAACAAAGCGCGATTCCTCTCCTCCTCCTCAAAGGTCCTAAGGGAAGCCGCCAGAGCCTCTTCAGTGGTAAAGCCTGTTACAAAATGAAAAATGTCAGTCAAGACATGATAATAAAAATAAAAATATAATGCAATAACAGAAGTTACGGCTTATACTCACTTGATTGCGCGAGGATGGCCATTTCCTCTTTGTGGCTTGCGGATCGCACAGAAGCTGCAATGGTGGCCTCTAGATTAGTATCTTCCGGCGCTATGAATAGACCCTCATTAGTCCCATATTCGCTCAGGCCCTCGCTGTGAAGAGCATGAGGCTCCAGGCCGAGTACAACATCTATAGAGAGGACCGACTTCTTCTTCCTCTTCTGCGAGCGAGCTCCAGTCGCAGCCAACACAAGCTTACGCTTAGTGGGCACTTTGGGGCGACGAGTCCCGATATCTGAGCCCACGCCAGACTCGGGGGAAGCTACGTTTACCATCCCCATGGGAGCACGGGGCACTGGTAGTACATCCGCCGTCTCCACGGGAGCACGGGGCACCGGTAGCTCAGGCCTGTCGTCGGGGACTTCAATCACGGCAGCTTCTCTTAACGGAGGAAGGACAATGGTTTGTCATTTCAAGGGGAGGTTTCGGTCACTAGCAGGGGGTGCACCCTTGCGGTCGAGTAGCAGTCGCTTCTCCTCCCTAATAACAGCACCCATTGCATGTTGGTACCAGGCCACGTGTACATTAAGGGCCTTCGGGACACAACTCGGTTCGCTGATAAAGAAGTGAGACCCCGTATTCAAGCGCATGAAATGATGCAGCGCGCCCCGCATTCCCTCTTCGGTGGTAGCAGGTTCTACCAGGAAAGCCTCCAGCGGGACTCCCTGATTGTAACTTAGCTGCTGGGCAAAACGATGGGGGTTGTACCTCATGAATAGTGCCGCGTCATTTTGCCTGTATACAAGAAAGCCCGACCTGATGGAGTACAAATGAAGAATCTCCCGGGATTTCAACACGGAGGCCCCGTCTTTAAAAAATGTATCGCAATGCCAGCAGCGTCTTTGAAGTTTCCTGGCCCATGGTCAAGACTTTGTCTGTGAAAGACATACCATCTCCAACCGTGCGCGGACGAAGAAGCAAGCCCCTAGCTTCCCGCTGTGACGGACTCATGATGGAGGCGTCAACCAGCCGCATGATCCGAGGGAACTTGCATCTGTCGTAAAACGAAGGTCTTTTGTGGATGCCAAAAACCCCAAGCACGTGCAGCTCTATCCATGAAGTGAAGTAATGCATTGGGAAGTTGGCAGGATGCACCCCTGGTTCAGTGGTATTCGCTGCTATGCTAAGACCGTGATATAGGTGGGCTAACTCGGCGATCCCGATGGCCACTTGTATTCCGGCAACCATGCGATGCGCGGGGTAGAAGACAAAAAGCCTCATGTAACGAAGGTGCATAGGAAGCGCAAACCAGCTCAACCATAGCCCAAGAAACCCAAGAAAAAACGCTTCTTCGTCAATGCCCGGAGCGGCGATTTCTGACAGAGGGACGATCGCGACGTCAGGGAGAAAGAAACCCTTTTGATCGGCTTCCAGTATCGGCCGACGGTCCAAACCAAAGCCGAAGGGATCATCAAGTTTAGCGAACTTTTCGCCTTGTCGGGACAAAATCTCCGGGCGAAGAAAACGGGCAATGAAGTCCGCAAAGATGACCTCTCGGCCTCCGGATTCTAGGAAGAGGCTCTCGTACATGTTCAACACCTTTATCAGACTTGGGAACTGGTGCTGAATTGCGTTCTCTGGGGTGAGGCCCATCACCATTGACTTGGTGGCAAAAACATATTCATCCGGAGGAAGCAGCTCCTCATAGTGCTCCCCCTTAACTGGTAAGCCAGAGACCTCGGCAAATTCTTCCAAGGAAATGGAGACCTCTCTATCCAACAAAAGGAAGATATGGGTCGGGATGTTCCACTGCTCCAAAAACGCCTTGATCCACCATGTGGGAGGTGCAGAATACTGGAACAAGGAAGCGTAGACCGTAGGGTATAAGCCGAGCTTTAGCAGCTGTGATTTCTTCATCGACAAGATATACCAGGCCCACTGCAAGTACCCGGCTGGATGAAGGGGAGTTAGCCCGATGTTGTAGGGCTGTCCCCAAGGGCGCGACTCGCCCTGGCATATGCGCTGCCCTAGGGTGTCCAAAGCCGCCGGCGGATGCACGGGTACGGCGGAGATCGAAGGCTGAAGGAGACCCTCCGAAGTCCAATTAACCACCTCCACGACATAGTTCACCGGGGGTGCATCTGCATACGGGATCGCCGAGATAGGCTCCGAAGGCGTCGCACAAGAGAAGCTTCGACGACCTCTGATAATTTGTTCGTACTATCTACCCCACAAGTGAAGTTTTGTGTTCCGGGTCATGGTCTTTGATGAGCGCGAGAACCTCCCAGTCCACAGGCGCATCAGGGAATCCTCTCTCTGAATGGACAAACGGAAACGAAGCATCGAAAGACATGTCGCCTGCAAAAAAAAAGGGACAGAAGTCAACTGTCAGTGCTATAATTTAATTTTAAAATTCTGACACTTGGTACTTTAAAATTTGTACCACACTGTAATGCAGTGGAGAGGGACCAAAGGGACAAAATCTGGATGACAGTTCATCAATTAATAATTAATAAAACAGCCTCATTATGAGATGCGACTATTAATTAAATGAGGAAATCCTCAAGAAAATTCTCATTAAATGAGAGATCCCTCGGGAAAAGGAGAAAATCTTCTTTTGAGAGCAATGCTCTATGACAGAGTGACACTTGTCAAACTCTGATCATGAAAGAATAAAATTCCTCAAGAGCCTGGCACTGTAATGATGATGGAAAAATCCATCAGAAAAGAATTAATTAAAATTAATTTTTATGAATTAAAAAATTCTGGAATCTTCAAGATCCATGAACAAACTCTTAAGAGTTCTTCACAAGAGATTAAGAAATCTACATGTTATCAAAAGAGCAGAGCTCTAATTCATGGGCTAAGAAACTCCCAGAAAAGATCTCTTTAGATCTATGGGTTCAGAAGAGCAAAGCTCTGTTAATAAAACCCTAAATGGGTTTTCTTTAGATCAAAGATCTATGAAGAGCAAGGCTCTGTTAATGGGTAAAACCCTAATTTATTAAAAGTTTTAAACTTTACCTAAGTTTTGACAGAGTTTTGACTCTTAAAAGTTCTTAAACAAGAGAGCTATGCTCTGTGGGAGAATGAAATTCTCAGAAAACAAGAAGAAGATGAAAATCATCTAAGGGACCAAATATCCTATTTATAGGCATTGAAACGCCTCTTCAACTTCTGAGTTGATCCAAGGGTGCAGATGCTGCCACCGCTGCACTCACATGTGCGCCACGTGAGCGCAACGGTGGGGGGGCATTTGTTTCCCCCAATCAGAGCAAACCTCTGTTTCGAAATTCAAAATTCAAAAATTGAAGCAACGCTTCAGATCCAGCGCTAGGAGCGCTGTGCGCCACGTATCAAACACGGATGCGCTAGCGCCAGGTGCGCTGCGCCCTAGGCAGTGCACCATGTGTGCGCTAGCGCTAGGCGCGCTGCGCGCTACATGTCAAACACGGGTGTGCTAGTGCAGGCTGCGCTGTGCTCTGAGTAGCGCACCACGTGTCAAACGTAGGTGCGCTGCGCTCTTAGCAGCGCACCACGTGCAAAGCACGGGTGCGCCAGCGCTGGAATTATAAAATTCCCCACCGTTAGATCAAAAGATCTAATAATAATGATAAATCATTAATTAATCAGAATTAAAATTCTGTTATGGAAAGATTTTCCAATCTTGTTAAAAACAAGAAGATTGCCTTCTGCAAAACAGAAGCCCTAGGATCAAAGATCCAACGATGGGAAACATCCCCAAATCAATCAGAGAAAGATCTCTTTAACTGATTTAACAAATCAACTTGCCCTATATAAAGGCCCCAAGACTTCAAGTCTGATAGAGAAACCCCTCATAAACTTTGAAAAATTCAAAGAAAGAGAGCAAGCTCTAGAAAGAAGATTATTTCTTCAAGGTAAAGATGATGAATGATGAACACAGAGATGAAATCATCTCATAAAAAGAAGAATTATCATCTTAAAAGATCATAGATGTACAAAGACCAAGGTCTTTCATAAAAAAGATCAAAAGATCTCATCACATAATAAAAGAAGAAAATATTCTTCACACAGATCATTGATTTATAAAGGCAAAGCCATTTCAAAAATAAGAACCGTTGTTCTTGAATCTTGAGACAAAGTCTCTTTTAAAAGAACATAATTTTTTTCACAGATCATAAAAATTGATCAAATGCGCTTTGCGCTATTGAAATGCACCTTGCGCTCTTGAACAGCGCTTCTGCGCTCTCTGGACCGGCGCTCAGCACTAAAATGCGCCACGTGTCAACCACGTATGCAACTTGCGCTTTGCGCTTCTGAAATAGCGCACTGCGCTCATGGGCTGGCGCTCAGCGCCAAATGCACCATGTGTTACTCACGTGTGCGCCACTAAATTGATAGCGCAATGCGCTCATGGACTAGCGCTTAGCGCTCATAAACTGGCGCAATGCGCCCATCATCTGTCGCATAGCGCCAAGCGCGACACGTGTCCTTCTCGTGTGCGCTGCTTGGCAGAAGCGCACTGCGCTCTTTGACTGGCGCAAAGCGTCTGGTGCGCCACGTGTTGCGCTGTCAGAACATAAATTGTTCTGATGAATGCTCTGCATTCAATACAAGACAAAAAAATGTCAAGATCTAATGCTCAACATTGATTAAAAGGGCCAAGCCCAAATGAAGGCTCAACAGCCCAGAACAATAAAATGTTAAACATTTATTGGACTTAGCCCAATATTGGCCATAAGTCCTCAACTTATATTTAATTGAGCACATCTGCACATGAATATTTCAACAGAACTTAGTCCCAAATTGGACTACAGATCTTTCAACCAACTTGCACCGGTTCGAGGGTACATCTCTTTACTCCTCTGATATCTGTCGTTGTAATCCTTCAACGTCTTCAGAGAGGTGATGTGTCTCGACAACCACACATTTCACGGACTGTGGGGTCCTTAAACTCATGGACTATGATGTCCTTAAACTTTATAGACTATAACGTCTTTAAACTACGGACTGTGGGGTCCTTAAACTCATGGACTATGACGTCCTTAACCTCGGACTGTGGGGTCCCTTTAAACCCACGGACTACGATGTCCTTAAGCTGGACCGTAATGTCCTTAAACTAACATTGGACCACCATGTCCCTAAATTGGTAATCGACCGCAATGTCCATAAACTAAACAATAGAGCCCAAATGCTCTTTTGTCGGATCTAAATGATCCTGTTAAGTTGATCTTAGTCTAAAATTAGACTAACGTATCCTTAACTAATGTTTAAGTTGATCTTAGTCTCAAATGAGGCTAACGTATCCTTAAACCAAACCCCCAAACCCAAATCTAAGAAGATACGGATTTGGACTAATCCACGCCCTACGGGCGACAACATAAATTAGTCTCCGTATACAATCCACGGGCAACCAAAAAACTAAATAAACACCGACGACACGAAGTGACCATCTGGAGAAGGAGAAAGTTGTTACCATGATGCGGCGGCGTAATTAACTGCAGGGGCTTGCGCCTGTAGGGAAGAGCGTCCCCACAATCAAAAACCCCTCAAACGAAGGGGAATCTGACGAAGTCTGCTACATCGGCCGCATCCGTTTAAATCTTCGATACACGGTGTCATAAATCAACTTGGCATCTTCGGAGAGGTGGACGGATAGCACCAATTAGCATCTGCCCCGAAATTCAGGCGAGACGGACCCGCGCGGCCGCGTCTCCGTGTTTCGGCGGGGAACATGTATATTTTGGCTCTTGAAAATAACATTTGTCCATAAAATTGTGAGCCAAAAATAAGTTTGAGGGAGATTTCCACTTTCAATTATTCTTGCCCCCATCAATAACTTTTCCTTCCAAGCCTACAGGTTTTTGAGATTTAACAGATGACAACAGTGAGGACACTGTTATATACAAGTTTGGGGGAGGTTTGTGCTTATTTACGAATCACTTCGCATCACTTTGCATAAGCACAAAACACAAAAAATTTCAAATTTTTTTTTAATGAAAGGTTAGAAAGTGAAAGATTACATTTAAAAGATTGGAAAAATTTAAGAAAAATAAAAAAGTTAGATGTTTTCTTAAACGAAACTAGTAATAAGTAGTTATGAGTCGTTGTCCCAAGGGTTAGTAAGATGATGGAAGTCACTAATCTGAGGATAAAAATAAGTCTGAAAAATAGTTCCTATTCTGGAAGCCAAACATGTGAATGTTGATACCCTACTATACACACTTACACACGTCTTGAAACTCGGGATAGTAGAGGATATCTTAAAATGCTCCTGTCTAAAAGCCAAAAGTATGAAGAAAATAAATTTAAATGAATCATAAAAGATAAAATGGTGAAGAAAAATGAGCACTGGTTTTGTAATCATCAAGCTAGCATAAAAAAAGTATAGCGAGGGTGCTTCATCTCCTAGTGCCTTAGACCAACTACTTTGGGAGTCACTGCTAAGCCTTAGGTGTTGCAAGACGAGGAAATTATTAATTACGCCTAATATGTGAGCACATTGAGTAATCGGTTGGTTAGTACCTCAAGAAGTATTAACGGTCGCATGAAAAATGTGTGAGCAATTCCATCTAAATATTCACCAACTAAAAGTACTGAGGTCGATGGACAAAAGTATGATAGCTTGAACTGAATTCTTCGAGTGTAGGGATGTACTTTACACACACGTATGGGTATATGATCAGAAGAAGACCCAAATGCCAACACCAGTACACTTCAGAAACACCATTCAGAGATCTGACCAAATGGCTGCGGAACCGCGGCCGATTCAGCCCGATCCGCTGCGGATCCGCGGCCGAGTTGGGTGCGCCGGGGTCCGAACTTCTCCAAAGGCTTCCTTGTAACTTCCTAGCTTGTTGAAGACGCTTCGAACCACCTAGCTTACTCCAGAAGCTTCCCTACAACAGCCTAGCTTCTTAAGCAAGTTTCATAACTACCTTATTCTAGAAGTTTCCCTACAACTACCTAGCTTCTTGGGGAAGATTAACCTAGCTTCTTGGGGAAGATTAACCTAGCTTCTAGTGGAAGATTGGTGGAAAGCTATATAAAGATACCTAGTGCTTCATTGTAAAGGTTGTTGGTTGTTGAACATTGAGCTAATTCATTACACAAGTTGAGTGACATAACTTGTGATCAAAACACCAAATCCAAATCAAGATCCAAATCAAGATTCGTTGAGAATAACATCAAGCGAAGACATCGAAGATCCTTTACGCGATGCCGATCTTCATCAAGAGCGCGAGATCCTCGACAGGTCCAAGTCTCACGGAGATCGAGCAACGCGAATTTCGACGGAATTAGTTACCTCTTCAAGGTAGCGATCGAGAGCAAATATTGTAACCTCGAATTGAGGGAAAGTGTAATTAGACGTCGATTTAATAAAGGTGATCATTTGTTAATTCTAGTTTTCTTTAAATTCTCGTATTATGAAATTTCTAATTCTTGATTCTTTTATTTTCATGATGCATGAGTGAAATCTCCGCTTGTTAAGGAATCGAAGGAAATCGGTATATCAAAATGATGATGAAATCCTAAACCAATCTTAAGTCTTAAGAGAATTATGAACTTTAGGAAAAAGAATCATCAATGACCAAATTGGGAGCGAGATCACCATTCTTGATAATTTCGTTGCAATTTGGGATTAAATGATGGATGATTCTCTTTGCTAAAGGCTAGATTTGAATGATGATCAATGAAAAGACAAGGGATAGTGAAGGAGAAACCTAGTTTCTTCAAAGATCCCTAATCTTCATTCATCGCCATCGTTCTAGCTATAATTCATCAATAGATAAGATTAGTCATTTTTAGTATTCATCATTGCTACGATTTCCTATCGAATCCTACAAGCTATTCTACATTTTCTTGATAATTCAAATTGATATTGGACACTTTCTTGATTTCTAATTCTTGAACATATTCTTGATTTTCTTGAAATGACAACTCAATTAAATCTTGGAATACTTTCTTGAATTTTCTTTTATATTTTCTTTCGACTCATCTAAAACAAGATTGAATAAATACACGAATCTCAGTGGACGATCCGTTCTCATTAACGCGCTACAATCGACACCGTTATTGATTGCAGTTATAAATTCTTTGGTTGTGATTATATTCTTCAAAACATAATCTATACGATCAATCATGGAGCTAGAACATCTGCTTTGATGATGCGATCAAAGAATTTGATTTTATAAAAAATGTGGATGAGTCTTGTATTTACAAAATGATTATAGAGAGAACTGTGGTATTCCTAGTATTGTACGTGGATGACATTCTCCTGATAAGAAATGATATTTCTAGACTACAATCGGTCAAACTTTTTCTGTCACAAAAACGCTCCATGAAAGACCTGGATGATGCCTCCTACATACTGGGGATTAAGATCTACAGAGGTAGATTTAAGAGGCTATTGGGACTGTCCTAATCCAGGTACATTGACACCATACGAAAGCGGCTTAGTATGCAAGATTCCAAGAGCGGTAATTTACCTGCTTGTTCAGGAATCACCCTTTCCAAAGAGATGTCCCTCAAGATTGATGAGGACAGGGCTCGCATGAGTATTATACTCTATGCTTCGGCAGTCGGGTCTATAATGTATGCAATATTATATACCAGACCAGATATAGTTTACACATTTAGTGTAGTAAGCCGGTATCAATCAAACTCAGGGGAGAAGCACTGAACAGCTGTGAAGAACATTCTTCAGTACTTAAGAAGGACTAAAGATATGCTCTTGGTGTATGGTAATGGAGACCTACAAATGGAGGCCTTTACCGATTCAATCGTCCAGAGTGACAGAGATGACAGCAAGTCCATCTCGGGTTATGTATCAACGGAGGGACAGTCTGTTGGAAGAGTTCCAAACATGACACCGTAGCAGACTCGACGATGGAGGCTGAGTATATCGCTGCTAATGATGCTGCAAAAGAGATGGTTTGGATGCGGAAGTTCATTTTAGAGCTTGATGTGGTTCCGACCATTGCTGATACAATACCCTTGTATTGCGATAACAATGGAGCTATGGCATTAGCTAAGAAACCACGGTCCCATCAACGATCCGGACATATCTTGAGGCGGTATCAACTGATCAGGGAGATAGTTGATCACCATGAGATCGAGGTGCGATGGGTGGATACTAAAGAAAATACAGTGGGTCCATTCACGAAGGTCATTCCCCAAGCACAGTTTGAGCGATTTTTTAGGTTGTTGGGTATGCGATACACCAATAAATGACCTTAGTGCAAGTAGGAGATTGTTAGATATATACTCTAGAAACCATTACTGTATATTATAGTGGATACTTGGACATATGTATGTACAGAACAATCTTACTCGATATGATAGTATGCTATATGGTTTGTCTTTATATATATATATATATATATATATATATATCACTTGCTATTTCATATTATTGATGTATATTGATAAAGCCCGTAGGATATGTGCTTGACTATCAGGATTATAATAGAGATCATATTAGTGGGACCTGGGTAGTCTATAAGCACATCCTTAAATGTTCCTAGTCGTAAGAGTATTGAAACCGGGCATCGATACTCCAGAATAGACTAGTGTATATGTTTCTTGACCCGGATTGGGCCGATGCTTATTCCCACAGACATTGGTGTTAGACACCAAAGATTGTATACATGTGCTCATTAGAGAATGAATACACTAAACGGACTCGCCGAAAATTCCTATATGGTATTATATCTACCGTTAGATAGTAGTTCTCAGGTGACATGAGTACATGGTAGTCTGTAGACCGAAGATCGTCATAGAGTCTTGTGTGTTTCCCACTGTGCTTTGATTGTTACCCTACCAAAGTTTTAAATGGCCGTTCAAACAGGTTTTAGTTGGGGACAATCCCGAAACACATGGAGACAATGAGTGATTTGATGGGTTTCATCTTTCCCGATATTGTGGGTCAATGTCGTGATGTGCCGATCGACTGTAACCATAAGTCTCTTGCCATGGTGGATGAGATAAACTGATAAGAGTTATCAGTTGTATCTTTTTTCTCTTTAGTAGTACACTGGAAATAGCTATATAATTTTTGAATCTAGTTCCAATTAAATAAGTGCCTTTATTTCCATATTGGATATAGAATGGTTTCATATCTTAACGATGTTAAGGTATATGGAGTGGTCCGGCTTATACTTAAAACCAGAATCCGGATAAACTCAAGGCACGTTTTCAGTAATGGTAGTTTGTGGGTTATCACAGGTGTTCTCCACCGAAAGACGTGACCGGGATGTTGGGACGTCTGGCCTGAATTTTGGGGCCAGATGCTATTTAGTTTTATCCGTCTACCTCTCCGAAGATGCCAAGTTGATTTATGGCACCATATATTGGAGGTTTAGACGGATGCGGACGTTGTAGCAAACTTCGTCAGATTCCCCCTCATTGTGAGGGTTTTTTTGATTGTGGGGACGCTCTTCCCTGCAGGAGCAAACCCCTGCAGTTAATTACGCTACCGTATCATGGTAACCACTTTCTTCTTCTCCAGATGGTCACTTCGTGTTGTGTGTGTTTGTTTTGTTTTTGGTTGCCCGTGGATTGTATACGGAGACTAATTTATGTTGTCGCCCGTAGGGCGGGGATTAGTCCAAATCGGTATTTTCTTAGATTTGGGTTTGGGTTGGGTTTAAGGATCGTTAATCTCATTTGAGATTAAGATCAATTTAAATGTTTGTGAAGGATACGTTAGCCTAATTTTAGACTAAGATCTACTTAACATGATCATTTAGATCCAACAAAAGAACATTTGGGCTCTATTGTTTTAGTTTAGGGACATTGCGGTCCATTGATTGTCGGGACCCGCCACCTTTCTGAAGACGTAGAAGAGTTACAACGACATATATCCGAGGTGTGAGGAGAGGTACCCTTGAACCAATATCAGTTGAGGGATCTGTAGTTGGATTGATTTAAGGATCGTTAATCACGTTTGAGATTAAGATCAACTTAAATGGTTGTTAAGGATACGTTAGTCTAATTTTAGACTAAGCTCTACTTAACAGAGTTTAGGATCATTTAGATCCAGCGAAAAATCATTTGGGCTCTATCGTTTTAGTTTAAGGACTGTTCCCCTCCGAAAGACGCGGCGGAGACGCGACGGGCGTCTTGCCTGAAATTCGGGGCAGATGCTAATTGGTGCTATCCGTCCACCTCTCCGAAGATGCCAAGTTGATTTATGGCACCATGTATCGAAGGTTTAAACGGATGCGGCCGATGTAGCAGACTTCGTCAGATTCCCCCTCGTTCGAGGTTTTTTTTTATTGTGGAGACGCTCTTACCTGCAGGCGCAAGCCCCTGAAGTTAATTACGCTACCGCATCGTGGTAACAACTTTCTCCTTCTCCAGATGGTCACTTCGTGTCGTGGGTGTTTGTCTTGTTTGTGGTTGCCCGTGGATTGTATACGGAGACCAATTTGTGTTGTCGCCCGTAGGACGTGGATTAGTCCAAATCCGTATTTTCTTAGATTTGGGTTTGGGGTTTTGGTTTAAGGATACATTAGCCTTGTTTGAGGCTAAGATCGACTTAAACGTTTGTTAAGGACACGTTAGTCTAATTTGAGACTAAGATCGACTTAACGGGATCGTTTAGATCTAACAAGAGAGCATTTGGACTCTATTGTTTAGTTTAGAGACATTGCGGTCGATTACCAGTTTAAGGACATGGTGGTCCGTTGTAGTCCGTGGGATGTATGGCTGTCGGGACCCGTCACCTCTCTGAAGACGTTGAAGGATTACAACGACAAATATCAGAGGAGTTCAGAGATGTACCCTCGAACCGGGTGTAAATTGATTGGGAGAGCGGTTGTGCTCAGTTCAATTTAAATTGAGGACTTATGGCCAGAATTGGGCTAAGTCCATTTGAAAATGTTCAACAATTTATTCATGTTCTGCCTATTAGGCTTTTACTTGGGCTCTGCCCTTTTAAACAATGCATAGCATTGGGCTTTTTAATTAAATGCATAGCATTTATATTTCGCCTGTTAGCCCTTTACTTGGGCTCTGCCCTTTTTAAATAATGCACAGCATTTAAATTGGTCTGTTAGACTTTTTAATTGGGCTCTGCCCTTTCTTAATAATGCACAACATTTAGTGGTTTGACAGTGCGCCATGTGGCCTGTCAGGCGCTTTGCGCTAATTAAAGAGCGCAAGGCGCCAGCGCATGTGGAGGTGACACGTGTCATGCTCTACTGAGCGCAAGTCTGTTAGCGCAGTGCGCCAGTATGCTGCTGACACGTGGCGCGCTCTGGTTAGTGGCACCAGTCCAAGAGCGCAGTGCGCTATTTTTAGAAGCGCAAGGCGCAGATCATTCTGTGGTTGACACGTGGCGCGCTCTGGTGAGTTGCGCCAGTCCAAGGAGCGCAAAGGCGCATTTCAAAAGTGCAAGGCACTGTCCAATATCGCAGAGCGCATCTTGATCCAATTCAGATCAAAGAAACAAGTTTTTCTTGTTCTAAAGAGGTTCTACCTCAAGATTTCAAGAACCAATGGTTCTGATTCTCATCAAAAGGCTGTGCCTTTATATAGATCAAAAGATCTAGGGATGAAGTAAACTACTTCTTTAATCTTTTATGATTGGATCTTAATGATCTTTTTTCTTTTTATTGAAGATCTTGATCTTGTTCTTAGATCTTTGATCTTTTTAGAAGAAATTCTTCTTTTTTAATGAGATGGTTTCATCTTTTTTTTTCAAGAATCAAATTCTTTACCTTGAAGAAGATGATCTTCTTTCTTCAAAGGATTGCCTTTTTAATCTTTCAAAGAGTTCTCTCTTTTCTGTATGTATGTATATGTGAGATTTGGAGTCTAGGGACCTTTATACAGGGCCAATTGGTTTGTTGACTTAGTTACTGAGATTTTTCTCTGATTGATCTGGGGATATTTCCCCACCGTTGGATCTTTGATCCTAAGGCCTCTGTTTTACAGAAGATAATCTTCTTATTTTAATAAGATTGGAAATATTTTTCTAGAAATTTAATTCTGATTAATTAAATAATTTATTATTTAAATTCTATTGCTGGCCCAGTTGGCGCAAGCGCACCTGCGCTTGACACGTGTCGCGCAACGCATAGCGCAGCGCAACTGCGCTAGCGCACCTGTGCTAGCGCACCTGCGCTTGACACGCGTCGCGCAGCGCAGATGTTCATACCAGAATATTGCATTTTATACCGTCCATTCTTACGCTCGGTTGTTTATAGGTAGGTGCTTTTAATCCGTGTTTGTTACATATTTACAGAGTACAGGTTTCCAGTACAAATATTGCAATTCAAGACAAAATCTCCACAGTTACGTCCAAATACAGAACATCTGTCACAGCAGATAAAAGCCGGGTTCCGGTCATCCATATCCGTCCAGTGCCGAGTACCAGTTCCAGAGACAAGACATATGACAATGGTCATTCGTGTCTGGGACAAGCACAGAGCACGAGGGGGCTGCACAAGAATCAATGGGTGCGCGGAGCTCGAGGGAGATAAAGTCAAAAGTAAAGAAAAGAGTGCAATCTTGGACTAAGAAATCTGAAGATATTCTGGAAGACTTTTGTGCAGTTTAAAGATTTCAAACACAAGGACAAATGTAAACAGGAAAACCCCCAAAAGATGACAGCCCAACTCCACTAAATGGCCGCGGAACCGCGGCCAGTAAGGGGTCTAGGCCGCGGTTCCGCGGCCATATAGGCGCCTCAGGGTGTCAATTTTCATGGGCGGTTTGGGGATTTCATATTATGTCATATTCTTGCCCTAGGTTTCCAGTTCCCTTCCTATCAATACCCCGGTTCTGAGCCAAACCAAGGTGTTAAATTCTTAAGCCTCTTTTTGCTAGTTTTAGTTTTCTTCTTCTTCTTCTTCATCTTTCCTCCATGAAAATGTAGTGAGAGTATTGAGTGGATGTTAAATGAAGATGAGGGTTTTTGTATCATTCTTGTTTATTTAGCTTCCCCTTGAGATTTTTGCTTTCTCTTGATCTTTCAACCTCTTCATTGACCTTGAAAGTTTAAGGGTTGGTTATTGATCTCAAGGGTTGTATCTTCTTATGGAATTATTGCTTCATTTCACATGAGTTCTTTACCCTTCTCTTAATCTTGCAACCTCTTGATTGAGCTTGCAAGTTTAAGGGTTGGCTATTGATCCCATGCTTGTCTTGAGTTCTAGTTTCTAGTTCTTTTTCTTGCTTATTTATTTCTTGCTTTTTATTACCTTGCTTTACTTTCATGCACTTTAAATTCCATGCACTTACTTACTTGTAATCTTTACTTTTCTTTTGCTCTTTTTGGTTCGTTTTTGTGAATGGTTGTAATTGTTGTTGTTAAGAATAAATACGCTATTGTAAGTTAATGTTTCTTTGCTCATTTCCTTTTCCCGTTATTTTCCATTGAACTCCGCCCAAACGATACGCAAGCGCTCCGTTAGGCACCCTGCCCTACCAAGGTAACGGTGATTCCTAACCGCGACCGGTTGCGTTCGGTTTGGCCGGAGGCGAAAGCAAGAGACAAGAACGGAAGGACAAGGGTAAATAAGCCGGATTGCACGAATACCGTGCTTAAATCCCCTAATCCACGTTGTTGCCAATTGCTCTAGCTTCAATTGGTCAAGGCTCGGCTCAAAGGTTTTGAGTGCGGATTTCTTTAGCTTACACTTTCGTATTTTTTTCTTAACAACTTTATACTTGCATATATCACTTAGGATAGAATTGAACAAACATACAAATTCTTTATTGACTCGTCTAAAACTCGAACGGACATACAACCATCTCCCTGTGGATCGACCCGTGCTCAACCGGCTAGCTGCGAAGCGACACCGTCCTGATCGCGGTTATAATTTTAGAACTTTGAACATCCGACACGCTTTTGGCGTGCGATCAAATGGCGCCGTTGCCGGGGAGACGGTAGCGTATTTTCTTTCTTGTTATTCGGGTTAATATTCTTTTTGTATATATTTATAAATATTAAAAAAAACATTTTGTTATTTTTGATAATTTTTGTGGGCAAGTGTGCAGATTTTTGCGTATTTGCAAACTGCGATTGTGGGGAGCAAAGTGTACGTTCAAGGTTAAGGTGATTACGAAGTACAGTGCCAAAGATCCGGGTAGTTTGACCCGCGCAAGCGAACTTTTCAAGCTTACCGGATTTGATTCAACGGGGGTTTCCTAACCCAAAAACTTAACGGTACGTACTTTACTAACACCTTCTTCTCAAATCCGACGCATCCAATATACTATTCTTTGCAGGATTCTTTGCAAGTTCGCTAGCAAACGCTAAAAATTGACTAACCCGTATTTTTTGCAGTGCCGTGCTTAAAATAAAAAACGATTGTTTGATTCTTTATAGAATTTTTATTGAATTGCGCATTGCTTACATTAATACGGACTTAAGGGCAAGCGAACCCCACAACATACGGTAAAGGATTTCATCACCTTTTCCATGGCCCACAAATCACGAACTTGAGCATAACGTTTACCCGCACAAATTTTAAAAGAAATTAGACTTTAAGCCTTAAGGACTTCGCGCTCACTAGGAGAAGTTAACTGTGTTTAGAACCTCGCTTAACGGTATATTGTTTACGGGGTGTCTAGGAAAGTGTTAACGGCGAAACCGCCAAAAGAGAAAGGGTTATTTAATTAAGGAACTTCGCGAAAGCGTTGGAAAACCTCCCCTTATCTCTGCACTTACCTGTCCTCGTGATCAGTGTATCTTGAGCCCGTTTCTCGACACAGTTTTACTTCGACAATCAAGTTCTGGAGCAGGTCTAGTTGACCTAGGTGAACCCTAGAACGATTAGGTGTGTGGTAATTTTGTGTCGTGATTGTTTTTGTCCATATTTTTTTTTGTGTATATTTCATTCTCTTAATAACTAAAAAAAAATAAAAAATATCACATTCTTTTTCCCCTCCTTTTCTCTGCCTTTCTCTCTTTCTCTCTTCATATCATGGGTACTCCACCTCGCAAAACTCTTGCCGAACTTTGGTACCCACAACCAGACATTACTTCTTACAGTTCTTGCTTTGGCCGAACTTCGAACGATCCATCCATGCCAAAAATTTCACTGAAAGATCGCATAGAAGCGTCTAGGACAAACACTTGCACTCCGCATTCCACTTTGTATCAACCTTTTCAACCTCCCCCACCCACTCATGTTGATACCCCTTTTGCAAGTCGTCATTTGTCCATCGCTGAACGTATTGAACAATCCCGTAGCCGATCTTTCACTCCTTTCCCCACTTCAAATTCTTGGGATCAACAATTCCATTCACCTTCTTATCCAAATGTTGATCCTGCTCCTGTCCAGCCATTCAATTCCTACCAGTCCTACCCAACTTTTGCAGCTTCCCTAGACATTGCTTCTCCACAGCCTTTTGGGAGTTTTCAGTATCCAAACAACTTTGAATCTTTTACTGAAACCCCTTCACAACCCATGTCTAGTCTGGAACAGTCGTTGGAAGACTATAGGGTAGCGTCAAGCCAACAGATGATGGATTTGAATGCGTCCATGGCCGCTCTCATACAACCTACTGACTCGGTAGCTAGTTTCCAGCTAGCTCCAAATTTCCCAATGTATGAAGAGGCGGTAGGACAGGCTGAGAATTTGAGTGGAGAAAGTGAGTTGTATACCCTACCAAATCAAACCTACACACCACACATTGAATCCCACAACTCCTGTGTTGAAAGTCTATCAAGTGTCCCAAATGAATTATCAATTGAAGATAGAATGTTTAATGAGTTGTGCGACTTTGCAGTGTTTGATTTACCCGATTGTGAAGGGACCTTGCCAAGTGAAACCACACCCAATCCTTTTGACATCTACACCTCCACTCTAGAACCTGAATTGATTGATATCCATGCTTTTGTTGAGGTGTGTGAGAATATAGATTTTCACTTGATTGAGGATATTGACGCTGGGAATATTTTGGATGATGAACCCGCAGATTTGGCTGAGTTTTCCTCTCCAATTCATCATCCCGAGTAATTAACTGTTTTTCCCGAACCCCATATGCTTCTTGATATTGATGATAAAGGTATGGATGAGCTTAACTTTGAGGAGAATTCTGAGGATAGTTTTGAGGATGAACCAGTTATAATTGATGAGTCGGATTTTCCAATTCATCCCATCCCTTCCACTGACTGTGTACACCCTCCTGAACCTTTAACCGATAACCTTCCGCAACCACTTCCCTCCATTCTTTCCATCGTTCCGACCTTGCAAGAAACCGTCTCACTTTCATTTACTATGTCTGGTTTACCAAGTTCGGTGTACCCATGGCTTCTTACGAATCTTGAGGGATTTGACCCAATTTCTCGCCATATTGATAGATTAGTACAATCCATCTTTTCACATCGATCATTACAGATTGTACTAATTTACTCAATCCATTTCCACCCTCAAGTTCGTATTCCATTTCTTTCTCCCTTCCACCATTCTTCTTCCGATATACCGAGACCGTATCCCGCTTCTATCTCCATACGGTGTCGCGTATTCTCCATTTCTTTCCTCTTCACCTTCTTTCACCAGCCCGCATATTACAGAGATAGAATTTTTGAATGGTTGGTGTTAACTTTTGGCCTGTGTAAGGCCTTGTATAGATTGATACTATTCTTTCCCCCCCCCCCCGATCCTGAACTTCAACGCTTAACAGTGGAAACACTGTTTTACTTAAGTTTGGGGGGACCCTTTTTGTATATATTTTTTGTTTTCCTTTTTGTATATAATTTGTTTTTAGGGAGAGCGTCGATAATTTTGACCCTCTTGGTATAGCCTGACAGTGAGGGCACTGTCAAGTTTAAGTTTGGGGGTGTGCTCGGTAAGCTTTCTTCCTTCGCATTCATTTGTATATTTTGCATTTGCATACCTTATTTAAAAACCCACAAAAATCGAAAATTTTCCAAAAATATAAAAACTTTGTCGTCAAGTTAGCTAATAGGGTAACTTAGATCTCTATTCCGAAAGTTTAGTTGATATGATAGAAATAACTAAATTCTAGGCTTAGGATTTGAAAACCCTAAAAATAACCCTCATTCTGTTTAAACTTGGTGATTATACGTCCTTACAGTTTTTTTTTGAGAAATAGGTAGTCTTGAGTTCAGTTCTTGAGTTAAGTCAAGATGAAGGGAAAGTATTGAAGCTTTACTGAAGGATAAGTTTGAAAAATAATTTCTTTTCTTGAGTTCAAATTTAGAAAGTATATACCCTACAAACTGCACTTACACGCACCTTGAAACTTGGGATAGTAGAGGATACCTAGAAATACTCTTGCCTGAAAGCCTGGTATGAAAGAAAAAACGGTATTTAAAGCTAAACACCAAAAGAGCATATTGAAAAATATATCCAGTCTTGAAAAAGAAAAAAAAAGAAAAAGAAAAAGAAAAATAGAATAAAGTCAAGACCTGGAAACTGCTATTTACGCTTTAAAGTTCACACATTCAGTAATCGGTCGTTAGTGCCTCAAGAAACATTAATAGTCGCATGAAAGGTGTGTGAGAAAATCCGTCCATCCTTAATGAAAAGAAGTAGTATTATGTATTAGGGCAAGGGTACTATAGCTTGAATTGAATTCTCGAGTGTAGGGGTGCAAATTTACACACACATAGGGGTATACAATCGATGTTTGAATAAAAGATAGAAATTAAGAATAAGACTTATGTTTTCTGTAAAGTTGATAAAAAAATCCCTGATTTGAGACCACACGCTTTAGAAGGAAAACTCAGGAGAACCAACATCTTTCTAAACTTTTTTGGAACGTATAGGATCCAAGGTTAAATAGATAGGAGGTGTGAAAAATAAGAGTTGGATATTTCTAACTTAGGATGATAGAGTTTCTAACGTAAATACTAAACTGTAGGAGTAGAGTCGATGTTAACTTATGACACTAGCTTGACGGGATTTTGTGGGTGTAATCCGCTGAAAACCCTCAGGAGACAACACTCCTCCTACTAGGGACACCTAGAGGTTTAACGGCTTGTTGCACGCGCTCTGTGCAATCGCGTTCCCTGCGAAAGTGCGGTTAGGATTTTATTTTGTGAATAATTGGTTTTGCTCGGGACGAGCAAAAGTTAAGTTTGGGGGTATTTGTTCATACCAGAATATTGCATTTTATACCGCCCATTCTTACGCTCGGTTGTTTATAGGTAGGTGCTTTTAATCCGTGTTTGTTACATATTTACAGAGTACAGGTTTTCAGTACAAATATTGCAATTCAAGACAAAATCTCCACAGTTACGTCCAAATACAGAACATCTGTCACAGCAGATAAAAGCCGGGTTCCGGTCATCCATATCCGTCCAGTGCCGAGTACCAGTTCCAGAGACAAGACATATGACAATGGTCATTCGTGTCTGGGACAAGCACAGAGCACGAGGGGGGCTGCACAAGAATCAATGGGTGCGCGGAGCTCGAGGGAGATAAAGTCAAAAGTAAAGAAAAGAGTGCAATCTTGGACTAAGAAATCTGAAGATATTCGGGAAGACTTTTGTGCAGTTTAAAGATTTCAAACACAAGGACAAATGTAAACAGGAAAACCCCCAAAAGATGACAGCCCAACTCCACTAAATGGCCGCGGAACCGCGGCCAATAGGGGGTCTAGGCCGCGGTTCCGCGGCCATATAGGCGCCTCAGGGTGTCAATTTTCATGGGCGGTTTGGGGATTTCATATTATGTCATATTCTTGCCCTAGGTTTCCAGATCCCTTCCTATAAATACCCCGGTTCTGAGCCAAACCAAGGTGTTAAATTCTTAAGCCTCTTTTTGCTAGTTTAAGTTTTCTTCTTCTTCTTCTTCATCTTTCCTCCATGAAAATGTAGTGAGAGCATTGAGTGGATGTTAAATGAAGATGAGGGTTTTTGTATCATTCTTGTTTGTTTAGCTTCCCCTTGAGATTTTTGCTTTCTCTTGATCTTTCAACCTCTTCATTGAGCTTGAAAATTTAAGGGTTGGTTATTGATCTCAAGGGTTGTATCTTCTTATGGAATTAGTGCTTCATTTCACATGAGTTCTTTACCCTTCTCTTGATCTTGCAACCTCTTGATTGAGCTTGCAAGTTTAAGGGTTGGCTATTGATCCCATGCTTATCTTGAGTTCTAGTTTCTAGTTCTTTTTCTTGCTTATTTATTTCTTGCTTTTTATTACCTTGCTTTACTTTCATGCACTTTAAATTCCATGCACTTACTTACTTGTAATCTTTTCTTTTCTTTTGCTCTTTTTGGTTCGTTTTTGTGAATGGTTGTAATTGTTGTTGTTAAGAATAAATACGCTATTGTAAGTTAATGTTTCTTTGCTCATTTCCTTTTCCCGTTATTTTCCATTGAACTCCGCCCAAACGATACGCAAGCGCTCCGTTAGGCACCCTACCCTACCAAGGTAACGGTGATTCCTAACCGCGACCGGTTGCGTTTGGTTTGGCCGGAGGCGAAAGCAAGAGACAAGAACGGAAGGACAAAGGTAAATAAGCCGGATTCCACGAATACCGTGCTTAAATCCCCTAATCCACGTTGTTGCCAATTGCACTAGCTTCAATTGGTCAAGACTCGGCTCAAAGGTTTTGAGTGCGGATTTCTTTAGCTTACACTTTCGTATCTTTTTCTTAACAACTTTATACTTGCATATATCACTTAGGATAGAATTGAACAAACATACACATTCTTTATTGACCCGTCTAAAACTCGAACGGACATACAACCATCTCCCTGTGGATCGACCCGTGCTCAACCGGCTAGCTGCGAAGCGACACCGTCCTGATCGCGGTTATAACTTTAGAACTTTGAACATCCGACACGCTTTTGGCGTGCGATCAGCAGAGCGCAACTGCGCTAGCGCACCACTGTTTGACACGCGGCGCGCAGCGCAACTGCGCTAGCGCACCACTGTTTGACACGCGGCGCAGAGCGCAAGTTATCTGAAACGTTGCTTCCTTTATTTAAAATTTGAATTTTAAAACAGAGCCTTACTCTGATTGGAGGTGCGCTGCCTTGGGCGCAGCGCTCCTTGCGCTGGTGTGTCTGCTTTTGACACGTGGCGCTCTGCGCGCAGCGCAAGGGATCTGAAGTGTTGCTTCACCTTTTGAATTTGAAATTCAAACAGAGATTTGCTCTGATTGGGGGAAACAAATGCCCTCCCACCGTTGCGCTCACGTGGCGCACACGTGAGTGCAACGGTGGCAAGATCTAGACCGTTGGATCAACTCAGGAGTTGAAGAGGCGCTTGAGCGCCTATAAATAGGACCCTTGGTCTTCAGCAGATGATTATCATCTTCAAGAATTTTATTTTCAGAGCCTTGCTCTTGTTTTCAAGAACTTCAGAGTTAGAACTCTAGAAATTTTTAGGCAAAAAAATTAACTTAAATTAAATTAATTTTATTTAATAGAGCCTTGCTCTCATAGATCCTTTGATCTAAACAAAACCCCTTTGGGGTTTCATAAATAGAGCTTTGCTCTCAAGAATTTGTTTCAGGGTTTCTTAACCCATGAACAGAGCTTTGCTCATGGATCTTTTGATCTTCTGATGATGAACTCTTAAGAGTTTTTCATCGATCTTTAAGATCACAAACTTTAATTTTTTAGGAATTAATTTTTCCTTTGATGGATTTTTCCATCATTATTACAGAGCTAGGCTCTTTAAGGAATTTTATTCCCTTGTTACCAGAGTTTGACAAGTGTCACTCTGTGACAGAGCTTTGCTCTAAAAACGGAGATTTTCTCCTTGTCTCAAGGGATTTCTCATTTAATGAGAATATTCTTTTGAGGATCTCCTCATTAATTGACAGTCTCATCCAATTTTGAGTCTGTCTTATTAATTGATGTATATTCATCTAGATTTTGTGGGTCCCCCTTTGGTCCCCTCTCCACTGCATTGCAGTGTAGTACAAATTTCAAAGTACCAAGCGTCGGAATTTTTAAAATTAAATTATGATACTGATGATTGAATTTCGCTTTTTCTTGCAGGCAACATGTCTGCCGACCTTTCATTCCCGTTTTCCCGCTCAGAGGGAGGATTCCCTGAGGCGCCGGTGGACCGGGAGGTTCTTGCTCTCATTAAGGATCACGACCCGGAGTACAAGAACCTTCATCTGTGAGGTAGGTGGTACAGCGAGATAATCAAGGGTCACCGAAACTTCTCTTGCGCGACGCCATCAGAGCCGATCTCATCGATCCCATTGCGGATGCACCCCCGGTGAACTATGCTGTGGAGGTCGTAAATTGGAATTCGGAGGATCTTCTTCAGCCTTCGATTGCTGCCATTCCCGTGCAGCCACCGCCAGCCATGGATATTCTGGGGCGGCGCATATGCCAGGGTGAGTCGCGCCCTTGGGGACGACCCTATAACATTGGATTGACCCCTCGACAATCGGCCGGGTATTTGCAGTGGGCCAGATACATCTTGTCAGCGAAGAAAACGCGTTTGATGAAGATCGGTCTATACCCCGCAGTGTACGCCTCGCTATTCGAGTACTCTGCTCCTCCGACGTGGTGGGTTAAGGCGTTCATGGAACAATGGAACATCCCCACCCACACCTTTCTTCTGGTGGACAGGGAAGTCTCCATCCCCCTGGAAGAATATGCTGAGATTTCCGGTTTGCCGGTGAGGGGGGAGCATTATAAAGAGCTACTTCCTCCTGATGAATTTGTCTTCGCCACTAAGCCACTGGTAATGGGCCTAATGCCGGAGAATGCTATTCAGCACCAGTTTCCGAGCCTGGTAAAGGTGCTGAATATGTATGAAAGTCTCTATTTGGAATCGGGAGGCCGGGGAGTTAGTTTTGCAGACTTCATCGCCCGCTTTCTTCGACTGGAGATTCTATCACAGCGGAGTGAAAAGTTCGCCAAGCTCGATGACCCCTTCGTCTTGGGCTTAGATCGTCGACCAGCACTGGAAGCCGATCAAATTGGTTTTTACCTCCCCGATGCTGCCGCCATCCCCTTATCGGAAATTGCCGCTCCGGGCATCGATGAGGAGACCTTCTTTCTGGGGTTTCTGGGGCTATGGCTGTGCTGGTTCGCGCTCCCCATGCACCCGCGCTACATGAGGCCGTCCATCTTCTACCCAGCGCACCGGATGGTGGCTGGTATACAATTATCGATTGGAATTGCCGGGTTGGCCCACCTGTACCATGGACTCAGCGTGGCGGCAGACGCAAATGAACCAGGGGTGCAACCCGCCAATTTCCCGATGCACTATTTTACTTCATGGATGGAAATGCATGTGCTCGGGGTATTTGGTGTTCATAAAAGACCCTCGCTTTACGAGAAGTACAGATTCCCGAGAGTTATGCGGTTGATCGGCGCCTCTATTGTGAATCCGTCTCCGCGGGAGGCTAGGGGGTTGCTTCTTCGTCCGCGCACGGTCGGAGCGAGCATTTCTTTCACGGACAAGGTCATGACCATCGGCCCGGAGACTTCCAAGGTGGTGTTGGCGTTGCGTGATGGTTTCAAGGACGGGGCCTCCATATTGAAAGCTCGGGATATTCTACATTTATACTCCATCCGGCCGGGCTTTCTTGTGTTCAGGCAGAATGATTTGGCGCTTTTTATGAGGTACAACCCCCATCGCTTCGCCCAGCAGTTAAGTTATAACCAAAGGGTCCCGCTGGAGGCGTTTTTGGAAGAGCCTGCGGCCACCGGAGAGGGGATACGTAATGCATTACATCACTTCATGCGGCTAAACACGGGCTCCCATTTCTTCATTAGCGAGCCGACTTGCGTTCCAAGGGCCCTCAATGTGTACGGGGCTTGGTATCAGCACGCGATGGGTGTTGTTATCCGAGAAGAGAAACGGCTGCTGATTGACCGCAAGGGTGCGCTTCCCGCCAGCGATCGCAAAGCCCCCTAAGGCCAAGGACCCTTGTTGTTCCTCCGCTGAGAGGAGATGCTGGAGATGAGCCTCCGCGTGTGATAAGCCCCCCGCGTGGATTGCCCCATGATACCGTGGACGTGCCCCCAGCGCCCTGTGCTCCAGTGGAGATGGTGAATGTGGTTTCGCCTGAATCCGGCGTGGGCTCGGACATCGGGACCCATCGTCCTAAGGTGCCCACGAAACGTAAGTTGATTTTGGGTGCGTCCGGGGTTCGTGCGCAGAAGAGGAAGAAGAAGTCGATTCTTTCTCTTGATGCCGTCCTCGGCTTAGAGCCTCAGGCCCCTCTCACCGAAGGCTTAAGTGAGTGTGGAACCAACGAGGGTTTCTTCGTAGCGCCAGAAGACACCGACCTCGACGCCGCTATTGCTGCTTCTGAGCGATTGGCAAGGCACGACGCGTGGTTGGCTAAACTCGCACAATCAGGTAATCACCAGTTGTATTCTTCGTCATTTCATCGTACTTTTATCATTGTTTTTGACTAACGCTTTTCCTTTTTTTTAAACAGGCATTTCTACCGAAGAAGCCATCGCTGCTTCTCTCAAAACCTTCGAGGAGGAGGAAAAGAAACGCGCTTTATCGGGCGTTGGTGTGTCTCGGCTCATTGATTCTTTATTCTTCTTTTTATGGCCAATTTAACCTTTTCTTTGTCTCATTGTAGGGACCGCGGGATCTACTTCGCAAGCTGATGCGGGGATTCTCCCCGGGCCAGCTACCGATGTCCCGACCTCTTCGGGGCTGCCGCGAGAGACCCAACTCAAAAAGCCGATGATGGATGCCTTGAAGGATCTGGAGGAAACTCTGAACGCGGATGACGACGCCTTGCTGAGGGAGGCTTCAAAAAGGTCCGTCGTGACGGCCCGGGAGGAGAGGAAGCGCTTGAAGCGCGCAGCGAAGGAGCGTAGCGCTGCTTTGGCCATGGGAGCGGGCTCAAGCGCCGTTACTCCCGCTGCTACTCCTTCAGAGGAGCCCCGGGTCGCCTTGTCTACTGCTCATAGACGGGCGGCGCGTGCAGCTCGGGAAGCCAACGGTCAATCCACCTCAGGTAATGTGCTTTTCGAGGCTTTGTTGTAAGAGTTGTAAAACTATCGGTTCTTATACATATTGTCCTGCAGGGCCGAGTCCTACTGGAGGAGCGGCGGCGACCGTCGAGCCGGAGGGGACGGTGGATGAGGCAGCAGTCGAAACCGAGGCGACGGTAGGTGGTGCAGCCGTAGTTGCCGGGCCCGAGCTAGTGGCTGACGAGACAGTTACGCCTACTATGCCCGAGAAGGTTGCTGATGCCGAGCCCGAGGGGGTGGCAGTTGAGACGGTTGCTACAACCGATCCTGGGGCGGCAGCGGATGGAGCGGCTACGACCGACGATCTTATGGCAGCGGTGGACGAGACGGCCGCGACCGCCGAGCCCGAGGTGGTAGCGGGTGAGACGGGCATGATTGCCGAGAACGAGACGACTGCTCTTTCTCAAGAGTCGGGCACCGTTCCGATCATTGCTCTCCTTGCCTATGGTCCTTCGCCGTCTCCTGGCCTTGCGAGTACGACGACGGCTCCCGTAGAGTCTGGCGATGAGGCAACGGGAGGTGAACCCATGCCAATGGAGGAGGGAGACGCCGTCGTTTCGGCTGGCGACTCATCAGGTAAATTTTGGGTTACCGTCCTTCTTTTTATTCTGCAATCCTTCCTGACAGGGTTTATCTTGTTTCTAACGCAGGTGCGGCTAGTGCTGATGCCCTTTTACTCGAGGGAGCGCCGTCAGTTACCGCCCTGACGGTGGTCACATCTCTACCCTCTCTCGTACCGTCGCAAATGCTGGAAGGTATGGATTTGTGACTTATCAGTCTTATCTTGGCTGCATATTTTATGTACTGATGTTGTATTATTGCGTCCTTGCAGGAGTGATTTTTGATCACCTGTACCAGGTGTTGCACCCACACTTCTCCTTCTCATTGGAGCTTGCTTCTTCCAGTGGCGCTGGTGAGTATAGTTTTCAATTAATGCCCTTTTTCTTTTTTCAATAATGGAATTATTTCTGATTCTTCCTTGCCCTGATTGCAGTACTACAGATCGAATGAGGAGATGTAAGATCAGTCGCGCCACCGGTCCTCCCGGGTTTGCCACCTGCTGCAGCTGGTATAGTAAATTCCATTGTTCATGAATCTCTTGTATTTTTAGGTCTGTCATCTGATTATGATTTGTTTTGCAGCTATCGCTCTGGTTCCAGTTCCTTTCGAGTCCTGCATTATGATGCCGGCAGGCCCATTCTCCAGACGTCCATCCTCAAAGGGTGCTGCGATGAGTCTGAGTATGCTGAGCGGATGCGTCGAGGAGCTTGACGCAGAAGCTCCTGTATCTTCCGCAGATTTCGCTGCTGAAGTTAATCCGATGCTGGCGACGCTTGTAAATCTCCACAATGAAGGCGTCGTCGAGTCCTGGGTTAACCACTGCAGGGAGATCGAGGCCCGCTTGTATCAGCTGGAACTTATGCGTCCTGCCCCCGAGATTTTGGCCACGAGTACTCAATGGGTGGCATGGATCGAGCAGAGCGCTTGTTACTTCCGCCATCTTGAACAAGAAGTGGTTTTAAGGCGGAGGGAATGCAAAGTGACTTCAAGCGAGTCTGCTCGACTGCGTGCTGAGTTCGACGCGAACGCTGCTCGAGTGAAAGTTATCTTCGAGGGCCTCCTGCAAAGTATCTCCGACGGGTTAACATTGAAGCAGAAGATCGATACCGTTGAGCGTGATGCCCAAGGTCATGAAGCAGCTCAGCGAGCCATCGAAGAACAACTTTCATCCTACTTGCAGCAGCGGACCCAGGTGGAAGCAGAGTTGGCTGCGGCAGCCGATCAGGAGAAGGCGCTGAAGGAAGTGCGAGAGCAACTTGCGGATTTGTTGAAGACGCTTCCTTCTCCATGAATCATTTTGTATCATTTGTAAATTTTTGAATAAAATGTATTTATTCTTTTATTCTTTCATATGATGTATTTTGTATCCAACTGCATACATGAATAAAAGATACATTTCTTTCGCAATGTCTTGTGTCATCTTTCTGCTTTCTTTTCTCTTTTTTTTTGCTGTGCTGCTTGCCATACGATTTTAGCAAGTGTGGTCTGTGAATAGCGTATAGCTGTCAGTCTTAGGCTCTTTGTAAGGTAGTGATGGCTTAGGAAACAGGTTTAGGATCTGTCACCTAAGACTTTTCAACTTTATGAGCCGTGAGGGTCTCATAAAGAATTTTCTCCCTACGGGTCGAGAGTATCCCGTAGGTGTAATTTTCTCCTTAGGAATCGTGGGGATCGCTAAGTGTGTTTTCTTTTGAGAGTCGTAAGGATCTCACAAGAGAATTATCCCTCTTACAAGTCGAGAGGACCCATAAGCGGTTGTTTCCCTCCTTGTCGAGATTCGACTTTGGAGAGTGTGGCCCGTGAATAGTATGCAGGAGTCCATTTTGAACTGACTTGCAGGGTCCCAGTGCTTAGGAAACCGGTTCTTATCCCGATTGCCTAAGGCTTTTCCCTACGAGTCGAGACGAATCGAGCATTTCTCTCAAGGATATCCTAACGTCACAGTTAACCTCTGCTCTTTACGACAAAGGTCCGTTAGGGTTTGTGGTACTAGGGTTTTGTCCATCGTACCGTCGCGTTGGCTGATGTGTTCCTCGATAGGAAATCTTGCTTGTTCGAGTAGCCTTGCAACTGTCGTGTCTCTGATCCCTTCGGGGGCTGGACAAGACGTCTTCAAGCAATCCTCCTAGGCAGTTTGACCGTCGGAAGAGCAAGCGTTAGGAATTTTGCCATGCTGCTTTTTACTTGAGGTTAGGTCCATTTTGGAGAGCCCCGATGAGTCATAACCACTCCGCGCTAGTGTGGGATGATCTCCGATAGTCTTTCAGTTTTTATATGAGTTGCCGTCAAGACCCTGAAGCTAGGAATTTGGCCTTCACTTCGTTTGCTGGCACTGCGTCTGCTGTATCGAGACGAATGTCGCGGTTGTCTCTAGGTTGCTGGTGAACCATCGAGGTTTGGAACTAGGGATTTTGCCATAGCTCCGTTGTTTAATTGTCGCGTCTGAATCCTGCTGGAGGAGGACGTTGTGGTGACATCTCATCTGTTGTACCGAGACGAACGTCGAGGTGGTGACCACTCCACGCTGGTGTGGGATGATCTCCGATTGTCTTTCAGGTTTTATATGAGTTACCGTCAAGACCCTGAAGCTAGGAATTTGGCCTTCGCTTCGTTTGCTATGGCGTGTCCGAATCCTGTTGGAGGAAGAATGCTGTAGTGACATATCGTCGGCTGTATCGAGACGAATGTCGCAGTTGTCTTTAGTTTGCAGGTGAACCGTCGAGATTTGGCTTCGCTTTCTGATGGAGCCTGTTGGGAAGGTATGGTTCCCCCTTTGTTTGCGCCCCTGGATTGTATACAGGGATTGATGTAATAGCACATGTAGGGCATAAATTTCATTTTTCTTTATTTCTTTCCGCGATGCTCTATCATTTCAGCTTTTTATATCGCGAAGGTCGTGATTGCCTCATCATTTCGGCTATTTTTCGCGGTGCCCAATCATTTCGGCTATTTATTTTATTTTTACTCGCTGCTTTTTATTGCGAGTTGCCCAATCATTTCGGCTATTTGTTTTATTTTTACTCGCTGTTTTTTATTGCGAGTTGACCAATCATTTCGGCTATTTTGCATGCATACATTTTTACTTGCTGATTTTGTCGCAAGTTGCCCCATCATTTTGGCTATTTCGTATGCATGTGTGGTTTGCTGGCTTTTCGCTGCAAACTTGGGATCAGACACCGATTTCGGCATCAGCACCGCTACAACTGGGATATTACCAGTAGCGAATCATCATTTGCCTCTGTCGATATCAAACAAAGGTGGCTTAGCGAACAGGGTTATGATCCCGTCGACTAAGGCTTTTGACTTCATGAGCCGTAAGGGTCTCACAAAGGTATTTCTCCCTGCGAGTCGTGAGGATCTCGTAGGTGTGTTTTCTCCTTAGGAATCATGGGGATTCCTAAGTGTATGTTCTCTTATAAGTCATAAGGATCTTATAATACTTTTTTCTCCTTATAAGTCGAGAGGACTCGTAAAGGTTGTTCACCGTGCAGACATATCCCTAGTCACGGATGAGACTTGGCTAGTGAAATGTTTATTCGCGCCCGTGGATTGTATACAAGGGTCGATATTGAGCCGTTTGTAGGGCATTATAGGAGGTTGTGGGGGTTGCTTAAGAACAGGTTCAGGTCTCTGTAAGTTAAGACTTTCAAATCTTATGAGCCGTGAGGGTCCCATAAGATAGTTCTCCTTACGAGTCGTGAGGATCTCGCAAGTGTAATTTCTCCTTAGGAATCGTGAGGATTCCTAAGTGTGTTGCTCCCTTGTGTGTCGTAAGGATCTCATGCAGGTGGTTTCTCCTTACAAGGTCGAGAGGACCCTGTTAGTGTCTTTTAACGAGGTTGCACCCTTTCGGGTTTTCACAAACACTCGCCGGTAGCCCTGCTGTTTTTACTCACGAAGCCCTTTCGGGTTTTCATCCGTGCCCATTTTGCTTATGGACATACCGTTTTTTTTCTTTCTTTACACTACATCAGCCTAAGGATGCCGCGGGTTGGTAGTAGTTTAACGACGTTTCGGTCATTTGCAAGTTTTAGGACATAGTGGTCCACCGTTGCCGTATTTGAGGCGAATCTCTAGTTTACTGACTTTTCGGCCTATGGGGCTTTCCCTATGAATGAGCATGATGCCCCGGCATATCCATCTTTCTCGGAGCATGTGGTTGTGTCGGGCTCACCTTCCAGTTTTCGGATAATGCGAACTTGCCCTGTTGGTATTGGTCTTCGACCCAGTTTTTGAAGACGTAGCAATTTTCGATCGGATGGCCCAACACTTGGTGGTAAGGGCAGTAATTAGGATTGTTGACATCATGCAGTTGTAACCGGTGTCGCCAAGCTTAACGGGCTTCTTGGATTTCTTCTTCTTTTTCGAAGATATCGACGGCTGGGTGTGAATGCTTTGGTTATCACCACCAATATTTAGAGTTGGGCGCGGCTTCAGCATCCCCTTGATGATCTCAGGTTCCAACGGGTTCTTATATCTGATCGCCGGGTATGTCTGAAGATCATTCGGCATCCTTTTGGTCTTGGCCGAAAGAGCCACCTCCCATAGAGCTTCCTCAACAAAAGAGCACGTTGCCCCCGGTGTATTTGTCTTCTTAGGAGTGTGAAGCTGTGGCGGATTCATCTTCCAGTTTTCGGATAGCGCGAACTTGCCTTGTTGGTACTGATCCTCGATCCATCCCTTAATGACGAAGCAATCCTCGATTGGATGGCTTACCGCTTGGTGGTAAGGGCAGTAATTAAGGTCGTTGACATCGCCTGGCTACAACGGACATTTTGGACTCGGCAGATTGCTAAGTCTGTTGCGCACCGCCAGCTCGAATAGTCTCCTCGTTTTATTCTGAGGAAACCTGTAAGGACGTCCTAGTCTCTCCTCGAGGGATGGGCACAGACGCACGTTGTTTTGGCGAACAACCGGCTTTGAGCTGCTCGACTGTTGTTGAGTATTGGCGACGAAAGTTGCTTTTCCTTTCCCTTTTTCATTTCGAGAGTCCGTCTTTGGAGGAGATGGCTTATGTCCCATCTGGTCCATTTGGGCCAACTTGTCAATCAAGTCCTGGAAAGTAGTTGGCTTGAAGAACATCATGAACTGGGAGATGGCCGCTTGAGGGTCAAGAGTGCCAACGAACATGCCCACTGCCGGCGCTTCTTCGATCCGCTGTTCGCATTTCGACCACAGATTCCGCCATCGGATAGCGTACTGTATCCACGTCTCGCCTGGCTTCACCCTGGCATTAATCAGTGCCGTTATCGGGGTGCGTTCGCTGGCGCTTGCAAATCTTTGTGTAAATAGCAGCTCCATCTCTGCAAATGTTTTGACAGAGTCGTTAGGTAGCTCCAAATACCATTCAAAGGCCGTTTCTGCTAAGCTGCCGACGAATTGGCGAAGCAAGAGCTTATCATCGCCGCCAGTGTTGCCGCATAAGGCCCTGAATTGAGCGACATGCTGATGTGAATTCCCTGTCCCCTTGTATACATGGAATTTAGGGATCGTATATCCCGGCGGGTAACTGATTTGGTCATACCAGCCCAGATACGGTCGCCCAGTTTTGACGACTTGGCCGGCCACTTCATTCGCTCGGTGAGCCCGTATTTGCTGAGCTATATAGTCGTCTAGTGCGGCCTTGGAAATGGTTTTCTCCTTGGCTGCTGAAAGAGCCGGAGGAGGATTAGATGTTTCTCCTCTGTCGTCTTCGAGGATAATCGGAGGATCTTCGGCTGGAGGATCCGGCTGTATCATCATCCCGACCATGTCTTGGAACAGGAGAGCTATTCGCTTTATATTGGCCGCTTGTTCCGCAGCCTCCTTGTCCTTCTTCTCGAGCATTCTTCGAAGGAATCCAGCATCAGTTTCGTGTTCGCGACGCTGCTCCGATGACGTCTCCGGGCTTTCTTTTGGCTTAGTGAGTGTGGCCATCTGTGTTAGCATCTCTTGGAGCTTCTGTTGCTGCTCCTGGGCCTTTGTTATGGATCTGGTGAGCGGTCGATGGACCGTAGAAGTGCGGCTATCCTCTTTCCTGGATGCCATATAGACAGTGTGCACCACCATTCCCCCAGAATTGGGGCGTTTAGATTCAGTGTCTTTGCGATTCGCCATGTTCATAGGGGCTTTCTGCGGCCTCCTTCTCTTGCGAGCGGTCGAAGTTGAGGGGGCCGTTGTAGTGGGCACCCAAGTAGATGTTGCTTTTTCTGGCTTGACAGAGTAGTCCTTCTCTTGCCGAACCTTCATTTTTTTATGTCGGCGGAGATAGTCTTGATCCATTACGGAGTCTTGGACTTGATGCCAGACCTTGTAAATTTTAGAGAACAGCCGTTGAGGGGACTGCTCTGGTTTGGCTTCCGCAACATTCTCCACCGGAGGAGGAGAACTTTTCAGTACGGCGGTAGGAGAATTCCTGCGCACCTTATTCAGCAGCTCGAAGCTGTTCCTGGTTGGAACAACAGCATTAATTTCCGCCGTCGGGGCGGTGGAGTTAGCCCAGAGGGGGAGTTGCCCCCGGCCTTCCTTACTCGGCGCCAGTGGCGACGTCGAGCGTGTCGAGCTGATGGAGTTGGATTGGTGACGAGGATGGCTTCGTCTTGCCCCCTGTTCAGGTGAGGGGATGTTGCTGGTGTCAGCCTGTTAAGGACTGATGTCCTTTGAGTAGCAGGAGCGGGAGTGGGAGTCGGGACAATCAGTCTTTTAAAGACCGACCCCTTGGCAAGAGAAGCCGGCTTGACGACTTCAGGAGCAGGGATGGCTATCCTCTTCGGAACGACCTTTCCTGGGATTGTAGGCTTCATCATGGGCCCACCAGAACTTTGGCCCAATCTGGCGAAGACCGAAGTGCTGGAGCTGGACGACCCGTTGAGGGGGTCCGCAGTAGTTGTAAGCCGATCAAATACCGACTTCTTTGGGGCTTCTTGCAACGGTACAGGGGCGTTGAAGCTCATTGGTGGGATCATGGTCCCAAAGAACAGCCCAGTGGTGGCCTGAGTCACTTGTTCCTGTTAGTTATATGTATGCCCTAGAGGCTATTACTGTACATGGAATGTATATTGTAGTGGATGCTGGGACATATATAGGTAGGACTTTCTTGCTCGACATGATAGTACGCTATCTGGTTGCTCTTTATCTTAACATGTATACTTGCTGTCTCTCTATTACATGTTGATAAAGCCCTTAGGATACGTGCTTTACTTCCAGGACTATGATGTAGATCATACTAGTGGGGCCTGGGTAGTCAATGAGTACATCCTTCAATATTTCTAGTCGTGGGAATATCGAGACGGTGCATCGATATTCCAGAGTAGACTAGCGTATATCTTCTCGACCCATGTGATGGGCGATGGGTGATCCTATATCCATTGGTGTTTGACATCAGAGACGGTATGCGGGTGCTCAGTGGAGACTGGGTACACTGAACGGACTCGCCGAGAACTCCCATATGGTATTATACCTTACGTCAGATGGCAGTTCTCTGGTGACACTGGTACAGCTTAGTCTGTTGACCCGAGATCGTCATAGAGTCTTATGTGTCTCCCACTGTGCTTTGATTTCCACCCTACCACGGCTCTACTGAGCCGTGCAAACAGGTGGTTTTTTGGTACAGTCCCGATTCACATGGAGGCAATGAGCGATAGGAGAGGATTCGTCTCTCCCGGTATTGGGGGTTGATGTTGCGCTATGCTCGACTGGCCATAACTGGAAATCCCTGGCCAGGGTTGCACTGATTTACTGGTAAGTGTTATCAGTAGTTTCGTGCTTGTTATGGACCTTACATCGGCATGACTTATCAAGCTACTGGGGTCTGACGTTTTCCACCCCTAGGCGAGATATGCAACATATCAGACGAACAGACCGGACTGTACGATAAGTTTTACTGGTTGGATTCACTGGAGTGTGAGCGGGCTTGCTCGTTGATCTTCTGATCGCTCAATACCCGGGTGGCCATTACGTTTAGCAGACCGCTTGCGGCTTGTGGGTGTTTGATATGATCATCACCTACTGCCGGCGTATTGACGAGTCTTTAGAGTCCTACACAGAGGTTTCCTGGCTCAAGCGAAACGAAATAGGAGCGCATATGAGATATGTGCGGGACCAAGAACAATACCAGTATGTGATACTGAATTCTATTCTCGCGATTTGTATCATCGGACGGTTATATAAGATATAGCCGGATTACCGAATCAAATGTTGATTCGATATATTGATACACTTGATATTAGTCGGTTATATGCAGTATGACCGGATCATTAAATCAAGTGTTGATTTAATGATTTAATGTATAATTATATATTGGATATATTACTTTACATTGACTAGTATTGTTCACTTAAGATTGGTTTTCTCACTTGATGTGTACAAGTTGTATATGTGATATATGTTTGTGCACTAGTTTGTATCATGTTTGATGATACATGCAAACTTGGGTGTGTGTATGACTTACACCAAGTTTAGGTAAATGGTTAGGGTTTTATTTTCTTTATTTATTTTGGAAAAACTAAACGGTGGCTTTTCTTGTTTTGGCTTGAAGCTTCATGAAGATTCATAGCATCTTTGAAAAAGTCTTACCATTTTGTTTTGTTCATTAACCTAACCATTACCTAAACCCTAGTTTACTCTCTACATGAGTTTACTCACCCATGGTTGCAAGATGATAAGTCTTCACTTGAATTTTTCTTTTAAAATAATTCATTTTCTTTTCTTCTTCTTCTTCTTCATGAGAAAGAAAGCTTGCTAGAAAATTTCAAGTGATGAAACCAAGTGAGAAATCCAAATCCAAAGTGAACCTACTTCCTATTTCTTCATCCTCAACCACTTGCCATGTAGTAGAGTGTGTTATCTTCACAAGTTTCATGACCTAGTGAAGATGGAGCTTGAGTTTGAGTCGCCTCGACGTAGATCATCTTCGGCATCGAAGTCAACGACCTAGCCTGCTCATTTCTCCGATGAAACCAACGCTAGAGTCCGGGATCCCGATGATCGCAGCGGAGGGACGTCATCACGGAGCTTTAGAAGTGGAGGACCGGATCTACAAAGGTTGTAATCCCTTTCACTTATAGTTAAAGTTGTTAACTTGCATGCTTTCACCTTACCTCTAGTAACGATCTTGCTTAGGGTTTCTCGGCACATGGAAAATTTTTGATTTTGGCATGGTTGATGCCTTGTGGAACCTCTTGAGTGTGCCTAGGAACTCTACAGTTCCACTGGCATCTTGAACAGGGAGGCCGCTTGGGGCCCGTAAGTCACTCCTCCGGACAGAACGGAGCGAGAGTTGCAGTTGCAGTTAGTGCAATTTGAAGCCATTGATCTTCTGTTTTCTGCACAAAGCAAGATACCAAATCTTAGTACCTCGAATCCACGGGAAACCATAGCAAACCGCGATTCGTTCGCGAACACGACACGCGAAGTGTGGAGTGGAAAGAGGAAAAGGTCCCACCAGGCGTGCCAGAATCTGTTCCCCTCCGAAAGACGCGGTGGAGACGCGACGGGCGTCTTGCCTGAAATTCATGGCAGATGCTAATTGGTGCTATCCGTCCACCTCTCCGAAGATGCCAAGTTGATTTATGGCACCATATATCGAAGGTTTAAACGGATGCGACCGATGTAGCAGACTTCGTCAGATTCCCCCTCGTTCGAGGTTTTTTTTTTATTGTGGTGATGCTCTTCCCTGCAGGCGCAAGCCCCTGCAGTTAATTACGCTACCGCATCGCGGTAACAACTTTCTCCTTCTCCAGATGGTCACTTCGTGTCGTGGGTGTTTGTCTTGTTTATGGTTGCCCGTGGATTGTATACGGAGACTAATTTGTGTTGTCGCCCGTAAGACGTGGATTAGTCTAAATCCGTATTTTCTTAGATTTTGGTTTGGGGTTTTGGTTTACGGATTCATTAGCCTTTTTTGAGGCTAAGATCGACTTAAACGTTTGTTAAGGACATGTTAGTCTAATTTGAGACTAAGATCGACTTAACGGGATCGTTTAGATCCAACAAGAGAGCATTTGGACTCTATTGTTTAGTTTAGAGACATTGCGGTCGATTACCAGTTTAAGGACATGGTGGTCCGTTGTAGTCCGTGGGATGTATGGCTGTCGGGACCCGTTACCTCTCTGAAGACGTTGAAGGATTACAACGACAAATATCAGAGGAGTTCAGAGATGTACCCTCGAACCGGGTGTAAATTGATTGGGAGAGCGGTTGTGCTCAGTTCAATTTAAATTGAGGACTTATGGCCAGAATTGGGCTAAGTCCATTTGAAAATGTTCAACATTTTATTCATGTTCTGCCTATTAGGCTTTTACTTGGGTTCTGCCCTTTTAAACAATGCATAGCATTGGGCTTTTTAATTAAATGCATAGCATTTATATTTGGCCTGTTATGCCTTTACTTAGGCTCTGCCCTTTTTAAATAATGCACAGCATTTAAATTGGTCTGTTAGACATTTTAATTGGGCTCTGCCCTTTCTTAATAATGCACAGCATTTAGTGGTCTGACAGTGCGCCACGTGGCCTGTCAGGCGCTTTGCGCCAATTAAAGAGCGCAAGGCGCCAGCGCATGTGGAGGTGACACGTGTCACGCTCTACTGAGCGCAAGTCTGCTAGCGCAGTGCGCTGTGCCAGTGTGCTGCTGACACGTGGTGCGCTCTGGTGAGTTGCGCCAGTCCAAAAGCACAGTGCGCTATTTTTAGAAGCGCAAGGCGCAGATCATTCTGTAGTTGACACGTGGCGCGCTCTGGTGAGTTGCGCCAGTCCAAGGAGCGCAAAGGCGCATTTCAAAAGTGCAAGGCACTGTCCAATAGCGTAGAGCGCATCTTGATCCAATTTAGATCAAAGAAACAAGTTTTTCTTGTTCTAAAGAGGTTCTACCTCAAGATTTCAAGAACCAATGGTTCTGATTCTCATCAAAAGGCTGTGCCTTTATATAGATCAAAAGATCTAGGGATGAAGTAAATTACTTCTTTAATCTTTTATGATTGGATATTTATGATCTTTTTCTTTTTATTGAAGATCTTGATCTTGTTCTTAGATCTTTGATCTTTTTAGAAGAAATTCTTCTTTTTTAATGAGATGTTTCATCTTTTTTTTTCAAGAATTAAATTCTTTACCTTGAAGAAGATGATCTTCTTTCTTCAAAGGCTTGCCTTTTTAATCTTTCAGAGAGTTCTCTCTTTCTGTATGTATGTATATGTGAAACTTGGAGTCTAGGGGCCTTTATATAGGGCCAATTGGTTTGTTGAGTTAGTTACTGAGATCTTTCTCTGATTGATCTGGGGATATTTCCCCACCGTTGGATCTTTGATCCTAAGGCATCTGTTTTACAGAAGATAATCTTCTTATTTTAGTAAGATTGGATCTTTCTAGAATTTTAATTCTGATTAATTAAATAATTTATTATTTAAATTCTAGTGCTGGCGCAGTTGGCGCAAGCACACCTGTGCTTGACACGTGTCGCGCGGCGCAGAGCGCAGCGCAACTGCGGGTAGCGCACCTGTGCTTGACACGCGTCGCGCGGCGCAGAGTGCAGCGCAACTGCGGTAGCGCACCTGCGCTTGACACGGGTCGCGCGGCGCAGAGCGCAGCGCAACTGCGCTGACAAGTGTCGCGCGGCACAGAGCGCAGCGCAACTGCGCTAGCGCACCACTGTTTGACACTGGCGCGCGGCTCAGAGCGTAGCGCAACTGCGCTAGCGCACCACTGTTTGACACGTGGCATGCAGCGCAGAGCGCAAGTTATCTGAAGCGTTGCTTCCTTTATTTAAAATTTTAATTTTAAAATAGAGCCTTGCTCTGATTGGGGGTGCGCTGCCTTGGGCGCAGCGCTCCTTGCGATGGCGTGTCTGCTTTTGACACATGGCGCTGTTGCGCGCAGCGCAAGGGATCTGAAGCGTTGCTTCACCTTTTGAATTTGAAATTCAAACAGAGCTTTGCTCTGATTGGGGGAAACAAAGACGTTACGGTCCGTAGTTAGTTTAAGGACATTACGGTCCATTGGGTTTAAGGACGTCATAGTCCGTGACAGTTTAAAGACGTCATAGTCTGTAAAGTTAAAGACATCATAGTCTATGAGTTTAAGGACCTCACAGTCCATAAAGTTTAAGGACATCATAGTCCGGTTTAAAGACGTCATAGTCTGTAGGGATTTAGTTTAGGGACGTTGCGATCCATAAGTTTAAGACATCATAGTCCATGGACTTCACAGTCCATAAAGTTTAAGGACATCATAGTCCATGAGTTTAAGAACCTCATAGTCCACAGAGTTTAGTTTAGGGACGTTGCAGTCCATAAGTTTAAGGACATCATAGTCCATGGAATTTAAGGACATCATAGTCCATAATTTAAAGACGTCATAGTCTATAGAGTTTAGTTTAGGGACGTTGCGGTCCATTGGGTTTATTGATTGTCGGGACCCGCCACCGCTCTGAAGACGTTGAAGAGTTACAACGACATATATCAGAGGTGTGTGGAGATGAACCCTAGAACCAATGTCAATTAAAGGATCTGTAGTTGGATTGATTTAAGGATCGTTAATCTCGTTTGAGATTAAGATCAACTAAATGGTTGTTAAGGATACGTTAGTCTAATATTAGACTAAGCTCTACTTAACAGGGTTTTAGGATCATTTAGATCCAGCGAAAGAGCATTTGGGCTCCATCGTTTTAGTTTTAATGACGTTACGGTCCGTAGTTAGTTTAAGGACATTACGGTCCATAAGTTTAAGGATGTCCGTAAAGTTTAAGGACATCATAGTCCATGAGTTTAAGGACCCCACAGTCCGTAAAGTTTAAGGATATCATAGTCCATGAGTTTAAGGACCTCATAGTCCAGTTTAAAGACATCATAGTCTAGTTTAAAGACCTCATAGTCTGTAAAGTTTAAGGACATCATAGTCCATGAGTTTAAAGACCTCATAGTCCAGTTTAAAGACATTATAGTCTAGTTTAAAGACCTTATAGTCTGTAAAGTTTAAGGACATCATAGTCCATGAGTTTAAGGACCTCATAATCCATAAAGTTTAAGGACATCATAGTCCATGAGTTTAAGGACCTCATAGTCCATAGAGTTTAGTTTAAGGACGTTGCGGTCTATACGTTTAAGGACATCATAGTCCATGGAGTTTAAGGATATCATAGTCCATAGTTTAAAGACGTCATAGTCTATAGAGTTTAGTTTATGGACGTTGCGGTCCATTGGGTTTATTGATTGTCGGGACCCGCCACCTCTCTGAAGACGTTGAAGAGTTACAACAACATATATCAGAGGTGTGAGGAGATGTACCCTAGAACCAATGTCAGATTGAAAAAGAATGGGATGAACAGTACTTTGAATGCCATATGAGATCAATTTTGAAAGATCTGGGTATAATTGGAACTCGGGTGTTGACTTTGGGAGACTTGGTTGATTTGGGCTAAGGTTAGCCTCTCGTAGTGTTAAACACTAGTGTATGCTCAGCGCTCACGTGCTTCCTCGTGAGGCGATTGAAGTAGTGTTAAACACAGAGAATTGAGGCGCTCATGTGGGGTCATGTGAGGCGCCTGAAGTAGTGTTAAACACTGAGAATTGAGGCGCTCACGTGGGGTCATGTGAGGCGCTTAGAGTTGGGCGCTGCCTCTTTGATTCTCTTATTCTTTTACAAGTGGTAAGCACTGTTAGGGGGTCACGTGGGATCACGTGAGGAGCCTAAAAAATAGGGTTTATTCTCTTTTCTCTTTTATAAGTGCTGAGCACTTCTCAGGGGTTACGTGGGGTCATGTGAGGCGCCCCAAAAATAGGGTTTATTCCCTTTTCTCTTTTATAAGTGTTAAGCACTTCTCAGGGGTCACGTGGGGTCACGTGGCACTCCAAAAATAGGGTTTATTCCCCTTTCTCTTGTAATTGCTGAGCGCTCTCTTTAAAGGGTCACGTGGGAGCACACGATTCAGTCTCAGTCATTCTTTTTGTTCATCAGGGGTGCTCACGTGGGGACACGTGAGCTTTGTTATGTAGCGTTGAACGTTAATGAATCACCAGGCTGTTCTTCTATGGTTCTGAGGAATTAAATTCTTTTTAAAGGGTTAAAACCTAGTTTCAGAGGAATTAAATTCCCATATGTTTTGTAAGAGTTAAACTCTTTTGAATTCAGTTCTTTCCCCAGGAAGGGTTTTGCATGACAGAATCTCCCCGATGAGAATTAAATTCTCAACTTGTGGGGAGATCTGCTTCTGCAGATCTTAACCAGAGGAAGAACTAAGTTCTTTGCGAAGAGTTCAACTCTTGGTTTGAGAATTAAATTCTCTTTTTTTGTGAGAGCTTTTGGGAGGGGTTCCTCTTCTTTAGAGAATTAAATTCTCTTTCTATTTTTCTTCCCCTCTCCCTCTGTGTCTATGTGTCTCCCTTCTTGGAGTTTATGGGGGGTTCCTCTCCATTTCCGTCTCTCTTCTTTTTTCTGTCCCTTTGCTCTTATTTATAAGAGAGAGAAAAGAATCAATTTGTTCAGAAAATCTCTCATTGAGAGATGTTGATTGATTGTATAATCAACCAAAATGATCTTTTAGATCAATCGGTGAATTTTATTCACCGTTGGATTTTTAATCCAAAGGCTCTCTGTTAAACAGAGAAGATTTCTTATTTGTTTAGCAAGATTATGAATATCTTGTTAGTTTTAACAAGATTAGAATTTTATTCTATCAAATCCTTTTAGTTTAACAAGATCAGAAAGATATTTTCTTAATATGGATATCTTGTTAACATAGAATTTTATTTTTGTTATAAGATTAGGAAAATATTTTCCTATGATAGATTTTTATTCTATCAAATGATCACCGCTGGATCTTTGACCCATGGGTCCTCTGTTTAACAGAGAATATCTTTCTAGTTTAAGGAAGATCAAGAAAATATTTCCAAAATAGAATTTAATTCTAGAGTTTGATAGGAACATTTTAAATTAGGGTGCTCACATGCTTTGCATGTGAGAGGCAAAAGAACTCATGTGTTTAACACGTGACCCCTGCTGTGGGTTTTAGCCTGTTTATGCTCAGCGCTCATATGCTTTGCATATGAGCGCTCACGTGTTTTACACGTGGCCTGTTTGGCCATTGGTGATTTATGTTCAGCGCTCATATGCTTTGCATGTAAGCGCTCACGTGTTTAACACGTGATGCCTGTTTGGCCATTAATTGTTTTATTCTCAGCGCCCATATGCTTTGCATATGAGCGCCCACGTGTTTAGCACGTGAGGCCAAATTTTGAGGACTCTCTCCCTTTTTATAAGGGAACAAGTAACTCTTGGCCGAAAATTTTGGAGGGAACAAATGCCCCCCACTACTTTGCCCACGTAAGCATGTACGTGGGTGAAGTAGTGCAGAGTTATGCATGGCAATAGAATTGAGGGCTTAGGGGATAGGTTTAGAGTCCTAGTAGCCTAAGACTTTTTCCATCTTCATGAGCCGTAAGGGTCTCAAGAAGGTTTTTCTCCCTACAAGTCGAGAGGATCTCGTAGGTGCAAATTCTCCCTAGAAATTGTGAGGATTTATAAGTGTTCATCGCCTCCGTGAGTCATAAGGATCTCACTCGGGTATTTTCCTTACGAATCGTGAGGACCCGTAAGTACCTTCTTTATTTAATTGGCGAATGTGGCTTTAGCAAATGTGGCCCGTAGATAGTCCACCTTGACCTCCTTGCAGGGCAGTGATGGATTTGGAGACAGGGTTGGGATCTGCCACCTAAGACTTTTCAACTTTATGAGCCATGAGGGTCTCATAAAGACTTTTCTCCCTACAGTTCGAGAGGATCCTGCAGGTGTATTTTTTCCTTAAGGGTCGTAAGGACGCCTAAGTGTGTTTTCTCTTAAGAGTCGTAAGGATCTCACAAGAGAATTTTCTCCCTTACAAGTCGAGAGGACTCATAAGTGATTGTTTCCCTCCTCGTCGATGTTCGACTTCGGAGAGTGTGGCCCGTAGATGGTCTATCTTGACCTTTCTGCAGGGCAATGATGGCTTAAGAGACAGAGTTAGGATCTGCCACCTAAGACTTTTCAACATTATGAGCCATGAGGGTCTCATAAAAACTTTTCTCTCTACAGGTTGAGAGGATCCCGTAGGTGTATTTTCTTCTTAGGAATCGTGAGGATTCCTAAGTGCGTTTTCTCTTGAGAGTCGTAAGGATTTCACAAGAGAATTTTCTCCCTTACAAGTCGAGAGGACTCTTAAGTGATTGTTTCCCTCCATGTTGATGTTCGACTTCGGAGAGTGTGGCCTGTAGATAATCTATCTTGACCTCCCTGCAGGGCAATGATGGCTTAGGAGACAGGGTTAGGATCTGCCACCTAAGACTTTTCAACTTTATGAGGCATGAGGGTCTCATAAAGACTTTTCTTCCTACAGGTCGAGAGGATCCCGTAGGTGTATTTTCTTCTTAGGAATCGTGAGGATTCCTAAGTGTGTTTTCTCTTGATAGTCGTAAGGATCTCACGGGAGAATTTTCTTTTCATGCGTGGGGACACTAATTTCCCTAAGGTCGAGACGAATCGAGAGATTCCTGCAATGACATTGATTTCCCTGCGGGTCGAAACGAATCGAGAGGTTCTCGTCAAGGACGCTGATTTCCCTGAATCGAAATATTCTGCCAAGGACACTGATTTCCCTGAGGTCGAGAGGTTTAGCCAAGGTCACTGATTTCCCTGGGGTTGAGACGAATCGAGAGATTCCTGCAAAGACACTGATTTTCATGCGGGTCAACGTGAATCGAGGTTCTCACCAAGGACGCTGATTTCCCTGAATCGAGATATTTCGCCAAGGACACCGATTTCCCTGGGGTTGAAACGAATCGAGAGATTCCTGCAAAGACACTGATTTCCTTGTGGGTCGACGCGAATCGAGGTTCTCGCCAAGGATGCTGATTTCCCTGAGGTCGAGAGATTTAGCTAAGGATACTGATTTCCCTGGGGTTGAGACGAATCGAGGTATTCCTGTAAAGACACTTATTTTTTTGCGGGTCGACGCGAATCGAGAGGTTCTCGTCAAGGACGCTGATTTTCCTGAATCGAGATATTTCGCCAAGGACACTAATTTCCCTGGGGTTGAGACGAATCGAGAAATTCCTGCAAAGACATTGATTTCCTTGCTGGTCGACACGAATCGAGGTTCTCGCCAAGGATGCTAATTTCCCTGAGGTCGAGAGGTTTAGCCAAGGACACTGATTTCCCTGGGGTTGAGACGAATCGAGAGATTCCTGCAAAGACACTGATTTCCCTGCGGGTCGAAGCGAATCGAGGTTCTCGTCAAGGACACTGATTTCCCTGAACTGAGAAATTTGTCAAGGACACTGATTTCCCTGGCGGTTGAGACGAATCGAGGTATTCCTGCAAAGACACTGATTTCCTTGCGGGTCGACGCGAATCGAGAGGTTCTCGTCAAGGACGCTGATTTCCCTGAATCGAGATATTTGTCAAGGACACTGATTTCCTTGGGGTTGGTTGACTTGTTCTGATTTTTGCGGTGTCTAGGTTGACTTGCTCCGCCTCCTGCGGTGTACTCCACTTTCTGCGGTGTCAGGGTTGACGTATTTCCAAGACGGGGTCATTGGATGATGTATTTCCGAGACGGAGGTCATTGGCCGACGTATTTCCGCTTTCTGTGGTGTCGGGTTGACTCTAGGTTGTCTGTGAACCGTAGAGTCTTAAAACCGGGGACTTTGCCGTGGCTCCGATTGGTGATGTCGCATCTGTATCCTGCTGGAATGATGAGGAACGCCGTTGTTAGTCTCCAGGCTGTAGATGTTGCCGTTGAGATCTGACCCTCTCTTTGACAGAATCTGTCGGGAAATGTGGTTCCCTTTTCGTTTATGCCCATGGATTGTATATAGGGGTCAGTATGGACTTACCTGCAGGGCAATAATGGCTTAGGAGACAAGGTTAGGACCTGCCACCTAAGACTTCTCAACTTTATGAGCCGTGAGGGTCTCCTTTTTCTCCATACGAGTCGTGAGGATCCCGTAGGTGTATTTTCTCCTTAAGAGTCGTGAGGATTCCTAATTGCGTTTTCTCTTGAGAGTCGTAAGGATCTCACAAGAGAATTTTCTCCCTTACAAGTCGAGAGAACTCGTAAGTGATTATTTCCCTCCTTGTCGATGTTCGACTTTGGAGAGTGTGGACCGTGAATAGTATGAAATAGTCCATCTTAGACTGATTTGCAGGGCCCCAGTGCTTAGGAAATAGGTCCTTATCCTTATTGCCTAAGGCTTTTCCCTACGAGTCGAGACGAGTCGAGAAGTTCTCGCAGGAACATTATTTTCCCCACGAGTCGAGACGAATCGAGAAGTTCTCGCAAGGATGTCCTAACTTGACAGTTAACTCCTGCTAATAGAAGTTCGTTAGGGTCTGTGGTACTAGGGTTTTTTACCCGTCGCACCGTCGCGTTGGCTGGTGTATTCCTCGATACACAATCTTGCTGTTCGAGTAGCCCCATGAGTGTCGTGTCTTTGATCCCTTCGGGGGCTGAACAAGACGTCTTCAAGTAATCTTCCAGGTGATATTACCTTCGAAAGAGCAAGCGTTAGGGATATTCTATGTCGCTTTTTACTTGAGGTTAGGCTCAGTTTGGGAGCCCCGATGAGTCATGACCACTCCGCGCTGGTGTGGGATAATCTCCGATAGTCTTTTCAGGTCTCATTTGAGTTGCCATCAAGACCCTGAAGCGAGGGATTTTCCTTGGCTTCGTTTGTTGACATTGTGTCTGCAATATTGCAACGGATGTCGAGGTTGTCTCTGGGTTATCTGTGAACCGTTGAGGTTTGGAACTAGGGGACTTTGCCATGGTTCCGGGGTAGTCTCTAGGCTGTCTGTGAACCGTCGAGATTTGGAACTAAGGACTTTGCCATGGCTCCGTTGTTTTGACCCTGGGGTGGTTTGTTGACGTCACATCTGCATCCTGCTGGAGTGAGGAAAAGCGCCGTTAGTGATCTCTAGGTTGTCCATGAACCGTCGAGATTTGGAACTATGGGACTTTGCCATGGTTCCGGGGTAGTCTCTAGGCTGTTTGTGAACCGTCGAGATTTGGAACTAGGGACTTTGTAATGGCTCCGTTTGTTGATGTCGCGTCTGCCTCCTGCTGGGGGAGAGGAAGAACATTGTTGTTGATTTCTAGGCTTGTAGATGTATCCACTGAGATATGGCTTCCCATTGACGGAGCCTTGTGGGACAATATGGTTCCCTTTTTGTTTATGCCCATGGATTGTATACAGGGATCAGTATGGACTTACCTGTAGGGCAAAAGTTTCATCATTATTTTTTTTTATTTCTTTCCGCGATGCTCTATCATTTCAGTTTTTATATCGCGAAGTTCGCGATTGCCCAATCATTTTGGCTATTTTTCACGGTGCCCAATCATTTCGGCTATTCTTTCATTTTACTCGCTGCCATTTTATTGCGCGTTGCCCAATCATTTCGGCTATTTTTGTATGCATATATTATACTTGCTGATTTTGTTGTAAGTTGCCCTATCATTTCGGCTATTTCATATACATTTATGGCTCGCTGAATTTTTGCTGAGAGTATGGATATTGAAATATGGTGCCGATCTTAGAATCAGCATCGTTGCGATTGGAATATTGTCAGGAGCGACTCATCATTTGCCGTGAAAAGACTTGGAATTTGACACCGATTTAGGCATCAACATCGCTACAACTGGGATACTGCCAGGAGCGAATCATCATTTGCCTTTGTCGGTTCGAACAAAGGTGGCTTAGCAAATAGGGTTAAGATCCTGTCGACTAAGGCTTTTGAATTTATGAGCCGTAAGGGTCTCATAAAGGTATTTCTCCCTACGAGTCGTGAGGATCTCGTAGGTGCGTTTTCTCCTTAAGAATCGTGAGGATTCTTAAGTGTATGGTCTCTTATAAGTCGTAAGGATCTCATAAGAGTGCTTTCTCCATATAAGTCGAGAGGACTTACAAGTGTAGTTCGCCATATGAAGATATCTCTCGTCAGTGGTGGGACTCTGTTGGGGAAACGTTTATTTATGCCCGTGGATTGTATACAAGGGCCAGTATTGGACCACCTGTAGGGCAGTCTGGGGAATGTGATGGCTTAAGAACTGGTTCAGATCCCTGTAGCTTAAGGCTTTTGAATCCTATGAGCCGTGAGGGTCTCATAAGGGGGGTTCTCCTTACGAGTCGTGAGGATCTCGTAAGTGTCCTTTTCTCCTCAGGAATCGTGGGGATCCCTAAGTGTGTTTCCCCCTTGTGAGTCGTAAGGATCTCACGCAGGTAGTTTGTTCCTTACAAGGTCAAGAGGACCTCGCAAGTGTCTTTTAACGAGATTGCGCCCTTTCCGGTTTTCCTAGACTCACCGGTAGCCCTGTTGTTTTTACTCACGGAGCCCATTCGGGTTTTCATCCGTGCCCATTTCACTTCTGGACGTATCATTTTTTTTTGCACGTCAGCCTAAGGATGTTGCGGCTCGTAGTAGTTTAAGGATGTTACGGTCCGTGGTTAGTTTTAGGACGTTTCGGTCCATTGTTAGTTTAAAGACGTTTCGGTCCGTCGTTGCCGTATTTGAGGTGAATTTCTAGTTTACGGACTTTTCGGTCCATGGGGCTTTCTCTATGAATGAGCACGATGCCCCCGGCATGTCCATCTTTTTTGGAGCATGTGGTTGTGGCGGGTTCACCTTCCAGTTTTCAGACAGCGCAAACTTGCCTTGTTGGTATTGGTCTTCAACCCAGTTTTTGAAGATGTAGCAATCTTCGATTGGGTGACTCACTACTCTATGGTAGGGACAATAGTTAGGATGGTTGACGTCACCAAGTTGCGGTGGGTATCTCGGATCCGGCAGAATGATAAGCCCATTGCGCATTGCCAGTTCGAACAGTCTCCTTGTTTTATCCCGAGAGAATGAGTAAGGATGTCTCAACTTCTCATCGAGGAATCGCGGCTTATTACTTTGGCGAACAACCGGTCTCGGGTTACTTGGTTGTTGTTGAGCGTTGGCGACGAAGGCCACTTTCCCTTTACCCTTTTCATTTCGAAGTTCCGTTTTTGAGGAGGACGGCCTGTGGCCCATCTGATCCATCTGGGCCAACTTGTCGATCAGGGCCTGGAAAGTGGTCGGCTTGAAGAACATCATGAATTGGGAGATGGTTGCCTGAGGGTCAAGGGTCCCCACGAACATGCCCACGGTAGGAGCCTCCTCTATGCGTTGTTCGCACTTTGACCATAGGTTCCGCCACAGAATGGCGTATTGAACCCAGGTTTTTTCCGGCTTCACTCTTGCGTTGATGAGTGCCATGATCGGGGTGCATTCACTAGCGCTTGCGAAACGCTGGGTGAATAGCAACTCCATTTCTGCAAACGTCTTAACAGAGTCATTCGGGAGCTCATAGTACCATTCGAATGCTGTCTCCGACAAGCTGCCAACAAACTGGCGAAACAGCAGTTTGTCGTCACCCCCAGTATTGCCGCAGAGAGCCCTGAACTGAGCGACATGCTGATGGGGATTGCCTTTCCCCTTGTACACGTGGAATTTAGGGATCGTATATCCCGGCGGGTATTTTATTTGATTGTACCAGCCCGGATAGGGTCTTCCAGTCTTGACGATTTGGCCAGTCGCTTCGCTTGCCTGATGAGCTCGTATCTGTTGAGCTATATAGTCATCAAGGGTGGCTTTGGAGATGGTCTCCTCTTTGGCTGCTGTTATAGCCGGAAGAGGGTTCGATGTCTCCCTCTATCGTCTTCAAGGATAATCGGGGGATCTTCGACTGGAGGATCCGGCTGTATCATCATCCCGACCATATCTTGAAATAGAAGCGTCATTTGCTTTATGTTAGCCGCTTGTTCCGCGGCCTCTTTGTCTTTCCTCTCGAGCATTCTTCGGAGGAACACGGTATCGGTTTCCTTTTCCTGACGCTGCTCCGACGATATTTCTGGGCTTTCTTTTGGCCCAGTGAGTGCGACCATCTTCGTTAGCATCTCTTGGAGCTTTTGTTGTTGTTGCTCCTGAGCCTTTGTTACTGATCGGGTGAGCAGTCGGTGACCCGTAGAAGCACGGTTTTTCTCTTTTCCGGAAGCCATATAAACAGTGTGCACCACCATGCCCCCAGACTTGGGTCGTTTAGGTTCAGTACCCTTTAGATTCGTCGCAGACGCGAGGATTTTCTCCGGCCTTCTTCTTTTGTGAGCGGTCGAAGCTGAGGGGGCCGTTGCAGTGGGCACCCAAGTAGATGACACCTTTTGTGGCATGACAGGGTGGTCCTTCTCTTGCCGAACCTTCATTTTCTTTGGCTGGCAGGAGTAGTCTTGGTTAATCACAGAGTCTTGGACCCTTCGCCAGACCTTATGGATTTTAGAGGACAGTCGCTAAGGGGGCTGCTCTGGTTTCGCCTTTATAAAGTTCTCCACAGGCAGAGGAGATCTTTTTAGCACAGTGGTTGGCGAGTTTTTGCGCACCCTGTTAAGTGGTTCAAAGCTGTTCCCAGTTGGAACAACAACATCAACTTCCATCGTCGGAGCTGGCGGAGTAAATCCAGAAGGGGAACTGCCCCCAGCTTTTCTCACTCGGCGCTAGTGGCGACGTCGAGCATGCCTTCAAGACGGTATTGGCTCAGCTATGGGGGTGGCTTCATCATGCCCCCTACTCTGGTGAAGGGTTGCCGCCGGTGCCAGCCTCTTGAAAACTGACGTCTGCTGAGAAGAAGCGCCCAACCTATCGAAGATTGACCCTTGGGCAGGGGAAGCAACTTTGGTGATCTCGCCTGAAGCGGGAATTGGAACGGCCATTCTTGTGAAGATCGACGCCTTAGCAGGAGAAGCCGCTTTGACGACTTCAGGAGCAGGAATGGCTAACCGCTTTGGGATAACCCTTTCAGGTATTGTGGGCTTCTTCACGGGCCCATTGGAGCTTTGGCCCAGTCTGTTAAAGACTGAGGCGTTGGATTTGGGCGACCCGTTGAGAGGGGTCGCGGCAGTTGTAAGCCGATCAAAGACCGACTTCTTCGGAGCTTCTTGCGACGGTAATGGGGCGTTGAAGCTTATTGGTGGGAGCATTGCCCGAAGAACAGCCCAGTGGTGGCTTGCGTCACCTGTTCCACTGGCATCTTGAAAACAGAGGCCGCTTGAGGCCCATAAGTCACTCCTCTAGCAAGGATAGAGTGGGAATTGTTGCAGCTGTTGCCGTTGGTGCAGTTGGAAGCCATTGATCTGCACGGGAGTAAGACACCAAATCTTAATACCTTGAATCAAGGGAAAACCATAGCAAACCGCGATTCGTTCGCGAAACACGACACACGAAGTGTGGAGTGGAAAGAGGAAAAGGTCCCACCGGGCGTGCCAGAATCTGTTCTCCGCCGAAAGACGCGACCGGGATGTTGGGACGTCTGGCCTGAATTTTGGGGGCAGATGCTATTTGGTTTTATCCGTCACCTCTCCGAAAATGCCAAGTTGATTTATGGCACCATGTATCGGAGGTTTAGATGGATGACGTCGTTGTAGCAGACTTCGTCAGATTCCCCCTCATTGTGAGGGGTTTTTTTATTGTGGGGACGCTCTTCCCTGCAGGCGCAAGCCCCTGCAGTTAATTACGCTACCGCATCGCGGTAACCATTTTCTCCTTCTCCAGATGGTCACTTCGTGTCGTGTGTGTTTGTTTTGTTTTTGGTTGCCCGTGGAATGTATACGGAGACTAATTTATGTTGTCGCCCGTAGGGAAGGGATTAGTCCAAATCCATATTTTCTTAGATTTGGGTTTGGGTTGGGTTTAAGGATCGTTAATCTCATTTGAGACTAAGATCAACTTAAACGTTTATTAAGGATACGTTAGTCTAATTTTAGACTAAGATCTACTTAATAGGATCATTTAGATCCAACAAAAAAGCATTTGGGCTCTATTATTTTTGTTTAGGGACATTGCGGTCCATTGGGTTTATTGATTGTCGGGACCCGCCACCTCTGTGAAGATGTTGAAGAGTTACAACAACATATATCAGAGGTGTGAAGAGATGTACCCTTGAACCAATTTCAGTTGAGGGATCTGTAGTTGGATTGATTTAAGGATCGTTAATCTCGTTTGAGATTAAGATCAACTTAAATGGTTGTTAAGGATACGTTAGTCTAATTTTAGACTAAGCTCTACTTAACAGGGTTTTAGGATCATTTAGATCCAGCGAAAGAGCATTTGGGCTCAATCGTTTTAGTTTAAGGACGTTATGGTCTATTGGGTTTAAGGAAATCATAGTCCGTGACAGTTTAAAGACGTCATATTCTGCAAAGTTTAAAGACATCATAGTCTATGAGTTTAAGGACCTCACAGTCCGTAAAGTTTAAGAACATTATTGTCCGGTTTAAAGACGTCATAGTTTGTGGGGGTTTAGTTTAGGGATGTTGCGGTCCATAAGTTTAAGGACATCATAGTCCATGGACCTCACAGTCCATAAAGTTTAAGGACATCATACTCCATGAGTTTAAGGACCTCATACTCCACAGAGTTTAGTTTAGGGACGTTGTGGTCCATAAGTTTAAGGACATCATAATCCATGGAGTTTAAGGACATCATAGTCCATAGTTTAAAGACGTCATATTCTATAGAGTTTAGTTTAGGAACGTTGCGGTCCATTGGGTTTATTGATTGTCGGGACCCGCCACCTCTCTGAAGACGTTGAAGAGTTACAACGACATATATCATAGGTGTGAGGAGATGTACCCTAGAACCAATGTCAGTTGAGGGATCTGCAGTTGGATTGATTTAAGGATCGTTAATCTCGTTTGAGATTAAGATCGACTTAAATGGTTGTTAAGGATACGTTAGTCTAATTTTAGACTAAGCTCTACTTAACAGGGTTTTAGGATCATTTAGATCTAGCGAAAGAGCATTTGGGCTCCATCGTTTTAGTTTTAAGGACGTTACGGTCCGTATTTAGTTTAAGGACGTTACGGTCCGTATTTAGTTTAAGGACATTACGGTCCATAAGTTTAAGGACCTTATAGTCCGTAAAGTTTAAGGACATCATAGTCCATGAGTTTAAGGACCCTACAGTCCGTAAAGTTTAAGGACATCATAGTCCATGAGTTTAAAAACCTCATAGTCCAGTTTAAAGACATCATAGTCTAGTTTAAAGACCTCATAGTCTGTAAAGTTTAAGGACATCATAGTCCATGAGTTTAAAGACCTCATAGTCCAGTTTAAAGACATCATAGTCTAGTTTAAAGACCTCATATTTTGTAATTTTAAGGACATCATAGTCCATGAGTTTAAGGACCTCATAGTCCATAAAGTTTAAAGACATCATAGTCCATGATTTTAAGGACCTCATAGTCTATAGAGTTTAGTTTAGGGATGTTGCGGTCCATAAGTTTAAGGACATCATAGTCTATGGAGTTTAAGGATATCATAGTCCATGGAGTTTTGTTTAGGTACGTTGCGGTCCATTGGGTTTATTGATTGTCGGGACCCGCCACCTCTCTGAAGACGTTGAAGAGTTACAACGACATATATCAGAGGTGTGAGGAGATGTACCCTAGAACCAATGTCAGATTGAGAAGGATTGGGATGAACAGTACTTTGAATGCCATATGAGATCAATTTTGAAAGACCTGGGTATAATTGGAACTCAGTTGTTGACTTTGGGAGACTTGGTTGATTTAGGCTAAGATTAGCCTCTCGTAGTGTTAAACACTAGTGTATGCTCAGCGCTCACGTGCTTCCTCGTGAGGCGATTGAAGTAGTGTTAAACACTGAGAATTGAGGCGCTCACGTGGGGTCACGTGAGGCGCCTGAAGTAGTGTTAAACACTGAGAATTGAGGCGCTCACGCGGGGTCACGTGAGGCGCCTGAAGTAGTGTTAAACACTGAGAATTGAGGCGCTCACGTGGGGTCACGTGAGGCGCTTAGAGTTGGGCGCTGCCTCTTTGATTCTCTTATTCTTTTACAAGTGGTAAGCACTGTTAGGGGGTCACGTGGGATCATGTGAGGCGCCTCAAAAATAGGGTTTATTCCCTTTTTCTCTTTTATAAGTGCTGAGCACTTCTCAGGGGTCACGCGGGGTCACGTGAGGCGCCTCAAAAATAGGGTTTATTCTCTTTTCTCTTTTATAAGTGCTGAGCACTTCTCAGAGGTCACGTGGGGTCACATGGCGCTCCAAAAATAGGGTTTATTCCTTTTTCTCTTGTAATTGCTGAGCGCTCGCTTTAAAGGGTCACGTGGGAGCACGCGATTCAGTCTCAGTCATTCTTTTTGTTCATCAGAGGTGCTCACGTGGGAAAACGTAAGCTTTGTTATGTAGCGTTGAACGCTAATGAATCACCAGGCTGTTCTTCTATGGTTCTGAGGAATTAAATTCTTTTTAAAGGGTTAAACCCTAGTTTCAGGGGAATTAAATTCCCATATGTTTTGTAAAAGTTAAACTCTTTTGGATTCAGTTCTTTTCCCTGGGTTTTGGATCTGCATGACAGAATCTCCCCGATGAGAATTAAATTCTCAACTTGTGGGAAGATCTGCTTCTGCAGATCTTAACCAGAGGAAGAACTAAGTTCTTTGAGAAGAGTTAAATTCTTAGTTTGAGAATTAAATTCTCTTTTTTTGTGAGAGCTTTTTGGAGGGGTTCCTCTTCTTTAGAGAATTAAATTCTCTCTCTATTTTTCTTCCCCTCTCCCTCTGTGTCTATGTGTCTCCCCTTGTGGAGTTTATGGAGGGGGGTTTCCTCTCCGTTTCTGTCTCTCTTCTTTTTTCTGTCCCTTTGCTCTTATTTATAGGAGAAAGAAAAGAATCAATTTGTTTAGAAAATCTCTCATTGAGAGATATTTATTGATTTTATAATCAACCAAAATGATATTTTAGATCAATCGGTGAATTTTATTCACCGTTGGATTTTTAATCCAAAGGCTCTCTGTTTAACAGAGAAGATTTCTTATTTGTTTAGCAAGATTATGAATATCTTGTTAGTTTTAACAAAATTAGAATTTTATTCTATCAAATCTTTTTAGTTTAACAAGATCAGAAAGATATTTTCTTAATATGGATATCTTGTTAACATAGAATTTTATTCTTATTATAAGATTAGAAAAATATTTTCTTATGATAAATTTTTATTTTATCAAATGATCACCGCTGGATCTTTGACCCATGGGTCCTCTGTTTAACAGAGAAGATCTTTCTAGTTTAAGGATGATCAAGAAAATATTTCTCAAATAAAATTTAATTCTAGAATTTGATAGGAACATTTTAAATTAGGGAGCTCACATGCTTTGCATGTGAGAGGCAAGAGAACTCATGTGTTTAACACGTGACCCCTGTTGTTGGTTTTAGCCTGTTTATGTTCAGCGCTCATATGCTTTACATATGAGCGCTCACGTGTTTTACACGTGAGGCCTGTTTGGCCATTGGTGATTTATGTTCAGCGCTCATATGCTTTGCATATAAGCGCTCACGTGTTTAACACGTGATATCTGTTTGGCCCTTAATTGTTTTATTCTCAGCGCTCATATGCTTTGCATATGAGCGCCCACGTGTTTAGCACGTGAGGCCAAATTTTGAGGACTCTCTCTCTTTTTATAAGGGAACAAGTAACTCTTGGCCGAAAATTTTGGCGGGAACAACAGGCTTTGACGAGAGTTAACATTCTACCATCTGCAGAATCAATAGTTATATTGTTCTTGACTTGCCATCTTTTAGTAAAAGGATTTTTTTCAGAAAATATTAGTAGGAGTATAATAGAATTGGATGTGATTCCACAACCATAAACGGTTACTAAATATTTAATAAAACCTAAAAATTCAATTGGATTCAACAATCCATTAGCCACTCCGCAGATTAAGTGAGTAAACTCAGCCACCCGAGAGATATTTCGGTCTCATCCAAGACGGTGACATGGAGGTTTGGATGATCCGAGCGTATCACTAATGCTGTCCTAGACTATGAGTTATGACAGGTGGATGATTATAATATCGTTCTAAATTGAATTTAGAAGTGCACGTGTATATGACTCTGCTAGAGAGTTGTAGCAGTCAGTGGGAGCAGCGGAAGCGTGGTGGGACAGTAGCTTATGTCTATTTATAGACTAAAACAAGTATAGCGGAGATGGGTCATCTATTTTTGATGTGATATTCATCGTATAAGATGCGGATACAACAAATTTTATGTGATTTCATCACTTTTTCACCGTTGATTTAATGGATGCAAAATTAACGGTTTACCGACAATAGAACTTTTTACATTGTTAATTCAACGGTAAAAATGTGTTAGAATTTAATGAAATTTGGTGTATCAACATATTAGACGATAAAAATCAAGATAAGCGGTGCCGATCGTTGAATAAAATGATGGAGAATGTAGTATTTTGACAACACATGATGAAAAAGCCTCTTAGGGCCTCTTTCCACCATTATTCAAGTATTTTGACAATACATATATTTTCTGATTCTTTCATCCTTTGTGCTGCTCACATGCCGATTCAAGCTTCCAATATTTTTCATCCCTTTGTGTGAACATCCCCGGCAGCAACGCGTGTTTCTGAGCAAAACAGAGCGCTTGAGCATAAGAATGTTGGATTAATGAGAGCATAGGTTCATCAAGTGAAATCGTAGCCCGAAATTGATCAATACCTATATTAGGGCAGTTTTTCGGACATCCCCTATGGTTTCTGGGGAACTCCCTGCACTTGCACTGTGCCAAACAGCAATATTTTGCTTCATGTGTTTCTTTTGCATCAAATTACGACAGTTGTAGCTTTGAGTAAGAGATGATGAATTACTACAGTTGTAATTGCGATTTACTTGATGCGTTCAAATATGCAAGAAACTCCACATTAATGCCTTCATGTGTAAACATATTTGTAGACTTCAATGTTCTCTTGTACACCCTAAGGTGCATGCATGTTTACTCTTTAATAAGCAGGTCTCTTGTACACGCTAAGGTGCATGTTTACTCTTTTAAGTTTTTTTTAAAAAAGTGGTGGTCCCTCTTTTTAATTTTTTACTTAGTTTTTCCCACCACTCTTCCGAATATATCCCAAGATATGATTTGGTTACAAAACCGTGGCTTCACAGTCACGGTTTCAAAAACATGGTTTCACATCGTTCATCCGAACTGGTTCTTATTCGACGATCGGTATCGACCATCTTGATCTATATTGTCTAATATGTCGATACACCAATTTCATATGACATTTTTCGCTGTTGATTTAATGGGTGCAAAATTAACGGTTTATCGATAATAGAACTTTTAACATTACTAAATCAACGGTGAACTGGTGTGAGAATCAAATGAATTTTAGTGTATCGACATATTAGACGATAAAAATCAAAATATTCGGTGCCGATCGACGAATAAAATGGTGGCGGGTGTAGTTATTTGCCGCCACCTAACGAAAAAATGCCTACCACGGCCTCTTTTCTCCATTATTCTACATATATAAAGAGTAGGGAATTCCTCCTATGGTGTCGATAAAATGCACCATGCTTTATTTTTGGACGATCAGCATACATCAACTAGATGTGGATATATCAAAATTTCATGTGATTAGACCATTTTCTCACCGTTGATTTAGTTGGTGCAAAATTAATAGTTTACCGACAATAGAACTTTTTACATTGCTAATACAACGGTGAAAAGGTGTTGGAATCACATGAAATTTGGTGTTTGCACATCTTAGATGATAACGATGGTGATGATGGGTGCTGACCGTCGGAAAAAAAAACTCAATCTTTTCCTGTAAAAAAATTCATTCAACAAAGAAAATCTATTGAACTGGTTAATCCACATCAACAGCAAAGTGATTCTTATTTTATTGACTCCTACAAAATAGTTTTTTCCTATATACAAAATAGGTTTTTCATATATAAAAAATTAATATTGTGATTTTGAGCTATTTTGACAAGGAAATCTCAAACAATGGAAATCTCTCGATTCTATTTCAATGTTTTTATGAAACTACTTATTTAAAATATTAAGTTATCTTTCTTTATTTAATTTCGTCTTAAAATCTCCATTTGAGACAACTTTCAGATTGGTTAAAAAATTTCATGTTTTCTTCTTCTAGATTGAAATCGAGTTATGTTTAGATATATTGTATTAACTAATATATATTTAGTCGAAACATGATAGGATTAACTTAGTTTAGAACTTTGTTTTGCTAAGGAGGGAGCTCTAAAAAGCATCCATCTAATAAGTTCATGCCTTATTTAAAAAATTTCACAAAACCTTATGCAGAAAATGAATTTAAAATCCAATTTAATTTAGAAAAATACAACATATTTTGTTCACATGTACCGTTCTCATCTGTTTTCAGTAACTTTAGTTTTAATTCAAATCGCACAACATATTTTCAGACAAATTATTTGTATTTATTTTCACATGAGTTATCACTATTCAATATAGATTGTTGCAAAACATCTATGGAAAGTATTTTTTTCCTACACAACTACCGGTGCATGGTGCGGGGTCACTTGCTAGTTTTCTTATAAATTCAAAATCACCCCCCTTCCAAAACATTTCTGCTAGTTCAAATAAAAATGTGCACAACTCTACTATCAAAAAAATATGTACACAACTCTGAACAAACAAAGTTTTTGTCCGACCACTAATTCAATTGCAGTCTTTTCTGAACATGAACATGCACAACATTTCCCTTCTCTTCTACGGCCATTTCAAAGATGCATACATCCCCTGCACCCAAGTTGTTACTCCGAGCAAAATCTCGCCATCCACTCGATATATAGGTGCGTTTTTTAGCTCTGTCCCTATCTCTTCTAAGGGCGAGGCCAACAAGCCAAATTTGATCTTTAGAATCTTTAAGGCGCATCTCACTGCATCTTTCGAGCCCGTTTGACTCCAAAAATTCAGGTGGAATGTGCTACATATCATTTACGCCACCGCAACATTGTTGTATCAATATGAATTGAGATAGATATATAGACATGCAGACATAAATTTCACAAAATTACAATGGAATATCGGTATTTTGGACATGAATACCATAAACTTTATTAATTGTAAGTAAGTACCAAGGCTTTAGTCAATTGCAAATAAATACTATTAACTTCCAGTTGATTTTAATTTCAGCAACATCCTATTGCAATTGAGAGTTACAATCGCAATTGGAAATCAATTGATGATACTAAAATAATAGCACCAAAAGTTCATAGTATTATTTGCAAGTGTCTATGTCAATGATATTAATTTACAATTTATAAGTTTATGGTAGTTATGTCTGAAAATCTATGTCAATGATATTACTTTACAATTTCGAAGTTTATGGTAGTTATGTCAGAAAACCTCATATATATATATATATATATATATATATATATATAGAGAGAGAGAGAGAGAGAGAGAGAGGGGAATAGGCACTCATCATCATCTTTATCATCTATGATGCGGGCACACCAAATTTCATTTGATTCTACCATTTTTTCACCGTTGAATTAGCAATATAAAAAGTTCTATTGTCGGCAAACCGTTGATTTTGCATTCCACTAAATCAACGGTGTAAAAGTGATAGAATCATATAAAATTTGGTTTGTCCACATCCTAGATGGTATAGATGAAGATTCTGGATGCCAATCGTCAAAAAAAAAATTTTGGACCTCATATGAGCAAATTCCCTTCTATGGCACCCTTGCTCCTATTGCGTTGAAAAAAACATGAACAAAATATGTTGCATTTTCCCATATGAAATTTAGAGTTTCCACATCTTACATGATAAAGATGATGATGATAAAGATGATGATGATGGGTGCCGATCGTCGAAAAAATCGCGGAGGATATAGAGTTTTGACGCCACCTAACGAAAAAGCCTCCTAAGGTTTCTTTTATTCATTATTCTCATATATATATACCCATCATCGTCATCTTTATCATGTAAAATATGGATACACCAAATTTCATATGATTCCACCACTTTTCAACGCTTAATTAGCAATGTAAAAAGTTCTATTGTCAGCAAACCATTAATTTTGCATCCACTAAATCAACGGTGAAAAGTGATGGAATCACATGAAATTCGATGTATCCACATCTTACATGGTAAAAATGATGATTATGGATGCCGATCGTCGAAAAACATCGTGGAATGTATATTTTTTCGACGCCATAGGAGGAAATTCGCTCCTATAACAACGTTACCCCATTTTTTTCACACAGAGGGAGAAAGAGACGTGCGTACATATGTACAATTAAGCATATAGGCACGCGCGCGTACATATGTACAAATGCACACGTGCGCACACAAACGGATAGATACACGCATGCGTGTGTGTGAGGTGTGTGAGAGCGTGCAGTATGCGAGGGGGGAGCTCACCATGTAATTAAGGTTGTAAGGCTTGATTGTGGTCATAAAACTTGAGAAGCTTTTGTAGTTTCCACAAATCGATGTACCTTGTGATTTTGGGGGATTAATAGGAGTAACAATTGGATTGTCTTGTTCAATCTTCACCTTCAGTATATGGTTATCCTTCGCTACTGATTCCAACTCAAAGATGCACCTATCTCCTTCTTTCACCTTGTTCGCGGAAGCAAATTCTAGCCATCCTTTCGATATGTAGCTCAGTTTTTTCTCTCTCTCTTTTGCGGGTGAGGCCAACAAGCCACATTCGACCTTTAGAATCTTTAAGCCAAGCCACATTCGACCTTTAGAATCTTTAAGGCTCAATGCGCTGCATCGATCCAATCCATTTGACTCCACAAATTCAAGCGGAATGTACTGCATATCATTTACTCCACATTTATATCAAGATAGAGGCTATATTTCACAAAAATACCATGAAACTATCAATGTGTTTTATATAATTACCATGGAATTTAACAAATTATATTTAAATACAATACTGTGACATTGGAAAATGGAAATAAAGACCATTGACTTTCAGTGGCTTTAATTTAGTACCATTGATTGTTTCTCAATTGAGCTTATTTCGTATGTTATTAAATGAAATTATAATTTGAGAATAATGGAGGAAAGAGGCCATAGGAGGGAATTCCCTCCTATGGCGTCGAAAAAATACCCCCTCCTTAATTTTTTCCGACGATCGGCACCCATCATCTTTATCGTCATCATCTAAGATGTGGGTACACCAAATTTCATGTGATTCTACAACTTTTTCACCGTTGATTTAGTGGGTCCAAAATTAACGGTTTACCGACAATAGAACTTTTTACATTGCTAAATCAACGGTGAAAAAGTTGTAGAATCACATGAAATTTGGCGTACCCACATCTTAGATGATGACGATGAAGATGGTGGGTGCCGATCGTCGGAAAAAACTGAAGAGGGGGTATTTTTTCGACGCCATAGGAGGGAATTCCCTCCTATGCCTCTTTCCTCCATTATTCTCTTATAATTTTTTAAAAAAGTTATTAAAGTGAGAAACAGTGAAAGTTCTTGGTATATTTTTGGAACTGGCTACGTTCATATTACTTGTTTGCAATATATAAAGTATATGGTAATTATGTCTAATATGGAGATTAGTTCATGGTAATTTACTGCAATTTAGCCGTGTGTGTGTGTGTGTGTGTGTGTGTGTGTGTTTGGGTGGGGGGCAGGGGGGGGGAGCTCACCATGAAGTTACTCTTGAGATTATAGGGCTTAATGATGGTCATAAAACCTGTGGGGCTTCTGTAATTTCTACCGTTTGATGTGCTCTCTATTTTTGGGTGCTTGATTGGATGAACAATTGGGGTGTTTTGTACAACCTTCACCTTCATTACATGGTTCTTCGCTTGCGATACCAACTCGAAGATGCACCTATCTCCTCCTTTCAACTCGTTTGTGCGAGCGAATTCTAGCCATCCTTTCGATATATAGGTTTGTTTTTTCTCTCCTTTTTTGTGAGCAAGGCCAACGAGCCACATTCGATCTTTAGAATCCTTAAGGCTCAATTCGCTGCATCTTTCAAGCCCGTTACACTCCACAAATTCTATTGGAATGTACTGCATATCATTTATGTGACAATTGCATTGTCAGCTGAATTAAAGATAGATAAATAGAAGCATATGCTAAATTTCACTAAAGTACCATGAACTATTAATGTTTCTTATATAAAAACTGTATACATTACAAAGTGCTAACAAATAAAATTAGAATGTTGCTTCTAATTTAAATGAACTTTTGTTGCTTTTAATTAGAATACCATCCACCGTTTTTCAATTGCAATTGTTTGTGTTAATGGAAGTATCAATTAAAAAAGGCTCATGGTATCATAATGAAAAATACATAAACTTCATAGAATTTATTTCCAATTTATAAAGTTTACAGCATGTAACTCAATATTGTTGATTGTTCATAATATTTTAATGAAATTTTGCAACAAAAACACACACACAGACACTCATGTATGCACGCGTTTGTGCGCGCGTGTGCGTGTTTGTACCAAAACATACATATATGTAGACAGAAAGAGAGAGATCTCACCATGAAACTACTGTTGAGATTATAAGGCTTAATCGTGGTCATAAAACTTGAAAAGCTTCCGTCATTTCTACAATTTGATGTAATCGGTATATTTGGGGGCTTGAATATTGGATTCACAAATGGAGTGTTGCGTACAATCTTCACCTTCATTATATGGTTCTCCGCTTGCGATTCGAAGTTGAAGATGCACCTATCTCCTTCTTTCAACTCATTAGCGTGAGCAAATTCTAGCCACCCTTTTGACATATTGGTTTTTGTTTTATGTCTATCTTTTAGGTGAACAAGGCCAACGAGCCACATTTGATCTTGATAATCTCGAAGGCTCAATTCACTACATCCTCCAAGCCCATTCGACTCCATTAATCCAAGCGGAATGTGCTGCATATCATTTAGACCACAATTACATTGTTATATGAGCCACACCCGTCCGGGCGTGTGCACAGAGAGAGAGAGAGAGAGAGAGAGAGAGAGGTCACCATGTAATTCCTCTGTAGATGGTAAGGCTTAATCGTGGCCGTAAAACTTGAAACGCTTTTGTAGTTTCTACGATTTGATGTAGTATGGGCACCGAGGGGCTTGATTCGAGGACCTGATTGGATGGTGTGTATAATCTTCGCCTTCATCGTTAGATGGTTCTTCGCTTGCGATGCAAGCTCAAAGAAGCACCTATCTCCTTCTTTTAACCCGTTTGCACGAGCAAATTCTAACCATCCTTTTGATATATAGACGGTATGCGATCCATTGCAATGCTGAAGGCCAACGCTCCATTCTCGACAACTTGGATCTTCAACTGTTACTTCATTCTGCCCCTTTAAGTGGTCACAAGAACGTAAGATTCGTTCGGGGATTTTCTACATAAACAACCCAAATTATGTCAAGCAGACAAATTTTTTCTTTCAAGGAAAAGGGAAATGCTTCCGCACAAATAACTTATTATCAAGCGGTCACTAAAAGGGAAATGCTTCTCTTGATCAAAAGTTATAGGCTATGGAAGTGGACTCTAAAATTTGAACATCGATTTCAGGACATTCGGAAATGACAAAAAAAAAAACAAAGAAAGAAAAATACGCATAATAATACTCACCACAAAGCAACGCCGACCACTTAGGTTACAAGACTGTACAATGAGCTCAAATCTCGCTTTGAAAGAATCTTCATTCTTCTCTTGATCGCCTTTTCTTTTCTTGAAAAAAGGTTCCTCAAATTGCTCGATGATATCTAAAACAATTTTTATTCTCACAATATATCAATATTCATACTAATTAAGATAAAAAAAATTTGTGTAAAAAATATTATAAAAAATTATAGAGCAAAGTGTATATATACTGTAGTCTTCCTCTTTGATAATGTTGTCTGCAGCAATCTCTGCCTTCTTTCTCTCACAACTATGTGTTAGTGATGATGAATATGCAGTTTCTCTTTTGCTCAAATCAAAGGCTCTAAAGCTAAACACCATGTTACCCTTGTGATGAAACACCAGGAAATACCCAACTTTTAAGTTGTTGGCACTCGTGAATTGTAGCCAACTCTCTCCTCCCATGTAAACATTTTCATTTTCTTTGTAACACAACACATCCCACATTTTACCATGAGGGCTCAATAGGGTAGCCTTATCTTTTCCATTACCTTTGATTTCGTTGATGAAATTACAAGGCAACAACTGCAAGGACATGCAAAAAGAAACAAATGAGAGAAAGAATTTAGATTAGAATGAAAAAACAAAAGGTTTTGCTTGAATTGGAGAGAGCATACCAACTTGGAAGAGAAATTAGGCAAAAGAACTCTAAAGAAACGAAGGCCCTTAACTTTTTGCTCTTCCAAAGTTTCGTCTCTCTTGTACTTTAATATCTCAATGAACCACCTGTCAGTCAGGAAGAAAGAGCATCTGCCTTCTGTAATCATATCTTTTTACCCTGGTATTAGTTAGACAATTGCATTTTAGTGAATCCATCCGTAAAACATCGGTTATCGGTCAAAGTTTTACTATCCTTATCCGTATTCGGCTGGTCCGTTTACAAATATCACCAGGCCTATCTGATCTGTGGGTTCACGGGTTTTACCGATCCGTCATTAGGTCAACCGGATCTACGGGTTCATTGGTTTTACCCGGCATAAATTGAAAAATGTCAAAAACTTTCATTAATTTTTATAATCATGAGAATAAATATTTTATGTTTAAAATTTTTATTATGAATGTCACTAACAATTTTTTTGAGAATGTGCATTTTGAATATATATATTTCTTTAATTAATTAAGATAGTTAATATATTCAAACTCTAAATGAATTCTTTTTCTTTAAAAAATTGCAATAAATATTCATAATACTCCGTTAACCCATGATAGATGACCTGTTATCCATGGGTTACTCGTATGTCCGTCCTTCCATAGCGAGTCGAGTGATTGACACGAAATTTAACACCCGTTTAAATCTAGTCATTTTTACCTGTGCTCGTTTTACCCGCTACTCGTAATGACCAGTCAGCGAATGATCCGATCTATCCGTTTAACACCTCTAAGAAGAATACGGGAGGTGAGCATAAGGCAGCTATAAGCAGCAACTTTCAAGTATTTATACACAAAAAACCGAAATTATTAAGGCATTAAAGCACAACAAGAATGAAACTTTGAAGGTTTACACGGCAATTTTACGCATTGCTTTGAAATCAGTTGTGTCATTTTGTCTTCTATCTATGCAAGGTCTTTGTCATTTCATGTTCCAATTGAATGTGAGATTACCTGTCATTGTCATTTCAGTTTTGATATCATGCTTACAGCAATGTCTAGTTTGGATATGACAACTGAGAAAGACAACTTTGTAAAACATTCTTGTTGAGATTTGTAGATTAAAATAGTCACACAGTGAAAAATATATGAGAAGTACATGGTATAAGATATAAGATGAGACAAATCTCAATAAGGCTTGAGTCTTAGTGATAAAGCCTGTCTATATTAAAATCTTATGTACATTCATATAAAAAATATATATAATCGTCCCTCTCGTTCGTGTATAATTAAATTTAATATGGTATCAGAGTTAGGTTGATAACATTCGTGGATTTGTACTTTAATGCACACTTCTTCGAGCCTTCGTGTTCTTTTAGCCTTGTGCATCTCTTGAGCTTTCGTGCTCTCTTGTGTGTAATCCGAGCCTTCGTTCCGGACTTTGAGCTTTCGTGTTTTGTACAATCCACGTGACCATCACGTTGCACGTGAAGGACAGTGTTAAGATATGTGAATTAAAATAGTACCACATTAAAAAATATATAAGAAATACATAGATATAAGATACAAGATGAGATAAACCTCAACAATGCTTGAGTCTTATTGGTGGAGCCCGTCAATATTAAAATCCCATGTACACTCGTAAAAATAAAATATATAATTGCCCGGTTTGTGAATAATTAAATTTAATAATTCTATTATCGTAGGAAGCTCAAGTGCTGAGACAAGTCCAAACAAGAAAAACTTTCATCCATGACCAAAGTCCTTGATCCTCTTCCTGGAGAACAGCAAAAATCAAGGGAGAATATACCAAAAAAATGTTGGGATCGTTGAGGCGGATGCGTCGATAACTGTTAGGTATTGGGCCCGATCCAGCCCAATATCCGTCCATAGAAGTGGATACCGTATATATTCATATATAGGAGGCTAGGGTTTGATATGAATTATTATGCATGAGACATATGATAGATGATGCAATATAGAGAGTTTTTCCAGAGAGAAAAATAAGAGAGTCGTCATCTCCTTTCCTAATCCTTTACTATTTTGGGTTGCCTTGTGGGGTGATCAAAAGAGAGATTCTCGATTTTTACCAAACTGTGGTTTCCCTCCGGCCGTTTCTGGAAGGAGAAAAAAATCAGACCTTCTACGTTACGTGGAAGAGAAACGATCTAACCAATCGGATTAGGTATATCGTAAACCTTTAAAATAGATATATAGACTTTTCACTGTGCATAATTGCATATTTTATATCTATATTATCTAAAGTGTACATTGGTATCAGAGGCACTCACATTCGTAGAATTATAGATCTGTTGTATTTAAAAATTTTGCAATTCAAAAGTTGCGATTTTTTTAATCTAAACCCAGATCAATTTTTTTTATTTTTAATGACAGGTCTACGATATTAGAGTTATCGTTTAATGGGATTTTAAAGATCAATATTTTTACATCATATTGTCATTATAGATTAGATATATTTTTATGACGCTTATGATGTAGGTTTTTTTTCGTTTCGTTGATGTGAAATTATCCATGGAACAATAGGTAAGGTATAATTTATTTTAAAAGATTGTAACTTTTTTTTTGAGTAAAAAGAGAAAAAAATAAATTTTTCCCTTCTTTTTTGATGGACATTAAAGGTGGCAAGGTTGCAATTTTTTAAACCCTAACCCTATTTTTTGATAAAAGGAAATCCGTGGGATATTTTTTTTGGAAGTTTGGTTGGACCAAAAAGATATTTTAGATTTTGGTTTGGAACTAAATATTTTTTTGGATTTTTGTTTGGAAACAAATATTTATTTTGGATTTTGGTTTGGAACGATTTTTTTGGATATACTTTTAGATTTTTGGTTGGGAATTGAAATTATTTTTCTTGGAATTTTGTTGGGAACCAAATTTTTTTGATTGTGGTATTAGCCCAAATATATTTTTTTAAGAAAATTTTATTTACTTCAGATTTTAATAAAAAAAATCAATTGAAAAAAAGTATATTCTGGGAGGCCAGCTCCAGGCCTGAGCTGGGCTTGGGCCTCAGCCTAGGCCCCTGGCTCGAGTCGGGCTCGGAGCCGGCCGAGCCGCTAGGCTTAGAGTCGGCCGAGCAGCCAAACCGGCAGCGCCGGCTCGGTTTTATAATTTTTTTTAAAAATATTCCAGAAAATCCGAAAAATTTCAGAAAATCCGGAAAAATTCCAAAAAATTCTAGAAAATTATATTTTGAGTTTCTTATTTTTGGAGAGTTTCCCACTCAAGTTGTGGGTTAGTTAAACATTTTGTTAACTCTGCGAATTATATTTTTTCGAAAATTTTATTTGCTCACCAAAAGTTTCAAATTCTTACTCATATAAAATCTTGGAGATTTACTTGGTAATTGTTCCAGTGGGAGCACCTAGGACGCATATTAATTTCACGAATAAAACAAAAATCCTAATAAAACGGACAAGATTAATTTTGTACAAAGATTTCAGAGTTGTTACAAGCACCGTTATTTATTGTGTCGCTTGATGTATCGTGTTCGGTTGTGTATTGTATTCTATTGACAATATTGTATTGTGTCGTCTGATGTATTGTATTATTTATCGCCAGTTACGTATTGTATTCGTTCGATATATTGTATTTTATCTACAGTTACGTATTGCATTCATTAATGTATAATTGACACTTATCTTAGAATTATTGTTTTTGGCAGATATTATATCGACTGACCCTGGACCTATAGATCCGTCTGTTTTATCTTTGTCGCACCGACATTGGGCAACGACATGCGTGACAGTAAGAAATTAATTCAGTTCAATATAGTACTTGTACTACTTGATTCTAATTGTATATTTCTAACGAGTTTGTTTGTTTAATATATAGGAGAACGTCATTTTGACATGTACTGCTTAGTTACAGCAGGTTAGGTCATGGGCAATTGGAGATGCACATGTGCAGATTGCATTAGCACGTGCAAGGTTTTACCACTACTCGAGGATTGATTACATTTGTCTCGACCATCTTCTCATTACAGCGTTGGCCGAGCGATGGAGGCCAGAGACCTTCACATTTCATTTGCCTATGGGGGAGATGACGATCACCCTTCGTGATGTTTCCGTACTGCTTGGCTTGCGCATCCATGGCCACGGATGAAAACGGATACGGGTCACGACTGGCGAGAGCTATGCATTAAGTATCTTAGTCAGGCACCCACACGAATGAAAGGAGGTGCTATCAGGCTTACATGGCTACGCAAGGTATTTGATCCCCCCGAAAACGATACATATCAGGCGGCGGTTAAGCAGTACGTACGTGCTTATATTCTTCATCAGCTCGGGACCTCCTTGTTTCCCGACACATCGAAGAATATGGTACATCTTATGTGGCTACCATTATTAGCTGATCTCGACGTATGTGGCACATTGTCGTGGGGGAGTGTCGTACTTGCTTACCTTTACGAGGAGTCGACCTCTGTCGCTCTGCAGAAGCGCAATATTATACGTGATTGTTTTTATCTTCTTCGGGTAAAAAAGTTAAAATATATAATAAATTTTGTTATCATGTTAAATATATCAGTATCTAATAAAGTATGATATATTCAGATGTGGTGCGGGACCCGACTATCCACCGGTTGTCCTATATTTATTCAGGAGGTCCAGCTAGATGGAGATCAGCTATTAGTGTAATACCCGGTTCTTGTATATACACCTATATCCGTATATCTCGTTAACACATAAAATTTATTTATAATTATTTATTTGTTTTCAAAATCCTATTAAACCCAGACCTTACATTTCATTCCCTCCGGCCTAAGCCGTTTTCCTTTTTGAAATTAAACCCAAAACAAACCTTGTGTATATTTTCGTCTAAAGTCAGCCCCTGAACCCAAACCCTAGTTCCAAATATTTATCCTAAACCAAAACCCCCAGCCCATTATCTGTCAAGTCTATATTCTACAGATTCTTTTATTTTAATTTTACTTCCAAATCAGGCCCGTTTTCCTTTCCCTTATAATTTCTTTAATTTTCGATCGGCTCATACCCCAGCCCGTTTCTTTTATTTAAAAATTAAACCCAAACCTATTTTCCTCAGCCCATTCCTTTATTTTCATAAACTTAATCTTTTTTTTAAAACCACCGGCCCGGCCCTCTTTCCTTTCCTTCGTTCTTTAAACCCAAGCCCGGCCCTTCCTTTCCCTCTTCCTTATTAATTTTTCCCTGCGGCTCACTCCCCATTTCACACCAAATCCCCTTTTAATTTCTTCCTGGCCCAACACGCGAGCCCAGCAGCCCAAGCCTTCAGCCCACGCCCGCTTCACATCCCGACCAGCTCCTACAGTGCCTTCCCCTCCAACGGCTACTTCCGCCTCCCCCGCTCGCGATCCGTATTCTCCGCCGACTCCTCCGCCCACGCTCGCTCGCCGTTACCCCCCCCGACGCGCCCCTCACGGTCCACTCGACGCGCACCCTCGTCTCCCCTATCTCATTCTCTCCTCCTCCTGCTCCCTCACCCAAACCCACTGCACACCCAATCCCCTATCACCGAGCACCCAACGCCGCTCGCCACCGACGACGAGAACGACCACCGTCGCTGCCCTCATCTCCTCACCATCCTCCTCCCTCGCTCTTCCCGCAGCCACCACCCAATACACCCAAACCCACCGAGCTCGAACTCTTCTGCACCCACTCCCCCGGCGACGACGTCGACAACTGCAGCCACCTCGTGCCCACATCGCTTCGCCTCCGCCTTCACCACCTCGCAGCATCCTCATCATCACCATCGCCATCATCTATCTCACCATCTCACTCTCTCTCTCCGATCTCTCCCTTTCCTCTGTTCTCTCTCTCTCTCCCTGCTTCTCTCTCTCACTGATTTCTCTCTCTCTCTCCCTCTCTCTCACTGATCTCTCTCTCCCTCTCTCTGTTGTTTCTCTCTCTCTCCCTGCTTCTCTCTCTCTCTCTCTCTCACTGATCTCTCTCTCTCTCTCTGAAATATCTCTCTCTCTCTCTCTTGATCCCTCTCTCACCCCATCAACCCTTCACCAGCCGACCCCTCACGACTCCATAGTCGATCGCTTCACCACCTCCCTTCGCCACCAGCTGCCAAGCCGTCAAGACCGTGCCAAGCTTGAGCCGAGGTCGAGTTGCCGTGTCGTGTCTAGCCACGCTTGCGTCGTGATCGTGTCGTTTCCGTTGTCATAGATCACCGATATTGCCACACCACTGCCGTGCGTCTCTAGGCAAGTATTTTACTTGCTTACATGCTAATTTACTCGTGTTACAAATTCAAAGGTACAAGTTATGAATTTGCAATCCCCGATAAAATTAAACGACATACCTGTTCGATGCATGATCCCAAAGAAAATACTTTTCTAATTTGACGGAACTCATTGGTATAGTTTGGACCGTATAGATGTGAATCTAGTGTATGAATTTTATTGGAAAATACGACTATTAATGACTAAAACGACTACCCCAAGCTTACCTGTAAAACTGGAAATTTCTTATACCTGAAAACCGTTAAAATCACCATAAATTATATACATACTGGAATGATGCGTTCGAGGGCTTAAATCGAAGCCGACTCGACGAACTATAACCCTAGGTAGATTTATAATTGTTTCTGTACTTAAACTGTGATAATTTTTGGATCGGAGCGCGACTCTGGACTGCAGTCCAGAGCGACTCGGTTTACTGTGTGCTGTCCCGTAATGGGTACCACACTGTTTTCTTAACTCGTAGGTTGCGGAACTCCACTGTTTATTATAGGTGAACCTGTTATATAGACAACACAAGTAGTTTCATCCTGTTTCGTTATCGTTTGATATTTAATCTGTAATTTAATAGATGTGGACGTATAACAGTCCCAACAGAATCAGAATCTACATACTAGTATTAAACAGTGTATATCTCCTGACGTACAAACGCGATTGAAGATCCATCTGTTGCGTTGAAAACCTTACTGAAAACCCTAGATTTCATGTAACTGTGGCATCGCTAAAATCTGATCTCAACTGGGATTAAAATGCGTTGCGAAACGGACTTCCGATTCTGAAACCGGATTTCCAGCCGTGAACGCTTAAAATGAAATGGCTATAATTAATGATCCTGGAACCCGATTGGCATGAAACCAAATTCGCTGGATAGATAGCTGAACATACTATTTATTCCCCGTTCATCGTTTCTCTAAACTGTACACGTACGATTTATGATAAATTATGAAAGTGGTAGATTATTGATTCATAACACCCTAATCATGCCTTACATACTGTTTACGCATCATATCATACACATGTCACTGCATTGATAACCTAGTGATAAAGTGCAATACCCAGTGTTAGGTATTAGTGATGATTGTGGCAAGTACGTTAGTGTTCGTGTATAAGTGAATAAGTGAAAGTGATACATACTTGTACACAATCAGTGAACCTTATGATTCTATTGCATTGTCGACGTATGTGGGACGCATGTACGTGTAACTATAAGTGGTATGGGACACTTATGGAAACTCTTGCATGGATGCCACAGATAAGACATCAGACTCTGCCATTTATCTTAGGTATTAGTCAGGACGTGCTTGATGGAGGCCTGCCTCCAATTCTCGAGCAGACTTGTCACAGACCGACTGGTATTTAGGGTTATGGTTAGCGTTTGATGTAGACCACGGGGTGTGGGGTAGTTTGAGTGTGAGTTCAACAGAATCTCGGTAGTCCCATGCCGGCTTATATATATATGGAGATATATGGAGATTTATAGGGTACATGATTATTACCGTGAGTTACATGTTGGGCCCGTGGTCCCTTGCCCTTGGGTTCTACCCTTGGGTGGAGGACACTCGCGAGTGACTCTCACACTTGAACTGACGATAGGCTTAGTGACATGTACAGTGAGACTTAGAGACTGATAGGGATGATAGCATCGATATACATACTTACTGTGTTGACATACTTGGCATATCATTCTACTGCGTTTACTGTTCCACTGCATTGATTACTGCATGTTCATACCTATACCGTCATTGATTTACTGTTATGTATATTTATTATCACTGTTAGAGTTGTCACATGAATTTATATATTATATTTCTATTGTGTCGCTCTGACGACCTGAGTATGCATGCTCAGTGTGAGGAGAAGATTTAGCCTGGACCAGGACTAGACGTACATCACAGACATCTTGATTAGCTATCCAAGGTTATACCTTTTGTTTCCCATCAGGTCAGTTCTTTATATTGTTTTGTTCAGTTACTGCATTTCTCATTACCTGCGCATTATTTACTGGTTACCATGTAAAACTAGAAGCCGAAGTGTGACTACGGCAGGACTTTTTCTTGACCGTAGGAGCATGGCTAGCCTTGTCAATCCCTCGTATTCCGTATTTTGGGAAGCATGGCGTGACAATTAGGGTGCAGGTAAAACTATAAGTGATATAATTAAAATCAACATTTACGAAATTTGAGGTTGTGAATCATAAGTGTGGCTGCTAAATTACAATAATTTATTGTTGCGTTACAGGTTTAACGTCGGTCGGACATGTGATAGGACACCCGCCAGGTCACTCGAGTTTTACCGAAATGAGTTAGATATACTCCCGGACTGAGCTGTACTCTAGATTCCATATACACCGGTTATCTACCGAGCTCTACCGGATTTGTGTTTACAGTTTCCAGATATCTGGTGTGCCCGGACACCTATTATTTGTTTCGGCATCGTCGCATATCATGTCCCTGACCGTGTATTACGACAGTTCTAGCTTGTACAATACATCTCGGATCCGAGGTTATTGATTGGGTCACACGAAAAAGTAAAGTTGTTGATTGGAGGGCTTTTCGACATATTTACATCGTTCGATGGGATGCACGAGCTCTGCTTGTCGTACACCACAGAGATTCTCCTTTACCGCTAAAAAGTTACTATGGATGGTACTTGAGAATTACTCGGCAGACGGCGTGCCCTCCACGGGTGACGTATGAGCTACAGGGACCCATAGAGCGTGAGATGGTAAACACTTTGTTGTTGCTTTATATTTTTTATTATGTAATTTCTTAATATTATATATTTGAGATATTTACCAATCTATATTACAGGCGGACGTCTTATTTCAAGTCCATGATATCACGGACAGCGTCATAGGCGAACATATTATATCAGCTAGTGGGATCAAGGCCATTCAGAGATCGGTCGGTCGTTTTTTTCAACGTCGTCCGATATGATGTCTGGATCCTCCTTCTCCACCCCTTAGAGCACCGGTGACCGTGACTTATCAACGTCAATATCAACGTTGCCGACAGCGTTTATTTTATTGATATTGTACATGAATTTATTCAAAATTTACAAAAGGGGTGCTGTCCGTTTTTTGTTTAAACTTTTAGACCGTGGGTTTTTGGTTTAATGTGCAAAAATTGAAGTCCAATTCAGCTTATCTAGTTGCAAAATTTTACAAATTGAGCGTTGGCACCATGAAGAAGGAGAAGAGTTTCAGGTTTGATTGCTAAGGATGATTCCAGTGTATTCCACACTTTGAAAGTTCGGAATAAGATTTGGCCCCCAAACCAAAGAGCCAATTCTGATGTCTTGGCTCTCTGGATATATTGCCCAATCTACTTCGCACATTTAAAGTGCATAATATAACTTGGCCCCTATCCAGAGACCAAAAACTTGGCTCTATGGTTGGGGGCCAAGTCTCTAGAATGGGGTGGAGGGGGGGGGGTTATTTTGCATTTTTAAAGTGCAGAATAATCCCCTATGTTAACTTGGGTCTATAAGAGAGACTCAAGTCCAATCCGCACTTGTAAAGTGCGGATTAATACTTGGGCTCTTTTAGAGCCTCACGTATAAACCGTACTTTGCAAGTGTGGCTTAAAACTCGCCGTAAGTGCCAACTGTCAATCCTACGTGGCATTTATGTGTCATTAATTTGACCCAAATATGTTAATCTTCTAAATAGTTTTAAAACTAGCCTAAATTTCTAATTAGTTTATAATTAGTGCTAAATCCGAAATTTTGTCCTAGGTCAGCCCCCTTGGGCACTTTCTCACTCACTTTTTATTTAGTTTTTTGCTTTTGTAATTTTTTTATGTATGGAAAAGTACTATATGAAAAGCATACCGGATGTAAATTTATGTCGAATCTATCCGTGCACCGTAGATAAGAGCCACCAACCCGTCAGTCCATACTGAGTCTAACAGAATGATAGGCCACATCATCTTTTTCCTACCATACCACATACTTTCCAAAACCTTAGAAAGTGGAGAAAAATTCATAAGAATGATTATTTTATTTTAGGTCTTGTTTCGGAACGGAGTTAAATTAAGATAACACTCACTTTTAAATAACTTCGTAACAACGTTTTGGAGATTAGAAAACTCCAAAAACCAAACCCCCATCCAGTGGTGGAGCCAGGATATCAAGTCAGGCATGCGATATTTAAACGGTCATAAAATATAATTAAAAAAAAGCACAAAATTTGAAGAAATTCAAATGCACACGCTCAAAATTTGAACAAGAAACAATTACTAAGTTCAAAATTGTTTAATATCGTAAATTTATTTGTTAAAATAGCTATTATTCATTTGAACTTTTACTAAAAGAAAAAAACCAACAAAGAGCAGTAAAATCTTAAACATTAACCATCAAACTAATAGTCCAGTCCAGCTATCGGTTTTATTTTTTGACAAATAAAATGATGATTAACCAAACTAAATCGATTAACTTGCTTTTCTTACAATTAGGGAATCCGCTTTGGATATATACTAAGCTAAGAGCATATGTTGTTTACACATGGCTTAATGCCGATGCATGATACTTTTTTTGAATATGTTGAGAAACATTATACAAAGTTAATCGACGGTCACTTGTTTTCATTCCAAAATATAATTTTTACGCTAATATAAAAAAATTGCTGACTTTTATTTTAATTATTACAAGCATGTAAACCGGCTGTTTCATGCCTTGAAGGTCCAGGATAGGTTTAAAAATTATGATGAGGCTCGAACACATCCCTTCCCTTTCCCTCCTAAAAACTAGACTGGAAGCTTTTGCATTGACCATTTAGAAAACCTTACAATCTATTTAGTTATGCATATACTACAAGGATAATTTTTTGGAATAAGGTTTTTTTTTTTAAAAAGTATTATTAAAAAAAATCTACTTTAAAAAATAATTACAAATATAGGCCATGTTTTGCTACGCAGGTGCCAGCTCAACGCTGAGCTGTAAAAAATTATTCTACCGGGCACAGTTAGGGATCGAAATACGTCTCAAACATTTGTATGGGATGCACTCCCTAACTGCCGTCCAAACAAAAAAAAATTCTCGTTCTTCTCCTTCTCCCTCTTCATTTTCTTCCCCAACCCCCACCTCCATCCCCGTGCCCGCCTCCTCCGACCCCACACCTTTCCCCCCTCCTCCGAAGACCCAAGTGATCAGCTCCCTACTACTGTTGCCGCTCATCCTGTGAAAGGTTCCCCATAAACTTTTTGATCTTGAGTATAGAACTTCAATGGGATTTTGAGGAAGGAGATGTGTGAGGGTTTGGGATTGTTTTTGTTGAAGGAGACGGGGGTTGATTTGGGAATTTTGAGGGAGAGTGAAGGAGTGAGAGAGAGGGGAGAAGAAGCCATGAGATTTTTTGTGAATATATTTGAGAATGAGAGAGGGAAATGGAGAGAGATTTCATGAAGAAGAGGGCGCCGGGTGAGGGTGGGAGGAAAAGAACGGAGGTGGAGAAGACGGCAAAAAAATTTGTTTGGGGCGCAGTTTGGAAGTGCGTCCTACAAATGTATGGGACGCACTTTTTAACCACGTCCCGTTGAAAAAAGATTTTCTGCTCAACGCCAGGCGTTGACCCGACGTATGGGACGCATTTTTTAACCGCGTCCCGTTGAAAAAAAAATTACTGCTCAACGCCCGGCGTTGACCTGGCGTCTACATGCCCAAAAGTAGCCTGTTTTTGTAACTATTTTTTAAAGTGAAACTTTTTTAATATTATTTTTTTAAAAGGCCTGCTAGAAAATTTGTCCATACTAAAACCTTATACACATATTGTATATGTATGTGTGTGTATAATTCGAAATGTGCAATCCAGATAGGGCGACCGTCTAATCTAGACGATATGTAAACCAGCCCCTGCCCCCATCAATATAATAAAGTACTTAAAATGGAGGTAGCACTTTTCAAACTAGAGTTTGGATTGCCTCTATTCTACTTTCGATGTTTCTTTCAAATTTTCCTACTTTGTACCATCCAACCAAATAACATAGGTTTATTTTTCATTGCCGCTTAAACACCAACTCAGCTTCTTTCGTATCTCCTTCTTAGCAAAATAAACAAGAATTTATGATTTGTTTCCACTCTTTTAATTTTACTTAACTAATTTATTAGTCAGCGGAGTACTCTTCTTACTCTTACTAATTTATTACTCACCGAAGGATAAAAGAGAAAATAGAAAGAAAAAAAAAGGAGAATTTATATAAAACCCCTTAATTTTTTCACACAGTCTAAAATTTGTGCATCTATCTTTACTACTTTAAGATGGCGGTTTCAAATTGAAATTTCAATCTATCGAGATGCATAGCAAAAAATATTCTCATATAAATTTTAAAAATAATTAAGATTTAAACATTTTCGTTGATAATTGCCCAAGTCATCTCAAATTTCAACAGAATAGCGATAACAAACCTTTAAAATATTACTATTCCAACCAAAATTCTTTAACGATCATTTTATATCATACTACAAACAAGATATGTATCAAACTACGGACGGTAGATTACCAGCTTCATTAAAATATTAAAAAAAGACAAAAGAGACTCTTCTCCATTGAAAACTCATTTGATTTGTAACTTTTCCATCTTGATGAGGATCCTTTCATTTTCCCTTGGTGAAGATTCCAACTTAAAGATGAGCTTATCTCCCTCCTTCAAATCGTTATCACGATCAACATTTCGCCATCCTCTGATCTTAAAGACGAACTTAGCTCCCTCCTTGTAAGGTGTGAGGCCCACAACCCAAGTTTGGCCCTTTGAATTCTGGATATTTACCTCTTTAGTATTCTCTGTGTTGCCACTGCAATTTATAAATTCAAATGGAAGCCTCTGCATAAATTTAATAGTTTATGCATCAGAGTATCCTGGAGACTGATGAAAAAAGAAATAGAAACAAGAAAAATAGAAATTGTAGATAGAGAAATAGCACTCATTTCCAAAATTAACGGCCACTCATTTAAGGTTTTGCAACTTTGGAGTAATCCCAAAACATGATTTATCTTTTGTTTTAGTAGGTTAATAAATAGCAAATGCTAGGAAAATTAACTCCTTTTTTTAGATTTTGCTCTTTACTTTATGCTTCAGAATGTTAGAATAACCATATATATAACTCAAATATCCTATTACTATATTATATAGCATATGAGAGTAATATTTATGATGGTTATTCTCATAAAGTTTTGAATGGTTGTCCACGTTTAGTTATGGATGGTTATCATGATAACATCAGGTAGTTTTGAAAACTATATAAAGAGAGTTCTTCCTTACACAATGAACAAGAGAAAACACAAATACAACTTGTGAAATAAAGATATTGTGTGTTCTTCCCATCGGGATGCTCTACGGTATTGGAGTAGGAAAGAAAGATCATTGGATCTTAGTTATTCCTATTCTACAACACATTGTTCAAGGTAAGTTTCTCGTATGTCATGTGCGTGAGATGATTAAGTCGTTAATCATGCCGTATAGATTAAGAATATGTATATCATTTTTTTACAATTGGTATCAGAGTTATGGTTTTTCATGATTAATGATCATGACTTTTATTTATGATTGATATAGAATGGAAAATTAAACAACCCAAACAATTAACATGGATCATTTTTTCTTGTTAAGCCTATGTGATAATGTTGTTTGAAACTTGTATATATTGCTGGCAAGGAAAAGATGGCTCTACTCCTTGATTGTTGGTGTCGACCACTTTCTTGAGAGATTAGCGTTATAAAACCTTACATAATATTTTTTACGATCTACTCTATTTGAGACTGGTTTTTTATTCTCTACTCATGATGAGACTGGCCTACAATTAATTCATTAAGTTATTTGATCTTTATGTATATTCAAATTGTTTGGCATCATCGTTCATTTTCTTGATCAATGTTGACTTGTGGTTTAAAACATTTTATGAATTAAAGGTAAAGTTGATTTATCTTTATAGATAAAATCTATTATTTAGTCAATTTTCGGATCTAAATTATTTAGGCAAATTGCTAGACCGTTTTGCAAATATTTAGACTTTCTCTGCAAATGTCTGGACTGTTTTGCAATTATTCAAAATTTTTTTCTCTAATTACAGAATATAATTTTCGTAATTATTTGGATCTGTTTGCAGAAAAATCTGAATAGAAATTGAATTCAGGAGTCTTACTGCAAATGTTGCAGTAAATTTCAATATTTATAAATTTGTCCAGAATATTCATTTTGGGGCTGTTTTGTAACAGCCTAAATTCATTCTACAGGATTATTGTTTTATGCATATTTTTAGTAGTTCTTTCAGATGAAAATAATTCATATAACTTATTTATTATGTTATGATAGTGTTAGAGTTATCTTATATGAATATTATATGGATTATACATGATGTTTGGTGAATTTTATGAATTACAAATTAAATTTACCCATACATTATTATGTATATCTTAAAGTAACAATATCTTTTGATATACTTGTTCGTTTTTTATGATCCAACATTCGTTGGAAATCATTTCTCATGCTAAACACATATTGTCGATTTATACTATCATGTACCAAGTATAAATATTGTGTTTATGGACATATGTTGTTTCATCATATATATTTAAAATGATGGATAAAAGTTTAGATGTCGTTCACAACTAAATTATCTTATGAGTTAGGAATAGGCACATCATCCTAATTCATGTGATATTAGTATATTATGGTTTTTTTTCACATATAGTTGTTATTGTATTTACATGACATCAAATATTGCAATTATTTTTATTTAGATAATTACTTTGCCTCACAGGAAAATGATTATTTATATGATTCAATTGGAATAAAATAGCTTAAAGAAATATTAGAATAGATATTTCTTATGTCCACAGAAAAGAAAATGTCTATCTAATATTAAATTGCTAGTTTTATTATACATTTTTTCGATTTATTTTAATTGGATTAAGATGGCTTAAAAAATATTAGAATAGATATTTCTTATATCCACAGAAAAGAAATTGTCTATCTGATATTACATTGCTGGTTTTATTATACATTTTTTTCGATTTATTTTAATTGGATTAAGATGGCTTAAAAAATATTAGAATAGATATTTCTTATGCCCAAAAGAGAAGAGATTTCTATTTTGATATTAAATTGCTAATCTTAATATTTTGTAATTGGTAAATTCAAGAATTTCGCAATCTCTATCCATAAGAACCTTGAATTTACTAATAAAAGTAGACATTGGTCTATTTTAATATATATAGGATATCATAGCAATGATGCATATATTTACTTGATTATAAAATTATACTTAGTTATGTTTCTTGCATATGTATCCAATGATAAAATTTAAGACTTTTGAGTTCAGTGGGAGTAAATTTTCTCGTACGTAAAATTTGAGAAATTATTTTACCTTCTTAAGGACATAAATGATAAAGGTCAATGAAAATTTAGTTTGTTCAAAATATGAATATTTGGATGCGACATTGAAAATAAAGATATTCTTAATTCTAAGAAAAATAAAATGAGCTTATAAAAGATTTAATTATAACGACTCATGATTAAGAATGTATGTTTAAAGGTATATAATGGAATACATTTATATATCGGTATGATGCTTTCACAACTGTTATGGTTGAGAAAATTGTCATAAGGCTTAAAGAGATTGACATATATTAAAAACTTTATCATCCACTATGCCAAATCTTAGTTTTTCTAACAACAGTATATAAAAAGTAGATTAGATTATAGAGCAGTTTAGTTTTTAGCACATAAAGATAGAGTGCATAATTATTGACCTATTGGCTAAAGTATAATGTGTCATTTTATTTACGGGTCATGCAAGAAATAGGAGACTCATAAGGATTCAAGTGTTGTGTACCATTTTTGTAAAATCTATATATAGTTTTATGTCTAGACATTTGGATGTTGTTAGTGATATTATACATGACGAATAAAGTGTGCACATTATTCTTAGGTCATGTGATATTTTTCTTTTGAAGCAATTTAAAGTTGGACTCTAAATAATTATAATAATTATTCGTAAGGATATTTGTATATGCATATGAAGTTTCTTAAAATTAAATTAATTGCTCATTAATGCGTAACTATTTAATTGGCCATAAAGTATAGTTACAAAGATGTTAAAAGATTAAGATATTAATATGATAATTTGAATCAAATGGGAGAATGTTAGAATAGCCATATATGACTCAAATATCCTATTACTATATCATATAACATATGAGAGTAATATTTGTTGTGTTTATTCTCAAGAAGTTTTGAATGGTTATCCACGTTTAGTTATGAGTGGTTACCATGGAATCACCGGATAGTTTTTAAAACTACCATAACTCTCTTGATGGAAGTGTTATATAAAGAGATTTCTTACCTACATGATGAACAAGAGAAGACACAAATACGACTTGTGAAATAAAGATAGTTATGTGTTCTTCACATCGGGATGCTCTACAGTATTGGAGCAGGAAAGAAAAAACAATGGGTCTTATTTATTCTTATTTTACAACACATTGTTCAAAATAAGTTTCTCGTATGTCATATATGTGAGATGATCAAGTCGGTAATCATGCCTATAGATTAAGAATAGATTTATCAATTTCTTACATAAAACAATTAATTTATTATGTTTTACCACTTTGCTATTTGAGAAAACATCTTTTATTTTCTGGCATTTTACAGCAAAATATCACAAGACCTAAGACAGCTGCATGACCTTAAAAAAACAATGATTGTTTTTGATGAATTTGGAAAGGGCTAATTATCCCATATTTTTTAAATAGAAAAAACAACGAACTTTTAAAATGATGCTATATACAAGATGGATAAAAGTACCATTTGCTGAGACATGTAAGCTTTATATGTGACCTCAAAACTTTTACCACAAGCTTCGGCCTTCTTTCTCTTTTTCTTCGATGTCGAATTCTCGTCATTTTCATCTAATCCATCCGAATATGTATCAAAATTTAATCAAAAGTTAAAACCCATAAAATAAAAAATTAAAATCAAACAGCTAGCAGCAACAAAATTAATAAAATTTAAAGCCTACTAGAGTCTTGATGAATCTCCACGGATGAATCATTGGTTTCTTTCTTCTTCAAAGAGCTTGTAAAGGCAAAGTGGTTAGTTTTCTCACAAGTGCTTAGATCAAAAGCTCTGAAATTAAACACCATATTGCCTTTGTATTTGAAAACCAGAAGATGCCCAATTTGCAATTCATTGGCTAATGCAAAATTATACCACCCATCTCCACTCATGTACATAACTTTGTTTTCAATGTGAAGATCAACATGCCATATCTTGCCATTGTGGCTCACTATTGTGGCCTTTTCTCTTCTCTTGATATTGCTGATTTGCTCAGCAAATGCTTCAGGAATTGACTGCAAATCATTATAAGACATAAATAGGAAAGAAAGATAAAATATGAATATATAATCTTATATACTGATGCATCAAAACCTTGAAGTTGCGAGGACCATTAAACGATAGTTATATTCAACACACGCCATGCACGTGCTAATGCGTTATTCACCATGTATGTACAAATGGTATAAAGTAATCAAAGCTGCTTTTAAATATCTTAGGAGATATTTTTTTTAGGATTTGAATACAAATATTTCTCCACACAGACTCGGATCGGAATTTCAATTTGACCTTCTCCTCTTAAGAATTAAAATAGTAATAATATTTTCATACTTAGGCCCTGTTTGGTAATGGAGTTAACTTCTCTAAACCGTGGTTTCATAAACTTAGAAAGGCTAAATCTTAAGATCCTAAATTTTTCCTGTTTTGAACACATTTTGGAGTTGAGATAACTATAGTTATCTCACCTTTGAAAGTGACAAAACCGCCGTTATCTAAACTCCAATCAGATCAAAGCTCCATTTTTGGAGTTTGAGCCTTGCAAATTACAGTTTGCATCTCTCTGCCTCCACTTAAAAATAAACCATGGTTATCTAATCTCTTCCATTCCCAAACAGGTCCTTGACATGTCCAAATCTTACTGTGAGTACAAAATTTAAGCTATTAATTATACGGGTATGTATTTTGTTTTATCAAATATGATTCTTTAAATGAACTTCCAGTGAAAAATAAATCTGTACTGTTCTAGTACCATCTTAAATTATACATCATAAGGATACCAAACTCAAAACTAATTTTGCTTGTGGGTAGAGAAAAAGAGAGTACCAATTTGGTAGAAAAATCAGGTAGCAGGACTCTGAAAAAACGTAGGCCAGGGCTTTGCTCATCATCATCCTTCATCCTTCATGAAAACCCTTTGAAGATAATTGTAATTGTGATAGAAGTACACAAACTAACTAAAATCTAAGTGGGAGAATAAAATTTACTAGTGGAAGCATTGAGAATATTTATATAGGCTCGCGGGGGGGGGGGGGGGGTATGAGCTCAACGTTTCAACTTCCTGGACTTAATTATTCATGCAGTAACTTTTATTACTCAACGTTTCAACTTCCTGGACTTAATTTTTCATGCAGTAACTTTTATTACTCAACGTTTCAACTTCCTGGACTTAATTTTTCATGCAGTAACTTTTATTACTCACCCTTTGTTATTGAGATCCTGACTTTTCAACTCCCCATATTAATAATAATTACGATATTTATAACAGGTATATATGGTTTGTGTGAAAAAATAAAAGGCAGTTACTTTCCTCATTACTTGTTTAATAAGATTTTCCTGATTTTAGCATCCATTTCATCCATTCAACCCCAACAAATTCATTGATCTTCTTAACAAACTAAACATAACTAAGCACACAAAATCAAATTGCTTGGTCGCAATCCTTTTGCCTTGAATTCTTTTCCGTCCCCGTTCTTGTTAATCTTGACCGTATCAAGGTGTGCGGTTCCATACGCTTTTTTGAAGCGTATTGCTATGTTTATCGCCATAGATCAGAAGTTTTTGGCCTGACCATGGCTCGAAGCCAACTTAAGGGTCATCTTAAATTGCCGAACATGCTAGCCTGATGAGTACCCTGAATGGTTTTATGGGAGGCATAAAATGAATTGGAAAAAAAATTAAAGCCATAGCAAAAAGAAACGGTGCGCTAAGATCATTTGTGCTAGACGTGCAAATAAAATTCGGATAGATCTTTCCCTGAAACAGAATATGAACTTAAAAGAGTTGAAATAACCTATTCTGCCAGAAGAAAATGACATCATGATTTGAATTTCATCTTGTTTTTCATGGTATCAAAAGTTAACTGCTCTTCTCATGCTATTCTTTCTATCAACCTCCATAATTTCACCTCCATTAAAATAAAAAAAATTCATATAAGCCCTCTAAAACATTTGTATTTGAAAAATGGCCCTTAAAACTTCATATTTTTAAATACAACGCCGAGCTCTTAATTAAACTAAATTGGTCCATATGCTTAATTATCATCCATAATTACGTTAGAAATCTTGGTTAAAATGCTAAAATGACAAATTTGTCATTCCAATAACTTTATATTTACATTAGAAAAAGAGAGAGAGAGATTATTAAGTAATATTGATGTTATATAAGACATTTTATCTCCCAAAAAATTAAAAAGAAAAATGCAGAAAAAATTGTGTCTGATGGGAATCAAAGAGAGAGATTATTTAGTAATATTGATATTATATAAGACTCTTTTCTTGTTTATTAATAGAAAATATCCGTACAGAGATTTCAGAGTCATTACATTGGTTCTCTAAAAGAGACTCAAGTCCAATCCGCACTTGTAAAGTGCGGATTAATACTTGGGCTCTTCCAGAGTCTCTTGTAGAACCCACACTTTGCAAGTGTGGCTTAAAACTTGTCGTAAGTGCCAACTGTCAATCTTACGTGGCACCTGCGTGTCATTAATTTGACTCAAATATATTAATCTTCTAAATAGTTTTGAAAGTAGCCTAAATTTCTAATTAGTACTAAATCCCAAATTTTGTATAGAGTCAGCTATTTGGGCACTTTCTCACTCACTTTCTATTTTGTTTTTTGCTTTTTGCTTTTTGCTTTTGGTTTTGTAATTTTTTTATGTATGGGTACTATATGAAAAGCATACCGGATGTAAATTTATGTCGAATCTATCCGTGCACCGTAGATAAGAGCCACCAACCCGCCAATCCATACGGAGTGTAACCGAATGATAAGCCACATCTTTTTCCTACCGCACCACATATAAGGGTTGCCCCTACGGATTTATCCGTAGGAGCAAACCACTGCCCCTACGGATATGTCCGTAAGGACAAGAAAATACCCTGTAGGTGCAAACGCCGTAGATGCAAGTCGCACCTTGAACATGTCCCTACGGTCAAAAACTTGCCCCTACGGAGTAATGTGTGGGTCCAGTTGTCCCTACGGATTAGGCTGTAGGGACAAAAATTTATTTAATTTATGATTTTATAAAATAAATTAGGTGTCCCTACGGACTTATCCGTAGGGCCAAGTAGTTTCCCCTACGGATAAGTGCGTAGATATAAATCTGTAGGGACAAAATATCAGGTATCCTGATATTTTGTCCCTACGAATACCTGTGTAGGGGCAAGTGTAACCCCTAATACTGAGATCATAGGGGCAAAATATCAGATATTCTGATATTTTGCCCCTACGGATAAATCTGTAGGTACATTGTTGGGCCCTACGGATTAATCCGTAGGGGCAATGGTGGGCCCTACGGTGAAATCCGTATGTACATATTATCATTTTTTTTTAAAAAAAAGGGCTGCCTAATTTTTTCTCGCCCTGTGCACAATAATATATACATCATATATAAAATTAATCATCACGCAGAACATATATCGCAGTATTCATAATCACATCTCACGCATAATATACAAAAGAAATCAACAAGCAGAATATGATATCAATATAAACACGCAAACACCACCAATATCAATATCGTCCAAAATATAGTATAATATGTATCATATAAATAAATACATGTTTAAAATATAAGAATCAAAAAGCTACCCAAGTTCGGTCCAGCTCCACCTCTGATAAACGCCAGAATCTGGCGCGCCTGCTCCTCGGATATATCCTGAGTCAATAAATCATGCAATGCGGAGCGTGCAGGAGTCTGAGCGGGCTGTGGAGCTGTAGGAGTGGTCTGCGCAGCCGCCGTCGAGGTAGTGGCTTGCGGAGCCGCGGCTGTGGGAGTCTGAGCGGGCAGTGGAGCTATAGGAGCTGTCTGCGGAACCGCAGCCGATGTAGTGGCTTGCGGAGCTGCAGCCGAAGTAGATGCATGTGGAGGCTCGGCCGATGTACCCTGTCGCGTCTGGACCTACGTGTGTAATAAGCGAGTAAGAACTGTGTATTATTCGAATTCGTATCATTATCAAGTTATTTCGAAACCCCAATTTATGTATACTTAGGGACTTAGGCCTCGTTTGGATATCTAGTTTGGAAAACCGTAGTTTATTTTAATTAGATATGTATGTATGATTAATCAAAGCTAAGTCTACAACCAAATAAGCTCAGGCTACGTACTAATATTGGATATGTTGCTATCTATAATATGACATAATATTTTACTATTAAGTAGTATACATACCAACATCTCCTTCAACTCCTGAACGGTGGCCTTCAAGCTCTACAGTTCCTGCTGGAAACGTCGCTCACTGGAGACGGAGGAAGTAACCGCCGGGGTGGAGTCCAACCTCATATAGGCCATGCTAGGGACCAGTCCCCGGCCTCTCTCCCAACCTCCGTGGTGCCTTCCGTGTGTGGCGTCCAGGACTGGGGTCAGCAGTATCGGATCGTTCTGTCCAGTAAAATCGATCCCCGATGTCTCGGCCTGCTCAACCACCCGCTCTTACACCCACATTAACCAGTAAAATATAAGTATATCATTTAAATTTGAACCTTTCAAAACTAAAATTTCAAATAGGGGTTGAATAAATATTAACACTTACGTAATACTCTTGGGTAGCGGCTCGGGGTATCAAAGCTCGCCCATGGTGGGATCTGTCGAGGTGTCGTGGACGGCAAGATATGCGGACAGCACGCTCGGTGTACCACCTTGCGCCAGGGTTTGAGCTCTCTGCAATATTAGAAAATAACTCTTAATATTAGATATATTAGAAAATAACTCTTAATATTGCATTATATCACAAAGGCCGGTCTATTGTAATTTACCGATAACTCTATGACACGAGTAATATTCCTCGAGCCACCTGTATAAGTGGGGCGACCCCTCTTCGCCGACTTCTTATTCTCTATATTTTGAGCGGCCTGTTTCTGCACAACACGTTCACATTTAGTTTTCTAATTAAGAAACACAAAAAAATAAATTATATACTAAACAATGAATTACATTTAAAATACATACCTGTTTGCGTTGAGAGTCGAAATATTCGCACAATAGAGGCCATGTCTCTACGTCGACTCTCGCAAAGACCGGAGTAGATAGGAGGGCCGCTCTCTCTGCCTCGGGGGTCGCCATCCACAGGGAGTAGCAGTCGGCCTTCAGCTCATTCATGTTGTATCGGACCTTGGTCTGCATGTTCTTTAGGCCATTGTACAGAGCATGAAGATCGAGCACCCTCCCAGGGTGATCAGGGTCAGGTACATGCTGAAAATCGTAATCCAACTGAAAATACAAAAAAACATTGTTATTAGATTGCAAGTGTTAATAATAAATATATTGGATAAATCAAATGAAAATATATATTAATACCCGAGCATGATCCCAGAAGAGGGTGAATGAGCACCGGTGCTGGTCGCCCCACTCAACGTGAAGTGGATAGTTCTTCACGAGCCAGCTCTCATCCCCCATATACCGGCCGAATCTCTCGGCATGATCGCCGGTATAGCGATAATCAGGGGTAAAAAAGAGGGGGAATGTTGCCTCCCCCCTAGCTCTGTCAGGCCTCAGCCTGTGGGACTGATTCGGGCCTCGAGTTCCCCTCTGGGGATAGGGAGGCCTTGCGTCTGCAAGAAATATCAAGACAATCAATATTAAGACAAAGTTGTATTAAGAAATCAAGGTTAAACGAAAATTGAAGTGTGATATATACCTCCGGTGACTAAAGCACGAGCCTGCGCCCGGGCAGCAGCACGAGCGGGACGATAGTTCCTCCGGTGAGGAACAGCCGGTGTCCCGGATGCGGACGCATCCCCTCCAACTAGAAAATAAACATTGACGCTAAATTTCCATGAAGTTCATATTTATTCTTTAGAGGATATGTAAAATGAATAAATATTTTATATTTATTCATACTAACCTACAGACTGAGCGGAGGGTACGGAAGTGGCGGGAGTGGCCCCTGCGTCAAATGTGGACGCACCATCTATAATTAGACAATTAAAAATAGATTATATAAGTAATTGCAAAAAGAATATGTAGATCAATAATATAACATTCTAAATCAATATGCATGCACTATAGGATATATAAACATACCCGCAGGTGCGGTGGTGGCACCACCTACAGCTAGACAATAAAAAAAATGATTATCTAAGTAAGAGCAAAAGGAATGTGTGTATAATTATGATATAGCATTCTAAATCAATATACATGCACTATATGATATATAAACATAACTGGAGGTACGGGAGTGGCCTCTGTCCCTGATGTGGACGCATCACCAACAGCTAGACAATCAAACATTGACAATATAAGTAATTTTGACATGAACATGCATTAATATCTATAATATTACATTCAAAATGGATATGCGTGCAATATACCTAGAGGTGTGGCAAAGTCCACACGGAAGGAGGCATCCGAAGGGGTCTCCGATCTGGGTGCAAGACCGGCCCTCTGAAGCTCCTTACGCAGCTCTCCGGGCGGCAGAACCGTTCTGCCTCTGCCTCTGCCTCTGCCGGTGTCGCAGCTGGAGCTCCTGCCGCCCCTCGCTTCTCCCGTCATCGTCATCAAATCTAGATAAACGGTTCGTGGACGCATTAGACAATCGTTACAAGTATTGACTATATATGTATAGATCGTAAAATGTGAAGTAATAATATAACATTACTGATAACCTTTTTCGTTTCGTAGGCGCATTAGACATATCTACTTGGATTTCATCATCGATATCATTTCTAACCCACGTAACTTCATGATCGGCCCAAGACAACCCGTCTTTCGAAACAGACGGTCGGAGCACTCTAAGCCTTCTCTCTTCTATATCCTCATCGCTGTCCTCGAATTCTGGAACATCGTAGACATCCCTAGGTTTCCAACGGTATACGACACTCCATCCCAGATACTTCAAACACTGTGAGTAGTATACTTGGAACGCTTGGTTCGGAAAGATAAACGGATCTTTCTGACCGTAAAATCGAAGTGTGTTCATACTGGTCAATCCATATTCATCTTTCTAAGTCCCAAGATTGCTTCTCCATTTATCCGTATCGGTTCGCGTATCTTACCAAGCACACTGGAATATATAAAAGGGTTCCGATCGTCCGGGATAGTGGATGCCGAGTATACAATTTAAGTACCCATAATAAATCACACCGTCCGATCCTACCGTCGCAATCCCACTATTCTGAGTGGTTCTTGATGTTTCTATGTCCTTAACTTCGAATTTGTATCCAAAGACGCCGAATCCTTTATAATATGCAACCTCCATACTAGGAAATTGAGCTAAACATCTTGAATCACTCTCAAATGATGTAGACAAGTTCGGATTGTGGATCTAACAAAACAAATTTTATGACAAATACATAACGATATAAGTTTAGATTAAAACTGATAGCAATAACATGTTATTCGAATAACTTACATGATCTGTGACCCAATCGCAAAAATTATCCTGATGATATTTTTCCAATCGTTCATCGTTCCAATCAGGATGCCCCTCACGTACCTCGTTAAAATGAATCATGTTTCCGAAAAATAAGGGTGACATTAATATTATATCATTTCATACACACAAACACAGACATAATTGTTCCCCTCCGAATGACACGGCGGAGACGCGATGGGCGTCTACGCCTGAGATTCGGGGCAGATGCTATTTGGTTTTATCCGTCCACCTTTCCGAAGATGCCAAGTTGATTTATGGCACCGTATATCGAAGGTTTAGATGGATGCGGCCGATGTAGCAGACTTCGTTAGATTCCCCCTCGCTTGAGGGGTTTTTGATTGTGGGGACGCTCTTCCCTACAGGCGCAAGCCCCTGCAGTTAATTACGCTACCGCGTCGCGGTAACCACTTTCTCCTTCTCTAGATGGTCACTTCGTGTCGGGGGTGTTTGTTTTGTTTATGGTTGCCCGTGGATTGTATACGGATACTAATTTATGTTGTCGCCCGTAGGACGTGGATTAGTCCAAATCCGTATTTTCTTAGATTTGGGTTTGGAGTTTTGGTTTGAGGATACGTTAGCCATATTTGAGACTAAGATCAACTCAAACGTTTGTTAAGGATACGTTAGTTTAATTTGAGACTAAGATCAACTTAACAGGATCGTTTAGATCCGACAAAAGAGCATTTGGGCTCTATTGTTGTCACGCCCCGCTTCCCAGAGTACGCTAGATTGGGCATGTGATATAGCCAACCATACTACCTGTGGGTAGGAAGTATCCATCCACAGTCACATTACGGCTGTAGAGATATCAAGAACAAGATAAAACTATCTAAAACATGTCCATAATCCAGAATAACAGGAGTCAATAATAAATAAATGCGGAAGCAAATGATCCAATACAAATAACTGAAAAGTGTGTCCCATAATGCGGGCTCACATCAGGAAATAAATGCAGGAAATAAAACTAACTACTACTGAACTCACAGCTCAGCCTGCTGGCTGAAGTACTCCTGCTCGGACTGCAACAGCGGTACGGAATCTGGGCCATGCAAAACCCAGACGTCAGCGCGTCATGTCATCAAGTAATATAATATGAACAGTGTAACAGGCAATGCAAAATAAACATGAATAAAACGAGAGTAGCAAATAATGTGAATCAAGCAGTGCAGGGTAGTGTGCAGTGGGTAACTAAACTGTTCTATCAGGTTTTCTATTCTAAAGTCTTTGAAATCAAATTGATGAATCGTCGATGTAACTCAACAGTATCCCGTGCGTGCCCCGGACCACGGTCAAGATTCTCGGGGCTGAATCCGAGACGTGCCGCTAGGCAGTAACAAGTAGCAGGATGGGTGAGTGATGTCAGCATCATCACTCCGGGGCTAGCCTAGCCCGTAAGACTGATCAGAACAGGTATCGAACTGTTGAGTTACAAGTCGGTTTCACCTTTGATTTCCCAATACCCCCAAGTTATGTATGTCAGGTCAGGTATTCCGTAATCAAGAACTAATTCCAACACAGGATCAGGTAAAAGCAGGTTTGTCTGGATAGACAACAGGAACGGTCCATGAGGACTACATGTCAGGTTTGTTGGCATTAGGCACGAGATCAGGTAACAGGTCGGGTCATGGTACATCAGGTCAAGTCAATAGTAAATGGTATAATACCATGTGTGACAATGTCAATCAAGATGTAACGATATCGTGGGTGTGCTCACAAACAGATATATAAGCAGCATCATGTTCAAATCAACACGTTAAACAATAATCTGATTTATTATCTAGCTGTACCATTTTCAATTGTGTTAAATAAATAGTGTCAATATCATGTGAATACAGGACGGTGAACGTAACTGCTGTAGTCAGGTTAATAATATATTGAGTGTTCCAAGAATGCCACGACGAGTATAATCTGTTTAAAGAATGCAATTGTAATTTAGCCGGTCATGCATATTTGTTAGACTAAACTGGAAATAAAGCATCATAGCAGTGAATCAAATGCAATCTATCATGTACGGGTTTATCAGGAAATAATTTATTTGACATGCTACTAGAGTTAAACATGAAGCAAGGTATGAAAGGTGATTTACTAAATAATATATCATTAAACTACACATGAATATTAAGGCAAGTTATAAAGTAGCAATAGCATGTAGCAAGTATCGAATACTTGCCTCGACGAAACGACGAACACGAGAACGGAGGCGCGAACCCACGCGACACGGTAACAGCAAGGGCTCGGGGGATCTGGACAGAGATGGATGCTTTCTCGGCAACCCGGCAGCGAGGCGATCGGTGCCGTCAAGATCACCGGCGGTTCAAGCCGCGACGGTGACGACAACGAGAAGGTTTCGGTGGAGGTGATCGGGGAAGGTGCAGAATCGGTCGGAAGAGGTGGTGCTGGCGTTCAGGGGGTTTGCTGGGAGGCGAGGAGACGACGGGTGGTCGGTGGTGATGGGTTTTCCGGCGAGGGTGAGGTTGCAGGCGATGGGTGGTTGGTTGGCGTCGGGAAGGTGCAGGGTGTGCCGGAAAGAAGAGAAGGAGGAGGTCTCGGGGTGAGGAGAACAGGCGAGGTGATGGTCGGCGGCGCAGGTGGTTGCCGGCGGCGACTTGGCGACTGCAGGGAAATTCATTGGTGGTCGCGGCTGCGCAGGGTGCTCGGGAGAGAGGAAATAGGGTCGGTTGTGGCGAGAAGGCGGAGGCGAGGGCAACGGTGGCGCTGGCGCCGGCGTCGGGGCTGCGGCGGCGACGGTGAAGGCGGCTAGGGTTAGTATAACACCTGAGCCCAATAATACTATTTCTGGTTCTAGTTGAGTGTTATACATTGCTCATTTCGATTATCCTGATGGTTTGGTGCTTATTGCTAAATTTTTAACCGGTTAAGTCATTTTGGCACATAACAAATTTTAACACCTAAAATGAAATTAAAAATATCCATGTTGGCCTACTCGTCGCCACTAGTCGCGTGGTAGCGTCCGCGTGTCGAGATTTCGTCCCGTTCGGCGGAACGGGCAAGTTTGGACGTCTACGTGCGCGTACAAGTGTCCGACTTGGGGGCATGCATTTTAATCATTAAACACCTCTTTTCAAAATTTGGAACCCGCTTAAAATCCTATTATTTGAATTTCAAATATTTGGGCGCAACCCGGGCGCGATTTGGAAATGTTTCATTTAGCGCCAAAATACCCATTTAATTTAATATTCTAAAACTATATTATATATATATAATACCTTACTCAGTTAAGATTTTAACCACTTAATATTGGCAAATCCCTTTTTAATCCCTTTCCTTTCTCTCGCTGGCCAATCACGGGGGGGGAGGGGGGGGCGGGTTAAACCCCCGTGGGCCCCGCCTCCTTTCCCTCTCTCTCCGCCTCTCTCTATCTCTCTCTAATTTCTCCTTCTCTCTCTCTCTCTCTCTCAAAAATCTTCTCTCTCTCCTCATCAGATCTCTCTCTCCCTCTATATTATTTTCCTCACGTCCTCAAGCTTCACACGAGAACCCACCGCGAGAACCTCCAAGCCCTAACCCTAGCCTCCTCGTGCTTGCGCCGCCGACCTCCCCGCGACCTCGCCGTCGTCGTCATCGCCTCCTCAGCCTAGCCGCACCCTCCTACCTCCTTCCTCCGTCTCTTTCCGCGCCTGCACCCAACCCCGATGCCATCACCAACCACAGACCTCGCCGTCGCCGCCGCCTCCCATCGCCGACGACACCAGAACCCTCCTCCCTTCACCCTCGTCCCGACCTCGTCGTCGCCTTCCTCCTCCCCTCGTCGGGCCACCAGAACCCGAGCCCTAACCCTAGCACCAACCCCCGGGTCGCCGGAAAACGTGCCGTCGACCCTCGTCGACGTCACCCGCGCCACCTCCTCTTCCCTGCGACCAGAACCCGATCCTTACCTCCCCTCTTCGCACAGCACCACCCTCTTTCCAGCGAACAAGGAAACTCCAGCCCTCGCCGCATCTCCTGTTCGCCCCCGGTGCGCCCATCGCCGTCGGGCCCGTCGTAGTTGCCCCTGGTTCTACCCTGTAAGCATCCCTTTAGCTTTCCATTCATGTTTAATCCCTCGCTGGTCCTTGTTGCGATTATCGTGTTTGCTAACTTCGTTGCTTTGACTTTTGCCGGATTCCGACCGTGCCGTCGTTTGGACCCGACGCTCCAGCGAAGTACCCTGGTCCGTGTGGTTCCGCTGTTCACTGTTGGGACTCGACCCGTAGCCCGTGCACCCGTCTCGTGTTTTCTGCCGACTTTGCATCCGTGCTTTCCGGTTTGCGAAACCGTCGAGGCAAGATTTCTTGCTACATGCTACGTTTAACTAATTAAATGTTTGACTCACAAACTTGCTATATTAACTAAGTATTGCTACTTGTCTCATTGGACGAAATATGATGTATATTATAATACTGCCACCTAAATCGTATTTTGCCACCGTAACCTTAATAACAACTACCTGCTAATCATTTTACTATTTAGAGGATAATAGCCGCACACTTATATCTTTATTGCCTGCTGTTATTAATATTGCGCTACACTGTAATTTTTGCACCCCAAGGGTGCTCGAACCTGTGAATAAGAGAATACAAAGCATCACTGTGTTTACATGGAATAATGTTGTTATTTGCTGTTCCTGCTGTTGTTCCTTATTCGTTACTATACCTGTTATCAGCATACATTTGATTGCATTACATATTGACCGAGCTTGATACACCTGACACATGTACTGATACACCGGACATGACACCCTGTACATATCAACTCAACCTGTTGAAACGTGACCTGGCCTGTTACCTGATTTCATGCCTAATGCCGACAAACCTGACCATTCCTGCTGTCTATCCAGACAGACCTACTTTTACCTGATTTTGTGTTGGCATTAGTCCCTGACTACTGAATACCTGACCTGACATACATAGCTTGGGGGTATGGGGAAATCAAAGGTGAAACCGACTTGTAACTCAACAGTTCGATACTTGTTCTGATCAGTCTTACGGGCTTGGCCTGCCCCGGAGTGATGATGCTGACATCACTCATCCATCCTACTATCTATTACTGCTTAGCGGCACGTCTCGGATTCAGCCCCGAGAACCTTGACCATGGTCCCAGGCACGCAGGGATACTATTGAGTTACATCGACGATTCATCAGTTGATTTCAAAGACTATAGAGTAGAAACCTGACAGGACAGTTTAGTCACCATTGCACATTACCCTGCTCTGTTATTTCTTAGTACTGCTTTATTCATGTTCATACCTGCATTGCTTATTACCATGTTTATATTATATAATTTGGTTGACATGACGCGCTGACGTCTGGGTTTTGCATCGCCCAGATTCCTTACCACTATCGACCACCGAGCAGGAGTACGTCAGCCAGCAGGCTGAACTGTGAGTTCTTTAGGGTTTAGTTTATTTATTTCCATTCCATTTCTAGATGTGAGCCCGCATTATGGGACGTACTGTTTATTTATTGTATTGGATCATTTGCTTCCGCACTCATTGTTTATTGATTCTTGTTATTATGGATTTGGACATGTATTAGATTAGTATATTATTTTGTTCTTGATATCTCTACAACCGTAATGTGACTGTGGATGGATATTTCCTACCCACAGGTAGCATGGTTGGCTATGTCACGTGCCCAATCTTGCGTACTCTGGGAAGCGGGGCGTGACATGGTTCTTTTGGTATCAGAGACATAGGATAGTCGGGTTGATTCTTTTGTAGTTGGGTATTGTACCCAATACACGAATCACAATACCCGTAATTAGAAAACATGTCCTGCCACCTTGACCGTTTTACCATCCTTGAATCATTCTTCCGGATCATGTCGACATGCAAACTTACTTTGCGTTTGTCAACTCGAAAACCTAATTTCTTGTTATCTCTAGGACTTAGGCGACTTGGGTGGAGTTAAGTAATTGCGGCTATGATACCGCGGCATAGCTACAATACAGTACTCTATTTAAGTATCTTGGAGTTCTAGCCTTGATCTATACTCAGAATCTATCATCATGCTAATGTTGGGTACTTTGATTTCCAGGAATATGGCCGGTAAGAATTTGAAGATGGACCAAAGACGTGCGGTCATAGCCGCCAGGCGTAGAGTGATAAGGGGATTGCTGGAGAATCTAAAGGAACAGACCGAGCTGGAACCGGCATTTGCACTGAACCAAACGTCTGTACGTAGAAGTATTCCGGTGAACAGGCGCAGCGTAGCACCAATGAAGAAAACAATTGTGGGTGATCGGAAAGAGAGCGTGATTTGTAACTACTGCCATGTACCCGAACATGTGTGAAAGGAGTGTCGTAAGAGGCTGGGACTCTGTTTTAGATGTGGAGCAGCAGATCACGCCGTTAATGCTTGTCCGTCGAAGCTTCGCACGAGAGATGATATACAGAAGCCTCCGCAGAGACCGTTCCAAGGGCAGAAACAGCTGACTCAAGGACCAAAGCAGGCTCGAGCTTTCACGTTGACAGCTGAGGAAGCCAAGGCATCAGGAGAAGTGGTTTCAGGTACTTTGCTCGTTCATGGTTTTCCTGCATTGGCATTATTTGATTCCGGAGCATCCCACTGTTTTATGTCATCCAAATTTATAACTACACACTCGATTACCTGCACGACCCTGTCTAGTTTTTGGGACATACACACTGGGAATGGGAAAATCATAGCTAGTAAGGAATGTAGAGAGTGTACAGTTGTTGTTTGCGGACGGGAGCTTTTTGCAGATTTCTTGGTGATAGATACGGGCAGTTACGAAGTAGTCTTGGGAATGGATTTTCTTGGCACTTTCCACGCACACATTGATTGTAGGGCAAGGAAAGTAATTTTCCAGATTCCCGGACACCCTGAGTTTACTTTCATTGGAGGAAGCAGCTCTGTCGGGCCAGTCGAGTTTAGGGCTAGGCCGACAAACAGTGTTCTTGCGACAATGGAAGCGGATAGTAATGAAGAGCCGGCAGTTGTTCGTGACTTTATGGCTGTGTTTGAAGATATATCAGGCTTACCGCCGAAGCGGGATGCGGAGTTTGCGATTGACCTTATTCCTGGTGCAGCGCCAGTATCAAAATCTTATTATCCGATGGCACCAGTGGAATTGGAAGAAGTTAAGAAACAAGTTGGTGAATTACTCGAGAAGGGTTGGATTCGAAGCAGCAACTCGCCTTGGGGAGCTCCAGTTCTTCTAGTAAAGAAGAAGGATGGCACGAGAAGGATGTGCAATGATTATCGAGAATTGAATCGGGTGACTATTAAGAACAAGTACCCGATCCCTCGCATTGGAGAACTTTTTGAGCAGCTTAGTGGCGCGAGGGTATTCTCGAAACTGGACTTGCGATTAGGATATCATCAGGTCCGAGTGAAAGCAGAAGACATTTGCAAAACGGCGTTTCAAACTCGATATGGACATTTCGAGTATCTAGTGATGCCCTTCAGAGTGACGAATGCGCCGGCAATATTCATGGATTTGATGAACCGGGTCTTTTCACCATTCTTAGACCAGTTTATTGTGGTATTCATGGACGACATTCTGGTCTACTCGAGGAGTTTGGAAGAGCTTGCTGAGCATTTGAAGATCGCACTGCAGACGCTGAGACAGGAGAAATTATTCGCAAAGATGAGTAGGTGCGAATTCTGGCCGGAAGAAGTGAAGTTTCTGGGGCATGTCGTGTCGGGCAATGGAATCGCCGTCGATCCCGAAAAGATTGCAGCAGTTCGAGATTGGCCTATTCCAAAGAGTGTTGCGGAGATAAGAAGTTTTCTTGGACTCGCCGGATACTACAGGAGATTTGTGGAGAACTTCGCTCGTTTGGCAGAGCCGTTAACCAAGCTTACGCGCAAGGAGGTACCGTTTGTTTGGACAGATGGATGTGCTTTGGCCTTCGAGACGTTGAAGCAAAAGTTGATAACTGCCCCTATCCTAACTGTACCAGATAATTCAGGAGGACTGGTGATACACAGCGACGCATCCGGAAAAGGATTGGGATGTGTTCTGATGCAGAATGGGAAAGTAGTCGCTTACGCATCGAGACAACTAAGACTCATGAGAAGAATTATCCGACTCACGACTTGGAGCTTGCAGCCATGATATTTGCCTTGAAGATTTGGAGACATTACCTTTTGGGCGAGAGGGTCGAAGTATGTGTTCACTCAGAAGGAGTTGAACATGAGGCAACGCAGATGGTTGGAGCTGATGGCCGACTACGACCTTGATCTTAAGTACCATCCGGGAAAAGTTAACGTCGTGCCAGATGCGCTAAGTCGGTTACCAGCAATTCAGATATTGACCGCACAAAGAGAGATCATTGCGGATTTTCAGAGATTTGACTTGGAAGTTGTGCTACCACATGCTACGGGACAGTTGATGCAGTTGCAAGTACAGTCGTCCTTGGTTGAGAAGATTAAAGCGGCGCAATCGCAGGATCCTAGGCTGCAAAGGTTTCGAGAGCAGGTTGAAGTCGGACTACGAACCGATTTACTGATCCATGAAGACGGTTCGCTGAGATATGGTAGCCGTGTGTGTGCCAAAAGGAGATGTGCGTGAAGAGCTTATGAAGGAGGCACACAGTTCAGCTTACTCTGTACATCCAGGAGGGACAAAGATGTACCGATATATTCGACAGCACTTCTGGTGGGAAGGTATGAAATGGGAAATTGCTCGCTTCGTGGCTAAGTGCTTGGTGTGTCAGCAAGTCAAGGCTGAACACCAAAGGGTTGCTGGTTTGTTGCAACCACTTCCGATTCCTCAGTGGAAGTGGGAACATATAACCATGGATTTCGTGACGGCTTTACCGCGGAGTCCAAAGGGCAACAATGCAGTATGGGTGATTGTCGATCGGTTGACCAAGGCGGCTCACTTTATTCCTTTTCGGGTTGGTCAATCGACGGAGACTTGGCAGAGCGATACATGCAGGAGATTGTCAGATTGCATGGAGTGCCGGTAAGCATCGTGTCCGATCGGGACACTCGGTTCTTGTCGCACTTTTGGAGGAGTTTACAAGAAAGTTTGGGGACTCGATTGAAGTTTAGCACAGCTTATCATCCTCAGACTGATGGACAATCGGAGAGAACGATCCAGACCCTTGAAGATATGTTGAGGGCTTGCATGTTGGACTTCAAAGGTTCTTGGGAGGATCATCTACACCTGGTGAAGTTTTCGTACAACAATAGCTTCCAAGCGACAATTCAGATGGCTCCGTTTGAAGCGTTGTATGGTCGTAAGTGCCGTTCACCGGTTTGTTGGGATGATGTTGGTGAACGAAGGTTACTAGGACCAGATTTGGTGGTACAGACAGTCGAGAAGGTGAATACAATCAGGAAGCATATGAAGGCAGCTCAAGACAGACAGAAAAGTTGGGCCGACACGTCAAGAAGACCTCTAGAGTTCGCCGTGGGTGATTTGGTATTCCTGAAGATATCACCGACTAGAGGGGTGATTCGCTTTGGAAGTCGGGGAAAGCTTAGTCCTCGATTCGTTGGACCCTTCGAGATATTGGAGCGTGTTGGAGAGGTAGCGTACCGTTTGGCGTTACCACAATCATTGGCAGGAGTGCACGATGTGTTTCATGTATCTCAATTACGGAGATATGTCCGAGATGAAACTCACGTCTTGGATCATTCGGAGTTGACTGTACGGGAGGACCTAACTTTTGAGGAGCGACCAGTTGAAATCAAGGATCGAAGAGAAAAGGTTCTTAAGAACAAGGTTATCCCTCTTGTGTTAGCTTCTTGGGGTAATCGATTGCATGAAGAAACCACTTGGGAGCGAGAAGACGAGATCCGGCAGAAATTTCCTCACCTTTTCCTGTAGTTAGCTATCTTGTATTCTTGGAATTTCGAGGACGAAATTCTTTTTGTAGTTGGGTATGATGTAACACCCGAGCCCAATAATACTATTTCTGGTTCTAGTTGAGTGTTATACATTGCTCATTTCGATTATCCTGATGGTTTGGTGCTTATTGCTAAATTTTTAACCGGTTAAGTCATTTTGGCACATAACAAATTTTAACACCTAAAATGAAATTAAAAATATCCATGTTGGCCTACTCGTCGCCACTAGTCGCGTGGTAGCGTCCGCGTGTCGAGATTTCGTCCCGTTCGGCGAAACGGGCAAGTTTGGACGTCTACGTGCGCGTACAAGTGTCCGACTTGGGGGCATGCATTTTAATCACTAAACACTTCTTTTCAAAATTTGGAACCCGCTTAAAATCCTATTATTTGAATTTCAAATATTTGGGCGCAACCCGGGCGCGATTTGGAAATGTTTCATTTAGCGCCAAAATACCCATTTAATTTAATATTCTAAAACTATATTATATATATATAATACCTTACTCAGTTAAGATTTTAACCACTTAATATTGGCAAATCCCTTTTTAATCCCTTTCCTTTCTCTCGCTGGCCAATCACGGGGGGGGGGGGGGGGGGGGTTAAACCCCCGTGGGCCCCGCCTCCTTTCCCTCTCTCTCTCTCCGCCTCTCTCTATCTCTCTCTAATTTCTCCTTCTCTCTCTCTCTCTCTCAAAAATCTTCTCTCTCTCCTCATCAGATCTCTCTCTCCCTCTATATTATTTTCCTCACGTCCTCAAGCTTCACACGAGAACCCACCGCGAGAACCTCCAAGCCCTAACCCTAGCCTCCTCGTGCTTGCGACGCCGACCTCCCCGCGACCTCGCCGTCGTCGTCATCGCCTCCTCAGCCTAGCCGCACCCTCCTACCTCCTTCCTCCGTCTCTTTCCGCGCCTGCACCCAACCCCGACGCCATCACCAGCCACAGACCTCACCGTCGCCGCCGCCTCCCATCGCCGACGACACCAGAACCCTCCTCCCTTCACCCTCGTCCCGACCTCGTCGTCGCCTTCCTCCTCCCCTCGCCGGGCCACCAGAACCCGAGCCCTAACCCTAGCACCAACCCCCGGGTCGCCGGAAAACGTGCCGTCGACCCTCGTCGACGTCACCCGCGCCACCTCCTCTTCCCTGCGACCAGAACCCGATCCTTACCTCCCCTCTTCGCACAGCACCACCCTCTTTCCAGCGAACAAGGAAACTCCAGCCCTCGCCGCATCTCCTGTTCGCCCCCGGCGCGCCCATCGCCGTCGGGCCCGTCGTAGTTGCCCCTGGTTCTTCCCTGTAAGCATCCCTTTAGCTTTCCATTCATGTTTAATCCCTCGCTGGTCCTTGTTGCGATTATCGTGTTTGCTAACTTCGTTGCTTTGACTTTTGCCGGATTCCGACCGTGCCGTCGTTTGGACCCGACGCTCCAGCGAAGTACCCTGGTCCGTGTGGTTCCGCTGTTCGCTGTTGGGACTCGACCCGTAGCCCGTGCACCCGTCTCGTGTTTTCTGCCGACTTTGCATCCGTGCTTTCCGGTTTGCGAAACCGTCGAGGCAAGATTTCTTGCTACATGCTACGTTTAACTAATTAAATGTTTGACTCACAAACTTGCTATATTAACTAAGTATTGCTACTTGTCTCATTGGACGAAATATGATGTACATTATAATACTGCCACCTAAATCGTATTTTGCCACCGTAACCTTAATAACAACTACCTGCTAATCATTTTACTATTTAGAGGATAATAGCCGCACACTTATATCTTTATTGCCTGCTGTTATTAATATTGCGCTACACTGTAATTTTTGCACCCCAAGGGTGCTCGAACCTGTGAATAAGAGAATACAAAGTATCACTGTGTTTACATGGAATAATGTTGTTATTTGCTGTTCCTGCTGTTGTTCCTTATTCGTTACTATACCTGTTATCAGCATACATTTGATTGCATTACATATTGACCGATCTTGATACACCTGACACATGTACTGATACACCGGACATGACACCCTGTACATATCAACTCAACCTGTTGAAACGTGACCTGGCCTGTTACCTGATTTCATGCCTAATGCCGACAAACCTGACCATTCCTGCTGTCTATCCAGACAGACCTACTTTTACCTGATTTTGTGTTGGCATTAGTCCCTGACTACTGAATACCTGACCTGACATACATAGCTTGGGGGTATGGGGAAATCAAAGGTGAAACCGACTTGTAACTCAACAGTTCGATACTTGTTCTGATCAGTCTTACGGGCTTGGCCTGCCCCGGAGTGATGATGCTGACATCACTCATCCATCCTACTACCTATTACTGCTTAGCGGCACGTCTCGGATTCAGCCCCGAGAACCTTGACCGTGGTCCCGGGCACGCACGGGATACTATTGAGTTACATCGACGATTCATCAATTGATTTCAAAGACTATAGAGTAGAAACCTGACAGGACAGTTTAGTCACCATTGCACATTACCCTGCTCTGTTATTTCTTAGTACTGCTTTATTCATGTTCATACCTGCATTGCTTATTACCATGTTTATATTATATAATTTGGTTGACATGACGCGCTGACGTCTGGGTTTTGCATGGCCCAGATTCCTTACCACTATCGACGACCGAGCAGGAGTACGTCAGCCAGCAGGCTGAACTGTGAGTTCTTTAGGGTTTAGTTTATTTATTTCCATTCCATTTCCAGATGTGAGCCCGTATTATGGGACGTACTGTTTATTTATTGTATTGGATCATTTGCTTCCGCACTCATTGTTTATTGATTCTTGTTATTATGGATTTGGAAATGTATTAGATTAGTATATTATTTTGTTCTTGATATCTCTACAACCGTAATGTGACTGTGGATGGATATTTCCTACCCACAGGTAGCATGGTTGGCTATGTCACGTGCCCAATCTTGCGTACTCTGGGAAGCGGGGCGTGACAGTTAGGGTTCGCGATGGGTTCTCGCGTGGGGCTGCTGTCTCGTGAAGAATGAAAAGGTGAGAGAATTTATATATATATATATATATATAGGGAGAGAGAGAAAGAGAGTTAGAGAGAGAGATAGAGAAAGGTAGAGAGAGAGAGACAGAGAAAGAGAGAGAAATGTATTGGAGGGGCCCACGGGAAAAATAGGCACTGCGATTGGCCAGGAAAGATTAAAGGAATATTTAAAAGATTTGTGAAAGTTAAATTAACAGTAATATATATATATGTAATGAAATATTATATGGTTTGAATATTTTATTAATTTGGGATTTTGGCGCTAAATGAAATATTTCCAAATCGCGCCCGGGTTGGGTCCAAAAATTTGAAATTTAAATAATAGGATTTTAAGCGGGTTCCAAACTTTAAAATGAGGTGTTTTATGATTAAAAAGCATACCCCCAAGTCGGCCACGTGTACGCGCGCGTAGTCGTCCAAACTCGCCCGTTTCACCGAACGGGACGAGAACTCGATGCACGGACGCTACCACGCGGCTAGGGGTGTTGAGTATGCCAAGATAGATATTTTTAATTTTATTTTAGGTGCTAAAATTTGTTATATGCAGAAATGACTTAGCCTGATAAAATTCCACGGTAAGTGTCAAACAGGCAAGCAAAATGAAATGAGTAATATCTAATGTTCAACTAGTAACAGAAAATAGTAATATTGGGCTCGGGTGTTACATTATACCCAACTACAAGAGAATTTCGTCCTCGAAATTCCAAGAATACAAGATAGAAAACTACAGAAAAAGGTGAGGAAACTTCTGCCGGATCTCATCTTCTCGTTCCCAAGTGGACTCTCCATGCGATCGATTTCCCCAAGAAACGAGCACAAGAGGAATAACCTTGTTCTTAAGAACCTTTTCCCTTCGATCCATGATTTCAACCGGTCGTTCCTCAAAAGTCAGGTCTTCCCGTACTGTTAGCTCCGAATGATCCAAGACGTGTGTTTCATCTCGAACATACCTTCGTAGTTGAGATACGTGAAACACATCGTGCACACCCGCCAAGGACTGCGGTAACGCCAAACGGTACGCTACCTCTCCAACGCGCTCCAATACCTCAAAGGGTCCAACAAATCGAGGACTAAGCTTTCCTCGACTCCCAAAGCGAATCACCCCTCTAGTCGGTGATATCTTCAAGAATACCAAATCACCCACGGCGAACTCTAGAGGTCTTCTTGACGTGTCAGCCCAACTCTTCTGTCTATCTTGAGCTGCCTTCATATGCTTTCTGATTGTGTTAACCTTCTCAACTGTCTGTACCACCAAATCTGGTCCCAATAATCTTCGTTCACCAACATCATCCCAACAAACAGGTGAACGGCACTTACGACCATACAAAGCTTCAAACGGAGCCATCTGGATAGTTGCTTGGAAACTATTGTTGTAAGAAAACTCCACCAAGTGTAGGTGATCCTCCCATGAACCCTTGAAGTCCAACATGCATGCTCTCAACATGTCTTCAAGAGTTTGGATCGTTCTCTCCGACTGACCATCAGTTTGAGGATGATAAGCTGTGCTAAACTTCAATTGAGTCCCCAAACTTTCCTGTAAACTCCTCCAGAAGTGTGATAAGAACCGAGTGTCCCGATCGGACACGATGCTCACCGGTACGCCATGTAATCTTACAATCTCCTGCATGTACCGCTCTGCCAAAGTCTCCGTTGATTGACCAACCCGGAAAGGAATAAAGTGAGCTGCCTTGGTCAATCGATCAACAATCACCCATATTGCATTGTTGCCTTTTGGACTCCGCGGTAAAGCTGTCACGAAATCCATGGTTATATGTTCCCACTTCCACTGAGGAATCGGAAGTGGTTGCAACAAACCAGCAACCCTTTGGTGTTCAGCCTTGACTTGCTGACACACTAAGCACTTAGCCACGAAGCGAGCAATCTTCCGTTTCATGCCTTCCCACCAGAAATGCTGTCGAATATCACGGTACATCTTTGTGCCTCCTGGATGTATAGAATAAGCTGAACTGTGTGCCTCCTTCATAAGCTCTTCACGAACATCCGCCTTTGGCACACACAAACGGCTACCATATCTCAACGAACCATCTTCGTGGACCATTAAATCTGTTCGTAGTCCGGCTTCAACCTGCTCTCGAAACTTTTGCAGTCTAGGATCCTGCGATTGTGCTGCTTTAATTTTCTCAATTAAAGACGACTGTACTTGCAATTGTATCAACTGTCCCGTAGAACGCGATAGCACAACTTCCAAGTCAAATCTTCGAAAATCTGCAATGATCTCCCTCTGCGTAGTTAACACCTGAATTGCTGGTAACCGACTAAGCACATCCGACACGACGTTAACCTTTCCCGGATGGTACTTAAGATCAAGGTCGTAGTCGGCCATCAGCTCCAACCATCTACGCTGCCTCATATTCAACTCCTTCTGAGTGAACACATACTTCAAACTCTTGTGATCTGTAAAAACTTCGACTCTCTCGCCCAAAAGGTAGTGTCTCCAAATCTTCAAAGCGAAGATCACGGCCGCAAGCTCCAAGTCATGAGTCGGATAATTCTTCTCATGGGTCTTCAATTGTCTTGATGCATATGCTACGACCTTCCCATGCTGCATCAAAACACATCCCAATCCTTTCCCAGATGCGTCGCTGTGAATCACCAATCCTCCGGAATTGTCTGGTACGGTCAGGATAGGGAGGTTATCAACTTCTGCTTCAACGTCACGAAAGTTAACGCACATTTATCCGTCCATACAAAAGGTACCTCCTTGCGCGTAAGCTTGGTCAACGGCTCTGCCAAACAAGCGAAGTTCTCCACAAATCTCCTGTAGTATCCGGCTAATCCAAGGAAACTTCTTATCTCAGCTACATTCTTTGGAATAGGCCAATCTCGAACTGCTGCAATCTTTTCGGGATCGACGGCGATTCCATCGCCCGACACAACATGCCCCAGAAACTTCACTTCCTCCAGCCAAAATTCCCACTTACTCATCTTCGCATACAATTTCTCCTGTCTCAATGTCCGCAGTGCGATCTTCAAATGCTCAGCATGCTCCTCAAAACTCTTCGAGTAAACCAGAATATCGTCATTGAATACCATAATAAACTGGTCCAAGAACGGTGAAAAGATTCGGTTCATCAAGTCCATGAATACTGCCGGCGCATTCGTTACTCCGAAGGGCATCACTAAGTACTCGTAATGTCCATACCGAGTTCGGAACGCCGTCTTGCAAATATCTTCTGTTTTCACTCGGAACTGATGATATCCGGATCGCAAATCCAGCTTCAAGAATACCCTCGCGCCACTAAGCTGCTCAAAAAGTTCTCCAATGCGAGGGATAGGGTACTTGTTCTTAATAGTCACCCGGTTTAATTCTTGATAGTCGATGCACATCCTTCTTGTGCCATCCTTCTTTTTTACTAGAAGAACTGGAGCTCCCCAAGGCGAGTTACTGCTTCGAATCCAACCCTTTTCAAGCAATTCTGCAACCTGTTTCTTGACTTCTTCCAATTCTACTGGCGCCATTGGATAATACGCTTCGGATACTGGCGCTGCCCCAGGAATAAGATCAATCGCGAACTCCACGTCTCGCTTTGGCGGTAAACCCGATATATCTTCAAACACGTCCATAAAATCACGAACAACAGCCGGCTCTTCACTTTCATCACTTCCATTGATGCAAAAATATTATTTGTCGGCCTAGCCCTAAACTCGACTGGCCCGACAGAAAAACTCCCCTTCATCCCAGATAAACTCTGCTGCTCTCGACTGCCGCAAGTACTTGTGAGAAAGTGGTCAAACCCAGGGAGACAATCTGCCTCTGGATGTCCACGTCCAGGCTGCGCATGAACCTCCGTGCCCTATCTGCATCGTTGGCAACTAAAGGTCCAGCGAAACTACCGAGTCTCATCCATTCTGCTGCATGCACATCTACGGGTGCTCCCTTCTGTTTTAGTCCGATGAACTTCTCTTCCATTTCCTCCCGTGCAGTCCGCGGGAAGAACTTCTCCAGGAAACTCTTCGAAAAATCCGCCCACTTGATCGGCTTGGGCAAACGGTTCTCTTCTACAAGCCACCATTCTCGGGCGTAATCCACTAACTGAATACGTACCACATCAACTCTTTCTCATCTGGAATCTGTGCCGCAATAAGCAAATTCTCTGTGTCAACTAGCCACTGCTCTGTTGGCAACGGCTCCTCCAATCCAGTAAATGTATACGGACCCAAACGTCTGAAATCTGCTAGTGTCCCTACTCGGTCAACTGGCTTAGCTCCAACATTGTTCACAGACTGCTGAACGATCTGCAAACCTTCCTGAAACGAGTCTGCTTGCTGCTGGATCCGCTCGGTCTGTTTCCTTTGATTCTTCAGCATTCCCCTTATCACTCCAAGCATGGCGGCTTCGTCCACACGTCTTGGTACGTCTTCAAATTCTTACCGGCCATATTCCTGAACTCAAAACACCAACATTAGCATGATGATAGATTCTGAATATAGATCAAGGCTAGAACTCCAAGATACTTAAATAGAGTACCGCATGGTAACTATACCGCGGTATCATAGCCATAATTACATAACTCCATCCAAGTCGCCTAAGTCCTAGAGATAATAAGGAATCAGGTTTTCGAATCGATATGCAAAGGAAGTTTGCACATTGTAAAAGATATAATCAGGAAGAATGTGATTCAAGAATGGTAAAACGGTCAAGGTGGCAGGACATGTTTCCTAAACACGGGGATTCTGATTCGTGTATTGGGTACAATACCCAACTACAAAAGAATCAACCCGACTAACCTGTCTCTGATACCAAAAGAACCATGTCACGCCCCGCTTCCCAGAGTACGCTAGATTGGGCACGTGACATAGCCAACCATGCTACCTGTGGGTAGGAAGTATCCATCCACAGTCACATTACGGCTGTAGAGATATCAAGAATAAGATAAAACTATCTAAAACATGTCCATAATCCAGAATAACAGGAGTCAATAATAAATAAATACGGAAGCAAATGATCCAATACAAATAACTGAAAAGTGTGTCCCATAATGCGAGCTCACATCAGGAAATAAATGCAGGAAATAAAACTAACTACTACTGAACTCACAGCTCAGCCTGCTGGCTGAAGTACTCCTGCTCGGACTGCAACAGCGGTACGGAATCTGGGCCATGCAAAACCCAGACGTCAGCGCGTCATGTCATCAAGTAATATAATATGAACAGTGTAACAGGCAATGCAAAATAAACATGAATAAAACGAGAGTAGCAAATAATGTGAATCAAGCAGTGCAGGGTAGTGTGCAGTGGGTAACTAAACTGTTCTATCAGGTTTTCTATTCTAAAGTCTTTGAAATCAAATTGATGAATCGTCGATGTAACTCAACAGTATCCCGTGCGTGCCCCGGACCATGGTCAAGATTCTCGGGGCTGAATCCGAGACGTGCCGCTAGGCAGTAACAAGTAGCAGGATGGGTGAGTGATGTCAGCATCATCACTCCGGGGCTAGCCTAGCCCATAAGACTGATCAGAACAGGTATCGAACTGTTGAGTTACAAGTCGGTTTCACCTTTGATTTCCCCATACCCCCAAGTTATGTATGTCAGGTCAGGTATTCCGTAATCAAGAACTAATTCCAACACAGGATCAGGTAAAAGCAGGTTTGTCTGGATAGACAACAGGAACGGTCTATGAGGACTACATGTCAGGTTTGTTGGCATTAGGCACGAGATCAGGTAACAGGTCGGGTCATGGTACATCAGGTCAAGTCAATAGTAAACGGTACAATACCATGTGTGACAATGTCAATCAAGATGTAACGATATCGTGGGTGTGCTCACAAACAGATATATAAGCAGCATCATGTTCAAATCAACACGTTAAACAATAATCTGATTTATTATCTAGCTGTACCATTTTCAATTGTGTTAAATAAATAGTGTCAATATCATGTGAATACAGGACGGTGAACGTAACTGCTGTAGTCAGGTTAATAATATATTGAGTGTTCCAAGAATGCCACGACGAGTATAATCTGTTTAAAGAATGCAATTGTAATTTAGCCGGTCATGCATATTTGTTAGACTAAACTGGAAATAAAGCATCATAGCAGTGAATCAAATGCAATCTATCATGTACGGGTTTATCAGGAAATAATTTATTTGACATGCTACTAGAGTTAAACATGAAGCAAGGTATGAAAGGTGATTTACTAAATAATATATCATTAAACTACACATGAATATTAAGGCAAGTTATAAAGTAGCAATAGCATGTAGCAAGTATCGAATACTTGCCTCGACGAAACGACGAACACGAGAACGGAGGCGCGAACCCACGCGACACGGTAACAGCAAGGGCTCGGGGGATCTGGACAGAGATGGATGCTCTCTCGGCAACCCGGCAGCGAGGCGATCGGTGCCGTCAAGATCACCGGCGGTTCAAGCCGCGACGGTGACGACAACGAGAAGGTTTCGGTGGAGGTGATCGGGGAAGGTGCAGAATCGGTCGGAAGAGGTGGTGCTGGCGTTCAGGGGGTTTGCTGGGAGGCGAGGAGACGACGGGTGGTCGGTGGTGATGGGTTTTCCGGCGAGGGTGAGGTTGCAGGCGATGGGTGGTTGGTTGGTGTCGAGAAGGTGCAGGGTGTGCCAGAAAGAAGAGAAGGAGGAGGTCTCGGGGTGAGGAGAACAGGCGAGGTAATGGTTGGCGGCGCAGGTGGTTGCTGGCGGCGACTTGGCGACTGCCGAGAAATTCATTGGTGGCCACGGCTGCGCAGGGTGCTCGGGAGAGAGGAAACAGGGTCGGTTGTGGCGAGAAGGCGGAGGCGAGGGCGACGGTGGCGCTGGCGCCGGCGTCGGGGCTGCGGCGGCGACGGTGAAGGCGGCTAGGGTTAGGGTTCGCGATGGGTTCTCGCGTGGGGCTGCGGTCTCGTGAAGAATGAAAAGGTGAGGGAATTTATATATATATATAGGGAGAGAGAGAAAGAGAGTTAGAGAGAGAGAGAGATAGAGAAAGGTAGAGAGAGAGAGAGACAGAGAAAGAGAGAGAAATGTATTGGAGGGGCCCACGGGAAAAATAGGCACTGCGATTGGCCAGGAAAGATTAAAGGAATATTTAAAAGATTTGTGAAAGTTAAATTAACAGTAATATATATATATATAACGAAATATTATATGGTTTGAATATTTTATTAATTTGGGATTTTGGTGCTAAATGAAACATTTCCAAGTCGCGCCCGGGTTGAGTCCAAAAATTTGAAATTTAAATAATAGGATTTTAAGCGGGTTCCAAACTTTAAAATTAGGTGTTTTATGATTAAAAAGCATACCCCCAAGTCGGCCACCTGTACGCGCGCGTAGTCGTCCAAACTTGTCCGTTTCACCGAACGGGACGAGAACTCGATGCACGGACGCTATCACGCGGCTAGGGGTGTCGAGTAGGCCAAGATAGATATTTTTAATTTTATTTTAGGTGCTAAAATTTGTTATATGCAAAAATGACTTAGCCTGATAAAATTCCACGGTAAGTGTCAAACAGGCAAGCAAAATGAAATGAGTAATATCTAATGCTCAACCAGTAACAGAAAATAGTAGTATTGGGCTCGGGTGTTACAATTGTTCCAGTTTAGGGACATAGTGGTCCATTGAATGTGTGGCCGTCGGGACCCGTCACCTCTCTGACGACGTTGAAGGATTACAACGATAAATATCAGAGGAGTTCAGAGATGTCCCCTTGAACCAAAGTTGGTTGGGAGACCTGTAGTCCAATTTGGGACTAAAGTCCGTTTGAGGGTTTAAGGATACGTTAGCCATGTTTGAGGCTAAGATCAACTTAAACGGGATCATTTAGATTCGACAAAAGAGCATTTGGGGGGGCTCTATTGTTCCAGTTTAGGGACGTAGTGGTCCATGTTCCAGTTTAGGGACATAGAGGTCCATTTAATATATGGTCGTCAGGACCCATCACCTCTCTGACGACGTTGAAGGATTACAACGACAGGTGTCAGAGGAGTTCAGAAATGTACCCTTGAACCGTATGTAAATTGATTTAAGAGAGCAGTCATGCTCAGTCAATTTAATTTGAGTACTTACGGCCATGGTTGGGCTAAGTCCAGTTGAGAATATTCAACGTTTTTATCTTTGGCCTATTAGGCCTGTGCTAGGGTTTTTCCCATGTTTAATAATGCACTGCATTTTATTCTGGCCTGCTAGGCCTTTTTGATTTGGGCTCTATCCCTTTTAAATGATGCACAACACTTTTGTTTGGTCTGATAGACCTTTTTTTTTATTGGGCTCTGCCCTTGATAATGCATCGCATTAATTAGCCTGACAGAGTGCCACATGGCTTGTCAGGCGCTTTGCGCTGATTGAGGAGCACAAGGCGCAAGTCTATATGGAGGTGACACGTGTCACGCTCTGGTGAGCACAAGCGCTGTGCGCTGCGCTGTTACGCTTCTGACACGTGGCGCGCTCTGGTGAGCGCAAGCGCAATACGCTGCGCTGTTGCGCTTCTGACACGTGGCGCGCTCTGGTGGGCTGCGCCAATTCATGAGAGCAGTGATCTATTTTAACAGCGCATAGCGCATATCATTCTGGAGCTGACACGTGGCGCTTCCCTGGTGGCTTGCGCCAACCCGGGAGCGCAACAATGCAGATTTTTCAAGTGCAGAGCACTATTTTAATATCTTGATCCAATTTTGGATTCAAGGAAAGAATCTTTTAAGATTTCAGAACCGATGGTTCATAAAAAAAGGCAATGCCTTTGTTATTATATTTTTATTGAAGATCTTTGATCTTGTTCTTAGATCAATGATCTTTTCAGAAGAAATTCTTCTTTATTCAGAGGTTTTTACCTTTTCTCTTTTTTTTTTTGAGCTCTTCTCAGAATTCTTTAGAGGAATTCTCTATTTGTTTCTTGAATTTCTCTCTTCTCTGTGTTGTTGTCTTTTGGAAATTGGGGTCTAGGGGCCTTTTTATAGTACCAATTAGTTTGTTAAATTGGTTAGAGAGATCTTTCTCTGAGTGATTTGGGGATTTTTCCCCACCATTGGATATTTGATCCAAGGGCTTCTGTTTTACAGAAGGCAATCTTCTTGTTTTTAATAAGATTGAGAAAGATCTTTCAGAATTTTAATTCTGTTTGGCGCAAACGCACCTGCGCCTGCCACGTGTCGCGCAGCGCAGAGCGCAGTGCAGCTGCGCTGCCACGTGTCGCGCAGCGCAGAGCGCAGCGCAGCTGCGCTGCCACGTGTCGCGCAGCGCAGCTGCGCTGCCACGTGACGCGCAGCGCAGAGCGCAGCGCAACTGAAGCGTTGCTTCCTTTATTATTATTTGAATTCTTTTAAAACAGAGCCTTGCTCTGATTGGGGGAAACAGAAGCATTGCTTCATTTCCCGCCTTGGGATTTGAACAGAGCTTTGCTCTGAAAGGGAGATTTTCTCCTTTATTATGATTATTATTTATTTATTTATTTAATTATTATTTTTTCTTTTATTGTTACTATTTTATAAGGAGCGGATTTTGAGCCAAAATTTTGGCAGGAACAAATGCCCCCCACTACTTTGCCCACGTAAGTATGTACGTGGGTGAAGTAGTGCAAATTTATGCATGGTCACCAAATTGAGGGCTTAGGAGACAAGTTTAGGGTCCTTGTCGCCTAAGACTTTTCAACTTTATGAGCCGTGAGGGTCTCACAAAGGCTTTTCTCCTTACGGATCGAGAGGATCTCGTAAGTGTATTTTCTCCTTAGGTTTCGTGAGGATTCCTAAGTGTGTTTTCTCTTATAAGTTATAAACATCTTATAAGAGAATTTTCCCTCTTACGAGTCGAGAGGACTCATGAGCGGTTGTTTCCCCCCTTGTCGAGATTCGACTTTGGAGAGTGAGACCTGTGGATAGTATGCAAGAGACCGTTTTGGGCCGACTTGCAGGGTCCCAGTGCTTAGGAAGCAAGTTTTTTAATCTCCGCCGCCTAAGGCTTTGTCTTACGAGTCGAGCCGCATCGAGAAGTTTTCGGAAAGACATCAATTTCCTCATAAGTCGAGGCGAATCGAGCATTTCTCGCAAGAATATCCTACCGTCACAGTTAACCTCTGCTCTTTACGACAGAAGTCCGTTAGGGTCTGTGGTACTTAGGGTTTTGGCCGTCGTACCGTCGCATCAGCTGATATATTCCTCGATAGGCAATCGTGCTGTTCGAGTAGCCCTGCGACTGCCGTGTCTCTGATCCCTTCGGGGGCTGGACAAGACGTCTTCAAGCAATCCTCCTTGGCAGTTTGACCGTCGGAAGAGCAAGCGTTAGGAATTTTGCCATGCCGCTTTTTACTTGAGGTTAGGCTCATTTTGGAGAGCCCCGATGAGTCATAACCACTCCGCGCTGGTGTGGGATGATCTCCGATAGTCTTTCAGGTTTTATGTGAGTTGCCGTCAAGACCCTGAAGCTAGGAATTTGGCATTTGCTTCGTTTGCTGGCATCGCGTCTGCTGTATCGAGACGAACGTCACGGTTGTCTCTGGGTTGCTGGTGAACCGTCGAGGTTTGGAACTAGGGATTTTGTCGTGGCTCCGTTAGTTTGATTGTCGCGTCTGAACCTTGCTGGAAGAAGAACGCTGAGGTGACATCTCGTCTGCTGTATCGAGACGAACGTCGCGGTTGTTTCTAGGTTGCTGGTGAACCGTCGAGGTTTGGAACTAGGGATTTTGCCGTGGCTTCGTTTGTTTGATTGTCGCGTCAGAACCTTGCTGGAGGAAGAACGCTGAGGTGACATCTCGTCTGCTGTATCGAGACGAACGTCGCGGTTGTCTCTAGGTTGCTGGTGAACCGTCGAGGTTTGGAACTAGGGATTTTGCCATGGCTCCATTTGTTTGATTATCGTCGCGTCTGCTGTGTCGAGACGAACATCGAGGTGGTAACCATTACGCACTGATGTGAGACGGTCTCCGGCTGTCTTTCAGGCTTTATATGACTTGCCGTTAAGACCCTGAAGCTAGGAATTTGGCCTTCGCTTCGTTTGCTTTGTCACGTCCGAGTCCTGTTGGAGAAAGAACGCTGTTGTGACATCTCATCTGTTGTATTGAGACGGATGTCGAGGTGGTGACCACTCCACGCTGGTGCGAGATCATCTCCGAATGTCTTTCAGGCTTTATATGACTTGTCGTCAAGACCCTGAAGCTAGGAATTTGGCCTTTGCTTCATTTGCTTTGGCGCGTTCGAATCCTGCCGAAGGAAGGACGCTGGGGTGGCATTTCATCTACTGTATCGAGACGATCATCGAGGTGGTGACCACTCCGCGCTGGTGTGAGATCATCTCCGAATGTCTTTCAGGCTTTATTATGACTTGCCGTCAAGACCCTGAAGCTAGGAATTTGGCCTTTGCTTCATTTGCTTTGGCGAGTCCGAATCCTGCCGAAGGAAGGACGCTGGGGTGGCATTTCATCTGCTGTATCGAGATGATCGTCAAGGTGGTGACCACTCCGCGCTGGTGTGAGATGATCTCCGATTGTCTTTCAGGCTTTATATGAGTTACCGTCAAGACGTTGAAGCTAGGAACTTGGCCTTCGCTTCGTTTGCTTTAGTATGTCCGAATCCTGTCAAAGGAAGGACACTGTTGTTGGCATTGCGTCTACTGTATCGAGACGAATGCTGAGGTGGAGTTGGGATTTTGCTGTCACTCCGCTTTACTGACCATGGGTTCTTTCGTTGGCGTTGTATCTGCATCTTGATAGACTGTGAAGGAACGCCGTTGCTAACATCTCGTATGCTGTATCGAGACGATTGTTGAGATGAAGCTCGGATTTTGCCGTCGCTTCGTTTTGTTTTGATCGCGAGGTCTTTTGTTGGCGTTGTATCTGCATCTTGATAGACTGCGAAGGAACGCCTTTGTTGATTCTTAGGCCGTAGATATTGCCGTTAAGATTTGGAACTAGGGACTATGTCGTGGCTCCATTTCATTGCGACTCTGAGATCGGTTGTTGACGTCAAGACCCTGAAGCTAGGGATATTCCTTTTGGCTCCGTTTGTTGACATTGTGTCTGCAATATTACGACAAATGTTGAGGTTGTCTCTAGGTTGTCTATGAACCGTCGAGATTAGGCTTTGCTTTCTGGTGGAGCCTGTTGGGACGGTATGGTTCTCTCTTTGTTTGCGCCCTTGGATTGTCTACAGGGGTCGATGTGATCTCACCTGTAGGGCATTGGTTTCATTCATTTTTATTATTATTATTATATTTCCGCGATGCTCTATCATTTCAGCTTTTATATCGCGAAGGTCGCGATTGCCCAATTATTTCGGCTGTTTTTCGCGGTGCCCAATCATTTCGGCTGTTTATTTTATTTTTACTCACTGCTTTTTATTGCGAGTGGCCCAATCATTTCGGCTATTTTGTGTGCATACGTTTTTACTTGCTGCTTTTTTATTGCAAGTTGCCCCATCATTTCGGCTATTTCGTATGCATGTGCGGCCTACTGGCTTTTCGCCGTAAACCTGAAATTAGACATCGATTTCGGCATCAACATCGCTATAACTGGGATGTTGCCAGGAGCGAATCATCATTTGCCTCTGTCGATGTCGAACAAAGGTGGCTTAGCGAACAGGGTTAAGGTCCTGTCGACTAGGGCTTTTGACTTCATGAGCCGTAAGGGTCTCACAAAGGCATTTCTCCCTACAAGTCGTGAGGATCTTGTAGGTGCATTTTCTTCTTAGGAATCGTGAGAATTCCTAAGTGTATGTTCCTCTGTAAGTCGTAAGGATCCTACAAGGGTTGTTCACCATGCGAACATATCCCCAGTCACGGATGGGACTTGGTTATGGAAATATTTATTCGCGCCCGTGGATTGTATACAAGGGTCAGTGCTGAACCACCTGTGGGGCAATATCGAAGGTTGTAGGGGTTGCTTAAGCACAGGTTTAGGTCTCTGTAACTTAAGACTTTCAAATCTTATGAGTCGTGAGGGTCCCATAAGAGAGTTCTCTTTACGAGTCGTGAGGATCTCGCAAGTGTATTTTCTCCTTAGGAATCGTGGGGATCCCTAAGTGTGTTGCTCCCTTGTGAGTCGTAAGGATCTCACGCGGGTGGTTTCTCCTTACAAGGTCGAGAGGACCCTGTAAGTGTCCTTTAACGAGGTTGCGCCCTTTCGGGTTTTCACAAACACTCGCCGGTAGCCCTGCTGTTTTTACTCACGGAGCCCTTTCGGGTTTTCATCCGTGCCCATTTTGCTTATGGACGTACCGTTTTTTTTTATTCTTTTTATTCTCTTTTTTTAACGAGGTCGCGCCCTTTCGGGTTTTCACGAACACTCGCCGGTAGCCCTGCTATTTTTACTCACGGAGCCCTTTCGGGTTTTCATCCGTGCCCATTTTGCTTATGGACATACCGTTTATTTTTTTTATTTTATTTTTTCTTTATTTTTTTATCGGCTTTGTGATGTTTCAATCCACCGTAGTTTATCGACATCTCGGTCAACAGCTAGTTTTAGGACGTAGGGGTCCGTCATTAGTTTAAGGACGTTTCGGTCCATCATCGCAGTATTTGAGGCGAAGTTCTAGTTTACTGACTTTTCGGTCCATGATGTTTTCCCTGAGTATGATGCCCCCGGCGTCTCCATCCTTCCCGGCGCGTGCGGTTGTGGCGGGCTCACCTTCCAGTTTTCGGAGATGACGAACTTGCCTTGTTGGTATTGATCTTCAACCCAGTTTTTGAAGACGTAGCAATCCTCGATCAGGTGACCTAGTTTGGGTGTTAGGGCAATAGATCGAGATCGTTAACATCGCCTGGCCGCAACGGACGTTTTAGACTCGGCAGATTGATGAGTCTGTCGCGCACTGCCTGCTCGAACAGTCTCCTTGTTTATCTGAGGAAACGAGTAAGGACGTTTCAACTTTTCCTGGAGGGTTGCCGCTTGTTGTTTCGGCAAACAACTGGTCTAGGGCCTCCGATTGCTGTTGAGTATGGCTACGAGGGCTGTGTTTCCCTTCTCTTTATCCTTTTTCTCGATCCTTTGTTGCGAGGCCGAGATTTTTTCCGAGTAGGTGCGATTGCACGGCTGTACGTTCTCGCAACTCCTCATTCTTTCATTTTTGAAATGGAGATCCTTGAGGAGAGGGTTGAGGGCAGCTTCTCTCGTCGGAGTCGCTCGAAGTGATAATTTGCGATCCCTTGGAGTCGGCTTTGTGACAGTCGGCGGCGGCTCTTTTGCGCTCATCTATCACATTTTCTGATGTCTACTGTGCTTCACGCTTGGTCCTGTTGAAGTTGCTTTTGAGCGACATACCCTTGCCACCAACACTTAAAGGAGTCGCAGTCTCGGTAGGATGTATGATCTTCTGAGATATAAGCAGAAGTCAGGATGCATCTCTGCTCCACCGAGAGTATTGTTCTTTAGAGGGTGGTAGCTTCATTCCCACTGATAGGGCTTTGGCGAACCTTTTCCTCGTCTTGAATTTGTTTTTATCCGCAGCGGATGAATTTTGATTTTACGGAAGTGATTCGACTCTTTGGTCTAGTAGTCGGTGTTTGGATCCTTCCAGTATGGCCACCTCACGCTCTGATTGGCTTTAACTTTCAGACGAATCTCATTCAGGAAGGCATCGATCAACTCGTCTGACGGCTGCGGAATTTCTGGTTCAGGGTCCTACCCTCGGTTTCTCGGTGCAAGGAGCCTCTTTATCATCCACCAATGAGTGAGAGATCACATGACAACTCCGTACGTAGTCTTCAGATTCATCTGATGAGTCTTCTCCATCGTTTTCGTCCTCAACAAAATAACAGCTGCCCCCATCATGTCCGTCTTTATTACCTTTCCTTTTTTGGAGTGTGCGGGCTGTGGTGGGTTTACCTTCCGGTTTTCAGACAATGCGAACTTGCCTTGTAGGTACTGATCCTCGATCCATCCCTTAAAGACGAAACAATTCTCGATCGGGTGACTTATCGTTTGGTGGTAAGGGCAATAATTGGGATTATTGAGATCGCCTGGCTGCGACAAACGTTTTGGACTCGGCAGATTGATGAGTCTGTTGCGCACTGCCAGCTCAAACAGTCTTCTTGTTTTATTCTGAGGAAATGAGTAAGGACGTCCTAGTCTCTCCTCGAGGGATGGGCGTGGACACACGTTGTTTTGGCGAACGACCGGCTTTGAGTTGCTCGGCTGTTGTTGAGCATTGGCGACGACGATCGCTTTCCCTTTTCCTTTCTCATTTCGAGAATCTGGTTTTGGAGGAGACGGTCCATGGCCCATCTGGTCCATTTGGGCTAATTTGTTGATCAGGGCCTGGAAGGTGGTCGGCCTGAAGAACATCATGAATTGCGAGATGGTCGCTTGCGGACCAAGAGTGCCCACGAACATGCCTACCGCAGGTGCCTCTTCTATGCGTTGTTCGCATTTCGACCATAGGTTCCGCCATCGTATTGCATATTGGACCCACGTTTCGCCTGGTCTTATCCTTGCGTTAATCAGTGTTGTTATCGGGGTGCGTCCACTAGCACTCGCGAATCTTTGTGTAAACAATAGCTCCATCTCCGCAAATGTTTTGACAGAGTCGTTAGGTAGCTCCGAATACCATTCCAAGGCTGTTTCTGCTAAGCTGCCGACGAATTGGCGAAGCAACAATTTGTCATCGCCTCCAGTATTGCCGCATAAGGCCCTGAATTGAGAAACATGCTGATGCGGATTCCCTGTCCCTTTATATACGTGGAACTTAGGGATCGTATATCCCGGCGAGTAACTGATTTGGTCATACCAGCTCGGATAGGGTCGTCCAGTTCTAACAATTTGCGCAGCCGCTTCATTCACTTGATGAACCCGTATTTGATGAGCTATGTAGTCATCCAGCGCGGCCTTGGAAATGGTTTCATCTTTGGCTGCTGAAAGAGCCGGCGGAGGATTCTCCCTTCTATCATCTTCAACAATGATTGGAGGGTCATCAGCTGGAGGGTCCGGCTGTAACATCATCCTTACCATATCTTGGAAGAGGAGCGACGTCTATTTTATGTTAGCCGCTTGCTCTGCGGCTTCTTTGTCTTTCTTTTCGAGGACTCTATGTAGGAAGTCAGCGTCAGTTTCTTGTTCGTGACGCTGTTCTGATGACAACTCCGAGCTTTCTTTTGGCCTAGTAAGTGTAGCCATTGCAGTCATCATTTCCTGAAGCTTTTGTTGTTGCTCCTGGGCTTTCGTTACGGATCGGGTGAGCGGTCGGTGGCCCGTAGAAGCACGGCTTTCCTCCTTTCTGGAAGCCATATAAACAGTGTGCACCACCATGCCCCCAGACTTGGGGCGTTCAATGTCTTTGCGATTTTCCAAAGGCACAGGGATCTTCCCCGATCTCCTTTTTTGAGTGGTCGGAGTTGAGGGGGCTGTTGTAGTGGGCACCTAAGTGGCTGTTGCTTTTTCTGGCTTGACAGAGTAGTCTTTCTCCTGCCGAACCTTCATCTTTTTCTGTTGGCGGAGATAGTCTTGATCGACCACTGACTCCTGGACATGTCGCCAAACTTTGTAAATAGTGGAGGACAGCCGTTGAGGAGGTTGCTCCGGCTTCTTTTCTGTATCATTCTCCATAGGTGAAGGAGTTCTCTTCAGCACTGCAGTAGAAGAGTTTCTGTGCACCTTGTTGAGCAGTTCAAAGCTGTTCCTGGTTGGAACAGCAGCATCGATCCCCACCGTTGGAGCTGGCGGAGTTATCCCAGAGGGGGAGTTGCCCCCAGCCTTCCTCACTCGGCGCCAGTGGCGACATAGAGCGTGTCTAGCGGATGGAGTTGTTTCAGCTATAAGGGTGACTTTGTCGTGCACCTTGCTTTGAGGAGAGACTGTTATTGGTGTTAGCATGTCGCAGACTGACACCCGTTGAGAAGCAATGTCTAATCTGTCAAAGACAGACCTCTGAGCAGGGGAAGCAGCTTTGAGGACCTCGCCTGGATCAGCAACCGGAATGGCCAGCCTTGTAAAAACTGACTTCTTGGAAGGGGGAGCCTTTCCAATGATTTTGTCCGCTTGAGCCAGGATGGCTATCCGCTTTGGGATGGCAGCTTCGGGTATCGCGGGCTTACAGATGTTCTGGCCCTGTCTGTTGAGAACTGAGGTATTAGAGTTGGGCGACCCGTTGAGAGGGGCCGCGGCAGTGGTAAGTCGATCAAAGACCGACTTCTTTAGGGCTTCTTGCAACGTCCTTGGGGCATTGAAGCTCATCGGTGGGAGCGTGGTCCCGAAGAATAGTCCAGCGGTGGCTTGAGTTACCTGCTCCACTGGCATCTTGAAAAGAGAGGCCGCTTGGGGCCCATAGGTCACTCCTCCAGCAGGGACGGAGCGAGAGTTGCAGTTGTAGGTAGTGCAGTTTGAAGCCATTGTTCTTATGTTTTCTGCACAGAGCAAGACACCAAATCTAAGTACCTTGAATCCACAGGCAAGCACAGCAAACCGCGATTTGTTCGCGAACACGACACACGAAGTGTGGAGTGGAAAGAGGAAAAGGTCCCATCGGGCGTGCCGGAATCTGTTCCCCTCCGAACGACGTGGCGGAGACATGGACGTCTTCGCCTGAGATTCGGGGCAGATGCTATTTGGTTTTATCCGTCCACCTTTCCGAAGATGCCAAGTTGATTTATGGCACAGTGTATCGGAGGTTTAGACGGATGCAGCCGATGTAGCAGACTTCGTCAGATTCCCCCTCGCTTAAGGGGTTTTTGATTGTGGGGACGCTCTTCTCTGCAGGCGCAAGCCCCTGCAGTTAATTATGCTACCGCGTCACGGTAACCACTTTCTCCTTCTCCAGAATTTCACTTCGTGACGGGGGTGTTTGTTTTGTTTATGGTTGCCCGTGGATTGTATACGGAGACTAATTTATATTGTCACCCGTAGGACGTGGATTAGTCCAAATCCGTATTTTCTTAGATTTGGGTTTGGAGTTTTGGTTTGAGGATACGTTAGCCATATTTAAGACTAAGATCAACTCAAACGTTTGTTAAGAATACGTTAGTCTAATTTGAGACTAAGATCAACTTAACAGGATCGTTTAGATCCGACAAAAGAGCATTTGGGCTCTATTGTTCCAGTTTAGGGACATAGTGGTCCATTGAATGTATGGCCGTCGGGACTCGTCACCTCTCTGACGACGTTGAAGGATTACAGCGACAGATATCAGAGGAGTTCAGAGATGTACCCTTGAACTAAAGTTGGTTGGGAGACCTGTAGTCCAATTTGGGACTACAGTCTATTTGAGGGTTTAAGGATACGTTAGCCATGTTTGAGGCTAAGATCAACTTAAACGGGATCGTTTAGATCCGACAAAAGAGCATTTGGGGGGCTCTATTGTTCCAGTTTAGGGACGTAGTGGTCCATGTTCCAGTTTAGGGACATAGAGGTCCATTTAATATATGGTCGTCGGAACCCATCATCTCTCTGACGACGTTGAAGGATTACAACGACAGGTGTCAGAGGAGTTCAGAGATGTACACTTGAACCGGATGTAAATTGATTTAAGAGAGTAGTCATGCTCCGTCAATTTAATTTGAGGACTTACGGCCATGGTTGGGCTAAGTCCAGTTGAGAATGTTTAACATTTTTATTTACGGTTGGCCTGTTAGGCCTTGGCTTGGGCTTTGCCCTTTGTTTAATAATGCAGTGCATTTTTGTTTGGCCTATTAGGCCCCCTTTTAATTGGGCTCTGCCCCTTTTGATAGTGCATGGCACTTTTGTTTGGTCTGATAGACCTTTTTTTTATTGGGCTCTGCCCTTGATAATGCATTGCATTAATTAGCCTGACAGAGTGCCACATGGCTTGTCAGGCGCTTTGCGCTGATTGAGGAGCGCAAGGCGCAAGTCCATGTGGAGGTGACACGTGTCACGCTCTGGTGAGCGCAAGCGCAGTGCGCTGCGCTGTTGCGCTTCTGACACGTGGCGCGCTCTGGTGGGCTGCGCCAATTCATGAGAGCAGTGCTTTATTTTAACAGTGCATAGCGCATATCATTCTGGAGCGACACGTGGCGCTTCCCTGGTGGCTTGCGCTAATCCGGGAGCGCAACAGTACAGATTTTGCAAGTGCAAGGCACAGTTTCAATAACTTGATCCAATTTTGGATTCAAGAAAAGAATCTTTAAGATTCCAGAACTAATGGTTCATAAAAAAGTGCAAGGCACTGTTATTATTTATTTTTTATTGAAAATCATTGATCTTGTTCTTAGATCAATGATCTATTCAGAATAAGTTCTTCTTTTATAAAGGTTTTTACCTTTTTTCTCTTCTTTCTGAATTCTTCTCAAAGTTTTTATAAGAGCTCTTGTGAATTCTCTCTGTATTTTCAATCCGTTTTAGACTTGGGATCTAGGGGCCTTTATATAGTGTCAATTAGTTTGTTAAATTAGTTAGAGAGATCTTTCTCTGAGTGATTTAGGGATTTTTCCCTGCCGTTGGATTTTTGATCCAAGGGCTTCTGTTTACAGAAGGCAATCTTCTTATTTTTAACAAGATTGAGATAGATCTTTCAGAATTTTAATTCTGTTTGGCGCAAACGCACCTGCACCTGACACGTGTCGCGCAGCGCAGAGCGCAGCGCAACTGAAGCGTTGCTTCCTTTATTATTATTTGAATTTCTTTTAAAACAGAGCCTTGCTCTGATTGGAAACAGAAGCATTGCTTCATTTCCCGCCTTGGGATTTGAACAGAGCTTTGCTCTGAAAGGGAGATTTTCTCCTTTATTATGATTATTATTTATTTATTTATTTATTTTATTATTTTTATTATTTTTTTCTTTTATTGTTATTATTTTATAAGGAGCGGATTTTGAGCCAAAATTTTGGCGGAAACAATAACAATTAATCCAAATAAACCTACTCTCTAATTTGTTCAAGACATGCGCAATTAAGCAAGATAAACCGGCATATCGTGTTGATAAACATAGTGTCTACCCTCTTATAATCGGCTTTATCATATGGCCCGTCTTGAATTCTTCGAGTCCGGTTAAATCTCGTCTCAATGTTCTCGTCCAGATAGCGGGAACAAAATGTGGTTGCTTCATCAAGAAGATAACCTTGCATGATAGAACCCTCTGGTCGATTTCTATTGCGTATATACTTTTTAAGAGTGTAGAGGTACCTAAAGAAAATATGTTGAATAAATAAATACGGGCATACAGGACAACAATAATTTGAAAAATTGCGCGAAACGAAAAATTCCACGTACCTCTCGACGGGATACATCTATCAATATTGTACCGGTCCGGCTAACTTAGCCTCAGTTGCAAGATGAACCGTCAAGTGTATTATGATATCGAAGAATGACGGTGGGAAAATACGCTCAAACTTGCAAAGTATCAACGCAATAGAATTTTCTAGTTTATACAGTGTCACAATCTCCAGTGTTTTAGCACACAACTCTCTGAAAAAACAATATAGGCCGTTGATTACTAGACCAACCGATTCAGGGAGAGAAGTCCTGAGGGCTAATGGAAGAAGGTCTTCCATGATAACATGGTGATCATGACTTTTCAGCCCATCGATCTTACCTTTCACAATTTTTATTTTCTTGCTTAATGATCCTGAGAAACCTGTGGGAACTTTCAAATCATGCAACACCTGCAGGAATCTTTTCTTCTCCGGTTGTGACATATGATAAGCGGCATTGGGAAGTACAAACTTTCCTGGTTTACCCGCTACCGGTCTAGGGTGTAATTCACTTCTTATTCCCCACTCATGTAGACCCATCCGAGCATTCAGGTTGTCTTTCGATTTCCTGTCTTTACAAAGAAGCAAGTTGAGTATGTGCTCTGATACTCCCTTCTCTATATGCATGACGTCCAGACAATGACGCACTAAATTTGTTGACCAGTACGGAAGCTCGAAGAAAATGCTTAACTTGTTCCAAAATGGTGGTTTGACCTGTTTTGTCGGATCCATTCCGAAGGTCACATTATTGTAACCATCCCACTGAGCAGTCACGTCCTCTCTGGACAATGGGGCTGGAGGTCCAAGAAGCTCCTGATGACCATCAAAATGAACAGTGTCTAACCTGTAGTGGTGGTCTAGAGGCATGAAAAGTCAATGGCCGCAATAACAAACCTTCCTGCTAAAATTCAAGAATTTCGATATTGTGTGTTGATGGCAATGAGGACATGCTTTGTGACCATGTACGGACCAACCTGATAGCATTCCATACGCAGGAAAGTCATTAATTGTCCACATTAAATCCACATGCAGTATGAATGTTGTATTTGTGTTTGTATCGTAAGTCTCTACACCATCAATGAACAAAGATTTTAACTCCTCGATCAGAGGTCGGAGATAGACGTCGATATTGTTTCCCGGTGAGTTTGGTCCGTCGATGAGAAGAGGTATCATAAAGTATGATTGTTCCATAGCCAACCAAGACGACAAATTATAAATTATCATTACAACGGGCCATGTGCTGTGACTTCCAGCCATATAGTTGAATGGGCAGAAGCCATCACTAGCCAGTCCGAGCCGGACATTGCGAGGATCACTACTGAATATTGCGTGCCTCCTATCGAAATCCTTCCATGCCGGTGAATCTCTTGGATGGCTCATTTTTCCATCTTCACTTGGAGGAGCACGGTGATGCCAAATCATTGCCTCGGCTGTTTTCTTGCACCTGAATAGCCTCTGTAGCCTCTGTGTTATGGGAAAGTATCGTGCTATCTTGACAGGTATATCAGGCTTCTTATCAGAATCTTTCGGTTTATACCTGGCCTCTCCGCATGTTGGACACTCTATCAAATCTGAATTCTCTTTCTGGTACAACACGCAATTTTTAGGACATGCATGAATCTTCTCGCACTTCAGACCCAAATCAGACATCATCTTCTGGGCTCCGTACCAGCTGTCGGGCACGTTATTTCCCGGGGGCATAGAATCTTTCAAGAACGAAAGAAGCATTGTGAATGACTTGTTGCTCCATCCATTTAGGCACTTAATCTAGAAAAGTTGGACGAACCATGAGAGGGTGGAATACTTTGCATTCTCATAAATTGGTTTTCTAGCATCATTCATGAAATTTTCATATTTATCCGCACGCGGTACTTGACCGGAAGGAATGTCATCTTCGGTACGAATAGATTCACCTAGGGCAGCCTCTACCATATCCTCCATTTCTTCTGATGGAAATAAATTACCGTCTTCTTCTTCTGCCGCATTACCGTCTTCTCCTTCTTCTCCTGCCGTATTATCGTGTTCTCCTTCTTCTTCTGCCGCATTACTGCGTTCTTCTCCTTCCCCATGATATTTCCAAGTTGTATAAAATCTAGTAAAACCATATTTTACGATATGAAGCTCTGCCAATTCTACCTTCTGCCAGTACTTATTGCTACATTTATCGCACGGGCAAAGAATCTTCTCTATCACGATCTTATTATGTGCGCATGCAAATTCAATAAAAGCAGCAACTCCTGCGACAAACTTAGGTTGCATACGTTGTTGCCAATCCACATACATCCAGTCCTTAACTCTGACGTACTCATGGGCCATGTTAGACTGTATAACATATAAATTGTAGGTTATGGTGACTATATTGAGAAATCTAAGAACGGGATAGTTACTGACAAAGGAGAAAATCCGTGTATATGCTTTGTGTGTGCGTTTGTCGTTGAAAAGAATAAATTATCGAACGTATGTTAACCGATAGACGGGGACTAAGTGGCCCTTTTAGTTTCATATATGAGTATCGATGAGAATATGAAAGTTTCATATTATCATCGAGTATCATATATTGGTTTTAACTTGAACAATTTGAATCACTCTCTAATGATGCGTTTATTGTGTATTCTTGTTGTATGTGTGTGTTTCGGCTGTCGGGGGTAAGGCTTCTATCCCATTAAGAATGTATAGAGCGAACACCCATTCGCTTGTGCTTTTAACCGTTTCGAGTAAATTTCGGCAGCACCTTCCCGCTGTTCTTCGAGTACACTGTAATAGAATAGATAATCATTTCAAAGCTGTGAAACAACGTTGAAATGAACATCTAATTTATCTTTGTACACGGAGAACCAGCGGAAAGGTACCGACGAATTATCTCGAAACGGATGAAAACACAAGTGAATGAATGTGTTTGCTTTATACATTCCTAACTTATCCACACGGGACAAATCTATCGGTTATCATACGATTGAATCTTCTCGTCGCATAGACTATACAACGGTTGTTAGTATCGAGTTATACCGTCCGATATTTAACAACCTTCGTATAGTTCTATGTCACGACGAACATCGAACGTATGTTAACCGATAGACGGGGACTAAGTGGCGCTTTTAGTTTCATATATGTATCGATGAGAATATGAAAGTTTCATATTATCATCGAGTATCATATATTGGTTTTAACTTGAACATCTTGAATCACTCTCTAATGATGCGTTTGTTGTGTATTCTTGTTGTATGTGTGTGTTTCGGCTGTCGGGGGTAAGGCTTCTATCCCATTAAGAATGTATAGAGCGAACACCCATTCGCTTGTGCTTTCAACCGTTTCGAGTAAATTTCGGCAGCACCTCCCCGCTGTTCTCCGAGTACACTGTAATAGAATAGATAATCATTTCAAAGATGTGAAACAACGTTGAAATGAACATATAATCTATCTTTGTACACGGAGAACAAGCGGAAAGGTACCGACGAAATATCTCGAAACGGATGAAAACACTAGTGAATGAAGATGTTTGCTTTATACATTCCTAACTTGTCCATACGGGACAAATCTATCGGTTATCATACGATTGAATCTTCTCGTCACATAGACTATACGACGGTTGTTAGTATCGAGCTATACCGTCCGATATTTAACAACCTTCGTATAGTTCTATGTCACGACAAATATCGAACGTATGTTAACCGATAGACGGGGATTAAGTGGCGCTTTTAGTTTCATATATGAGTATCGATGAGAATATGAAAGTTTCATATTATCATCGAGTATCATATATTGGTTTTAACTTGAACATCTTGAATCACTCTCTAATGATGCGTTTGTTGTGTATTCTTGTTGTATATGTGTGTTTCGGCTGTCGGGGGTAAGGTTTCTATCGGTTATCATACGATTGAATCTTCTCGTCACATAGACTATACGAAGTATTTAAATAAAATATAAGGTAACCGATATAACATGATTTTAAACTTATGAAATAATACTTGCTTAGTTAGTTGCAAGTTGCAACTTGAGAATAAGATATATGAAGAATTGAGCATTAAAGAACTAAGATGCATTAGACTTAAGATTGAGATACATACCTTCAACATAGAAAAGAAATCAATAAACAAGATGGATATAATATAAATTCAAGTTGAAAGAATATATATCCTCCTTTCAAAAGCAATTAAGTCTCGATGATGCTGAAGATGTTACCAGAAAAACCAAAATTAGGAGACAGAATCAAGTCTCGATGCTAAAAAGAACAAGTTTAAGGGTCAACAGAGCCCCAAATTTTATTTTTTTTGAAGATTGTTAATTGATGAATACTTGTTTTTGGAATGTGAGAGGAATCGCTATGATATAGAAAAACAGAGAAGTTCAAATTTTCTGTATTATGGAGCCTATGGTGGACTTCTCAAAAGCAAAATATATAGCTCAATCTACAGGCTTTGCACAAATATGGGGGAATTTGTCTAATAAAATTTGGATTTTTGTTGAATCTACTGTTCAGGCTGATATTATGAAATCTTCAGATCAATGCCTTGCAATGAAAATTGTTCACAATAATACGTTTTGACGGAAAATTTTATATAACTGCTTGGGACATTATTCTTTTGATTGTCATGACCCTAACCCTAACCCTAACCCCATCCCCATCTCCATCCCCATCCCCATCCCCAGCCGAACCCCAACCCTAACCCTAACCCCAACCGCAACCCCAGCCGAACCCCAACCCCAACCGCAACCCCAGCCCCAGCCCCAACCGCAACCGCAACCCTAACCCTAACCCCAACCCCAACCGATGCCTAACCCTAACCCTTATCGGTACCCAAACCCTGAACCCTAGCCCTAAAATAATCAAAAATTTCTTTAATTGAAGATTTAATTACTAACCTGTGCGTGCGGTGGAGGAGACAATCGATGCAATCGGCGACGAGGAAGAACGACGACGAGATCGTGAACGAGATCGGCGACGAAAGAGAGAGAACAGCGACGCGGCGACGAGATTTGTGGATTTGGGAGTTTCGCACGCTCGAGAGAGGAGATAATCAGCGTAGAGAAATTATGTGCCTTTTTATTAAATCCATATTAAGATGCCCCTACGAATTAGTCCGTAGGTTCTTGGTTTGCGGTTCAGTAGGGGCAAACAACAAATTACGATTTAATATTTTTAAATTAAACGTCTGGGACCGTAGGGGCAACCGTCCGGCCCTACGGACTAATCCGAAAGGCCAAAATAAATCTGCCCTTACGAATTTCATTATCCGTAGGAGCAACCCCCTATTTTAGTAGTGTGCATGCTTTCCAAAACTTTAGAAAGTGGAGAAAAATTCATAAGAATGATTATTTTATTTTAGTTCTGGTTTCAGAATGGAGTTAAATTAAGATAACACTCACTTTTAAATAACTTCATAACAACATTTTGGAGATTAGAAAACTCCAAAAACCACACCCCATCCATGGGTGGAGCCAGGATATCAAGTCAGGTATGCGATATTTAAACGGTCATAAAATATAATAAAAAAAAGCACAAAATTTGAAGAAATTCAAATGCACACATCAAAATTTGAACAAGAAACAATTACTAAGTTCAAAATTGTTTAATGTAGTAAATTTATTTGTTAAAATAGCTATTATTCATTTGAACTTTTACAAAAAGAAAAAAACCAACAAAAAGCAGTAAAATCTAAAACATTAACCATCAAACTAATAGTCCAGTCCAGCTATCGGTTTTATTTTTAGACAAATAAAATGATAATTAACCAGACTAAATCGATTAACTTGCTTTTCTTACCATTAGGGAATCTGCTTTGGATATATACTAAGCTAAGAGCATATGTTGTTTGCACATGGCTTAATGCCGAAGCATGATACTTTTTCTTGAATACGTAGAGAAACATTATAAAGATTTGTAAATGGAGAGCTGTTTTCATTCTAAAATATAATTTTACTTTAATATAACAAAATTACTGCCTTTTATTTTTAATTATTACAAGCATGTAGACTGGCTGTTTCATGCCTCGGAGGTCCAGGATAGGTTTAAAAATTATGATGAGGTTAGAACACATCCCTTCCCTTTCCCTCCTAAAAACCGGACTGGTTATGCATTGACCATTTAGAAAACCTTATAATCTATTTAGTTATGCATATACTACGAGGAAAACCTTAAAAATTTTACTGCTCAACGCCAAGTGTTGACCTGGCGTCTGCGTGGCCAAAATAGCCTATTTTTGTAATTATTTTTTAAAGCGAAACTTTTTTAATAATATTTTTTTAAAAAGGCCTATTCGAAAAATTGTCCATATTAAAAACCTTATACCCTTACTGAATATGTATGTGTGTGTATAATTCGGAATCTGCAATCCAGATAGGATGCCCGTCTAATCCGGACGATATGTAAATCAGCCCCCACCCCATCAATATAATAAAGTTCTAAAAATGGAGGTAGCACTTTTCAAACAAGAGTTTGGCTTGCCTCTATCTACACTTAAAAATAAAATCCAATTTTTCTAACACCATACTGAAACAAGGCCCTCTTATATTCTACTTTTCGATGTTTCTTTCAAATTTTCCTACTTTGTACCATCCAACCAAATAACATAGGTTTATTTTTTATTGCCACTTAAACGCGCATATCTCGAACTTAGCAAAATAAACAATAACTTATGATTTGTTTCCACTCTTTTAATTTTACTTAACTAATTTATTACTCACAGGAGTATTCTTCTAACTCTTACTAATTTATTACTCACCCAAGGATAAAAGATAAAATAGAAAAAAAAAATTGGAGAATTTATATAAAACCCCATAATTTTTTCACACAGTATAAAATTTGTGTATCTATCTTCAGTACTTTAAGATAGCGGTTTCAAATTGAAATTTCAATGTATCTTCACAGCATACATAGCAAAAAATATTCTCATATTAAACATAATTAAGATTTAAACATTTTCATTGATAATAGCTCAAGTCATCTCAAATTTCAACAGAATAGAGATAGCAAACCTTTAAAATATTACTATTCTAACGAAAAATCTTTAACGAATCATTTTATATCATACTACTGACAAGATATGCATCAAACTACGGACCGTAGATTACTAGCTTTATTAAAATATTAAAAAAAAAGACAAAAGAGACTCTTCTCCATTGAAAACTCATTTGATTAGTAACTTTTCCATCTTGATGAGGATCCTTTCATTTTCCCTTGGTGAAGATTCCAAGTTAAAGATGAGCTTATCTCCCTCCTTCAAATCGTTATCACGAGCAACATTTCGCCATCCTCTCATCATTTTAACGACGCCCTTGTAACGTGTGAGGCCCACAACCCAAGTAAGGCCCTCTGAATTCTGGATATTTACCTCTCTGCAATTTATGAATTCACCTGGAAGCCTCTGCATAAATTTAATAGTTTATGCATCAAAGTATCCTGGAGACTGATGAAAAAAGAAATTGAAAAAAGAAAAATAGAAATTGTAGATAGAGAAATAGCACTCATTCCAAAAATTGCATATTGATTTTTATGTTTACTTTTTTGGGCTAAATTGCGCTAAATTTCTCCGACTTTTTTCTTTCCTTTGATAAATACCTCCGTCTAATTAAATTAGAGAAAACTATCCTGAAATATTGGTTTGGCATTTAAATACCTTGTAGCGTTAATTCGTGTTAAATTTGACCATAATAACCCTCATCTAAATTTACGTCCACTCTACCTTTTACCCTCCGTAACTTTCCCAAATAATCACCTCATCTCCCATATTCCAAATCGTGGGCGAAAACCTAGATCGAGAAGTTGTGATGAAACCCTAGATTGAGATGAGGATCAACAAACTATCATCCAAGTACATAATTTCACCTATTGAAGATCTGGTATCAAAGGTTCTACCAAGAAGAATAGCACTCATTTCCAAAATTAACGGCCACTTATTTAAGGTTTTGCAACGTTGGACAAAACATGATTTATTTTTTGTTTTAGTAGGTTAATAAATAGCAAATGCTAGGAAAATTAACTCCTTTTTTTAGATTTTGCTCTTTACTTTATGCTTCAGAATGTTAGAATAACCATATATATGACTCAAATATCCTATTACTATATTATTATATAGCATATGAGAGTAATATTTATGATGGTTATTCTCATAAAGTTTTGAATGGTTATCCACGTTTAGTTATGAGTGGTTAGTTTTGAAAACTATATAAAGAAAGTCCTTCCTTACACAATAAACAAGAGAAGACACAAATACAACTTGTGTGTGTGTTCTTCCCATCGGGATGCTCTACGGTATTGGAGTAGGAAAGAAAGATCAATGGATCTTAATTATTCTTATTCTACAACACATTCTTCAAGGTAAGTATCACGTATGTCATGTTCGTGAGATGATTAAGTCGTTAATCATGCTGTATAGATTAAGAATATGTATATCAATTTTTTACAATTGGTATCAGAGCTATGGTTTTCCATGATTAATGATCATGACTTTTATTCATGATTGATATAGAATGGAAAATTAAACAACCCAAACAATTAACATGGATCATTTTTTCTTGTTAAGCCTATGTGATAATGTTGTTTTGAAACCTGTATATATTGCTGGCAAGGAAAAGATGGCTCTACTCCTTGATTGTTGGTGTCGACCACTTTCTTGAGAGATTGGCATTATAAATACTTACATAATATTTTTTATGATCTACTATATTTGAGACTGGTTTTTTATTCTCTACATGAGACTGGCCTACAATTAATTCATTAAGTTATTTGATCTTTATGTATATTCAAATTTGTTTAGCATCATTGTTCATTTTCTTGATCAATGTTGACTTGTGGTTTAAAACATTTTATGAATTAAAGGTAAAGTTGATTTATTTTTATAGATAAAATCTATTACTTAGTCAATTTTCGGATCTAAATTATTTAGGCAAATTATTAGACTGTTTTGCAAATATTTAGACTTTCTCTGCAAATGTCTGGACTGTTTTGCAATTATTCAGAATTTTTTTCTCCAATTACAAAATATAATTTTCGTAATTATTTGGATCTGTTTACAGATTAATCTGAATAGAAATTGAATTCAGGTGTCTTACTGCAAATGTTGCAGTAAATTTCAATATTTATAGATTAGTCCAGAATATTCATTTTGGGGTTGTTTTGTAACCGCCTAAATTCATTCTACAGGATTATTGTTTTATGCATATTTTTAGTAGTTCTTTTATAGAAGTTTGAATGAAAATAATTCAAATAACTTATTTATTATGTTATGATCGTGTTAGAGTTATCTTATATGGATATTGTATGGATTATACATGATGTTTGGTGAATTTTATGAATTACAAATTATATAAATTTACCCATACATTATGTATATCTTAAAGTAACAATATCTTTTGATATACTTGTTTGTTTTTTATGATCCAACATTCGTTGGAAATCATTTCTCATGCTAAACACATATTGTCGATTTATACTATCATGCATCAAGTATAAATATTGTGTTTATGGACATGTGTTGTTTCATCATATATATTTAAAATGATGGATTAAAGTTCAGATGTCCTTCACAACTAAATTATCTTATGAGTTGGGAATAGGCACAGCATCCTAATTCATGTGATATTAGTATATTATGTTTTTTTTTCCACATATAGTTGTTTTTGTATTTACATGACATCAAATATTGCAATTATTTTTATTTAGATAATTACTTTGCCTCACAGGAAAGTGATTATTTATATGATTCAATTGGAATAAAATAGCTTAAAAAATATTAGAATAGATATTTCTTATGTGCACAGAAAAGAAATTGTCTATCCGATATTACATTGCTAGTTTTATTATACATTTTTTCGATTTATTTTAATTGGATTAAGATGGCTTAAAAAATATTAGAATAGTTATTTCTTATGTCCAAAAGAAAATAGATTTCTATTTTGGTATAAAATTGCTAATCTTAATATATTGTAATTGGTAATTCAAGAATTTAGCAATCTCTATCCACAACAAGATGGTTGAATTTACTAATAAAAGTAGATATTGGTCTATTTTAATATACTTACGATATAGCAATGATGTGTATATTTACTTGATTATAAAATTATACTTAGTTGTGATCCTTGCATATGTATCCAATGATAAAATTTAAGACTTTTGAGTTCAGTGGGAATAAATTTTCTCGTACGTAAAATTTGAGAAATTATTTTACCTTCTTAAGTACATAAATGATAAAGGTAAAGTGGACCCCCCGTTATTAACTAACTCGTAAAATTTAGTTTGTTCAAAATATGGATATTTGGATGAGACATTGAAAATAAAGATATTCTTAATTATAAGAAAAAATTAAATAAGCTTATAAAGATTTAATTATAACGATTCATGATTAAGAATGTATGTTTAAAGGTATATAATGGAATACATTTATATATCGGTATGATGCTTTCACAACTGTTATGCATGAGAAATTTGTCATAAGGCTTAAAGAGATTGATACATATTAAAAAAAAGTCGATTAGATAATAGAGCATATTTAGTTTTAGCACATAAAGATAGAGTCCATAATTATTAACCTATTGGCTAAAGTATAACGTGTCATTCCATTTACGGGTCATGCAAGAAATATGAGACTCATAAAGATTCAAGTGTTGTGTACCATTTTCGTAAAATCTATATATATAGTTTTATGTCAAGACATTTGGATGTTGTTAGTGGTATTATAAATGACTGATAAAATGTGCGCATTATTCTTAGGTCATGTGATTTTTTGCTTTTGAACCAATTTAAAGTTGGACTCTAAATAATTATAATAATTATTCGTAAGGATATTTGTATATGCATATGAAGTTTCTTAAAATTAAATTAATTGCTCATTAATGTGTAACTATTTAATTGGTCATAAAATATAGTTACAAAGAAGTTAAATGATTAAAATATTAATATGATATTTTGAATCAAGTGGGAGAATGTTAGAATAAGCATATATGTGACTCAAATATCCTATTACTATATCATATAACATATGGGAGTAATATTTGTTGTGGTTATTCTCATGAAGTTTTGAATGATTATCCACGTTCAGTTATGAGTGGTTACCATGGAATCACCGTGTAGTTTTGAAAACTACCATAACTCTCTTGATAGAAGGGGTTATATAAAGAGAGTTCTTACCTACATAATGAACAAGAGAAGGCACAAATTCGACTTGTGAAATAAAGGTATTATGTGTTCTTCACATCGGGATACTCTACGGTATTGGAGTGGGAAAGAAAAATCAATGGGTCTTAGTTATTCTTATTTTACAACACATTGTTCAGAATAAGTTTCTCGTATGTCATATGCGTGAGATGATCAAGTCGTTAATCATGCGTATAGATTAAGAATAGATTTATCAATTTCTTACATAGAAGAGTTAATTTATTATGTTTTGCAACTTTGCTATTTGAGAAAACATCTTTTATTTTCTGGTATTTTACAGAAACTGCATGTTTTTCACTTTTAGGTATGTTGAAAATAAGACAGCTGAATGACCTTAAAAAACAATGATTGTTTTTGATGAATTTGGAAAGGGCTAATCATCCCACATTTTTTAAATAGAAAAAACAATGAACTTTTAAAATGATGCTAAAAATCGCGATTTATAAATATTTCTTACCATTTGCGGAAACATGTAACCTTTATATGTGACCTCAAAACTTTTACCACAACCTTCGGCCTTCTTTCTCTTCTTCGATGTCGTATTCTTGTCATCTTCATCCAATCCATCCGAATCTGTATCAAAATTTAATCAAAAGTTAAAACCCATAAAATAAAAAATTAAAATCAAACAGCTAGCAGCAACAAAATTAATATAATTTAAAGCCTACTAGAGTCTTGAAGAATCTCCACAGATGAATCATGGGTTTCTTTCTTCAAAGAGATTTTAAAAGCAAAGCGGTTAGTTTTCTCACAAGTGCTTAGATCAAAAGCTCTGAAATTAAACACCATATTGCCTTTGTATTTGAAAACCAGAAGATGCCCAATTTGCAAGTCATTGACTAATGCAAAATTATGCCACCCATCTCCACTCATGTACATAACTTTGTTTTCAATGTGAAGATCAACATGCCATATCTTGCCATTATGGCTCACTATTGTAGCCTTTTCTCTTCTCTTGATCTTGCTGATTTGCTCAGCAAATGCTTCAGGAATTGACTGCAAATCATTAAAAGACATAAATAGGAAAGAAAGATAAAATATAAATATATAATCTTATATACTGATGCATCAAAACCTTGAAATTGCGAGGACCATTAAGCGATAGTTATATTCAACACACGACCATGCACGTGCTAATGTGTTATTCACCATGCATCTACAAATGTTTGAGAACGTTCTTGGAAATTTTTAGAAAGTAATCAAAGCTGCTTTTAAATATCTTAGGAGATATTTCTATTAGGATTTGAGATAACTATAGTTATCTCACCTTAGAAAGTGACAAAACCGCCGTTATCTAAACTCCAATCAGATCAAAGCTCCATTTTTGGAGTTTGAGCCTTGCAAACTAGAGTTTGTATCTCTCTACCTCCACTTAAAAATAAACCATGGTTATCTAATTTCTTCCATTCCCAAACAGGTCCTTAACACGTCCAAATCTTACCGTGAGTACAAAATTTAAGCTATTATACGGGTATGTTTTTTGTTTCATCAAATATGATTTTTAAATGAACTTCCAGTGAAAAATAAATCTGTACTGTTCTCGTACCATCTTAAATTATACATTGTCAGGATACCAAACTCAAAACTAATTTTGCGTGCAGGGAGAGAAAAAGAGAGTACCAATTTGGTAGTAAAATCAGGTGGCAGGACCCTGAAAAAACGGAGGCCAGAGCATTGCTCATCATCATCCTTCATGAAAGCCCTGAAGATAATTGTAATTGTGAAAGAAGTACACAATCTAACTAAAATCAAAGTGGGAGAATAAATATTACTAGCGGAAGCATTGAGAATATATATACGGGGGGTGGGTGGGGCGGTTATGAGCTCAACGTTTCAACTCCCTGGACTTAATTAATCATGCAGTAACTTTTATTACTCACCCTTTGTTATTGAGATCCTGACTTTTCAACTGCCCATATTAATAATAATTACGATATTTATAACAAGTATATATGGTTTGTGTGAAAAAATAAAAAATAAAAGGCAGTTACTTTCCTCATTAATTGTTTAATAAGATTTTCCTGATTTTAGCATCCATTTCATCCATTCAACCCCAACAAATTCATTGATCTTCTTAACAAACTAAACATAACTAAGCACACAAAGTCAAATTGCACTTAGGTTCCAACACATAAAGGGAGGAATGATCGTTTGCATCCTATTCTTGGGATACTTGGTTGCAGTCCTTTTGCCTCGAATTCTTTTCCGTCCCGTTCTCGTTAATCTTGACTGTATCTGGGTCTGCAGTTCCATAGATGATGAAATCCTTTGCAGAAAATTTCTTGTCTATGTTCATAAGATAATGGGCTGTTCCTTCAGGAAAAAACAAACATATCTAGTGTCTTGATTTTTTGAATGGTCGGTTTATCGTTAGTATCTATAAACCCGACCTTAAGGTTCCCGGAGCACCTCTAATGTTCGGTTATGAACGTGAGGGTGGCTGATCCTACCGGGTGGGAGCCTGACCAGTGCCGCCGACACCCCTCTTCATTCAACGCATCAAATTTGTTCACCGTCACATTGTTTATGATAGTTGGTACAGTAAGATTGAGTTTGGACATGTGACTAAAGCCAGTGTAGGTATAGAAAGTGGCAAGGCCGACATTGGCTGAGAGCACGAAGGTTGAGATGAATAGAAAGAAGAATAGAAAGTTTGCAAGTAGGTTGAAATGGTTTTTTTTTTTGAAATAGGGTAGTTTTTATTTAAAATTATTAAAATGGGAAGGTTTGATTTAAAATTGTAAAAATAGGGTGGTTTGGGAGGAGCCGGTTTATAGGGCGGGTCCCGCCCCCTATACTTTATAGGAACCCGCCCTCTCCATTTTTCCATGGAGAGCGGGTTCTAGGAACCCGCCATATTTTATAAAAAAAAATTTAATAAAATTGTTTTATTTAAAACAAAATTCGAAAAAATTCGTAAAATTCGAAAAAATTAAATAAAGAAAAATATAAAAAAATTATAAAACAGTCATATAAAATAATTTTAGAAATTGTTAGAATTTTTCTTTATTTAATTTTTTCGAATTTTACGAATTTTTTCGAATTTTGCTTTAAATAAAATAATTTTATTTAAAAAAAATATGGCGGGTTCCCAGAACCCGTCCTCTCCTTCATATAGGAGAGGATGGGTTCTGGGAACCCGCCCTCTCCTTCATATAGGAGAGGACGGGTTCTGGGAACCCGCCCTCCATATAAAAATGGAGGGCGGGTTCCTAGAACCCGCCCTCTCTTATAAAATATAAGGGGCGGGTTTCAGGAACCCGCCCTCTATACTGGGAGGGGGTGGGGTCCAGGAAACCGCCATATTCTGCTAATTTTAAAATAAAATACCCTAATTTAATAATTTTAATTATAAAATACCCTTTTTCAAAAAAAAAACCCAAGTTGAAATCTGATGATGCTCTATATTGGCGACATTCCAGATCAGGACACGTGGCAGATGACGTGTCCCAGAACTCAGAAGAGAGGGCTCAAAGGGGCCGATCAGGCCACCCCTGAACCCGACCTACAAGCACAAAGCTGGCTCACCTCAGAGGCCCCTGCAAATTGGCCTCCTCGGCTTCTCAGCTCACCTCCGAGCTACCGCAGGACCAAGATACCTCGGCCCTCTCGCTCGTTCCCGAGTTCTCTCGCCGAGACCATCTTCCTCGGTCCCTCCGACCGACCGACTCCACCACTCACAGGCGTAACCGCCGCTCCGCAAATCTCGTCATGCTCAGATTCTCCGCCAGCAACATCTCACGTTCCACGCCATCACGATCCCCATTAATGGGCGATCCGCTCTTCACGCGGGCACGGCGTCGGGAGCGTAATTGCCGGCGAGATTCTCGCGCCTGCTGCTGCATGCCACCACCGCTATATAAACCCCCATCACAGAGGGGTCAAGTAAGCCATTTTCTTGACACTTTAAGCCGTTACTCTGCTCAGATCTCATCACTAACTTGAGCGTCGGAGGGTCCTCGGTGGTACCAAACCACCTCGGGACTTCTTTGCAGGTACTCGGCGACAGCCTCCTCACCCAACCTTCTCCTCTCAAAACCCATTGAGACCCACACGCAACGAAGGACAATCAACCCAGTTCACCTCGACATCAACGGAAGACAATATTTGACGGAGGCCCGAAAAGGAGCCCCATCAGTTGGCGCCGTATGTGGGAACAGACTCCACAAAAGACAAAGTTGGCCTTCCGATCTCCATCTCCATGGCAAGCGATCACCCTGAAGATCCAGATACCAGCCGCCGCCTCCCCCTCGCTAGAGGCGTGGGTGGACCTCCTCCGGTGACCGTCATCAACGCCCTCGCCTGCCTAATAGACCGACACCCCCTCCCTTGACAGGGTCGCACAGAGGGGGCTCGCCACGGCGGCTCGAGAGCCACCTTACCCAAGGATCTAACCCCTCACTAAGAGGCAGCCCAGCAGCTACCCTGCTCGGCTATCCACAGCGGGCAGCTTCCCTACCACAACGTCGGGGATCAAAAAGCCCTCCCAGAGGCAGCCCAGCAGCTACCCTGCTCGGCTATCCCTAGTGGGCAGCTTCCCTGACACAACGCCGGGGATCAAAAAGCCCTCTCAGAGGCAGTCGAGCCCGAGGTTCCCTCGCTCAGCTATCCCCAGCGGGCAGCTTCCCTGCCACAACACCGGGGATCGAAAAGCCCTCCCAGAGGTAGCCCAGCAGCTATCCTGCTCGGCTATCCATGGCGAGTAGCTTCCCTACCGCAACGCCAGGGATCAGAAAGTCCTCCCAGAGGCAGTCGAACCCGAGAATCCCTCGCTCAGCTATCCTTGGCGGGTAGCTACCCTACCGCAACGCCGGGGATCAGAAAGCCCTCCCAGAGGCAGCCCAGCAGCTACCCTGCTCTGCTATCCTTGGCGGGTAGCTTCTCTACCGCAACGCCGGGGATCAGAAAGTCCTCCCAAAGACAGTCGAGCCCGATGTTCCCTCGCTCGGCTATCCCCAGCGGGCAGCTTCCCTGCCACAACGTCAGGGATCAAAAAGCCCTCTCAGAGGCAGTCGAGCCCGAGGTTCCCTTGCTCGGCTATCCTCAGCGGGCAGCTTCTCTGCCACAACGCCGGGGATCAAAAAGCCCTCTCAGAGGCAGTCGAGCCCGAGGTTCTCTCGCTCGGCTATCTTTCAGGACAAAAGTCCTCGCCAAGAGGCACCGGGCAGTAACCCTGCCCGGCCAAGGGTCCTTGGTAGGCCTCTTACAGCCCTATAGCTCTTCCCGCGCCAAGAACCAAAGTCCTCCCAGAGGCAGTCGAGTCCTTGCTCGGCTATCCCCGGATGGTAGCTTCCTACCACAACCGACAGGGATCAAAGTCCTCGCCAAGAGGCACTGGGCAGTAACCCTGCTCGGTCCCCGTCCTGAAAGATCAAAAGTCCTCTCAGAGGCAGTCGAGCCCGAGGATCCCTCGCTCGGCTATCCCTAGCGGGTAGCATCCCTACCGCAACGCCAGGGATCAGAAAGTTCTCCCAGAGGCAGTCGAGCCCGAGGATCCCTCGCTCGGCTATCCCCGGCAGGTAGCTTCCCTACCGCAACGCCGGGGATCAGAAAGCCCTCCCAGAGGCAGCCCAGCAGCTACCCTGCTCGGCTATCCTTGGCGGGTAGCTTCCCTACCGCAACGCCGGGGATCAGAAAGTCTTCCCAGAAGTAGTCGAGCCCGAGGATCCCTCGCTCGGCTATCCTTGGCGGGTAGCTTCCCTACCACAACGCCGGGGATCAGAAAGCCCTCGCCAAGAGGCAGCCCAGCAGCTACCCTACCCGGTCATCCTTCGCAGGCCTCTCAGAGCCCCTCCAGCGTCAAGGATCAAAGCCCTCATTGTGAGGCCGCCGAGTTCCTTCCTGCTCGGCGCATCCCCAGCGGGCATCCTCCTGCCCATCAGATGCTGAGGATCTCAAGCCCTCATCGTGAGGCCGCGGGCATTCTCCTGCCCATCAGACGCTGATGGTCTGAAGCCCTCATCGTGAAGCTGCCGAGTTCCTTCCTGCTCGGTGCATCCCAGCGGGCATCCTCCTGCCCATCAGACGCTGATGGTCTGAAGCCCTTATCGCGAGGCCGCCGAGTTCCATCTTGCTCGGCGCATCCCCAGCGGGTATTCTCCTGCCCATCAGATGCTGAGGATCTCAAGCCCTCATCATGAGGCCGCCGAGTTCCTTCCTTCTTGGCACATCCCAGCGGGCATCCTCCTGCCCATCAGACGCTGATGGTCTGAAGACCTCATCGCGAGGACACCGAGTTCCTTCTTGCTCGGCGCATCTCCAGCGGGCGTCCTCCTGCCCATCAAACGTTGAGGGTCTGAGGCCCTCTTCGCGAGGACACCGAGCCTCTTCCTACTCGGCGCATCCCGGCGGGTAGCTTCCTACCCAACAAAGACAAGGATCAAAGTCCTTCCAGGCTCGATTACCCTTGGCCGGTAGCTTCCCTAGTCGCAACGCCAGGGGTCAAGACCCTCGCCAAGATCAACCGAGCAGCTTCCCTGCTCGGTCATCTCCAGCAGGCATCCTCCTGCCCAACAGACGCTGCGGGTTTGTAGCCCTCATAACGAGGCCACTGAGCCCATCACATGCAGCGAATCCAAATCCCCCTGACTTCGGGGCCATGGAGATGCCTCCTTCTCAGCAGCGCTTGGCACACTCGGCAAGTGATCGAAATCAACTCGACAACCAATCGCTCCACATGTCACGCCCACACTGGGCTGCGCCCCATCAGTCCACAGGTCTGCACACGTCGTGTCGGCCAACCGACGCTTGACACGCAAACAGTCGCTTCAGTGACAGGATGCACAAACCGGCGCACTTTCCTTAAATACAGAGATTTCACCCTGATTCGCTGGCAGAAAAGGTAGCTGACAGCCCGGGGACGCGTCCTGACGAAACCTTAGGAGGGAGCTCTCCCCTGGCGGCCCGGCAGTCCACTCTTGGCCCGACCCTCCAGCTGGTCGGGACAAGAGTGGGGGGATAATAACGATGCTATATATTGGCGACCTTCCAGATCAGGACACGTGGCAGATGACGTGTCCCAGAACTCAGAAGAGAGGGCCCACAGGGGCCGATCAGGCCACCCCTGTACCCGACCTACAAGCACAAAGCTGGCTCACCTCAGGGGCCCCTGCAAATTGGCCTCCTCGGCTTCTCAGCTCGCCTCCGAGCTACCGCAGGACCAAGATACCTCGGCCCTCTCGCTCGTTCCCGAGCTCTCTCGCTGAGACCATCTTCCTCGGTCCCTCCGACCGACCAACTTCACCACTCACAGGCGTAACCGCCGCTCCGCAAATCTCGTCATGTGCAGATTCTCCGCCAGCAACATCCCACGTTCCACGCCATCACGATCCCCATTAATGGGCGATCCGCTCTTCACGCGGGCGTGACGTCGGGAGCATAACTGCCGGCGAGATTTTCGCGCCTGCTGCTGCATGCTACCACCGCTATATAAACCCCCATCACAGAGGGGTCAAATAAGCCATTTTCTTGACACTTTACGCCGTTACTCTGCTCAGATCTCATCACTAACTTGAGCGTCGGAGAGTCCTCGGTGGTACCAAACCATCTCGGAACTTCTTTGCAGGTACTCGGCGACAGCCTCCTCACCCAACCTTCTCCTCTCAAAACCCATTGAGACCCACACGCAACGAAGAACAATCAATCCAGTTCATCTCGAGATCAACGTAAGACAACATCTGACGGAGGCCCGAAAAGGAGCCCCATCAAAATCAGTTGCCATTTTTCCTCTATAGAAAATTGTTGGATAAGAAGATGAGGGATTTGGTACTATATATAGCAGCTGTGGTAGCTACAGGCTCACAGTAAATTTAGGGGAAAATTGGCCACTTTTCTTGACTTATTATTAACCCAAAAAATCCAAAATTGTCCATAAACCCAAAATTAATTGCCCTAACATATGCATACAACACACATAAACACACCCACGCATCCAGGAACCTATGAATTTACCCCGAAAGCGTTAATTTATGGCCATTTCATGTCCTGGGGCGCCGAGGTTCTCGCACTCTCCCCAAGAGAGAAAGTCCCCGTACCAACTGAGCTATTGCTCATTGTTTCAAACATTGATTTGTATACATATTTATATATGTACTAGATTTTGACCCCACACGTAACGCGTAGAGTAAAAAATGATCGAATATATTTATAGACAAATATTATTTTTTGCTATGTTTAAGAAAAATATACAAATATTATTTTTTATACATATGTTTTCATTATGTTTGAAAAACGATAAATGATGTTATTTATTTTTTTGTTATTTAGATACAAATATTAAATTTTTTGAGAAATAACTAATCATGAACATTCTTTTTTGAAGAAAATCATGAACATTTCTTTTTGCAAAAAACTCAATATATGATATTCGAAGGATAAATCTTTGCCAAAAAAACTCAATCATGAAAAAATTACTTGGCTATTTTCAGCGACGAGAAATTCTTGAGAAATAACATTTTAGCCAAATGCATTAAAATAAAATAAAAACTAAATAATTTAAAGAGAAATAACCCACAAACCAATTTTCTTTTGTTCTTGGGTTTTGTTCTTGGGTTTCTAACTGGCCTTTTGAAAATGAATAAGGAAAAGTATATGGCAGGAGGACTATTAAAAAAAATTCCTTTTCCCGCTCAGCACCATCTTCCTCCACGTACGCCCGGTGATGGTGATGATGATTTCTTGGGACTCTTGGTATCGACCGACGTCGATCTTAGGGGATGACATGGGACGACACAGGCGGAGGAAGGGAAGGTGACATTGACGGTGGAGGAGAGGTCCTCTGTTTCCCAGGCATCATTCCATTCGTCCTCGCTGGTTGATTACGATGGAGATATTGAGGAGAAGAAGAAGATGATGACGAAGGAAAGAGGGGATTTTTATTGAAAAATTAAGTTTTTCCTTCTTATTTTGGGGGTGAGAGAAGGAGACGAGTTGGGAGGAGGAGAAGGCAAGTGGCTATTGTTAGGGAGATAATAGCATTCATGCTATTATATTGATCTATCCATATCTATCCAAAATAATATCGAACGGTCAAAATTTGTGTGAAACAGAAGAACTTTGATATTGTTGTATTCTGCATGCTTAGCATGTAGTATGTGTGTCCAAAATCCTCTATGAGCATGGATGCTATTATTTTCTAACAGCAGCGGTTTTTTTTAAGTTGGTTTGATGGAGGGCATGTTCTGCGTCTTGAACATTAAAATTAAAGAAGACCCATTGAAATAATAAAATAGCCAAATTTTTATTTTATTAATGATGACTTTCTATGGTGACATGAGCTTGAAGTACAAAAGAGAATGCCTGCAAATTGTTATATTATTTTTTTGTTTTTGGTAGATTGCCTTCATATTATTAGAGAATGTACATTTACATCCAAAGATTACAAGCCTGATTTCAACTCCAGTGGGAATCCGGCCCTTGATGACAAATATACATGTTATTTGGAAACAAAAATAATGCTTGTTTGGGGCGTTCACCGGGTGGGTTTGGAACCGTCCGAACCCGTCCATTTTTTATAGGTAAAATGACCATTCGAAACTAGTCAGAAAATGATGGGTTTAAAACCCGAACCAGCCCGTATTTGAATAGGACGGGTTTTAAATTTTTTGTAGCCCGTCCGCAACCTGTACCGGCCCGCAACCGACCTGAACTCGTCCTCTTAATAAACATTCGAATCGTTGTTAATTTAATTATATGGCTAAGATCAATACCCTATACCTAAATCTAGGCCCTTTTCTTACTTTTCAAATCTAAAGTTTAATTGAGTCCCATTCCTTTTTAGTCTTTTCCCTCTTCTTTTATCTTTCCATCTTCTTAAATTAAACATCAAGTCCTTTTATTTCTCGGTCACCAGATCCAAACTAAGTTTCAATTTCTAAGATCAAGAGATGGTAAAAAGGTATTGTTTGAAATTGGGAGTTAGAAGAATTCCGAGGCTTGTTTTATTTCATATAAATTAAATGTCAAATTTATGATGTAAAACTTATTATTACCCGAAATGGGTTTAACCCGTCCGAACTAATAAAACCCGAGCCCGGGCCTAAAACCCATCCGAGTTCGGGTTCAGGTTTAGCAACACATTCCAACGTGCGGGTTTAAAGTGGGTAGAAAACCCTCCCGAATTAGCGGGTTCGGGATCATTTATGGTCCAACACCCAACGAACTTGACCCGTGCACAACCCTAGTTTTAAGGGTGTCGTTCTAGCGAAAGGTGTCAATGGCCGATATTGTTTATTTACATTTGTAAATATTTTTTTTCCTTTTTGGTGCTGGCCAAAGTTGGTGATTTTAGATGTAGGAGGGAGGTTTGGGGGCTTTAAAAATCCAGCTTCGACATTCCTCCATTGGATACGTGATGGAACGAAAGAAAGAAAGGGAATCTGTTTGGTAAGCTGGGGGATCTTTTAGAAATCATATAAAGGTTTGAGGGGTAAATAGTAATAATCAAGTATTGATTATTTTAGTTATTAGCCAAGTTTTGAAGGACCATTTAATAGAAGACTAAGCTGTTAAAATTTATACTGTGCAAATTAGGCTCCCACATAACCAAACAAACAGATACAAAGGATGGTGGACGAAGCTGCGAGGCTATCTAAAATATTCTGCGAAAAGAAATGGCCGATATTTGCTTTCCTCGATACCCATTACCCTGATAAATAAACCTGAACATCCATTTTCGCCTCATTGTATAATTGGCTCGGGCGAAGAAGATCTCGTCCCAGGTACTTGTTGTCGCGTAGAAATTTAAATCGGATAAAGGATCGACTATATTCTTTTTAGGTTTTAACCTCCTTAACATGATACATGCAGCTTTTGACTGGTTGGAAAAGGAGCCAAATGTGACGATAAGGCGCAAAAATTGCGCGTTAATGGGTTTGTCGGGTCACTGGAGAAAGACGGGTCAAATATTTTCTCCAGTTAGGTGAAAGAAGATGAGATTAATGTTGTGAGTGGTCCTATCTCTTATATAACATAACAAACTTTAAGTTTTATTTGCATTGTGAGCTTGTCAAGCATTCATTCATATAATGTAATTGTTTCTGATCAGTGGTTATTTTTGTTGTAGGTTTTGATTCTTGGAATATGCACACACATATGCGTATCAGAGTTCGTGAGCTCTGTTTTATCTGATAGAAATATTGGTCCGGTACCTCCACTGGAAGATATCGTAGTTTATTCACGGGGATGTGCTACATTTGATTTGCCTGTTGGTGTTGCAAGAAATATCAAAGGAGCTTTCGCACACCCCCAGGTTTGCAACAAACCTAATTTTTCGCTATATTGCTAATAGTTATAATGGAAGGATAAATTAGAGAGTAAACTGCCCTTTACATTAACGTTTATACCATAGAAAACTCCTTTAAACTTTGGTTGTAAGGAAGTTTTCTCATTAAAATACACGCGTTAAGGGAGCTTACTGTAAAAGTTAAAAAATTGAAGTCAGTTTAGTGAACAATAGCAATCATAACCCCGTAAGGGTATTTTATTGTAATTTAGCCTATAATGTAACTACTGAAGGAAATTATCTTCAGTACTTATAATATCTGGAACGATTGCAGCTCCTCAAAGAAGTACGAGTCGAAGAGAGAAGAAACATAGCAGCATTCATGAAATATATAAGCTAATTATTGGAAATTATTCTTTTTTTTATAGAGAGATGAAATAATATGTCAGACTTAACTGCTGATAGAACATTTCATGAACAGTATTCTGTAAATAAAAGCTGTGAAAGGTTATAAGATGATTGCTCATGGTTTCTTTTTGCTAGCTACCAATAAATGTTCTAAACTTAATTGCTAACATATACCCTTAACTTTTCGATTTTATCCTTTCCGATGTTTTTCGTAAAATAACAAAATAGTGTATAATGGCAAACGGTTTTCGACAAGACGGCATTTCTTAAGGTATTTATTTTGAAATGCACTGAAAGTTTAATGTGTTTCTGTGAATTGTAGCCTATAGTTGAGGATCAGAATGGTTTAGTTAAGAAGCGTCATTTTCCCAATGTTTATTATTTTGATTAGGTTTGCTCATTCTATTATATAAATATATTTGTTGCCCGTTGTAGGAATTTCTCCATTACATGGGATTGTACATGACAAAGGCAAGGGGAGCTAGAGTTGTCCTCTCTTGGCTCACCACTTTGAATCCAATATTGAGTCAGGTGATGGTGAATATTGTAATAGTTTATGTCCTGTTTTTCTCCTTATTTTGAGAGAGATGAGTGCCTTGTGTTTGATATTTATGCCAGATGTAATATAATTTTGAATCATAACATTTCAAATCCTGGTTTATTAAGGTTTCCATGATTCAAGAGAATCATTTCAGCGGCTGTTTGTGATGATACTCGTAAGTGGAGATTTCCTAGATCACAGCACGTAGTAGATGACGTGTCGTCCACAAAGCCCACTAGATTCCCGAGGGCTATAGAGCTGGAATAGGTATAATGCGATGGGGACATTCCTCGGCGCCTCGCCTCCGAGGTAGCACCCAACCATTTGGGGACCTCCCTTGAGTACGTTGCCTCCTCGTCTAACCATCAGCCAATAGCTTTTCTTCAAGCAATCAAAGTGTTGAGCTTCCTCGGCTTCCTTACTTATCTCCGAGCTATCATATAACTGAGATTCCTCAACGTTCCTGTTTGGCCGGGAACATAGAGCACGAGTGTCCTCGTAATGGCTCCGTGTATCTCGCCACGACGAGATCTCCACCGCTCCACGTCCCGCATCCCGTGATAGTGTATCTCGCCATCAATACGGACGTGACGAAACGGGCAGCGAGAATCTCGCATAGGCTCGCTCCAATGCAACCCCTATATAAACCCCACTTCCAGACAATTCAAGTAACTCGAATTCATTCCAATACGCCGTTACTCTGCTAAATATTCCGTGGTACTTATTTGATCGTCAGAGGATCCTACGGTGGCCTCCCATCCCGGGACTTCATTGCAGGTAGCTCGGCGTCCCTATCAACCAAAAAACCCATTGAGATCCACAAGCTCAATCTTCCACAACAAATCTCAGCCCTCCAGCCATGCTGGCCATAAGATCGACGGAGGACGGCATTTGAGTGAGATCCCTACCTCGATCAGTTAGCGCCGTCTGTGGGAAGTGATAATTTTTTCCACCAAAAAGTTGATCTTCCGCTTTCGATTCGATGGCCAGCGATATTCACAACGAAGATCCTAGTACGAGCCATCACGTGCTTCTCAATGAAGGCAGGGGCGGTTCCACTCCTCCTCCCAATGTCATCGAAGCCCTAATGGTACGAATCGACCGACTGGCAGCAATGATAGACGTGCTCGCTTGTGTTCAAATTGCTAGCTATGCCCAGCAAACTGCCATCCCTGCTCCCCAGAATGGTGGTGGGCGTGAGATGGCGGACAGACACGGTCAAGTCCTTGGCCTCGCTCGTGTCAATCCTGACACCACGGAACACCGGCGTGCCGATTCCGGCAACCACGACTCCCATACGAGGAATGATTTCATGACTTATTGGACGCCGAACTGTCCAACATCGAGGTCTCAGGACCAACCGAACTATCGCTTCAATGCTTGCCGTGCTCCCTCGCCATACGAGGCAACGTCGGTCAGGTCACCTGATTCCAAGGAAGACCGACGTCATCATAACCACCGAGGCCGTGCACATGGCACTCGTCGGGAAGAGCCACGAAGGGTTAATTCCGAGGACCTGAGGAACGTAATAAAGCGAAGCCAAAACCGTTCCGTCACCCAAGCCCGAAGCAGGGATAACATGAACTTCGATTATAGAGAATTCTTGAGGTACCAGCAGCGAACCGAGGTCCTTGAGAAGAAAATTGAGGACATGCGGCTTGCTACCCGTTCGCCCGGAAGGTCAGCGAAATATTCTGCGGACTCTCTCACGAAGCTCTTCACCGAGCAACTACTGAGAGAGCGGGTCTTTTCCCGGAACAAGCCATCCAAAGTGGCTCTTTTCGACGGGAAGTCTGACCCGAAAGACCACTTAGATGCATTCACTACGGGCATGAGCTTTCAAAATAACTCGGATACGGCTCCGTGCCGAGCATTCCCTACCACACTCATCCAGGCCGAGCGAGACTGGTTCTGTGGCCTAATTCCGCGCTCAATCTCAACTTTCGACGAATTAGCCACTTAGTTCCTTAGCTATTTCGTCGGCAACCAGTGGCAACAGCGGTCGGTCAACTACCTATTCACTATCAAGAGTGATGACAGGGAATCTTTCAAGGGTTATATTACCTGGTTCTACAATGCTCCCCTGGAGGTACCCGAACACCGGGATAAGACGGTCATTACCGCCCTAAGATCTGGTCTTAGGAACAAAGAGTGGCTCCGCTCTTTTGCATTGGCGCAACCTAAGACCAACTCGAGTCTGAGGTGATTGTAAATCATCCTCGGGGAGACCGGACAGACCGAAAGAAAAGGGACCAGGAAGAGAAGAAGAAGGCTGATTGTTCGAAACCATATTCTCCGAGATTTCACGAGTTCACGCCTTTGAACTTCTCGCAGATCGAGCTGCTAAAGGAGGCGAAGAGCGGGAGATTCTTCAAGCTGCCACCAATGATAGAAAGGTTGGGCAAGCGACTCCGCGGCCCGTATTGTGTCTTTCATCGGTCATAAGGACACCCGACCGAGAAATGCAAACAGCTGCGCTATTATATCGAGGAGCCGACTCGCTCCAGTAATTTGGCAAAAAACCCGCGAGACAAACGTCAAGCAACTAGGGAGCAAGACGACTACGAGTAGATTCCTGCTCGGTTCCAAAGCTGGCGGACAACTTCCTGCCCATCACACCAATTCACGGCGGGTAGATTCCTGCCCGGCCTAACCTATGAATCTTAAGCCCTCGCCACGAGGCCGGCGGACAGTTTCTTGCCCATCGCCCTTATTCACGGCGGGTAGATTTCTGCCCAGCCTAACCTGCGAATCCTAAGCCCTCGTACAGGTAGACTCCTGCTCGGTTTGGAGGCCGGCGGACAGGTTCTTGCCCGTCACACTCATTCACAACGGGTAGATTTCTGCCCAACATAAATTGTGAATTCTAAGCCCTCACGTGAGTAGATTCCTGCTCGGTTCCGAGGCCGGCGGACAACTTCCTACTCGTCGCACACATTCACGGCGGGTAAATTACTGCCCGACCAAAACTCGTGAATCCTAAGCCCTCGCATGAGTAGACTCCTGTTCAGTTCAAAGGCCCGCGGGCAGCTTCCTACCCATCACACGCATTCACAGCGGATAGATTCATGCCTGACCAAACCCGTGAATCCTAAGCTCTCGCATGAGTAGACTCCTGCTCGGTTCCGGCGGACAGTTCCTGCCCATCACACCCATTCACAACGGATAGATTCCTGCCCAACATAAGTTGCGAATCATAACCCCTCACACGAATAGATTCCTGGTCGGTTCAGAGGCAGGCGGACAACTTCTTGCCCGTCGCACCCATTCACGGTGGGTAGATTCATGCCCGGCCTAACCCGTGAATCCTAAGTCCTCACCATAAGCCCGCTAGACAGCTTGTTGCCCGTTGCATCCATTCACGGCTGGTAGATTCCTGCCTAACCAAACCCGTGAATCCTAAGCCCTCGCACGAGTAGATTCCTGCTCGATTCAAAGGCCGACGAACAGCTTCCTGCCCGTCGCACTCATTCACAGAGGGTAGATTCCTGCCCAACATAAGTTGTGAATCCTAAGCTCTCACATAAGTAGATTCCTACTCGGTTCCGAGGCCGGCGGACAACTTCTTGCCCATCGCACACATTCACGGCGGGTAGATTCCTGCCCGGTCTAACCCGTGAATCCTAAGCCCTCGCCATGAGGCCGGTGGACAGCTTCCTGCCCGTCGCACCTATTCATGGTGGGTAGATTCCTGTCTGGCCTAACTCGTGAATCCGAAGCCTTCGCCATGAGCCCGGCGGACAGCTTCCTTCCCGTTGCACCCATTTACGGCGGGTAGATTCCTGCCCAACCAAACCCGTGAATCCTAAGCCCTCGCACGAGTAAACTCCTGCTCGGTTCGGAGGACGGCGGACAGCTTCCTGCCCGTCGCACTCATTCACAGTGAGTAGATTCCTGTCCAACATAAGTTATGAATCCTAAGCCCTCATGCGAGTAGATTCTTGCTTGGTTCCAAGGCCGGTGGATAGCTTCCTACCTGTCGCACTCATTCACAGCGAGTAGATTCCTGCCCGGCTTAACCCATGAATCCTAAGCCCTCGTCACGAGGCCGGTGGACATCTTACTGCCCTTCACACCTATTCACGGTAGGTAGATTTCTTCCCGGCCTAACCCATGAATCCTACAGCCCTCGCCACGAGGCCCACAAAAAACTTCCTGCCCGTCGCACCCATTCACAGCGGGTAGATTCTTGCCCAACGTAAGTTATGAATCCTAAGCCTTCACCCGAGTAGATTCCTGTTCGGTTCTAAGGTCGGCGGACAGCTTCCTACTCGTCGCACACATTCACGTCGGGTAGATTCATGCCCAACCAAACCCGTGAATCCTAAACTCTCGCACGAGTAGACTCCTGCTCGGTTCGGTGGCCGGCGGACAGCTTCCTGCCCGTCGCACTCATTCACAGCGGGTAGATTCCTGCCCAATATAAGTTGTGAATCCTAAACCCTCACGCGAGTATATTCCTGCTCGGTTTTGAGGCCGACTGTCACGCCCCGCTTCTTAGAGTGCACTAACTACGACACGTGACAGAGCCAAGCATGCTACCTGTGAATAGGAATCATCTCTCCACAGTCACATTATAGCTGTCTATAGGATATCAAAAACAGTAAAATATAAAACTAACTAGTACATGTCCATTTGCCAAAATAAAAGAGTCAAGAAAATATATAAGCAGAAACGATAGTAATATCTAATAAACAATATCTGGAAAAACGTCCCAATATGAGTTCACATCAAGAAATAAAAGTGCAGAAAATAAGCTAAGAGTCTAAAAGCTAAACATCTCTAAATCATACATAATCAATTCCTCACTGCTCGGCTTGACGGCTAAAGTACTCATGTTCAGACTGCGATAAAGATAGAGGAACTGGGCCATGCAAAACCCAGACATCAGTGCGTCATAACATCAAAACAATAGTAATAACCAGGATGTAAAGATATAGGTAAACATGAATATAAAGAATAACACGGATATGAATGGTGAAGCATGTATGTGTATGTGAAGTGCGATGAGTAACCTAAACTGTGCTACTAGGTTATCCACTCTAAAGTCTTTGAAATCAATTTAATGGAATCGTCGATATAACTTAATAGTATCCCGTGCGTGTCTAGGAACACGGTCAAGACTCTCGGGCTGAATCCGAGATGTGCCGCTAGGCAGTAAACAGGTAACATGTACAGACGAATGATGTCAACAGTATCATCCCGGGGCTGGCCTAGCCCGTAAAGACTGATCAGTATAAACATCGAACTGTTGAATTACAAGTCAGGTTTCATTATTGATTTTTCCTTACTCCCCAGGTTATGTGTTCAAGTCAGGTGTTGATGATGTAAGTCTAATGCCAACACAGGATCAAGTAGGTATGGGTTTGTCTATGTAGACAACAGGTTACATCCATCAGGACAACAAGTCAGGATTGTTGGCATTAGTAACAAGATCAGGTACCAAGTCAAGTAGCGTGTCGGGACATGTCATGTGATGCATATGTATCAAGTGGATACCAAATGTGAAACTGTAATCGATATCGGAATCACGGTAAAATAGTGCTGATGTCAGAATGCATATGTGTCTATCTGTAATAACCTATATATCCATGACTATGTATGATGCAAGCTAGATAATATGTCGCACTAATATAGAAGTAACATGATATAATGAAGTTTCGGCATACAACTAGATATGCAATTGAAAGTACGGATACGAACGGATATCGAAAAACGGTAAAACTATAACATTGGATGCACAATACCACACATGTATTATTTTTATTCATATATAAATAAATATACTATAACATAGCATGTTGCAAGATAAACTTGCCTGATCGGATCTCATGTCGGGGTACGTACGTCACGTTCGACGTCAGGTAAATGTCGCGATGCAAACCACGCACGTACAGGACTAGACTTGGCTACTCAAAGACATGACCATGCTGGATGATGACGACTGGATCGCCTGGATTGTCGGCGACGTGCGCGACTCCGGCGACGGCCGGAAAGCAAGAATCAAGAAAGAGAAAAAAGAAAGAAGAAGAGAAAGGAGAAAGGGTTTGGGTTGTGGTGTTGGCTCTGGACTCAGGGGACAGAGGAGACGACGACTGAGACGATGGGTAGCCGTCAACGATGGGTAACGGCGATCGGTGTTCTGGGTTTTTGTTGCTGGAAAGTTGTCGGGGTTGTGGTGTAGGGGTGCAGGGAGCTCGGGAATGGAGGAGGAGGAGGTAGTGGTGATAGTGGTGTTGAGGGTGGCGAGATGACGAGGTCTGTGGTGGTCGGCGACTGCGAGGCGCCGGTGATGAGGGTTCTTGGGTTCGTGGGTATGGGTTGTAGGGTGTTCTCGGTGCTCGGCATTTCTTGGAAGAGGGCTCGGGAAGAGGGGAGAAGGTGACGAGGTGGTCGAGGGCGAGGAGATGGTGAGGTTGGGATGGTCGGCAACGAGGGCTAGGGCTCGGGCGCGGGTTCTCAGGTTGGGTGTGCAGGCTCGGGAAGAAGGAGAAGAGAGGAGTGGAGGTAGTGACGGAGGTGAGGATGACGAGGAGGTGGTGGTGCCGGCGAAGGGATGAGGGTAAGGGTGGGACGGCGAAGGTGTAGGTGTGGGTTGGGGTTCGGGTGTTGGGTTTTTGTGGAGGCAGGGAAAAAGAGAGAGGTAAGGAAGAGAGAGAAGGCTGTGTTGTTTAGTTAAAAAATATTAGGTTAATTAAAATAAATATATATATAGGGGGAGAGAGAGGCAGAGTGAAGAAAGAGGAAGAGAACGAGATAGGATAAAATATTTAGTTTAAAATATATTTAATATATATTCATATATAGTAACTGTTAGGTTTCGAAATATATTATAATATATTTTATAGGATTTATAGCTAATATCAAATATACTCCGAAAAATACCCGGGTTATGTCTAAAAATCTAGTTTTAAAATACGAATAATACACGTGTCAGTTAAAATTATAATGCGACATCCGGTTAGATATAATGTATACCCCTAAGAACGGATACACGTAAAAACACATAGCGATCAAAATGAGTCTGTTTCATTAAAATGGACATGAACACGATGTCAGGATGCAACCACAAGATATGGGGTATGATAGAGGGCAGGCTAGATGTTTAAAAATATAGTTTGGTTATAATTTGTATTATTTAAAATATATGCAGATATATGATATATGTATATAGAACATATATGTGTGCACGAATCCTCTGTACTAGTAAGGATATGTCGTAATCTAGAACCAAGACGGGTTTCAAGCATGTGGATCGGGTCGGATACTAACCATAGATACCATAGCATTATCCGCACCCTAAAACAAGTAACAATCAAGAAGTAGTCACAAGATTAGAAAATACTCAATATGGTATAAATGAACTAGGATGTTACATTATACCCAACTACAAAAGAATTTCGTCATCGAAATTCCTGGAACAAGGAAAGACAAGAAAACATGAATCTAAGAGAATAAGTATGGAAATTTCTGTCGAATTTCGTCTTCACGTTCCCAAGTTGATTCTCTGTGCGAACGATTCCCCTATGAAACAAGTACTGGAGGGATAACCTTGTTCATGAGGACCTTTTCTTTTCGATCTACAACCGCCATCGGTCTTTCTTCATATGTCAAGTCATCCCTTACTGTCAGCTCCGAGTGATCTAGAACGTGCGTCTCATCTCGAACAGACTTGCGGAGTTGAGATACATGGAACACGTCATGAACACTCGCCAAGGATGGTGGTAACGCCAATCGATTGGCTACTTCTCCAACACGCTCGATGATACCGAAAGGCCCCACGAATCGAGGACTAAGCTTTTCTCGACTATCAAATCGAATCACTCCTCTGGTCGGTGATATCTTCAGGAATACAAGATCACCAACTGCGAACTCCAGAGGTCTTCGTCCTGTATCGGCCCAACTTTTCTGTCGATCTTGCACCGCCTTCATATGGTTTCGAATCATATTAACTTTCTCCATGGTTTGTACGATAAGATCCGGTCCCAACAATCTTCTTTCTTCAACATCGTCCCAATAGACGGGCGAGCGACACTTACGACCGTACAATGCTTCGAATGGAGCCATCTGTATAGTCGCTTGAAAACTGTTATTATACGAAAGCTCCACCAAGTGCAAATGATCCTCCCATGAACCCTTGAAGTCTAGCATGTATGCTCTCAACATATCTTCAAGAGTTTAGATCATCCTTTCTGATTGACCATCTGTCTGGGAATGATAGGCTGTGCTGAAATTCAATCGAGTCCCCAAACTTTTCTGTAGACTCCTCAAAAAGTACGATAAGAATCGGGTATCACGATCGGAAACAATGCTCACAGGTACTCCATGCAATCTTACAATCTCCTGCATGTACCGCTTTGCCAAAGGCTCCGTCGACTGACCAACTCAAAATGGTATAAAATGAGTTGTCTTGGTCAATCGATCAACAATCATCCAAACTGTATTATTGCCTTTTGGACTCCGCGGTAAAGCTGTTACGAAATCCATGGTTATATATTCCCATTTCCACTGAGGAATCGGAAGTGGTTGCAGTAAATCAGCTACCTTTTGATTTTCAGCCTTGACTTGCTGACATACCAAGCACTTCGACACATAGCGAGCAATTTCCCTTTTCATGCCTTCCTACCAGAAATGTTGTTATAGATCTCGGTACATCTTTGTGCCTCCCTGATGTATGGAATACGCGGAACTATGAGCCTCTTTCATAACTTCTTCACGAATATCTCCTTTCGGCACACATAAACGCTCCCATATCGTAATGAACTATCTTCATGAATCAACAAGTCCGTTAGAAGTCCCGCTTCAACTTGTTCTCGAAACTTCTGCAATCTTGGATCGTGCGACTGCGTTGCTTTAATATTATCAATCAAGGATGACTATACTTGCAATTGCATCAACTGTTCCAAAGAATGCGATAATACGATCACCAACTCAAATCTCTGAAACTCAGCGATAATCTCCTTCTGTGCAGTCAACATCCGTATTGCTGGCAACCGACTTAGCGCATCCGGCACTACATTAACTTTCCCCGGATGGTATTTTAGATCAAGATCATAGTCAGCCATCAGCTCTAACCATCTATGCTGCCTCATGTTGAGCTCTTTCTGTATGAACACATACTTTATGCTCTTGTGATCGGTAAATACTTCTACCCTTTCGCCCAATAAGTAGTGTCTCCAAATATTCAATGCGAAAATCACTGCTGCTAGCTCCAAATCACGAGTCGCGTAATTCTTCTCATGGGTCTTCAATTGTATCGACACGTAGGCTATAACCTTCCCATGCTGCATCAGAACACATCCCAAACCTTTCCCAGATGCGTTGCTGTGAATAACCAACCCTCCGGAACTGTCTGGCACTGTCAAGATAGGAGCGATGGTCAATCTTTGCTTTAACGCTTAGAAAGTTGACGCACATTTCTCCGTCTATACGAATGGTACCTCCTTTCGCGTTAGCTTGGTCAATAGTTCAGCTATTCGAGCGAAATTCTCCACGAATCTTCTAATATCCGGCGAGCCCAAGAAAACTTCGGATCTCTGCTACGTTCTTCGAAATCGGCAAATCATGATCTGCTGCAATCTTTTCAGGATCAACAGTAATTCCATCTTTGGACAAGACATGACCCAAGAACTTCACTTCTTCGATCCAAAACATGCACTTGCTCATCTTAGCATATAATCTTTCTTGCCTCAATATTTGCAGTGCGATCTTCAAGTGTTCTGCATGCTCTTCTTGGCTCCTCGATGTTACGAATATGTATGCCCTAGAGGCCATTATTGTATGATATAGTGGATGCTTGGACAAATATATAGAGGACTTTCTTGCTCGACATGATAATATGCTATCTGGTTGCTATTTATCTTAATATGTACACTTTGTATTATAATACTGTCTCTCTGATACATGTTGATAAAGCCCTTAGGATGTGGACTTGACTTTCAGGACAATGATGCAGATCATACTAGTGGGGCCTGGATAGTCCATAAGAACATCCTTTAATTGTTCCTAGTCAAGGGGATATCGAGACGGGGCATCGATATTCTAGAGTAGACTAGTGTGTATGTTTTTTGACCCTGTATGGGGCGATGGTTGATCCCATAACCATTGGTGTTTGACATCAAAGATTGTGCACAGGTGCTCATTAGAAAATGGGTACACCGAACAGGACTCGCCGAGAACTCTTACATGGTACCATAGTTATCGTCAGATAGCAGTTCTTTGGTGACAATGGTACAGGTTAGTCTGTAGACCCTGTAGCGTGTTTTTCTTCACCCCATTGAGATGGGAATACGCGTTGCTTATCAGACACATTATAGATTTCCCCTGCCTAGGGTAGGCTAGGGTTTATTAATTGTGGGGATCCGAATCTCCGGCAGCCGCGGACTAAGCTGCCGTTAATTACCCATCGCCTTTGGAGCGAAGGAACCTCCGATTGACGGGTCAAACTGGTCATGCGAACTCAATGGGCAGTGTGCGTGTGTTTTGTTTTGAAAGGTCTTAGGTATATCAGAGGTTTCACAGAGTTTACGGGGGTCCCGCTATCCGGATAGCGGGCTGGGGGTCAGGGGGCTAGCAGCCCCCTTGCGGGGTGCGGGACAGCGCCCTGTTAGAAATTTTTTTAGTGGAGGACGTGTTTTGAGTGTGGAGTGTATAAAAAAAGAGCTGAGGAGAGTCCTAAGGACATGTGAGTGGCGCGTGGGCGCTGGGTGCCTACAGGTCACGTGAGTAGCGTGTGGACGCTGCGTGCCCGTGGGTCACGTGTCTTGCGCGGGGCGTGAGGCGCGGGGCGCCCGCGGATCATGTGCCCGGCACGCGCAGGCACTGGGCGTCCGCGGGTCACGTGCGCGGCATGCGACAGGGCACCCGCGGGTCACGTGCCCGGCACGTGCGGGCGCCGAGCACCCGAGGGTCATGTGCGCGGCATGCGACCACCGGACGCCAGCGAGTCACGTGCGCGGCACGCGACCAATGAAAGCACCAGCAGAAAAAGGGGTTTAGTCCTTGGGCTGGGAGTTGAACTCCCGAGAGGCTTTGGAGTTGAAATCCTAAACAGAAATTAGGTATGAATTTGGAGTTAAACTCCCAAAAGATTTGGATTTTGGAGCTAAACTCCTATGTAATAAATTGGATGTGGATTTGGTGTTAAACTCCTGAGAGACTTTGGAAACTCTCAGAAAAGGGGAGGATCCAAGAGGACCCCTTTCTTCTCCCCTTTAGCATTGGATCTTCTTTTGAGCCTTGGATCTTCCTGAACTAGGGTTTTTAGGAAATGGGTCTCCTTCCTCCTCCTCTCTATTGGCTAGATCTTGGAGAAAAAGGGGTGAGACTTAAAAATCTCCCCTTTTAGGGGTTTGATGGAAGATCCGAGTTTTCCTTCAAGGGTTTTATGGTGAAAAATTGTTTCTTTTTGGAAAAAGATGAGTTAAATTCTTGATTTAATTTAAAAAAAAGAAAGAGGATTTAGAACCTTGAGAAAGGAGAAGGAGGCACAAAACCCTAATTTTTGAGAGAATGAAAAATGTTTTTTTCATAAAAAAATTTCATCATGTTTGCCTTTATAGGCTACACACTTTATATATAGTCAATTAGGCTTTGCCAAATGGCCATTATACCACCCCATGCCTTATGTGCTTACTTCTTTTTGCACATAAGCCATGGGGTTTACAAAATTTTGGCTTTCTGCCCATTTTTTCATACATTTATTTCTATAAAAAAGAATTATATTAAACCAATTTATGGCTTCATTCATTTTTCATGGGGCCGGTCTCTTCCATGCTTGGTCTTGACCTGGGCTTGGGCCCATTTGGCTTGGGGTTGACTTTGATTTTGACTTGGTCAATCGGGGTGTAATTTTTGACCCCAACAAAGTGCCCCCCATCAATAAATGTGCACCGCGTGTGTGGGTTATGTGCATGAAATTGATGGATTTTATTCTATATGGAACTTGATTTGGTTGGGTTCCCTTTTGACAACGTGGAGGGTCAATGCTGCTATTTTAGCGACTTGGATGGTCGATACTGCCATTTTAGCGACGTGGACGGTCGGTGTTGCCATTTTTCCGACTTGGACGGTCGGTGTTGCCCTTTTTGCGACTTGGACGCTCGGTGCTGCCAATTTAGAGATGTGGACGGTCGGTACTGCCCTTTTTGCGACGTAGACGGTCATTGCTGCACTTTTTGCGACGTGGACGGTCGGTGATTCCATTTTAGCGACGTGGATGGTCGGTGCTGCCCTTTTTGCGACTTGGACGGTCGGTACTGTCCTTTTTGCGACTTGGACGGTCGGTGCTTGCTTCGCTTTTTGCGGTGTCAGGATTTGATTTGACTTGCTCCGCTTTTTGCAATGTCAGGGTTGAAGTTGACTTACTCTGCTTTCTACGGTGTCATGGTTGATTTGTTTGATATGATTTATTTTAGGTGTTCCCTACCCATCCAACGGGGCTTTTGAGCTTGGAAGCGCTACTGGGTGGGATATTAATTTGATCTGTTTGATTTCTGCCTTGTTTGGCGGGACTTTCGAATTTGAGAGGAGCTTGGAATTTGGATTTTGTTTGGCATCAGCATTGCTGTACTGAAATAATACCAGGAGCAACTCATCATTTGCCCCGGGAGGACTTGGGATTTGGTTTTTGGGTCGGCATCAGCATTGCTGCACTGGAATAATGCCAGGAGCAACTCATCATTTGCCTCGGGAGGACTTGAGATTTGGTTTTTAGGTCGGCATTAGCATCGCTAACACTGAAGCGTAGTGCCAAAAGCGACTCATCATTTGCCTTTGGGAACACCTGAGATTTGGATTTTTGGGTCGGCATCAGCACTGCTGCACTGGAATAATACCAGGAGCAACTCATCATTTGCCCCGGGAGGACTTGGGATTTGGTTTTTGGGTTGGCATCAGCACCGCTAATACTGAAGCGTAGTGCTAGGAGTGACTCATCATTTGCCGTGCCCGTTAGGGAACGATGGCTTAGGATACAAGTTTAGATCCCTATTACCTAAGGCTTTTCAATTTTATGAGCCGTAAGGGTCTCATAAAAGCATTTTCTCTCTACGAGTCGAGAGGATCTCACATGTGTGTTTCTTCTTAGGAATCGTGTGGATTCCTAAGTGTGTTGCTCCTATGTGAGTCGTAAGGATCTCACGCGGGGATTTTCTTCTCACAAGGTCGAGAGGACTTTGCGAGTGTATTTCATCTCTTTTCATGAGTTTGCACCCTTTCAGGTTTTCACAAATTCGCCTGTCTTGCTGTTTTTACTCACGGAGCCCTGATTGTTGGAGATTTTTTGTGCTTATGCTATTTGTGATCAAAGAATTAACCGCAATCAAGAACGGTGTCGCTTGGTAGCTAGCCGGTTGAATACGGGTCGGTCCACAGAGATTACGTGTATTTTCTAGTTGTTCTAACGAGTCAATTCCTATTGTGGTAGGTTTTGATTTTCAATAAAAACTGAAGTTGGGTTTGATTAGGATTAAAACCTTGCTAGGGTTAGGATTATGTTAGTTTGGAAAGTCAATTATTCTCATCGCTTTCTTTGCCCTAATTAAGTACTTTTAGGTGTTAAGGTAATAGTTAACAAAGGGGATTAGCACGATCGGGAAGAAACTAGGTTTCTTCCCTTTGGTCCTTGTCCGTCCTTTTTAACTCTTAGCCCTAACCTCCATGGAAATCATACACAACCGGTCTTTAACTATGGAATCACCGCTACCTCGTGGGATAAGGTGCCGTAGTGAGCGGTGTGTGTATGTATGCATAGAGTCCTACTTTAAAATGTTGAACGGGCAAGAAAGGAATGAGAGATTTTCATCTCTCAAACCTTCCCCAAAACTAACCCTAACAAGTGAGGAACTACTCACTCATTAGGGAATTGATAAACGAGTTCATTTTTTTATGGTTTTAATTTAATAACTATGGCAGATAAAAATTTGCAGATAAATAACTAGGGCGGAAAAGAAATTAAAATAACTAAGGCAAAATAAAGAAAAACTTACTTTTTTATTGATGCACTCTTCGAAATTACAAGGAATAAAAATTCTAAACTAGGAATTAAAAAGAGGCATGCTCCAAAAAGAGCTGTAGGATTCCTATTTATAGAGAATAGAAACCCTAGGGTTTACATCTGATCCATATCTATAATTACAAAAATACCCTGAGAAGTCTGGTCAACGCACCGACATCCACCGACAAAATGCACCGACACGTGCTCAGCACGGCCGCGGAATCGTGGCCATAAGCCATGTTTGGCCACGGATCCGTGGCCATATGGTGGGTTCTTCATCTCAGATTTTCAGGGTTGTTTTCTATTGCATTTTACTTCTGGTTTCTTCATTTGGTTTCTCAGAATGCCTGCTAGTTTCTTCCAGACTTCCACAATGCAGAATGTTGTGGACTTTTACCGTTAGCTTCGCGTTGAAGTCTTGAATCTTTGTGCTGCTTTCGTACCTTGTGCAATTGAACTGTTCTTTGATTTTCACTTGTTCCTTAAACTGTAGGCTGTATCATAAATATTCTTTTATTTGTTGGTCGTATTCTCACTTTTGTAGCGTCTTTTCACCATTTTCATTGTATTATTCCGAGAACCTGTAACCTGCACCTATTTAGCAGACATGGATCAAAAGCACCTATTTATTTGCAATATGATTAAGAATAGGGAATATAATAATGCAAAATTATGATATGAACAAATACCCCCAAACTTATCTTTTGGTTGTCCTGAGCAAAACTAGTTTTATTCTCGAAAAAACCTAACCTCACTTTCGCAGGGAAACGCGATTGCATTGGGCTCGTGCAACAAGCCGTTAAACCTCTAGGTGTCCCTAGTAGGAGGAGTGTTGTCTCCTGAGGGTTTTCAGCGGATACTACCCACAAAATCCGATTAATTTGGCCTATTGACTTTTATTTTTTTAATTCGGTGTTCTAGCAAGAAATTCTATTATTTTCGACTCAGAAATTATTAACCCATATTTTTCACGCTTCCTTATCATTTAACTTAAGATAGTATATGTTCTGTAAATTTATTGCATCTTTTGAGTTTTCTTTCTAAGGTTCCATCTCAATTTAGGGATTTTTATGATCTCTAATAAAGATATAAGTCCTATTTTTCATTCCCATCTTTCATCCAAACCCTAATCATATACCTCTACGTGTGTGTATGTATCACCCCTACACTTGGAAATTCAATTCAAGCTCTTATACTCTTGTCCATCGTCCAAAGTACTTTTAGTTTGTGAATTTTAGATGAAATTGCTTACACATCCTTCATGCGATTGTTAATACTTCTTGAGGTACTAACGATCGATTACAAAATGTGTTTGCGCATTAAGGCGTAATTCCTCGTCTTGTAATACCTAAGGTTTTAGCAGTGACTCCCAAACCAGTTGGTTTAAGGCACTAGGTGATAAAGCACCCTCGCTATATAATTTTTTTTTATTTTACGCAGCCTTAAGTAATTACAAAACCAGTGTTCATTTTTTTTATATCTCTTTATCCACACTTATAATTTTATTTTCCTTTATACTAAGGATTTTAGACAAGAGCATTTCAAGGTATTCTCTACTATTCCAAGCTTTAAGGTGCGTGTTTGTGCAAGTTGTAGGGTATATATTTTCAGAATTTGGACTTAAGGTTCAGAATTATTTTTCAGACTTACACTTCAATAAAAATTTCAATACTCTTCTCTTATTTTAACTTAGCCCAAGAAGTGAACTCAAAATTTGCCTATTTCTAAGTAAACCACAAGGACATATATTTTCTATCGTTAGATTTTAAGAAAGGTTATTTTTAGGGTTTTTAATTTACTAAGTTTTGGGATCTAGTTTTTCCTAGCTAGTTAACCGCCTTGTCAAACTTAAGTTAATTATTGCCAAAATTGAATTTTTCAATTTTTATAATTTTTAAAATTTTTCAATTTTTTATTTGAATTTTTTAAATATTTTTTATTTGAATTTTTTAAAATATTTTTTTATTTCCATTTTTTCAATTTTTATAATTTTTTTTTATAAAGATGCAATGCAGAATTAAACATGCAAAAAGAAAAAGGAAAAAAAAATATAAAAAAATTAAAAAAAAAATATGCAATGCAATGATGACTATTTACAACCACTTCCTGCCCCAAATTTACCAAAAGCAGTGCCCTCACTGATCGGCCCCACGCCGCCCCCTTGAGCGTGAACGGGAACGCTCCTTCTTAACTAGCAGGGTTCGGACCCCCTGCTCTACCTCTACCAAACGCCGATCATGTTCCCTCATCATCCCCCTCAATTCGTCAATCCCCCTAACAGCTTTTCTCATTAAACGTGCATGTTCTAAGGGGGTGAGCTCCACTTCGCTCGCGGTCGAGCTGGAGCTAGGTGTTCTGGCGGGCACGTGTTCCACCGGTTCAATTCATGACTAAACATCAGTCAAGCGTGTATAGAATGTAGATACGCCCTCAATGAGAGGCCTGATGGGTATACCTCCATGCATGTAAAATTCAAATTTCTCCACAGGGAGGAAATGGCGACACAGTTGTGTCACTAACATGGGGCAGGGGTAATTTGCGGCCCGTTTGCCAGCACCAATTGAGTTAAGAATAACCGTGCACATGTCGAATCTAGGGTTCCTTGTCATTAGTGTGTGCACGATATGCAGTGAGGAGGTGAAAAATGTGGTGTTATGGGAACTCCCAAAAATATTATTTTGTGCCCACCGGCACACAGTTAAAACATTAGCGAAAAGGGTTCTTACTTGTATTCCTTTCCGCGGTTTTTTTGAGCAATCATTACCCATTAAGGGCATGTAATCCTCAAACTGAAGGGGCTGATCATGTACAGGTAACCTAGGGATCAAAGTGACTTCATGAATGAAGTCTCTGTCTATAATTATTTCCCTATCGCCCCACATTAATTTGATAAAGCCATATTGTGCAAGGAAGCCGTCTTCCATGCACTCATAAAAACGAGTGACTAGATCTGGAAGGGCGTAACCATTTGGGTGATTATATATTAAAAATTCCAACCCCTCCGTATTATTTCGTCAGCAAAATAACTCCCATATATAGTGTGTGAAAAGATCTGTGAGAAATCACGCTCTAGTTGCATATTTGGTGCCATCACAGATAAGCTACAGATCTAAAAAAATTTAAACAGAGAGGAGTTTAGAGATCGAACCGCCTCTGAAAATTTCAGAGGGAGCAGACTCAGAAGAGCGGCGGAAGCGCGGTCTGGTGTTGGTCTTTGTGGCGGAAGGGCGGCGCGGCGACGAGATCTCTCTGCAAAAACAGCGGCGGCGGCTTAGGGTTTTCTGAGGAGATTTGTTTTTAGGGTTATGAAAACAGAGGGGTCGAGTGTTATATATAGGGGGGAAGTGTTGGCTATTTGTAAATAAACCCTTCTAAAACGAGGAAATTATTTGCAAATAAAAAAAATTGTTTTTATTAAATCTGGAAATTTACAAAAATACCCAAAAAAATTTATTTTCAAATTTTAATTTTTTATGTTATTTTGTTTTTATAAAATTACAAATGATACATACCCTCAAACTTGTTTGAAACAGTGTTTTTGGCTAGATGAGCGAAAATTTAGGGGTAGATGGAGGAAGATCAGTCAATGTAGATCGGATCCTGCAAAAACAGAAGCTCCTCCGACGGGTCCGCAGTGAGGAACGGTTTAAGTCGATGCCCGTTTACTTTAAACAGTGTACCATCCTCCGGGTTTTCTAAATCTACCGCACCGTGCGGATATACGATGCGTACCAAAAATGGCCATTTCCATCGAGATTTGAGCTTGCCGGGATGTAAATGTAACCGAGTATCGTAAAGCAAAACCTGTTGACCGGGTTTGAAAGTCTTGCGCATAAGGTGTTTGTCGTGGAATACCTTCGTTTGGTTTTTAACAATTACCGCGTTCTCATAGGCCTTATCCCGCAACTCATCTAATTCGTTCATCTGCAGCTTTCTATTGCTGCCCGCATCTCTTAAGGATAAGTTCAACTCTTTGATTGCCCAAAATGCCTTGTGCTCTATCTCAACAGGAAGGTAGCAAGCCTTTCCATAAACAAGCCTGTATGGAGACATGCCAAGATCGGTCTTATAGGCAGTACGGAATGCCCATAGTGCATCAATCAGTTTTGATGACCAATCTTTACGGTTTTTGGAAACCGTTTTCTCTAATATTTGTTTAATCTGCCGATTCGAAATCTTGGCTTGCCCACAAGTTTGGGAATGATATGGCGTTGACAGTTTGTGAGTAATGGAGTATTTACGCTTTAAGGACTCGAAAGTCCTATTACAAAAGTGAGATCCATTATCACTGATGATCACGCGAGGATGCGCAAACCAAGAAAAAAAAATTTCTTTGAGAAATCTAACGACAACCTTGTTGTCATTAGTTCGGCTGGGCACAGCCTCGACCCATTTTGAAACATAGTCAATAACAAGTAGAATATACATGTTCCCAAAAGAGTTGGGAAATGGTCCCATGAAGTCTATTCCCCAAACATCAAAAATATCAACCACCAAAATTGGTTGGAGCGGCATTTCATTTCTCCGAGATATCCGGCCCAAGTGTTGGCACCGGGAGCATGTCTTGCAGTATTCATATGCATCTTTAAAAATTCGTGGCCAGTAGAAACCACACTGCAAGATTTTTTCTACTGTCCTTTTGGGGCCAAAATGCCCGCCACACGCTTGATCGTAGCAGAATGACAACATGCTCTTAAACTCATTGTCGGGGACACACCGACGAATGATTTGGTCAGAACAGTATTTATAGAGATACGGTTCATCCCAGTAAAAATGTTTTACTTGGGACAGGAATCGGAGTCTGTCCTGATTCGACCAATCGTTTGGTATTAGTCCGGTGGCCAAATAATTTACGATATCAGCAAACCAAGGTTCGCATGACACGGTTAAGAGCTGCTCATCGGGAAAAACGTCTTTAATAGGAGTTTGAAGTGTAGGCGAAGAAGGAAGTCGTGAAAGGTGGTTGGCGACTACGTTTTCACATTCACTCTTGTCTCTTATGACAAGGTCAAACTCTTGTAGCAAGAGGATCCAACGTATTAGCCGAGATTTAGCATCCTTCTTCGCGAAAAGATAGGGAAGAGCTGAGTGGTCCATGTAAACAATGACTGGAGAGCCGATTAAATAGGGCCTGAATTTTTCTAGTGCAAACATAACGGCTAAGAATTCTTTTTCTGTTGTTGTGTAATTCAATTGGGCCTCATTTAATGTTCGGCTAGCGTAATAAATTACGTGCGACATCTTATTTATGTTTTGTCTAAGGACAGCACCAATGGCGAAATCAGATGCATCGCACATAATTTCAAATGGATGCGTCCAGTCAGGAGATGAAAGAATGGGTGCAGAAATAAGTGAGTGTTTCAATGACTCGAATGCCTTCATGCAGCTTGAGTCAAAATCAAAAGTTGTGTCCTTGGTCAACAAAAGAGTCAAGGGTCTAGCTATCTTGCTAAAATCCTTGATGAACCGTCTATAAAAACCGGCATGGCCAAAGAAGGTTCGGATGTCTTTGACGCACTTCGGAGGAGGAAGATTGGAAATGACTTCAATCTTAGCTTTATCAACCTCAATGCCGTTTTGTGAGATGATATGTTCTAAGAAAATACCCTCTCTGTTCCCCCAATCAGAGCAAAGCTCTGTTTCAAAATTCAAAATTTAAATTAAAGCAACGCTGCAGATTCAGCGTTCTGCGTGCTGAGCGCCACGTGTCAAACACAGATGCGCTACCGCTAGGTGCGCTGCGCCCTAGGCCGCGCACCCCTAATCAGAGCAAAGCTCTGCTTTAAAATTCAAAATTAAAAAGTTGAAGTAACGCTTCAGATCCAGCGCTCTGCGCTGCGCGCTACGTGTCCAACACAGGTGCGCTAGCGCAGTTGCGCTGCGCTCTGCGCTGCGCGCCACGTGTCGAACACAGGTGCGCTAGCGCAGCTGCGCTGCGCTCTGTGCTGCGCACCACGTGTCGAACACAGGTGTGCTCGCGCAGTTGCGCCAGCGCTGGAATAAAAAATTCCCCCACCGTCAGATCAAAAGATCTACTAATAATAAATTATTAATTAATTAGAACAAAAGTTCTGTTATGGAAAGATTTTTCAATCTTATTAAAACAAGAAGATTATCTTCTATAAAACAGAAGCCTTAGGATCAAAGATACAACGTGTTGGATATATATGCCCTAGAGGCCTTCATTGTATAGGATGCTAGGGATATGTATGTACATGACAATCTTGCTTAATATGATAGTATGCTATTTGGTTTGAATTTATCTTAACGTGTGATATATTTTACTTTGTATTTATAAACATGTTGATAAAGCTCATAGAGTGTTTTCCTGACTACCGGCGTTGTGATGGCAGTCATACTTATGGGAGCTGGATAGTCAATAGGCACATCCTTAGATGTCCCTGGTCGCAGGAGTATCGAGACCGGACATCGATACTCCAGAGTAGACTAGTGTATACATATCTAGACCCTGACGAGGGGCGATGGATTGGTCCCGCAGCCATTGGTGATGTGCACCTAAGATTGTATACAGATGCTCACTGGGTGTGAGTACACCGGACAGGACTCGCCGAGAACTGACTGGATGGTATTTATACCTAACGTCAGATAGCAGTTCTCAGGTGACATGTGTGCAGATAGTCCGTTGACTTAAAGTCATCATTTGTCTCGTATGAGTTCCCACTGTGCTTTGATTACTATCCTACCACGGTTCAAAGGAGTCGTGCAAACAAGTTTTAGTTGGGCACAGTCTCGAGCCACGTGGAGGCAGTGAGCGACTGTTAGGGATTCGTCTCTCCCGGTATAGGGAGTTGATATCGCACAGTGATCGGTTGGTCATTACCATAAGTCCCTGGCCAGGGCTGATTGAGAATTACTGATGGACTGATCAGTAGATTCTCGGATGGTCTTGAGCCATGCCGGCACGACTTGTACGGTTATTAGGGGTCTTACGTTCACCACCCCCTAGACCATACATGCGATACTTTTAGACGAACAGACCGGACTGCGCGGATATTGTCACGGACAGGCTCAGTAGGAGTTCAGATGGGTTTCCTCATCGGCCTTCTTATCGACATCTACCTGGGGACTGTTACGTACAGCTAGTGCCGCTTGCGGTCTGTGCTTAAACCCACTGCCAGCGTAGTAGTCGAGTCTTTAGAGTCCCACACAGAGATTTCCCAACTCCAGGCGAAACGATATAGAGGTCGTACGGTTTTACGACAAGGGTTCGGACGAATACGTGTTTAAACGCACGTACGACATTCAGACAGTTTTTACTAGACGGGTTTGGTTTAAGCCAGATTCTAGTATCAGGTTATTAGATTTATACAGTCTAAAGTTTTTCCGTGTTTTCACGGATAGGAGGGGCGTTCTCATAATTTCCGAGAAGCTTTTAGAAGCATGGTTACTTGATGGTTTAGGTGGCATTGTCATTAAATGATATTGTGACTCATTATGTGTGATTCATCATGTCATTAATGCATTATTAAATGCTTAATGACTCACATAGTGAATCACTCATAATGCATTAATGTAGCATGATGAATAATCTCATTTTATTCATTTATTCATTATGCTTCATATATCAAGTGAGAAACAATATCATTATCATTATCTTGTTCACCTTCTCTCTCCTCAAGCTCACTCTCTTTTCAAACTCTAATCCTACCACTCATGAGTTGAGATCAAGGATTAGAATAGACTAAACATTCCATAACCTAACTCTATATGATCTAAGTTCCTTTGATTAGCAACTAGAGAAACTTAGTTCCCTCAAGTTTGGAGGTGAAGCTTGGATTAGGGTTCTCGGGTGGATCATCTATCACTTAGAGGAGGCCGAGGAGGACGTAGAGATCGAAAAGACGAAGGACACGATTCACTAGGTATAATCTCTTTACATAGTAGCTAAGAACTTCTATGGTAGTTGTTAATTATCGTTTAGCAAAGATCTTCGGTTAGTCGATGTATGCTTAAAGAACAAGATCGTTTTTCATATTTCCACCTCCCCGCAACTCGTGGGGTGTTGCACATCGACTTACAGTGGTATCAGAGCCTCACTAAACAATAATTAACTCACTTGCAAAGTCGTATGAATTTCAAACGCAAAACGAACCGGAAAATACACGGATATCACATAGTTTCTGCCGATTTTAAAATGAGGCCTAAAAATTTTTTAGGTACCTCCAGAATAACCTACATGAAATTATAAGAACACTGGAAAAAAAAATGGGCTCCTGAATCGGCCACTGAGCCGCGGAACCGCGGCCGATCCCATCGATCCGCAAAATGGGCTCCTGAATCGGCCACTGAGCCGCGGAACCGCGGCCGATCCCATCGATCCGCCGCGGATCCGCGGCCGAGTTGGAGCCGATTCAGCCCAGTTTTTCCCTGTGAATCTTTTGTGATGTTTTGTCTTTTCTGGAATGATTTATTTTCTGCTCAAGTTTCAGATTTACAGAGAAGTTTTAGAGTAGAATCTAATGTGTTTGATCGATCGAAATTATACGATGTTTGCTTATTTGATTATATCTGTGAACTGTATTATGTGTTCGTAAACCTCCCCTAACTGCTAGTATGTCGGTTGGCAGGGGGTTGCACATATCTGTAATGTTTTAACTATTTGTGATTATGAACTGTATTGGTTTGTTGTGATGATTAGCCGGGATTTTGTGATGGGTTATTGTATTAATTCATTTGATGTATTTGTAATAAGTTGTAATATTATTTTGCGGGGCACATTCAGGTTGCGGTTATAGCCACCGTTGTATTATTTCTTTTTACTATTTTTGCTCCTAGAATAGACCCAAGGTGGGGTGCACAAACTACCGGGTATTTCGAAGTGTTTAGTGTCATACTCACGTCGTTGAGGGAGACCGCTTCACTTCGGGTACTTGGCGGGTAGTTTGCCGTACTCGTAGGGATCTGGGGTGGGGTAATGGCTATTCATCACAACTGTGTAATCCGTTTTTCGTTGCAGGCTCAAAAGAAACGCGGATTGATTGTATATCCAATAAAGTTCATCTGTGATCTGGAATGCCTATTATTGCGTCTGACGAATGTACAATATCTATATATGATAGCTATTTAGACGTCACTTATATTTTACACCCGCACTAGCCCAGCCCCCGCTCTGCCGTTAGTTAAGTAACCTAACGGGTGATGACGGGACCCCATGGCGAATGCAGATGGCATAAGAGGACGTTGTATTTTCGTTGTTATCTGTAATGATAGGTTAATGATGGGACGCATTATTTTTTAATGCAAAGAAAAATAAAACCTAAACTGAATCGTTGGAACAATTTCAAAACCACTCGATTTTCTTCAAAAAGCAAATTTTAAATACGGAGCTTAAACCACTCCTTTTAATAAAGGCTATCATGGTTCCTTCGATCATATCAAGTTCACTACGTTAACGGTTTTTTGCCAAAAACTAGCCGTAACCCTCCGTCGTTTCAAATAGACAGCACATCGTATTCATGCTATGCTTGTTGGCCTACGTCAAGGCATAGTGTATGGTAGCAGCGTGTTTGCTTATTTGTTGCATAGATAGATGCATTAGTATAGGACAGACGTACAGCCTTGTTGGCCTACGTCAAGGGCATGTACGATGTACCTAAATTAATCAGGACAACGACGGGTAGAACTTGACTTGCGTCTTATGATTTGTTGGCCTACGTCAAGATCATAAGAGCTTGGGGTAAAAATCACATCGAGAGTTTCAAACATAAAGGAAACTTGCAGATTTAGCATACCTTCTGGAGTGTGATGACTAGAGTGGCTTCCATATAGTGCATCATACAATGATAGTTAGATCCCGATCCCACTGATGAGTAGGATTACTCTCGGGAAACTTTCTCACTTAACAATCAATGCTATAAACCAAGTAGGTGTCCAGAAAGATGTTAGAGGGGCTACGCCTCCAGGGAAAAGAGGTTATTTAATTAAGGAACTTCGCGAAAGCGTTGGAAAACCTCCCTCGAAGTACCAACACCGGCCTGGCTGAAAGTTTAAGATCGATGGGTGGAGCTTGCAAGTTTTCGACTAGAGGGTCTCGCACAGACATGGTGGGAGTCAGTCTTGAGAGGTCGAGCTGCAGGTCTATCGCCTATGATTTGGGCCGAGTTTACAGCGGTATTTTTAGCCCGTTTCCTTCCGGAGAGCATTCGTGACGCCAGAGCTCGCAGTTTTGAGGTCTTGATCAGGACCCCAGGGATGACGGTGTCTGAGTATGACGTCCAGTTCACGCAGTTATCCAGATATGCTCCGTATTTGGTGGATACCGAAGAGAAGAGGGTGAAAAGGTTCGTACAGGGACTTGATGCCCAGCTATATCTTGCTATTAGCGCCCAGCACTTCGACACTTATTCAGCTGCCATGGATACAGCGATGCGGATGGAGGCACGTATTTCAGCGACTTCGACCGTTTCCGGACCGAAGAGGATTCATACCGTTATGCCAGATCAGAGGCAGCATGCCAGATTCTTTCCGAGAGATAGGGCCGGCAGGGGGATTGGACGAGGTCAGCTGTATGGTTCGTATCCACAGGGACAACAGCCGTCGTCGGGATGTTATGGGTGCGGGAGTCTGCACCATCATGTCAGGGACTGTCCGGTGGGACGACAGAGAGCGGCGACGGTTCCGCATGTGACCCTACCACCATCACCACCCCCTCCTCAGAGAGCTCTACTTCCTGCCGCAGGCGATGCTCCACGCCAGTTAGGTGCACCCAGAGGCCGTGGAAGCGGCGGACCTATCCAGAGAGGACGAAGAGGCAGAGGCCGAGGCCGAGGTCAACCCACTATTGGTGGAGGTCAGGCCCGAGTATTTACGTTGACACCGCAGGATGCACAGGCATCCAATGCTGTTGTGACAGGTACCCTATCTGTATGTTCTGTCGATGCACACGTGTTGTTTGATCCCGGATCCACGCATTCGTACGTTTCCACACACTTCGTGCCGAGTTTGGGTAGAGAGTCCAGTTTGCTTGATCAGCCGCTTGTTGTGACCACTCCTGTGGGAGAGTCGTTTGTCGCTAGGCACGTGTTCCGATCTTGTCTTGTCCGTATTGGCGAGAGAAAGCTGCATGTCGACTTGATCCTTCTTGAGATGTTGGACTTCGACGTTCTTTTGGGCATGGATTGGTTAGCCACGTGCTATGCGTCTATGGACTGCCATGAGAAGACAGTTAGATTTTGTTTTCCCGGCGAGCCGGCTTTTGTAGTGCAGGGGGACCGTGGTGCCGTCCCTCACATGTTGATTTCTTCTCTTCGCGCGGGACAGCTGTTGAGAAAGGGATGTCGGGGATTTCTAGCCTATGTTTGCGATACTAGAGCTACAGATGTTCCATTGGACCAGGTTCCGATTTTATGCGAGTTTCCCGATGTTTTCCCTGATGAGCTGCCTGGGCTACCGCCTGAGCGCGATGTTGAGTTCTATATTGATTTGATTCCCGGCTCGCGGCCTATTTCTATACCGCCTTATCGGATGGCCCCGACGGAGCTTAGAGAGTTGAAGGTTCAAAGAAAGATTTGTTAGATAAGGGACTTATTCGACCCAGTGTTTCTCCATGGGGTGCTCCTGTCGTGTTCGTCAAGAAGAAAGACGACAGTTTGCGCTTGTGTATCGACTACCGCCAGCTGAACAAGTTTACCGTGCGGAACAAATATCCGTTGCCGCGCATTGATGATTTGTTCGAACAGCTTCAGGGGGCAGGATATTTTTCGAGGATCGACTTGCGATCAGGATACCATCAGCTGGGAGTTCGACAGGAGGATATACCGAAGACAACTTTCCGCACACGCTATGGCCACTATGAGTTTCTGGTGATGTCGTTCGGACTCACCAACGCCCCAGCAGCATTCATGGATTTGATGAATTGTACATTCAGGCCGTATCTCGACTTGTTCATCATAGTGTTCATTGATGATATTTTGGTGTATTCCCGGAGCCGAGAGGAGCATGAGCAGCACTTGCGGATTACTTTGCAGACCTTGAGGGAGCACCAGCTTTTTGCAAAATTTTTCAAGTGTGCATTCTGGTTGGATAGCATTGGTTTCTTGGGCCGCGTGATTATGAGAGATGGCATATGTGTAGACCCAAAGAAGATCGAAGCCGTTCAGCAGTGGCCCAGACCGACATCAGTTACGGAGATCCGTAGTTTCCTAGGCCTGGCTGGCTACTACAGGCGATTCGTTTAGGATTTCTCCCATATTGCTGCACCTTTGACTGGATTGACCCGGAAAGGAGTTCTTTTCGTTTGGACGGAGGAGTGCGAGCACAGTTTTCAGCAGCTACGGACTTGTTTGACTACGGCGCCGGTATTATCTTTGCCTTCAGGATCAGGTGGATTCGTGGTTTATTGTGACTCTTCACGAGTGGGGCTAGGATGCGTATTGATGCAGCATGACAGGGTGATCGCGTATGCTTTTCGGCAGTTGAAGAAGCATGAACAGAACTACCGAACTCACGATTTGGAGATGGCTGCAGTGGTCTTTGCACTTAAGATCTGGTGACACTACCTATACGGCGAGTCGTGCCAGATATTCACTGATCACAAAAGCTTAAAGTATATATTTCAGCAGCGAGACCTGAACCTCAGACAACGCCGTTGGATGGAGCTGGTGAAAGACTACGATTGCGAGATCTTGTACTATCCGGGCAAGGCCAATATAGTGGCGGATGCTTTGAGTAGGAGGCCCGGGGGTAGTCTATCTTGTCTTAGTACAGTACAGAGGCAGTCGTCAGCAGATTGGCAGATTTTATGCGACAGCCGAGTTAAGTTCGAGTTCATTCCGACATGGGGACAGCTTGCGCATGTTCGTGCACGTCCGCAGTTACTTGACCGCATTCGAGAGGCACAGCCCAGCGATGACCGTCTTTCAGAGACTATGGAGCAGATTAGGCAGGGCAGAGATTCCGAGTTCGTGATCGATGATCAGGGAGTACTGCGATTTGGGACTCGACTGTGCGTACCAGATTCTGAGGGACTGCGGCATGAGATTCTTGAGGAGGTGCATAGGTCTACATACAGCGTTCATCCAGGTTCCACCAAGATGTACCGCGACTTGAGAGATGTCTATTGGTGGGACGGAATGAAGAGGGATGTCACAGACTTCGTATCAAGATGCCTGACTTGTTAGCAAGTCAAGGTCGAGCACCAGAGGCCAGCAAGAGAGTTGCAGCCCTTGCCCATTCCGGAGTGGAAATGAGAGCAGATTTCGATGGACTTCATTATGGGTATACCCGGTACCAGTCGAGGGTATGACTCCATTTGGGTGATCGTGGATCGATTGACGAAAGCGGATCACTTTCTGCCGGTGAAGACCACTTTCAGTTTCGCTCAGTATGCCCAGATTTACATCGACGAGATCGTACGGTTGCATGGCGTACCGACTTGTATCGTGTCAGATCGAGGCACCCAGTTTACCAGCCAACTATGGCAGAGACTTCAGGAGGCATTGGGCACCCGTTTGAGTTTCAGCACTGCATTTCATCCGCAGACCGACGGCCAGTCAGAGCGGACTATTCAGACTCTCGAGGACATGCTCAGAGCGTGCCTTTTGGACTTTGGCGGTAGCTGGGATTGTCATTTACCTTTAGTGGAGTTCTCCTACAACAACAGCTTCCAGGATACTATTTAGATGGCACCTTTCGAGGCTTTGTATGGGAGGAGATGTAGATCGCCCGTCTGTTGGACCGAGCTGAGCGAGAGCAGTATTTTTGGGCCGCAGATCGTGCATGAGACGACCGAGAAAGTACAGTTGATTCGAGATTGGATGAGAGCGGCTCAGAGCAGGCAGAAATCGTATGCAGACAGGCGCCGTCGCAGATTAGAGTTCGCAGTTGGCGATCATGTTTTTCTGAGGGTCTCTCCGATGAAGGGCGTGATGTGATTTGGGCGAAAGGGAAAGCTGAGCCCCAGATTTGTGGGTCCCTTCGAGATCCTCGAGCGTGTCGGCGCAGTTGCATATCGTTTGGCTCTTCCACCCAGCTTTTCAGATGTTCACCCTGTCTTCCACGTATCGATGCTACGCAGATATCTTCATGACCCTTCCCACACGATTCAGCATCAGACCGTTCAGCTTGAGCCCGACCTTTCGTTCACCGTGCAGCCAGTAGAGATATTGGATCGACAGGTGAAGAAACTTCGATCGAAGGTCTTGCCGTCTGTGAAGGTTCTTTGGTGCAGCCTGAATGGTGACGAGATCACTTGGGAGGCCGAGGGAGAGATGCGGAAGAAATTCCCTCATCTTTTTGAAGGTATGCGTAGTTACATATTTTAAAATTCGGGGACGAATTTTCTTAAGGAGGGAAGACTGTAACACCTGAGTTTGTGTTTAGTGGTAATTGTGTCTTAGTGTGGGGTTTTTTGGTAAAAAGTTTACCAAAACGGGTTTCTGATAATTTATCTGGTTTTATGGATATTTTATTAGAATTTTATCTCGACTGCACACACTTGTGCATGTTAATGTGGGTTAAGTCTAGGATTGCCAAGTTTAGGTGTGCATGGTGGGTTAACCATGTTTAGCCAACCATGTTGGTTTAGCCCATTTGGTTAAGATAATTGGGTTAATTATGAGTTTTTAGTTTTGTTAAAAGTGATTAGGGTTAAGGTTGACTTGTGGTGAGAGGAAGGGTTATGATGGCTTGTGCAAGCAAGCATTTAATGAGAGAGAGAGAGTGGTGGCTCCAAGGTTATGTCACCATCCATCTCACCTCAAAGCTTTTTGCATGTCTCTCACACTCTCTTTCACACTCTCATTTCACTCACATCTCTCCCTCTCACTCACACACACACACCATCATCATATACATGTCACGACCCGAAAGAGCACGTGACTGGCCCTTGAAACATATGAAGCCTATAGGACTCCATCTGATCCAAGTAAGCCAAAAGCCCAGAAATCTAAAACCATTTTTAAGAATAAGTAAAGAAAACTGGTTTTAAAGAAGTGAAGAAATACAGGTTTGAAATCAAGGTTTTTAAATAACTAAGCCGAATATGCATTTAAAAACAGTACAGTCCTTTCTAAAAATTTCGGCGGAGTTTCCTTTGTAAAACGGGCCCCGAATGGGGTACAACAAAAATAATAATATATATACAATGATAAAGGCATCCCCAAGCGGGAGCTAGCTCTTCGTCAATCGACGGTCACAACCACACATGCAACAATAATATACAACGCCAAGTGGCGAGGATCAAATCCAAAGAAAACTCAAAAGCAATAAGAAACCGCAATACTACTAAGCGCGACTCTAAGGTCGAATAATACAACACTAAAGTCTAGGTCTGAAACAATATACAAGTTTTGGTTGATGGACAATTTCTAGATACAATGAAATACATGAATAAAATGGTCATTCTTGATACGAAAGAATCCACCTACCAAAGCAAATCACCCGCAAGAAGGCAGTGTGCCAGAAATGCCGCAATGAAACCTGTACGGCAGAACCTGCAAGAACTGTGGCACAACGGGGGTGAGTTGCCAACTCGTGAATAGAAACATCTACAAGCAGAAACCGAATACAAGACATAATCCTAGGTCAATACGATCAGTATAGAAAATTCTCAATATAAAACATGCAGCCTATAGCAAGGCTAGGGTAAATATCTAACCCGAGTGCAATCTCATGTGTCTGTGTCAGTGCCTCAGATAACAATATAGCATATGAATGAGATATGAATGCGTGAAAACAGAATACATTCACTTGAAACAACTGTTTTCATACTTTAGTGAGATTTCCCCTGTATTTTAAAAATAAGGTACCACAATGAAATCAGCATAAAACTGTGCCTAGCATCGGCACAAACGAAATCCCAATATCCTGATATCTCAAGGTCTCAGCCACAATATCTAGGGCGCCGTCAGTCCAGACCGGCCCCTACCATAAATCTCAGACCACGACGGTATCCTCCGGATATCCGACGCGTCGGGTAAAATCACCGGTAGGTAGTACTCCCCTGCCAGGCTCAACGTCATCACCACATTCCTCTTGCCCCGGGGTACCGTACCGGGTCCACCATGTACCCGAAACGGTTCATCCGTCTCCTCGAATCGGATTTCCAAATCCATTAGCAAACTCATGGTGGACGACTCATACATCACGGGAAAACCGCACTTTTATTTTAAAAGAGAGGATATGATTATTTGTGTTTTTGCGGTTTTCCTTCAAATCCAGAAAATCTCATAGAAATCCAAATCCAAACCTCAATAGCATGCAAAATAGTGAATATATGCATGAGAATCCATGAATGCGGCATAACAATGAATAACAGTATGCATGAAATAGCAGGTAATAACTACAATGTCTAAACTATTAGCTAATAGGCTATGTCAAGCAATAATATATATTCTAAGGTGTACGTGACATGGCAATTACCGATGAAGATGTGTGTGAGCCGGCAAGTAAGTGTACGTGGTACATACGCATCATCGGTAATGGTGCTGGTGTCCTATCAGCATGATATTAATACTGGAGTATGAAACATAGTATAAAAATGCGATGCAAAGCGATCCACAAAAAGGGAGTGGGAGCTGAAACTGGACGTAACTAAAACTAATCTGCATTAATCTAACATAAGTCCTACAATTGGTGCCTTTTGAAATAACACGAATCATGGGGTTTTGAAAATAGGGGCTACGGTGTTTTTATGAAAAGATACGTCGTTTTTGAAATATCCGTAGATTCCCTTGAGCTGTCTTTAAAACTGCCCACGATTCGTTAGTTTTTGAAATAGGTAAGAAGTTTAATCCACTCTAACAACTACACTAACTATACGGCTGAACTAACAAGCTGAACTACAGGTAAGGAAACCGCCTAACATCTGAATCGATATATATATATATATATATATATAGTCGGTGATCCCGCCTCAATGTCATATCGTAAGGTATCATCGAGTTATGAGTGCGGATCTATCATCAATATCGGCTCGTACGGTAAATCATCGTACGGCATCCCCAATAGCTGGGTAGGGTTCAACATCCCACTATCGCATCACATAATAGGTATCACTATCAACAGATCACATAATCTGGGGTACTATTCTATGTCTAGCACAAAAACGATACCATCAAAGAAGTATGCATGCAGGGGTAAACACATATCCCAAGCCCGCAAGAATCACATTTCGTATCCCAAATACGAATCATATCAAATCACCGATCTCGCGGCACAAAGCCCACATCATCGACTCATCTCCAAAGTCATCCCATAACATCAAGTACAGTGCAAGTATAAGAAACACACATGTGTATGCGTGTGGGTGCAAATCTATCCTGTGGTTCGCAACTAGGAACTACGCTAGGTATTTCTAGCCTTAACTAACAATAACACACTATAACTATCACACACATAAATATACTACATAATACTAATTACGGACTGCGGGGGTGCTATACGCCATCCACCCGACTTCCCCCTGTAGATATAATCTACTCACCTGTATCCTGCGTGTCGGTGTCGATGTCTCCGTCATCTTCCGCATCGCCTCGGATCGTCGCGGTGTACCTACAAAAATCACACGTATCGCATCGCATCAAAACCAAATCATCACTTGAAACGACACACTAAATCCAATACGATACGCTAAAACCGACACGATACGCAAAAAGGCTTATAGGTTAGAACCTACGGTTAGCCTTCGCAAAACAACTCGAAATCACTCGATATAGACGTACAAACGTCACACGATCGAGATAACACAATAAAACCAAAATCTGGAAATCAAAATACACAAAACCAAATCACATTTCAAAGCTGCAACACAAGAAAATGATCCCAGATTTCATCTCAGGTCAAACTAGATCAAATCAACAACTCCAGGGTGCTATGCAGGGTGTGAGGGAGGTACAGAAGCAAAATAGGGGGATTTCATCACAGAGGGGCCGGCCACATACACTGTTTGGCCGGCCTGGCCGGCCCCCCTATGTCCAAAGTGGCTCCATTTCATAGGGTGGCCTCCTGTGGTCTAATGTGGGTCCCTGGTACTGCTGATTTTCCCTGAAAAAGTCCCAGTGTGTTCCAGATTTCCCTGCACACTCTAACGCTCACAAACCGACATGAAAGTCCCGTAATTCCGTATTTTTGGTTTCCAGTGGGATTGGGCTCGGTTTCTAGCTCTAGGGTGCTCATATGATCTCTACTAAACTCAAATTCCCCATCACAACTCACAAAACCCTCAAACCCTAACTAGTTTTCACCAAGTCCACAAATTTACCCGATATCGATTCTAAACTTGCATAGGGGTATATGTAAAGCTAAAACTAAGACTATGGTTCAGAAATTACCTCAATTGGCAACTCAAGAATTTTCTTGAGTTGCCCCTAGTGGCCACAATCCATGCTTTCTTGGTCCATCTTGTAGATCTCGGGCTCGTGCACACTTTTAATGAAACGGATATGAGGTTTTGGGGTTGATTTTGAGATGATTCATGGCTTGAAGAGGGAGGGAGATGAGGAAGGGGGCAGCAGCAGCAAGAGGAGAGGAAGAGGGAGAGAAATGAGGAATGAAGGGGTATGGCTAAGGGTATAAGTCAAAGTCCACCACTCTCTCTCACCTACCCTCATTTTCTTTTCTTTTCTCTTTTCTGTTAAACCATAATCCTTCTCACAAGAATAGTAAACCCAAATGAAATCCATGGCTAGAAAAATGCACAAGTGTAGAAAATGTGATATGTGCAAGTTTTGCACAAAATTGCCAAAAAACCCGATTAGCGATTTTAATCGCGATTAGCACTAAATTAGTGTCAAAATGATCACAACAACCTAAAAATGTCATAATTCCAATAATTAACCCATTTTAGAATTTTCCATAATTTTTCTCCATTTATTTGCATTTAAATATTAATTTAATATTAAAATAATCAATAAAATAATATTAAATTATAAAAATTCCTAAAAGTAATATTTTATTATTTTGGAAATGTTACAATCTACCCCCCTTAAAGAAATTCGGTCCCCGAATTTAAATTTAAAACCCCCAAGTACTAAAACATTTCGATACAAATCCCAAGTCGTCGGGGCTCCGAAATCATCAACACATAGAACGTCACAGCGCAATGCATGCGCAAAGGTACTGAGCAGATAACTCAAAAACAACGTTCCATCAAGCATCCCGCAATCATCGGAGTCAGGGTAAAAACACAATGTCAAATCCAATACAAAATCGATATGATATGGATCAGAACTACACATGTAGACATCCAATCTATACATGTAAATAGCTGATGCAAAAGCATGCCAAATCTTTTTTTGTCGCTGTGCGATGTACCTAACACTGCACAGTGGCGGACGTTTTTCATAAGAAAATAACCATATAGGTATATATATATCTTTTGTTTAATAAGCACGTTCCACCATTTTGAAAACGATCAGAAGGGTTTCCTTGTTTTTAAAACGTTTCGTGTCATATCGGACACGTATGTATATACTGAGACTATAGCTCGCTCTTTGGAAATCCCTTCAAACTATCAATGCATGCAAAATATATCCAGGTACCGTCCACTGACTAGTCCTGCTCAGTATGAAAACAAATATCCGACATCATAAAAGTGCACTGCTCCAGAAGGAATAAATTCCAAAAATGCACGTAACACAATCCCGTGCGTCTGGTGCGCACGGAAATCAAAAATCCAAATATGTGCTAAACAGGTGCACAAATCAACATCTAGGTGCAACGGGTGTGCACGAAGCATCCGTCATAGGCAACGTATATGCCTGACAGCCAAAAATCCGGTGCATCTGACATGCACGAAGAAATCCCGATTTAGTGCATCGGGTGTGCACCAAAATCGTATATCAAAGCACTAAAGGTGCATGAAAACCATGCTGGAAGTGCAAATCAAATCACTGCATACGGTAGGCATGAAATCTCAATCAATCTCTCAAATGTAATAGCTAGGCGCAAAATATATAAATATCCAGTGGGTGCATGAAACAAATATCATGAAACTCAATCATCAAAACTAAATCATGCAACAGAACGCCCAAAAATACCGAAATCCATAGTGACGGATACGTGATAATCGAATCACAAAATCACAAATCATAAATACCGTCGTCGGTAGTTCCTCCTTCGAGGTCGAGAAGGAGTCGGTGCATCCACTGCTAGCAGCGCAGGATATCCACGTGCCTCTTGCTCACGGTCTGGCGTCCTCTGACCCTGGGTCCTTATCTTCTCTGCGGATTACCTATCACGCGGTCAATCGGCTCATCGGCCCTGTCAGGTGTGCTAACGGGGACGATTCCGTGCTGGCACTTCTCTGGTCACCTCTCGGTCAAACCTCACGACCACTCGTAAGGCAGCAAATTACTGACGTCGGCCTCTGACTCTCTGAATGCCCGTCACACATCTGATCCTGGGTGCAAACATCATTGCAGCAATATCCTGGAAGGAATCCTGCTCAAGGTCTCTTCCAATCATGCCTATGCCGATCTGTACAGAGGCTAGCTCTCCTGCATAACCTCTTCTCGCTCAAAGGGCATCTGTGTCCTCAGCACAACATTTCTCGGAAACCGGTCGCATCCCAACGTCTCTGTAAGCATATCGGTCTCTAGTCTCGACGGGAAGCAATGACAGCTCGTCAGTGTCTCACACGAACCTCTTGTTTCACCTGTCTCTATCGTCGTCTTGCGACGTCACGTTTCTATCTGCGCACTGCAATGTTATCAGTTCTGACCCATCTGAAGTCTCTCGCACGGACTCGAAATCGCGTACTCTGTAGCTTCATCATTCTGTAGAAGCTGTCTGGTCGAACAGGTCCTCGGGAACACGTTCCTACCATCGGAGGAAAACTCATCACTCGTCCGTCCTTGATCAATTCGTAACGCATCTGGGTAAGTTCCTTTATCCGATCCTGGTCAACTACCTCGTCGACAATACCGAACTCTGGCCTGCTGGGTGTGCGCAACACGACCACTCCTGGTCTAGGTCTTCTCGTATCATACTCCAGAAAGGTCCTGTCGAGGTTCCTTTCTCAAATCTCAATCCTGCCGAAATGCCCGAAAGTCATCATCTAATGCTGAAGCTAAAGCTTATTCCGGAACGGCTGCATACTTATCGCACTTCTTTCTGGAAGATATATCCATATACCACGCCTCGGGGTGCATATCACATCTCTAATGTCAGCGGAGTGGGACATCATCTCGTCGAAATCTCGTACGAACTCTTTTCTTCACTCTGCTCAAATGTCGACAGATTCGGACTTAACTCATCGTGGCTACACGAACTGCGCTCCGACGGCTATGCTCGCATCTGGAGTCTCCCAAGCAGTGTCCCATCACGATATCCGAAAGATGTCGAACCATCCGATCGACTCGTCAGATCCTCATAATCCCCTAAGAGCTCACATCTCGGGTACAGTTTAATAGTATCGAGTACATGCCACAGCGTCGGTGGTCCAGCCGTAGAAGGGCAAACCCAAGCCTCACTAATGGCGCCGCGGAACCGCCGTAAACCCTAAGGTTCAAAGGCTGTCACACGGTCATTAAGTCGAGTTAGGGTTTCATTCTTCTAGAGGGTCCATAGAATCACCTGCATGTCTTTCCGTATACTTTAAACTTGGAAAATAGGCTCCTGACATTCGATCGTCTCTATCGACTCTCAACGAATCTGCGTGAAGTCGTCTCTAGCTGGAAACAATCCACCTGATGACCTCGCATCGGGCTAAGCGAATTCACCACACGTCCTAATCATTCATCCTCGGTGACTAGCAACTCGCTATCATCTCTCTAAGTACATGCTCATGCTGCAGTAGCTCCAATCACCTGGGCGATATCTCATCATTCGCAGCAACAACTGGCTCAAATGCCTGTACGCCGAACAACGCCTCAATCCTCCAGGAAAGGCAATACATAAGCGGTCATCTCTGAATCAGCCTGCTCTAGATCTGAGTAAGACTCTTCACACTGGAAATCTTCAACTCAACTGGGCCCGCTCTGGCGCAAAATCGGACGAATCACCTTCGTCTCTCAAATCGGGTAGACTAGCTATCATCTGTCTCATATCTGTCTGAAAGCTCCGGCAATATCAGCTCGTAAGTTCCGAAAGCAACATCCTGTCAATCTCAGCCACAGCTGGTCCATCTGTCTGCACGGTAGGCGACATCACAATCTCTGAGGTATGCTGTACATCAACCGTCCTCTCTCAACTGGCAGCTCTAACAATGGCCCGATCATCCGGTGCAAGACCAAGCACTCGCCTCCACTAGAGGTCACAATCACCAATCACTAACTCGAGACGTTCCCATGTCACCAGAAAGCACAATGGTCGGCCCTCGTACCAAACGAGCTCACATCGGCCGTAACCCTAGCAGCAGCCCAAACTGCGCTCAAACACGGTGACAGGAATCTCAATCGAGTACCAAAGAGAGTACACCAGTGGCAAGAAGGGAAACAACAGATCCAAAGTGGATACATGATCATAGGAAGGAACAGTATCAATGAAGGTATGATCACGAAACTAATTGAATCGGAGATCTCAAATGGATGAATAATCCTGGATATGAAGAGAATCACTGATCTCGAAAGTATGTACATCCTAAGGTTCCTTAAGCGGAGTGGCGTGTCGTAAGTATGTCGCGGAACATACCAACGGTACGTCACTCTACTTTAGTCACCTAATTCATCAACCAAGGGTCATCCTAATACGACGAAAGTTCGGGTCTAATACCCCCTCGACCAAGTCTAAGTTCCGTAAGGTCAAGCCTAAGTTCCGTATAATAAAAACGCCCTAGGCTCCACATAGTCAAACTTAGACACGAACCAAGGTCAACCTAGCGCTTTGATACCAACTTTGTCACGACCCGAAAGGGCACGTGACTGGCCCTTGAAACATATGAAGCCTATAGGACTCTATCTGATCCAAGTAAGCCAAAAGCCCAGAAATCTAAAACCATTTTTAAGAATAAGTAAAGAAAACTGGTTTTAAAGAAGTGAAGAAATACAGGTTTGAAATCAAGGTTTTTAAATAACTAAGCCGAATATGCATTTAAAAACAGTACAGTCCTTTCTAAAAATTTCGGCGGAGTTTCCTTTGTAAAACGGGCCCCGAATGGGGTACAACAAAAATAACAATATATATACAATGATAAAGGCATCCCCAAGCGGGAGCTAGCTCTTCGTCAATCGACGGTCACAACCACACATGCAACAATAATATACAACGCCAAGTGGCGAGGATCAAATCCAAAGAAAACTCAAAAGCAATAAGAAACCGCAATACTACTAAGCGCGACTCTAAGGTCGAATAATACAACACTAAAGTCTAGGTCTGAAACAATATACAAGTTTTGGTTGATGGACAATTTCTAGATACAATGAAATACATGAATAAAATGGTGATTCTTGATACGAAAGAATCCACCTACCAAAGCAAATCACCCGCAAGAAGGCAGTGTGCCAGAAATGCCGCAATGAAACCTGTACGGCAGAACCTGCAAGAACTGTGGCACAACGGGGGTGAGTTGCCAACTCGTGAATAGAAACATCTACAAGCAGAAACCGAATACAAGATATAATCCTAGGTCAATACGATCAGTATAGAAAATTCTCAATATAAAACATGCAGCCTATAGCAAGGCTAGGGTAAATATCTAACCCGAGTGCAATCTCATGTGTCTGTGTCAGTGCCTCAGATAACAATATAGCATATGAATGAGATATGAATGCGTGAAAACAGAATACATTCACTTGAAACAACTGTTTTCATACTTTAGTGAGATTTCCCCTGTATTTTAAAAATAAGGTACCACAATGAAATCAGCATAAAACTGTGCCTAGCATTGGCACAAACGAAATCCCAATATCCTGATATTTCAAGGTCTCAGCCACAATATCTAGGGCGCCGTCAGTCCAGACCGGCCCCTACCATAAATCTTAGACCACGACGGTATCCTCCGGATATCCGACGCGTCGGGTAAAATCACCGGTAGGTAGTACTCCCCTGCCAGGCTCAACGTCATCACCATATTCCTCTTGCCCCGGGATACCGTACCGGGTCCACCATGTACCCGAAACGGTTCATCCGTCTCCTCGAATCGGGTTTCCAAATCCATCAGCAAACTCATGGTGGACGACTCATACATCACGGGAAAACCGCACTTTTATTTTAAAAGAGAGGATATGATTATTTGTGTTTTTGCGGTTTTCCTCCAAATCCAGAAAATCTCATAGAAATCCAAATCCAAACCTCAATAGCATGCAAAATAGTGAATATATGCATGAGAATCCATGAATGCGGCATAACAATGAATAACAGTATGCATGAAATAGTAGGTAATAACTACAATGTCTAAACTATTAGCTAATAGGCTATGTCAAGCAATAATATATATTCTAAGGTGTACGTGACATGGCAATTACCGATGAAGATGTGTGTGAGCCGGCAAGTAAGTGTACGTGGTACATATGCATCATCGGTAATGGTGCTGGTGTCCTATCAGCATGATATTAATACTGGAGTATGAAACATAGTATAAAAATGCGATGCAAAGCGATCCACAAAAAGGGAGTGGGAGCTGAAACTGGACGTAACTAAAACTAATCTGCATTAATCTAACATAAGTCCTACAATTGGTGCCTTTTGAAATAACACGAATCATGGGGTTTTGAAAATAGGGGCTACGGTGTTTTTATGAAAAGATACGTCGTTGTTGAAATATCCGTAGATTCCCTTGAGCTGTCTTTAAAAATGCCCACGATTCGTTAGTTTTTGAAATAGGTAAGAAGTTTAATCCACTCTAACAACTACACTAACTATACGGCTGAACTAACAAGCTGAACTACAGGTAAGGAAACCGCCTAACATCTGAGTCGATATATATATATATATATATATATATATAGATATATAGTCGGTGATCCCGCCTCAATGTCATATCGTAAGGTATCATCGAGTTATGAGTGCGGATCTATCATCAATATCGGCTCGTACGGTAAATCATCGTACGGCATCCCCAATAGCTGGGTAGGGTTCAACATCCCACTGTCTCATCACATAATAGGTATCACTATCAACAGATCACATAATCTGGGGTACTATTCTATGTCTAGCACAAAAACGATACCATCAAAGAAGCATGCATGCAGGGGTAAACACATATCCCAAGCCCGCAAGAATCACATTTCGTATCCCAAATACGAATCATATCAAATCACCGATCTCGCGGCACAAAGCCCACATCATCGACTCATCTCCAAAGTCATCCCATAACATCAAGTACAGTGCAAGTATAAGAAACACACATGTGTATGCGTGTGGGTGCAAATCTATCCTGTGGTTCGCAACTAGGAACTACGCTAGGTATTTCTAGCCTTAACTAACCATAACACACTATAACTATCACACACATAAATATACTACATAATACTAATTACGGACTGCGGGGGTGCTATACGCCATCCACCCGACTTCCCCCTGTAGATATAATCTACTCACCTGTATCCTGCGTGTCGGTGTCGATGTCTCCGTCATTTTCCGCATCGCCTCGGATCGTCGCGGTGTACCTACACAAATCACACGTATCGCATCGCATCAAAACCAAATCATCACTTGAAACGACACACTAAATCCAATACGATACGCTAAAACCGACACGATACGCAAAAAGGCTTATAGGTTAGAACCTACGGTTTGCCTTCGCAAAACAACTCGAAATCACTAGATATAGACGTACAAACGTCACACGATCGAGATAACACAATAAAACCAAAATCTGGAAATCAAAATACACAAAACCAAATCACATTTCAAAGCTGCAACACAAGAAAATGATCCCAGATTTCATCTCAGGTCAAACTAGATCAAATCAACAACTCCAGGGTGCTATGCAGGGTGTGAGGGAGGTACAGAAGCAAAATGGGGGGATTTCATCACAGAGGGGCCGGCCACATACACTGTTTGGCCGGCCTGGCCGGCCCCCCTATGTCCAAAGTGGCTCGTTTTCATAGGGTGGCCTCCTGTGGTCTAATGTGGGTCCCTGGTACTGCTGATTTTCCCTGAAAAAGTCCCAGTGTGTTCCAGATTTCCCTGCACACTCTAACGCTCACAAACCAACATGAAAGTCCCGTAATTCCGTATTTTTGGTTTCCAGTGGGATTGGGCTGGGTTTCTAGCTCTAGGGTGCTCATATGATCTCTACTAAACTCAAATTCCCCATCACAACTCACAAAACCCTCAAACCCTAACTAGTTTTCACCAAGTCCACAAATTTACCCGATATCGATTCTAAACTTGCATAGGGGTATATGTAAAGCTAAAACTAAGACTATGGTTCAGAAATTACCTCAATTGGCAACTCAAGAATTTTCTTGAGTTGCCCCTAGTGGCCACAATCCATGCTTTCTTGGTCCATCTTGTAGATCTCGGGCTCGTGCACACTTTTAATGAAACGGATATGAGGTTTTGGGGTTGATTTTGAGATGATTCATGGCTTGAAGAGGGAGGGAGATGAGGAAGGGGGCAGCAGCAGCAAGAGGAGAGGAAGAGGGAGAGAAATGAGGAATGAAGGGGTATGGCTAAGGGTATAAGTCAAAGTCCACCTCTCTCTCTCACCTACCCTCATTTTCTTTTCTTTTCTCTTTTCTTTTAAACCATAATCCTTCTCACAAGAATAGTAAACCCAAATGAAATCCATGGCTAGAAAAATGCACAAGTGTAGAAAATGTGATATGTGCAAGTTTTGCACAAAATTGCCAAAAAACCCGATTAGCGATTTTAATCGCGATTAGCACTAAATTAGTGTCAAAATGATCACAACAACCTAAAAATGTCATAATTCCAATAATTAACCCATTTTAGAATTTTCCATAATTTTCCATAATTTTTCTCCATTTATTTGCATTTAAATATTAATTTAATATTAAAATAATCAATAAAATAATATTAAATTATAAAAATTCCTAAAAGTAATATTTTATTATTTTGGAAATGTTACAATACACAACCCCACACCACAAAAACACACACAACCATTCCAACAGTTGCTGCAACAACAGCAATACAAACACAAAAACAACAGCATCAGCAATAAACAGCAGTAGCAGCAGCAGCCAGAAATAGCAGCAGCAACAGCTCTTGGGCGGTAGCAGCAGCACTTCAGCAGCACAACACACTTCTCCTTCTCCTCTTCTCCTTCATCTAGGATCTCTAGAGGTATAACCCCCTTAACCCGACTCCTATCTTGCTAGTTATGGATATCTAGTTTAGTTTAATGCTAATTATATGTTCTAGTGCTAGTTTTGGGTAATTTAGGTGAATTTTGGAAAGTGTTGGTTGTGATGGTTAGAGTAGCCTTATTAGGAGCTGTTAAGACTAGATCACCCAAGTTTGGTCCCAGATTTCAAAAAAATACCAGATTTGTTTGAGTTGGCGTAATTTAGCGTATTTATCGACTTTTTAGCCTCTTTAAAATCTGCTGTTGACCCAAACCTTTCAGAATAAAATTGAGGAGACTGTAGCACAGTGACCTTAGCAGACACACACACACACAAAACACGGGGACCCAACTCCCACCCTTGGCCGCCGATTTATTCCATCTGGCCGCAAATTGCGGCCAGAATAGGGGCTGGGGTGCTGGGATTTTACCTGTAGCTGTCTGTTGGGTAGCTTAGGGTGTTGGTATCTGTAACTTTTTGAGTTTGGCCCAGAGGCAAAATCTGGAGCTTTAAACCATATATCGATGTTTTTAAACTTGTGCGACACGCGCGTGATCCGCGTGGTTCTGTGGCGCGCTGCGCGATACAGCGTGTCGGAGTGAGTCTGGTGAGTTTACGCATGTCGCGACGCATCGTGTGTACGCGCGTTTAGTTTCACGTACGCGTTATCCTTTTTTAGCGATATATCGCGTTATTGCAGGATTTGCCTTATGTTTGAATTTTATAAATTCTAGGTTCGCCGACGGACACTTCGAGTGCCGCGGAGAGAGGAAAGCAAGTGGTCGGACACACCTAGCGCGGGATCACGGGTGAGTAGATGTAACATCTACGGGGGACTATCGCTTGGATGGCGCAAGTCGCCCGATAGATTCAGTAACTTAAAAAGATACCTAGCAATGTCTGTAATTAGAAATAGAATACTTGTATGTTATCTGCTACATTCATGCTCTATACTGTCATACTTGTGCGAACTCAGTCTGTAGGACACATGCACCATTATCAGGGTTCTTATATGCAGCACGAGCACTATTCATGTGTACACACACGCCCTGATAATTGCCATGTCACGACACTAGAAAATTTATAACCTGAGACATGTTAATAAATTGATGCTTAGACCTGTGCTATTGCAATAAACCTTTAAAATAAAATTATAGAATTGCTATTCACGTGCATATACATCATTATATCAATTGTTCATGCCTAGTTATCAATCATACATTGCAACCTGAACATTGATACTTTATGCATTCATTATCATTGACATATGCACCCATGATGGTTTCTTGAGATTTTATGATATTTCTGGATTTCGGGGGAAAGCCGCAAGATTTCAAACTTGTTATCTTTTAAATTTAAAAAGTTGCGGTTTTCTAGTGATGTAAAGTGTCGTCCACCATGAGTTTGCTGTTGTTTTCGAGACCCGTTTCGAGGAGGTGGATGAACCGTCTCGGGTACATGGTGGGCCCGGTGAGGTACCCCAGGGCAAGAAGATCGCAGGAGATGGAGTTGAGCCTGGCAGGGGATGGATTATCTACCGGTGACTTCATTTGGCACGGCGGATATCCAGAGGATACCGACCGTGGCCGCGAGATGATGAGATATGGATATTTGAGATGGGTCAGCCGGACGGCTGAGGCAAGAGATACTGTGACATGGATATATAATATTGAGACAGTTTTGAGGTGTCGTTGCTGGACACGGATTTTGTTGATTCTATGAGTATTATGCTGATATTTAAAAGAGTTTCAAAACAAAAAGAAAGATTGATTCTTATACTTACATGCGAAGATCATGAGTTGATTAATATGACATACGTACCTTCTAGTATATTCATGTGGCATACATATCTACTAGTACATTCATGTTGCATACATACCTGCTAGTACACTGATGTTGCATACATACCTGCTAGTACATATAGCCATACCTGTTTTAGAGATGCTAGGATACTTGTGTGCATGCATGCGATAGCCTTTGTAGATGTTATTTATTATTTACGAGCTGGCAACTCACCCCCGTTGTGCCACAGCTTTTCTGCAGGTCCGTTCCGTCAGTACTGTAGTGACGGACGCACTAGCTACTTTTTCTCTTCTTGCTTGGATTCGAGGCTTTTGCTCATAGGTGGGTTGTTGTCATTTTGTACCACCTTATATATTCATTGTATCTAGAGTACTCCATCTGCTACTATTTCAGCTGTATCAGTTATTTGGATTACTATATATTGACCTAGAGACGAGGTTGTGAGACTTGTGGATTTTATGTTATTTTGGGGTCGAGCTCACTTGAGTCGACATGTTATTTTACTTGTGCTTTCCCGTTTACTTATGCACATTGTTATTTTACATTGCGTGGGATTTGTGACCGCCTTGAGGCGAAAGAGCTAGCTCCCGCTTGGGGATGCCATAGTACATATTATTCATTTATATTCCTGTGTTGTACCCGTTTGAGGGCTTGTTTTACAGAGGAGACTCTGCCTGAATTTTTGGGGGAAAACGGATGTTGCTTTTAAAAAAGACTTAATGTGATTTAATGGAATAAAGTGCTTTAAATAAATTGGTTTTCCTTTACTCTATTTCCAAATCAGGTTTTGTTTTCTTGGCTTCAACTTACTTATTTTACGGACGCCTTGAGACGTTTCGTAACTTAAATGCCGGTCACGTTCCGTACCCTGCGGGTTGTGATAGTTGTACTCCCATAAAAGAGCACTTATTAAACTCTTAGGATGTTTTGAAGCTGATGAAGGGCTTCTCCCCTTGAGCCCTAGTTCTTCCCCAATGTGGGGATTTTGGAGATGGGTCTCCTTCTTCCTTTGTTGGCCGGATCTTGACGATCAAGAAGTTGGAGGTTTTTAAATTCTCTCCTTTTTGAGATCTGATGGGAGATCTGAGTTCCCCTTTATGGGTTTTGTGGTGGAAAACTACTTAGTTTTGAAAAAGAAAGAGTAAAACTCTTGATTTAGTTCAAAAAAAATGAGAAGCTTTAGAACCTTGGAGAAGGAGCAGGAGGCACAAAGAACCCTATTTTTTGGGGGAATGAAAAGTGTTACTTTATTCATCATCATGTTGCCTTATATAGGCTTACATAATTACATATAACCCCTTGGGCTTTGCAAAATGACATTTTTCCCATCCTATGCTTCATGTGTTATTCCTTTTTGCATATAAGCCACGGGCTTACAAAAATTTGGCTTTATGCCCATTTTGCTTACATTCATGCATAAAAAAATACATAAAAATTATTTATTACATGATATATATTTTGGCATGGAGGAGGCTGGCCGCGGGCTTGACTTGGGCATGGGCCCGCTTGACCTGGGCTTGGGCCCACCTGGCTTGGGGTTGACCTTGACTTTGACTCAGTCAACCGGGGGTGCAAATTTTGACCCCAACAAAGTGCCCCCCATCAATAAATGCACACCACATATGTGAGTCGTGTGCATGAAATTGATGGAGCTTGAACTTGGACTTCGAGGTGGAACATCATTCCAGGGGCAAAGCACCATCCCGGGGAGCATGATTCCCGGGGGATCTGAGCATCATTCTGATTTGCGGAGCATAATTCCGAGGTCGGAGCATCATCCCGAAGAGTCGAAGCATAATTCCGAAGAGTAGAGGCATGATTCCAAGGATCGGAGCATCATTCCGAAGAGCGAAGCATGATTCCAAGGATCGGAGCATTATTCCGAAAAGCGGGGCATAATTCCAAGGATCGGAGCATCATTCCGAAGAGTGGAGCATCATTCCAAGAATCAGAGCATTATTCCGAAGAGAGGAGCATAATTCCAAGGATCGGAGCATTATTCCGAAGAGCGGAGCATAATTCTAAGGATCGCCGAAGAGCGGAGCATGATTCCAGGGATTGAAGCATCATTCCAATCTGCAGAGCATAATTCTAAAGATCGGAGTGTCATTCCGAAGCGCGGAGCATGATTCCAAGGATCGGAGCATTATTCCGAAGAGCGGAGCATAATTCCAAGGATCGAAGCATCATTCCGAAGAGCGGAGCATGATTCCAAGGATCAGAGCATTATTCCGAAGAGCGGAGTATCATTCCAAGGATCGGAGCATCATTCCGAAGAGCGGAGCATGATTCCAGGGATCAGAGCATCATTCCGATTTGCGGAGCATAATTCCAAAGAGTGGAGCATGATTCCAGGGGGATCGGAGCATCATTCCGAAGGGAGACAGACATTTTGACCGAAGCATAATTTCGATGCAGAGGTTGATTCCCAGGCGAAGCATAATTTTGATGGGGAAAGCAGATAATCCGAGGCGAAGCTTGATTTCGTCACGGGGTGCACATTCTGAGACGAAACATGATTCCGATGCAGAGCTTGCTGGTTGACTTGGTTCCGAGACGAAGCCTAATTTCGATAGGGAAGGCAGGTACACTGAGGTGAAATATAATTTCGATGCGGGGTACACTCTGAGACGAAGCATGATTCCGGCGCAGAGCTGGTTGGTTGATTTGATTCCGAGGCGGAGTATAATTCCGGCAGGGAAGGTAGATATCCCGAGGTGAAGCATGATTTCGATACGGGGTACACTCTGAGACGAAGCATGATTCCGGCGCAGAGCCGGTTAGTTGATTTGATTCCGAGGCGGAGCATAATTCCGGCAGGGAAGGTAGATATCCCGAGACGAAGCATGATTTCGACACAGGGTAAACTCTGAGACGAAGCATGATTCCGGTGCAGAGCTGGTTGGTTGATTTTATTCCGAGGCGGAGCATAATTCCGGCAGGGAAGGTAGATATCCCGAGGCGAAGCATGATTTCGACACGGGGTAAATTCTGGGACGGAGCATGGTTCCGCCGCAGAGGTGGTTGGTTTGATTTGATTTGGGTTGACATCAGCATCGCTACACTGGAATATGGTACCAGGAGCGAATCATCATTTGCTATGAGTGGATTTGAGGATTTAGCTTTGGTTTGGCATCTGCATTGCTGCACTGGAATAATGCCAGGAGCAACTCATCATTTTCCCCGAGAGGATTTGGGAATTGGTTTTTGTTTGGCATCAGCATCACTACACTGGAATATGGTACCATGAGCGAATCATCATTTGCATTTGCTTATTAGGGAACAATGGCTTAGGAGACAGGTTTTAGGCCCCTATCATCTAAGACTTTTCAATTTTATGGGCCGTAAGGGTCCCATAAAAGCATTTTCTCTCTACGAGTCGAAAGGATCTCGTAGGTGTATTTTCTCCTTAGGAGTCGTGGGGACTCCTAAGTATGTTTCTCCTTTATGAGTCGTAAGGATCTCACGCGGTAATTTTCTCCTCACAAAGTCGAGAGGACTTTGCGAGTGCATTTCATTTCTTTTTTTACGAGTTTGCGCCCTTTCGGGTTTTCACAAACTCGCCAGCAGTCCTGCTGTTTTTACTCACGGAACCCTTTCGGGTTTTCACCGTGCCCATTTTGCTTGTGGACATACCATTATTTTTATTTTTTTATTTTTTATTTTTTATATTTATTTTTTGTGGGACTTTGAATGTGGTCTCACCGGTAGGACTTGAGAGAGATTGGGATTGTTTTATGCCCGTGGATTGTATACGGTTTTGCAGGATGTATGATCCAGACTGTAGGGCCGGAAAAATTTTAGGACTTTGTTGGCGTCTGCATCGCTGCACTGGAATATGGTACCAGGAGCGACTCATCATTCACCGTTGGGGTGTGAGATTTGGAATTTAGTTGGCGTCTGCATCGCTGCACTGGAATATGGTACCAGGAGCGACTCATCATTCGCCGCTGGGAATTTGAGTTTTGGACGGCGTCTGCATCGCTGCACTGAAATATGGTACCAGGAGCGACTCATCATTCGCCGTTGGGATTTGGGAAGCGATGGCTTAGGAGACAGGTTTAGATCCCTATCACCTAAGGCTTTTCAATTTTATGGGCCGTGAGGGTCCCATAAAAGCATTTTCTCCCTACGAGTCGTAAGGATCCCGCAGGTGTTTTTTCTCCTTAGGAGTCGTGAGGACTCCTAAATGTGTTTTTCCTTTGTGAGTAATAAGGATCCCACAAAGGTTTGTTCTCCTCATGTGTCGTGAGGACACATGAGTGGGTCTTCTCAATGGAGCATAATTCCAAAGGCGGAGACCAGCCGCGTAACTGGTGATTGTGGTGGGGCATGAGTGTGATGAGAATTATTTGAGCCCGTGGATTGTATACGGTAGTCAATTTGGGGACTAAACGTAGGGCCGGGGGAATTTTGGAAAATCGGATTTTGGTTGGCGTCTGCATCGCTGCACTGGAATATGGTATCAGGAGCGACTCATCATTCGCCGTTTTTTTTTTGTTTTGTTTTTTTTCTTTGTTTCTTTGTTTCTTTTTTTTTGCATTTTTTTTTGTTTTACCACGATTGCTCTATCATTTCAGCTTTTCTTATCGCGAAGATCGCGATTGCCCGATCATTTCGGCTTTTATTCGCGGTTGCCCCATCATTTCGGCTTTATTTTCATCTTTATTTTACTCGCTGATATTTATTGAGAGTTGCCCCATCATTTCGGCTTTTCTTTATTTTTCTTTTATTTAGACACACATATTTTTTTTACATTCCCAGTTTAACAACTTAGAGGTCGACTGTTCCTAGTTTAAAGACTTAGCGGTCTATTGTTTCCAGTATAATGACGTGGTGGTCGATTGTTCTCAGAGAAAGGAAGATGTCTGAGAGAATCAGTTTGATGAAGAACTTCGATCTCCGTTTGTATGAAATTGGCGGTCGCAGCTGGACTGTTTGTTAACACGCCTATAGACAGTTCTATCTCTCCTGCCTTATATTGCTTTTCGACCCAATCTTTGAAGACGAAACAGTCCTCAATGGCATGACTTGTCACTTTGTGATAGGGGCAGTATTTGGGGTCGTCGGTCATATTCGCTTCCTGCGGTCTTTTTGACTCTGGCAGTTGTAGACCGTTCCTCAGGGCGTCTTTGAATATTTTGCGGATTTTTTCCCTCCTGAAGGAATAGACCTTATCCAGCTTCTCTTTTAGTGGAGATTCTCCTCCCTCTCCGAACACTGGCTTCCGAGGCTGGTTGGCATTAGGCCCGCTCAACCCTTGCTTATTTCGGTTAGCCGAAGTGTTGAAAGATTCAGAATCATCGGAGTTTCCGCCTTTGCGATTATCGTCCTTTCGGTTTCTCTAGGACCTATTGTTATTTTGGGAGTCCGATGAGGACTCCTGCTTTGAGCGCTCCAGCATCTGAACCTTCCTGGTCAGCTCTTGGAATGTTTTGAGACCCACGGTGCATAGAAACGGGGCCATCCAATTGTTGAGATTTCCAACGAGGAGACTGACAGATTGGTCCTGCTCTATCGGCGGTTCGCATTTGACGGAAAGATTGCGCCATCAGGTTATAAAATCTGTGCTGCTTGCGTTGTTCTTGGGCTTGGTCCTTACGAGCTCGGCAACGGTAATCTTATCGCTGACGCTCATGAACCTTTGTTGAAACAAAGATTCCATTTGGACGAAAGTAATAACGGAGCCATCCGGTATGCTCGTGTACCAGTCAAAAGCAACATCGGTCAAGCTATTAACGAACTGGCGGAGGAGAAGCGCATCGTTGCCCCCAGTATTCCCGCATGAGGCTTTGAAGTGGGCGATGTGCTGATTCGCATTTCCTGTTCCATCAAATCTTCCGAATTTAGGGATGACATAGCCGCTAGGAAATTCTACCAGATCATACTGAGCAGGATATGGTCTCCCACTACTGCTGATATCTTTTTGCGCTTCGGCTTCGGCTACCAGAGTTTTGACTTTGTTGGCAACCAAATCCATGATTTGATCTTGAGTTAACGGGCTACTGTCATCGGTAGCCAAGACATTTTCCGAGATAGGATGCTACTAATTTTCATGCGGTCCGCCCACTTTTGGATTTGAGGGAACGGGTGTCGACTGTTTCGGGACACCGTTTCCCGGTTTATGAGACCCCTGTGCCTGATTGGGCGGCTGAGAGGCAAGTTGGGCCGTGAGCTGTAAGACGACGTTTGTCAAGTCATCGATCTTTGAGTAGAGCTTGGCCACCTCCTTGTCTTTGCTTCTGAGCTGCTTTCGGAGCTTTTGGAGAAGTTGCTGCTCTGCGGTCTTAGGACGGAAAGTTGGCTCATCTTCGCTTTCCGAGCTTGACTCCTCATGAATTGAGGGCTCTCTCTGCCTATCAGCCTCATCGAGAGGGTTTTCATCATCCAGCGAAGGCGGCTGTTCTTGGGAAGTGGCAACCACATTCAAGCCAGATTGGATTTGAGATGTGGTGGCCCCGTCCTTGCTCTTGCTGTGCGTGCCTACCATGTAGACAGTGTGGACCACATATCCAGCCATTTCCTCGACTTTGGCGGGGTAACCCTGTTCCTCGAACCTCATGAGGTTCAGCCTAGCAGGAGCCCTAGCCCTTTTGTTGGCTCTATACCTGAGCCTTTTCTGCCTTAGCTTCTCAATTTTAAAGGCTTGGCGGGCATCTGCTTCCTGGGAAGCCACTGTGAGTCGATTAGCGGGGAGCTTAGAGAAGACACCCGATCGAGCAGTTGTCAGAGGCACCGCCGGAGCTTGCTCGAGACGCCTTGTGGCCTTGTTGGTGTTGATGTCCTTGCCCCCAGCTGGGGCCAAGGAGAGTCGTTCAAACACTGACTTGCGTTTTAGTTGGGGCGCTTTCGAGACCACCACATTTGGCCTCTTGCCTTTCGAGACCGGTTTGTCTGCTTCCGGGGCTCGAGGAGCTGGGATGGCGTTAATTGACACGAACAAGATAGAGCCGAATGGTAGCGGCGGCTTCTCCCATTGTCGCCCGAGACTGGCCGGAAGGACCGTCCTGGCATCCATCTTCATCGTGTAGGAGATGGGAGCCGTGCTGAGAACTGAGTTCATCTTTGGAGACATTGTTGGGAAGTGATTGCTTGAAGACATGCATGAAAGAGCATGATTTTAGTATAATTATAGACATGTATATTGATAGAATTCGCATGAACGTTTAACCCGAAATATGGGAGGAGAGATAGGTCCCACCGGGCGTGCCAGAGTCTGTAGGGTGTTTTTCGTCACCCCATTGAGATGGGAATACGTGCGCGCTTGTCAGGCGTACTACAGACTCCCCCTGCCTAGGGTAGGCCGGGGTTTATTGATTGTGGGGATCCAAATCTCCGGCAGCCGCGGATGAAGCTGTTGTTAATTACTCCTCGCCTTTGGAGCGGGGGAACCTCCGATTGACGGGTTAAACTGGCCATGCAGACTCAATGTGCAGTGTACGTGTGTTGTGTTTTGAAAGGGTTTTTTGGATATATCGGGAGCCACGCAGAGTTTTTACGGGGGGTCCGCTACCCGGATAGCGGGCTGGGGGTCAAGGGGGCTAGCAGCCCCCTTGCGTGGTATGGGGCAGCGCCCCGTTAGAATTTTTTTTCTAACAGGGGCAGTGTCGTGGAGTATGTGTGTGTACATATGTATACATATGTATGTATATATATAAAAAGGGGGGAAAGGCATCCAAAAGATGCGAGGAGCCAGTGCCAGCGCTTCGAGCGCTAGCGCACCACGTGTCAGCACGTGGGTGCTCGAGCGCTAGCGCTAGCGCGCCACGTGTCAGCACGTGGGCACTCGGACGCTAGCGCTTTGGGCGCTAGTGCTCTGAGCGCAAGAGCGCTAGCGCGCCACATGTCAGCACGTGGGTGCTCGGGCGCTAGCGCTTTAGGCGCTAGCGCTCTGAGCGTAAGAGCGCTAGCGCGCCACGTGTCAGCACGTAGGCGCTCAGGCGCTAGCGCTTTGGGCGCTAGCGCTCTGTGCGCTAGCGCGCCACGTGTCAACACGTGGATGCTCGAGCGCTAGCGGTTTGGGCGCTAGCGCTCTGAGCGCAAGTGCTAGCGTGCCACGTGTCAGCACGTGGGCGCTCGGGTGCTGGCGCTCTAGGCGCAAGAGCGCGAGCGCTCTGGGCGCTAGCGCACCACGTGGGTGCTCGAGCAGCAAAAGGGACTTGGTCCCTGCAATGGGAGTTATACTCCCAGAAAAGAGCACTTATTAAACTCTTAGGATGTTTTGAAGCTGATGAAGGGCTTCTCCCCTTGAGCCCTAGTTCTTCCCCAAAGTGGGGATTCTGGAGATGGGTCTCCTTCTTCCTTTGTTGGCCGGATCTTGACGATCAAGAAGTAGGAGATTTTAAAATTCTCTCCTTTTTGAGATCTGATGGGAGATCTGAGTTCCTCTTTGTGGGTTTTATGGTGGAAAACTACTTAGTTTTGGAAAAGAAAGAGTAAAACTCTTGATTTAATTCAAAAGAAATGAGAAGGTTTAGAACCTTGGAGAAGGAGCAGGAGGCACAAAAAACCCTAGTTTTTTGGGGGAATGAAAAGTGTTACTTTATTCATCATCATGTTGCCTTATATAGGCTTACACATTTACATATAGCCCCTTGGGCTTTGCAAAATGGTATTTTGCCCATCCCATGCTTCATGTGCTATTCCTTTTTGCACATAAGCCATGGGGTTACAAAAATTTGGCTTTATGCCCATTTTGCTTACATTCATGCATAAAAAAATACATAAAAATTATTTATTACATGATATATATTTTGGCATGGAGGAGGCTGGCCGCGGGCTTGACTTGGCATGGGCCCGCTTGACCTGGGCTTGGGCCCACCTGGCTTGGGGTTGACTTTGACTTTGACTCGGTCAACCGGGGGTGCAAATTTTGACCCCAACAAAACTCAAGCAGCATGATAGCCGATCTTGCCATTCTGCCACCTAGGCTTGCTTTGGTCATTAAGTGTTTGAGCGGGTCGACCTTAGAGATCAGCATAACCCGATGAGCAAGCAGATAGTGCCTCAGCTTCTTTACAGCGAATATCAGATCCAGGCATTGCTTTTCGATCGGGGAATAGTTGTGTTCTGCCCCAACTAAAGTTCGACCGAGGTAGTAGAGGGCATTGTCTTTTCCCTCCTCGTTGTTCTGGGAAAAGAGTGCACCGAGTGATTCATCTAGCGCGGCAGTATAGAGAATCAACGGTTTATTTGAAATAGGAGCAGCAAGCACTGGAGGGTGCAACAGGTACTGTTTGATACTTTCGAACGCTCCTTGACATTCGGCATCCCAGAAAAAAGGAGCTCCTTTGTTCATGAGATTTGAAAAGGGCCTACATCTCCCCGATAAATTTGAGATAAACCTTTGTATATAAGCAAGCTTGCCTTGAAAAGATCTTAGCTGCGTCAGATTCTTCGGAGGGGGCATCTCCATGATGGCCTTTATCTTTGATGGGTCAACTTCGATCCCTCGATGTTGGGCTATGAAGCCCAGGAATTTTCCCGATGACACGCCAAAAGCGCACTTTAGAGGATTCATCTTCAAATCGTGTTCCCTTAGTTTGGTGAGAACGGTCCTAAGATCTTGGATGTGGTCGGCCTTGGCTTTAGTCTTGACGACCAGATCATCAACATAGCATTCGACGACTTTATGGATTAGGTCATTGCCCTTTGATATGTAGCACCTACGTTCTTCAGTTCGAACGGCATCACTTTGTAGCAGTATATTCCGATCGGGGTTCGAAATATTGTGTGTTTCTCATCCTCAGGCGACATCTTGATATAATTATATCCAGACGAGCCATCCATAAAGGTGAACAACTCGTAATTTGAGGTGTCATCGACCATCATTTCCATGACCGGTAGCGGAAAGTCGTCTTTAGGACATGCCTTGTTAAGGTCCTTGAAATCGACACAAACTCGGATCTGCCCATTTTTCTTCTTCACTGGGACTATGCATGCGATCCAGTCCGCATATTTCTCTTCCCTGATGAAGCCAGCATCGATGAGTTTCTTGGTTTCCTCGATGACCTTTTCTTCCAGTTCCCTTCTCATTCTTCGAGAAGCTTGTTTGAATGGCTTAGCATCAGAAGATATATCCAGCTTATGCACAGCCACTTCAGGGCAAAGGCCAGGCATTTCTTTGTACGTCTACGCGAAGTAGTCGACGAACTCATGCAGCAGGGCGATTATCTGCTCTTTCATTTCCTCTGAAAAGAGTGAGCTGATGTAGGTCGGCCTTGAATTATCGGGCGTTCCTAAGTCAATCTAGATTAGCTCGTCAAAGGTTGCTTGTCCGCCATCTTCGAGCTTTTGAGGAGCTTCTTCTGGCTCGGCTAGCTCCTCATCATCCTTTGACCTTTCGCTGGCTTCACCAACATGGATCATGTGGCATGCCTTGGAATTGGGCTGGATGAAACCTATGCCCCGTCTATCTGGAATTCGTCCATCGATGAGTGCTTGGACCTGGGGAGGATGCCATAACCCTTCATAAAACTTTGCTTTGGAGTCCGTTTGATATAACCGGCATCCGCACCTTTTGAAATATTCCCGCATCTCGGGTGCATAGTATATGGGATTGAGGACGACTCTTATGCCTCTCTCATAGGAAAGGCACGCGACAGACAAATCGTCCGGGTGCACAACGGGGTTTGACCCATAAAACAGGATGCCCTTCTGTCCACTTTTCCTCCCGGGAACGTAGAAAGTTTTCAGCTGGTCCACGGTAGAGGCTAACAATGCATCGAGCTCTTTGTACATCCGTTCCGGCACCCTTGTGATGTCTAGGGACCCTTCTGCAATTTCGAAGGTCTCTCATAGTTTCGCTTGTTGCATGGGGGTCCAATCTGCACAGCTGTTGCAAGGCAGGTCCTCTTCCTCCGACTCTTCAGTGTCGCTGCCAAGATGAGGGCGGACTTTGCTTCTAGATGGGCCTTCAGTATCAGATTCGTCCATATCGCTACCGAAACGAGGGCGAGTTTTACGGAAGGACGGACTTCCAGCGTCGGACTCCTCGGTGTCACTACCAAAACGCGGGCGCACTTGGGCGTCTTTGCTTTTGAAAGTGACAGCTAGCTCAGATTTTCTTTTGAGTCTTGGGGCCGCTCTGTCCTCAGTCGGTTGTGGCTTAGCATTTTGGTGGTTCATAAAGTACCGAGAATCCTCATATCGGACTTCATGCACACCGAACGGCTGGATGTCTCCGTCAATGCCTCTTTCTTTTCCATTTTTAGTATACTTCATGCATTGATGGAGAGTTGACGGAATGATGCCGTAATCGTGGAGCCACGGCCGCCCCAAGAGAATTTTATAAGACGTGTCAGCGTCGATCACGTATATCTTTGCTTCGGTCTGCAGATCCCCAAATTTGATTGGCAGAGCTATGGATCCCAGAACTTCCTGGCAATTTTGATTGAAGTCTTGAATGAAAATCCTTTCCCTTGACAGGTGTCAGACGTCCGTTGACAAACTCTTGAGAGTTCGCAAGTTCATGATGTTCACTGAGGACCCTGGATCAATCAATATGCGATTAATCCGGTCTCCGTCGCTATACCCTATCACGTAAAGCGTTCGATTGTGCTCAGCTGTTCCCAGTAGCAAGTCTTCATCCTTAAACGTGACTGCGGTGGCATGCAGAGTGTACTGGGCTTCTTTCATATTGATTTACGCAAAGCGATCCTGATACCGCTCGGGCTTCTGAAGAGCATGGATGAGAACATCTCTAAGCTCTTTAGATAGGACCAAGGCATCTTAGATGCTCAGGAGGACAGGAACTTTCAGAGATGGGCCAATACATTGTAGTCCACTGAGGAAGGACTTGAGTTTTCATTAGCCGGTTCTCTGTCATCTTCCTCTTTAGCCACCTGTTTTTCCTTTCCTTTTGGGGCGTTTACTTGATTTGGCGGTAGAGCCCTGCCGCTTCTACGCTGGATTTGGTAGGCCTTTGTGGAGAGCTCCTCGTCCTCTTTGGGAAAACAGAGCTCCTCCTCAGAGTCGCTGCCAAGATGGATGGTGTAGCAAGTCACTATAGGGATCTCTTCATTGGAGTCTTCTTCTAAGTCCTCTAGAATTTCAGCCGCTTCTACAGGGAGGAACTCCTTCAATTGAATCAGAGTTCTTTCCTTCTGTTCATAGTCTTCGAGATAATCGATATATTTTTGAATGGTCAATCTCCCTGCAGACCCCTTTTCGCGTCGAGCTGCACTTTTCTTCTTCTTGAGCTTTTCGGATTTTAAGCCTGATTGGGCCGAATTGGCCGCTGGAATGGTGGGCTTCTTCTGCCCTTCCCATTCTGTTCTGGGCTCTTTCCGAAGTAATTTTAGTATCTTCTTCGTCTTATTAGATATGTGCATACTCCACGGAGGCTGCGGTGAGTTAGTTTCATTTCTCAGGGCAGCATGTCCAGCTGTCTTCTCCCAGAAGGCTTCAGCTTCTGTCTGTATAAAGTTGGTGGTTGCAACTTGATTGTTCACCAACACACTCTTGGAGAGCTCGATCTCTCCAGCCTTGTACTGCTTCTCGACCCAGTATTTGAAGATATAGCAATCCTCGATCGCATGGCTCACTACTCGGTGGTATACGCAATACAGGGGATTGTCGGTCAATTTTGCTTCTTGAGATCTTTTCGACTCCGGCAATTGTAGACCGTTGTTCAAGGCATCTTTAAATATCTTACGGACCTTGTCCCTTCTGAAAGAGTAAATCTTGTTCTTTTTCTCCTCTAGGGAAGGCCCTTCTCCTCCCAATAATGGCTTTCGAAACCGGTTGGTTTTGGAATCGCCTGCCTTTCGCTTGTCTTCATTGTCGGACGCATTGAAGACATTGGTACTGCTGGAATTCCCGCTCCTACGGTTGTCATCCCGCTTGCTTTTCCAAGTCTTGTCTCTCTGAGAGTCTAGGGTAGACTCTTGCTTCGAGCGTTCCAGCATTTGGACTTTTATGGTTAGCTCCTGAAACGTCTTGAGGCCTGCTGTACACAAGAATGGGACCATCCAATTGCTGAGGTTCCCAATGAGAAGGCTGATGGACTGGTCCTGCTCTAGCGGTGGTTCGCACTTGACCGTGAGATTACGCCATCGGGCGATAAAGTCGGTGTTGCTTTCAATCATTCCCGGCTTGGTCCTCATAAGGTTAGCAATGGAGATTTTATCACTGACACTCATGAACCTTTGCCGAAACAGAGACTCTATTTAGGCAAAGGTAATGACGGACCCATCTGGTATACCCGCGTACCAATCAAAAGCAACACCGGTCAAGCTATTGACAAACTGACGAAGAAGGAGAGAGTCAATGCCCCCTGTATTTCCGCACGATGCTTTAAAGTGGGCAACGTGCTGATTTGCATTTCCCGTCCCGTCAAATCTTCCGAACTTAGGAATGACGTAGCCGCTGGGAACTCAATCAAATCGTACTGTGCGGGATATGGTTGCCCGCTACTGCCAATTTCTTTTTGAGCTTCACCAATGTTTTAACCTTGCTGGTGACCAAATCCATTATCCGATCTTGTGTTAGCGGGATATTGCTATCTGGGGCCAAGGCATCCCCAAAAGCGGAATGTGGCCGGCTTTCGTGCGGTTCGACCAGTCTTGGACCCAAAGGGACAGGCATCGACTGCTTCAGATTGTCATCACATGGCTCATGAGTAGAGACTTGGCCATCTCTTTATTTTTTCTCCTGACCTGTTTTCGAAGCTCTTGAAGCAGATCTTTCTCCGCCGTCCTGGGGCAGAAAGTCGGCTCTTCCTCGCTGTCTGAGCTTGACTCTACATGGACTGAGGGGTTTTTCTTCCTATCATCCTCATCGAGAGAGTTTTTATCATCCAGCAGAGGCGGCTGTTCTTGGGAAGCGGCAACCACATTCAAGCCACATTGGGCTTGGGATGTGGTGGCCCTATCTTTGCTTTTGCTGCGAAGGTTGTCGCTTGGGTGCCCGCCCGCCATATAGACCGTATGGATAACATATCCAGCCATCTTTTTATTATCGGCGGCTGATTTCACGGATCGCTGTCTTGACCATCCTATTTCGGTAACGGGCAGTCGACTGAAGGCGGCTGGCCTGGCCGGATTCTTGAATGGTGCTGACGCTTCCTTTTTGGTTTTGCCCCGCTGTTTTCTCGCTGTACAGAGCGCCTGATAGACTCTTGAAGATACAGTGTCATACTTTTTATGTTGGGGCCGGGACACGTCCATTGTTCGGACCGCTGCCTTCTTGATTCTGGCGGTCATGGCATTTTTCTGAACCCACTTCAGAGGTTCGAAGGAATTACTGATTCTTACGGCCGACTCAGCCGTCGTCACAGGGCGATCCTGCTCTTGGAACCTCACAAGATTCTACTTGGCTGGAGTCCTGGCCCTTTTGTTGGCTCTATATCTGAGCTGCTTCTACCCTAACTTTTCTGATTTGAGCTCTTGGCAGGCTCCGGCTCTTCGGGAAGCCACCGTAGACTGGGCGATGGAGGGCTTTGGAGATACGCCTGACTGTGCATTTGTTGGAATCGTCGTCTGAGCTCGTTCGCAAAGTTTGATATTGCCTTTTGTACCGGAAGTCTTTCCCCCAGCTGGAGCACCAGAGAGTCGTTCAAACATCATTTTAAGTTTCGGTTGTGGTGCCTTAGCGATCAAAACTGTCACGCCCCGCTTCCCAGAGTACGCAAGATTTGGGCACGTGACATAGCCAACCATGCTACCTGTGGGTAGGAAGTATCCATCCACAGTCACATTACGGTTGTAAGGATATCAAGAACAGTAAAATAAACTAAACTAATACATGTCCAAATCCATAATACAAGAATCAATAAACAATAAGTGCGGAAGCTAATGATCCAATACAATGAATAAACAGTATGTCCCATAATGCGGGCTCACATCTAGAAATGAAATGACATAAATAAACTAAACTCTAAGGAACTCACAGTTCAGCCTGCTGGCTGAAGTACTCCTGCTCGGTCGTAGACAGTGGTACGGAATCTGGGCCATGCAAAACCCAGACGTCAGCGCGTCATGATATCAAGCATATAGCATAAACATGGTAATGAGAAATGCAAGTATGAGCATGAATAAAGCAGCAATAAGAAATAACACGCAGGGTAATGTGCAATGGTGACTAAACTGTTCTATCAGGTTTTCTACCCTATAGTCTTTGAAACCAATTGATGAATCGTCGATGTAACTCAATAGTATCCCGTGCGTGCCCGGGACCACGGTCATGACCCTCGGGGCTGAATCCGAGACGTGCCGCTAAGCAGTAAAAGGTAATAGGATGGACGAGTGATGTCAGCATCAACACTCCGGAGCTGGCCAAGCCCGTAAGACTGATCAGAACAATGTATCGAACTGTTGAGTTACAAGTCGGTTTCACCTTTGATTTCCCCATACCCCCAAACTATGTATGTCAGGTCAGGTATTCAGTAGTCAAGGACTAATGCCAACAAAATCAAGTAGAAGTAGGTCTGTCTGGATCGACAGCAGGAATGGTCAGGTTTGTCGGCATTAGGCATGAAATCAGGGAACAAGTAATGTCATGGTACAACAGGATGTATATGTGTCAGGTGTATCAGGGTCAAGTCAATATGTCGTGCAATCGGGTAAGTGCTCACAACAGGTACACAATCAATAATGAACAACAGCAGGAAACAGTATTTAACCACAATATTCCATATAACTACAGTGATGTTTATATTCTCTTATTAACATGTTCAATCATCTTTAGGGTGTAATAGCCACAAGGTAAAGCAATATTCACAATTATAAATTAAGGAACTACATGAAATTATACTAAATGTAATAATTGTCTCAAGAATGGTTTAACAGTTCAAGCAGATATGATTCAGTCGTTTTATTTAGTTAAAGCATGGATTGATGTGGGTTAATTAATTACGGGGAACGGTTGTAACGATTCCATTATGAGGATAACAGCAATATTACGATATCAAATGCCATCATTAAGTTACGGTTTTAAATAGTTTGAATTAAATTGCGTGGCAAGACTAGATCTCGCACGCTAGTATGTTCAAGCAAGTATTCAGATACTTGCCTCGACGGTCTGCAAACTGGAACACGGATGCGATGTCGGCAGAAACCACGATAAGATAGCACGGGCCACGGATCGAGTCCCAACAGAGGTCAACGGGATCACACGGACCAGGGGGCTTCGCTGGAGCGTCGGGTTCACCAAGACGGCACGGTCGGAATCCGGCAAAATGTCATCGGTAACAAGTTAGCAACAAGATACGATACACGCAAAATACGACCAGCGAAGGGATGATTTGCACAACGGGAGGAAAGGGGGCACTTACAGAGAGGTATACCAGGTGACCCCGGCGAGCTCGACGGCGCTGGAACGCCGGCGAAGCAACGGCAGCGGCTGCAGCAAGGGTGAAGGGCCTCGGGTGTGCATGGGAAGGTGCTGCGGCGATCTGGAGGAGAGGGGGTCGGCCCTGGTGGTCGAGGGGGAGAAGTAGGCGGCCCTGGTGACGACGGCGAGGTCGCCGGTGCGTTCTCCGGTGAACAGCGGGGTAGGCAAAGGATGAAGGCTCGGGTTGGTGGTCCGGAGAGGAGAGGAAGGGAGGTGCCGACGAGGTCTCGACGAGGAGGGTGAGAGGGGTCGTGGGAGGCGTCGGCGGCGAGGGGCGGCGTCGACGTCGGCTGTGCGGGGTTGAAGGCGAGGTCGGGAATGGGTTGCAGGCGCGGGAATCGTCGGGAGAACAGGAGGAGGAAGGTGCGGCGGTCGAGGAGGCGTTGCTGGCGGCGACGGCGAGGTCGCGGTGGCGACGGTGGCTGCGCGAGAACGAGGCTAGGGTTAGGGTTTGTGGGTGTTCCTCGTGGAGAAGGTGGGTCGTGAGGGGAGGCTGCATGGTTTGTATAGAGGAAGAGAGAGAAAATATTTAAGAGAGAGGGAGATTGATGAGATAGAGAGAGAGATTGAGGGAGGAGAGAGAGAGAGAGATGAGGAAAGGGATAGGGAGAAGCGGAGAGAGAGGGAGATTGGAAGGGGGGCCCACGAGGGTACTGTCCTCGCATTGATTGGCTGGTGGAGGATAACAGAAATATTAGAGTAAAGATTTTAAGGGATCGAACTGTTTAACGAATATATATGGTATAAATTATAGTTTTAGATATTGAATTGAAACGGGCCCTTTTTGGCGCGAAATGAAACATTTCCAAATCGCGCCCGGGTCGCGCCCAAATGTTCCAAATTCAAATTATAGGATTTTAAGCGGGTTCCAAATTTTGAAAAGAGGTGTTTAGTGATTAAAATGCATGCCCCCAAATCGGACACTTGCACGCGCGCGTAGTCGCCCAAACTTGCCCGTTTAGCCAAACGGAACGGAATCTCGACACGCGGACGCTACCACGCGACTAGTGGCGACGAGTAGGCTAACAAGGACATCTTAAACTTCATTTTAGGAGTTAAAATTTGTTATGTGCCAAAATGACTTAACCGGTTAAAATTTAGCAATAAACACCAGAAAATCAGGAAAATTGGAAATGAGCAAACCACAACCCTCAACTAGTAATCTAAATAGTATTATTGGGCTCGGGTGTTACATCATACCCAACTACAAAAGAATTTCGTCCTCGAAATTCCAAGAATAAAAGGTAGCTAACTACTGGAAAAGGTGAGGGAATTTCTGTCGGATCTTGTCTTCTCGCTCCCAAGTGGATTCTCCATGCAATCGGTTACTCCAAGAACCTAGCACAAGAGGGATAACCCTGTTCTTAAGAACCTTTTCTCTCCGATCCTTGATTTCAGCTGGTCGCTCCTCAAAAGTCAGGTCCTCTCGCACAGTCAACTCCGAATGATCCAAGACATGAGTCTCATCACGAACATACCTCCGTAGTTGAGACACATGAAACACATCGTGAACTCCTGCTAATGACGGTGGTAATGCCAACCGGTACGATACCTCTCCGACACGCTCCAATATCTCGAAGGGTCCAACGAATCGGGGACTAAGCTTTCCCCGACTTCCAAAGCGAATCACCCTTCTAGTCGGTGATATCTTCAGGAATACCAAATCACCCACGGCGAACTCTAGAGGTCTTCTTGACGTGTCGGCCCAACTCTTCTGTCTATCTTGAGCTGCCCTCATATGCTTCCTGATTGTATTCACCTTCTCGACTGTCTGTACCACCAAATCTGGTCCTAGTAACCTTCGTTCACCAACATCATCCCAACAAACCGGCGAACGGCACTTACGACCATACAGTGCTTCAAACGGAGCCATCTGAATTGTCGCTTGGAAGCTATTGTTGTACGAAAACTCCACCAGGTGTAGATGATCTTCCCAAGAACCTTTGAAGTCCAACATGTAAGCCCTCAACATATCTTTAAGGGTCTGGATCGTTCTCTCTGATTGTCCATCAGTCTGAGAATGATAAGCTGTGCTAAACTTCAACCGAGTCCCCAAACTTTCTTGTAAACTCCTCCAAAAGTGCGACAAGAACCGAGTGTCCCGATCGGACACGATGCTTACCGGTACTCCACGCAATCTGACAATCTCCTGCATGTACCGCTCTGCCAAAGTCTCTGTCGATTGACCAACCCGAAAAGGAATAAAGTGAGCCGCCTTGGTCAACCGATCGACAATCACCCATACAGCATTGTTGCCCTTTGGACTCCGCGGTAAAGCCGTCACGAAAATCCATGGTTATATTTTCCCACTTCCATTGAGGAATCGGAAGTGGTCGCAACAAACCAGCAACCCTTTGGTATTCAGCCTTGACTTGCTGACACACCAAGCACTTAGCCACGAAGCGAGCAATTTCCCGTTTCATATCTTCCTACCAGAAATGCTGTCGAACATCTCGGTACATCTTTGTCCCTCCTGGATGTACAGAGTAAGCTGAACTGTGTGCCTCCTTCATAAGCTCTTCACGCACATCTCCTTTTGGCACACACACACGGCTACCATATCTCAACGAACCATCTTCATGGATCAGTAAATCGGTTCGTAGTCCGGCTCCAACCTGTCCTCGAAACTTCTGCAGTCTAGGATCCTGCGATTGCGCCACTTTAATCTTCTCACCTAAGGACGATTGTACTTGCAACTGCATCAACTGTCCTGTAGCACGCGGTAGCACAACCTCCAAGTCAAATCTCCGAAACTCCTCAATGATCTCTCTCTGTGCAGTCAATAACTGAATTGCTGGTAACCGACATAGCGCATCTGGCACGACGTTAACTTTTCCCGGATGGTACTTAAGATCAAGGTCGTAGTCGGCCATCAGCTCCAACCATCTGCGTTGCCTCATGTTCAACTCCTTCTGAGTGAACACATACTTCAAACTCTTGTGATCCGTAAAGACTTCAACTCGCTCGCCCAGAAGGTAGTGTCTCCAAATCTTCAAGGCGAAGATCACGGCTGCAAGCTCCAAGTCGTGAGTCGGATAGTTCTTCTCATGAGTCTTCAGCTGTCTCGATGCGTAAGCGACGACTTTCCCATTCTGCATTAAAACACATCCCAATCCTTTTCCAGATGCGTCGCTGTGAATCACCAGTCCTCCTGAATTATCCGGTACGGTCAGGATCGGGGCGGTTATCAACTTCTGCTTCAACGTCTCGAAGGCCAATGCACATCCATCCGTCCAAACAAACGGTACCTCCTTACACGTAAGCTTGGTTAACGGCTCAGCTAAACGAGCGAAGTTCTCCACAAATCTTCTGTAGTATCCGGCTACTCCAAGGAACTTCTTATCTCAGCTACCTTCCTTGGAATAGGCCAATCTCGAACTGTTGCAATCGTTTCGGGATCAACGGCGATTCCATCGCCCGACCCGACATGCCCTAGAAACTTCACGTCTTCCAGCCAGAATTCGCACTTACTCGTCTTCGCGAATAATTTCTCTTGTCTCAGCGTCGGCAGTGCGATCCTTCTTCTTCACTAAAAGAACTGGAGCTCCCCACGGTGAGTTGCTGCTTCGAATTCATCCCTTCTCGATTAATTCACCCACTTGTTTCTTAACTTCTTCCAATTCCACCGGTGCCATCGGATAAGATTTTGATACTGGCACTGCACCAGGAATAAGGTCAATCGCAAACTCCACTTCTCGCTTCGGCGGTAAGCCCGAAATATCTTCAAACACATCCATAAAGTCGCGGACAATTGCCGGCTCTTCATTACTCTCCATTACTATAGCCGCAAGAACATTGTTCGTCGGCCTAGCCCTAAACTCGACTGGCCCAACAGAACTGCTTCCTCCAATGAAAGTAAACATAGGATGTCCGGGAATCTGAAATTACCTTCCTTGCCCTACAGTCAATGTGGGCGTGGAAAGTGCCAAGGAAATCCATCCCCAAGACAACCTCATAACTGCCCGGATCTATCACCAAGAAATCTGCAAAAAGCTCCCGTCCGCAAACAACAACTGTACAATCTCTACCTTCCTTACTAGCTATGATTTTCCCATTCCCAGTGTGTATGTCCCAGAAACTAGACAGGGTCGTGCAGGTGATCGAGTGTGTAGTTATAAATTTGGATGACATAAACAATGGGATGCTCCGAAATTAAGTAATGCCAAAGCGGGAAAACCATGAACGAGTAAATTACCTGAAACCACTTCTCCCGATGCCTTAGCTTCTTCAGTTGTCAACACGAACGCTCGAGCCTGCTGTGGTCCTTGAGTAAGCGGTTCCTGTCCTTGGAACGGTCCCTGCGGAGACTTCGGTGTATCATCCTTTGTGCGAGGTTTCGACGGACAAGCATCAACGGTGTGATCTGCCGCTCCACATCTAAAACAGAGTCCCAGCCTCATACGACACTTCTTTCGCACATGTCCGGGTTTATGGCAGTATCTACGGATCACTCTCCCCTTCCGATCACCCATACTTGTTTTCTTCATTAGTGCCACGCTGCGTCTGTTCACTGGAATACTTCTACGTACGGACGTGGGGTCCAGTGCAAATGCTGGTTCCAGCTCGAGTTGTTCCTTTAGTTTCTCCAGCAATCCCCTTATCACTCTTTGCCTGGCGGCTAAGACCGCATGCCCTGGGTCCATCTCCAAATTCTGACCGGCCATATTCCTGGAAATCAAAGTACCCACATTAGCATGATGATAGTTTTCGAGTATAGATCAAGGCTAGAACTCCAAGATACTTAAATAGAGTGCTGCATTGTAGCTATGCCGCGGTATCATAGCCGCAATTACTTAACTCCACCCAAGTCGCCTAAGTCCTAGAGATAACAAGAAGTTAGGTTTTCAAGCTTGACAATGCAAAGTAAGTTTGCATGCCGACATGATCCGGAAGAATGATTCAAGGATGGTAAAATGGTCAAAGTGGCAGGACATGTTTCCTAATCACGGGTATTCTGATCCGTGTATCGGGTGCGATACCCAACTACAAGGAATCAACCCAATTAACCTATGGCTCTGATACCATAAAACCATGTCACGCCCCGCTTCCCAGAGTACGCAAGATTTGGGCACGTGACATAGCCAACCATGCTACCTGTGGGTAGGAAGTATCCATCCATAGTCACATTACGGTTGTAAGGATATCAAGAACAGTAAAATAAACTAAACTAATACATGTCCAAATCCATAATACAAGAATCAATAAACAATAAGTGTGGAAGCTAATGATCCAATACAATGAATAAACGGTATGTCCCATAATGCGGGCTCACATCTGGAAATGAAATGACATAAATAAACTAAACTCTAAGGAACTCACAGTTCAGCCTGCTGGCTGAAGTACTCCTGCTCGGTCGTAGACAGTGGTACGGAATCTGGGCCATGCAAAACCCAGACGTCAGCGCGTCATGATATCAAGCATATAGCATAAACATGGTAATGAGAAATGCAAGTATGAGCATGAATAAAGCAGCAATAAGAAATAACACGCAGGGTAATGTGCAATGGTGACTAAACTGTTCTATCAGGTTTTCTACCCTATAGTCTTTGAAACCAATTGATGAATCGTCGATGTAACTCAATAGTATCCCGTGCGTGCCCGGGACCACGGTCATGACCCTCGGGGCTGAATCCGAGACGTGCCGCTAAGCAGTAAAAGGTAGTAGGATGGACGAGTGATGTCAGCATCAACACTCCGGAGCTGGCCAAGCCCGTAAGACTGATCAGAACAATGTATCGAACTGTTGAGTTACAAGTCGGTTTCACCTTTGATTTCCCCATACCCCCAAACTATGTATGTCAGGTCAGGTATTCAGTAGTCAAGGACTAATGCCAACAAAATCAAGTAGAAGTAGGTCTGTCTGGATCGACAGCAGGAATGGTCAGGTTTGTCGGCATTAGGCATGAAATCAGGGAACAAGTAATGTCATGGTACAACAGGATGTATATGTGTCAGGTGTATCAGGGTCAAGTCATTATGTCGTGCAATCGGGTAAGTGCTCACAACAGGTACACAATCAATAATGAACAACAGCAGGAAACAGTATTTAACCACAATATTCCATATAACTACAGTGATGTTTATATTCTCTTATTAACATGTTCAATCATCTTTAGGGTGTAATAGCCACAAGGTAAAGCAATATTCACAATTATAAATTAAGGAACTACATGAAATTATACTAAATGTAATAATTGTCTCAAGAATGGTTTAACAGTTCAAGCAGATATGATTCAGTCGTTTTATTTAGTTAAAGCATGGATTGATGTGGGTTAATTAATTACGGGGAACGGTTGTAACGATTCCATTATGAAGATAACAGCAATATTACGATATCAAATGCCATCATTAAGTTACGGTTTTAAATAGTTTGAATTAAATTGCGTGGCAAGACTAGATCTCGCACGCTAGCATGTTCAAGCAAGTATTCAGATACTTGCCTCGACGGTCTGCAAACTGGAACACGGATGCGATGTCGGCAGAAACCACGATAAGATAGCACGAGCCACGGATCGAGTCCCAACAGAGGTCAACGGGATCACACAGACCAGGGGGCTTCGCTGGAGCGTCGGGTTCGCCAAGACGGCACGGTCGGAATCCGGCAAAATGTCATCGGTAACAAGTTAGCAACAAGATACGATACACGCAAAATACGACCAGCGAAGGGATGATTTGCACAACGGGAGGAAAGGGGGCACTTACAGAGAGGTATACCAGGTGACCCCGGCGAGCTCGACGGCGCTGGAACGCCGGCGAAGCAACGGCAGCGGCTGCAGCAAGGGTGAAGGGCCTCGGGTGTGCAGGGGAAGGTGCTGCGGCGATCTGGAGGAGAGGGGGTCGGCCCTGGTGGTCGAGGGGGAGAAGTAGGCGGCCCTGGTGACGACGGCGAGGTCGCCGGTGCGTTCTTCGGTGAACAGCGGGGTAGGCAAAGGATGAAGGCTCGGGTTGGTGGTCCGGCGAGGAGAGGAAGGGAGGTGCCGACGAGGTCTCGACGAGGAGGGTGAGAGGGGTCGTGGGAGGCGTCGGCGGCGAGGGGCGGCGTCGACGTCGGCTGTGCGGGGTTGGAGGCAAGGTCGGGAATGGGTTGCAGGCACGGAAATCGTCGGGAGAACAGGAGGAGGAAGGTGCGGCGGTCGAGGAGGCGTTGCTGGCGGCGACGGCGAGGTCGCGGTGGCGACGGTGGCTGCGCGAGAACGAGGCTAGGGTTAGGGTTTGTGGGTGTTCCTCGTGGAGAAGGTGGGTCGTGAGGGGCGGCTGCATGGTTTGTATAGAGGAAGAGAGAGAAAAGATTTAAGAGAGAGGGAGATTGATGAGATAGAGAGAGAGATTGAGGGAGGAGAGAGAGAGAGAGATGAGGAAAGGGATAGGGAGAAGCGGAGAGAGAGGGAGATTGGAAGGGGGGGCCCACGAGGGTACTGTCCTCACGTTGATTGGCTGGTGGAGGATAACAGAAATATTAGAGTAAAGATTTTAAGGGATCGAACTGTTTAACGAATATATATGGTATAAATTATAGTTTTAGATATTGAATTGAAACGGGCCCTTTTTTGCGCGAAATGTAACATTTCCAAATCGCGCCCGGGTCGCGCCCAAATGTTCCAAATTCAAATTATAGGATTTTAAGCGGGTTCCAAATTTTGAAAAGAGGTGTTTAGTGATTAAAATGCATGCCTCCAAATCGGACACTTGCACGCGCGCGTAGTCGCCCAAACTTGCCCGTTTAGCCAAACGGAACGGAATCTCGACACGCGGACGCTACCACGCGACTAGTGGCGACGAGTAGGCTAACAAGGACATTTTAAACTTCATTTTAGGAGTTAAAATTTGTTATGTGCCAAAATGACTTAACCGGTTAAAATTTAGCAATAAACACCAGAAAATCAGGAAAATTGGAAATGAGCAAACCACAACCCTCAACTAGTAATCTAAATAGTATTATTGGGCTCGGGTGTTACAAAAACATTTGGCCTCTTGCCCTTTGAGACCGGCTTGGCCACCTGTTTTGCCGGGATTTCTGTCAGATGAGCGCTTCCGGCAGGGTAGATGATGACGTAACCAAACTGGCCATTGGAGACATCGTCGTTGAAAGTTGATTGCTGCACGAAAAAAAACATTATTTCAGTACAATATGAGTATATATGTTAAATGAGTTCGCATGAACACTAGATCCGAGATATGGGAGGAGAGAAGGGTCCTACCGGGCGTGCCAGAATTTGTAGCGTGTTTTACGTCACCCTATTGAGATAGGAGTATGCGTGCGCTTATCGAGCGTACTACAGATTTCCCCTGCCTAGGGTAGGCTGGGGATTTATTGATTGTGGGGATCCGAATCTCCGGCAGCCGCGGACTAAGATGCCGTTAATTACCCATCGCCATTGGAGCGAGAGAACCTCCGATTGACGGGTCAAACAAGTCATGCAAACTCAATGTGTAGTGTTGTGTTTTGGAGGGGTTTTGGATATATCGGGGGCCCCGCGGAGTTTTACGGGAGTCCCGCTACTCGGATAGCGGGCTGGGGGTCAAAGGGGCTTGCAGCCCTCTTGCGGGGTGCGGGGCAGCGCCCCGTTAGAATTTTTTTTAACAGGGACAGTGTTGTGGAGTATGTGTGTGTGTGTGTGTGTAAAAGGGAAAGGGGTATCCAAAGGATGCGTGGGAGAGGGCGCCAGCGCCTCACGTGCCCGGCACGTGGGCGTTCGGGCGCTGGCGCAAGCGCTTTGGGCACGAGCGCCTCATGTGCCCAGCATGTGGGCGCTGGGCGCTAGCGAAAAGAAGGGGTTTTTACCCTCGGAAATTGGAGTTAAACTCCAAAAGAGGATTTTGAGTGGAGTTAAACTCCAAAAGAGGATTTTGAGTGGAGTTATACTCCAAAAGATCTGGATTAGGAGTTAAACTCCTTTGAGGATTTAGGTCTTGGAGTTGAACACCCTAAGAATCTTCAGAGGTTTTTCTCTTTTAAGCCTTGGATCTTCTCTTGAGCCTTGGATCTTTCCCAAAGTGGGATTTTCGGAGATGGGTCTCCTTCTTCCTCCTCTTTGTTGGCCGGATCTTAGAGAAAAATGGGGCGTGAGATTTAAAAATCTCCCCTTTTTAATATCTAATGGAAGATCTGAGCTCCCCTTTGTAAGTTTTGTGGTGAAAAACTATTTAGTTTTGGAAAAGGAAGAGTAAAACTCTTGATTTAATTCAAAAAAAAGAAGGTTTAGAACCTTGAGGAAGGAGAAAGAGCACAGATCTTAATTTTTGAGAGAGAGAAAAAGTTGTTGAGATATTTTCATTATCTTTGCTTTTATAGGCTATACACTTTACATATAGCCTATTGGGCTTTACAAAATGGCATTTTGCTCATCCCATGCCTCATGTGCTCATTTCTTTTGCACATGAGCCATGGGTTTTACAAAATTTGGTTTTATGCCCATTTTTCTTACATTTATTCATAAAATAAAATAAAAGAAATACACCAAAAATATTTATTACAAAATTTTTATTTTGGCATGGGAGAGGCCGGCCGCTTCATGTTCAGGCTCGACCCGGGCATTGGCCCACTTGACCTGGGCTTGGGCCCACTTGGCTTGGGGTTGACTTTGATTTTGACTTAGTCAACCATGGTGTAAATTTTTACCCCAACAGTTCATTCCATGATGAGTAACGCTAAGTTGTCGCGATCCTTCTAAAGTTATGCACTAGAATCAAATGCATATCTTTTGAATAAGATTCCTAACAAGACTGTGCCTACCACACCATATCAGATGTGGAGTGGGAAGAAACACTATCTTCAGTATCTGAAAATATAGGGATGTCCAGCTTTTGTTGAAAAGCAGTATGCGGACAAGCTCGAGCCACGCTCAGTACTGTGTAAGTTTGTGGGATACCCAAAGAACTCTAGGAGGTATCTTTCTTATTACGCAGAGGAACAAAAGGTTTTTGTTCCTCGTCATGCCTATTTTTTTGGAAAATCAATTTTTTGTAAAAGGAAATAGTGGGAACGCAATAGAACCGGAAGAAATTCCAGAACCACAAACTATTATTGAAAGTATGGTAGAACCAGAGATTTCAAAAGAACCGGACATCCCTACGCCAATCCGCTGGACCAGTAGGCAGTCTCATCCGCCTGAGAGATACTACGGCTTTCTCATAGACAGGGATCGAGAGGATTGCATCATTAACAATGGCTGGATGCAATGCTGACCGAAATGGAGTCCATGTACACCAACAAAGTATGCACTTTGTACATTTCTCCAGAAGGGGTAAAACCCGTAGGCTGCAAATGGATCTTCAGAAAGAAAATTGGTGCAGGTGGATAGTTTGAAACCTATAAAGCTAGACTTGTTGTAAAAGGTTTTCGTCAATGACTTGGTTTGGACCATGATGAAACCTTTTCTCCAGTGTCTATGCTCAAATCCATTCAGATCCTTCTTGCCATTACTGCCTTCTAAGATTTTGAGATCCGGAAGATTGACGTAGAGACGGCTTTTCTAAATGGTAACTTAGAAGAGTGCGTCTATATGGATCAGCCAGAGGGTTTTCAATCAGAGTGGGAGCAGCGGGACAGTGTGCAAGTTGCTTAAGTCCATTTATGGACTAAAGCAGGCATCGCGGAGTTGGAACATCTGTTTTTTATTGAGACAGTCAAAGAATTCGATTTTATCAAAAATCCAGATGAACCATTCATTTATAGTAAGATTGTATTAAGAACTGTGGAATTCCTCGTTGAGTACATGGATGATATTCCTTTGATAGGAAATGACATTCTTATGCTACAATCAGTCAAAGGATTCTTGTCACAGAGGTTTTCCATGAAAGACCTGGGTGATACCAACTACATTCTGGGATCCAGATCTATCGTGATAGATCAAAGAGAATGGTGAGACTTTCACAGTCAAGGTACAATAACACCATACTGAAAATATTTAGTATGGAAGATTCAAAGCACGGTAGCCTACTGGCTTGTCACGGAATCACCCTCTCCAAAGAGATGTCTCTAAAGACTGATTTGGAAAGGGCTCGCATCATATCTATACCGCTTCTGCGGTAGGCTCTATAATATATGTGATGTTGTGTGCCAGACTAGATGTAGCTTATGCACTGAGCGTGGTAAGCCATGTTAGTTATATGAATGCCCTAGAGACCATTACTGTACATACGATGTATATTATAGTGGATGCTAGGACATATATAGGGAGGACTTTCTTGCTCGACATGATAGTATGCTATCTGGTTGTACTTTATCTTAACATGTACTCTGATTGTCTCTATATTACATGTTGATAAAGCCCTTAGAATATGTACTCGACTACTGGGACTATGATGAGATCATACTAGTGGGGCCACGGTAGTCGACGAGTACATCCTATAACTGTTCCTAGTCGAGGGTGTATCGAGACAGGGCATCGATACACCAGAGTAGACTAGCGTATACGCATCTTGACCCATATGATGGGCGATGGATGATCCCATATCCATCGGTGTTTGACATCAAGGATGGTGTACGGGTGCTCAGTAGAGACTGGGTACACTGGACGGACTCGCCGAGAACTCCCAGATGGTATTATACCTCACGTCAGATGGCAGTTCTCCGATGACACTGGTACAGAGTAGTCTGTTGACCCGAGATCGTCATATAGTCTTGTATGATTCCCACTGTGCTTTGATTTCCATCATACCACGTCCAAGAGGGCGTGCAAAAAGGTGGCTTTTGGGTACAGTCCCGAATCACATGGAGGCAATGAGCGATAGGAGGGGATTCGTCTCTCCCGGTATAGGGAGTTGATGTTGTGCTGTGTTCGATTGGCTATAACCGGAAATCCATGGCCAGGGTTGCTGAGATTTACTGGTAAGTGTTATCAGTAGTTTCTCGAACTGTTATAGACCTCATATCGACACGACTTATCAAGCTACTGGGGTCTGACGTTTACCACCCCTAGACGAGATATGCAACATATCAGACGACGAGACCGGACTGTACGGGAGTGTTACTGTTTGGATTCACAGGAGAAGTTACAGGCTTGCTTGTTGATCATCTGAGCGCTCAATACCTGGGTCGCTGTTACGTTTAGCTGACCGCTTGCAGCTTGTGGGTGTTTGATATGATCATCACCTACTGCCGGCGTATTGACGATTCTTTAGAGTCCTACACAGAGGTTTCTTGGCTCAGGCAAAACGGAGTAGGGGCACGTATGTGATATGTGCGGGACCGAGGATAATGCGATATAAGATACCGTATTCTATTATCGTGATATTTGATATCAGCCGGGTCATCGGATCAAGTGTTGATTCGATGAATCGGTACGGATAAATATTAGTCGGTTATATGCGATATAGCCGGATTGTCGGATCAAGTGTTGATTCGATAATTTAATGTATTATAATATATATGATATATTAAATTACATTATCTAATATTTGTTCACTAAAATATTCTTTTTCTCACTCGGGTAATACATTGATATATATGCGATATATGTTAATTGTATTATTTTATTTGGTTACAATAAATATTATATATGTGATATATAATATTGTAACATGATATGATTACTAATGCAACATGTTTAGTAGAGATTAAACATGGTTAGGGTTTGATTAGGGTTAAACCTTTCTAGATGTTTCTAGAAGGTTTTTTTTTTGTTTTGGAAAAGATATTTTAGCATGATATTTCTTAACCCAACCACACCCTTTAACCCTAGTTCAATCTCTACAATGGTTACTTGACCATGGTTGCATAATTCATCATTATCTCCTTTGCATTATTCATCACAAAAGGAATTCTATCTTAATTCTATTATTCATCATCTTCTTCCTTCTTCTGTCTTCATGGAAAAAGCTCACTAGCTTTTTCCAAGTGATGAATAAATGTGAGAAAAAGATAAATAAAGAGAGCAAAAATCCTACTTTATCATCCTCATCTTCCCTTTCCCTTTAGATGAGGGTGTTCACATCATTTCATGAGTGTTAGCTTGTGTTAACGAAACTTCAAGGTAGATCATCTTTGTATCGAAGATCGGAAGCAAAGGTTGCATCTTTCTCTTCGTGGAACTTCTCGAGAGTCCGGAACCCGATGATCGCAGCGAAGGGACCACAACACGGAGCATATGAAGTGAAGGACCGGATCTACAAAGGTTGTAATCCCTCTCACTTAGTGTTAAAGTGTTTAGCATGTTAGTTTTCGCCTAAACTCTAGTTTAAAGATCTTGTATCGGGTTGTTCGGCATGGCTAAATTTTTAATCGGGCATGGTTGATGCCTCGTAGACCCTTGTGCGCGTGCCTAGCAACCCTGCAGTGGTATCAGAGCTAAGCTAGAGCTTTAGGCGAAGTCTAGACGAAGTTTAAAGTCCGATCGAACGCCGAAACCCCGACACGGAACCCTCTCTGTACATTTTTCAAAAATGTGGTTTTTTCTGAATTAAAAATTCTCAGAAAATTAAGCAGGAAAAACTAAGAATTACTGTGAAGTACGGACCTCTAATTCGAAAATTTGACCGCAGAACCGCGGCGAAACCATGGGTGTTGCGGCGATTCCGCGGCCAAAATTTGACTTAGTCCCTGAAATTTCATGTAATTATTTTTAGGCCCTTTCTTGTTAATTTTTTCTGGGAATATTTTAATTCCACTCAAGTGTTGATTTTTCAAGGGTTGTATTGGGGAATCGTTGATTCGATCGGATAATTTAACTTTGTTTAGTTTGTCCGGATAATTTTTAGAAACTGTTAAAAAGTTCGAACGGATATCAATAACTCACTTTTTCCCCTGTCGGAAAATTTTTCAAAAGTTGGATTTTTTCTCGTGTTTAAGAACGTTCTAAGTCGTGCAAGTAACGCGGTGGACCCTCTAGAAGACAACAAACCTTAACTCGATTATGTGACCGTCTTGAACTGCCTTTTGAACCTTAGGGTTTGGGGCAGTACGGCGTGCCACATGTGAGGCGTTGGCTTGACCCTTCTACGGCTGGACCATTGGTACTGTGGCATGTGATGGATGTTTTTAAACTGATTTCAAGTGTTGAGATATATTGGGGAAATCTTGGGTGTTTGATTATTCGATCGGAAAGTTTAACTTTGTCTATTTATCTGGAATGTGATACAATATTTGGAATCCACAGGAAGTTATGAGATAACTAATTTGAATATTATAAATCTAGCAGTTCAGTCTCAGTTGATCGGTTGCCACGGAATTTTGATGTGATCAAAAGTCCGTCGCAATCACGTAGCGTACGCGGATACTCGCCGGGTAAACTTAATAGACAGCCACGCCCCATAGCCCCGACCAAGTGACTGTAGGAGAACCCCGTCGCCGAAAGCATCCGTTTGGGTGCTCGCGGCAGCGGTGTTCCGCCTTAGTGCACTTCGTCGACGGCATCTAGGGGTGCGGCCGTCTACTAAAGTTTGCGACGAGCATTCGATCAGGACGTCAGGAATCTTGTTTAATTGCCCGACTTGATATTGAAAAGAGTTTTCGATAATGAGACTAAAATGCGGGGTTTATAATTGTTAGGCATGTGATGTCTAAGGAATTTATTTGGTTAGACATGCGATGTCTAAAGAGGTTGCGGATTCCAACTGTTGTAGTTTTACACTTTCTTTTCTGTGACCGTAAGCGTAGTATGTGGTGTATCGCCGGCTTCGTTGCTATACATCAACGACAATCGGGATACGCATACTTGCTTACGTTGATGATATGAGATATTATGTGTTGCTGTGATATGTTCTATTGGATCGTCGCGTTCTGAATAGCCGGGGGTTTTATGTGAGATGAGAGTTTTTCTTTTTCATTCATGTAAAATTCATTTGTATGTAATATTCTTTTATTGGGGCACTTCCAGGTTGCGGAAGATGTCACCGTTGTATATTATTTACTTTTCCGCATTAGGTAGACCCAAGGCGGGGAGCACAAGTAACCGGGTTCTAGGGTCCAGTGGGAGACCATCTCGAGGAGTCGAGACCTGGTCTCCTAACCCTAGAATTGGCAGTGTTACTTACCGCTCTCGTAGGGGTCTAGGGATGTGGGTTTGGCTATTCATCGCGACCATGGAATCCGTGTTTTATACAGGCTCGTATTGAAAACACGAACGTCCTAGTATATCCAATATTTCATATATGTTCTTCTGCTGCAATGTTCTGTGATGAGATCATATTACTGCCTGAGATGAATGTTTATATTATATATATGAGATATATGTTATATTGCAGATTTCGTTTCAAAAGAGATGCTTGTGAAGCATAATAAAATGGGACTTCATTAATGAGATTAATGAAATAAAAGAAACCTAAAGATGTTGTAGAAGCTTGTTTAAAAACTGGTAGCTACAGTTCTTGCTTTGCATCGCGGTGTTCCTTGTAGAACATCCTGCACCTTATTCGATAAGGAAAGGACCGAGATCCCTTCACCGGGAGTGACTCCTTTAGCAATAACTGGCAGATGCTACAAACTCGGTTTGTCTTTTGATTGCTTCTATAGTTTCTGCTTTGCACAGTGATATATATGATATATCCCGCACCTCATTCGACGAGGAAAGGGCCGACGATCCCTTCACCGGGAGTGACCCCTTTAGCAAAACTAGAAAAGCCTAAAAAACACTCTATTTAAAATCACTCGATTCTACAACGATATCAAGTTCATTACGCAAAGGGTTTTCTTAAAAACCTGTCGTAGCCCTCCGTCATTTCAGATAAGGACTGTTTAGTATTCATGCTGCGTTTGTTGGACTTTGTCAAGGCGTAGTGTGCGGTAGCTGAATAGTACTTATCTGCTTATGCATATGATGCAGATTGGATTAGGGTAGTCGTGCGACCTTGTTGGCCTTTGTTAAGGGCCGTGCGGGTGGGTTTACTTCAATCAAGAAATGACGGGTTGAACTTGACTAGCAGCCTATGGTTTGTTGGCCTTTGTCAAGGTCATAGGACGCTAGGGGTAAAATATTATTGGGAATTTCAAGAGTTGAAATTTGCAATGAGATTGCATACCTTCTATAAGATAGTTGGATCCCGATACCCGCTACGAGTAAGAGTTACTCCTGGGAGAGTTTTACACATTACGATTAGCCGATCAAGTAGGTGCCTAGAAAGGTGTTAACGGGGTTACGCCTCTGGGAAAATGAGATTTACTTTAATTAGGTTCATGCGAAAGCACGGGGGACCTCTCTCAAAGTATCGACACTGGCCTGGCTGAAAGATTGGCGAACTTATAGCGTGTAATTAATCCCGGCTAGTTTTTCCTTTTAGGGTTTGAAGGAAGATTTGATTAAAACAGTGGGAGACATCCTGATTAGATATATTAGATAACCAATCTAATCTTGCAAGAGCATACGCTGAGTGTTTTCTTCTCTCTCTCTCCAGGTAGCGACCATATCATGCCTTAATCAAGATAATAAAACGGATGTATTGACCGAACCCGCTTGTTATACTGAGCTGGGGAACGTTGGTCCCGCTCCAACTTATAATTGTTATAAGACAGAGCAGGAAATAGGGGATTACCAGAATTCCCGTGCCGCCCAAAAAAAGATAGTGCATGTTGATGCATCATCTTCGGGTGTGTTCATTACAGAGAACTGTTTCTCGGTATCCTTTACGTCCTGGGTATTTGATACCGGATCAGGATCCCGCATATATAATCTGTTACATGGGCTACAGATAGGTAGAGAACTGAGAACGGGTGATTAGTTTCATGAGACAGAAAACGCTGCAAGTGTTGCAGCCAAGTCTGTTGGTCACTATCACCCTGTATTACCAGAATACATTGATTCTGAATGAATGTTATTAGATACCGAACCTGATATACAACATCATATTTTTTTCTTTATTAGTAAAGAAGGATATAATTTTGTATTGTTGGATAATGTTTTGAACATTTCCTATATCAAAAGTTGATCGGTCCAGGCACGTTATCTAAAAGCATAGACGTTCTAAATCAAACTACAGTTCTTAGTATACGGAACACACACAAGAGGAAGAGTTCAGAAATGAACGAATCCTTCTTGAGGTATTGTAGACTAGGTCATATCAATGCGACCCGACTGGCTGAAGTTACATTTAGATGCATATTTAAATTAGTTTGAATTTACATCTTGTGAAACTTGCCGGTCATGTCATAAAGATAAGATGACCACAGCTCTGTTTATTGGAAACAGAGAAAGAGTTAGTGAACTCTTGGGATTGATACATGTTGATGTATGTAAGGTCCCCTGTCTACACATGCCAAGATCGGTTCTTTCTACTTCATTACATTCTCTGATAATCTCTCAAGATTCAGACATATGTTTCTGTTGAAACACAGGTCCGAACCTTTTGAGATATTCACAGAATATAAATTAGAAGTAGAGAACCAAAATACGGGTAAAAGTATTATGTCCTATGATGTGATCAAGGAGGAGAATACTTAAGCACGGAATTCCTGGACTATTCTAAAGGAGAATGAGATTCTCTCTCAGCATTACTCCTTTGAATACACCACAGCACGTCGGTGTATCGGGGCGGAGCAATAGCACCCTATGTGATATAGTGTGCTCTATGATGAGTACTACTGAGTTTCCTATTTCCTTTTGGGAGTTATGCACTTGAGAAGCTGCATACCTATTGAATAGGGTTCAAATCAAATCAGTTGCCTACCACTTCATATGTGATATGGAAAGGGAAGAGCCCATATCTTAAGTTTGTTAAGATTTGGGGTTGTCCGGCCAATGTCTAAAAGCAAAATCCAGACAAGCTCGAGGCAAGGTCTGTTATGTAGAACTGGAAAGGTTCCAGCTATACAAACTGCAGCTGATGATTTAGTAGAACCAAAGGATTCAATAGTTTCCAACGAACCTCAGCCTCTCCGCCGATCTAGTAGGGTTCCTCACCCACCTGAGAGATACTTAAGTTTCTCCATGACAGTGGGAGCGAGGATTGCATCATGAGATGATGACCCAACTAGTTTCGAGCTGGCCATCAGGAGTAGGACTCTGTAAGAATGGCTGGATGCTTATCGATCTGAGATAGAATCCTTATACACCAACAAAGTATGGACTTTGGTTGCTTTATCTGAAGGGTTAAATCCCCATCAGGAGCGAGTATATCTTGAGAAGATTACTTGGTGTACATGGAAAAGTTGAGACTTTCAAAGCTATGCTTAAAGTCCATCCAGATCCTACTTGCCACGGCTACATACCATGACTACGATATCTGGTGGTTGGGTGTCATGACTGCTTTTCTAAATGATGTTTTAGAAAAGAGCATCTATAAGTACACAGCCAGAGGGCTTCGTAGACAGTGGGAGCAGCGGAAACGTGTGCAAGATGCTTTATAGGATAAAGCAGGCATCACGGAGTTGGAACATCTGTTTTGATGTGGTAGTCAAAGAGTTTGACTTCATCAAAATGGTAGATGAAACTTGTATATACAAAAAGGTAGTAGGGAGTATGGTGGTGATCCTCGTAGAGTACGTGGATGACATACTCTTGATAGGGAAGGAGTTTCCTATGCTTCGCTCGGTCAATCTCCGCTTATCACAAGGATTCTCCATATAGGATCAAAATGATACCTCCTAAATCCTGGGTTTTTGGATCTATGAGATGGATCTAATTGGAGGTTAGGATACTCACTAGTTGTAGTGAGATGGTATCAATCGATCCTGGGGAGAATCACTGGAAAGGTTCCAGGGTGATAAAGACGACTGAATGTCAGTCGCAGGCATTGTCTATACCCTCAGTGGAGGGACGGTATGTTGGAAGAGTTCCAAGCTAGATACCGTGACTTACTAGACGATTAAAGGCAAGATACATCATTACCAAGGATGCTACCAAAGAGGCAGTCTGGATATTTAAGTTCATAAGATGAACTTCGTTCCTACCATTGTGTGACAATGGAGTTGTGGCTTTAGCCAAGGAACGACCGTCCCATCAGAAATCCAGATATAATTCTTAGGCAGTATCACCTGATCATGGAGATGGTTGATCTCCAGGGACATCGAGGATAGGAGAGTAGAAACAGAGGACAACAACGCGGATCCACTCACAAAGGCCTTTTTACCAGTAGAGACTTTTATGGGATGGTTGAGTATGAGATACTTCAACCGCAGCTAATTGTTGGGTATGTGATACCACAACAGATGGCCCTAGTGCAAGTGGGAGATTGTTAGTTATATGTATGCCCTAGAGGCCATTACTGTACATACGATGTATATTGTAGTGGATGCTAGGACATATATAGGGAGGACTTTCTTGCTCGACATGATAGTATGCTATCTGGTTGTACTTTATCTTAACATGTACTCTGATTGTCTCTATATTACATGTTGATAAAGCCCTTAGGATATGTACTCGACTACTGGGACTATGATGAGATCATACTAATGGGGCCACGGTAGTCGACGAGTACATCCTATAACTGTTCCTAGTCGAGGGTGTATCGAGACAGGGCATCGATACGCCAGAGTAGACTAGCGTATACACATCTTGACCCATATGATGGGCGATGGATGATCCCATATCCATCGGTGTTTGACATCAAGGATGGTGTACGGGTGCTCAGTAGAGACTGGGTACACTGGACGGACTCGCCGAGAACTCCCAGATGGTATTATACCTCACGTCAGATGGCAGTTCTCCGGTGACACTGGTATAGAGTAGTCTGTTGACCCGAGATCGTCATAGAGTCTTGTGTGATTCCCACTGTGCTTTGATTTCCATCATACCACGTCCAAGAGGGCGTGCAAAAAGGTGGCTTTTGGGTACAGTCTCGAATCACATAGAGGCAATGAGCGATAGGAGGGGATTCGTCTCTCCCGGCATAGGGAGTTGATGTGGTGCTGTGTTCGATTGGCTATAACCGGAAATCCCTGGCCAGGGTTGCTGAGATTTACTGGTAAGTGTTATCAGTAGTTTCTCGAACTGTTATAGACCTCATATCGACACGACTTATCAAGCTACTGGGGTCTGACGTTTACCACCCCTAGGCGAGATATGCAACATATCAGACGACGAGACCGGACTGTACGGGAGTGTTACTGTTTGGATTCACAGGAGAAGTTACAGGCTTGCTTGTTGATCTTCTGAGCGCTCAATACCTGGGTCGCTGTTACGTTTAGCTGACCACTTGCAGCTTGTGGGTGTTTGATATGATCATCACCTACTGCCGGCGTATTGACGATTCTTTAGAGTCCTACACAGAGGTTTCTTGGCTCAGGCAAAACGGTGTAGGGGCACGTATGTGATATGTGCGGGACCGAGGATAATGCGATATGAGATACCATATTCTATTCTCGCGATATTTGATATCAGCCGGGTGATCGGATCAAGTGTTGATTCGATGAATCGGTACGGATAAATATTAGTCGGTTATATGCGATATAGCCGGATTGTCGGATCAAGTGTTGATTCGATAATTTAATGTATTATAATATATATGATATATTAAATTACATTATCTAATATTTGCTCACTAAAAGATTCTTTTTCTCACTCGGGTAATACATTGATATATATGCGATATATGTTAATTGTATTATTTTATTTGGTTACAATAAATATTATATATGTGATATATAATATTGTAACATGATATGATTACTAATGCAACATGTTTAGTAGAGATTAAACATGGTTAGGGTTTGATTAGGGTTAAACCTTTCTAGATGTTTCTACAAGGTTTTCTTTTTTGATTTGGAAAAGATATTTTAGCATGATATTTCTTAACCCAACCACACCCTTTAACCCTAGTTCAATCTCTACAATGGTTACTTGACCATGGTTGCATAATTCATCATTATCTCCTTTGCATTATTCATCACAAAAGGAATTCTATCATAATTCTATTATTCATCATCTTCTTCCTTCTTCTTTCTTCATGGAAAAAGCTCACTAGCTTTTTCCAAGTGATGAATAAATGTGAGAAAAAGATAAATAAAGAGAGCAAAAATCCTACTTCATCATCCTCATCTTCCCTTGCCCTTTAGATGAGGGTGTTCACATCATTTCATGAGTGTTAGCTTGTGTTAACGAAACTTCAAGGTAGATCATCTTTGTATCGAAGATCGGAAGCAAAGGTTGCATCTTTCTCTTCGTGGAACCTCTCGAGAGTCCGGAACCCGATGATCGCAGCGAAGGGACCACAACACGGAGCATATATAGTGAAGGACCGGATTTACAAAGGTTGTAATCCCTCTCACTTAGTGTTAAAGTGTTTAGCATGTTAGTTTTCGCCTAAACTCTAGTTTAAAGATCTTGTATCGGGTTGTTCAGCACGACTAAATTTTTAATCGGACATAGTTGATGCCTCGTAGACCCTTGTACGCGTGCCTAGCAACCCTGTAAGCCAGTATTAGTCAAACCCAGGGGAGAAGCACTGGGAAGCAGTAAAGAACATTCTCAAGTACCTGAGAAGGACTAAGGAGATGTTCTTGGTGTATGGAGGAAAAGACCTCCAGATCGAGGCATTTGCTGAATCTAGCTTCCAGAGTGATAAGAATGACTCCAAGTCCATATTGGGTTATGCCTTTACCCTCAGTGCAGGGGAAGTCTGTTGGAAGAGCTCCAAGCAGGACACCGTTGCAAACTTGACGATGGAAACAGAGTAGTTCGCTGCATGAGACGCCGCAAAAGAGGCAATCGGGATGAGGAAAAGTTCTTAATTGAACTTCAGGTGGTTCCTTCCATTGTTGGTCCAATACTTTAGTATTGTGACAACATACGGTGCTATAGCTTTAGAGAAGGAACCCAGGTCCCATCAGAGATCCAGACATATCTTGAGGCGACACCACCTGATCAGGGAGATCGTTGATCCCATGAGATCGAGTTGAGGAGAGTAGATACGGAGAACAACACTGCAGATCCACTCACATAGGCCATTCCTCAGACAATGTTCGAGAGGCTATTCGAGATCTTCGGTCTGCGATATGCCAGTATATGGCCTTAGTGCAACTGGAAGATTGTTAGTGATATGTGCCTTAGAGGCCATTATTGTATCATACTAGATTGTATATTACTTAATGGGAGCTTGGGATATACATGGATATAGTAACAGTCTTGCTCAAAATGGTAATATGCTACCTGGTTTGTTTCTACCTCAATATGTGCATGTGTTTTCTTAGCATATCGCTTATACATATTGGTAGAGCCCTTAGAATCTTTGCTTGATTACCAGCGTTGTGATGGCAGTCACACTAGTGGGGGCTGGATAGTCTATAAGCACATCGTATACAGGTCCCTAATCGTAGAATTATCGAGACAGGGCATCGATACTCCACAGTAGACTAGTGTATACGCTTCTCATCCCAGCAGGGGAGATGGTCTATCCCACAGCCATTAGTACATCATACTGGAGATAGTATGCATGTGCTCATTAGGTTATGAGTACACTGGACAGGACTCGTCGGGAAATGTTAGTGGGTATTATACCTATCGTCGGGTAGCAGTTCCCAGGTGACATGAGTACAGCTTAGTCCGTCGACTTGACACTGCTACTTCGCCTCAAGTGTATTCCCACTGTACTTTGATTACTATCCTACCAAAGCTCAAAGGAGTCATGCAAACTGCTAGTAGTTGGGTGCAGTCCCGAAACACTTGGAGGCAGTGGCGGTTAGATAGGATTCGTCTCTCCCGGTATTGGGGGTTGATATCGCCCTATGTTCGGAAGGCCATTACACAAAGTCCTTGTCCAAGGCAAGCGAGATTTACTGGTAGGTATTCCAGTAGTTTCTCAGGGTGTTTTGGGATACTCTCCGGCACGACTTGTTGCACTATTAGGGGTCTGACGTTTACCGCCCCCTAGGCCCGATATGCGATACTCTTAGACGAACAGACCGTACTGTGCAGAGATTGTCACATACAGGCTCAGTGGGAGTTTGGACGAGTTAGCTCATCGGCCTTCTTATCGACATCTACCTGGGTAGCCGTTACGTGCAGCTAGTACCGCTTGCGGCTTGTGGTTGAACGCACTGACAGCATAGTGTCGAGTCTTTAGAGTCCCATATAGAGAGTTTCCCTGCACCGGAAAAAAGGTGTAGAGGCCGTATGGTTTTACGGCAGGGCTTTGATCACTTACATGTACTTGTGCACGTATAATGATCGGGCAGATAATACTAGTGGGCTTTGGTTTAAGCCGGATCCTAGTATTATAATGATGGGTTATTTTTGTCTCTTTGTATTCGTATTCTTCGGAATACGAATGCGGGTATGTATATACGGATGAGGGGCGTTCTCGTAATTCTTGCGGGAAAGCTTCTAGAAAAGACACCTCATTTAGGGTTTATTTTCTTTATGGATTAAACATAATGAGGTGTAGAAAATGAGTGGAGATATTTCTTGGATGGCTATGACTCATCACTTGACAAAATAGATATTTGTGAACCATAGATATTTTTGGTGAGATATTATATCATCAATAATTCATTTGGTTTAACTATTCATGACAAATGAGAAGCCATTTTTCATCCAAGCTCTCTTCTCCTCTCTCATTTTCTTCATGTCTCCTTCTTCTTCCTCATAACCCATAAAGTCTCATGAGTTAAGAAACCTTGGGTTCTAAGAGACAAAGCACTCTATCTTTTCACTCTACACCGTTTAGGACGTCTAGTTTAGCAAACTAGAAGCCGTAGATACCTCGGATTTGAGGTAGAAACTCAGACTATAGACTCTCGGGTGGATCGTCTTTGACTCGAGGAGGCCGTCGAGGTTGCGTCGATCCGTTCCGATCCTTAGAGCCTATGAAGACGAGGAGGATAGCGATGAAGACCCGAAGGACATATATCGTCAGGCATAACTTCGTATCCGAGTAGTTAAACCTCAAGTAGTTTGCTAGCTATGGTTTATATTCGATCCTTGGTTCTAGTCGGTGTTACGAAGCCCGTAAAAATCATTTTTTGCAATTTCCGCCTCCCCTCGAACACGTGGGGTGCGCGACATCGACTTACAAACACCTCCGTGACTATATCGAGGATTTGATCCGCTCGGGTCACCTGGCGAAGTACCTACGGGATAAACATCAAACAGATCGGAGGCAAGACGATCAAATTAATGACGCAGAGCTAACAATCAGACAGATCATGGCCATCACCGAATGACCCGAGTCCGAGCAATAAGGGCACCTGCCGATCCCGAACCGACGAATGTCTTCTGCTCATCCGCAGCGGGTAGATTCCTGCCCGACAAACGTTGTGGATCAAAAGCCCTCGTTACGAGGCCACCGAGCAGCTTCCCTGCCCGGTCAATCCCTGACGGGTATATTGCTACCCATCAACGCCAAGGATCAATGCCCTCACCAAGAGGCAACAGAGCAGCTGCCTTGCTCGGTCCATCCTTAGCGGGTAACTTCTTACCCATCTATGCTAATGATCAAAGCCCTCACCAAGAGGCAACCAAGCAACTATCCTGCTCGGTTCATCCATGGCTGGTAGTTCACTACCCACCGACACTAAGGATCAAAGCTCTCGCCACGAGGCAACCGAGCAGCTACCCTGCTCGGTCCATCCATGGCTGGTAGTTCACTACCCACCGATGCCAAGGATCAAAGCCCTCACCAAGAGACAACCGAGCAGCTGCCCTGCTCGGTCCATCCCTAGCGGGTAACTTCTTACCCATCTACGCTAAGGATCAAAGCCTTCTTTAAGAGGCAACCGAGCAGCTATCATGCTTGGTCCATCCATGGTTGGTAGTTCACTACACACCGACACCAAGGATCAAAGCACTCACCAAGAGGCAACCAAGCAGGTACCCTGCTCGGTCCATCTATGGCTGGTAGTTCACTATCCAACGACGCCAAGGATCAAAGCTCTCGCCAAGAGGCAACCGAGCAGCTACCCTGCTCGGTCCATCCTGGCGGGCAGCTTCCAGCCCCTCGACGCCAAGGATCGAAAGCCCTCATCATGAGGCGACCGAGCATCCTCATGCTCGGTTCATCCTGGCTGGAAGCTTCCTGTCCCATGACGCTAAGGATCGAAATCCCTCATCACGAGGCGACCGGGCACCCTCATGCTCGGTTCATCCTGGTGGGCAGCTTCCTGCCCCTCAACGCCAAGGATCGAATGTTAGGTTTACCTAGCACCCTATAAGAGGTTTGGAAGCATCACATGTCACAAAGATTAAGTTTTTAGAGTGCTAAGTGAACACACAAAGAATCAATCCTAGAAAATTAGGGTTTCATAACTTTAAACCACACTACAAGTAACAAAGGCTAGGGTTTTGATAGTACAACCTTTGTAGCTCCCTATTCTTGACTCCTTGGCCACTTGAGAGTTGGAAAATGGTTAGCTTAAGGTCTTATAACGTTCACGACGATCCACCCGAAGCTCCTTTGTCCAAGCTAACAACTTCACTTTATGAAGAGAAGGAAATGAAGCTAACACTCTAAACAAGTAGGCAAGACTTGTGTAGAATGATGTTGTGGTGGCTTTTCTCACTTCAAAAACCTAACTTGATGAGTGTTTTGCTCACTATAGAAATCTAGAGAGCAAAAGAGGAAGGAGGAAGAAGATGATGGCTTTTTTGAACAAGAGTAAAAGATAAACTCTCATGAGAAAATAGAAAATATATCTATATATATTTTCCCTCTTCATCTCAAACCATGGTTATATATTATGGATATTTATTTCACTTTAGTTAAAACACAAGAGGAAGATTAAATCATGGTTAATAAGTAGGTGAACATGGTCAATTCAAGGAAGAGTGTAGAATATAACCATTTATTAATCTTTTCTCTTTTCTTTTGTTTTAACATAAATAGAAATAATAATCCATACATATAAACTATGGTGTGAGTCTTCTATTGCCACTATTTTCTATGTATAAACAACCATGAAGGATGATGTATGTATGTATGTGTGCATGCACATCCATATGTGCATGAATCAAGAAAGAATGCATACATGCATGCATACATCAAAAATACAAGAAAGGATTTCTAGTGAGAAACTAATGGTTAAATGATAAATCAACACTTGATTTATCAATCTGGCCATATCACATACGCCTAACCAAAAGCAAGCCACCCGATTAATATACAGAGAGGTTCCCCGTGCTTTCGCACGGACCTAATTAAAGTAAACCTCGTTTTCCCAGAGGCGTAGCCCCGTTAACACCTTTCTAGACACCTAATGGGTTAGCTAATTGTAAACTGCAAAACTCTCCTAGGAGCAACTATTGCCCACAGTGGGATCGGGATCCAACCATCATATGGAAGGTATGCAATCTCATTGCAAATCTCAACACTTGAAATTCCCGATGTGATTTTTACCCCTAGTACTTATGACCTTAACTATGGTCAACAAATCATAAGTACCAGTCAAGTTCTACCCGTCATTTCTTGATCAATTAGACCCATCCATATGACTCTTAACTATGGTCAACAAAGTCGCATGAATGTCCTAATTAATCTGCATCATATGCAGTGTAGGAAGACATCACTTAGCTACCGTACACTACGCCTTAACTAAAGTCAACAAACGTAGCACGAATATTAAGTACTCTACTTCCTAAAATGACGGAGGGTTGCGGATGATTTTTAAGAAAATCTTTAACGCTTTGAACTTGATATCGTCGTAGAATCAAATGGCTTTCAAAAGGAGTGGCTTGTGCTCCGCAGTTTTGAAATATAGCTTTTTCATAAAGAGCCGAGTGGTTTTCAAATCTGATTTTAGAACATCTATTTAGGTTTATTTTCTTTACATTAATCATATTAATGTAATCCCATCATTTAAGTCCTTAAGCCAATCTGATCTATGCAAGAGCTTTCGCTGAGTGTATTCTTTTCTCTCTCTTAATGGCAGATACCAATGACTGGACTCAAGCTTCTACTAGATAAAAACAAACTGAATGAGACCAATTATAAAGACTGGCTGAGGAATCTGAAAATAGTCTTGACTTATGATAAAGTATCATATGTCCTCACGGCTTCAGCCCCGCCCACCTCAGGTCCAAAATTCTCAGTTGCGGACATTGAAGTCCGCAAGACATGGGACGCTGACTGTGCCACGGCCAAATGCCTCGCGCTTGCATCGATGGACAATACACATCAAAAGCAGCATGAGAATATGGACATTCATGACATATTCCTCCATACAAAGGAGTTGAATGGAGAGCAATCCCGCGTATTACGATACGAAGTATCAAAGAAATTGTTTCAGATGCGAATGGCCCCTGGCACACCGGTAGGAGACCATGTTCTGAAGATGATAGCTCTTATAGAAGAGCTTGAGGACCTTGGATGGACAATGGAAAATGAACAATATACGGATATTATTCTGCAGTCCCTCCCCTCCACCTTTGCTCAATTCATAGTTAACTTCAACATGCACGGCATGGAGAAGGAGATACCTGAACTCCTTGTTTCCCCCAATCAGAGCAAGGCTCTGTTGAATTTTGAAAATTCAAAAATTCGAAGCAACGCTTCGGTTTCCGTGCGCAGCGCGCAATTTGCCACGTGGCAGAAGCTGAATGGGCAGCGTAACGCCCGAAACAGTGCGTCCCATCAGAGCAAGGCTCTTCAGAAAACCTAATTAAAGACTTAACTGCGCAAACGCACGGATGCGCAACACGTGTCTGCGCAAGCGCTTGGATGCACGACACGTGTCTGCGCAGTTGCTCAGTCGCAACTGCGCAAACGCACGGATGTGCAACACGTGTCTGCGCAAGCGCATGGATGCCCGACACGTGTCTGCGCAGTTGCGCAGTCACAGCTGCGCAAACGCACCGATGCGCGACACGTGTCTGCGCAAACGCATGGATGCGTGACACGTGTCTGCGCAGTTGCGCAGCCGCAGCTGCGCAAACGCATGGATGCGTGACACGTGTCTGCGCAGTTGCGCAGTCGCAGCTGCGCAAACGCATGGATGCGCGACACGTGTCTGCGCAGTTGCGCAATCGCAACTGCGCGAGCGCTCAGATGCGCGACACGTGTCTGCGCAGTTGCGCAATCGCAGCTGCGCAAACGCATGGATGCGCGACACGTGTCTGCGCAGTTGCGCAATCGCAACTGCGCAAGCGCTCGGATGCGCGACACGTGTCATTTGCTGGTGAGTTGCGCAGCAACTGAATGAAGATTTAGATAAATCTTTTCTGTTCTCCTGTAAAACAGGAACCCTTGGATCAAAGATCCAATGGTGGGAAAATTCCCAAAATTATTCAGGAAAGATTTTGTTAACAAATCCAACAAATTTGTGGGCACTATAAATAAGACCCCAAGCCTCATTCAAAAGGCATGAATCAGATAATCAGAGAGAGAATCAGAGAGAGAGTCAATCATCAAAAGAAAGCTCTTGAAAATTAATCAAGAACACAGAAGACAAAAAAAAAAGAAGGTAAAATTTCTGAAGAACAGAAAATAGTGCCTTGCACTTGATATGAACCCCTGGTTCTAAAAAAAAATATATATATAAATAAAAGAAATAAATAGTGCCTTGCACTTGATATGAACCCTTGGTTCTAAAAAAAATAATAAATAGTGCCTTGCACTTAATATGAACCCTCGGTTCTGTATGATCAGGAGAAAACAAGAACTTTTTTTTTTCTTTGATCCAAATCCAAATCAAAAGTGCCATGCACTTGAATTCTTCAATCTGAAGATTTCTAGGATTTCTGCAACCCCTTGTTTTGGGCCAGGCCCAAATTAAATTGAAACAATAAAAGGGCAAGGCCCTGTTTGGAAAAATTCCTGAGTTTCTGGAAACTCATTATTTAAAAGGGCCTGGCCCAAATTAAATTGCAGAACAATAAAAGGGCAAAGCCCTGTTTGTAAAAATTTCTTGAGTGCCTGCAACTCATCATTTAAAAGGGCCTGGCCCAACCAAGAAAATTATTGAGTTTCTGAAACTCATTATTTAAAAGGGCAAGGTCCTGTTTAGAGAATTCCTGAGTTCTTGTAACTCATTAAAAGGGCCTGGCCCAAATCAGACTTGCAAAATAATGAAAGGGGGCAGAGCCCTGTTTAGATCGATTCTTCTAATCGGGCAGAGCCTAAAAATAAAAAATTGGACTTAACCCAATCCTGGCTGTAAGTCCTTAAATTAAATGCTCTCCTAAATCAATCTACATCCGGTTCGAGGGTACATCTCCGAACTCCTTTGACATCCGTCGTTGTAATTCCTCAACGACGTCAAAGAGGCGACGGGTCCCAACGACCACTCATCTAATATTGGACCGAAACGTCCTTAAACTAATATTTGCCCCAAAATGAGAATATTGGACCGAAACGTCCCTAAACTAATGTTGGACCGAAATGTCCATAAACTAACATTGGACCGAAACGTCCCTAAACTAATGTTGGACCGAAATGTCCATAAACTAACATCGGACCGAAACGTCCCTAAACTAATATCGGACCGAAACGTCCTTAAACTAATAATGGACCACCACGTCTTTAAACTGGAACATAGACCACCACGTCCCTAAACTGGAATTGATACGGACCACCACGTCCCTAAACTGGAACATAGACCACCACGTCCCTAAACTGGCGATGGACCACTACGTCCTTAAACTGGCGATGGACCACCACGTCCCTAAACTGGCATAATAGGGCCTAAACGCTCTTTTGTCGGATCTAAACGGTCCCGTCTAAGTTGATCTTAACCCCAAATACGGTTAACGTGTCCCTAGATATTCAAATAAACGATAAAACTCCAAATCAACTTTGGTTCAAGGGTACATCTCTGAACTTCTCTGACGCCTGTCGTTGTAATCCCTCAACGACGTCAGAGAGGCGACGAGTCCCGACGGCCAGATAATTAAATCAGTCGCTACGTTAAGTTGATCTTAGTCTAAAATAGGACTAATGTATCCTTAACGAATGTTTAAGTTGATCTTAGCCGCAACGCGACTAATGCATCCTTAAACTAAAAACACCAAACCCAAATCTCAGTAAATATGGATTTGGACTAAAATACGTCCTACGGGTGACGACATCACTCAGTCTCCGTATACAATCCACGGGCAATCACAAACAAAACAAACACACACGACACGAAGTGAAATTCTGGAGTAAGAGAAAGTTGTTACCGCTATGCGGTAGCGTAATTAACTGCAGGGGCTTGCGCCTGCAGGGAAGAGCGTCCCCACAATCAAAAACCCCTCACCCTGAGGGGGAATCTGACGAAGTCTGCTACATCGGCCGCATCCGTCTAAACCTCCGATATACGGTGCCATAAATCAACTTGGCATCTTCGGAGAGATAGACGGATAAAACCATATAGCATCTGCCCCGAACCTCAGGCACAGGACGTCCTAACGTCTCGGCCGCCGTTCGGAGGGGAACAGATTCTGGCACGCCCGGTGGGACCTCTTCTTCTTTCCACTCCACACTTCGTGTGTCGTCTTCGCGAACCAATCACGGTTTGTTAAATGATTGCCTTCGGATTTCAAGTTGCTAAGATTTGGTCTTTTGTTTGGTGCAGAACTCAAGCATTCAATGGCCACCAACTGCACCAACTGCTCGAAGTGCAACTGCAACGGACGCTCCACCTCACCTAGAGGTGTAGCATATGGGCCCCAGGCGGCTTCCTTCCTGACTCTGCCGGTAGGCCAAGTAACTCAGGCCACCACCGGCTTGTTCTTCGGGACCATGGTCCCACCTACAAGCTTCTCTGCGCCGACATCCGCACCAGAAGCGAAAAAGAAGTCGGTATTCGACCGGCTCACTGTTACCACGACCCCTGTCAACGGGTCGCCTGCTACTGAACCAACAGCCTCCGTTTTCACCAGGCTGGGTCAGAACTATAAGGTGGCTGTCCCAAAGAGGGCAACGGCCGCTACTTTGGAAGTCGTTAAGGCGGCTTCTCCCATTAGAGAGTCAGTCTTCACAAGATTGACGGTTCCTACTCCTCCTCCAGCTGGTCAGAAGGCATCAGTCTTCGATAGGCTGACATCAACAGTTACCCCACGCTCAAACAGGGGGCAACAAGAAACCACCTCAATCTCCGAGCCAATCCCGGCGGCTCGTCGCGCGCGACGTCGCCATTGGCAGAGAGTAAGGAAAGCAGGGGGCAACTCCCCCTCAGGGCTAACCCCACCTGCTCCAGTGGTGGGAGTCGATGCTGCTGTTCCAACTGGGAACAGCTTTGAAATGCTGAGGAGGGTGAGAAAGAACTCCCCGGTGGCTACGTTGAAAAGGTCTCCTCCACCCAAGGAAAATGCTCCGGAGATGAAACAGGAACAGCCCCCTCAACGGCTGTCAGCGAAAGTTTATAAAGTTTGGCGGAGGGTTCAAGACTCCGTGATTGACTCAAACCACTTCCGTCGCCAGAACAGGGCAAGAGTGGAAAAAGACAAAAATCGCCCCGCCAAACAACAGGGGGCAACAAATGCTAGGATGCCCAATTCAGCGGCTCCTTCAACCTCAAAGGCCCATAAAAGGAAGAGGCCAGAAAAAGCTCCCATGACGCTGACAAAGTCTAAGAACGGTGAACCTAAACGCCCCAAGTCAGGGGGCATCACAGTTCATACAGTCTATATGGCTTCGGGGAAAGAAGAAAGTCGTACTTCTATGGGTCACCGACCGCTTACCCGGTCAGTGACCAAGTCTCAGGAGCAGCAACAAAAGCTCCAGGAGATGATGACTACCATGGCTGCACTCACGGGGCCAAAAGAGAATCCTGAGACGTCCTTAGATGAACGTCAAGAAGAAGAGACCGACGCCGAGTTCCTTCGCCGAATGCTCGAAAAGAGTGACCAAGAGGCTGCTGAACAAGCAGCCAATATACAGCGCATGGGCCTTCTCTTCCAGGATATGATAGGGATGATGATACAACCAGAATCCCCGACCGAAGAACCCCCGATCGTCCTTGGGGATGATAGGGGAGAAACATCAAACCCTCAGCCCGTTCTATCGACGGCTAAAGAAGACACAATCTCTAAAACAGATCTGGACGAATATATAGCCCAGCAGATAAAAGTTCATCACGCGGCCGAAGCAGCCGGCCATGTTGTGAAAACGGGGCGGCCATATCCGGGCTGGTATGACCAAATCAAGTACCCGCCAGGTTACACAATTCCAAAGTTTCATGTCTACAAGGGGACCGGCAATCCCCATCAACATGTTGCCCAATTCAGGGCGCTTTGTGGTAACACTGGAGGCGACGACAAGCTCTTGCTGCGCCAGTTTGTTGGAAGCTTATCAGATACGGCTTTCGAGTGGTATTCCGAGCTCCCCAACGACTCCATTAAAACCTTCGCAGAGATGGAGCTGCTCTTCACCCAACGCTTTGCAAGTGCCAGCGAACGTACTCCGATGACGGCGCTGATTAACGCCAGGATAAAGCCCGGCGAGACGTGGGTCCAGTACGCTATACGGTGGCGTAATTTATGGTCTAAATGTGAACAACGCATAGAAGAAGCCCCTGCGGTGGGAATGTTTGTTGGAACCCTTGATCCACAAGCAACCATTTCGCAGTTTATGATGTTCTTCAAGCCGACTTCTTTCCAGGCTTTGATCGACAAATTGGCGCAGATGGACCAAATGGGCCATAAACCCCCTCTCCCGAAGCCGGACTCCCGAAACGATAAAGGAAAGGGAAAAGCGATCATCGTCGCTAATGCCCAACAGCAACCGAACAACTCGAAGCCGGTTGCTCGTCCAAATAATACACGCCCATACGTACCCCTTGAGGACAGGATGGGACGTGCTTACTCCTTCCCCCGTGATAAAACAAGGAGGTTATTTGAGCTGGCATTGCGCAATAGGCTTATAAATCTGCCAGATCCAAAACGTCCATCACAACCAAGTGACGTTAACGAGCCTAATTATTGCCCTTACCATCGAGTGCTAGGACATCCAATCGAAGACTGTTACGTGTTCAAAAATTGGCTCGAAAACCAGTACCGTCAAGGCAAGTTTGCGCTATCTGACAAATGGAAGGTGAATCCTCCGCAGCCCCACACCTATAAGGGAACGAATACGCCAGGGGCAACATGCTCCGTCATCGAAGAAGCTCCCTGGGAGGTTGTATTATCAGCCAAAACGAGGAGAATGCTAAATGATCTGCAGACCTGCCCAGCGGTCAAGTGGAAGAACCCCTTGGAGCCGCAGGTTATTGAGGGGATGTTGAAACCACGTCCGACTCCGAAGACCGACGGCGGTAGTTCAAGCGTTCATAATCAGCCGTCAAAATCTTCGAAAAATAAGAAGAAGAAATCTAAGAAGCCCGCGAAGCCTAGCGACAAGCGGACGGACTTACAGAAGCAGATCGACGCGCTGGATGAGTATAACCAAAAGGCGCGGACTCCCATTACGCTCCAAGATTTCCTTGATCACGTCTTTCAAAAAGAAGATGAGGAAGAAACTTCATCGGATGAATCCGACGGGTATGTGGCAAGCTGTCATATGATCTCTCACTCGACCTCGAACGATGAAGGGACTTCTGGCACCAAAACGCCGGGGGCAAATACTGAGTCAATGGTTCCGGAATTATCAATAGAAATGATTGACGCGTTTCTTAGTGAAGCTCGACTGAAAAGTAAAGCTGATCAAGAACGCGAGATGGCGATATTCGAAACGGCCAAGCGCCAGCGACTTGAGGGAGGAGCTGAGATGATCCCACTGGAGCAAAATACCTCCACCGCTGACAAAAGCCAATTTAAGATAAAAAAGAAGTTCGCCAAGGCCATATCGATGGGCATGAAGCTACCACTCTCAGAAGAAAAAGTTACTAGCGTGGCAGAAATGCATCCCTCTTATTGCTTATATCATCAGAAGGTCTCACATTCTACCTAAGAGTGCAAAGCGTTCGATAAATGGTGGCAAAGATACGTTGCTAATCAACAACGCTTTAAACGGGAAAAGCGCAAGGTTCGTCGGGAGCAAAGAAACACGACCAAAGTGCTTGAAAGAACTGCCGGCAACTGTCACATGGTTAACACTACCAGGTCACAAGTGCCCACATTTGGGAGCGACTCTGATGAGGAACTAGAGATTGCCCCTCTCTTTAAAGAGTCAACTTCGGGAAAAGAAGAAGAACCGAAGTCTTGCGAAAATATACAGCTGAGAAATCGGACACTGCCTGAAAAGAACCTCGGACCCTCGAATAGAAAAGATAAAGGGAAAGAGAAGGTCTCTGAAGACATCACTTTGGATGACCAAGTCGCGGAAGAGTTAACCGCCAAAAATCCATCAAAGAGGAGTAAAGTGGATTACAATGTCTTAGCGCATCTGAGGAAGCTACCCTCACAACTCAGCATCCTCGATGCCTTGTTACTATCAAAGGAGGCGAGGGACTCTCTGATTAAGGCGCTACAAGATCCGGACCAGTTCCAATCCTTCTTGGCAGAAGAAAAGATGAAAGACGAATTGGAAGAAGTGTACACAGCCGACGTTGCTTTCGGTGATGAAGACCTTCTTCTCGGGACGTGTGAACACAATCGCCCTCTTTATGTCTCAGGATACTGCCATGACATAAAGATAGGTAAAATCTTGGTCGATAACGGATCGTCCGTCAATTTACTCAATGTACGAGTGTTAAAGGAGATTTGCATGAGTGTCCAACACCTCGCCCGAGACAAGATCACTATCTCCGGTTTCGACTCTCAATCCTCAAAGACTCTCGGATCTGTGATATTGACGTTACGCTTCGGGTTGCTCGTCACAGACATCAAATTCCATGTTATAGATGCCAAGACGTGCTATAATGCTCTGCTCGGCCGACCATGGCTACACGAGTACAATATCATCCCTTCTACACAGCATCAGTGCATGAAGTATTCCAGGGATGGCCTCGAGTACACTGTGGCCGGAGAGTTGAATCCGTTTTCCGTGAACGAAGTTCGCAAGTATGAAGATGCCAAATACTTCTTGCCGAGTTTCGAAGACACGGAAAGGTGTCACAAACCGGAGAACAAAACTAATGCCACCATCCCTGTCTTCGGCAGTGACACCGAGGAGGAGGATATAATTTATTCAGGTCCATCCCAATCTACCAGGCCAGGACCATCCGTCCCTTCGTTGATCTTCGGTAGTGATTCAGAGGATGAAGTTCATGCTGTATTCCCTGCTCGGCCTTCGATACGGATCTCCACTGATGAAGAGCGAAGTCTGCAGATAACCATGGTGCCGCTTGAACATTACAAAGAACTGGATGCATTCAACACCAACAGCGTAGAAGAATTGCAGACATTCTATATCCCTCCCGGACGAAGGGGCGAGAAGGCAATCTTATTCTACCGTTCTGAAGAGAACAAAGTAGAAAAAGAAGTTTGGCATGGCGCGGATCCCATGCTCGACAGGCTTCAGCCTATCCGTCTTCCCCGGTATTATACCGAAGGTTTGAAGAAACTGCTAAAACGCCAGGGGATGTCCTTCACACAGACCGTTAGAAAAGCCAAATTCTATGACAAGGTCTGGAACATTCCCGGGACCCAATGCAAACTGCCTAACGGGAAAGTAGAAACCAAAGGGCTTGGGTACATCCGGCCAAAGAAGCGGGAGCTAGTAAACAGCTGTTATGCCATGTATGACTTCGATGAAGAGGCGGACGTTCAATGGGAGGACGCTAATCCAGAACCAGCAAAAGGTCCTAATACAAAACCGCCCAGTCCATCATCCGAAGACCAGATGAGCAAACTTATAAGGGATGCGAGTCAAAAAGCCCGAGATGATCACGATCGTGAAATGGCAATCTATGAGAAAGCTAAGACACAGCGCCTCCTCCAACAGGCAGTAAAGAACGAAGATGCCGTTCCTTGTCAACCTGCTACAAAAAAGGTTCGACGCGAGAACAAAAACAAGTCGAAAGGCAAGAGAGGCGCTCGACAACTACAAAGCAGAGCTAAGAAGCCGCGCATCCGAGAATCGAGCGTTATTGACTTAGCCCTCGGGAAGAAAATGGGTCGTGCATACTCTTTTCCTCGGAACAAAACAAGGAAAATATTCGATCTCGCTCTAAAACATCAAATGCTTACGTTGCCAGAGTCTAAACACCCTGAACAAGCAGGCGAAGTCTCCAACCCAAAGTATTGCTTTTACCATCAAGTAGTAGGGCATCCGCTTGAAGATTGCTTCACCTTTAAGAATTGGGTTGAGGACCAATATCAGCTTGGCAAATTCGCGTTGTCTGACAGTTGGAGGGTAGCGCCGCCGCAAAAGCACGAACCCGAAAGCACAAGAATAAAACCAACCCCGCATTGGGATTGGCAGAAAATTTGCACCTGCCATGTGATAACAATATTAAAAGAAGGGTCCGAGGACATAAACAACCTCCCTTGGTGTTTTGAAAGCGGCAGCGATGAGGTAATCTCAGAATTTCCCCCAGCTCCGAAAGAACTGGAGGACGGAATACATACCACTGCAGATAATCTCAAGAAAATTGAGTTGGGGACGGAAAATGACCCGCGACCGACATTCATCAGCGAGCTGCTATCTGAAGAAAGGGTGGCTGCGTTAAAGGATGTGCTTCTACAGCACAAAGATTGCTTCGCGTGGAACTATTCCGAAATGCCGGGACTAGATCCAGAAATTGCAGTACACAAGTTGGCGATATCCCCGGACATCAAGCCAGTCAAACAAGCGCCGAGGAGAATGCGACTCGAGCTTGAGATGAGCATCAACGCCGAAGTCAAAAAGCTGATAGATTCAGGCTTCATCCAAGAAGTCCAATACCCTGAATGGATCGCCAACATTGTCCCAGTGATGAAGAAAAATGGGACAGTGCGCATATGCGTAGACTTCCGGGATCTCAATAAAGCCTGTCCAAAAGATGATTTCCCAGTGCCAGTCACCGAACTGATGATAGACAACACATCCACTCATGAGGTTTTCTCCTTCATGGACGGCTCATCGGGATATAATCAAATAAAAATGCACCCTGAAGATCAGAAGCACACGGCCTTCAGGACTCCGCTTGGTATATTTTGTTATAAAGTGATGCCCTTCGGTTTGAAGAACGCCGGTGCTACTTATCAGAGGGCCATGACGAAGATCTTCGTCGACCTTATACACGAAATCGTCGAATGCTATATCGACGATCTCGTGGTCAAAAGCAAATCATACGAGGAACATCTCGAGCATCTGAAGACTGTATTTCAACGCCTTCGGCAATACAACTTGAAGATGAATCCTCTTAAATGTGCGTTCGGGGTTTCCTCAGGCAAATTCCTGGGATTCGTCGTTCGACACCGAGGTATTGAAATAGATCCGTCAAAGATCAAAGCGATCATGGAAATGCCTCCGCCGAGGACTCTCAAACAGCTGCGGTCTCTCCAAGGGAAACTAGCGTATATACGGCGATTCATAGCCAACCTTTCAGGAAAGTGCCGTCCTTACAGCCACCTGATGAAGAAGGGAACCCCATTCGTTTGGGACCAAAAATGCCAAGGCGCACTGGATGAGATCAAGCAATACCTGCAGAACCCGCCGGTGTTGGCTGCTCCGGTTAAGGGGAAGCCTCTCATTCTTTATACAACCGCCCTCGAAGGTTCCTTAGGCGCATTATGGGCACAAGAGAACGATCGGGGGAAAGAAAGAGCGCTCTACTACTTAAGTCGAGTTCTGCTGGGGGCAGAAAGCAATTACTCTCCCATTGAAAAACACTGCCTGGCGTTGATCTTCGCTATAACAAAGCTTAGGCACTATGCGTTGGCGCACGAGGTCCGTCTGATTTCAAAAGTGGACCCTCTTAAATACCTAATGTCAAAAGCCATATTGACAGGAAGACTAGCTAAATGGGCCCTGCTCTTGATGGAATTCTCGATAACGTATCAACCTCTCAAGGCAGTGAAAGGCCAGGCCATCGCCGACTTCCTCGCTGAGCATCCGATACCCGCCGATTCTCCTCTGAATTGCGATCTTTCAGACGAACATGCGTTCGATGCGATCGACGGTGATAATATCCGATGGGAGCTTTATTTCGATGGAGCATCTTCCATGAAGAAACGTAAACAAAGTACCCCTATAATTAAATCGGGGGTAGGACTCATCTTTGTAACTCCACAAGGAGGGATAATGCGCTACGCGTTCTCCCTAACGGAGCCGAGAACAAACAATGAAGCCGAATACGAAGCTCTGATAGCAGGCCTCGAGATCGCCATTGACATGGCAATTGAAGATCTCCTCATATACGGCGATTCCCAACTGGTCGTTAGTCAAATAAACGGCGACTACCAAACGTGCAAACCGGAATTGGTAAAATACGGTGAAAAAGTGCAGCAACTGCTAACCCAAATTCCCTCTTACACTTTGGAAAGTATACCGCGCGCGGAAAACAGCAAAGCGGACGCACTGGCCAAACTTGCTAAAGAATTGGCTGACGAGAACCTCGATGACGTTAGAATCGTGATACAAAGCCGTCGAGTGCTCACCCCAACAGAAATATCTCCGAAATCGTCTGAAAAAAAAAGGAGCGAAAGAGGAGACAACCTTGCAAATAAAAGACAGGGAAAATACCGAGGATTGGAGAGAAGTCTTCATAGATTACTTCAAGTTCCACCGAATACCTGAAGAGGCGTCCACAAGACATCAGCTCACGAAACGAGCTCTGTCTTTCGCCTTCGTCAATGATACTCTATACAAGAGGTCATTCGACTCTCTGTGGTTGAGATGCTTAGGACCTGACGAAGCGAGAAGGGTCGTCCAAGAAGTTCACGACGGACTCTGCGGTTCCCACCAAGCAGGCCCTAAGATGAAGTTGAAGATAAAGCGGATGGGCTACTACTGGCCCACGATGATGCAGGATTGCCTCGAATATGCGAAGCAATGTCATTCATGCCAAATTCATGGGGACTTCATCCATCAGCATCCCAATCCACTACATCCGACAATGGCTAGTTGGCCATTCGAAATGTGGGGAACTGACATAGTCGGTCCCATCGAACCAGCATCGTCAAAGGGACATCGTTTCATCTTGGCGACGACTGATTACTTCTCTAAATGGGCAGAGGCAGTACCATTGAGGGAAGTGAAGACGGAGAACATCCTCCATTTCTTCAAAACGCATGTCATCTACCGGTTTGGAACCCCGAGAAGAATCATCTCTGATAATGGGCCAGCCTATCGAAGTCATAAAATTAGCCATTTTGTACAGCAGCACAATATAGACTGGAGATATTCCTCAGTTTATAACCCGCGAGCTAACGGTTTAGCTGAAGCCTTCAACAAGACCTTGACAAAGATCATAAAGAAAACAGTGTCACGAAATAAGAAAGATTGGCACGAAAGATTGCAGGAGGCTCTTTGGGCGTATCGGACTACGTTTAAAACGGCCACGAACACAACGCCATACGCGTTGGTATTTGGGACGGAAGCAGTACTCCCTCTCGAGATAGAATTACCCTCTCTACGAGTGGCGGTCCACTACGAGCTGACAGACGAAGAAAATGCTCACCTTCGGTTTGAAGAGCTTGACGCCCTTGATGAAATCCGGCTCCTAGCACAACAAAATCTGGAAGCCTATAAAGCAAAGATGACGCGCTCATATGAAAGATTGAGCCGCCCGAGGACATTCCACCAAGGCGAACTCGTGCTAGTGGTCAAAAGGCCCATGATCCCCAATCGCGCCAAGCGGGGAAAGTTTGAGCCAAACTATGAGGGACCGTATATCATTGATAAGGTCTACCAAGGTGGGGCCTATCTACTTATGGACATGCACGGTGAAAGGCCTTTCAGGCCAATAAACGGACGCTTCCTAAAGAAATACTACGCTTAATGAGCCACAGCCTAGGTCAATGGTAGATGACGACGACTATGTCCGCTCGCTATCTTCCTAGGCTCAGGCTTTATAAGTAATAGCCAACCCTCTTAGTAATGGACCGAAATGTCCTTAAACTAATAGCAGACCGAAAACGTCTTTAAACTAATACCGCAGCATCCTTGGGCTGACGAGATGAATAAAAATAAAAAAAAATAATAAAAAAAAAAAATAAAGAAAAACGGTATGTCCATAAGCAAAAGGGGCGCGGACGAAAACCCGAAAGGGCTCCGTGAGTAAAAACAGCACGACTACCGGCGAGTGTTTGTGAAAACCTGAAAGGGCGCAACCTCGTTAAGAACACTTATAGGGTCTTCTCGACCCTGTAAGGAGAAACCACCCGCGTGAGATCCTTACGACTTACAAGGGAACAACACACTCAGGAATCCCCACGATTCCTAAGGAGAAAATACGCTTACGAGATCCTCACGACTCGTAAGGAGAACTCTCTTATGGGACCCTCACGGCTCATAGAATTTGAAAGTCTTAAGTCACAGAGACCTAAACCTGTGCTTAAGCAAACCCCCACAAACTTCCAATATTGCCCTACAAGTGGTTCAATACTGACCCTTGTATACAATCCACGGGCGCGAATAAACGTTTCCCTAACCAAGGTCCATCCATGACTGGGAATACGTTCGTATGGTAAACAACCCTTATAAATCCCCTCGATTTATGAGGAGAAAACCTTCCTGTAGGATCCTTACGACTTACAGAAGAACAAAACACTTAGGAACCCTCACGGTTCCTAAGGAGAAAATACACCTACAAGATCCCCACGACTTGTAGGGAGAAATACCTTCACGAGACCCTTACGGCTCATGAAGTCAAAAGCCTTAGCCGACGGAATCCTAACCCTGGTCGCTAAGCCTCCTTTGTTCAACAACGATAGAGGCAAATGATGATTCGCTCCTGGTAATATCCCAGTCGCAGCGGTGCTGATGCCGAAATCGGTGTCCAATTTCAGGTTGACGGCGAAAGCCGGTAGACCGCTCATGCATACGAAATAGCCGAAATGATAGGGCAACTTGCAATAACAAGCAGCAAGTAAAATGCATGCATGCAAAATAGCCGAAATGATCGGGCAACTCGTAATAAAGAGCAACGAGTAAAAAAAAAAAATAATGAAAAGCCGAAATGATTGGGCACCGCGAAAAATAGCCGAAATGTTTGGGCAATCGCAACCTTCGCGATATAAAAGCTGAAATGATAGAGCATCGCGGAAATAAAATAAAAAAAAAATAATAATAAGAAATGATAAAATTTCGGCCCTACAGTTAAGATCACATCGATCTCTGTATACAATCCAAGGGCGTAAACAAAGAGGAAACCATACCTCCCCGGTGGATTCCGTCAAATGACGAAACCAAGCCTCAACGGTTCATTTCAACCGAAGAAGCCAGTGACTTCAACAAAAATCCCTCGACTCACGGATACAAACACTCCTTGACGAGAGCCCCTTCTGATCCGCGTCGACCCGCAGAGCCACCAGTGCCTCCGTAGGAACCCTCGACTCGTTTCAAACCCCAAGGACACAAATAATCCTTGGCGCTCGGGAAACAAATAATCCCGGCAAATCCCTCGACTCACGGATACAAACACTCCTTGACGAGAGCCCCTTCTGATCCGCGTCGACCCGCAGAGCCACCAGTGCCTCCGTAGGAACCCTCGACTCATTTCAAACCCCAAGGACACAAATAATCCTTGGCGCTCGGGAAACAAATAATCCCGGCAAATCTCTCGACTCACGGATACAAACACTCCTTGACGAGAGCCTTCTGATCCGCGTCGACCCGCAGAGCCACCAGTGCCTCCGTAGGAACCCTCGACTCGTTTCAAACCCCAAGGACACAAATAATCCTTGGCGCTCGGGAAACAAATAATCCCGGCAAATTCCTCAACTCACGGATACAAACACTCCTTGACGAGAGCCTTCTGATCCGCGTCGACCCGCAGAGCCACCAGTGCCTCCGTAGGAACCCTCGACTCGTTTCAAACCCCAAGGACACAAATAATCCTTGGCGCTCGGGAAACAAATAATCCCGGCAAATTCCTCAACTCACGGATACAAACACTCCTTGACGAGAGCCTTCTGATCCGCGTCGACCCGCAGAGCCACCAGTGCCTCCGTAGGAACCCTCGACTCGTTTCAAACCCCAAGGACACAAATAATCCTTGGCGCTCGGGAAACAAATAATCCCGGCAAATTCCTCAACTCACGGATACAAACACTCCTTGACGAGAGCCTTCTGATTCGCGTCGACCCGCAGAGCCACCAGTGCCTCCGTAGGAACCCTCGACTCGTTTCAAACCCCAAGGACACAAATAATCCTTGGCGCTCGGGAAACAAATAATCCCGGCAAATTCCTCACCTCACGGATACAAACACTCCTTGACGAGAGCCTTCTGATCCGCGTCGACCCGTAGAGCCACCAGTGCCTCCGTAGGAACCCTCGACTCGTTTCAAACCCCAAGGACACAAATAATCCTTGGCGCTCGGGAAACAAATAATCCCGGCAAACTTCTCAACTCACGGATACAAACACTCCATGACGAGAGCTTCTTTGACTCACATCTTGGGCAGTAAGGATTCAAAACTTACTTCCTGAACAATGGGACCCTGCAAGTCAATCCTGAATGGTCTCTTGCATACTATCCACGGGCCTCACTCTCTGAAGTCGATTCTCGACAAAGAGGGAAACAACCGCTTACGAGCCTTTTAGACTCATAAGAGGGGCAATGGGATCCTGCAAGTCAATCCTAAATGGTCTCTTGCATACTATCCACGGGTCTCACTCTCTGAAGTCGATTCTCGACAAAGAGGGAAACAACCGCTTACGAGCCCTCTCGACTCGTAAGAGGGAGAAATTCTCTTATAGGATCCTTCCGACTTATGAGAGGAAACCACACTTGGGAATCCTCACGATTCCTAAGGAGAAAATTCACCTGCGAGATCCTCTCGATCCGTAGGGAGAAGAGTCTCTATGAGACCCTCACGGCTTATAGAGTTGGAAAGCCTTAGGCAGCAGATCTGAACCTGCGGCCTAAGCCGTCGTTATTTCTTAATAAGGTCGGGATACTCGTCCCAATCGTTCGTCAATTGTGGTTGTTAAGGTGGCGTACTGATTATAAAAGAAAAGAAAGACAGAGAAATGACACAAGACATTACAAAATGTGTATCTTTTATTCATAAAAAATTGGCTGAGTACAGGATACATTGTGCTAAAGGATAAAAAATATATACATATAATTTACAAAGACAAATGATACAAGGGGGATTATGGGGAAGGAAGCGTCTTGCACAGATGTAGCAATTGGTCGCATACGTCCTTCCATGCTTTCTCCTGATCAACTGCCACTGCCAGCTCCGCCTCTACTTGAGCCCGCTGTTGCGTGAAGGATGCGAGCTCTTCCCCAACAACCTGATGAGCTGCTTCTTGGCCTTGGGCATCGCGCTCAGCAGCATCAAGTTTCTGCTTCAACGCTAGCCCATTAGATATACGCTTAAGAAGACCTTCAAAGACAGCTTTCACCTCAGCAGCATTCGTCCTAACTTCGGCACGAAGGCAAGCGGTCGCGTTTGAAGATTTCTGATGCGCCTTTAGCCGTAAAGCTGCCTTCTGCTCCAAATGGCGGAGATAAGAGGTGCTTTGCTCAAGCCAAGCTATCCGTTCGGCGCTCGCGGCCAAAGCCTCGGGAGAAGGGCGTGTCGACTCCAACCGATGCAGGCGAGCTTCGATCTCTCTGCAGTGGTTAACCCACGATTCGACGACGCCTTCGTTATGGAAAGTTACGAGCGCCGCCAACATTGGGTTAACGTCCACAGCGAAATCTACGGCCGAAGGAAGGGCATCCATGTTGAGCTCTTCGATGTACCCGCTCAACATACCCAGGCTCATTACAGCACCCTTTGAAGACGGGCGTCGCGAGAAAGGACCCGCCGGTGAGAGGACCTGAGATTCAAAAGGAATTGGAGCTGGGACAATAGCTGCAAAAAACGAAACATGGTCAAACAATGATTCGAAAAGTCGATGAAAGATCATATAAAAAGAGGGAAGGAATATCTGTACCAGTCGCAACGGACGTCAAAGCCGGAAGCGCCGGTGGCAGCACAAGCCCGGCGTCCCCTCCTTCGATCTGAGGCACTGCAGTCAGGAAGAAGAAAAGTCAGATACGATCCTATATTCCCTCGAAAAAGACCAAGACGGCACTCACCGGTACCCTTAGAGGGAGAAGCGAGCTCGGATGGGAAGGAGAAGTGTGGGAGCAACACCTGATATAGATGATCAAAGAGCCCTCCTGAAAAGGCACAATGGCGTAGCATTAGTACAAAAGCCACATTTTTGAAAGATTAATGCATGAGTCGTGAATCCGTACCTTCCAACATTCGTGACGGCACGAGGGAAAACGGGGAAGTGACCACCGCCAAAGCAGTAGTTGACGGTGCTCCCTTAAGCAATGGAGCGTCGGCACTGACCGCACCTGCAAAGACAAGCTTGTCAGAAGAGATCACGAGATATATACAAAAAAATGGAAACGCTGGTGACTCGAAAATTCACCTGACGAGCTGCCAGCAGAAACTGAGGTAGTCCCTTCCTCCACTGACGGAAGACCACCGCCTGTAGCTTCGTCACCCGACTCAAGGGGAACCGTTGTTACGCTCTCAAGCTCTGCAGGCGACGGGGAACCATAGGCAGGAAGGGCCAAGATAGGAACATTGCCCGATTCCTGAGAAGGAGCGCCTAGCTCGTCTTCAGGAATCATGGCCACCTCACCTGCTGTTCCCTCAGGATCAGCGATTACAGTTGTCCCGTCCACCGGCACCACGAGGTCCCCAGCCTCAAGTACCTCGCCCTCTACCGTCTTCGGCTCGGCTGAGACAATCATCTCATCTGCCGCCACTTCGGGTACGGCATCAACGACTTGCTCCGCGGTAGGTTCTTCAATCCCGGCTCCAGGCCCCATGACCTCGACAAAGTTGTCCACTGTCGGTTCGGGTTCGGCGAGTACCGCGTCCTCCGCTCCCTTGGGCTCGACGGTCGTTTCCCCCTCCCCTTCAGTAGGACTCGACCCTACAAAATGGAATAAGTATAAGCCAACAACTCTACAATTCGTATAACGAGATTCTGAAAGAAGTGCTACCTGAAGTGGATTTGTCATTGGCGTTCCGAACCGCGCGCGCCACTTGCCGACGAGCAGTAGACAGGGCCACAGGGGGCTCTTCGGAAGGAGTACTAGCGTGAGGAACAGTGCTAGGGCCCGCTCCTGCGGCCAGAGTAGCTTTGCGCGCCTTCGCTTCGCGTCTAGACCGCTTCCGCTCCTCTTGAGCCGATGAGGCAGATGCCATCAGAGCTTCCTTGAGTGAAGCCTCCTCATCCGTGTAGAGGGATGCCTCCAGATTTTTCAGAGCATCCCTCGTCGTTGCATCGAGCCGAGGCTCTTGCGCCAGCTTTGACGGAGCTGGGACTTCGATGACAGGCTTGGGAAGGGTCCTTGCACCGATTAATACAACCCCTGTAAAGAAACAAGAGAAGGTCAGGTCGACTATCATAAAAAGACAACAAACTTTCCTTATAAAAAAAAAAGAACGGGGTAAAACATACCGACGCTTGCTAAGGCGCGCTTCTTCTCCTCCGCCTGGAAGGTCTTCAGAGAGGCAGCAACGGCCTCTTCAGTAGATCCACCTGCTGAAAACGAGGCAAATATTAGCTAAAGATAATAGTAAAAGTGGGATAAAATGACAAATAAGGAGGCTGAGGATTACCCGACTCAGCGAGTCTGCTTAACATTGCTTCGAGCCTCGCCGATCGCTCCGAAGCTGCAATCGCGGCGGCTAGGTTGGTGTCCTCAGGGTCCACCACGAAACCCTCGTTGCTGCCATACTCACATATAGTCTCGGCAGGATGAGCCGCGGGTTCTAAGTTAAGAATCGCGTCAAGGGATAGGATGGATTTCTTCTTCTTCTGTCCACCAGCCTTGGATCCACCCGGAGCATCTTTGCGCTTGCCAGTTTTGGCAGTCACTTTCGGGCGGCGAGTCCCGATGTCCGCTCCTACACCCGACTCCGGTGAGGCCGCTTTAGCCGTCTTCGTCGGAGCACGGGGTACCGTTGGAACATCCACCGCAGTGGGCAGTGGCAGTCCACGCGGAGGGGCCAATACGCGTGGTCGATCGGCTCCAGCCTCTTTCGTCGGAGGGATAACCTGAACCCTGGGCTGCAATGGAGCCTTGCGATTGCCACCGGGAGGCGCAGCCCTACGATCGACCAATAGGCGTTTCTCCATCAAGATGATTGGGCCCATCGCGTGCGCGTACCAGGCCACATACGAATTGAGTATCTTAGGGGTACAGCTGGGCTCACTGATAAAAAAGTAGGAGCCTGTATTGAGCCGGATGAAGTGATGCATTGCATTCCGTACCCCCTCTGGACCGACTGCAGGTGTTCCCAAGAAGGCTTCCAATGGGACCCCTTGGTTATAACTCGATTGCCGGGCAAATCGATGCGGGTTATACCTCATGAAGAGGGCCGTGTCATTCTGCCTAAATACCAAGTAGCCCGGCCGAATGGAATAAAGGTGAAGAATTTCCCGAGCCTTCAACACGGAAACACCGCCTTTAAAGTCATCTCGCAGCGACACCACTGACTTAGTGGTCTCGGAACCCATGGTGATGACCTTATCCACAAAAGAGGTCTTCGCCCCGACTAAATGAGAACGCAGAAGCAGTCCTCTGGACTCCCGTGGAGATGCAAAAACGATGGAAGCCCCGACCAATCGCATGATTCTTGGAAGTTTGAATCTCTCAAAGAACTGAGGAGTTTTATGGGCACCAAACACTCCCCGAACATGCAGCTCCATCCAAGAAGTGAAGTAGTGCATCGGGAAGTTAGCAGGCTGTACCCCAGGTTCATTAGCGTCCGCCGCTATGCTAAGTCCGTTGTAAAGGTAAGCCAACAAAGCGATCCCCACTGATAACTGCAGGCCGGCCACCATCCGATGCGCCGGGTAAAATACAGAAGACCGCATGAGGCGTGGGTGCATAGGAAGCGCGAAGCTGCACAGCCACAGACCTAAGAACCCTATGAAGAAGGTCTCCTCATCCATGCCAGGGACGGCGATCTCTGAGAAAGGGACGATAGCAGTCCCGGGAAGGTAGAAACTCCGCTGATCAATTTCTGATGAAGGCCGACGATCCAAGCCGAAACCAAAAGGGTCAGCAAGTTGGGCGAACTTATCACCTCGCTCTGATAAAAATTCCGGGCGAATAAAGCGAGCAATGAAGTCCGCGAAACTAACGCCTCGGTCGCCCAATTCCAAATGAAGCTCCTCGTAAATCTCCAAAACCCTCACCAGGCCCGGATGCTGATGCTGGATGGCATTTTCCGGAGTTAAGTCGAGCACCACCTGCTTGGTGGCAAAGACGTACTCATCAGGAGGAAGCAGCTCCTCATAATGCTCCCCCCTCGCCGGTAAACCCGAAAGCTCAACGAACTCCTCTAGAGAAATAGAAACTTCCCTATCCGCCGTCAGGAAAGTATGCGTGGGGATATTCCATTGTTCAATGAAAGCCCTTGTCCACCACGTTGGAGGAGTAGGATATTCGAAAAGCGAGACATAGACGGCGGAGTATAAACCGATCTTCGTCAGATGAGCTCTTTTCGCCGCTAAGATGTACCGGGCCCATGGCAGGTATCCAGCAAGCGGTCGCGGATTCAATCCAATATTATAGGCCTGTCCCCAAGGGCGTGCTTCACCCTGACAGATTCGCCTTCCTAGGATATCTATGGCCGGCGGCGGCTGTACCGGAATAGCGCCGATTGCGGGCTGGAGAAGATCGTCCGAATTCCAATTTTTAACCTCCACGGCATACTCCACCGGGGGTTTATCTGCGTAGGGGATCGTGACTATGGGTTCAGAAGGCGAAGCGGAACTAAAACTACGGCGGCCTTGGATAATCTGACTGTACCACCTTCCCCATAGGTGGAGATGTTTGCACTCAGGATCACGATCTTTAATCAAGGCAAACACTACCCGGTCCACTGGTGCGTGTGGGAACCCTCCTTCTGAGCGAACGAAGGGAAAAGACAAGTCGTCAGACATTCTTCCTGCATAAAATATATATATATCATTAGTGGCCTGACACTTAACATTTAATAAAAATAATATATATAAAAAAATATATATATATAATAATAATAATAATAATAATAATAAATAAAAAGCTGGCTCCACACTGTGAGGCAGTGGGTAGGGGACAAAAGGGGGACCCACAAAATCAAGATGACGGCGCATCATTTGATAAGACAATCCCACCATTGGATGAGACTGTCAGTCAATTAAAAGACCCCCAAGAGAATATCCCCATTAGGGGGACCCCTAGAGACAAGGAGAAGATCTCCTCTTTTCAGAGCAAAGCTCTGCCACAGAGTGACATTTGTCAAACTCCTGTTTCAAAGGAATAAAACTTCTTAAAAAGAGCCTAGCTCTGCAGTAGTGATAAAAATTTATAACTCCTGAGAATTAAAATTTTGGGATCTTAAAGATCCATGGAAACTTTTAAAAAGTTTTCTAGTTGATCTATGAAGCAGGGCTCTGTTCATGGGTTAAAACCTAAGAACAGAGTCTCTGTAAATTTGGAGAGCAAGGCTCTGTGAATAAAAAAGAAACCCCAAAGGGGTTTCCTTTAGATCAAAGATCTATAAGAGCAAGGCTCTGTTGAAGAAACCCCAAAGGGGTTTCCTTTAGATCAAAGATCTATAAGAGCAAGGCTCTGATTAGTTAAATTTAATTTAAATTAAATTAATTTAATTTTACCTATAATGGTTCTGAAGTTAGAACTTGGAAGTTCTTAAGGAAATCACAAGAGCAAGGCTCTGGAAGTTCTCAAGTAAGAGCAAGGCTCTGAAATTCAATTTCTTGAGAATGGTAAAAAAATTACCAAGGACCAAAGGTCCTATTTATAGGCGCCTGCGCCTGTTCACCTGACTCGTCGATCCGACGGTCAGGATCTTGCCACCGTTGCACCCACGCGCGCGCCACGTGAGCGCAACGGTGGGGGGGCATCTGTTTCCCCCAATCAGAGCAAGGCTCTGTTGAATTTTGAAAATTCAAAAATTCGAAGCAACGCTTCGGTTTCCGTGCGCAGCGCGCAATTTGCCACGTGGCAGAAGCTGAATGGGCAGCGTAACGCCCGAAACAGTGCGTCCCATCAGAGCAAGGCTCTTCAGAAAACCTAATTAAAGACTTAACTGCGCAAACGCACGGATGCGCAACACGTGTCTGCGCAAGCGCTTGGATGCACGACACGTGTCTGCGCAGTTGCGCAGTCGCAACTGCGCAAACGCACGGATGTGCGACACGTGTCTGCGCAAGCGCATGGATGCCCGACACGTGTCTGCGCAGTTGCGCAGTCACAGCTGCGCAAACGCACCGATGCGCGACAAGTGTCTGCGCAAACGCACAGATGCGTGACATGTGTCTGCGCAAGTTGCGCAGCCGCAGCTGCGCAAACGCACAGATGCGTGACACGTGTCTGCGCAGTTGCGCAGTCGCAGCTGTGCAAACGCATGGATGCGCGACACGTGTCTGCGCAGTTGCGCAATCGCAGCTGCGCAAACGCATGGATGCGCGACACGTGTCTGCGCAGTTGCGCAATCGCAACTGCGCAAGCGCTCGGATGCGCGACACGTGTCATTTGCTGGTGAGTTGCGCAGCAACTGAATGAAGATTTAGATAAATCTTTTCTGTTCTCCTGTAAAACAGGAACCCTTGGATCAAAGATCCAATGGTGGGAAAATTCCCAAAATTATTCAGGAAAGATTTTCTTAACAAATCCAACAAATTTATGGGCACTATAAATAAGACCCCAAGTCTCATTCAAAAGGCATGAATCAGATAATCAGAGAGAGAATCAGAGAGAGAGTCAATCATCAAAAGAAAGCTCTTGAAAATTAATCAAGAACACAGAAGACAAAAAAAAAAGAAGGTAAAATTTCTGAAGAACAGAAAATAGTGCCTTGCACTTGATATGAACCCCTGGTTCTAAAAAAAAATATATATATAAATAAAAGAAATAAATAGTGCCTTGCACTTGATATGAACCCTTGGTTCTAAAAAAAATAATAAATAGTGCCTTGCACTTAATATGAACCCTCGGTTCTGTATGATCAGGAGAAAACAAGAACTTTTTTTTTTCTTTGATCCAAATCCAAATCAAAAGTGCCATGCACTTGAATTCTTCAATCTGAAGATTTCTAGGATTTCTGCAACCCCTTGTTTTGGGCCAGGCCCAAATTAAATTGAAACAATAAAAGGGCAAGGCCCTGTTTGGAAAAATTCCTGAGTTTCTGGAAACTCATTATTTAAAAGGGCCTGGCCCAAATTAAATTGCAGAACAATAAAAGGGCAAAGCCCTGTTTGTAAAAATTTCTTGAGTGCCTGCAACTCATCATTTAAAAGGGCCTGGCCCAACCAAGAAAATTATTGAGTTTCTGAAACTCATTATTTAAAAGGGCAAGGTCCTGTTTAGAGAATTCCAGAGTTCTTGTAACTCATTAAAAGGGCCTGGCCCAAATCAGACTTGCAAAATAATGAAAGGGGGCAGAGCCCTGTTTAGATCGATTCTTCTAATCGGGCAGAGCCTAAAAATAAAAAATTGGACTTAACCCAATCCTGGCTGTAAGTCCTTAAATTAAATGCTCTCCTAAATCAATCTACATCCGGTTCGAGGGTACATCTCCGAACTCCTTTGACATCCGTCGTTGTAATTCCTCAACGACGTCAAAGAGGCGACGGGTCCCAACGACCACTCATCTAATATTGGACCGAAACGTCCTTAAACTAATATTTGCCCCAAAATGAGAATATTGGACCGAAACGTCCCTAAACTAATGTTGGACCGAAATGTCCATAAACTAACATTGGACCGAAACGTCCCTAAACTAATGTTGGACCGAAATGTCCATAAACTAACATCGGACCGAAACGTCCCTAAACTAATATCGGACCGAAACGTCCTTAAACTAATAATGGACCACCACGTCTTTAAACTGGAACATAGACCACCACGTCCCTAAACTGGAATTGATACGGACCACCACGTCCCTAAACTGGAACATAGACCACCACGTCCCTAAACTGGCGATGGACCACTACGTCCTTAAACTGGCGATGGATCACCACGTCCCTAAACTGGCATAATAGGGCCTAAACGCTCTTTTGTCGGATCTAAACGGTCCCGTCTAAGTTGATCTTAACACCAAATACGGTTAACGTGTCCCTAGATATTCAAATAAACGATAAAACTCCAAATCAACTTTGGTTCAAGGGTACATCTCTGAACTCCTCTGACGCCTGTCGTTGTAATCCCTCAACGACGTCAGAGAGGCGACGAGTCCCGACGGCCAGATAATTAAATCAGTCGCTACGTTAAGTTGATCTTAGTCTAAAATAGGACTAATGTATCCTTAACGAATGTTTAAGTTGATCTTAGCCGCAACGCGACTAATGCATCCTTAAACTAAAAACACCAAACCCAAATCTCAGTAAATATGGATTTGGACTAAAATACGTCCTACGGGTGACGACATCACTCAGTCTCCGTATACAATCCACGGGCAATCACAAACAAAACAAACACACACGACACGAAGTGAAATTCTGGAGTAGGAGAAAGTTGTTACCGCTATGCGGTAGCGTAATTAACTGCAGGGGCTTGCGCCTGCAGGGAAGAGCGTCCCCACAATCAAAAACCCCTCACCCTGAGGGGGAATCTGACGAAGTCTGCTACATCGGCCGCATCCGTCTAAACCTCCGATATACGGTGCCATAAATCAACTTGGCATATTCGGAGAGATAGACGGATACAACCAAATAGCATCTGCCCCGAACCTCAGGCACAGGACGTCCTAACGTCTCGGCCGCCGTTCGGAGGGGAACACTCCTTAATATGTTAAGGAGTGCAGAGAGCACTATGAAATCAGTGAAAACTCCCGTTATGACTATTGGACAATCTTCCTCTTCTCGCCCAAAGGCTAAGGCCAAGGGAAAGAAAAAGAAGAAGCCCACCAATCCTAAGTGTGGAGTTAAAAAGGTGAAGGGAAAGGAAAAGTCCAAAGCTGGAGACTCGGGGAAAGGTGAATGTTTTCATTGCCATAAGACAGGACATTAGAAGCGCAACTGTACGGAGTACTTGAACCTCAAGAAGAAGCATGGGGATACTTCCGCTTCAGGTGTGTTTGTGACAGAAAACAATTTTTCAATAAACTCTGCTTCCTGGGTATTAGATACCGGTTCAGGTTCTCACATTTATAATTCTATGCAGGGGCTGAGAAATAGCAAAGTTTTGAAGACAGGTGACCATACTCTCCGCGTTGGAAATGGTTCCAATGTACATACAATCGCAGTGGGAGAGTATCACTTGGGGTTGCCATCTGGGTGTATATTGGTTTTGAACCCATGTTATTTTGTACCAAGTATGCTATGTAATATAATATCTATTTCTTTGTTAGACAATGAAGGATATAATTTTGTATTGCAGAACAATGTTATGAACATTCACCTGAATCAAATGTTGGTTGGGTATGGTACACTTAATAACGGGATATACGTCCTAAATCAACACACAGTTTTCAGTATACAACACACTAATAAAAGAAAACTTTCAGAATTAAATGAAGCTTTTCTTTGGCACTGTAGACTTGGTCAAATTAACGAAACAAGACTAAACAAGTTACACAAAGATGGATATTTAAACTCTTTTGAATATAAATCTTATGCGATTTGCCAGTCTTGTATCAAGGGTAAAATGACCAAAACTCCGTTTACCGGACACGGAGAAAGAGCTACCGAGCTCCTAGGACTCATACATAGTGATGTATGTGGGCCAATGTCTACACAGGCTAGAGGCGGTTTTTCATACTTCATTACGTTCACTGACGATTTCTCAAGATTCGGTTATGTATTTTTATTAAAGCACAAGTCCGAAGCTTTCGAGAAATTCATTGAATATAAACAAGAAGTAGAAAAACAAACCGGCTTGAGTATCAAGATGCTTCGATCAGATCGAGGTGGGGAGTACCTCAGTACAGAATTTGCAAACTTCCTAAAAGAGAATGAGATTCTCTCTCAGCTCACTCCTTCTTACACACCACAGCACAACGGTGTGTCAGAACGACGGAATCGGACCCTATTAGATATGGTCCGTTCCATGATGAGTGATGCTAAGTTACCCGTCTCATTTTGGGGGCATGCATTGGAAACTGCAGCGTTTCTTTTGAACAGGGTTCCAACCAAAACCGTGTCTACCACACCATATGAGATATGGCATGGGAAGAGACCATCTCTTAAGAGAATTAAGATTTGGGGTTGCCCGGCCTATGTTAAAAAGCAGAATCCGGACAAACTCGAGACACGGTCAGTCATGTGTAATTTTGTGGGGTATCCAAAGAATTCTTATGGATATCTATTCTACCACAAAGAGGAACAAAAGGTATTTGTTTCTCAGTATGCCACATTCTTGGAAAAAGAGTTTTTCACAGATAAAGATGATGGCAAGGTGGTGGATCTAGAAGTGGTTCTAGAGACACAAACTACAAATGACGATTTGGTTGAACCGGCTGTTGCAATAGAAACTGAGGAACCTCGGCTACTCCGAAGGTCTGGTAGGACTTCTCGCCCACCGGAGAGGTACTATGGATTCCTCATTGATGGTGACGGAGAAGACTGCATCATGGATGATGATGATCCTACCAGTTTTCAGCAAGCTATCACGAGTGGAGACTCTGTGAAGTGGCTAGATGCCATGAGATCTGAAATGGAGTCTATGTACACCAACAAAGTATGGACTTTGGACGTTGTACCCCCCGGGGTAAAACCTGTGGGATGCAAATGGATCTTTAAAAGAAAGATTGGTGTAGATGGGCAGGTAGAGACCTATAAGGCAAGACTTGTGGCGAAGGGTTTTCGTTAAAGACCAGGTTTGGACTATGACGAAACTTTTTCGCCCGTAGCCATGCTTAAATCCATTCGGATACTACTTGCTATTGTTGCTCACTACGACTATGAAATCTGGCAGATGGACGTTAAAACAACATTTCTAAATGGAGATTTAGAAGAATGCGTTTATATGGATCAGCCAGAGAGCTTCATTGACAGTGGGAGCAGCGGGAAAGCATGTAGATTGCTTAAATCCATATATGGGTTAAAGCAGGCATCACAGAGTTAGAACATCTGTTTCGATGATGTCATCAAAAAGTTTGATTTCATCCAAAATCCAGATGAACCTTGTGTTTATAAGAAGGCTGTAGGGAGAGCTGTCACATTCCTCGTATTGTACGTGGATGACATTCTTCTGATAGGAAATGATATTCCTATGCTACAGTCGGTCAAATCTTTCTTATCACTAAGGTTCTCCATGAAGGACCTGGGTGATGCCACATACATCCTGGGCATTAGGATCTATAGGGATAGATCCAAAAAGTTATTGGGATTGTCCCAAACCAGGTACATCAACACCATCCTAAAAAGGTTTAGTATGGAAGACTCCAAGCGGGGTGCCTTACCCGCTTGCCATGGGGTCACTCTCTCCAAGGATTCTTTTCCAAAGACCGATGAAGAGAGAGCTCGCATGAGCATTATACCCTATGCTTCGGCAGTAGGATCTATAATGTATGCGATGTTATGTACACGCCCAGATGTAGCTTATGCACTTAGTGTTGTGAGCAGGTATCAATCCAACCCAGGGGATAATCACTGGACAGCTGTGAAGAACATTCTTAAGTACTTACGAAGGACTAAAGAATTGTTCTTGGTGTATGGTAATGGAGATCTCCAAATGGAGGCCTTTACCGATTCGAGCTTCCAGAGCGATAAGGACAACAACAAATCTATCTCAGGGTTTGTATTTACCCTCAATGGAGGAGCGGTAAGTTGGAAGAGTTCCAAACAGGATACCATTGCAGACTCTACGATGGAGGCTGAGTACATTGCTGCAAATGATGCCGCCAAGGAAGCCGTCTGGATGAAGAAGTTCGTCTCGGAGCTAGGAGTAGTTCCAACCATTATTGATCCAATACCATTGTATTGTGATAATAATGGGGCTATGGCGTTGGCCAAGGAGCCCAGGTCCCATCAGCGGTCCAGACACATCCTGAGGCGCTTTCATTTGATCTGGGAGATTGTAGATCGCCGTGAGATCGAGATTAAGAGAGTAGACACAAAGAATAACGCCGCGGATTCTCTTGTTAGTGTATATGCCCTAGAGGCCATTACTGTATCATACTAGTTTGTATATTACTTAATGGAAGCTTGGGATATTCACCTTGTATAAACAATCTTGCTCAATATAGTAGTATGCTACTTGGTTTGTTTCTACTTCAATGTGTACTTGTGTTTATTTCAGTATATCACTTATACGCATTAGTGGAGCCCTTAGGATCTTTGCTTGATTACCAGCGTTGTGATGGCAGTCACACTAGTGGGGGCTGGGTAATCTATAAGCACATCCTTATACAGGTCCCTAGTCGCAGGACTATCGAGACAGGGCATCGATACTCCGGAGTAGACTAGCGTATGCGCTTCTCATCCCAGTGTGGGAGATGGTCTGTCCCACAGCCATCAGTACGTCGTACTGGAGATAGTATACGGGTGCTCGTGAGGTTACGAGTACACTGGACAGGACTCGTCGGGAACTGAAAGGATGGTATTATACCTATCGTCAGTCATCAGTTCCCAGGTGACATGAGTACAGCTTAGTCCGCTGACTTGACACTGGCACTTCGCCTCGAGTGTGTTCCCACTGCACTTTGATCACTACCCTACCACGGCTCAAAGGAGTCGTGCAAACAGGTGGTGGTTGGGTGCAGTCCCGAAGCACTTGGAGGCAGTGCCGGTTAGACAGGATTCGTCTCTCCCGGTATTGGGGGTTGACATCGCGCTGTGTCTAGGAGAGCCATTACACGAGTAGTCCCTGGCCAGGGCAAGCGAGATATACTGGTAGGTTCCAGTGTTATCTCAGGGTGTTTTGGGCTTCACTCCGACACGACTTGTACCGCTATTGGGGGACTGACGTTTTACCGCCCCCTAGGCCCGACATGCGATGTATCAGACGAACAGACCGGACTGTACGGAGACTGTCACATTCAGACTCAGTAGGAGTACAGATGGGGTTTCACCTCGTCAGCCTTCTTGTCGGCATATACCTGGGGACCGTTACGCACAGCTAGTGCCGCTTGCGGTCTGTGGTTAAACCCACTGCCAGCGTAGTGTCGAGTCTTTAGAGTCCCACATAGAGGGTATTCGCCTCTGGGCAAAACAGAGTAGAGGTCGCATGGTTTTGCGACAGGGTTCGTTCTCCTCCGCGCACTTGTGCACGTTTAGAGTCCAGACGGATATTGCCAGCAGGCTCTGGTTTGAGCCGGATACTGGTATATGTTTTGGGGTTGCTTTTATCTCTCAGTATTCATGTTCCTCGGAACAAGAATGCAGGTGTGTATGCACAGTTATTTTGAGGAGGAGGAAGATGATTTTCATTAGGGTTTCGGAACGGGTGCGCATGCACAGTTGACAGTCGTCTTTTTTCCAAACCCTAATGAATTAGTGAGATATCTATTAATAATAGTAATTAAATGAAAATATGTTATGGTTGGTTTTGTGGACTTGTTGACCATGGTTGACTTGTTGACTATGGTTGAATTTTTGACCATTATCATAATTGAGCAAGGATGCTCCTTGATTCTTGCCAACATTTATTTAATGAAGTATGATAGTGGTCATTCCAAAACAACCATCAACTATTCTCATTTCAATTATTATTGTTATTTAGATAATTCTTTTTCTTTTGTTATGGTTGCAAGAAAGAAAAAGAGGTCTCATTATCCCATTTAGCTTCTCTCTCCTCTCTTCATCTTCTTCCTCCTCTAGCAAAAGAGAACCCTTCTCATGTGTTGAGAATCCTTCTCTTTTAAAAGAAAAGCAACTCTTAAACTCTCTCTACTCATTCTAGGTTCAAGGTTTAGCAAGCCGGAAACCCTAGTTCACTCAAAGATCGAGGAAGAGCCCAAAGGTTGAACCTTCGAGGTGGATCCATCTTCGACGGAAGAAGGCTACAAGGCAAGAACCATCAACCTCTACAAGGTTTGAAGAAGAAGGAGTTCAAGTTTAGGTATAACCTTCATCCGAGTAGCTAAGACTCTTTAGCTTGTATGCTAGTTTAGTTTAGACACGATCCCGACCTTGTTTAGTCCATGTTGCCTCTTGCGATAAAAATTTGTTTTTATACCGTTTCCGCCTCCCCGTAAGAACCGGGGGTCGCAATATGGACTTACAGTGGTATCAGAGCCTAACTAAACTTAAACTAGCTTGGTAGTGAAGTGTAACGAAGTTCGGAACCGAAAAAGTCACAAAACCGGAAAAACAAAACCCTAAGTTTCTGTTAAATTTTTTTCTGCTCTAAATGAAAAACTTTATACTTGTAAATTCGGCTCAGGGTTTTGTAAGAACACCCAAGAAAAACGACACAGTGATTCGTTCAAACCGCCGCGCTTCCGCCGCACGAGCTAGGCATCTGCCGCGGAAGCGCCGCGGTTTGTCGTCTTCTGTGCATCGTTTTTCGTGCAGTGTGTTTGTGTGTTGGTTTTGGGATTTTTAAAATATATTATATGTGCCCAGATTTTCCAGAACAGAATTTTGCTTTTGGGGTCCTATAATTCCGTATTTTTTCCGAACTTCACTGCACTTTGACTATGATGGTTATATCTGTGATGCTTGCATGTATTGAACGTCGGCTAATCGCTATAAGACGATTAGTCGGGGTTATACATGATCTGTGTTTGATATTGGAATGTGTATATGAATGTGTTGGACTGTCGCGGGTGAATAGCCGGGGTGGATGTGAGATGAGCTTTTGTTTTTCTTTCATTCATTGTAAATGTAAATTGATGTAATAATTATTATTTGTTTGGCCGCACAACCGGGTCGGGGTTGTAGCCATCATTGTATAATTCTTTTTACTGTTTTTGCTCCTAGGATAGACCCATGGAGGGGTGCACAAACTGCCGGGTACTTGGCGGGTAGTTTGCCGCACCCGTAGGGGTCTTGGGTGGGGTATTGGCTATTCACCGCGACCGTGTTATCCGCTTTTCGTTTCAGGCTCGAAAGGATTGCGGATTGCTAGTATATCCAATGTATTCATCTGTGATCTGTAATGTCTATCATTGCTTTCTATTTAGGCGTTGCTTATGTTTTACAGCCGCGCTAGCCCAGCCCCCGCTCTGTCGTTAGTTAAGTAACCTAACGAGTGATGACGGGACCCCGTGGCGAATGCGAATGGCATAAGCGTACGTCATATTTTGGTTGTTTTCTACAATGGTAGGATTAAATGATGGGACGCATTAAAAGTACTAATGCAAGAATATCACGCATTAAAAGAACTAATGCAAGATAATAAACCAAGTTAAAATCGTTGGAACACTTTCGAAAAACCACTCGGTTCTTTTCAAAACTAACTTTTAAATGCGGAGCTTGAGCCACTCCTTCTAAAAGCTATCTCGTTCCATCGATTATATCAAGTTCACTACGTTCACGGTTTTACCAAAACCATTCGTAGCCCTCCGTCGCTTCGCATGAATAGGCAGTAGTATTCAAGCTACGTATTTTGACCAAAGTCAAGGCATAGTGATTGGTAGCTATTGAGTGTTCATGTGTAGCATAGATAGATGCGTTGGTTTGGGACAGTCGTGCTGCCATTTTGGCCAAAGTCAAGGGTAGGTACGGATGGATCCAAATTAACCTGGATAGTGACGGGCAGAACTTGACATGTGACTTATGATATTTTGGCCAAAGTCAAGCTCATAAGAGCATGGGGCAAAAATCCACATCGGGAGTTTCATAAGTACTGAAACTTGCTAGATTTGCATACCATTTGGAGTGTGGTGATTCTGGTAGGATTCCTTCAGTTTCGTCACGCGATGATATTTGGATCCCGATCCTACTGTGAGTATATGCTACTCCTCGGGAAATTTCTCACTAGACGATCAATGCTATAAACCTAGTAGGTGCCTAGAAAGGTGTTAGGGGGGCTACGCCCCCAGGGAAAAGAGGTTACTTAATTAAGGAACTTCGCGAAAGCGTTGGAAAACCTCCCTCGAAGTACCGACACTGGCCTGGCTGAACGGTTAAGCAAGTATTGCACGGTGGGATTGATCCCGGCTAATTCTTCCTTTGTGGTTTGAGGAGGGATTCGAGAAACAGTGGGAGCCATCCTGTTTAGACAAATTAAAAACCATTCTAAACTTGCAAGAGCATCGTGCTAAAGTGTTTCTTCTCTCCCCCCTGCAGCGACCAAATCGAAATGACTGGACTTAAGTTGATTCTAGATAAAAACATATTGACAGGGCCAAACTACAAAGATTGGCTCAGGAATGTCAAGTTGGCAATCACTTACGACAAGCTGGGGTATCTTCTTACCACCAAAGCTCCCCCCGTCCCAGGTCCCACCTCCAGCGTCGCGGATAAGGAAATCCGTAAGACTTGGGAGATTGACAGCGCGAAGGCCAGGTGCCTCGTACTTGCCTCGATGGACAACGAACATCAGAGGAGGCACGAGAATATGGATTTGGAATCCATATTTCTTCATACAAAAGAACTGTATGGAGAGCAGTCTCGTATCGCAAGATACGAAGTGTCGAAGAAGTTGTTTTCGACAAAGTTGGCCGTCGGATCATCGGTAGCGGACCACGTGCTTAAGATGATTGGCTACACTGAGGAGCTCGCGGAACTTGGGACCACGTTGGACAGTGAACTCTACACGGATATAATTCTCCAGTCCCTTCCATCCACTTACGCCCAGTTCATACTGAATTTCAACTTGCAAGAAAAGGAAGTTGAACTTTCAGAACTCCTCAACATGCTGAGGAGCGCAGAGGGCACCCTACAGAAGGGTAGGGAAACACCCGCTTTGTTTGTAGGAGGATCTTCTTCCTCTAGGTCCAAGGCGAAAACCAAGGGAAAGAGGAAGAAAGCCCCCGCCAAACCAAGAGGCGGTGTTAGTAAAGTGGGTACGAAGGGAAAGGAAAAGGCAACAAAGATTGCGGGGAAGCTTGTTGGAAAGGAAGAATGCTTCTATTGTCATAAGAGTGGACACTGGAAGAAAGATTGCAGGGCTTGGAAGGCCAAGACACAGGAACTGAAGCAGGTTGCGGCTTCAGCTTCAGGTGTGTATGTTATTGAAAACTGTCTTTCTATAAACTCTACTTCCTGGGTATTGGATACCGGATCAGGATCTCATATCTGTAATTCTTTGCAGGCGTTGAGAAACCGTAGGTTTTTGAAGGCAGGTGACATGACCCTCAGAGTTGCGAACGGAGCTAGCATGGATGCTAAAGCCGTGGGGGACTATCACCTGGGAATGTCAGATGGGCATGTTTTGGTTTTGTGTAATTGCTTTTTTGTACCCAACGCAACTTGTAATATCATTTCTGTATCTTTGGTTTCTAAAGAAGGTTATGAATTTGCGTTTGTAAGTAATGTTGTAAACATTCACCTTAATCAAGTTCTGATTGGGTCAGGTACACTGAGCAATGGTATATACGTATTGAACCAACCACAGATTTTCAATGTCCAGAATACACACAAAAGAAAGTCTCCAGATATCAATCAGGCTTTCTTATGGTATTGTAGACTGGGTCACATCAATGAGACACGGTTGACTAAGTTACATAAAGAAGGATACTTGGATCCGTTCGAGTATCAGTCTTATGCCACTTGTGAATCTTGTCTCATGGGAAAGATGACAAAGACTCCGTTCACTGGACACGGAGAAAGAGCGAGCAAGCTCTTGGGACTCGTACACAGCGATGTGTGCGGTCCAATGTCTACACATGCGCGAAGCGGTTACTCTTACTTCATTACTTTTACGGATGATTTCTCAAGGTACGGTTATGTCTTCTTAATGAAACATAAGTCCGAGGCCTTTGAAAAATTCCAGGAATATAAGAATGAAGTGGAAAACCAAACCGGCAAAAGTATCAAGATTCTAAGATCGGATCGAGGTGGAGAATACTTAAGTGCCGAGTTCCTGAAATATTTAAAAGAGAACGGAATTCTCTCTCAGCTTACTCCTCCATACACTCCGCAACACAACGGTGTATCGGAGAGACGGAACCGAACCCTATTGGATATGGTACGGTCCATGATGAGTAGCACTGAGTTACCGCGATCATTCTGGGGGTATGCGCTAGAATCAGCTGCGTACCTTTTGAACCGAGTTCCTACTAAGACTGTGCCTACTACACCATATGAGATATGGTGTGGGAAGAGGCCCCATCTCAGTCACATTAAGACTTGGGGAAGTCCAGCTTTTGTTAAAAAGCAGCATGCGGACAAGCTCGAGGCACGCTCAGTACTGTGTAAGTTTGTGGGATATCCAAAGAATTCCAAGGGATATCTCTTCTACTACGAAGAGGAACAAAAAGTTCTTGTTTCTCGTCATGCCCACTTTCTAGAACACCAGTTCATAGAAAAGGAAACAAGTGGGAGCGCAGTAGAACTGGAAGAAATTCCAGAACCACAGACTATTACTGAAAGCTTAATGGAACCAGAGGGTTCAAATGATCAGGACATTCCTACGCCGCTCCGCAGGAGTAGTAGGCAGTCTCATCCGCCCGAGAGATACTACGGTTTTCTCATAGACGGGGATCGAGAGGATTGCATCATAGATTATGATGAGCCTACTAGCTTCCAGCAGGCCGTTCAGAGCGTTGACTCGGTAAAATGGCTGGATGCAATGCGGACCGAAATGGAGTCCATGTACACCAACAAAGTATGGACGTTGGACATTGCTCCAGACGGGGTAAAACCCGTAGGATGCAAGTGGATCTTCAAAAGGAAGATTGGTGTAGATGGACAGGTTGAGACCTATAAAGCTAGACTTGTAGCAAAGAGTTTCCGTCAAAGACCTGGCTTGGACTATGACGAAACCTTTTCTCCAGTGGCTATGCTGAAATCCATTCGGATCCTTCTTGCCATTGCTGCCTTCCACGATTATGAGATTTGGCAGATGGACGTAAAGACCGCTTTTCTAAATGGAAATTTAGAGGAGTGTGTCTATATGGATCAGCCAGAGGGTTTCATTCAGAGTGGGAGCAGCGGAAAGGTGTGCAAGTTGCTTAAGTTCATCTATGGACTAAAGCAGGCATCGCGGAGTTGGAACATCTGTTTTGATGAGACGGTCAAGGAATTTGACTTTATCAAAAATCCAGATGAACCATGCATCTATAGTAGATTTGTAGCGAGAACTGTAGTATTCCTCGTTTTATACGTGGATGACATTCTCTTAATAGGAAATGACATTCCTATGCTACAATCTGTCAAGGGGTTCTTGTCACACAGGTTCTCCATGAAAGACCTGGGTGATGCCTCATACATCCTGGGGATCCGGATCCATCGTGATAGATCCAAGAGGATATTAGGACTTTCTCAGTCCAGGTACATCGACACCATAGTGAAAAGATTCAGTATGGAAGATTCCAAGCGCGGTAACCTACCGGCTTGTCACGGGATCACCCTCTCTAAAGAGATGTCTCCCAAGACTGATTTGGAGAGGGATCGCATGTCTATTATACCCTACGCTTCTGCGGTAGGCTCTATAATGTATGCGATGTTGTGTACCAGACCGGATGTAGCTTATGCACTGAGTGTGGTAAGCCAGTATCAGTCAAACCCTGGGGAGAAACACTGGATAGCGGTAAAGAACATTCTCAAGTACCTGAGAAGGACTAAGGAAATGTTCTTGGTGTATGGCGGAAAAGACCTCCAGATCGAGGCCTTTGCTGACTCCAGCTTCCAGAGTGACAAGGATGATTCCAAGTCCATGTCGGGTTTTGTCTTTACCCTCAATGGAGGGGCGGTGTGTTGGAAGAGCTCCAAACAGGAAACCGTTGCAGACTCGACTATGGAAGCGGAATACATCGTTGCATCTGATGCCGCAAAAGAAGCTGTCTGGATGAGGAAGTTCTTAAAAGAACTTCAGGTGGTTCCGTCCATTGTTGACCCAATACCCCTGTATTGCGACAACAACGGGGCTATAGCTTTAGCAAAGGAACCCAGGTCCCATCAGAGATCCAGGCACATCTTGAGGCGGTATCACATGATCAGGGAAATCGTGGATCGCAAGGAGATCGAGGTTCGGAGGGTTGCTTCAGAAGAGAACACTGCAGATCCATTCACCAAGGCCCTACCCCAGACTCAGTTCGAGCGGCTGATCGAGATGATAGGTCTTCGATACGCCAGTACATGGCCTTAGTGCAAGTGGGAGATTGTTAGTGTATATGCCCTAGAGGCCATTACTGTATCATACTAGTTTGTATATTACTTAATAGAAGCTTGGGATATTCACCTTGTATAAACAATCTTGCTCAATATAGTAGTATGCTACTTGGTTTGTTTCTACTTCAATGTGTACTTGTGTTTATTTCAGTATATCACTTATACGCATTAGTGGAGCCCTTAGGATCTTTGCTTGATTACCAGCGTTGTGATGGCAGTCACACTAGTGGGGGCTGGGTAATCTATAAGCACATCCTTATACAGGTCCCTAGTCGCAGGACTATCGAGACAGGGCATCGATATTCCGGAGTAGACTAGCGTATGCGCTTCTCATCCCAGTGTGGGAGATGGTCTGTCCCACAGCCATCAGTACGTCGTACTGGAGATAGTATACGGGTGCTCGTGAGGTTACGAGTACACTGGACAGGACTCGTCGGGAACTGAAAGGATGGTATTATACCTATCGTCAGTCATCAGTTCCCAGGTGACATGAGTACAGCTTAGTCCGCTGACTTGACACTGGCACTTCGCCTCGAGTGTGTTCCCACTGCACTTTGATCACTACCCTACCACGGCTCAAAGGAGTCGTGCAAACAGGTGGTGGTTGGGTGCAGTCCCGAAGCACTTGGAGGCAGTGCCGGTTAGACAGGATTCGTCTCTCCCGGTATTGGGGGTTGACATCGCGCTGTGTCTAGGAGAGCCATTACACGAGTAGTCCCTGGCCAGGGCAAGCGAGATATACTGGTAGGTTCCAGTGTTATCTCAGGGTGTTTTGGGCTTCACTCCGACACGACTTGTACCGCTATTGGGGGACTGACGTTTTATCGCCCCCTAGGCCCGACATGCGATGTATCAGACGAACAGACCGGACTGTACGGAGACTGTCACATTCAGACTCAGTAGGAGTACAGATGGGGTTTCACCTCGTCAGCCTTCTTGTCGGCATCTACCTGGGGACCGTTACGCACAGCTAGTGCCGCTTGCGGTCTGTGGTTAAACCCACTGCCAGCGTAGTGTCGAGTCTTTAGAGTCCCACATAGAGGGTATTCGCCTCTGGGCAAAACAGAGTAGAGGTCGCATGGTTTTGCGACAGGGTTCGTTCTCCTCCGCGCACTTGTGCACGTTTAGAGTCCAGACGGATATTGCCAGCAGGCTCTGGTTTGAGCCGGATACTGGTATATGTTTTGGGGTTGCTTTTATCTCTCAGTATTCATGTTCCTCGGAACAAGAATGCAGGTGTGTATGCACAGTTATTTTGAGGAGGAGGAAGATGATTTTCATTAGGGTTTCGGAACGGGTGCGCATGCACAGTTGACAGTCGTCTTTTTTCCAAACCCTAATGAATTAGTGAGATATCTATTAATAATAGTAATTAAATGAAAATATGTTATGGTTGGTTTTGTGGACTTGTTGACCATGGTTGACTTGTTGACTATGGTTGAATTTTTGACCATTATCATAATTGAGCAAGGATGCTCCTTGATTCTTGCCAACATTCATTTAATGAAGTATGATAGTGGTCATTCCAAAACAACCATCAACTATTCTCATTTCAATTATTATTGTTATTTAGATAATTCTTTTTCTTTTGTTATGGTTGCAAGAAAGAAAAAGAGGTCTCATTATCCCATTTAGCTTCTCTCTCCTCTCTTCATCTTCTTCCTCCTCTAGCAAAAGAGAACCCTTCTCATGTGTTAAGAATCCTTCTCTTTTAAAAGAAAAGCAACTCTTAAACTCTCTCTACTCATTCTAGGTTCAAGGTTTAGCAAGCCGGAAACCCTAGTTCACTCAAAGATCGAGGAAGAGCCCAAAGGTTGAACCTTCGAGGTGGATCCATCTTCGACGGAAGAAGGCTACAAGGCAAGAACCATCAACCTCTACAAGGTTTGAAGAAGAAGGAGTTCAAGTTTAGGTATAACCTTCATCCGAGTAGCTAAGACTCTTTAGCTTGTATGCTAGTTTAGTTTAGACACGATCCCGACCTTGTTTAGTCCATGTTGCCTCTTGCGATAAAAATTTGTTTTTATACCGTTTCCGCCTCCCCGTAAGAACCGGGGGTCGCAATATGGACTTACACCTCTCACCAAGGCCCTCCCTCAGCCGCAGCATGAGCGACTTTTTGAGATGTTGGGTATGAGATACGCCAATAACTGGCCTTAGTGCAAGTGGGAGATTGTTGGATATATGTATGCCCTTGAGGCCATTATATGATAGTGGATGTATTTATACATGTGTGTGTGTATATATATATATATATTCAGTGTACATTCTTGCTCGACATGATAGTATGCTATCTGGTTCTTCTTTATTTGACATGTTGATTTGATCATGCTTTTACTCATTCATACATTTTGATAAAGCCCTGAGGATATTGGCTTGAATACAGTGATTATGATAGAGATCATACTAGTGGGACATCTGTAGTTTATAAGCATATCCTGAAATGTCCCTAGTCGTAGGTGTATCGAGACGGGGCATCGATATACCAGAGTAGACTAGCGTATATGATACTAGACCCATATGATGGGCGATAGATGTTCCCACATTCATCGATGTTTGACATCAAGATCATATATGGGTGCTCAGTGGTGACTGGGTACACTGGACGGACTCACCGAGAACTCCTATATGGAATTATATCTATCGTCGGATAGCGGTTCTCAGGTGACACTGGTACAGGTTAGTCTGTAGACCCGAGATCGTCATAGAGTCTTGTGTGCTCTCCCACTGTACTTTGATTACCACCCTACCACGGCTCTACTGAGTCGTGCAAACAGGTGGCCGTTGGGTACAGTCCCGAGACACACGAAGGCGATGAACGATAGGAGGGGTTTCGTCTCTCCCGGTATTGGGAGTTGATGATGTGCTGTGCTCGACTGGTTATATCAGTAAGTCCCTGGTCAGGGCTGCTGAGATTTACTGATAAGTGTTATCAGTAGTTTCTCGATCTGTTATAGACCATTCACCGGCACGACCTATTGAGTTATTGGGGTCGACGTGACCATCCCTAGGCTCGATATGTAGCATATTTGACGAAGCGATCGGACTGTACGGTAATGTTGCCGGTTGGCTCGACGGGAGTTGTAGCAGATTCGCTTGTTTTCTTCTGATCGCTCAATACCCGGGTGGCCGTTACGTTTAGCTGACCGCTTGCGGCTTGGGGGTGCTTGATATGATCATCACCCACTGCCGGCGTATTGACGAGTCTTAGAGTCCCACAAAGGAGTTACATAGTCCAGGCGAAACGTGTGGTGCGCGTATGCGATATGCGCATGGACCCGGTTAAAATGCGCGTATGAGATACCGTATATTAACCGGGTCCATGCGCATATCGCATACGCGCACCACAACGTTTCTCCTGGACCAGGTAACTCCTTTGTGGGACTCTAAGACTCGTCAATACGCCGGCAATGGGTGATGATCATATCAAGCACCCCCAAGCCGCAAGCAGTCAGCTAAACGTAATGGCCACCCGGGTATTGAGCGATCAGAAGAAAACAAGCGAACCTGCTACAACTCCCGTTGAGCCAACCGGCAATACTACCGTACAGTCCGGTCGCTTCGTCAGATATGCTGCATATCGAGCCTAGGGATGGTCACGTCGACCCCAATAACTCAATAAGTCGTGCCGGTGAATGGTCTATAACAGATCGAGAAACTACTGATAACACTTATCAGTAAATCTCAGCAGCCCTGGCCAGGGACTTACTGATATAACCAGTCGAGCACAGCACAACATCAACTCCCAATACCGGGAGAGACGAAACCCCTCCTATCGCTCATCGCCTTCGTGTGTCTCGGGACTGTACCCAACGGCTACCTATTTGCACGCCTCAGTAGAGCCGTGGTAGGGTGGTAATCAAAGTACAGTGGGAGAGCACACAAGACTCTATGACGATCTCGGGTCTACAGACTAACCTGTACCAGTGTCACCTGAGAACTGCTATCCGACGATAGATATAATTCCATATAGGAGTTCTCGGTGAGTCCGTCCAGTGTACCCAGTCACCACTGAGCACCCGTATATGATCTTGATGTCAAACATCGATGAATGTGGGAATATCCATCGCCCATCATATGGGTCTAGTATCATATACGCTAGTCTACTCTGGTATATCGATGCCCCGTCTCGATACACCTACGACTAGGGACATTTCAGGATATGCTTATAAACTACAGATGTCTCACTAGTATGATCTCTATCATAATCACTGTAGTCAAGTCAATATCCTCAGGGCTTTATCAACATGTATGAATGAGTAAAAGCATGATCAAATCAACATGTCAAATAAAGAAGAACCAGATAGCATAATATCATGTCGAGCAAGAATGTACACTGAATATATATATATATACATGTATAAATACATCCACTATCACATAATGGCCTCAAGGGCATACATATATCCAACATCGAAAGCCCTCATCACGAGGCGACCGGGCACTCTCACGCTCGGTTCATCCTACCAGGCAGCTTCCTACCGCAACGCTGTGGATCAAAGCTCTCACCGCGAGACGACCGGGCACCCTCATGCTCGGTTCATCCTGGCGAGCAGCTTCCTGCCCCTTGACGCCAAGGATAGAAAGCCATCATTACGAGGCGACCGGGCATCCTCATGCCCAGTTCATCCTGGCGGGCAGCTTCCTGTCCCACGACGCCAGGGATCGAATGCTCTCATCACGAGGCGACCGGGCACTCTCACGCTCGGTTTATCCTACCAGGCATCTTCCTACCCCCACAATAATACGGATCGAAAGCCCTCATCACGAGGCGACCGGGCATTCTCCTGCTTGGCCCATCCACTCCAGACAGCTTCCTGCCCTACAAAGAGATGGATCAAAGCCCTCGTTACGAAGCCGCATGACATCTTCATGCTCGGTCTCAACGGTGGATCCCTGAGCCTCACACTGAACCAGCTGGCAAGCCTCTACCCGGCGTATGCACCTAAAGAAGGCAAGCTCCAAACACGGCGCAAGTAAATAAAAATAAAAATAAATATGAGAGCTCAAGTTCGGTCGATAGCCGGCCCTAACAGCCGAAACGACGCCTCCACTAATTCCTGGGCAATCGACATCATGATTCTCGGTGCCAAACTGAGCAGAAGATTTTCCGTGTACTCCACTTTCGACCCGACCCATAAATTGGTCGAGACGAGAGTGGGGGGCTAATGATGATGCTCGGTACTGAAAACTCCCCAGATCACGACACGTGGCAGATGACGTGTCATGAGGCTTACGGGATGGGAGCAAGAACGGTACATTGGAAGCGTACCCCGGGCCTTCCTCCAGAGGATGTTCCCAACCTTCGATGGCCTCCCAGACCACTCCTATGCTCGTCTTACAAACAAATATTGGCTCGCCTCCAAGCCCTCCCGCACGCTGAGCTTCCTCAACCCATGTAGCTCGCCTTCGAGCTATCACAGAACCAAACTTGCTCGGCCTCCCGCTCGCCTCCGGGCCTCCCGCCGAGCTCAGCTTCCTCGGTATCGCCGACCGACCAACAGCACAGATCACAGGCATCTCCGCCACGGCTCCGTGAATCTAGCCAGACGCGAGATATCCGCCGTCGACGATCCCGCATTTCATGCCATCGCGTTCTCCCCATTAACGAACGTATCTCGTCATTAATGGGGGATCCCGCCTTTCACGCAGGCGTAATGCCAGGGGCGTAACGGCCGGCGTGAATCTCGTGCCCGCCAGCCCATGGCTGCCACTGTATAAACCCCTCTCTCAGACGACTCGGGAAAGGCAATTTTACCCAATAGGTCGCTACTCTGCCAAAATATCTCGACTAACTTGATCGTCGGAGGATCCACGGTGGTACAACCATCCTGGGTCTTCCTTGCAGGTAGCTCGGCTTCATTCCAAATCAAGTCCACTGAGATCCACACGTATCAAGAGGCAACTCTCAGATCCAATCTCAGCCATCCATCACCGCTCTCTGCCGATCAACGGAAGAAAACATCTGAAGGAGATCCAGATCTCCATCAGTAGCTAAGTTTTTTCTCTCCATCTCTTTTGTGGGTGAGGCCAACAAGCCACATTCGATCTTTAGAATCTTTAAGGCTCAATGCGCTGCATCGATCCAATCCATTTGACTCCACAAATTCAAGCGCAATGTACTTCATATCATTTACTCCACATTTATATAAAGATATAGACTAAATTTCACAAAAATACCATGAAACTATCAATGTGTTTTATATAATTACCATGGATTTTTACAAATTATATATAAATACAATTAAACTTTGGCATTGGAAAACGGAAATAAAGACCATTGGCTTTCTGTGGCTTTAATTTAGTACCATTGATTGTTCTCAATTGAGCTTATTCGTATGTTATTAAATGAAATTATGAAATTTTAAAAAAGTTATTAAAGTGAAAAACAGTGACAGTTCACCGTTTATTTTTGGAACTGGCTACGTTCATATTACTTGTTTGCAACAAATAAAGTATATGATAATTATGTTTAATATGGAGATTAATTCATCGTAATTTACTGAAATTCTGCCGTGCGTGTGTGCGCTTTTTTTTGGAAGGGGGCGTGGGGCCAAGGGATAGGGGGGGGGGGGGGGGGCGGGGAGAGAAAGAGAGAGAGCGCTGACCATGAAGTTAGTCTTGAGATTGTAGGGCTTAACGATGGTCGTTAAACCTGTGGGGCTTCTGTAATTTCTACCATTTGATGTGCTCTCTATTTTTGGGGGCTTAATTGGATGAACAATTGGGGTGTTTAGGGCTTAACGATGGTCATTAAACCTGTGGGGCTTCTGTAATCTCTACCATTTGATGTGCTCTCTATTTTTGGGGGCTTAATTGGATGAACAATTGGGGTGTTCAGGGCTTAACGATGGTCATTAAACCTGTGGGGCTTCTGTAATTTCTACCATTTGATGTGCTCTCTATTTTTGGGGGCTTAATTGGATGAACAATTGGGGTGTTTTGTACAACCTTCACCTACATTACATAGTTCTTCGCTTGCGGTACCAACTCGAAGATGCACCTATCTCCTTCTTTCAACTTATTTGTTCAAGCAAATTCTAGCCATCCTTTCGATATACAGGTTTGTTTCCCCCCCCCACCCACCCACCCACCCACCACCCTTCCTTTTTGTGAGCAAGGCCAACGAGCCACATTCTATCTTTGGAATCCGTAAGGCTCAATTCGCTGCATCTTTCAAGCCCCTTAAACTCCACAAATTCTATTGGAATGTACTGCATATCATTTATGCGACATTTGCATTGTCAGATGAATTAAAGATAGATAAATAGAAGTATATGCTAAATTTCACTAAAGTACCATGAACTATTAATGTTTCTTATATTAAAACTGTAAACATTAGAAAGCGCCAAAAAATAAAATTACAAAGTTGCTTCGAATTTTAATGAACTTTTGTTGCTTTTAATTAGAACACCATCCACTCGTTTTTCAATTGCTATTGTTTGTGTTAATGGAAGTATCGATTAAAAAAAGCTCATGGTATCATATTGAAAAATACAGAAACTTCATAGAATTTATATCCAATTTATAAAGTTTACGGCATGTAACTCAATATTGTTGATTGTTCATAATATTTTCATAAAATTTTGCAACATAAACACACGTATATATGTATGCACGCATGTGTGTGCGTGCGCGTGTTTGTACCCACACAAACATATATGTAGACAGAGAGAGCGCTCACCATGAAACTACAGTTGAGATTATAAGGCTTAATCGTGGCCATGAAACTTGAAAGCTTCCGTCATTTCTACAATTTGATGTAATCGGTATATTCGGGGGCTTGATTGGATTCACAATTGGAGTGTTGCGTACAATCTTCACCTTCATTATATGGTTCTTCGCTCGCGATTTGAAGATGAAGATGCACCTATCTCCTTTCAACTCATTCGCGAGAGCAAATTCTTGCCGCCCTTTTGACATATTGGTTTTTGTTTTATGTTTATCTTTTAGGTGAACAAAGGCCAACGAGCCACATCTGATCTTGATAATCTCGAAGGCTCAATTCACAACATCATTCAAGCCCATTGGATTCCATTAATTCGAGCGGAATGTGCTGCATATCATTTACATAACAATTACATTGTTATATGAACCACACCCGCCCGCGCGCGCAGAGAGAGATATGTTGGAGCAAATGCACTAAAAGACAAAAGTCCAAACTTCACATTGTGAAGTTTTTTAACCCCACATCGGGAAAATCAAAGAAGTGAGAAGTGTTTATTTAACACTTCTGTCTTTCACTGCAACTAGTCCAATGAAAGAGATATGGTGGAACCACAGGCGTGCCCATGTTGCAGGATGCGGAGCGCGCGTGCCTACACTTGCGCGAATGCCTGCTCCGATTCCAGTTCACAAAGTCTCTCACACGAAAGGTTTTATACGAAAGAACATACAACCGTTGGAAGTTTGACCCTTACAAATTGAAGGGTTACGATTGTTGCGGTTGCAGATCGAACGGATGCGATCAAGCGGTTGCCAATGGGTGCAGATTGAATGGCTATATAAAGCCATTCCATGAAGGCAATGAAACATAACCAAAAACCAGAATTCTGTCACGATCTGAAAAGTACGGAATATGACCGGCACTTAAATTACGAAACGTCTCGAAACGTACGTAATCTAAGTAAAGCCAAAACCCAGAAATCCAAACCAAGTAAAGCAGTAGAATGAAGGAAAACCAATTTTTAGAGCAAGAAATTTAACAACATAAGCCGAAGTATACATTTTTAAAATATCAAGTCTTTTCTGAAAATTTCGGCAGAGTTTCCTTTGTAAATACTGACCCCAAACGGATACAAAACCTGATACAACATATATAATGAATAAGGCATCCCCAAGCGGGAGCTAGCACTTCGCCAAAAGGGCGGACAAAACCACGCAAGCAATATAATATACAACGCCGAAAGGCGAGGATCAAAACTCAAAAAAAGCCCATATCCACCAGAAAACCATAATAATACAAGCGCGACTCTAAGGTCGAAAGAATAAACACTGGTCTTCTAGTTCTATCAAATATACAAGTCTGGTTGATGGAGTTTACTAGATACAACTGAAATAATAAATATACAATGGTGGTCACGATACAAGTGAACCCACCTACCAAAGCAATCAACCGAAATGAAAGCAGTGTGCCAACAAGCCGTCAAGAAACCTGTACGGCAAAACCTGCAAGAAACTGTGGCACAACGGGGGTGAGTTGCCAACTCGTGAGTAGAAAATATCACAGAGCAGAAATCGCATGTATGACGCTATCCTAGGTCATATCAAGTAATATCCTCAAATAAATATCCCGATCCATCTACACATAAGTGCAATACCACGTGCTCGTATCAGTGCCTCACATAGCAACATATCAGATATATGATGTATGAATGCATTACTAATGGAAACAGAATACATCATGAATGAGACAACTGTTTTCTTTATTTAATGAGATTTCTGTATGTATATAAATCGAGTATCATCAATGAAATCAACAGAGAAATCAGTATCAAGTATCGACACAAAATATAAATCTTAATATCCCAATATCTCAGGCCCCGGCTATCCGGACTGGCCTGTATCATCAAATCTCAATATGTGTCTCAAATCTCAATATCTCAATATCTCGGGCTCCGTCAGTCAGGATCGGCCCATATCATCAATCACACGACCACGAACGGTATCCTCCAGATATCCGCCATGCCAAACAATCACCGGTAGGCAGTCTGCCCCTACCGGGCTCATCATCCTCCATGAAATCACTCTCGCCCCGGGGTACCATACCGGGTCCACCATGTACCCGAGACGGTTCATACTACTCCTCGAAACGGGTCTCGAAATCCAACAGCTATTATGAAAACTCAGGGTGGACGACTCATACATCACGAGAAAACCGCAACTTGCATTTTAAAAAGAGAGAGAAAGAGAAGTTTATATATATAATCTTGCGGTTTTCCCTCAAATCCCTAAATCTCATGAAAATCCGAAGTCCAAAAACACAGAGTAAACAAACAGTGAATATCGGCATAAAACTCTATAATACTGCATGACCAATGAATATATGAATGTCTCTGATATCATGCAATGAGTGCAATAGTTAAAATAGCATATAACAGTGATAACATATTGCAACTATCAACTAACAAGCTATGTCAATGAAATAATATTCTCTAAAGTGTACGTGACATGGCAATTACCGATGATGATTTGTGTGAGCCGGCAAGCAGGTGTACGTAGAACATATGCATCATCGGTAATAGTGCTGCTGTCCTGACAGCAGGGTTTCATAATACTTACAGATAACATATGTATAAGTATGCAATGCGATGAAACATCATGAATATACAGAAAGTGATATAGTAACAACAACACTGAAGAATAAACCTACCCAATATACGAGTCATACAGTGTGGTATTTTAAAGTACTCACGATTCACTGCATTTGAAAACAAGTATGACTTGAGCCCAGTCAAAAGGGTAAGGAAATCCACCTAGTTCGGAGTCGACCTATATATATATATCCAGTAGTCGGTGATCTCGCCTCAATAGTATCACGTACGATACAATATATATATATATATATATATATATATATATATATATATATATATATATATATATATATATAACATCCTCAAGTCAAGAGTGCGGATCTAACATCATAATTATATCTCGTACGGTAAATCTATCGTACGGCATCCCAAATCTGGGTACGGGCCAAATATCGTGTTTATCTTATTACTCATATGATATCCTTATCATCACATATCGTGAACGGGGGGGTACTGATCTAAGTCTAGCATAATACTAATGTCATCAACATATATGTACACGTGTGAGTGAATACACATCGCCCCATCAATCTGCTAATATCATGTCGTATCTCATAATACGAACCAAATCATATCACCGATCTCATGGCACCATGCCTAATCTCATCGACTCATCTCCAAATACCATATAACATCCTCAATCATCCGTGTATACGTATATGTATATATATAAACCCACGCATCCACATCTATCCACATACATATAACATGTACACCCAAAACCATATCCCGTGCGTGCATGTGTATAGGTAACAACCTCACTCTAGGGTTCGCGACTAAGAAACCAACTAAATCACTTTACTCAAATCTCGCTAACATTAACCCATGATCTCCTAATGCCTTTCTTGCTAAGTGTTCATATCTCTCAATAACACATAAATGTACATCTATATCACATCACATCATTTCTTACAACTTTGCAGGGTGCTATACGCCATCCACCCGACTTCCCCCGTAGATATAAATCTACTCACCTGACTCTTCGCTTTCCGTTACCGACGTCGCCACGCGCTTGCTTGTCGTCTCGAAGTCCTCGTGGGGGTACCTAAATATCATAACGTATCATATCGCATTAAAAACCAAATCAAAGCCAAAACGACACGCTAAAAGCCTATAGGTTCGAACCTACGGACTACGCCTTCAAAACCACCAAACAACTCTTGATATCGTCGTACAAACGTCAAACCATCGAGTTAAAACCAAATTCCTAAAATCCGGAATTCAAAATACGCAAAACAAAACCCCGAATCAAAACAACAACACAAGGAAATGGTCCCAGATTTTATCCTAGGCCAAATTAGTCAATTTTGCATATGTAAAGGGTCTAGTTTACTGGAGATGGATCTGCAGAACAAGCATGAACCAAAATGGACCAGGTCTGGCCGCAATTTCCGGCCAGAGGGGATTTATTTGCGGCCTGGGTGAAGGTATAGGGGCTGGGGTCTTGGGTGATGCTTACTAGGTGCCTGCACGCTCCTCTGTGTTTGCTAAATAATTTTATAAGTCTCCGGGTGTTAGCAGATTCAGTTTTCCTATCACAATTCTCACAATTTCAATGTCGGCAGAAATTCAAAGTTCACATTCCGGGGTTAAGTCTCAGGTTTGGGTCTGAATTCTAGCACTAGGGGGTTTGTGTGGCCTCCACTAAGCTCAATTACAAATCACAACTCAAGAATTCCACAAAACCCTAACTAGGAATTTTCAAAGTTCACTAAACCGCATCAAAACACTTCTAATCTTGTATGGGTGCTAAGGTAGTGGAAATATAATGCTAATGGTACAGAAATTACCTCATTTGGAAACTCAAGAAATTCCTTGAGTTGCCCCAAGTGCTCAAAATCCTTGCTTTCTAGGTCCAAAGTGTTTGCCATGAGCTTGTGAACATTTTTAATGAAATGGAGATGGGGTTTTAAGTTGTTTTTTATGGTGCTTTGTGGCTTGAAGAGGGGGAGGGAGGAGGTGCTGCCATGAGAGAATGAGGGAAGAAAATGATGAAGGAATGGGAGCCTTGGTCCAAGGTTTGACCCCTCACCCTTTCTCTCTCATGCCCATCCCTCACTATTCTATTCTTTATTCCTCTTTCTTTTTCTTTTCTTTTCTTTTCTTTCTTATCTTTTCTTATCTCTTCTCACTTTAATCAAAACAAAACCCAAAGTGAAAAATGAAGAGAAGCCATGAGAGAAAATGTAACAATGTAAAAATGACATGTCCATGCCATGTGCACAAAACATGCTTAATGCGTGTTTAACGATATTTAATCGCGATTAGCACTAAATAGTGTATAATTAATCATAAAAACTTATAATTTGCATAGATCATATAAAGCACCCTCATTTCAGTAATTGTCATAATTTTCCAAATTTTCCCCAAATTTATCGGTATTTAATTATACCGCAGTATTAAAATATTCATAATAATTATTATTTAATTATAAAAATTCCCAAAAATAATATTTTATTTTCCTGAAATGTTACAATCTTCCCCCCTTAAAGAAACTCGGTCCCCGAATTTAAATTTAAACCTCTTAAATACTAAAACATTTCAGTAAAAAGTCCAAGTCGTCGGGGCTCCGAAATCGTCAATACATAAAACGCATCATAGCGCAATGCATGCGCATGAACAATGAGTAGATAACTCCAAATCAAAACTCCGTCAAGCATCCCGCAATCATCGGATTCATAGCGAAGACATCAATGTCAAAGCCCAAAACGAAACCAATCATGATATACATCAAAACCATACATGTAAACATCAAAACTATACATGTTAACATCAGAAGGAAATGCATGCCAAACCTTTCATGTTGCTGTGCGATACGCATATCGCGGCACAATGGATGACGTCTATTGTAAGAAAATAACTATATATAGACTTATCCCTTATTTAATATGTGTGTCCCGCCGTTTTTGAAAATAATTTAGAAGGGTTTCCTTGTTTTAAAAGTTTCATGTCATATCAGACACGTAGGTAAATACTGAGACTATAGCTCCCATTTTGGAAATCCCTTCGATAACTATCAATGCATGCAAAATATGTCCAGGTACTGCCCTCTGACTACTCCTGCTCAGTACGAAAACAAATAACAAATATCATAAAAACGTACTGCTCCATAAGAAATCAATCCCAAAATATGCATATGAATGTCATGTGCGTCTGATGCGCACGGAAATCGAAATCAATAATTGTGCCATACATATGCACAGAAACAAAATCTAAGTGCAACGGGTGTGCACGAAAACACCTGTCAAGGGCAACGGGTGTGCCTGACAGCAACATCAGGTGCATTTGATGTGCACGAAGAATCCCGATTTAGTGCACCTGGTGTGCACAAAACCATATCTCATATCATGCGCTCAACATGTGCGAAATCCAAATCAAGTACATCCGTCATGCACGAATGAAGGCTAAATCAAGGACATCGAACATGCATGAATACGAACATCAAGTGCAGACGCGCACAAAATACAAATCTGGTAACACAAATGCTCAAAGACATAAATCGGGTGCAACCAAAGTACGAAGTATAATTCCGGTGCAACCAATGCACAAAATACCTAGCTGGTTCAACAAATGCTCGAAATATGAATCCGGTGCACGAAATACAATACAGTGCAACAATCGCACAAAAATACAAATATGGTGCATCAAATGCACAAAATACCAACTCCAGTGCATTCAGTGCTCGAAATATCAAATATAGTGCATTCAGTGCACGAAATACCAAATACAGTGCATCCAGTGCACGAAATACCAAATACAGTGCATCCAGTACACGAAATACCAAATACAAGGCATCCAGTACACGAAATACCAAATAAAGTGCATCCAGTGCACGAAATACCAAATACAGTGCATCCAGTGCACGAAATACCAAATACAGTGCATCCAGTGCACGAAATACAATATGGTGCAACAATGCACAACGTAAAAACCTAGTGCAACAACTGCACAAAATACAAATCGGGTGAAACAAGTGCACGGAAATGCATCAATAACTCAAATGCGTATAAAAAGCAACACCGAGTGTGCCAAGGTGTATAAAATCATAAACGCGTGCAACTGCGTGCACAAAATACGTATCCACGCACTGCAGGCACATGTAAACTATACCGAGTGCAAAAACCAAATCGAGTGCATACCGCATGCACAAAAATCAAATCAGCTATATGCAATCCATGAAATCATAAACATGTACAGCCATGGCACAAAACAGAATCAAGTGCAATAAACCTGCACAAATCATAAATCAACACAACGGTGTATAAAGCATATCTCAAGTGCAATAACTATGCACAAAACGTAAATACTCAGTAGGTGCAGCCATGGTGCACGAAAACAATACCATAAAGCCCAATTATCAAAACTCAAATGCAAGTTATATAAGCGTGATATTCAGATCACAACGCAAATTGCAACAAAATACATTGAGGTACGCCTCCTACAATGTCGAAAAATGTACGTGCGCCCAAAACTGGCAAAGCAAAAACATCCGCTGCCTCCTGCTCACGGTCTGGCATCTTTTGTCTCTGGGTCTTCATTTCTCTGTTGATTACCAATATTGAAATCCATTGACTCGTCGGCCCGGTTCGGTGTACTAACGGAAACGATCCGCTCTAGCATATCCTCTAAAGATCTTTGGCCAATTATCATGATCACTCATAACATATCTCATCAATGATGCCGAACTCTAGTCTCCTGGGTGTGCATAATACAACTGATCCTGGGTCCAGGTCTTCTCGTATAGTACTCCAGAAAGGTTCTGTCGAAGTATCTCCCAAATCTCGTTTCTGCCGAACTGCCCGGAAGTTATCAACCTTTACTAAATCTGTTTCTTGTTCCGGAACGGCTGCATACTCATCACGACTCCTTCTGGAAGATATATTCATATACAACGCCTCTGCATGCGTATCACATCTCTGATGTCAGCGGAGTGGAACTTCATCTCATCAAGATCTCGTACGAACCTCTTACTCCCCTTTTCTCTAATGTCGACTGATTCGGACTTGTCTCTTCATTGCTGCATGGACTGCGCTCCAACAGCTATACTCGTATCTGGAGTCTCCCAAGCACTGTATCCCATCACATGATATCCGAATGATGTCGAAATTTTTGATCGATTCATCAAGGTTCCATAATCCCCCAAGAGCTCAACATCTTGAATACACTTTAATAGTATCGAGTACATACCACAGCACCGGTGGACCAGCCGTAGAAGGGCAAACCCAAGCCTTACTAATGGCACTGCGGAACTGCCGCAAACCCTAAGGTTCAAAGGCTTTCACATGGTCATTATGTCGAGTTAGGGTTTTCATTCTTCTAGAGGGTCCATAGAATTGCTTGCATGTCTTTTCGAATACTCTAAACTTGGAATATGGGTTTCTGACATTCGATCGTCTCTATCGACTCCCATCGTACCTGTGTGAAGTCGTCTCTAGCTGGAATCAATCAATCTGATGACCTCGCATCGGAGTAAGCGATGAATCACATGTCCTAGTCTTTCATCTTTGGTGACTAGCGATCTTCTATCATATCTCGAAATATAACTCGTGCGGCATTAGCTTCAAACATCTGGGGCGATATCTTTTCATTCACCAAAATCACTGGCTCGTTCGTCCGCACGTTAAACAGTGCCTCAATCATCAAAATAATCTGTGCTTTGACGGTCATCACAATCTGGCCGGCCTCTAGTAATGGCCCAATCCTCTGGTGCTGATCTGCACGTCCGAGTAATCTCGCAAAAGCGACCCCTCAAACGCTCATGGCGCGAAACACAATAAAACGAAATCTCTACGCAATCTTATGTCCCTGGAATCACGCCTTGGTCAGTCCTCGTCCGTGACGAGCTTGTGCTGACGCAACTCTAGCCGTAGCTCTCTCTGCCCATGTAATCATGGCAGCAAACCATAAACCGATACTGAAGAGGATAGATCATAAGAATGAATATAATGTTGTGCAAAGAAATGTACATCCTAAGCTTTCTTAAGCGGAGTATCCTATCGTAAGTATGCTGCGGAACATACCCACGGTACGTCACTCTTCTTAAGTTACCTACTCTATCAACCAAGGGCCATCCTACACTCAGAAGGTAAAACCTAACGCTCTGATACCAATTTTGTCACGACCCGAAAAGTACGGAACATGACCGGCACTTAAATTACGAAACGTCTCGAAGGGTACGTAATCCAAGTAAGCCAAAACCCAGAAATACAAACCAAGTAAAGCAGTAGAGTGAAGAAAAACCAATTTTTAGAGCAAGAAGTTTAACAACATAAGCCGAAGTATGCATTTTTAAAATATCAAGTTTTTTCTGAAAATTTTAGCAGAGTTTCCTTTGTAAATACTGACCCCAAACGGGTACAAAACCTGATACAACATATATAATGAATAAGGCATCCCCAAGCGGGAGCTAGCTCTTCGCCAAAAGGACGGACAAAACCATGCAAGAAATATAATATACAACACCGAAGGGCGAGGATCAAAACTCAAAAGAAAGCCCATATCCACCAGAAAACCATAATAATACAAGCGCGACTCTAAGGTCGAAAGAATAAACACTGGTCTTCTAGTTCTATCAAATATACAAGTCTGGTTGATAGAGTTTACTAGATACAACTGAAATAATAAATGTACAATAGTGGTCACGATGCAAATGAACCCACCTACCAAAGCAATCAACCGAAATGAAAGCAGTGTGCCAGCAAGCCGTCAAGAAACCTTTACGGCAAAACTTGTAAGAAACTGTGGCACAACGGGGATAAGTTGCCAACTCGTGAGTAGAAAATATCACAGAGCAGAAATCGCATGTATGACTATCCTAGGTCATATCAAGTAATATCCTTAAATAAATATCCTGATCCATCTACACATAAGTGCAATACTACGTGCTCGTGTCAGTGCCTCAGATAGCAACATATCAGATATATGATGTATGAATGCATTACTAATGGAAACAGAATACATCATGAATGAGACAACTGTTTTCTCTATTTAATGAGATTTCTGCATGTATATAAATCGAGTATCATCAATGAAATCAACAGAGAAATCAGTGTCAAGCATCGACACAAAACATAAATCTCAATATCCCAATATCTCAGGCTCCGGCTATTCGGACTGTCCTGTATCATCAAATCTCAATATCTTAGTGTCTCAAATCTCAATATCTCAATACCTCGGGCTCCATCAGTCCAGATCGGCCCACATCATCAATCATACGACTACGAACGGTATCCTCCGGATATCTGCCGCGCCAAACAATCACCGGTAGGCAGTCTGCCCCTGCCGGGCTCATCATCCTCCATGAAATCACTCTCGCCCCGGGGTACCATACGGGTCCACCATGTACCCGAGACGGTTCATACTACTCCTCGAAACGGGTCTCGAAATCCAACAGCAATCATGAAAACTCATGGTGGACGACTCATACATCACGAGAAAACCGCAACTTGCATTTTAAAAAGAGAGAGGGAGAGGTATATATATATATATATATATATATATATATATATATATATATATATATATATATATATATTATATATTCTTGCGGTTTTCCCCCAAATCCCGAAATCTGATGAAAATCCGAAGTCCAAAAATACAGAGTAAAAAACAGTGAATATCGGCATAAAACTCCATAATACTGCATGACCAATGAATATATGAATGCCTCTAATATCATGCAATGAGTGCAATAGTTAAATTAGCATATAACAGTGATAACATATTGCAACTATCAGCTAGCAAGCTATACCAATGAAATAATATTCTCTTAAGTGTACGTGGCATGGCAATTACCGATGATGATGTGTGTGAGCCGGCAAGCAGGTATACGTAGAACATACATATCATCGGTAATGGTGCTGGTGTCCTAACAGCAGGGTTTCATAATACTTACAGATAACATATGTATAATCATGCAATGCGATGAAACATCATGAATATACAGAAAGTGATATAATAACAACAACACTGAAGAATAAACCTACCCAATATACGAGTCATACAGTGTTGTATTTTAAAGTACTCATGATTCACTGCATTTGAAAACAAGTATGACTCGAGCCCAGTCAAAAGGGTAAAGAAATCCACCTAGTTCGGAGTCGACTTATATATATATATATATATATATATATATATATATATATATATATATATATATATGCTGTAGTCGGTGATCTCGCTTCAATAGTATCACGTACGATACAATATATATATATATATATATATATATATATATATATATATATATAACAACCTCTAGTCGAGAGTGCGGATCTAACATCATAATTATATCTCGTACGGTAAATCTATCGTACGGCATCCCAAATATGGGTACGGGCCAAATATCATGTTTATCTCATTACCCATCTGATATCCTTATCATCACATATCGTGAAGGGGGGTACTGATCTAAGTCTAGTACAATACTAATATCATCAACATATATGTACGCGTGTGAGTGAATACACATCGCCCATCAATCCGCTAATATCATGTCGTATCTCATAATACGAACCAAATCACATCACCAATCTCATGGCACCATGCCTAATCTCATCGACTCATCTCCAAATATCATATAATATCCTCAATCATCCGTGTATACGTATATGTATATATATAAACCCACGCATCCACATCTACCCACATACATATAACATGTACACCTAAAACCATATCCCGTGCGTGCATGTGTATGGGTTACAACCTCACTCTAGGGTTCGCGACTAAGAAAACAACTAAACCACTTTCCTCAAATCTCGCTAACATTAACCCATGATCTCCTAATGCCTTTCTTGCTAAGTGTTCATATCTCTCAATAACACATAAATGTACATCTATATCACATCACATCATTTCTTACAACTTTGCGGGGGTGTTATACGTCATCCACCCGACTTCCCCCGTAGATATAAATCTACTCACCTTGCTCTTCGCTTTCCGTTTCCGACGTCGCCACGCGCTTGCTTGTTGTCTCGAAGTCCTCGTGGGGGGTACCTACACATCATAACGTATCGTATTGCATTAAAAACCAAATCAAAACCAAAACGACACGGTAAAAGCCTATAGGTTCGAACCTACAGACTACGCCTTCAAAACCACCAAACAACTCTCGATATCGTCGTACAAATGTCAAACCATCAAGTTAAAACCAAATTCCTAAAATCCAGAATTCAAAATACGCAAAACAAAACCCCGAATCAAAACAGCAACATAAGGAAATGGTCCCAGATTTTACCCTAGGCCAAATTAGTCAATTTTGCATATGTAAAGGGTCTAGTTTACTGGAGATGGATCTACATGTAATACCCAGTCCTTTTAATTATTTCCGTATTTTAAACAAGATTACAAATTTTTATTTACTTAAATATTTCTATTTTTTCCTAATTAATTTTCACCTAATTTTTCCCAACCCTAACTATTAAACCCTAACCCCTTATATTTATTTTCCCAAATTCTTTCAAATAAATTAACCCAAACATTAACTCTCCATTTTCCCCTTTTTAAATTTCCAAGCTGTCCCACTCCTCTCTATTTTTTTCCTATTTTTATTTAATCCCCGAGCCCGGCCCATCTCTTCCCTTTCTTATTTACCAGCCCAACTTCTCACCAAGCCCAATGACCATCCCGGCCCGACCCGACTCCATCATATTCCTCTCTAAAATCTTTTCCCGCTCGTTTTCTCCTCCCCCGTTCTCGTGCACGTCCCCGAGCCCCACTCCCCGTCGCGACCACGTCCCCGCTCACTTGCCCACGACACGCGCGTGCCTCCCTCTAACTCTCCCCCCTCACTCTCGTTCTCCCGCTCCCTCATTCCCCATACTCTCCCGCTCACCCCAAGCCTCCCCTGCAAAACTCATCGCGCCGCCGGTACATCCCACTGAGCACCAAGATGACGACGACGACTATCACCTCGTCTACTCCTCGGCATCATCAGCATCACCCCCTCCAAAACCTGAGCCCCACTGTTTCACCTCCCCTCGACCGAACCCCACCGCCGATCTTGAACTCCCCTGCAACCTCCCCGCCGACGAGTCCCCCAGCTTCGCCACCACCTAGCTCCCTTTCTTTCTCACACAACACCTCTCTCCCCCTCAGCACCTCTCTCTCTCTCACAACATCTCCCTCTCACAGCACCTCTCTTGCTCACACCACCGAGCTCACTGTCGGCCACCTGGACCACCAACCGCCGGCCTCCCCTTTTGCTGGCATCACGGCGACCCCTCCGTCGTGGCCAAGCCCCTGCGCGACACCCACCATCGACGCCCCCTCACTGCATCCCTAGCCGCCGCAGTCGAGCCCCCGGCATTTCGTCGAACACTTACGTCTATCGCAGTTCCCGCTTCTCTGATCAGCGACGTCTTCATCGAAGCCGTGGCCTCAGTCCCCGTAGCCGTCACGGTCATCAACGCAGTCACCATCGCAATGCTGTACACACCCATCGCTGCAGTGTCGTACTGTACGTGTGACGGACCTACTCCCGTGTCATTCCCGTGCCCAGTCTCCATGTTACCGCAGACCTACTCACGTGTCGCGCCCCGTGCTCAGTTGTTGTGCCGCGCCTGTGTCGTGTCGTGTCCACCTCCGGACCAGGTCCCGTGCCGCAGCGTGCCTGCCTCCGTGTCATCACCAGGCCCAGCAACGCGTCGTGCCCGCATCGTCACCAGGCCCAGTTCCGTGTCGCGCCGTGCCACGCACCGAGCCAGGACCACGCCTACTTCCGTATCACGCCCTCGTCGCCATCGCGTCCAGTACCGGGTCACCGCGCACCGCGCTCGCGCCGCGCGCCGTATCCAGTATCGCGCCGTACCGTGTGTCGGGACAAACCCTGCAGCGGCGTCGCTTCCATATCAAGCGACCGAGGCAAGTGATTTCCACTTGCTTTACATGCTATTATTGCTATACACATAATCATTTATATCCTTGCATAACCGAAGCTTTGATCACCTTACGTATAAACAAGTATTTGATGTTAAACTCTAAGTGAAAACCTATCCTTAAATGGCGGAACTTGTGACCCTTGGACCCTTCTACTATTTACGGTTGTGCTGTGGTAAATTGGGTTGAAAACCACGGTCGTTTCACCTATGTAATGATGCTCCCGACAGTCGGTACGAAATCTGAATTTCCTGAACAGGCTAGACCGTTAAATTCATATTAAATCTTCTACAAGTCAGATTTTGGCGTTCCATGACTCTTATCGAATCCAAGGGAATAAAATATAGAACCCTATAATTGATATTTAAATTTGAACTAGTTGCGATAGAGAAAACTGCGGTGGATTACGATTTTGGACTGCAGTCCAGAACAGAAATCCTAGTTAACCCCTGTTTATAAACCCCTGTATTTTCCTGTTCAAATATGAGAATTTGCGGAACACTTTATAGTTAAGTAGGAAATTGAATTAGCTTTCTTACTCAACTGGTCTCACTTGATTCCTCAACCGTTTGATATTTTTAATTCATTTTACAATGTCGATGCGTCTTGCTGAATTCTGCAGAGGCAGATTTTACACATCGAACATAACCTGTCCATAACTCCCTATCAATATAAGATTTTACTGATCCATCAATTGAGGTGAAAACTTAACTGATAACCCTAAATATTGTTCAACTATAGCGTAGCCTAAATACGATCCCAAATGGGATTATAATGCGTTACGAAATGGACTTCCGATTCTGAAACCGGATTTCAAGCAGTGAACGTTTAAAATGAAATGGCCATATCTGATGATCCTGAAACCCGATTAACGTGAAACCAATTTTTATGGATATATAATTAAACATACTACTTACCCGCTTTTTATTGTTTCGCTAAATTTTGCATGTATGATTTATGATAAATTATGCAAGTGGTAGGACACCGACTGATGATATCTTAATCATGCCTTAATTACTGTATTCTCATCACACTATATAGATGTCATTGCATTGGTAACCTAGTAATCATATGCATTACCCAGTGTTAGGTTTTAGTGTTTGATTGTGGAAAGTATGTTAGTGTTTAAGCAGGAATGGATAAGTGACAGTGACACGTACTTGTACACAATCAATGGACCCTATTGATTTATTGCAATGTCGACGTCTGTGGGATGTGTATAAGTGTGACTATAATTGGTATGGGACAATTATGGAAGCACTTGTACGTGTGTCATAGGTAAGGCACCAACTGTCCATTTATCTTTGGTATTAGTCGAGACATGCTTGATGGAGACCTTGTCTTAAGTTCTCGCGTAGACTTATCATGGACCGATTGGTATTTAAGTTTATGGTTGGCGTTTAATGTAGACCACGGGGTGTGGGGTAGTTTGAGTGTGAGTTCAACAGAATCTCGGGAGTCTCATGCCGGCACATACAGCGATTCCGGAGATATATGGGGATATTACTGATTATTAGCGAGCGACTCGGGCCCGTGTTCCCTTGCCCTTGGGTCCTACCCTTGGGTGGGGGATACTCACGAGTGGTTGACTCTCACACTTGGACCGACGATAGGCTTAGCTACCTGTACAGTGAGACTTAGAGACTGATAGGATTAGTGACATTGACATGCATTGCTTACTGATCCAACATACCTGACATACTATTTACTGCTTCACTGTTTACTTGATCTATTAGCTACCTGTATTGGCTACTTCATGATTACGTCATTATTCCATGCTTACAGTTTCATATTCAACATTATTGCACGTGTTTACCTTTGTATATATATATATATATATATATATATATATATATATATATATATATATATATATATATATATATATATATATATATATTTATATTGCTATCGTGTCGCTCTGACGACCTGAGTATGCATGCTCAGAGTGAGAAGTGGATCTAGCTTGGACCAGGACCTGACGTACCTCGAGGACATCGCGGACATCTTGATCAGCGACCCAGAGCTATACTTCCTTGATCTCCATCCGATTAGTTCTTTTGATTTAGTTACTGCATTTCTCATTACCTGTGCATTGATTACTGATTACCACGTAAAGCTAGAAGCCGAAGTGTGACTACGGAGAGTTATTTCCTTTACCGTAGGAGCATGGCTGGCCTTGTCAACCCCTCGTATTCCGTATTTTGGAAAGCGGGGCGTGACACTACAGAAAAAGCATAAACCAAAATGGACCAGATCTGGCCGCAATTTGCGGCCAGACAGGATTTATTTGCGGCCTGGGTGAGGGTATAGGGGCTGGGGTCTTGGGTAATGCTTACTAGGTGCCTGCACACTCCTATGTGTTTGCTAAATAATTTTATAAGTCTCCGGGTGTTAGCAGATTCAGTTTTCCTATCACAATTCTCACAATTTCAATGTTGGCAGAAATTCAAAGTTCGCGTTCCGGGGTTAAGTCTCAGGTTTGGATCTGAATTCTAGCACTAGGGGGTTTGTGTGGTCTCTACTAAGCTCAATTACACATCACAACTCAAGAATTCCACAAAACCCTAACTAGGAATTTTCAAAGTTCACTAAACCGCATCAAAACACTTCTAATCTTGTATAGGTGCTAAGGTAGTGGAAATATAATGCTAATGGTGCAGAAATTAGCTCATTTGGCAACTCAAGAAATTCCTTGAGTTGACCCAAGTGCTCAAAATCCTTGCTTTCTATGTTCAAAGTGTTTGCCATGAGCTTATGAACATTTTTAATGAAATGGAGATGGGGTTTTGGGTTGTTTTTTATGGTGCTTTGTGGCTTGAAGAGGGGGAGGGAGGAGGTGCTGCCATGAGAGAATGAGGGAAGAAAATAATGAAGGAATAAAGAAGGAATGGGAGCCTTGGTCCAAGGTTTGACCCCTCACCCTCTCTCTCTCTCTCTCATGCTCATCCCTCACTATTCTATTCTTTATTCCTCTTTCTTTTTCTTTTCTTTTCTTTCTTATCTTTTCTTATCTCTTCTTACTTTAATCAAAACAAAACCCAAAGTGAAAAATGAAGAGAAGCCATGAGAGAAAATGTAACAATGTAAAAATGACATGTGCATGTCATGTGCACAAAACATACTTAATGCGCGATTAGCACTAAATAGTGTATAATTAATCATAAAAACTTATAATTTACATAGATCACATAAAGCACCCTCATTTCAGTAATTTCCATAATTTTCCAAATTTTCCCCAAATTTATCGGTATTTAATTATACCGCATTATTAAAATATTCATAATAATTATTATTTAATTATAAAAAAATAATATTTTATTTTTCTGAAATGTTACAAATTCACACATAAATTATTTCCTCACTGTATCCATTGCATTCGAATATCTGACTTCGAAAACACTACTTCGGCGTCTTGTGCAAGTTGGAGTACCAGAAAGGCTATGGGGTTGTATTTTAGGTTTGAATCACCGTTGTAAACCTGCTAAGAGGGAGGCGGTATCTTTTTTAGATCAGTGCACTCAAGTGCATGTATCTTTCCCCTAAACTTCAATTTTCATATTTCTGATTCACAAAGGTTAGAATTTTGTTTATTCAATTTTTTCAGATATAAAACATATTAAAATGTATTAAACAGCAAATTTTCCAACAATCTAAGAAAGATATCGATCCGTTTAATTCTTTTTGTTTAATTCTAATTTTTTTAATATATTTAGTGCTAAATTACTTCATTAATTGCTATTGTATATAATTATCTATATCTATTCTGTAATTGCACAAGTATACCGATTAGTCTACTTTGTTGGGACTGTTGCCTCAAATATTATTTTACGGATACTGATTGCACTATACCGATTAGTCTCCTATGTCGGGCCTGTTCCCCTAAAAGATTATCTTACAGATATTAGCTACACTATTTTATTATTCCTAGCAATTCTAAATTAATAGTGAATATTACTATTAAGAATTAGTTTAATTATTAAAATCATACCCGATATTCATATTCATCTTTTCAAATTCTAACACATTCTTATTATCCATCAGTTGATATATTATGGCAAAGAGCAACGACTCCAGTTCCATAAAACCCGAAAAGTTCAATGGCCAAAACGACTTTAAGACTTGGCAAATCCAAGTCGATTACTGGTTAACTATATTCGGATTAATAACTGCAATTGATGAAAATCATGTCCCTTCTATATCTGCTGAATCTGTCCCTGAGAAAAGTCCAATCGATGAGAGTGGAAGTACTGATGCACCCACTCCTTCCGCGGACAAAATCAAATCTAAGTACTTCTCTCCCGAGAAGATAGATTACCATTAGAAGTTCTGAAAACTTAGTGCCTTAGAAGATCCACTTTACCGTGCATTCCTTCATTTCAAAACCTCTAAGAAACTTTGGTTCACATTAACAAAGATATGGTAATGATAATTCTACGGTAGAGAAATTCAGCATATCGTCCTTTAAGAATTTTATCCTTAAGGATAATGGTCCTATAAATAAATAACTTCATGAAGTTCAGGAGTTAGTCACGAAAGCGATTAATTTTGGAATTATATTGTCAGATCAGTTTAAAGTTACTACTTTGATTGATGTTCTTCCTGAAGGGAAAGTCTATGCACTCTAGTATGAATTTAGAAGTAGTGATGGTTTTCAAAAAATCTAGAGAGCAAAAACTAACCCTACCTAGGATACTATCTAAAAACATGAACTTGAAACTAAAGGAAAACAAACTAGGGTAAAAGTCGAAACTACAATCTTTGTAGCGTGTATGTTTTCTCACCCTAGATCCCCAAGTGAACTCCTTGAATCCTTGATCGAGCTTGATGATGACCCCTTTGGCCTAAGATGATCCACCTTGAGATTATTCCAACACAAGATATCACTTATCAAACTAAAAAGGCAGTGAAGTAACTATCTAAACTAATTTGCTAAATAGGTTTAAATAGGTGATGTATAATTTTAGCTCTCTATTTTTCTTCTCTTTACTTTTCTTTTTCTCAAGAAAATAAATTCAAGAGAGGAGATGAAGAAAATGAAGATGAGAGAGAATGAACTTAGAATTGTGATAAGAATCAATGAGATTTTGCCATGGTTGTCCTTTGAAGATAAAACAAGAATGTGTCACTCATTCCACACACTTCTTATTTCTTTATTCTTATCTTGATTCCAATATGATTCTCATACACCCATCTAATTTGTATCATCTACCATGACACAAATATATATTTATATCACATATAAATATATAATAAAGAGAAGAACAAATAATAAAGAGTGCATGATACACACACACACACACATATATATTTAATTATTAAATCAACACTTGATTTAATAATTCGGTTATATTATATATAATTCGACTAATATCAATAAACGCCGGATTATAATTCTTGTATTGCATACATGTGCATAATCGAACTCCTGCACGTATCCTCATACGTGCTCTACATCGTTTCGCTTGTGCTGGGAAACCTCGGTGTGGGACTCTAAAAACTCATCAATACACTGGCAGTAGGATATGATCATATCAAAATCCCACAAGCACGTCAGCGGTACTAGCTGCACGTAACGACTCCCAGGTTTTGAGCGAATAGGAAGATCGACAAGCTAGCTTGTCCGAAATCCAACAGAGCCTTATAATGACACTCTCTATACAGTCCAGTCTCTTTGTCTGAGAGTGTCGCATATCAAGTCTGGAGGGTGGTATCAGTCAGACTCCAATAACTGATAAGTCATGCTAATAGACCTGTAACCAAAAAAGATACAACTGATAACTCTTATCAGTTTATCTCATCCTCCCTAGCCAGAGACTTATGGTTACAGTCGATCAGGCACATCACGACATTGATCCCTAATATCGGGAGAGATGAAACCCATCTGATCGCTCATTTTCTCCATGTGTTTTGGGACTATACCCAACTAAAACCTATTTGCACGGCTATTTAAAACCGTGGTAAGGTAACAATCAAAGCACAATGGGAAACACACAAGACTCTATAACGATCTCCGGTCTACAAACTACCCTGTACTCATGTCACCTGAGAACTGATATCTAATGGTAGATATAATACCATATAGGAGTTCTCGGCGAGTTAGTTCGGTGTACTCATTCTCTAATGAGAACCTGTATACAATCTTTGGTGTCAAACACCAATGACTGTGGGAATAAGCATTGCCCCAATCCGGGTTAAGAAACGTATACACTAGTCTACTCTGGAGTATCGATGCACGGTCTCAATACTCCTACGACTAGGAACATTTAAGGATATGCTTATAGACTATCCAGGTTCCACTAGTATGATCTTTATTATAATCCTGATAGTCAAGCAAAGATCCTACGGGCTTTATCAACATGCATCAATAATATGAAATAGCAAGTAATACACACACACACACACACACACACACACACACACACATATTAAGATAAAGACAAACCAGATAGCATACTATCATATCGAGTAAGATTGTTCTGTACATACATATGTCCAAGTATCCACTATAATATACAATAATGGTCTCTAGGGCATATATATCTAACAATCTCCCACTTGCACTAAGGCCAGTTATTAGAGAATCGCATACCCAACAACCCAAAAAGTCGCTCAAACTGTGCTTGGGGAATGACCTTCGTGAATGGATCCACTGTATTTTCTTTAGTATCCACCCTCCGCACCTCGATCTCTTGGCGATCAACGATCTCCCTGATCGGGTGATACCGCCTTAAGATATGTCTGGATCGTTGATGGGACCGTGGTTTCTTAGCTAATGCCATAGCTCCATTGTTATCGCAATACAAGGGTATTGGATCAGCAATGGTCGGAACCACATCAAGCTCTAAAATGAACTTATGCATCCAGACTCCTTCTTTTGCAGCATCATTAGCAGCGATGTGCTCAGCCTCCATCGTCGAGTCTGCTATGGTATCCTGTTTGGAACTCTTCCAACAGACCGTCCCTCTGTTGATACATAACCCGAGATGGACTTGCTATCATCTCTGTCGCTCTGGAAGCTTGAATCGGTAAAGGTCTTCATTTGGAGGTCTCCGTTATCATCCAGAAAGCCTAAAAGTCTCTCGAATAGCATCTGGGGGAGGGCCTCGGTGAGTGGATCTGCTGTGTTATCCTCTGTGTCAACTCTCCTGACCTCGATCTCCCGGAGATCAACTATCTCCCTGATCAAGTGATACTGCGTAAGAATATGTCTGGATTGCTGACGGGACCGGGGTTCCTAGGCCAAAGCCACAACTCTATTGTCATCACAATACACAGGTATTGGATGCCCAATGGTAGGAACCAAGTTCATCTTATGAACTTATTCATCCAGAAAGCCTCTTTGGCAGCATCGTTGGTAGCGATGTAATCAGCCTCTATCAACGAGTCTGCTACGGTATATAGCTTGGAACCCTTCCAATATACTGTCCCTCCACTGAGGGTGAAGAAAAAACCCGAGACTGACTTTCAGTCGTCCTTATCACTCTGGAAGCTCGAATCGGTAAAGGAATCCACCTGGAGTTCACCGTTACCAAACACTAAGAACATCTCTTTAGTCCTTCTCAAGTACTTAAGAATGTCTTCACAGCTTTCCAGTGGTTTTCCTTAAGATCTTTTCGATACTTACTCACTACACCTAGCGAGTAAGCTACATCCGGTCTGGTACACAACATTGCATGCATGATTGACCCGACTGCCGAAGCATATGGAATCCCTTGTATGCAAGCCCTGTCCAAATCAGTCTTAGGAGATATCTCTTTGGAGAGAGTGATTCCTGAACAAGCGGGTACATTACCACGCTTAGAATCTTCCATACTAAACCCCTTTAGTATGGTGTCTATATACATGGATTGGTACAATCCCAAATCCATTTAGATCTATCTCTATAGATCTATATCCCCAGGATGTAGGAGGCATCAGTTAGATCTTTCATAGAGAACTTATGTGATAAGAGGAGCTTGACCAAGTGTAGCATAAGAACATCGTTTCCTATCAAGAGTATGTCATCCGCGTACAATAAGAGGAAAACAACCATACTCTCTACAACCTTGTTATATATACATGGCCCATCTACCTTTTTGATGAAGTCAAACTCTTTGACAGCTTCATCAAAACAGATGTTCCATCTCCGCGATGCCTACTTTAATCCGTAGATGGATTAAAGCAGCTTGCACAGGCTTCCGCTGCTTCCACTGTCTACGAAGCCCTCTGGTAGTGTCATATACACGCTCTCTTCTAAATCACCATTTAGAAAACGGTTTTGACGTGCAATCTGCCAGATTTTATAGTATGCAGCAATGGCAAGTAGGATCCTGATGGACTTAAGCATAGCGACAGGAGAAAAGGTTTCATCATAGTCTACACCAGGTCGTAGACGAAAATGCAACATTTTGAAATATTTTAGATAATTAATTAGATTATTTATTTAAATAGATAATGTTATTTAATTTTTATTGAAGTCAAAAAGGGCTTTTTAAATTGAAATGTTAATAAATTAGTAAAGAAAATAGTGTTTATATAATAACATGTGTAATGAGGGGTTTATGTGAGAAGGTTAGTTTCCTTATGCTAATTAGAGTTGTATAAGGGTTTTTATGCAATTAGGGTTAGACAATGGTTAAGGTTAAGATATACCTCTTAGACACCACACCTTAGGTGTAACCACACACACACACACCTCCTCCTTACATGAAACCACCACCATCTTGTATGGTGACACCACCTACTACCTTATCTCTTCTTATCCTTAAGTTGTACCAATTGATTCAGTTGATATATATTAAGTTAGGGCAAATAAACTGGTTTAGAAAAAGAAATATCTTAGAGCACACAAAAAAAAGAGAGAAGAGAAGAATGAACTAGGTGCTAAGGATTTTCACCACCACCATCAAGCTAGGATCTTCGAGTTGTGCATCTTGGAGGAATCCTTTTCAGTAATCTTCTGCAGGTATAATCTCTAGACTCTATAGAATTTTAGTTCAGTACTGTTTTAATGTAGAAATCGGATATCGGATATATTGTATTTTGTGAAATATAGGATCTGTGTTAAATCTGCTATAGTTTAGATGATAATAAATATAATCAAATAGTACCTTCATCTTATAAATTGGACCTAGAATAAACCCTAGGAAGACGAACCCAGTTGCTCGGAGTTTGGCCGGCGACATGTAGGGGAAATCCGAGCTCGCCGGTTTTTTGAGGGAGTTAGGTGTTGGGGTTTTTAGGGTAGCTCTCTGTATATGTATTAGGATGTTTGGTATTGCTAGTTTAAGTTATTTTATCAGTATATGAAATCTGGAAGTTAATATCTGTAAAGGGGTTAAAATTCTAAAATACGACACGGGTGTTTCGTAACACGTTTATGTTTTCTTTTACAAACAGCGAATGGTTAAAATCCAGTTAGTATAAGTATAGTTAATACGTAAAACTTGTATTTTCATATTTTCGTCGTATCAGAGTTTAGCCGTTTCTTATACGAAGTTAATTTCAATATTAGATTCGAATATGGAAACTTCGGAGGCCGTAAGGAAAGGAAAGGGATTGATGATTTCTGAGTAGATTCGACGTATTCCGGTGAGTAGACTAAATATCTACCAGGGAATTTTGTATGGATAGCGTGATACGCCCATAGTTTAAGTTTAAATTACAATTGTTCCTTTGTATATAAGGTTTGATCGTATGCATTCATATATAAACATCGTCATGTTAATAATTGTTAGAACACTGCACAAATTATCGATGAGTCATGCTACATGTGCACATATCTACATGTTACACTACACCTCGTCGATATTAAAATGTCACACGCACTTAGTACTTGTTATGTTAAATATTGTTCATATTATACCTTAAGCATCAATAATGATAGTTATTTTGCATAAATGTTAGCATGTTTCATATTCAAGTATTAGTAATATTGATATAAGATGAAATGGATTATTTCGGATTTATGGTTTTGAGTTTTTATACATTATTGAATAGATTCAGTGATTCTTCGTGTTGATGTGAGATGTCCACCATGCGATGTTGTTTTTATGATTTGGTTTTATTCCGGACCGAGTGGGCGAGCTATACGGTCGCGGATTTTTACGTTATCCGGACTGAGTGGGGGAGCTATACAGTTGGATTCATGGTGGACCCGGTCGAGACTGAGGGACAGGAAAGCCGCATTTGAGGCGGGGAGCCTAGCGAGGATACTCGATACCGGAGATAGTTGTGAAACACGGCGGATATCTAGATGATACCGACCTGTGTTATAGGATGACAGGATCGTTCGGGGAACGATGCCTGAGGGAAATAGAAGATTTGTGTCGATGTTGGACACAGAAAAATAAACCTTATTTGGAAATAATTGATGATATTTCGGTTTTGATTTATATACTTAGTAGTACATGTTCATGCTGCAAACTATTATCATGCATTATATTCATCCTTGTTGATATTAGCTCTAGTTCGTCATACTTACATTATCAGCCGATATATGTTAGTTTTATTCACTGAGTTGGCAACTCACCCCCGTTATGCCATAGTTCCTTGCAGGAGTCGTATGGACGCGTAGCAGCAGTGCGGATCTACTTATCAGCTTTTATCGCTCCTTTTTATTAGGTGGGTTACCTACGCAGTAACCTCCTATTTTGGTTTATGTATATTGAATCTAGTATTACTCCATCAGACCCTGTATAATTGACATAGAACGAGATGTGGTTGTATGTATCTTATTTCGACTGATGAGATCGTTTGGTTGTGTTAAATTATACTTCTTTTACTTATGCATGAGATTCTTCATTTCGAGCGTCGTATTATTATTGTGTATTGATTTCCGCAGTTTGGCATCGTTTTGCTCCCAAGTAGGGATGCAATCTATTCACACACCCTATAACTGCTTTTATTAATAATTAGAAGGGAGTACTGTCGAAATTTTTTAAAATCAGTTGTTTAAACTTCAATTGTTAAAAACCATTCGGCATGCTACTTCATTCTTTTACTTAAAAACTAAAATTTGTCTAAATTCCGCAAAAATTGTTTTTGATTTTGGTTTTTGGCTTACTCAGATTGTGTCGATATCTGTAGATATCATACAATCTAAGTGCCGGTCACATCCAAATTTTGGGTCGTGACAAAGTTGGTATCAGAGCTTGGGATTAACCTTACGGAACCGAGTAGTGATTTGGAGTAAGTAGACTTAAGTTTCGTTACGTAGGATGACCTTTGGTTTGATGGAGTAGGTGATTTAGAATGAGCAGAGTACCGTACATATGTTCCGCGACATATTTACGCTACGATACTCAGCCTAAGTAACCTTAGGATATTGTCACGCCCCGCTTCCCAAAGTACGCTAAAGTGGGCACGTAACATAGCCAACCATGCTACCTGTGGATAGGAAAAATCCTTCCACAGTCACATTACAGCTGTGGAGATATCAAGAACAGGAAAGTAAACTAACTATCTAGTATATGTCCATAAGCCAGAGTAAAAGAGTCAAGAGATAATAATATGCGGAAGCCAAAAGATACAATAAATGAAACACCTGGAGTGAAACTACATACCGACAGGAACCTCACCGCTCGTCTAACAGCGGCAAAACTCCTAATCAGTCTGCAACAGGGTAGAAGAATCTGGGACATGCAAAACCCAGAAGTCAGCGCGTCAAGTCATCGAGTAATAGCATAATAAACAGGCAATGCGAATATAAACATGAAATAAGCAAGGGTAACAATAATGTAAATAAGAGCAGTGCAGGGTAGTGTGCAGTGAGTAAACTGGACTGTTCTATCAGGTTCTCTGTTTTAAAGTCTTTGAAACCAAATTGATGAATCATCGATGTAACTCAATAGTATCCCGTGCAAGCCCGGGACCACGGTCTAAGACTCTCGGGCTGAAACCGAGACGTGCCGCTAGGCACTACAAGGGAAAGGATAAAGACCAACGATGTCAGCAGCATCGTCACGAGGCGGGCCTGGCCTCTAAAACTGATCAGTACAGGTAGTGAACTGTTGAGTTACAAGTCAGGTTTCACCTTTGATTTCCCCATACCCCCAAGTTATATGTGTAGGTCAAGTCAGGTATCCCGAAATCAAGAAACTAATGCCAACACAGGATCAGGTAAACAGGTTTGTCTGGATAGACAACAGGAACGGTCCATGAGGACTACATGTCAGGTTTGTTGGCATTAGACACAAGATCAGGTAACGGATCAGGTCATGGTACATCAGGTCAAGTCAAGCAGTGTACGGTACCATGTCGGGTTAATCAATATGCATGTAACAAGTCAGGTCAAGAAGCAAGCGATATCATAGGTGTACTCACAATCAGTTATATAATCAAGCATGGGTATCAACAACATGATATAAGTAATGAATTAAGCAATAGGCAGATTCATTCAATTAGCAATACCGTTATCAATTGTGTCACAGAGATGATTTCAACCATATAAGAATGCAGTAAGACAATTATAGCCATTTAATCATGTTAACAAGTTTAAGAACTTTAGAGGTGCAATGATTTATATAAAGGTTCAATACAGCTATTACAGGTTAAAATGCACACGAGTGTCCAAAGGGAACAAAACTATAGAGATAAATGCCATAAGCTATGTCAATATTAAAAATGTGAATAAACAGGTAAGTGTGGTTGTTAGGTTCACTACAGTAAGTGCAACAGGTAGGTTCCAAGTTTGAAAGATAAATGATATATAACAATCTTGTACATAAAAATGAGAAATGATCGTACTAAAGTTAAATTTACAGGTTTAGGGTGTCATCAATAAGTATGTAAATATTATTTAGCATGTAGCAAGAAGCACTTGCCTCGATGGGTCGCGAATCGGGAAAACGGAACGTTAACCGTCGGCGGGGAAAACTCGCGACGGGCGCACGGTTCACGGAATGAACCCAAACGACGAACAAAGGAACCACACGGGTCGGGGTACCTCGCTGGAACGTCGCGAAGCGTCACCGGCACGACGGAATTCCGGCAACAAAAGAACAGTTAAAAAATGAGAAACAAGACATGAAGCAAGAAGAGAAAGGATGATGAAGAGAAGTACGAGAGAGGGATTACCGTTGAGGTTTCCTGTGTGTGCAGAGAGGGGATGTGAAGGGGTCAACGCCGGCGAACGGAGCTCCAGCGAAGGGATCTTGCTGTTAGGGTTCGGTTAGGGTTTGGGTTGAGTGCAGGGACGTTGCTAGGTGGTAGGAGGAAGGACTGAGGTGATAGGGAGAGAAAGGAGATGGTGATGATGGTGGTGAAAGGTTAGGGTCGTCGGAAGTGAAGGAACGGCGTGGGAGAGGGTTCCGGCTTCTGGTGTGTGCAGGTGAGGGCTCGGGAATGAGGGGAGAGGAGGAAGGAGGTGTGGTGGATCGGTCGAGGGCGAGGAGTCGAGGGGTCCGGTGATAGTGGTGTCGGCGTTGGGGCTGCGGCGGCTAGGGCTGCGCGGTGGGTTGCAGGTTACGTAAAAAGAAAAGAAAAGGAAGAGGAGGGAAAGAGATTTAAATAAAGAGGAGAGAGAGAAGGAGAGAGAGAGACGGGGGAGAGAGAGAGAGGGAGAGAGAGAGAGAGAGACAGGGGAGAGAGAGAGAAGAGAGATAGAGAGAGATAGAGAAAGACGGAGAGAGAGATGTGAGGTGTGGGGCCCACGGGAGTTAAGAGAGAGCTGATTGGTTGAGGAGGAAAATTATAGGTTAGGAAAAATTTAAATTAAAGATTTATAAGATTTAAGGAACAGTAATATATTATAAGGTTAAGGAAATATGCGACGGTTAAAATATTAAAATTTGGGATTTTGGCGCAAAATAAAACATTTCCAAATCGCGCCCGGGTCGGGTCCAAAAATTTGAAATTGAAATAATAGAATTTTAAGCGGGATCCAAAAGTGAAAATGAAGTATTTTACAATCGAAAAGCATACCCCCAAAACGGACACACGTACGTGCACGTAGCCATCCAAACTCGCCCGTTTCACTGAACGGGACGAGAACACGATGCACGGACGCTACAACAGGGTTAGAGGTGTCAAGCAGGCCAAGATGAATATTTATAATTTTATTTTAGATGCCAAACATTGTTATATGCAGAAATTAATTTGCCGGGTAAAATTTACAGTAAATAACAATCAAGCAAGATAAGTGAAATGAGTACCACACTACGCTCAAACAGTAACTGAAATTAGTAGCATTGGGCTTGGGTGTTACATTATACCCAACTACAAAAAGAATTTCATCCTCGAAATTCCAAGAATGCAAAGATAAACAAACAACTACAAGAAAAGATGAGGAAATTTCTGCCGGATTTCATCTTCTCGTTCCCAAGTGGACTCTCCATGCGAGCGATTACCCCAAGAAACAAGCACAAGAGGGATCACCTTGTTCTTAAGAACCTTTTCCCTTCGATCCACAATATTAATCGGTCGTTCCTCCAAAGTCAAGTCTTCTCGTACTGTTAGCTCCGAATGATCCAATATATGCGTTTCATCTCGAACATACCTTCGTAGTTGAGATACGTGAAACACATCGTGCACATTCGCCAAGGACTGCGGTAACGCCAAACGATACGCTACCTCACCAACGCGTTCCAAGATCTCAAAGGGTCTAACGAATCGAGGACTAAGCTTTCCTCAACTTCCAAAACGAATCACCCCTCTAGCCGGTGATATCTTCAAGAATACCAAATCACCCACGACGAACTCTAGAGGTCTTCTTGACGTGTCTACCCAACTCTTCTGTCGGTCTTGTGCTGCCTTCATATGATTTCTGATAGTGTTAACCTTCTCAACTGTCTGCATAACCAAATCGGGTCCCAATAATCTTCGTTCACCGACATCGTCCCAACAAACAGGTGAACGGCATTTACGACCATACAAAGCTTCAAATAGAGCCATCTGGATAGTTGCCTGAAAACTGTTGTTGTAAGAAAACTCCACCAAATGTAGATGATCCTCCCAAGAACCCTTGAAGTCCAACATGCATGCTCTCAACATATCTTCAAGATTTTGGATCGTTCTCTCCGACTGACCATCAGTTTGAGGATGATAAGCTGTGCTAAACTTCAATCGAGTCCCCAAACTTTCCTGTAAACTCCGCCAAAAGTGTGATAATAACCGAGTGTCCCGATCGGACACGATGCTCACCGGTACTCCATGCAATCTTACAATCTTCTGCATGTACCGCTCTGCCAAAGTCTCTGTTGATTGACCAACCCGGAAAGGAATGAAGTGAGCTGCCTTGGTCAAACGATCAACAATCACCCATACAACATTGTTGCCTTTTGGACTTCGCGGTAAAGCCGTCACGAAATCCATGGTTATATGTTCCCACTTCCACTGAGGAATCGAAAGTGGTTGCAATAAACCAGCAACCCTTTGATGTTCAGCCTTAACTTGCTGACACACCAAGCACTTAGCCACAAAGCGAGCAATCTCCCGTTTCATGCCTTCCCACCAGAAATGCTGTCGAATATCTCGGTACATCTTTGTGCCTCCTGGATGTACAGAATAAGCTGAACTGTGTGCCTCCTTCATAAGCTCTTCGCGAATATCTCCCTTTGGCACACACAAACGGCTACCATACCTCAACGCACCATCTTCGTGGACCAATAAATCTGTTCGTAGTCCGGCTTCAACCTGTCCTCGAAACTTTTGCAGTCTAGGGTCCTGCGATTGTGCTGCTTTAATATTCTCGATCAACGATGACTGTACTTGCAGCTGCATCAACTGTCCCGTAGAATGCGGTAGCACAACCTCCAAGTCAAATCTTCGAAAATCTGCAACGATCTCCTTCTGCGTAGTTAACATCTGAATTGCTGGTAACCGACTAAGCGCATCCGGCACGACGTTAACCTTCCCCGGATGGTACTTAAGATCAAGATCGTAGTCAGCCATCAGCTCCAACCATCTACGCTGCCTCATATTAAGCTCCTTCTGTATGAACACATACTTCAAGCTCTTATGATCAGTAAAAACTTCGACCCTTTCGCCCAAAAGGTAGTGTCTCCAAATCTTCAAAGCGAAAATCACAGCCGCAAGTTCCAAGTCATGAGTTGGATAATTCTTCTCATGGGTCTTCAACTGTCTCGATGCGTACGCTACAACCTTCCCATGCTGCATTAAAACACATCCCAATCCTTTCCCAGATGCGTCGCTGTGAATCACCAATCCTCCGGAATTGTCTGGCACGGTCAGAATAGGGGCGGTTATCAACTTCTGCTTCAACGTCTCAAAAGCTAACGCATATTTGTCCGTCCATACAAAAGGTACCTCCTTGCGCGTAAGCTTGGTTAACGGCTCCGCCAGACGAGCAAAGTTCTCCACAAATCTCCTGTAATATCCGGCGAGTCCAAGAAAACTTCTTATCTCCGCAACATTTCTTGGAATCGGCCAGTCTCGAACTGCTGCAATTTTTTCTGAATCGACGGCAATTCCATCACCAGACATAACATGCCCCAAAACTTTACTTCCTCCAGCCAAAACTCGCACTTACTCATCTTCGCATATAACTTCTCCTGTCTCAACGTCTGCAGTGCGATCTTCAAATTCTCAGCATGCTCATCAAAACTCTTCGAGTAAACCAGAATATCGTCAATGAATACCATAATAAACTGATCCAAGAACGGTGAAAAGATTCGGTTCATTAAGTCCATGAATACTGCCGGCGCATTCGTTACTCCGAAGGGTATCACTAAGTACTCGTAATGTCCGTACCAAGTTCGGAACGCCGTCTTGCAAATATCTTCTTTTTTCACTCGGACCTGATGATATCCGGATCGCAAATCCAGCTTCGAGAATACCCTCACGCCACTAAGCTGCTCGAAAAGTTCGCCAATGCGAGGGATCGGGTACTTGTTCTTAATAGTCACCCGGTTTAATTCTCGATAGTCGATGCACATCCTTCTTGTGCCATCCTTCTTCTTTACTAGAAGAACTGGAGCTCCCCAAGGCGAGTTACTGCTTCGAATCCAACCCTTTTCAAGCAATTCAGCAACCTGTTTCTTGACTTCTTCCAACTCTACTGGTGCCATTGGATAATACGCTTTGGATACTGGCGCTGCACCAGGAATAAGATCAATTGCGAACTCCACGTCTCGCTTTGGCGGTAAACCCGATATATCTTCAAACACGTCCATAAAATCGCGAACAACAGCCGGCTCTTCACTTTCATCACTTCCATTGATGCAAGAATATTGTTTGTCGGCTTAGCCCTAAACTCGACTGGCCCGACAGAACTGCTTCCTTACCGCAACTGCTGTCTGCTGCAAACTCCCCTTCATCCCAGATAAACTCTGCTGCTCTCGGCTGCCGCAAGTACTTGTGAGAAAGTGGTCAAACCCAGGGAGACATCTGCCTCTGGATGTCCACGTCCAAGCTGCGCATGAACCTCCGTGCTCTGTCTGCATCATTGGCAACTAAAGGTCCAGCGAAACTACTGAGTCTTGTCCACTCTGCTGCCTGCACATCTACGGGTGTTCCCTTATGCTTTAGCCCGATGAATTTCTCTTCCATTTCCTCCCGTGCAGTCCGCGGGAAGAACTTCTCCAGGAAACTCTTTGAAAATCCGCCCACTTGATCGGCTTGGGCAAACGGTTCTCTTCCACAAGCCACCATTCCCGGGCGTAGTCCACTAACTGAATGCGTACCACATCAACTCTTTTCTTATCTGGAATATGTGCCGCAATAAGCAAGTTCTCTGTGTCGACTAGCCACTGCTCCGTTGGCAACGGCTCCTCCAAACCGGTAAATGTAGATGGACCCAAACGTCTGAAATCTGCTACGGTCCCTACTCGGTCGACTGGTTTAGCTCCAACATTGTTCACATACTGCTGAACGATCTGCAAACCTTCCTAAAACGAGTCCGCTTGCTGCTGGATCAGCTCGGTCTGCTTCTTTTGATTCTCCAGTATTCCCTTTGTTACTCCAAGCATGGCGGCTTCGTCCACACGACTTTAGTACGTCTTCAAATTCTTACCGGCCATATCAAAACACCCAACATTAGCAGGATGATAGATTCAAAATATAGATCAAGCCTAGAACTTCAAGATACTTAAATAGAGTGCCGCATTGTAACTATGCCGTGGTATCATAGCAACAATTACATAACTCCACCCAAGTCGCCTAAGTCCTAGAGATAACAAGGAATCAGGTTTTCGAGTCGATATGCAAAGGAAGTTTGCATATCGTAGAAGATATAATCAGGAAGAATGTGATTCAAGAACGGTAAAACGGCAAGGTGGCAGGACATGTTTCCTAAACACGGGTATTCTGATTCGGGTATTGGGTACAATACCCAACTACAAAAGAATCAACCCGACTATCATGTCTCTGATACCAAAAGAACCCATGTCACGCCCCGCTTCCCAAAGTACGCTAAAGTGGGCACGTGACATAGCCAACCATGCTACCTGTGGATAAGAAAAATCCTTCCACAGTCACATTACGGCTGTGGAGATATCAAGAACAGGAAAGTAAACTAACTATCTAGTACATGTCCATATGTCAGAGTAAAAGAGTCAAGAGATAATAATATGCGGAAGCCAAAAGATACAATAAATGAAACACCTGGAGTGAAACTACATACCGACAGGAACCTCACCGCTCGTCTAACAGCGGCAAAACTCCTAATCAGTCTGCAACAGGGTAGAAGAATCTGGGCCATGCAAAACCCAGACGTCAGCGCGTCAAGTCATCGAGTAATAGCATAATAAACAGGCAATGCGAATATAAACATGAAATAAGCAAGGGTAACAATAATGTAAATAAGAGCAGTGCAGGGTAGTGTGCAGTGAGTAAACTGGACTGTTCTATCAGGTTCTCTGTTTTAAAGTCTTTGAAACCAAATTGATGAATCATCGATGTAACTCAATAGTATCCCGTGCAAGCCCGGGACCACGGTCTAAGACTCTCGGGCTGAAACCGAGACGTGCCGCTAGGCACTACAAGGGAAAGGATAAAGACCAACGATGTCAGCATCATCGTCACGAGGCGGGCCTGGCCTCTAAAACTGATCAGTACAGGTAGTGAACTGTTGAGTTACAAGTCAGGTTTCACCTTTGATTTCCCCATACCCCCAAGTTATATGTGTAGGTCAAGTCAGGTATCCCGAAATCAAGAAACTAATGCCAACACAGGATCAGGTAAACAGGTTTGTCTGGATAGACAACAGGAACGGTCCATGAGGACTACATGTCAGGTTTGTTGGCATTAGACACAAGATCAGGTAACGGATCAAGTCATGGTACATCAGGTCAAGTCAAGCAGTGTACGGTACCATGTCGGGTTAATCAATATGCATGTAACAAGTCAGGTCAAGAAGCAAGCGATATCATAGGTGTACTCACAATCAGTTATATAATCAAGCATGGGTATCAACAACATGATATAAGTAATGAATTAAGCAATAGGCAGATTCATTCGATTAGCAATACCGTTATCAATTGTGTCACAGAGATGATTTCAACCATATAAGAATGCAGTAAGACAATTATAGCCATTTAATCATGTTAACAAGTTTAAGAACTTTAGAGGTGCAATGATTTATATAAAGGTTCAATACAGCTATTACAGGTTAAAATGCACACGAGTGTCCAAAGGGAACAAAACTATAGAGATAAATGCCATAAGCTATGTCAATATTAAAAATGTGATTAAACAGGTAAGTGTGGTTATTAGGTTCACTACAGTAAGTGCAACAGGTAGGTTCTAAGTTTGAAAGATAAATGATATATAACAATCTTGTACATGAAAATGAGAAATGATCGTACTAAAGTTAAATTTACAGGTTTAGGGTGTCATCAATAGGTATGTAAATATTATTTAGCATGTAGCAAGGGGTACTTGCCTCGATGGGTCGCGAATCGGGAAAACGGAACTTTAACCGTCGGCGGGGAAAACTCACGACGGGCGTACGGTTCACGGAATGAACCCAAATGACGAACAAAGGAACCACACGGGTCGGGGTACCTCGCTGGAACGTCGCGAAGCGTCACCGGCATGACGGAATTCCGGCAACAAAAGAGCAGTTAAAAAATGAGAAACAAGACATGAAGCAAGAAGAGAAAGGATGATGAAGAGAAGTACGAGAGAGGGATTACCGTTGAGGTTTCCTGTGTGTGCAGAGAGGGGATGTGAAGGGGTCAACGCCGGCGAACGGAGCTCCGGCCAAGGGATCTTGCTGTTAGGGTTCGGTTAGGGTTTGGGTTGAGTGCAGGGATGTTGCTAGGTGGTAGGAGGAAGGACTGAGGAGCTAGGGAGAGAAAGGAGATGGTGATGATGGTGGTGAAAGGTTAGGGTCGTCGGAGGTGAAGGAACGGCGATGGGAGAGGGTTCCGGCTTCTGGTGTGTGCAGGTGAGGGCTCGGGAATGAGGGGAGAGGAGGAAGGAGGTGTGGTGGATCGGTCGAGGGCGAGGAGTCGAGGGGTCCGGTGATAGTGGTGTCGGCGTTGGGGCTGCGGCGGCGAGGAGGGAGGCGGCGGCTAGGGCTGCGCGGTGGGTTGCAGGTTACGTAAGAAGAAAAGAAAAGGAAGAGGAGGGAAAGAGATTTAAATAAAGAGGAGAGAGAGAGACGGGGGGGAGAGAGAGAGAGAGAGAGACGGGGGGAGAGAGAGAAGAGAGAGAAGAGAGACGGAGAGAGAGAGAGAGATATGAGGTGTGGGGCCCACGGGAGATTGGTTGAGGAGGAAAATTATAGGTTAGGAAAAATTTAAATTAAAGATTTATAAGATTTAAGGAACAGTAATATATTATAAGGTTAAGGAAATATGCGACGGTTAAAATATTAAAATTTGGGATTTTGGCGCAAAGTAAAACATTTTCAAATTGCGCCCGGGTCGGGTCCAAAAATTTGAAATTGAAATAATAGAATTTTAAGCGGGATCCAAAGGTGAAAATGAACTATTTTACAATCGAAAAGCATACCCCCAAAACGAACACACGTACGTACACGTAGCCATCCAAACTCGCCCGTTTCACTGAACGGGACGAGAACACGATGCACGGACGCTACAACAGGGTTAGGGGTGTCAAGCAGGCCAAGATGAATATTTATAATTTTATTTTAGATGCCAAAAATTGTTATATGCAGAAATTAATTTGTCGGGTAAAATTTACAGTAAATAACAATCAAGCAAGATAAGTGAAATGAGTACCACACTAGGCTCAAACAGTAACTGAAATTAGTAGCATTGGGCTCGGGTGTTACAGATATATATCTTGCTTAATCCTTGTTTTGACTTTCTATTGTTGCTGCTCCTATTCGTACACCTTATCAACTCTCGTTTCTTGTTCCAGTTGCTATGGCTACGCGAGCTAGGCGAGCCGCAGCCAGGAATGCAGCTAGGGCGAATCCGCCTATGATGGCGACTGACGCACCGGACATTCCGACGGTACATAAGCATGTTGATCCTCCTCCTCCAGACAGACTGACTAGGATAGAGGAGGGCATGTTGGGCCTACAGCAAATGGTGGGACAATTGACTGAGACCACCTGTAATCAGAGGCATGATCAGGTACCGACGATGGTAGAACCCGATGAACAGCCTATGCATACTGTCGCACTGGTAGGACCAAGAGTGATGGAGGTATATCTTCCAGAGTTCATGAGGTTAAGGCCTTCGGTGTTTACAGGGACTGATGCAGCAGAGGATCCTTAGTCCTTTCTTGATAGGATGGCCAGGATTGGCAAGTCATTGCGATGTTCTGATGCAAGGTCGGTGGAGCCGACCAGCTTTCGATTAGAGGGACTTGCACAGACATGGTGTGAATCGATGGAGAGAGGGCGAGCTGCGGGTCTTCCTTCGATGTCATGGACAAAGTTTTCTGATATCTACCTTGCCAGATTTCTTCCACAGAGCATGAGGGACGCTAGAGCCAGTAGTTTTGAAGCGTTACGGAAAACTGCGAGTGTGTCGATGGCGGAGTATGATTTACAGTTCACCCAGTTGTTACGCTATGATCCGTACTTAGTTCCTATGGAGGAACACCGGGTGAAAATATTTGTGAGGAGCCTGGATACCCAGCTATTTCTTGTTATAGGCTCCCAGCATTTCGATACTTATGCGCAGGCCATGGATGCAGCTATGCGAGTGGAAGAGCGTCTGAACAAGGAAGTGATTGTTGCGGAGCCAAAGAGGACCAGACCTATTGGGACAGTTGCCAGGAAGTTTGGCAGAGGTAGAGGCAGGCACACTCCAGGCCGCAATTTTGGGCGAGGTTGGACCCAGGGCCAGATGTTCAGTTCGTACCCCGATGATCAGAGGCCCCCATCTACATGTTTTAGTTGCGGACTTCCAGGGCATTTCGCGAGGGATTGTAGACCCCAGGGAGGGACTGTTTTTCCACAGGCTGCTTTACCCCCTCCACCTTCTACTTCGATGGCCTTACTTCCTCCCCCAGTTGGCACTATGCGCCAGGATGTTGCACCACGAGGTCGGGGCTTTGTAGTACGCTTTCAGAGAGGCTGAGGAGACCGAGAGAGGACAACAGGATGCGGGTAGGGGCCAGGCACGAGTTTTTGCACTGACTCCATAGGATGCCCAGGCATCCAATGCAGTTGTGACAGGTACTCTTGCAGTATGTTCCTTAGATGCACATATTTTATTTGATCCCGGTTCTACGCATTCCTGCGTATCTACACACTTTGCACTTTCTCTGGGGAGAGAATCGTCATTGTTAGAGTTACCGCTAGTAGTGATTACTCCTATAGGAGATTCTTTTGTAGCTCGACACGTATTCAGGTCTTGTTCAGTACGTATTGGTGATAGGGATTCATTAGTTGATTTGATTCTCCTGAATATGTTTGATTTTGATATATTTCTTGGTATGGATTGGCTGGCCGCTTGTCATGCTTATGTAGATTGTCGGAGAAAGCGGTCAGATTCTGTTTTCCAGATGAACCGATTTTCGTTGTGCAGGGAGACTGTAGTATAACTCCTGCCAACAAGATTTCTGCTCTTTGTGCGGGATGACTCTTGAAGAAGGGTTGTCGTGGGTTCTTAGCGTTCGTTCAGGACGTAGGAACCGCTGAAGTTCCGTTGGGTCAGGTTCCGATCGTGCGAGAATTTCAGGATGTGTTTCCTGCTTAATTACCAGGATTACCGTCCGATCGCGATATCAAATTTTGCATTGACTTGATTCCGAGTGCGGGGCCTATTTCTATACCACCTTATCGGATGGCCCCAACGGAGATGAAGGAACTCAAAGGTCAGTTTCAAGATGTCACGCCCCGCTTCCCAGAGTACACTAAGATGGGCACGTGACATAGCCAACCATGCTACCTGTGGATAAGAAAAATCCCTCCACAATCACATTACGACTGTAGAGATATCAAGAACAGGAAAGTAAACTAAACTATCTAGTACATGTTCATGAACCAGAATGAATGAGTCAAGAAATAATGATATGCGGAAGCAAAAGATACAATAAATGAAACACCTGGAAAGTAAAACTACATACCGACAGGAACTTCACCGCTCGGTCTAACAGCGGCAATACTCCTGATCAGTCTGCAACAAAGGTAGAAAGATCTGGGCCATGCAAACCCAGAAGTCAGCGCGTCATAACATCAAGCAACAATATAAACAGGGTAGCAAGACATGCAAGTATAATCATAAATAGTAAAGCAGGTGTAAAGCAATCTAAATCAGGGCAGTGAAAGGTAGCGTGCAGTGAGTAAACTAAACTGGTCTGTTGGTTATCTACTCTCAAGTCTTTGAAATCAATTTGATGAATCATCGATGTAACTCAATAGTATCCCGTGCATGCCCGGGACCACGGTCAAGATTCTCAGGCTGAATCCGAGACGTGCCGCTAGGCAGTAAAAGGTAGCATGTACAGATGAGTGATGTCAGCATCATCACTCCGGGGCTGGCCTAGCCCGTAAGACTGATCAGAACAGGTATCGAACTGTCGAGTTACAAGTCAGGTTTCATCATTGATTTCCCCATACCCCCAAGTTATATGTGTTCAAGTCAGGTATTTAAGTAATCAAGAACTAATGCCAACACAGGAGCAGGTAGGTGCAGGGTTGTCTGGATAGACAATAGGAACGGTCCGTAAGGACTACATATCAGGTTTGTTGGCATTAGACACAAGATCAGTGAACGGGTCAAGCCATGGTACATCAGGTCAAGCCAGGTAATGTATAAAGGTGTCATGTCAGGTCAAGAATGTGCGGTACCATGTCATATCAAGTAGGAAGTGGAACAAGTCATGTCAGAATGCACAAGATGTCATGTGGGTACTCATAATCAAACTAACATACATGATTATAACTAAACAAGCATGGGTACTAATAGCACAATAAACTGGAACATGTAAGATGATGCACACAGGTATCAGCTAACTATAAGGATTTATGGTTATCGATTAGGGTTAGAGTTATAGCTTCACATTGGTACTGTACACATAAATGAAGATGGAATACTACAATCTCATTAACAGGTATTAAATGGCCTAGGGATGCAATCATATATGTAAAACAGGTTAGATGTACACGGTGTCCAATGGGGTAAAACTGTACAAGGGCACCATAGATCATGCAAACAATTACTATGTGATGTGAAATATAAGTATGGTTACGCTTATAGTTTCCAACCAAATAAGGTGCAATTTATTAAACATGGGGTGTCAATATTACAGTGTTATATATTTTGGTGATCTATGGATACAATTATATATATTCTAAATGGAATGGATGCAAACGGGTATCCAAAGTTATAAAACGATAAAATGGTAACATGGGATGTACCACTAGGCAATACGTGATGTAAATACTGGTATGGATGCAGTATAACGTAATCTAATATGCAACAAGATAAGTTTCCATGTTCTAGATCTAAAATAATACAAACGGATGCAAACGGAACACCGAAATGTTATAAATTGATGCATGGGGTACTATATTTAAACTATAGGTATTTTATATATTAGAATAGGTATAAAATGATTTAAATAGCATGTAGCAAGATTAACTTGCCTTGATCGGATCATGAAGGGGTATACGGAACGTCACGCGTCGGCGGGAAAAGTCGCGATGCGCGCACGGTACACGGAAAGGGTCCAAAATAACGCACGAAGGTGATCACGCAGCCAAGGCATGTTCGCTAGGTCATCTGGATCGTCAGCGTCGTCACGGCTCCGGCGAACCTTGGTAAGTATTTTGAGTCAACGGGAGCAATTGCAGTTATTGAAGGAATAACTTCCACAGGATAGAAGCCAAGCATCGTTCTCGACAGATTTAAAGCTTCCATTGCACCTTCCTCAACAGTAAACTCAATAAATGCAAACGAAGAATGGAGTTTGGGTCACCACAAACACGATCGTCAACAACTTGTCCACACAAGATGAAAAGCGCTGCAAGCTCTTCTTCAGTGACCCGTTGATCAAAGGCAGGCACATAAATCGTCCTCCTAAACACTTCCTCACGTTGCGCCACACTTGTCGTGCTGCCTATTCGTCGTTTCCACTGACCAAATCCATTCAAACAGAATCTGCCACTAATAGCAGCAAGAGAAGGCAGAACATACTCCTCGGCCATGGGGTTCAGATTCGATAGCAGCTCCTGCTGCTGCTTCACCCCTCGCCTGACCGCCTCCTCCGCTGCTGCCGCGTCGCTTTTCTCCTCGTCGATCCCGCCATTGGACTGCTCCGTTGCCGCCGTCGGCCCCAGTTGGGGCCCGAGAGCGAGATCCTCCGCGGCGTGCGGCTCCTCGGGGCCGTGGTTGGTGGGCCCCACGTCGATACCGAGGTCGGAGGCATCGGTGTTGTTGACGATGGCCATGGCGATCTCAAGATGCGCGCGTGCGATAATGGATGTGGGATTTTGTTATGGTGTTTTGAGGAGAGAGGATGGACGTGAGGTCAGAGGCGATGACAAAGTGGGGTCGAGGAGATGGAGGTGACGGTGGAGACGGTTGCGGCGATGGTGCGAGCGAGCGCGGGATTGGGTTCTGGGTTCGAGCGAAGGCGGGAAACAAAACAATTAGAGAGAAGATGGAATGTGAGGAGAGAGAGAGAGAGACGTGCAGTATGAGGTTTTCTAAAAAAAATAAAAATAATACCTGTAAGATATTACGAGAGAGAGAGAGAGAGTTAGGATAGATTAGTTTTTAAAATATATTTTTAGTTATTAAAACTATAAATAGGATATTTATATGTTATAGTAACTGTTATAATATTTTAGAATATAATATTAGTCCGTTTTGAGATTTTGGCAAATACAAATTTACTCCAAAATATGCCCGGGTCGGGTCTAAAAATTCAGATTTAAAATATGAAAAATATATGCGACTTCCGAATTTCAAAACCAGTGCTCAGGTAACGAAAAAAAATACCCCCAAGAACGGATGCACGTACGTGCGCGTAGCCATCCAAACACGTCTGTTTCACTGAACAGGACGAGAACAAGATGCGCGGATGCTACCACGGTGTTAGGGGTATCAAGCAGGCCATGTTATGCAATTTTAAAATATTTTACATGACCTAAAATGTTACATGATAAAATATGCGGTGCTAGATGAAATGCCAAAATGCAGTTTACACTAGATGCACGTGTCTATGTAACAAGCCAAGGTAATCTATAAATATGAATCAACCAGTACAAGCAAGCGGGTCGGGTCGAATGCAATGTAAAATCTAAACTACCATTCGCACCCAAACACGATAAATCAAGAAATACCATGGATAAGTAAATACGGAAACTAGAATTGGTATAAATGTACTCGGGTGTTACATTATACCCAACTACAAAAGAATTTCGTCCTCGAAATTCCAAGAACAAGAAAGGATAAACAATCAAGAAACTACAAGGATAGATGTGGAACCTTCTGTCGGACTTCATCTTCTCGTTCCCAAGTTGACTCTCCATGTGGACGATTACCCCAAGAAACAAGTACGAGAGGGATAACTCGTTCTTAAGAACCTTTTTCTCTTCGATCCATAATCGACATCGGTCGCTCCTCAAAAGTCAAATCTTCTCGTACAGTCAACTTCGAATGCTCCAACACATGTATTTCAGCTCGAGTATACTTACGGAGTTGAGGTACGAGAAACACATCACGACCGTTCGCCAGGGATTGCGGTAACGCCAAACGATAAGCCACTTCTCCAATACGTTCCAAGATCTCAAAAGGTCCAACGGATCGAGGACTAAACTTTCCTCGACTTCCGAAACGGATCACCCCTCTAGTCGGTGTTATCCTTAAAAATACCAAATCACCAACCACAAACTCCAGAGGTCCTCTCGACGTAACGGCCCAACTCCTTTTGTCGGTCTTGTGCTGCTTTCATATGATTCCGGATAGTGTTAACCTTCTCAACTGTTTGCACGATCAAATCCGGTCCCAAAATCTTCGTTCACCAGCATCGTCCCAACAAACAGGGGAAAGACATTTGTGACCATGTAAAGCTTCAAATAGAGCCCTCAGAAAAGACGCCTGGAAACTGTTATTGTACGAAAACTCCACCAAATGTAGATGATCCTCCTATGAACCCTTGAAGTCTAACATGCAAGCTCTCAACATGTTTTCAAGAGTTTGGATCACTCTCTCCGACTGGCCATCTGTTTGAGGATGATAAGCCATACTAAACTTCAACTAGCCCTAAACTTTCCTGTAAGTTCCTCCAAAAGAGTGATAAGAAACGGTTGTCACGGTCGGTCACGATGCTCACCGGTACTCCGTGCAATCTTACTATCTCCTGTATGCATCGTTCTGCCAAAACTTCTGTTGATCAATCATCTTGAAAAGAGATGAAATGAGCTGCCTTGGTCAATCCGTCAACAATCACCCAATCTGTATTGTTGCCCTTTTTGGACTCTGCGGCAGAGCAATCACGAAATCCATGGTTATATGTTCCCACTTCCACTGAGGAATCGGAAGTGGTTGTAATAAACCAGCAACCCTTTGATATTTAGCCTTAACTTGCTGACACACCAAGCACTTTGCCACAAAGCGGGCAATCTCCCGTTTCATACCTTCCCATCAGAATTGTTGTCGTATATCTCGGTACATCTTCGTGCCTCCTGGATGTACGGAATATGCGGAACTGTGTGCCTCCTTCATAACTTCTTCACGAATGTCTCCTTTTGGCACACACAAATGGCTACCATATCGCAACGAACAATCTTCATCAACAAGTCCGTTCGAAGTCTAGCTTCAACTTGTCCTCGAAACTTTTGCAATCTTGGGTCATGTGACTGCGCTGCTTCAATATTCTTGATCAACGACAACTGTACTTGCAGCTGCATCCTCTATCCCGAAGAATGCGGTAGTACGATCTCCAACTCGAAATCTCCGAAAGCCTTCAATAAGTTCCCTTTGTGCAGTCAACATCTGAATTACTGACAACCGACTAAGCGCATCCGGCACAACACTAACTTTCCCCGGATGGTATTCAAGATCAAGATCGTAGTCAGCCATCAGCTCCATCCATCTATGCCTCATATTAAGCTCTTTCTGAGTGAACACGTACTGTAGGCTTTTGTGGTCGGTGAATACTTCGACCGTTTTGCCCAATAAGTAGTGTCTCCAAATCTTCAAAGCGAAAATCACAGCTGCTAACTCCAAGTCATGAGTTTGGTAATTCTCCTCATGGGTCTTCAACTATCTCGATGCATAAGTTGTAACATTCCCATGCTGCATCAAAACACATCCCAATCCTTTCTCAGGTGCGTCGCTGTGAATCACCAATCCTCCGGAATTATCTGGCATGGTTAAAGCAAGAGCGGTTATCGACCTTTGCTTCAACGCCTCAAAAGCTGACGCACACTTATTTGTCCACACAAATGGTAGTTCCTTGCGCGTAAGCTTGGTCAAAGGCTCTGCCAAACGAGCAAAATTCTCTACAAACCTTCTGTACTACCCGGCAAGTCCAAGAAAGCTTCCGATCTCTGCTACGCTCTTCGGAATCGGCCAATCTTGAACTACTTCAACCTTCTCAGGATCAATGGAGATTCCAACCCCGGATACAACATGCCCCCAAAACTTCACTTCTTCAAGCCAAAACTCGTACCTTCTCATCTTTGCATACAATCTTTCTTGCCTCAACGTCTGCCGTGCGAGCTTCAAGTGTTCTACATGTTCTTCCTTGCTCCAAGAGTAGACCAGAATTTCATCGATGAACACCACATAAAACTGGTCCAGAACGGTGAAAGATTCGGTTCATCAAGTCCATAAATATCGTCGGTGCATTCGTTACTCCGAAGGGCATCACCAAATACTTGTAACGTCCATATCGGGTTCTGAACACAGTCTTGCAAATATCCTCTGTTTTACCTCGGACCTGATGATATCCGGATCGCAAATCCAGTTTCGAGAATACCCACGCGCCACTAAGCTGCTCAAACAATTCGCCAAAGCGAGGGATCGGGTACTTGTTCTTAATAGTGACCTGGTTTATTTCTCGATAATCGATGCACATCCTCCTTGTAACATCTTTCTTTTTGACTAGAAAAACTGGAGTTTCCCATGGTGAGTTACTTCTGCAAATCCAACCCTTCTCAAGTAATTCAGCAACCTGCTTCCTGACTTCTTCCAACTCCACTGGTGCCATTGGATAATACGCCCATGAGATTGGCGCTGCACCAGGAACAAGATCACTTGCGAACTCCACGTCTCGCTTCGGAGGTAAACCCGAGGTGTCTTCGAACACGTCCATGAATTCTCGAACTATAGCAGGCGCTTCTTTCTTATCAACTTCCATCGAGGAAAGGACACTGTTTGTCGGCCTAGTCCTAAACTCAAATGGCCCGACAGAACAGCTTCCTCCAGCAAAACAAACTCCGGATGTCCGGGAATCTGGAGAATCACTTTCCGTTCGTTACCATCAATATAAGCGTGGAAAGTACCGCGAAAATCCATTTCCAAGACAACAACAACAAAGGAATGCACTAGGATTGAATAATTCTAATGCGGGAAAGAAAAACAAGTAAGATACCGAGATGACTTCATCCGAAGTTAAGATACTGAAGAGGATTAAGCACGGTAAACATAATTCAAGCTGGCGATAAAACAAGAACTGGCAAGCAATGAAACCGAGAGAGGCAAGGTATTATAATGATCATGGAATAAGGAAGTGAATCAAGACTAGGACTCCAAGTTACTTAAATAGAGTACCGCATTGTAACCATGCTGCAGTTCATGGGTACAATTACATAACTCCACTCAAGTCGCCCAAATCCTAGTATCAGAATCAAGAAACATGGAGAAACAATGGTGAATCCAAAAAGGTTTCAAGCCGAGATGCAAAGTTGTTTGCATATCGTCAAGGCACAGGATAAAAGAAAGATATGATTCAAGAATCACGATAACAAGGTGGCAGGACATGTTCCTAATCACGAGTATTTTGATTCGTGTATTGGGTCTAATACCCAACTACAACAGAATCAAACCCGATTAACCTATATCCTATGGCTCTGATACCAAAAGAACCATGTCACGCCCCGCTTCCCATAGTACGCTAAGATGGGCACGTGACATAGCCAACCATGCTACCTGTGGATAAGAAAAATCCGTCCACAGTCACATTACAGCTGTAGAGATATCAAGAACAGGAAAGTAAACTAAACTATCTAGTACATGTCCATGAACCAGAATGAATGAGTCAAGAAATAATGATATGCGGAAGCAAAAGATACAATAAATGAAACACCTGGAAAGTAAAACTACATACCGACAGGAACTTCACCGCTCGGTCTAACAGCGGCAATACTCCTGATCAGTCTGCAACAAAAATAGAAAGATCTGGGACATGCAAAACCCAGACGTCAGTGCGTCATAACATCAAGCAACAATATAAACAGGGTAGCAAGACATGCAAGTATAATCATAAATAGTAAAGCAGGTGTAAAGCAATCTAAATCAGGGCAGTGAAAGGTAGCGTGCAGTGAGTAAACTAAACTGGTCTGTTGGTTATCTACTCTCAAGTCTTTGAAATCAATTTGATGAATCATCGATGTAACTCAATAGTATCCCGTGCATGCCCGGGACCACGGTCAAGATTCTCAGGCTGAATCCGAGACGTGCCGCTAGGCAGTAAAAGGTAGCATGTACAGATGAGTGATGTCAGCATCATCACTCCGGGGCTGGCCTAGCCCGTAAGACTGATCAGAACAGGTATCGAACTGTCGAGTTACAAGTCAGGTTTCATCATTGATTTCCCCATACCCCCAAGTTATATGTGTTCAAGTCAGGTATTTAAGTAATCAAGAACTAATGCCAACACAGGAGCAGGTAGGTGCAGGGTTGTCTGGATAGACAACAGGAACGGTCCGTAAGGACTACATGTCAGGTTTGTTGGCATTAGACACAAGATCAGTGAACGGGTCAAGCCATGGTACATCAGGTCAAGCCAGGTAATGTATAAAGGTGTCATGTCAGGTCAAGAATGTGCGGTACCATGTCATATCAAGTAGGAAGTGGAACAAGTCATGTCAGAATGCACAAGATGTCATGTGGGTACTCATAATCAAACTAACATACATGATTATAACTAAACAAGCATGGGTACTAATAGCACAATAAACTGGAACATGTAAGATGATGCACACAGGTATCAGCTAACTATAAGGATTTATGGTTATCGATTAGGGTTAGAGTTATAGCTTCACATTGGTACTGTACACATAAATGAAGATGGAATACTACAATCTCATTAACAGGTATTAAATGGCCTAGGGATGCAATCATATATGTAAAACAGGTTAGATGTACACGGTGTCCAATGGGGTAAAACTGTACAAGGGCACCATAGATCATGCAAACAATTACTATGTGATGTGAAATATAAGTGTGGTTACGCTTATAGTTTCCAACCAAATAAGGTGCAATTTATTAAACATGGGGTGTCAATATTACAGTGTTATATATTTTGGTGATCTATGGATACAATTATATATATTCTAAATGGAATGGATGCAAACGGGTATCCAAAGTTATAAAACGATAAAATGGTAACATGGGATGTACCACTAGGCAATACGTGATGTAAATACTGGTATGGATGCAGTATAACGTAATCTAATATGCAACAAGATAAGTTTCCATGTTCTAGATCTAAAATAATACAAACGGATGCAAACGGAACACTGAAATGTTATAAAATGATGCATGGGGTACTATATTTAAACTACAGGTATTTTATATATTAGAATAGGTATAAAATGATTTAAATAGCATGTAGCAAGATTAACTTGCCTTGATCGGATCATGAAGCGGTATACGGAACGTCACGCGTCGGCAGGAAAAGTCGTGACGCGCGCACGGTACACAGAACGGGTCCAAAATAACGCACGAAGGTGATCACGCAGCCAAGGCATGTTCGCTAGGTCGTCTGGATCATCGGCGGCGTCACGGCTCCGGCGAACCTTGGTAAGTACTTTGAGTCAACGGGAGCAATTGCAGTTATTGAAGGAATAACTTCCACAGGATAGAAGCCAAGCATCGTTCCTGACAGATTTAAAGCTGCTATTGCACCTTCCTCAACAGTAAACTCAATAAATGCAAACGAAGAATGGAGTTTGGGTCACCACAAATACGACCGTCAACAACTTGTCCACACATGATGAAAAGCGCTGCAAGCTCTTCTTCAGTGACCCGTCGATCAAAAGCAGGCACATAAATCGTCCTCCTAAACACTTCCTCACGTTGCGCCACACTTGTCGTGCTGCCTATTCGTCGTTTCCACTGACCAAATCCATTCAAACAGAATCCGCTACTAATAGCAGCAAGAGACGGCAGAACGAATTCCTCGGCCATAGGGTTCAGATTCGATAGCAGCTCCTGCTGCTGCTTCACCCCTCGCCTGACCGCCTCCCCCGCCGCTGCCGCGTCGCTCTTCTCCTCGTCGATCCCGCCATTGGACTGCTCCGTCGCCGCCGTCGGCCCCAGTTGGGGCCCGAGAGCGAGATCCTCCGCGGCGTGCGGCTCTTCGGGGCCGTGGTTAGTAGGCCCCACGTCGATGCCGAGGTCGAAGGCGTCGGTGTTGTTGACGATGGCCATGGCGATCTCAAGATGCGCGCGTGCGATAATGGATGTGGGATTTTGTTGTGGTGTTTTGAGGAGAGAGGATGGACGTGAGGTCAGAGGCGATGACAAAGTGGGGTCGAGGAGATTGAGGTGACGGTGGAGACGGTTGCGGCGACGGCGCGAGTGAGCACGGGATTGGGTTCTGGGTTCGAGCGAAGGCGGGAAACAAAACAATTAGAGAGAAGAAGGAATGTGAGGAGAGAGAGAGAGACGTGCAGTATGAGGTTTTCTAAAAAAAATAAATAAAATAATACCTGTAAGATATTACGAGAGAGAGAGAGAGTTAGGATAGATTAGTTTTTTAAATATATTTTTAGTTATTAAAAATATAAATAGGATATTTATATGTTATAGTAACTGTTATAATATTTTAGAATATAATATTAGTCCGTTTTGAGATTTTGGCAAATACAAATTTACTCCAAAACATGCCCGGGTCGGGTCTAAAAATTCAGATTTAAAATATGAAAAATATATGCGACTTTCGAATTTCAAAACGAGTGCTTAGGTAACGAAAAAGCATACCCCCAAGAATGGATGCACGTACGTGCGCATAGCCATCCAAACACGTCCGTTTCACTGAACTGGATGAGAACAAGATGCGCGGATGCTACCACGGTGTTAGCGGTATCAAGCAGTCCATGTTATGCAATTTTAAAATATTTTACATGACCTAAAATGTTACATGATAAAATATGCGATGCTAGATGAAATGCCAAAATGCAGTTTACACTAGATGCACGTGTCTATGTAACAAGCCAAGGTAATCTATAAATATGAATCAACCAGTACAAGCAAACGGGTCGGGTCGAATGCAATGTAAAATATAAACTACCATTCGCACCCAAACACGATAAATCAAGAAATACCATGGATAAGTAAATACGGAAACTAGAATTGGTATAAATGAACTCGGGTGTTACACTAGAGTTGTTGGATAGAGGGCTAGTTTGTCTGAGCGTAACGCCGTGGGGAGATCCTGTCTTGTTCGTTAAAAAGAAGGACGGCAGCATGAGACTGTGCATCGACTACAGGCAGCTGAATCGAGTTACTGTGCGAAATAGGTATCCACTATCTCGTATCGATGACTTATTCGATCAGCTGCAAGGAGCTGGCTATTTCTCGAAGATTGATTTGCGGTCAGGGTATCACCAGTTGAGAGTTCGGAAGGATGACACTCCGAAAACTGCTTTTCGCACACGATATGGGCATTATGAGTATCTGGTGATGTCGTTCGGGCTCACCAACGCCCCAGCAGCTTTCATGGATATGATGAACCACATTTTTAGGCCATTCCTTGATCAGTTTATTATTGTATTCATTGATGATATTCTTGTTTATTCCCGGAGCCGGGAGGAGCACGAGCAGCATTTGCGTATCATATTGCAGACCTTGAAGGAGCATCAGTTGTTCGCTAAATTCTCCAAGTGTGCTTTTTGGCTGGATAGTGTGGATTTCTTGGGTCACGTAGTTACGAGAGATGGTATACGTGTGGACCCAAGGAAGATCGAAGCAGTATACAACACTGGCCCAGACCTGTATCAGTTACAGAGGTTCGCAGCTTCTTGGGTCTGGCTGGTTACTACCGACGTTTTGTGTGGGATTTTTCTCAGATCTCTACACCGCTGACCGGGTTGACTAGGATGGAGGTTCCATTTCTTTGGACAAAGGCGTGTAAGCAGAGTTTCCAGCAGTTAAAGACTCGCTTGACGACTGCACCAGACTTATCTTTACCTTCTGGGTCAGGTGGTTTTGTTGTTTATTTTAACGCCTTTCGAGTGGGTTTAGGCTGTGTATTGATGCAGCACGAAAAGGTTGTTGCTTATGCTTCGCGGCAACTGAAGAGGTACGAGCAGAACTACCCCACTCATGACTTAGAGATGGCTGTTGTGGTATTCACACTGATGATTTGGAGGCATTACTATACGGTGAGTCGTGCCAGATATTCATAGACCAAAAGAGCTTGAAATATATTTTTCAGCAGCGGGATCTGAATCTGAGGCAGCGTCGATGGATGGAACTCGTGAAGGATTACAATTGCGAGATTCTTTATCATCCGAGCAAAGCGAATGCTGTAACAGATGCTTTGAGTCGGAGGCCTGGAGGTATCTTATCTCATTTGTGCACTATGCAGAGACAGTCTTCTACAGACTGGCAGATTCTGTGTGATAGCCGTGTAGAGTTTGAGTTCACATCGACAGGAGGAAAGTTAGCTCATGTTCGCACCCGTCCTCAGTTATTGGATCGTATTCGAGAGACACAGCCCGCAGATACTCGTATGTCGGAGATCATGGATCAGGTTAGACAGGGTAGAGAATTTGAGTTCGTGATAGATGACCGTGGAGTATTACGATTTGGGACTCGTCTTTGTGTGCCGGATTCGGAGGGACTGAGACGTGAGATCTTAGAGGAGGCCCATCGGTCAGCATATAGTATTCATCCTGGTTCCACCAAGATGTATCATGACTTGAAAGAGGTCTATTGGTAGGAAGGAATGAAGAGAGATGTCGCGGAGTTTGTTTCGAGATGCTTGACTTGTCAGCAAGTCAAGGCTGAGCACTAGAGGCCGGCAGGAGAGTTGCAGCCCTTGCCTATTCTGGAGTGGAAATGGGAGCAGATCTTCATGGATTTCATTATGGGTCTACCCAGGACTAGCAGAGGGTATGATTCCATCTGGGTGATTGTAGATAGATTGACAAAGACAGCACACTTTCTTCCGGTGAAGACAACATTTGGATATACGCAATATGCTCAGATCTATATTAATGAGATTGTGTGATTGCATGGAGTTCCGACGAGCATAGTGTCCGATAGAGGTACACAGTTCACCAGTCGACTATGGCAGAAACTTCAATAGGCTTTAGGTACCCGATTGAGTTTTAGTACAGCTTTTCACCCGCAGACAGATGGTCAGTCAGAGCGAACCATACAGACTCTAGAGGATATGCTTCGAGCCTACAGTCTTGATTTCGGTGGCAGTTGGGATCGTCACTTACCTTTGATAGAATTCTCTTACAACAACAGTTTTCAGGAGATGATCCAGATGGCACCCTAAGAAGATTTGTATGGGAGAAAGTGTCGATCACCCGTTTGCTGGACAGAACTCGGCGAGAGTAGCATTTTGGTACCGCAAATAGTACAAGAGACTACAGAAAAGATCCAATTGATACGGGACAGAATGAGAGTGGCCCAATGCAGACAGAAATCATATGCCGATCGATGTCGTTGTAGACTCGAGTTTTATGTGGGGGACCATGTGTTTCTTTGTGTATCCCCGATGAAGGGTGTGATGCATTTCGGGAAAAAGGGGAAGCCCAGCCCCAGATATGTCGGACCCTATGAGATTCTGGAGAGAGTGGGTGCTGTAGATTATCGTTTAGCACTTCCACCGAGTTTTCCCGATGTGCATCCAGTGTTTCATGTGTTTATGCTTCGTAAGTATCTTCACGATCCCTCTCACGCGATCCAGCATCAGACCTTACAGCTTGAGCAGGATTTATCCTACACAGTACAGCCAGTAGGTATCCTAGACCGACAGGCAAAGAAACTGAGATCAATGGTACTTCCGTCTGTAAAGGTTCTTTGGTGATGAACGAATCGCGATGAGGTCACTTGGGAGGTCGAGGATGCGATACGGAAGAAATTTCCACATCTTTTCGAAGGTACGTGTAGCTAAGTTTTAAATTCGGGGACCGAATTTTCTTAAGGGGGGAATATTGTAACATTTTGAAATATTTTATATAATTAATTAGATTATTTATTTAAATAGATAATGTTATTTAATTTTTATTGTAATCAAAAAGGGCTTTTTAAATTGAAGTGGAAATAAATTAGTAAAAAAAATAGTGTTTATATAATAACATGTGTAATGAGGGGTTTATGTGAGAAGGTTAGTTTCCTTATGCTAATTAGAGTTGTATGAGGGTTTTTATGCAATTAGGGTTAGACAATGGTTAAGGTTAAGATATACCTCTTAGACATCACACCTTAGGTGTAACCACACGCACACACCTCCTCCTTGCATGAAACCACCACCATCTTGTATGGTGACACCACCTACTACCTTATCTCTTCTTATCCTTAAATTGTACCAATTGATTCAGTTGATATATATTAATTTAGGGCAAATAAACTGGTTTAGAAAAAGAAATATCTCAGAGCACACAAAAGAAAAGAAAAGAGAGAAGAGAAGAATGAACTAGGTGCTAAGGATTTTCACCACCACCATCAAGCTAGGATCTTTGAGTTGTGCATATTGGAGGAATCCTTTTCAGTAATCTTCTGTAGGTATAATCTCTAAACTCTATAGAATTTTAGTTCAGTACTGTTTTAATGTAGAAATCGGATATCGGATATATCGTATTTTATGAAATATAGGCTCTGTGTTAAATCTGCTATAGTTTAGATTATAATAAAAATAATCAAACAGTGCCTTCATCTTATAAATTGGACCTAGAATAAACCCTAGGAAGACGAACCCAGTTGCTATGAGTTTGGTCGGCGACATGTAGGGGAAATCCGAACTCGCCGGTTTTTTGAAGGAGTTGGGTGTTGGGATTTTTAGAGTAGCTCTCTGTATATGTATTAGGATATTTGGTATTGATAGTTTAAGTTATTTTATCAGTATATGAAATCTGGAAGTTAATATCTGTAAAGGGGTTAAAATTCTAAAATACGACACGGGTGTTTCGTAACACGTTTCTGTTTTCTGTTACAAACAGCGAATGGTTAAAATCCAGTTAGTATAAGTATAGTTAATACGTAAAACTTATATTTTCATGTTTTCGCCGTATCGGAGTTAGCCGTTTCTTATACGAAGTTAATTTCAATATTAGATTCGAATACAGAAACTTCAGAGGCTGCAAGGAAAGAAAAGGGATTGATGATTTCTGAGTAGATTCGACGTATTCCGGTGAGTAGACTAAACATCTACCAGAGGATTTTGTATGGATGGCGTGATACGCCCATAGTTTAAGTTTAAATTACAATTGTTTGTTTGTATATAAGGTTTGATCGTATGCATTCATATATAAACATCGTCATGTTAATAATTGTTAGAACACTGCACAAATTATCGACGAGTAATGCTGCACGTGCACATATCTACATGTTACACTACACCTCATCGATATTAAAATGTCACATACGCACTTAGTACTTGTTATGTTAAATATTGTTCATATCATACCTTAAGCATCAATAATGATAGTTATTTTGCATAGATGTTAGCATGTTTCATATTCAAGTATTAGTAATATTGATATAAGATGAAATGAATTATTTCGGATTTATGGTTTTGAGTTTTTATACATTATTGAATAGATTCAGTGATTCTTCGTGTTGATGTGAGATTTCCACCATGAGATGCTGTTTTTATGATTTGGTTTTATTCCGAACCGAGTGAGGGAGCTATACGGTCGCGGATTTTTACGTTATCCGGACCGGTTGGGGGAGCTATACAGTCGGATTCATGGTAGATACGGTCGAGACCGTGGGGCAGGAAAGCCGCATTTGAGGCGGGGAGCCTAGCGAGGATACTCGATACCGGAGACAGTTGTGAAACACGGCGGATATCTAGGTGATACCGATCGGTGTTATAGGATGACAGGATCTTTCGGGGAACGATGCCTGAGGGAAATAGAAGATTTGTGTCGATGTTGGACACGGAAAAATGAACCTTATTTGGAAACAATTGATGATATTTCGGTTCTGATTTATATACTTAGTAGTACATGTTCATGCTGCAAACTATTATCATGCATTATATTCATCCTTGTTGATATTAGCTCTAGTTCGTCATACTTATATTATCAGCCGATATATGTTAGTTTTATTCACTGAGTTGGCAACTCATCCCCGTTTTGCCATAGTTCCTTGCAGGAGTCGTGTGGACACGTAGCAATAGTGCGGATCCACTTATCAGCTTTTATCGCTCCTTTTTGCTAGGTGGGTTACCTACGCAGTAACCTCCTATTTTGGTTTATATATATTGATTCTAGTATTACTCCATCAGACCCTGTATAATTGACTTAAAACGAGATATGGTTGTATGTATCTTATTTGGACTGATGAGATCGTTAGGTTGTGTTAAATTATACTTTTTTTACTTATGCATGAGATTCTTCATTTCGAGCGTCGTATTATTATTGTGTATTGATTTCCGCTATTTGGCATCGTTTTGCTCCCAACTAGGGATGCAACCTATTCACACACCCTATAACTGCTTTTATTAATAATTATAAGGGAGTACTGTCGAAGTTTTTAAAATCGGTTGTTTGAACTTCAATTGTTAAAAATCATTCGGCATGCTACTTCATTCTTTTACTTAAAAAAAATTTGTCTAAATTCCGCAAAAAGGGTTTTTGATCTTGGTTTTTGGCTTACTCAGATTGTGTCAATATCTTTAGATATCATACAATATAAGTGCCGGTCATATCCAAACTTTAGGTCATGACAGAAAACCTTTTTGCTACAAGTCTAGTTTTAAAAGTCTCAACTTTTCCATCTACACCAAATTATCTTTCTCAAAGATCCACTTGTTCCCGATAAATTTTACCCCTTCAGGAACAACATACAAAGTCAATACTTTGTTGGTGTATATGGATTCCATCTCAAATCGCATAGCATCCAGCCATTTCACAGAATCCCCACTCATGATGGCCTGCTCGAAACTAGTTGGGTCATCATCTCCATGATGTAATCCTCTCTCCCACCATCTACGAGAAAACCGTATTATCTCTCAGGTGGATGAGGAACCCAACTAGATCTGCGGATTGGTTGCGGTTCGTCGGGGACTATTGAATCCTCCAGTTCTACCAAACCGTCAGTTATAGTTTGCTTTGCTGGAACTTCTTCCAGTTCTACCTCATCGCCACTAATTTCTTTCACAAGAAATTCCTTTTCTAAAATGGTGGTATGTCGAGAAACAAAATACCTTTTGCCCCTTGGTGTGGTAGAAGATATACCCTCAAAAATGTTTGGGATATCCTACAAACTTGCACAGAACTGACATTGCCTCAAACTTGTCCGGATTTTGCTTTTCATTCTAGGCCAGACAACCCCATATCTTAACTTGTTTAAAAGATGGTCTCTTCCCATTCCATATCTCATATGGAGTGGTAGGAAACAGATTTAGTCGGAACTCTATTCAATAGGTATGCAGCTATCTTAAATGCATGTCCCCAAAAGGACATAGGTAACTCGGCAGTACTCATCATAGAGCGCACCATATCTAATAGGGTGCGATTCCTCCACCCCGATATACCGTTGTGCTGTGGTGTATACGGAGGAGTAAACTGAGAGAGAATCTCATTCTCTTTTAAATAATCTCGGAATTCAGTGCTCAAGTATTCTCCTCTCCGATCATATCGAAGGATTTGAATACTTTTACCTATCTGGTTCTCAACTTCGTACTTATATTCCTTGAAATTCTCAAAAAATTTAGATTTGTGTTTTAACAAGAACACATGTCCATATCTTGAGAGAATATCGGTGAATATAATAAAGTACGCAGAACCATCCCTGGCATGTGTAGACATAGGACTGCATACATCACCATGTATCTGTCCAAGAGTTCAGTAGCTCCTTCTCCGTTTCTAGTAAACGGAGATTTGGGCACCTAGTCTTTGAGACATGACTGGAAATTTTCATAAGATGTAAATTCGAGCAGATTCAAATATGCATCCTTATGCAACTTTAGCTAGTCTTGTCGCATTGATATGACCTAGTCTACAATGCCACAAGAAGACTTCGTTCATTTCTGAATTGTTCCTCTTATGTGTGTTCTGTACATTTAGAACTGTGGTTTGATTCAGAACGTGTATACTGTTATACAACGTACCTTATCCAATCAACACTTGATTTTCGGAAAATATTCACAATATTTTTTGTATGAAATAACAGTCGCTCAGAATCATTGTATTACCAGTTGGTAACACTAGGTGATATTTGCCAACTGCCTTGGCGGCAACAATTACACCATTCCCTACTAATAGAGACATATCACCCTTTCTCAGTTCTCTACCTGTCTATAGCCCATGTAACAAATTACATACGTAGGATCCTGATCCGGTATCCAATACCCAGGACGTAGAACAAACGGAGAAACAATTCTTGGTAACGAACACACCCGAAGAAGATGCATCAACATGCTTAATCTTCGTTCGAGTGGCGTAGGAATCCGGATATTCTCATATTCCTTGCTCAGACTTATGACAATCATAAGATAGAGCGGAACCTAGCTCAGTATAAGAAGTAGATTCGGTCAATACATCCATATTATTATCTTTGATTAAGGCATTTCATTGGTCGCTATCAGGAGAGAGAGAAGGATAATCACTTTGCGTGCGCTCTTTGCAAGATTAGATTGGTTATTTTATCTAATCAGGATGGTTCCAACTGTTTTTATCAAATCTTCCTTCAAACCCTAAAAGGTAAGATTAGCCAGGATTGATTACACCCTACAGGTTCGCCAATCGTTCGGCCAGGCAGGTATCGGTACTCCGAGGGAGGTTCCCCGTGCTTTCGCACAGACATAATTAAAATAAACCTTGTTTCCCTATAGGCATGACCTCGTTAACACCTTTCTAGACACCTACTGGATTAGCTAATTGTAAAGTGCAAAACTCTCTCAGGAGTAACTCTTATTCGCGGTGGGTATCGGGATCCAACTATCATATAAAATGTATGCAATCTTATTGCAAGTTTCAACACTTGAAATTTCCGATAATGTTTTTACCCCTAGCTTCTTATGACCTTGACGAAGGCCAACAAACCATAGACCGCTAATCAAGTTCAACCCGTTCATTTCTTGATTGAATTAAACCCACCCGCATGACCCTTGATGAAGGCTAATAAAGTCACATGACTACCCTAATCCAACCGCATCACATGCTGGCAGATAAGCACTAATCAGCTACCGCACACTACGTCTTGACGAAGGCCAACAAACGTAGCACGAATACTAAATAGTACTTATCTGAAATGATGGAGGGCAACACAGGTTTTTAAGAAAACCATGAGCGTAATAAACTTGATATCGTTGTAGAATCTGATGATTTTGAAAATGAGTGTTTTTTAGGCTTTTGCTAGTTTCACTAAAGAGGTCACTCCCGGTGAAGGGATCTCGGCTCTTTCCTCATCGAATGAGGTGCTGGATATTCATCAAAGAATACCACCTATGCAAAGCAAGAACTAGAGAAGCAATCGAAAGACAAAACCGAGTGGGTTGTAGCATTTGCTAGTTTCGCTAAAGAGGTCACTCCCGGTGAAGAGATCTCGGCTCTTTCCTCATCGAATGAGGTGCTGGATATTCATCAAGGAATACCACTATGCAAAGCAAAAACTAGAGCTACCCTTTTTGAAAATTTGATTCTACAACATCTTTAGGTTTCTTTCTTTTCATTAATCTCATTAATGAAGTCCCATCATTTAATGTTTCCTAAACATCATAGAAAAATGAAACGAAAATAGAACGTATGCTTATGCCATCCGCATTCGCCACGGGGGGCCGTCATACACCGTTAGGTTACTTAACTACCGGCAGAGCGGGGGCTGGACTTGCGCAGATGCAAAACATAAACAACGTTTATTATATATCATGTATATAATATAATATTCATCTTATGCAGTTATATGATCACATCACAGAACCAAGCAGCAGAAGCAACCTATGAAATATTTGATAAACCAGGATTTCCGTGTTTTAAATTTAGCCAATAATGTAAAACACGGATTCCACGGTCGTGATGAATAGCCAAACCCACATCCCTAGACCCCTACGAGAGCGGCAAGTAACCCTGCCAATTCTAGAGTTGGGAGACCCGGTCCCAACTCCTTGAGATGGTCTCCTACTGGACTCTAGAACCCGGTTACTTGTGCTCCCCGCCTTGGGTCTATCCTAATGCTGAAGAATAAATAATATGCATCATTGGTGACATCAACCTCAACCTAGAAGTGCCCCAATAAAAGAATGTTACATACAAATTTTACATGAATGAAAATTAAAAAACTCTCATCTCACATAAAACTCCCGTCCATTCAATCACGACGATCCAATAAAACATATCAGCGACACATAATATCACATATCATCAATGTAAGTAAATACGCATATCCCGAAAACTCGTTGACATATAGCAACGAGATCGGGATACCCTACATATTACACTTACGGTCACAGAAAAGAAATGTAAAACTGCAATAATTAGAATCCACATATCCTTAGACATCATAAACTCGGAATATCTCATATTCCGAATTTCATACCTAACCAGATAAATCTTGTATTTTAGTCTTAGATTGAAAACACTTTTCAATTACTTAGTCGGGGATTCAACAAGTTCCCGACTACATTATCGAATACTCGTCAGAAACTTTAGTAGATGGCTGTAGGGTGTTTTTCGTCACCCCAGTGAGATGGGAATACGCGCGCGCTTGTCAGGCGTACTACAGATTCCCACTGCCTAGGGTAGGCCGGGGTTTAATGATTGTGGGGATCCGAATCTCCGGCAGCCGCGGACTAAGCTGCCGTTAATTACCCATCGCCTTTGGGGCGAGGGAACCTCCGATTAACGGGTTAAACTGGTCATGCGAACTCAATGTGTAGTGTGCATGTGTTTTGAAAGGGGGTTTTGGATATATCGGGAGCCACGCAGAGTTTTTTACGGGGGTCCCGCTACCCGGATAGCGGGCTGGGGGTCAAGGGGGCTAGCAGCCCCCTTGCGGGGTTTGGGGCAGCGCCCCGGCCCGAAATTTTTTTTGGAGGGGGAGAATGTGGCGGAGTATGTATATGTGTGAATTTTTATACATATGTATGTGTATATGTATGTACATAAAAAGAGAGGGAAAAGGCATCCAAGGGATGCGTGGGGGCCACGTGTCGGCACGCGGGCGCCTTGCGCACTTGCGCAGGTGCGCAAGCGCGCGCGCCACGTGTCGGCGCGCGGGCGCCTTGCGCAGGTGCGCAAGCGCGCGCGCCACGTGTCGGCGCGCGGGCGCCTTGCGCACTTGCGCAAGCGCGCAGGTGCGCAAGCGCGCGCGCCACGTGTCGGCGCGCGGGCGCCTTGCGCACTTGCGCAGGTGCGCAAGCGCGCGTGCCACGTGTCGGCACGCGGGCGCCTTGCGCACGTGCGCACGCGCGCAGGTGCGCAAGCGCGCACGCCACGTGTCGGCACGCGGGCGCCTTGCGCACTTGCGCAAGCGCGCGCGCCACGTGTCGGCACGCTGGCGCCTTGCGCACTTGCTCTGCACGCCGGAGAGGCACAAGAGGCTTTTAGCCTGAAAAAATTTCTCAGAAGAGAAATCAGAGAGGAGTTGGACTCCTGAATGTGTTTTTCTTCTTTTTTTGAGGGTTTAGTGAAAGATGTTCTTCTTCTTCCGCCTCTGTTAGCTGGATCTTGAAGATCAAGAGATGTGGGATTTCAAAATCTTTTCTTTTTGAGATCTGATGGAAGATCTGAGTTCCCCTTGATGGGTTTTGTGGTGAAAACTAATTTGTTTTTATAAAAATGAGAGTAGAACTCTTGATTTAATTCAAAAGAAAGAAGAAGGTTTTGGAACCTTGAAGAAGGAAGAAAGAGCTCAGCTCTGAAACTTTTTTTGGAGAGAGAAAAAGTTGTTGGGATATTTCATTATCTTTGCCTTTATAGGCCATACATTTTACACATAGCCCCTTGGGCTTCACAAAATGGCATTTTGCCTATCCCATGGCTCATGTGCCATTTCTTTTTGCACATAAGCCATGGGCTTTACAAAAATTTGGCTGTATGCCTATTTTTCTTACATTTATCCATAAAATAAAATAAAAGAAAATGCAACAAAATTATTTATTACAAAAATTTTATCTTGGCATGGGGGGAGGCCGGCCGCTTCATGTTCGGGCTCGACCCGGGCATGGGCCCACATGGCTTGGGGTTGACTTGGATTTTGACTTGGTCAACCGGGGTGTAAATTTTTACCCCAACAAATTGCCCCCCATCAATAAATGCACACCACATATGTGGGTCGTGTGCATGAAATTGATCGATTTTCTTTCACGTGGAGGCGACTTGATTTGGTTCCCACTTTTTGGGAAGCTGGCACTGCCCTTTTTACAACATGGACGGTCGTTGCTTGTCATGTCTCCGAGACGGAGTGTCCGTGATAGACGTTTTCCCTAGCCCGGAGTTATCTGGTTCCCGCTTTGTAGGAATCCTGCGCTGCCCTTTTTGCGACTTGGACGGTCGGTGCTGCCCTTTTAGCGACGTGGACGGTCGGTTCTGCCCTTTTTGCGACTTGGACGGTCGATGCTGCCCTTTTAGCGACGTGGACGGTCGGTGCTGCCCTTTTAGCGACGTGGACGGTCGGTGCTGCCCTTTTAGCGACGTGGACGGTCGGTTCTGCCCTTTTTGCGACTTGGACGGTCGGTGCTGCCCTTTTAGCGACGTGGACGGTCGGTGCTGCCCTTTTAGCGACGTGGACGGTCGATGCTGCCCTTTTAGCGACGTGGACGGTCGGTGCTGCCCTTTTAGCGACGTGGACGGTCGGTTCTGCCCTTTTTGCGACTTGGACGGTCGGTGCTGCCCTTTTAGCGACGTGGACGGTCGGTGCTGCCCTTTTAACGACGTGGACGGTCGATTCTGCCCTTTTAGCGACGTGGACGGTCGGTGCTGCCCTTTTAGCGACGTGGACGGTCGGTTCTGCCCTTTTTGCGACTTGGACGGTCGGTGCTGCCCTTTTAGCGACGTGGACGGTCGGTGCTGCCCTTTTAGCGACGTGGACGGTCGGTGCTGCCCTTTTAGCGACGTGGACGGTCGGTGCTGCCCTTTTAGCGACGTGGACGGTCGGTTCTGCCCTTTTTGCGACTTGGACGGTCGGTGCTGCCCTTTTAGCGACGTGGACGGTCGGTGCTGCCCTTTTAGCGACGTGGACGGTCGGTGCTGCCCTTTTAGCGACGTGGACGGTCGGTGCTGCCCTTTTAGCGACGTGGACGGTCGGTTCTGCCCTTTTAGCGACGTGGACGGTCGGTACTGCCCTTTTAGCGACGTGGACGGTCGATGCCTGATTTGACTTGCTCTGCTTCTTGCAATGTCAGGGGTAGACTTGACTTGCTCCGCTTCTTGCGGTGTCGGAGTGGAAGTTGACTTGTTGATATTGATTTGGGTTGACATCAGCATCGCTATACTGGAATATGGTACCAGGAGCGAATCATCATCTGTCATGGAGAGGATTTTGGGATTTTGGTTTTTGTTTGGCATCTGCATTGCTGCACTGGAATAATGCCAGGAGCAACTCATCATTTGCCCCGAGAGGATTTGGGAGAAATTGGGATTGTTTTACGCCCGTGGATTGTATACGGTTTTGCAGGATGTATGATCCAGACAGTAGGGCCGAAAAAAATTTTGGGACTTTGTCGGCGTCTGCATCGCTGCACTGGAATATGGTACCAGGAGCGACTCATCATTCGCCGTTGGGGTATGGGATTTAGAATTTATTTGGCGTCTGCATCGCTGCACTGGAATATGGTACCAGGAGCGACTCATCATTCGCCATTTGGGGGTTGGGGAGCGATGGCTTAGGAGACAGGTTTAGATCCCTATCGCCTAAGGCTTTTCAATTTTATGGCCGTGAGGGTCCCATAAAAGCATTTTCTCCCTACGAGTCGTAAGGATCCCGCAGGTGTATTTTCTCCTTAGGAGTCGTGAGGACTCCTAAGTGTGTTTTTCCTTTATGAGTCGTAAGGATCCCACAAAGGTTTGTTCTCCTCATATATCGTGAGGACACATGAGTGGGTCTTATCAATGGAGCATCATTCCCAAAGCGGAGACCGGCCGTGTAACTGGTGATTACGGTGGGGCATGGGTATGATGAGAATTATTTGAGCCCATGGATTGTATACGATGGTCAATTTGGGGACCCACCGTAGGGCCGGGAGAATTTTGAGAAATTGGATTTTGGTTGGCGTCTGCATCGCTGCACTGGAATATGGTACCAGGAGCGACTCATCATTCGCCGTTTGGGGACTTGGAATTTGGATCTTGTTTGGCATCAGCATTGCTGCACTGGAATAATGCCAGGAGCAACTCATCATTTGCCTTAGAAGGACTTGGGATTTGGGTTTTTTGTCGGCATCAGCACCGCTAACACTGAAGCGAGATACCAGGAGCGAATCATCATTTGCCATTGCCCGTTGGGGAACGATGGCTTAGGAGTTAGGTTTGGGTCCCTACCACCTAAGGCTTTTCAATTTTATGGGCCGTGAGGGTCCCATAAAAGCATTTTCTCCCTACGAGTCGAAAGGATCTCGTAGGTGTAATTTCTCCTTAGGAATCGTGAGGATTCCTAAGTGTGTTGCTCCTTTGTGAGTCGTAAGGATCTCACGCAGGGGTTTTCTCCTCACAAGGTCGAGAGGACTTTGTGAGTGTATTTCACCTCCTTTCCTTTTTACGAGTTTGCGCCCTTTCGGGTTTTCACAGACTCGCCGGTAGTCCTGCTGTTTTTACTCATGGAGCCCTTTCGGGTTTTCATCCGTGCCCGTTTTGCTTGTGGACATACCGTTTTTTTTTTTTGGCCGCTGGTGGGACTTTAAAGTAGTCTCACCGGCAGGATTCGGGAGAAATAGGGGTCATTTACGCCCGTGGATTGTATACGGTTTTGCAAGATGTCTGATCCAGACCGTAGGGCTGATGTGCTCAATTCGCCTGCGACTTGGAGCATTCACGTATAGTATTTCTTGAGATATCGGCCATTGATGGGTGGCATGGGCCTTTCTCCCTCGGCACCTATTAGTTGGTAGGATCCTCCGTCAAACACTTTCTCGATGACGTATGGTCCTTCCCAGTTTGGCTCGAATTTTCCCTTGGCATGTCGATTGGGGATAATCGGTCTTTTGAGGACCAACACCAATTCACCTTTCTTGAAGGCGCGGAGACGGGTTATCTTGTCATAAGCCCATGACATTTGGGCTCGGTATAGCTCCAGATTTTGTTGCACCGCGAGCCTCTTTTCTTCGAGGGCATCGAGTTCTTCAAGTCGAAGGAGCACGTTTTCTTCCTCCGTCAACTCATGTTGGACGGCCATTCTTAAGCTCGGAACTTCAACTTCGAGGGGGAGGACCGCCTCCACTCCGAAGAGCAATGAGTATGGAGTGGACTGAGTTGGAGTACGGTGCGTAGTACGATATGCCCACAATGCCTCGTGAAGCTTGAGATTCCAGTCTCTCTTGTTGGCTGAAGCATTTTTCCTCAGAAGCTTGCATAGAGTCTTATTGAAGGCTTCGGCTAGCCCATTGGCTCTTGGATTATAGATGGAGGAATATCTCCAGTCTATCTTGTGCTGAGTAGCGAACCTTGAGACATTGAAGCTCTTGAAAGAAGGCCCGTTGTCAGAAATGATTCTTCTTGGTGTACCGAAGCGGTATAGAATATTATGCTGGAAGAATGTCAGAATATCCTTTGTCTTGACTTCTTTTAGCGGGACAGCTTCAGCCCACCTGGAGAAGTAGTCTGTCGCGGCCAGTATGAACCGGTGACCTTTAGATGACGGAGGATCAATTGGGCCAACAATGTCGGTGCCCCAAACTTCGAATGGCCACGACGCCACTGTAGGATGCAATGGGTTGGGATGCTTGTGAATAAAATCACCGTGAATTTGGCAGATATAACATTTCTTTGCATGTTCTCCGCAATCCCGTATCATGGTGGGCCAGTAATACCCAAGCCGTTTGATTTGAAGTCGCATCTTGGGGCCAGATTGGTGAGCACCGCAAACGCCCGAGTGGACATCTTTCATGACCTTTTGGGCTTCGGCCAATGACAGACACCTGAGCCAGAGTTGGTCATATGACCTGCGGTATAACGTGTCATTTATAAACACGTATCGGAGAGCTCTTTTCTTCAGCTGAATCCTCGCAGATTTTTCTTCGGGCAGCTTGTCATATCGGAGGTACTCTATGAAGGGTTCTCTCCAATCGGGCTCGTCTTGGACGATCGAAGCTTCTTCGGCGGGATTGCTCTTCTGTTCCGCGCTTTCCTCTTCTCGTAGAGAGACAGGGGGTAGGATTTGCCGGCTCCTGACTGTGATCAGAATTTCGTCCATGTCAGGATCAGCCAGCTCCTTGGCCAAGCGAGCGAGTACATCAGCCTTTCCGTTCAACGCTCTAGGGACTCTCGTTAGTTCAATATGAGTGAACCGTTTCATGAGTTCCACCACTCGACCTCTGTACCGAGCTAACTCGGGTTTGTATATCTTATAGTCGCCGCTTACTTGGTTGACGACGAGCTGGGAGTCACCGTAAACTCGTAGCCGACGGATTTCCATTTCTATGGCGAGCTCCAAACCAGCTATCAGAGCTTCATACTCAGCTTCATTGTTTGTCCGAGGCTCGGTGAGAGCAAAAGAACGCCGTAGGGTTCCCATTGATGGTGTGATGAACACCAATCCTATCCCTGCTTTTATCTCCAGGACTCTTGATTTACTGGAGGTTCTTATCGATGAGGCCCCATCGAAGTAGAGCTCCCAACATGGCTCGTCATTCTCGAGATGCAGCACTTGTTCGTCGGGTAACTCACAATTTAGTGGCGACCCTTCTGGTATGGGATGAGCAGCGAGAAAGTCTGCAAGATCTTGCCCTTTTACTGCTTTCTGAGGAGTGTAAACTATGTCAAACTCAAGTAGCATGACAACCCATCTTGCCATTCTGCCGGCTAGGCTTGCTTTGGTCATCAAGTGTTTGAGCGGGTCGACCTTGGAGATCAGCATAACCCGATGAGCGAGCAGATAGTGCCTCAGCTTCTTCACAGCAAATATCAGAGCCAGGCATTGCTTTTCGATTGGGGAGTAGTTGTGTTCCGCCCCGACTAGAGTTCGACTGAGGTAGCAGAGGGCATTTTATTTTCCTTCCTCATTATTCTGGGCAAGGAGCGCACCGAGTGACTCGTCCAGCGCGGCAGTGTAGAGAATCAGCGGTTTATTCGGAATGGGAGCGGCCAGCACTGGAGGGTGCAACAAGTATTGTTTAATGCTTTCGAACGCTGCTCGACATTCGGCATCCCAGATAAAAGGAGCTCCTTTCTTCATGAGCTTTGAGAAGGGCCTACATCTCCCTGATAAATTTGAGATAAACCTCCGTATATAAGCAAGCTTGCCTTGAAAAGATCTTAGCTGCGTCAGACTCTTCGGAGGGGGCATCTCCATGATGGCCTTTATCTTTGATGGGTCAACTTCGATCCCTCGATGTCGGACTATGAAGCCCAGGAATTTTCCCGATGACACGCCAAAAGCGCACTTCAGAGGATTCATCTTCAGATCGTATTCCCTCAGTCTGGTGAGAACGGTCCTGAGATCTTGGATATGATCGGCCTTGGCTTTAGTCTTGACGACCAGATCATCAACATAGCATTCAACGACTTTATGGATTAGGTCATCAAAGATATTAGTCATCGCCCTTTGATATGTAGCACCTGCGTTCTTCAGTCCGAATGGCATTACCTTGTAGCAATATATTCCGATCGGGGTTCGAAATGCTGTGTGCTTCTCATCCTCAGGCGACATCTTGATCTGATTATATCCAGACGAGCCATCCATAAAGGTGAACAGTTCGTAATTTGAGGTGTCATCGACCATCATTTCCATGACCGGTAGCGGGAAGTCGTCTTTAGGACATGCCTTATTGAGGTCCCTGAAATCGACACAAACTCAGATCTGCCCATTTTTCTTCTTCACTGGGACTATGCATGCGATCCAGTCTGCATATTTCTCTTCCCTGATGAAGCCGGCATCGATGAGCTTCTTGGTTTCCTCGATGACCTTTTCTTCCAACTCCCTTCTCATTCTTCGAGGAGCTTGTTTGACTGGCCTAGCATCAGGAGATATAGCCAGCTTACGCACGGCTACCTCAGGAGAAAGGCCAGGCATTTCTTTGTACGTCCACGCGAAGCAGTCGACGAACTCACGCAGCAGGGCAATTATCTGCTCTTTCATTTCCTCTTACAAGAGTGAGCTGATGTAGGTCGGCCTTGGATTATCGGGCGTTCCTAAGTCAATCTCGGTTAGCTCATCAAAGGTTGCTTGTCCGCCATCTTCGAGCTCTTGAGGAGCTTCTTCTGGCTCGGCTATCTCGTCATCATCATTTGATCTCTCGCTGGTTTCACCAACATGGATCATGTAGCACGCTTTGGAATCAGGTTGAATGTAGCCTATGCCCCGTCTATCTGGAATCCGTCCATCGATGAGTGCTCGGACCTGGGGCGGATACCATAGCCCTTCGTAAAACTTTACTTCGGACTCCGTTTGATATAACCGGCATCCGCACTTCTTAAAGTATTCCCGCATCTCGGGCGCATACTATCTGGGATTGAGGACGGCTCTTATGCCTCTCTCATAGGGAAGGCACGCGACAGAAAGGTCGTCCGGATGCACAACGGGGTTTGACCCATAAAACAAGATGCCCTTCTGTCCACTTTTCCTCCCGGGAACGTAGAAAGTTTTCAGCTGGTCCACGGTGGAGATTGATAATGCATCGAGCTCTTTGCACATTTGCTCTGGTACCCTTGTAACGGCTAGGGACCCTTCTGCAACTTCGAAGGTCTCTCGTAGTTTCGCTTGTTGCGTGGGGGTCCAATCTGCACCGCTGTTGCACGACAGGTCCTCCTCCTCTGACTCTTCAGTATCACTGCCAAGATGAGGGCGGACTTTGCTGCTAGATGGGCCTTCAGTAACAGATTCGTCCGTATCGCTGCCGAAATGAGGGCGAGTTTTGCGGAAGGACGGGCTTCCAGCGTCGGACTCATCAGAGTCGCTGCCGAAATGCGGGCGCACTTGGGCATTTTTTCTTTTGAAAGTGATAGCCGGCGCATATTTTCTTTTGAGTCTTGGGGCCGTTCTATTCTCGGTCAGTTGTGGCTTGGCATTTTGGTGGTTCGTAAAGTACCGAGAATCTTCATATCGGACTTCATGCACACCGAACGGCTGGATGTCTCCGTCAATACGTCTTTCTTCGCCATTTTTAGTATACTTCATGCATTGATGGAGAGTCGACGGAATGATGCCGTAATCATGGATCCACGGCCGCCCCAAGAGAATCTTATAAGATGTGTCGGCGTCGATCACGTATATCTTAGCTTCAGTTTGCAGATCCCCAAATTTGATTGGCAAAGCTATACACCCCAGAACTTGCTGGCAATTTTGGTTGAAGCCTTGAATGACAATCCTTTCCCTTGACAGGTATCGGACGTCCATTGACAGACTCTTCAGAGTTCGCAAGTTCATGATGTTCACTGAGGACCCCGGATCAATCAATATACGATTAATTCGATCTCCGTCGCTGTACCCGGTCACGTAAAGTGGCCGATTATGCTCAGCCGTTCCCAGTAGCAAGTCTTCATCCTTAAATGTGACTGCGGCGGCATGCAGAGCGTGCTGGGCTTCTTTCATATTAATTTCCGCAAAGTGAGCCTGATACCGCTCGGGGTTTTGTAGAGCGTGAATGAGAACATCTCTAAGCTCCTTAGATAGGACCAAGGCGTCGTAGATGCTCAGGAGAGATGGAAGCTTCCGGAGATGTGCCAAGACATTATAGTCCACCGAGGAAGGATTTATGTTTTCATCGGCCAGTTCTCTGCCATCTTCTTCATTAGCGACTTGTTTTTCTTTCCCTTTTAGGGCGTTGCCCTGATTTTGCGGTAGAGCCCTGCCGCTTCTGAGCTGGATTTGATTGGCCTTTGTGGTGAGCTCCTCGTCCTCTTCGGGAAAACAGAGATCATCCTCGGAGTCGCTGCCAAGATGGATGGCGTAGTAGGTCACTACTGGGATCTCTTCATTGGAGTCTTCTTCTAACTCCTCCAGAATTTCAGCCGCTTGTACAGGGAAGAACTCCTTCAATTGAATCAATGTTCTTTCCTTTTGTTCATATTCTTCGAGGGAATCAATATATTTTTGAATGGTCGATCTCCCTGCAGACTCTTTTTCGCGCCGAGCTGCACTTTTCTTCTTCTTGAGCTTCTTCGATTTTGAGCCTGATGGAGCCGCATTGGCAGCTGGACTGGTAGGCTTCTTCTGCCCTTCCCATTCCATCCTGGGCTCTTTCTGAAGCAGCTTTAGCATCTTCTTCGTCTTATTAGATATGTGCGTACTCCATGGAGGCCGCGATGAGTCAGTTTCGTTTGTCAGGGCAGCGGGTTCGGCTGTCTGCTCCCAGAAGGCTTCAGCTTCCGTCTGTATAAAGTTGGCGGTTGCAACTTGATTGTTCACCAACACGCTTTTGGACAGCTCGATCTCTCCAGCCTTGTACTGCTTCTCGACCCAATCCTTGAAGATATAGCAATCCTCGATCGCATGGCTCACTACTCGGTGGTACGGGCAATACAGGGGATTGTCGGTCATTTTTGCTTCTTGGGGTCTTTTCGACTCCGGCAGTTGTAGGCCATTGTTCAAGGCATCTTTAAATATCTTGCGGACCTTGTCCCTTCTGAAAGAGTAAACCTTGTTCTTTTTCTCCTCTAGGGAAGGCCCATCTCCTCCCAGCAATGGCTTTCGAGACCGGTTGGTTTTGGATTCGCCCGCCCTTCGCTTTTCTTCATTGTCGGAGGCATTGAAGACATTGGTACTGCTGGAACTCCCGCTTCTACGGTTGTCATCCCGCTTGCTTTTCCAGGTTTTGTCTCTCTGAGAGTCTGGCGGGGACTCTTGCTTCGAGCGTTCCAGCATTTGGACTTTCTTGGTTAGCTCCTGAAACGTCTTGAGGCCCGCTGTACACAAGAAGGGGACCATCCAATTGCTGAGGTTCCCAATGAGAAGGCTGACGGACTGGTCCTGCTCCAGCGGCGGTTCGCACTTAACTGTAAGATTACGCCACCGGGCGATAAAGTCGGTGTTGCTTTCATTCTTCCCCGGCTTGGTCCTCACAAGATCGGCTATAGAGATTTTATCACTGACGCTCATGAACCTTTGCCGGAACAGAGACTCCATTTGGGCAAAGATAATGACGGACCTGTCCGGTATACTCGCATACCAGTCGAAGGCGACGCCGGTCAGGCTGTTGACAAACTGACGAAGAAGGAGCGCATCGTTGCCCCCTGTATTTCCGCACGATGCTTTGAAGTGGGCGACGTGCTGGTTTGCATTCCCCGTTCCATCAAATCTTCCGAACTTAGGAATGACGTAGCCGCTTGGGAACTCAATCAGATCGTACTGCGCGGGATATGGCCGCCCACTACTGCCGATTTCTTTCTGAGCTTCAGCTTCGGCCACCAATGTTTTAACCTTGCTGGTGACCAAATCCATTATCCGATCCTGTGTTAGCGGGATAGTGCTATCTGGGGCCAAGGCGTCCCCAGAAGCGGAATGTAGCCGGCTTTCATTCGGCTCGACCAGTCTTGGTCCCAAAGGAACAGGCATTGGCTGCCTCGGATTGTCATCACCCGGCTGATTAGTAGCAGCTTGTGCTTGATTAGGAGGCGCTCGAGCAATTTGAGCCGTAAGCTGCATCACCACGTTCGTTAAGTCGTCAATCTTCGAATAGAGCTTGGTCATCTCTTTATCTTTGCTCCTGAGCTGTTTTCGAAGTTCTTGAAGCAGCTCTTGCTCCGCAGTCCTAGGGCGGAAAGTCGGCTCTTCCTCGCTGTCCGAGCTTGACTCTACATGGACCGAGGGGTCTATCTTCCTATCATCCTCATCGAGAGGGTTTTCTTCATCCAGCAGGGGCGGCTGTTCTTGGGTGGCGGCAACCACATTCAGGCTAGATTGGGCTTGGGATGAAGTGGCCCCGTCCTTGCTTTTGCTGCGAAGGTTGTCGCTGGGGCGCCCGCCCGCCATATAGACCGTATGGATGATATATCCGACCGTCTTTCTATCATTGGCGGCTGATTTCACGGATCGCTGTCTTGACCCCCTTGCTTCGGTAGCCGGTAGTCGATTGAAGGCGGCCGGCCTAACCGGTTCTTGAATGGTGCTGGCGCTTCTTTTCTGGGTTTGCCCCGCTGCTTTCGCGCGGCACAGAGTGCTTGATAGACTCTTGAAGAGACAGTGTCATACTTTTTCTGTTGGGGCCGGGACACGTCTCTTTGTGGCACTGTTCGGACCGCTGTCTTCTTGATTCTGGCGGTCATGGCGTTTTTCTGAACCCACTTCAGAGGCTCGAAGGAATTGATGATTCTTACGTCCGACTCGGCCGTCGTCGCCGGGCGACCCTGCACTTGGAACTTCACACGATTCCATTTGGCCGAAGCCTTGGCCCTCTTGTTGGCTCGATACCTGAGCCGCTTCTGCCTTAACTTTTCTGTTCTAAGCACCTGGCAGACTTCGGCTTTTTGGGAAGATGACGCAGACCGGTTGATGGAGGGCCTTGGAGATACGCCCGATTGTGCATTTGTTAGAGTCATCGCCTGAGCTCGTCCGCGACATTTGATGTTGCCCTTCGCATCAGAAGTCTTGCCCCCAGCTAGAGCGCCAGGGACTCGTTCAGACATCATCTTAAGTTTCGGTTGTGGTGCCTTGGCGATCACGACATTCGGCCTCTTACCCCTTGAGACCGGCTTGGCCACCTGTTCCGCCGGGATCTCTGCCAGGTGAGCGCTTCCGGCAGGGTAGATGATGACAGAGCCAAACTGGCGGGGCGGCTCCTCCCATTGTCGACTGAGGCTTGCGGGGAGAACCACACGAGCGTTGATCTTGACCACGTACGGAATCGGGGTCACGTTGGAAGCTGAATTCGTCTGGGGAGACATTGTCGTCGAAGGTTGATTGCTGCACGAAAAAAAGAACATCATTTCAGTATAGGCAATCGATATGTATATTGATTGAGTTCGCATGAACGTTTAACCCGAAATATGGGAGGAAAGATCGGTCCCACCAGGCGTGCCAGAGTCTGTAGGGTGTTTTTCGTCACCCCAGTGAGATGGGAATACGCGCGCGCTTGTCAGGCGTACTACAGATTCCCCCTGCCTAGGGTAGGCCGGGGTTTAATGATTGTGGGGATCCGAATCTCCGGCAGCCGCGGACTAAGCTGCCGTTAATTACCCATCGCCTTTGGGGCGAGGGAACCTCCGATTAACGGGTTAAACTGGTCATGCGAACTCAATGTGCAGTGTGCGTGTGTTTTGAAAGGGGGTTTTGGATATATCGGCAGCCACGCAGAGTTTTTTACGGGGGTCCCGCTACCCGGATAGCGGGCTGGGGGTCAAGGGGGCTAGCAGCCCCCTTGCGGGGTTTGGGGCAGCGCCCCGGCCCGAAATTTTTTTTGGAGGGGGAGAATGTGGCGGAGTATGTATATGTGTGAATTTGTATACATATGTATGTGTATATGTATGTACATAAAAAGAGAGGGAAAAGGCATCCAAGGGATGCGTGGGGGCCACGTGTCGGCACGCGGGCGCCTTGCGCACTTGCGCAGGTGCGCAAGCGCGCTCGCCACGTGTCGGCGCGCGGGCGCCTTGCGCACTTGCGCAGGTGCGCAAGCGCGCGCGCCACGTGTCGGCACGCGGGCGCCTTGCGCACTTGCGCACGCGCGCAGGTGCGCAAGCGCGCACGCCACGTGTCGGCACGCGGGCGCCTTGCGCTCTTGCGCAAGCGCGCAGGTGCACAAGCGTGCGCGCCACGTGTCGGCACGCTGGCGCCTTGCGCACTTGCGCTGCGCGCCGGAGAGGCACAAGAGGCTTTTAGCCTGAAAAAATTTCTCAGAAGAGAAATCAGAGAGGAGTTGAACTCCTGAATGTGTTTTTCTTCTTTTTTTGAGGGTTTAGTGAAAGATGTTCTTCTTCTTCCTCCTCTGTTAGCTGGATCTTGAAGATCAAGAGATGTGGGATTTCAAAATCTTTTCTTTTTGAGATCTGATGGAAGATCTGAGTTCCCCTTGATGGGTTTTGTGGTGAAAACTAATTTGTTTTTATAAAAATGAGAGTAGAACTCTTGATTTAATTCAAAAGAAAGAAGAAGGTTTTGGAACCTTGAAGAAGGAAGAAAGAGCTCAGCTCTGAAACTTTTTTTGGAGAGAGAAAAAGTTGTTGGGATATTTCATTATCTTTGCCTTTATAGGCCATACATTTTACACATAGCCCCTTGGGCTTCACAAAATGGCATTTTGCCTATCCCATGGCTCATGTGCCATTTCTTTTTGCACATAAGCCATGGGCTTTACAAAAATTTGGCTTTATGCCTATTTTTCTTACATTTATCCATAAAATAAAATAAAAGAAAATGCAACAAAATTATTTATTACAAAAATTTTATCTTGGCATGGGGGGAGGCCGGTCGCTTCATGTTCGGGCTCGACCCGGGCATGGGCCCACTTGGCTTGGGGTTGACTTGGATTTTGACTTGGTCAACCGGGGTGTAAATTTTTACCCCAACAATGGCCGCACCCCCGATGCCGTCGACAAAATGCGCACCAAGGCGGAACACCGTGGCCGCAAGCACCCTAGTGGATGCTTTTGGCACCGAGGTTCTCCTACAGTCATTTGGTCGGGGCAATGGGGCGTGGCTATCTAGCAAAGTTATTTGGCGAGTATTCGCGTACAATACGTGATTGCGACGGAGTTTTGATCCGAATCAAGACTCCGTGGCAACCTATTATCGAGACTAAAACACTAGATTTACAAACAAACTAGTTTTCACAAAACTAATTTAATGAGGATCCTAACTACTGCATCCATATCAAACTTAAACCCGAAACAATGTTAAAAACAAGACTACGAAACACTCCGTATTAGCCCCTAAACAAAATTAACATCACATGCAATTTTGGACTAATCAAACATAACTTGAAACCCCAAAACCAAGAGATAAGAACACAATAAAAATTTCAAGGTCTTTTGTTACAGTAAAAAAAGGTGAAACCGTTTTTTTGAGAAATCTCACCGGGTCAATTTTGGAATTTTGCCCCCAAATTTCTCTGGTGTTCTAGTTACATCACATGTAACATTCTACACTTGTTTAAAAAAAATTTAGAGACCTTTAAAAAATTGACAGAAACTTGGTGTCCAGGTTTGCAGTTTCAGAGTTGTTTCGGTTTCGTGTTTCTAATAACATCGTCTAATCTTCTAGTTTTGGCACTGATACCATGAAAGTCTACCCTAGCACCACCATGAGGTTCTAATGACATCAAGCATGTCAAATTCAAATTTTTATAGGTGCCAAGCTAGACTAAACAAGATCGTTAACTAGATGATTAGGGTTTTAGGTTTGATATAACTAAACTTTAAGAAGTGAAGATGGCTATAACCTCGTAGATCGAGTCCTTCACTTCACATGCTCCGTGTAGTAGTCTCGCGACTCCACTGGGCTCCACTTGAGGGTTTGGATAAGCTTCCTCAATGACCTTCGTGCCGAAGATGATCCACGCGAAGTCCCACCAACTCAAGCTATCTCTACACTAAACTCTTTTGGTATAGGAAACACGCTACACTTGATCGCTAGTCAAGTGTAGGATGGTGAAGTAGGGTTTTGGTTTGCTCACTAGTATGTGCTCAAGCTTCATGATTCACATCACATGTAAGGGTTGAAACTTGAACCATGGAGGCATGAAGAAGAGGAAGAAGATGAGAGCAAGAGAGAAACCATTGGAGCAAATCAAGAATGTGCTCAAGTGTTGAATGAATGAGAGAGTGAATGTCAACCGTTGACCCTCACTCATTCAAGCATGGAATTATTGCAATATAAAATTGCAACCATGCTTGAATAGTGAGTCAAGATGAATAAACAAATGTAAATGCCATACTTTCAACCATGCTCCCAATTTCCACCTCATTTCTATTTTCACAAAATAGAATTCATGCCCCCCCATATATATATATATATATATATATATATATATATATATATATATATATATATATATATATATATATATATATATATATATATATATCACACACACACACATACATATATATATATATCACATATATATTAATACATATAAGAAAATATTTAGTGGGCTAATGTTATTAGTTAAGATATAATTATATCAAATATAATATATATCACATTATTAAATCAAAACTTGATTTAATAATCCGGTTATACCACATATAACCGACTAATATCATTTATCTGTATATCACATTATCAAATCAACACTTGATTCGATAATCTGGTTATATCGCATATAACCTAACTGATAACAGATAACTGCCATATTACAATACGGTATCACATACGCATATTTAATCAGGCCCACACACATATCACATATGTGTCCTACTTCGTTTCGCTTGAACCAGGGAACTTCTGTGTGGGACTCTAAAGACTCATCAATACACCAGCAGTAGGTGATGATCACATCAGTCACCTACAAGCCATCAGCGGTACTAGCTGGACGTAACGGCTACCCGGGTATTGAGCGATATGAATATCAACAAGCAAGCTTGTCTATACTCTCCATGAAGCCTATCAATAACACTACCGTACAGTCCGGTCTCTTCGTCTGATATGTCGCATATCATGTCTAGGGGTGGTAAACGTCAGACCCCAGTAATGTGCTAAGTCATGCCGATGTCTGGCCTATAACAGTTTGAGAAACTACTGATAACTCTTATCAGTAAATCTCAGCAGCAGCCTTAACCAGGGACTTCCAGTTATAGCCAATCGAGTATAGTGCAACATTAACCCCCAATACCGGGAGAGACGAAAACCCTCTTATCTCTCATTGCCTCCATGTGACTCGGGACTGTACCCAAAATCCACCTGTTTGCATAACTTCTCTTGAGCGTGGTAGGAAGGAAATCAAAGCACAGTGGGATCCGTACAAGACTCTATGACGATCTCGGGTCTACAGACTAATCTGCACCAGTGTCACCAGAGGACTGCTATCTGACGATAGGTATAATACCAACTAGGAGTCCTCGGTAAGTCCGTTCGGCGTACCCATTCTCTAATGAGTATCTGTGTACAATCTTTGATGTCACACACCAATGGTTGTTGGATCAGCCATCGCCCTCTAAGGGACAAGAAACATACACACTAGTCTACTCTGGAATATCGATGCCCTAGTCTTGATATCCTCTCTACTAGGAACAATTAAAGGATGTACTTTTGGACCACCCTGGCGCCACTAGTATGATCTCATCATAATCCTGGTAGTCAAGTACATATCTTAAGGGTTTTATCAACATGTAAGAGACAGACAGTATAAATATACCAGTCTACATGTTAAGATAAATGTAACCAGATAACATGCTATCATGTCGAGCAAGAAAGTCCTCTATATATATGTCCAAGCATCCACTATATCAACAATAATTGCCTCTAAGGCATACTTATTCCTAACAATTACAACATTCTGGTATAGTTTAAAAAAAATTCAGGTTTAGTTTTAAAAACAACAAAGGCTTCAAAAATTCAGAAATGAAAAACGGAAAACTTTCGCGATCGAAACTATAAATTCAACCAAGTTCAAGTCTTTAACCGGCTCTGATACCATGAAAGGAAAGCCTATGCACTCTAGTATGAATTTTGAAGCAAGTAGTGTTGGTTTTCAAAAAATCTAGAGGGCAAAGACTAACCCTACCTAGGATACTATCTAAACACATGAACTTGTAACTAAAGGAAAAGAAACTAGGGTAAAAGTTGAAACTACAACTTTTGTAGCACATTCGCCTTCTCACCCTTGATCTCCAAGTGAACTCCTTGAATCCTTAATCGAGCTTGATGATGATCCCCTTGGCCTAAGATGATCCACCTTGAGATTATACCAACACACGCTATCACTTCACAAACTAGAAAGATAGTGAAGTAACTATCTAAACTAATTTGCTAAGTAGGTTTAGATAGGTGATGTAGGATTTTAGCTCTCTATTTTTCTTCTCTTTTCTTTTCTTTTTCTCAAGAAATTAAATTTAAGAGAGGAGATGAAGAAGATGAAGATGAGAGAGAATGAACTTGGAATTGTGATAAGAATGAGATTTAGCCATGCTTTTCTTTTGAAGATAAAACAAGAATGTGTCACTTATTCCACACAATATCTTATAAATGACTCATTTCTTTTTATCTTAAAAGATAAAATGATAAATTTCTTTATTCTTATCTTAATTCCAATGTGATTCTCATACACCCATCTAATTTGTATCATCCACCGTGACACAAATATATATTTATAACACATATAAATATATAATAAAGAGAAGAACAAATAATAAATAAAGCATGTATTAATATATATATATATATATATATACACACACACACATACATATATATATATATATATATCAATATATACATACATATATATATACATATTTAATTATTAAATCAACACTTGAATAATCCGGTTATATCATATATAATCCGGCTAATATCAATAAACACCTGATTATAATATGTGTATCGCATACACGTGCATACTCGAACTCCTACATGTATCCCATATGGGCCCTACATCGTTTTGCTTGTGCTGGGAAATCTCTGTGTGGGACACTAAATACTCGTTAATACACTGGCAGTAGGATATGATCATATTAAAATCCTACAAGCATGTCTGCGGTACTAGCTGCATGTAACGACTATCCAGGTATTGAGCGAATAGGAAGATCGATAAGCTAGCTCGTCCGAAATCCAACGGAGCCTTATAATGACAGTCTCCGTACAGTCTGGTCTCTTCGTCTGAGAGTGTCGCATATCAATTCTGGAGGGTGGCATCAATCAGACCTCCAATAACTGATAAGTTGTGCCAATAGACCTGTAACCAAAAAGATACAACTTATAACTCTTATCAGTTTATCTCATCCAACCTAGCCAGGGACTTATGGTTACAGTCGATCAGGTACAACACGACATCGATTCCCATTATCTGGGGAGACGAAACTTATCTGATCGTTCATTGTCTCCATGTGTATTAGGACAGTACCCAACTAAAACCTGTTTGGACGGCTATTTAAAACCGTGATAGGGTAACAATCAAAGCACAGTGGGAAACACGTAAGACTCTATGACAGTCTCAAGTTTACAGACTACCCTATACTCATATCATCTGGGAACTGCTATCTGACGGTAGATATAATACCATATAGGAGTTCTCGGAGAGTCCGTTCGGTGTACTCATTCTCTAATTAACACCTGTATACAATCTTTGGTGTCTAACACCAATATTCGTGGGAACAGGCATCGCCCCAATCCGGGTCAAGAAATGCATACACTAGTCTACTCTGGAATATCAATATCCAGTCTCGATACTCTCACGGCTAGGAATATTTAAGGATGTGCTTATAAACTACCCAGGTCCCGCTAGTATGATCTCTATTATAATCCCGGTAGTAAAGTAAAAATCCTACGGACTTTATCAACATGCATCAATAATATATAATAGCAAGTAAAACATATACACAGAGACACACTTGTTAAGGTAAAGATAAACCAGATAGCATATTATAATATCGATCAAGATTGTTCTGTTCATACATATGTCCAAGCATCTACTATAATATACAATAATGACCTCTAGGGCATACATATCTAACACTTCCGCCATCGTAGGATGTCTTTGCTAACCAATTTCGGATAAACCAAAATTCACTTACACTCTTTGATTTTATGAATTCCATTAGAATTGAGGAATAAAGAAGGGTTGTACTTAAACTCGGTACTAAAAATTATAATAAACTCAATCTGACTGAAAGTTTTAATAAAATTATTCCTATGGGAAACCACTTTAGACATAAGAACAATAAATTCAAAAGAAAACAATTTAAGAAAGGTCTAAATTAGAACAAAAGTCACAAGTCAACGAACAAAGAAAAAATTATGTTTCGTATGTGGGAGAACCAATCATATCTCTACCAAATGCTTCTTCAGGAAAACCAAACCAGTTTGGAAACCTGCAGGTACTAACAATGCAAATATGAATATGGTGGAAATGGGTGAAGGTTCCTCTCTCAGGTATATTTCCCACACGGTAAAGCTTATCACACCATCTAATGATTAGTGATTAGACAGTGGTGCTAATGTGCACGTATGTTCTAAAAATAAATGTTTACTTCATTTTAGGATGGATGTGAGGGAAGTGTAGCACTTGGAAATGATACAACATCACCAGTGAAGGGAAAGGGATCCATTAGGCTTTCTATGACCTCTGGAAAATATTTACCGCTAAGTGATGTCTTGTATGTTTCTGGTGTAAGAAAGAATTTGATAAGTGTGTCTTTACTTTCTAAGAGAGGTTACAAAATTGTATTAGAAAATAATCAAATTGTAATCTCCAAATGAAGTATGTTTAATGGTAAGGGTTATGTGTGTGATGGATTATATAAATTGAATGTATTTTGTAATAATAATAATAAAGAAATAAATAAAACTAGTCCAATTGTTTTAACCTTGTCTTCTTGTGTTATGTGGCATGGTAGATTAGAACATTATCAAATTTTAAATAAACTGATGCGTTTAAATATGATTTCTAAAAGTTCTATTGACTTGAAATCTAAATGTGATATTTGTGTCAAGGCTAAGCATACTAGAGGCACATTTAAATCTGTTCATCGCTGCACTCAAACCTTAGATTTAGTACATTCTGATATTTGTGATTCTTGCAAACAACCAACTAGAGGTGGAAATAAATACTATGTTACATTCATTGATGATAATACAAGATATTGTTATGTATATTCACTTCCAACCAAGAATGAGGTTTTTAATAGATTCAAAATATATAAAACCGAACTAGAAAACTATATTGAAAAGAAAATCAAAGTCTTTAGATCAGACCGTATAGGGAAGTATACTTCCAACATCCAAACCGAAATTAAGAAGAAGTGATAGAACTAAAAGAAAGAATGTACTCACTGATGATACTTACTATTATTACCTACTAGAAGGAGATCTTCTTTTTATGAAGAAGCAATGGCTTCTTCTGATGCTAGGTATTGGAAAGAAGCTATTCAAAGTGAGATTGACTCAATCCAGAATAATAATACATGGGTTCTAACAAACTTACCTCATGATAGTAAAGCTATAGGATGTAAGTGGATCTTTAAAAAGAAACTCGAGGCCGATGGTAGCATTGACATATATAAAGTCAGGCTAGTAGTTAAAGGGTTTTCTCAAAGAAAATGCATAGACTACAATGATACTCATGCACCTGTAGCAAGAGTTACAACCATGAGAACATTAATTATCTTGGCTGCTATTCATAAGCTAGTAATACATCAAATGGATGTAAATACCGCCTTTCTAAATGGTGATCTTGATGAAGAAATTTATATGGAACAACCAGTTGGTTTCATAGAAAAGTGAAATGAAAATAAAGTCTGCAAACTTATTAAATCCCTATATGGATTAAAATAAGCCCATAAACAATGGCATAATAAGTTCGATGAAGTAATTCTTAGATATGGCTTTATAATTAATAATTTTGATACATGTATTTACTACAAATCTTTTGGTACGGATTTTGTAGTTCTTTGTCATTATGTTGATAATTTTTAATATTTGGTACTTCTATTAATGTTATAAATGACATAAAGTCATATTTATCTATGAACTTTAATATGAAGGATCTAGGTGAGGCTGATTACATTCTGGGTATGCAAATCTATAAATTAGAAAATGGATTTCATTATCTCATGGAATAGAGAAATTATTAAAGAAGTATAATTACTTTAATATAAAACCTATCTCAACTCCTTTTAATCCAAATGTTCAACTCATTGAACATGAAGGAGAACCTATATTACAGAATAGATATGCGCAATTGATAGGTGTTGGGGTCAAAAATTACACCCCGGTTGACCAAGTCAAAGTCAAAATCAGCCCCAAGTAAGCGGGCCCAAACCCAGGTCAAGTGGGCCCATGCCCAAGTCGAGCCCCACGACCGGCCTTTCCCATGCCAAAATGAAAATTATGTAATAAATAATTTTGATGTATTTTGTATGAATAAATATAAGAAAAATAGGCAAAAAGCCAAATTTTTGTACAGCCCATGGCTCATGTGCAAAAGAAATAAGCACATGAGGCATGCGATGGGCAAAATACCATTTTGTAAAGCCCAAAGGGTTATGTGTAAATTTGTAAGCCTATAAAAAGCAATATGATGATGAAATGAAAACAATAATTCATTGCCTCCTTCTCCTTCCTCAAGGTTCTAAACCTTCTTCTCTTTTCTGAATTAAATCAAGAGTTTAACTCTCTTTTTTCCAAAAGAAATAGTTTTTCGCCACAAAACCCTTGAAAGGGAACTCAAATCTCCCATCGAATCTCTAAAAGGAGAGATTTTAAGTCCCGCCTCCCTTTTCTCCAAGATTCAGCCAACAGAGAGGAGGAAGAAGGAGACTCATTTCCAAAAACTCCACTTTGAGAAGATCCAAGGCTCAAGAGAAGATCTAGGGCACAAGGAAGAAGAAAAGGGTCCCCTTTCATCATTTACGAAAATCTCCTGGGAGTTTAACTCTACAAATATATATATAATAATAATAATAAATATTCATTTTTAGGAGTTCAACTCCAAAAGTCTATCGGGAGTACAACTCTCAGTACATGGGCTAAGTTCCTTTTTCCTTTTTTTTAGGAGTTTAACTCCAAAAGTCAATTGGGATTACAACTCCTAGTATATGGGCTAAGCCCCTTTTTCCAACCGGCGCCCAGCGCCCGCATACCAAACACGTGAGGCGCCGGCACCCAGCGCCCGCATGCCAAGCACGTGAGGCGCCGACGCCCACACATCCTTTGGATGCTATTTTTCCTTTTTTTATATATATACACACTCCACAACACTTTCCCCCATTAGAAAAAATTTCTAACGGGGCGTTGTCCCGCATCCCGCAAGGGGCTGCTAGCTCCCTTGACCCCCAGCCCGCTATCCGGGTAGCGGGACCCCTGTAAACTCTGCGAGACCCCCGATATATCCAAAACCCCTCAAGACACACATACACACACTGCACATTGAGTTCGCATAACTATTTGACCTGTCAATCGGAGGTTCCTTCACTTCAAATACGAGGGGTAATTAACGACAGCTTAGTCCGCAGCTGCCGGAGATTCGGATCCCCACAATCAATAAACCTCGGCCTACCCTAAGCAGGGGGAATCTGTATACGCCTGACAAGTGACGCGTATTCCCATCTCAATGGGGTGACGAAAAACACCCTACAATAGGGTCGCTAAACTACATAGCTACTTGAACAAGACCGGATATTTCATATGCGATTTCGAAACTTAGTAGATTTACAAGTAACCCTAATCAATTATATTGGAATGCTTTGGAACGGGTGTTCAAGTATTTAAGAGGTACTATAAATTATTGTCTTGTTTATTCTGATTTCCCAAATCAAATTGAAAGGTACAATGACGATAATTGGGTAAATGATACTCTAGATGTAAAATCTACTACATGTTTTGTTTTTGTACTGGTCGTGGAGCAATTAATTGAGCATCATGTAAACAAACATTAATTGCTAGACGCACCATGTATGCTAAAATGATTGCTTTAGATACTACCTGCGTAGAAGCTGAATGGCTAAGGAACTTAATATCTGAAATCCTCTCTATACCAAAACCAATTAGAGGAATAACAATTCATTGTGGTAATAGATCTCTATTAGATTTATTAGAACAGAAAAATTGCAATAGGAAAACAAATAGATTCCTGCAGTTAAGATATGAGATTATAAAACAATACAAAGAAAATTTTATAGCGTCTCTTATGTTTGTAAGTAGTCAGCTAAATTTATCTGATTACTTTATTAAGGGTCTTGCGAAAACCAAGATTCTTAATGCATCGAGAGGAATGAGACTTAGACCCGTATTGAATTCATCAACAGTGGATACCCGACCTTAAAAGGTTTTGTAATGAGAAGAATTCAGCTATTGAATGTGAACGTGGGAGCATTTTATTTAAGGATTTATGTCCTATCCTATTCTTATGATGCTTCGAACTATAATGTTAGTTAAGGTTGAGAATTTAATTCTTAATGATGTCAAATGCAAAATTATTTGCGAGGTATTCTGATAACAAGTTTTCTCTTGAGACATCACCTAAGTGAGATTGCCATGAGGCCGTGGCTTAGGGTGAGTGGGTGAAACTCTTATACCTCTCACAAAAATCAAGGTACCATGCATGGCCATAATATGTAACGCGTTTTGAATATCCAAATTTCTGTTTCATATTGTGTTTTTTTTTACAATGGAACGATCAACAAGATGTAGTTTTGTAAAGCCATTTAATGACTACTATATTCTTGCGTTATGGAGTTTACTACACAAAGTATAAGTTCAAGTCTTTATGAAACTTACACCGATATGCAATATTGTTAGATGTTCATTTCAAAGCAGTCATAGTCATTATAGGTTGCATCGAAATTTGAACTTTTGTGGTGGAATTGTTGGAGCAAATGCACTAAAAGACAAAAATCCAAACTTCTCATTGTGAAGTTTTTTGGTTCCACATCGGGAAAACCAAAGAAGTGAGAAGTGTTTATATAACACTTTTATCTTTCATTACATTGAGTCCAACGAAAGAGATATGGTGGAACCACACGCGCACGCCGCCGCCGCTGTGCCTTGTTGAGCCGAGCGAACGAGCCTCGTGTGCCTGCACCTGCGGACACGAATGCCGCTACGATTCCAGTTCACAAGGTCTCAAGTATTCTTTTTACAGAAAATTCTATCAATATATATTTTTATAAAATATTTTAACTATATTTTTTGGAACGTTTTTCACGAATGTTTTTCTGCGAACGGACGCGACCGTTGCAAGCTGAATAGTTACGACTGTTGGAAATTGACCGTTACAAATTGAAGGGTTGTGATTGTTGCGGTTGTAAATCGAACGGCTACGATCAAGCGGGTGCAGATCGAATGGCTACGATCAAGCGGTTGCCAGCGGTTGCGATCCAGCGGTTACAAACGAAAGGTTGCGAACCGTTTGGGAGGTTATATAAAGCCATTCCCTGAAGGCAATGAAACATAACCAATAACCTAAAAACAGAATTCACACAATTCTTTCTTCTTTTTCCTCACTGCATCCATTGCATTCAAACATCTGACTTCGAAACAGAAAAGGGTACTAACACTACTTCGGCGTCTTGTGGAAGTCGGAGTATCAGAAGGGCTGAGAGAGTTGTGTCTTGGGGTTGAATCGCCACTATAAATCTTCCAAGAGGAAGACGATATCTTTCTTAGTTCAGTGCACTCAAGTGCATACATTTTTCCCATAAACTTCAATTTTCATATTTGTGACTCACAAAGCTTAGAATTTTGCTTATTCAATTTTTTCAGATATAAAATGTATTAAACAACAAATTTTCCAACAAGAGAGAGGGGTCGCCATGTAATTCCTTTGTAGATGGTAAGGATTAATTGTGGCCCTAAAACTTGGAACGCTTTTGTAGTTTCTACGATTTGATGTAGTATGAGCACCGAGGGGCTTGATTCAAGGACCTGATTGGATGGTGTGAATAATCTTCGCCTTCATCATTAGATGGTTCTTTTCTTGTGATGCAAGCTCAAAGACGTACCTATCTCCTTCTTTTAACCCGTTTGCACGAGCAAATTCTAACCATCCTATTGATATATAGACGGTATGCGATCCATTGCAACGCTGAAGGCCGACGCTCCATTCTCGACAACTTGGATCTTCAACTGTTACTTCATTGTGCCCCTTTAAGCGGTCACAAGATCGTAAGATTCGTTCGGGGATTTTCTACAAAAACAGCCCAAATTATGTTAAGCAGACAAATGTTTTCTTTCAAGAAAAAGGGATATGCTTCCGCACTAATAACTTATTATCAAGTAGGCACCGTCGTGGAGCTTTCAATTCTGTTTCTAAGACACTATATTGTTAGTCATTCTGACGTACCGATCTAAAGTTATAGGCTATGGAAGTGGACCCTAAAATTTGAACATCGTTTTCAGGACATTCGGAAAAGAAAAAAAAGAAAGAAAAATTCCCATAATAACACTCACCACACAGCAACGCGGAAGACTTAGGTTACAAGACTGTATAACGAGCTCAAATCGTGTGTTTTAAGAATCTTCTTTTTTCTCTTGATCGCCTTTCCTTTTATTGAAAATTGGTTCCCCAAATTGCTGGATGATATCTAAAACAAATATTATTTTCACATTATATCAATTTTCATACTAATAAAGATTAAAAAAAATTGTGTAAAAATATATTAAAAAATTATAGAGCAAAGTGTATATATACTGTAGTCTTCCTCCTTGACAATGTTGTCTGCAACAATCTCTGCCTTCTTTCTCTCACAACTTTGTGTTAGTGATGATGAATATGCAATTTCTCTTGTGCTGAAATCAAAGGCTCTAAAGCTAAACACCATGTCTTTGTGATGAAACACCAAGAAATACCCAACTCTAAAGTTGCTGGCACCTGTGAATTGTAGCCAACCCTCTCCTCCCATGTACACATTTTCGTTCTCTTTGTAACACAAAACATCCCACGTTTTACCATGAGGGCTCAATAGGGTTGCTATATCTTTTCCATTACCTTCTATATGTTCGATGAAGTCAGAAGGCAACAACTGTAATCAACATGCAAGAAGAATAGATAAGAGATTAGTACAACTTCGGTGTTTTGTTACAGATTGGAACATTAAGCCCCTGTTTATAACCAGAGTTTATTTTTCAGTGGAGATTAGCCATGGCTAATGAAGCGAGGTGAGGCGGTTCGCCTGCCTGGCTTCTCAAGCGAACTGGGTTGGGCCTGCTTCACCTGCGAGGCGAGGCCAGGCGAGGCAAGCCCAACAGTAAGCGGGTTCGGCGAAGCTAGGCGAATCAATTCGCCTGGTACTTAATACCTTTTTTTTTTAAAAAATAAAAATAAAAACCTTGAAAATTAAGCTAAAATTGAAAATAACACCAAATTTTTTATAAAATAAATCAAAATACATTTTTATAATACAGATTATTATTTTTTACATTAAAGACCGAACCTAATCGAGCTGCCTACGTATTCGTCCCAAATATTAAGTTTAATGAGAGAGAAACAGGTCTACGTAGTTCTTTTTCTACTATTACAGATCATATTCCCTACTTGTCGGCACCGACAATTGTTGATCATTCGGTGTTGGTCTCGTCCAATCCTGTAAGCTACTCAGGTACCAAAGTGATTGCATTTTGTTTCCTGATAGCTGCTGCTTTCCAATCTTGTGAGTAAATCATGCATTCCATTGTGTCGTTCGCCTAACTGCATTTCTTCTCATTTAATATCCTGCCATCTGTACTAAAAATACTTTCCGACGCTACCGTGGATACTGGAATGGTTAGTAAATCACGGACCATTGCAGAAAGTAATGGATACAAATGTTAATGTCTTTTCCACCATGCTAAAATATCAAAAACATCTATAGTATAATCTACATCTGAATCAGTTTGTAAATATATTGTTAACTCGTTTAAAGATGACGATAATGAGGCCACGAGGCCTCGTGCCTTTTTCTTCTGTTGAATAAATGCTAAAGTTGGAGTTGTAGCACGTGAATTGGTTGCGGCCGGTGGTCTACTAGTTCTACTTGAAGAAGATCGTGTAACATACAAATCAAACACTTCATTTAAATTACTTTTAACGATACTAATGTAAGCATCAATATCTACAATATGCCCCACGGCGTATGGAACCCGGTAAAAAGAGCCTCCAAACCTTCTAATTTAATTCTAAGGTCCACTACCGAACATAAACAGTAAATAATTGGAACTTCAGAAAAATATTTAGAAATCTTAGATAACATAGTAAGTATAACAAGGTGAAATAATGGATTTTCGACATGACTGGCAAAACGTTGAGCTATATTATACAATTCAAAGACAAGAATATAAGAAGTGGAGATATATGTAGCAGAAAATCGTTCGGTTATTATTTTAAAAGTCATATGAAAATATTTAAAAAGTTCTGCAACCGCCTATTGATACACTGTTAAGTAGTTTTCTGCAGTCATCGCTTCATTCCACATGTTACTAACAATTTCGGTGGTCTTTAATGCAGTACGAAGCATGTCATATGTATTATTCCACCTAGTGGCCATATCTTTTTTAAGAGACGGCCTTACTTCTGCAGCCAGACATCTAGATTTGTATTCAGCTTTTCTTTTTCCAGAATTTTTAATAAACCTCCATGCATATTTAATTGTTTGAATATTTGTACTACATACGGTATATGCATCATGTACAACAAGGTTAAGTATATGACATGCACAACGAATATGGAAAAAACGATCACTGTAAACTGGTTTGCATAACCTAATAAGTTTAGTAATAGCAGAAATATTGTTGCTAGCATTATCGAAAAAAAATAGAAAAAAATTTATTTACAAAATGATATTCTTTTAAAGTAGATTTAATTTCATAAGTTATATGAAACGCACTATACGGGTATGGAAATTTTCTAAAAGCAATAATTTTTTTTGGAAAACCAGTTAGAATCTATCTGATGTGCAATAACACAGATCCAAGAAAGTTCCCTTCTATCCATCCAAATATCAAAAGTTAATGAAATACCGGTATCTAAACAAGCAAGAGTGGCAATTAATACCTATTTACTATCATTATAGAGGCTAAAACAATGACTTTTAAGCGTAGTCCTCTAAACCTTTTTGTATGCCAGTTGTAATGCCGTTTGAACGTACCGCTCAAAAGCTGTGTTTTCTCTGAATCCGAGAACATGTTCATCTGCCATAACATATCTTTCCAGTTCCGAAACATTTAAATCATGATTATATTAAAAAAGATCTTGACCGGCGAAACCAATTTGTATTTGTGTAGTTGAGGAAACGGTCGGGGCTTCTAAGTGTTTTTTGCATGCTTATGTAAACTACCGATGCCGGCACCTTCCTTGTGTTTATATTAATTGCCACAATAGTTGCAAATTGCATATCTAACCACGTCCTTAATTTCAGCTTTATAGTGATCCTAAATATTACTTGTAGGAGTACGTTTCTTAGGTTCTCTAGGTCTATGAGTGGATCCTTCCGCTTGTTGTTCTAATTCGGGATGAGGAGCTTGGGTTTGATGTGTATCAGATGAATCATCCATATATAATGAGAGCTAATAAAATAAAAACAAGAAATTAGTAAGAGAGTAAAATTTTAGAAAAACAGTAGACAAAGTAGAGTAGCAGAATGGGTCGGTCGGAGGCTTCGAGGAGGCTGGAGCTTTGAAAACACAAAATCGGGACTTCTCTTCTTCAAAACTTGAAAATTAGAGAAGAGATTTTTTTTAGAGATGAAATTTTTGGAGAGATGGTATTTTTTTTTAATTTGGGAGAGAGAATGGTTTGGAATGAGAAAAAATAGGGATGGGGGTTATTTATAGGGTTTTAATTTTTTTTAAATTTTTTTGCCCATTAGCAGATTTTACGAGTCGAGGCAAAAAAATTCGCCTCGCTTCGCTGAAAAGGCAAGCCGGTGCGAAATTTTTCGCACCATCTCACCTCAAGACTTGGGGTCGACCGTTGGCCCCAAGTCTCGAGGCGAAGCGGCAGGAAAAAATTCGCGTCGTCTCGTCTACGAAACAGGGGCCAACCGTTGGATCCTGGTTTTAAGGTGAGGCGTCGCGAATATTCTCGCGCCGCATCGCCTTGAGACATGGGGCCAACGGTCGACCCTAAGTATTGAGACGAGGCGGCGCGAAAAAATTCGTGCCGCTTCGTCTATCAATTTAGGGCTGCGCCAACTGTTGATTCTAAATCCCGAGGTGAACTCTTACAAGGCGAACTCTTACAGGGCGAAGCGACACGAACCGAGTCGATGACCCGTGACGAATCCGACCGAGTCACGAGGCCGGGAGAAGCGGTGCGACGAGTTAGCCAAGACAAACTTCAACGAGCCACCACCAGCGATTGCCAGAACTGACTCGTCTCGCCTAACTCGTCGCGGCGAGACGAATCGGTTCGCCGACTAGTCCGAGTCAGCGATGAGGTGAGGCAACCCGATTCACCGACGATTCGCTTCATTAGCCGGGCTTAGTAGAGATAGAGGGGATGCAAGGCCACCTCCAGTTAAAATTTTAACTCTGACGGGATGTTTGACTTTGGAATTATCTGAACTGCATAATTTTTTTAATTATCTACACTCCAAACCGTGAGTTTTCCTTACATTTTTTTGGAGTTTAGAAAACATTGATTGGATTGGAGTTTATAAGTAAAATTTGGTTATCTCACCTTTGGAGTTTAGAAAACTAGAATTTTCCAAACTCCAAAATAAAAACAAGAAATGGTATCGGTATAACCCAGATTCAAATCATATTAAACACATATTAAAAAATAAAATAAAAAATTTGCTTAATAAAGTGGGAGCACACCAAGTCAGAAGAATTTGAGAAATTCGGCAAAAGAATTCCGAAAAAACGAAGGCTCTTCACCTTCTTCTCTTCCATCTCTTTCAAATGAAGAATCTACTTTAGATTGGGGAAGAAGAAAATCAGAACTACTTTCAAATTGCCATATTGATAATTGGTTTTTTTTTTTGAAATATTATTATTTTAAATATATATTATTAAAATAGGGGGGTTTAAATTAAAATTAGGAGAATAGGATGGTTTGCCATCCCACCCCACCCCACCCACCCCCACCCCAGAATAGGGGGCGGGTTCCCAGAACCCGCCCCCTATACAAATGTATAGGGGCGGGTTCTGGGAACCCGCCCCATTTTTTTTTAATTTTTTTAATTAATTGTTATATAAATTTAATTATAATTATATAATTATAAATATAATTTTAATTATAATATGATTATTATTATAATTATAATTATAATTATAATTATAATTATAATTCTTAAAAATAAAATAAAAGTAAATAAACGAAAAAAATATTTAAATTAAATAATAAAATTTCATTATATCAATGTTTTTTACAGAATGAATCCGTCAAAATTTACAATACCAAAAAATCCTATCCGATTTCTATCTCGACGGTCAAATTTATAATATCAAAATGAATCCGTCAAATTTCCAATGTTAAAAAATCCTATCTGTTTGTAAAATTTAAATACTATCTTTTTCCTTTTCCTTTTCCCTTATGAAATCCGAGGAGGCTTGACATAAGCATATGCCTCCTGGGATGACTGGAAGAACCACCTGTTTCTTGGGTAGATGGCGGCGGCGGCGGCGTCTGCTCTTCTGCTTCGGGTTCAGGTTCTGCTTCAGCTTCGTCTTCAGCAGCGTCTTGGACAGGCTGTTGATCAGCAAATCCTGAACCTGAATGTGGGACAGGTGTCGGATAGTGCTGCCTCCCAACAACTCTGTGTAGGACGCTAAATCCGTGTCCCAACTGGGCAGTTGCAGCGAAGAACCTGTCCCGGTTTCATGCGGCTGATGTTGCACAAAACCTTGGCCCTATGGCTGCGTAAATCCTGACCCCCAAGGGTGCTGTTGTTGCGCAAAACCTGACCCCCAAGACGGCTGTTCTGCAAAACCTGACCCCCAAGACTGGTGTTGTTGCGCCTGTCCGGTATGCCAGGGTTGCTGCTGACGGTATGGTGATCCAAACCACCGATCCTGCTGCGCTGGATCTCCATGATGCTGCGGCTCTGGTGACGGGTCATACTGCGGCTGCGGTGCCGGTTCATATTGCGGCTCCGGTGCCGGCTGATACGGTGGGTGCCGGCGATAAATGTTGAGAAATACCATATGAACCGAATACACCACCAATTAATTGGTCTACATTTGAAAATCGAGCCTGAGATGCCGGACCAGCATCAGTCGGGTATGGTTCCTGCACCATTCTGTGTACGAGATGCAACCCACGAGCCTGTCGTTACATTAGAAATAAGAAATAAGTATTGACTCATACCGCCGGATGTTGAAAAGTAATATGATATAAAGAATTCAACTTACCAAATCTCGTTCCATGTGGCCTCTAGGCTCGTACCGCGAGATGTTTGGGAAGTTGTTGGGGGGAGCAGAAAGATATCTTATGGTGACACGCTTATACCACTGTAGATATGCTTTGGTAGCGTCGGTGGCTGTGTGGTCACCTATTTGCTGTAAGGCAATACTACGCTGCCTATCCTCCCATCTCAGCAAATATTGATGATGATGCTCCCTCCAATCACGCTCCGTCTTTCCTCCTCGCATGTCTCCCTCTATTGTCATAGGCGAAGGCGGCGGGACAGGAATATGCTGCGATCTATCAAACTGTTGCAACACCCTATCCAGGAGGTGCATGACAACGACATTAATGCAGAGGAGTAGGCATCGAGCCCGCCAAACCGGCTCTTCTTCGAGACAGATGCCGGGTAAGCGTTGTAGACGATCTGCTGTATAAGGCGTCCACAGAAACTGCGCAAATAACATAGTAAAAAAGTTGTGATTAAGGTATTTCAAGATTGTAAAACAAATTTAATTACCTAAGTTATGGTTACCTGAGCCGCCTCCATGCGATCCAACTCATCTCTATAATACTTAAGTACTCGACGAGGAGCCTTATACGCTTTCTTCCCATTCCACCAACAGCCGAGCGGCTTTCCGGGGATATCCAAGCCAGTTATTTTAACATTCTTCGGTCTTCCTATATACATATGCTCCCATGACCAGATCTATAAATAAAGTTTCAGATTATAAGAGAGAAAACCAATATTGCAATTTTGCAAATTTCTAGCTGTAAAAAATAAGGAATTTACCTGAAGCAATGTAATGCATCCACAAATTTTATTCTTTGTAGGAGCACATGCCTTATCGAGTTCCTTATAAAGAAAGGCCAGGACCCCTGCTCCCCAAGCATATTGGCCACACACGTCAAAATCCGCTAGGAAGCCAAGATATAAGGGATGAACATGCGTTGCTGATTGGTCCGGCATCAACCAAGAACCGATCATGTACAGAATGTAGGCACGTGCATGTCTATCTAAGACTTCATCGGTGGCTTCATCAGGGATATTACTAAATGTATCTTTTAGCCAGTTTAAACAGATCTTATACCCCTTACTGTAGCCTCCTGGTGCCTGATATTAGCATTTTTTTTGAAATATTAAAGCTAGAAATAATGTACAACATAAAATATGTACACTAAAGAGGGGAATCAGAATGAAATTGTTACCTGTCCGAGAACAGACTCGGCATATGTATCCCAGTATGGGTGGTCGGTATCTGGACCAACAATTTTTCCTCCGACCAACCCAAGCCCATTGACCCGTAAACCGAGTGAGAGACCAATATCCTGGAGTGTGATTGTGGCCTCACCCCATTTTAGATGAAAGGTGTGGGTCTCTTATCTCCAGCGCTCAACCAGAGAGGTGACGAGGGCGTGATCGATTTGGATATGACGAATCAACGACGCTTCATAAAATCCGGCCCGTCTAAGCCGCTGGTTTATTCGTTGGTCGCTAACTATCCATTTGTCTGAGCTATGGGTGACGACGGTGAGATTATCTTCATCTTGCAAAATTAAATAATGTTATTTTCAACTATTAGAATTAAATGAAAGGTGTAATTAAAAAAAATTAACTAAGTTTAGAATATTTCCCCCCGTGTAATATATTAAACGATCTGTGTTCGTTTTGATGCACAAGTAGAGATTTATCGAGTGGTTGATTCTCCATTGAAATGCACTGGAGCAGAGATTTGTCGAGGGTTTTATCAAGTAGAGATTAGAAAGTGTGGTTGATTCACAAACTGATTTGTCGAGGGTTTTATAGAGGGTGGGCGGGTTCCAGGAACCCGCTACAGTATCGGTTGTCAAATCAGTTGAAGAGGGCGGGTTCCTAATTATATGAATGGTGTCAAATCAGTTCCTGGGGTTTCCTATTCACAAAGGAAGAGGGCGGGTTCCAGGAACCCGCCCTCTTCAATAATTTTGTTTTTTTATATATTTTTGTAAAGTTGTCTTGTCAGATCAGTTTATTTTAATATATTTATTTATTAAAACGTGAGTCTGTGTAAGTGTAAGTGTCACATCAGTTTTTTTTGTGTAAGTGTCAGAAGGACATCATATTGAAAAGGGCGGGTTATTAAAACCCGCCATCTTCAATAATTATTCGTGTCACTTGTACCATTGTACACTGTGTGTTATGCCAGTGTTGTCCCATCGTGTCGGTGTGTCAGGTCAATTAAGAGGGCGGGTTGTTAGAACCCGCCCTCTTCAATATCTTGCCGGTCCTCATATCCTATAAATAGGTCTCCGCTATACATTTCACTACCCATTTCATCTCTGTCAAATTTTCATTCTATACCGGTCACTATCCATTTACTTCGATCAATTCTTCTCCGCTATCAATTTTGTGTAAGTGTGGAGTTTTAGAAGATTGTCAAGTTCAGTACCATAGTCTGCGAGGAGGAGCTGCTGGATAGGATCAAGACGGAACAGTTCATAATGTATTGGAAATAAGCAATCTTTTCTAGACGGAACATTATTAATAAAAAAACTTAAAAAAAAGGAGATCCAAGATTATCAAACTGTTAAGTGTAGGAAAAATAATTTAAAAAAAATTAAACAAGATTATCAAACTGAGTTTACTTTTTTACAGATAAATTAACTGTAATAGTAATGATTTTGGTTAGAAATGATTGGATCTAAAACAATACAGAGGAATAAATGGCAATTTTGCTACAAAAGAAAGTTTTTTGCAATTTCAACACAAAATAAAAAATATAACTGTTTTTTGTGCAGGATTATGGCCTCCCCAAGTTTATTTGTTGTATGTAAATACGATGGCCAGGTTATCACAAGTGCACAAGGTCCCGAGTAATGGGCGGGTCCGCACGAATCATGCGATTGGAAGCATCAACGACTTATGATGAACTAGAGACTAAAGTGTTCAAAATTACGAAATACGATCCCCGTGAAAGTAGGGTTAAGTTAAGTTGTATATGGCCTATGTTCAGTGGAAATGCATTGGTTGAAATTATAGACGATGCATCAATATCTTCGATGATAGATTTCGGTCTCTCAAGCACCCAGCATTCTTTTGAACTTTTGGTTCAGAAGGAGCAATTGGAAGTATCAGATGCCTCTCCAACGGGTAATTTTGATGGTAATGCTGGAGATAGTTCCTGGGGGTACGGTCACATGGTCAACGATGACTATACACAACAATATTCAAACCTTCAAACTCATGGGTAAACATTTTATAAACCCATATTTAAACATTTTAGTAATACCAAGATACTAATATTCAAACATTTAATAAAATCCATAAATCCAGGTTCTCCCAGTCGACTGCTGCAGTTACATGCACCCCAGAAGAACAACAAGGATTACCATACATAGCCTTCCACAGGTAAATAAATCTGAAACAAGTGATCATTTAGTTACGAAAATATTAAGGAATAATATTATAATAACAATTTATATACTAAACGCAGATTTCCCCACACCTCTGCATCATTCCAACACGATCTAAGTAGCGCATTCCAAGTATGTCCGTCCACATCTTTCTGGTCTTCTCACCCCGAACCATCCACATTACACCGACCACAACCATCATATATTGCACCCGAGCCTTATGTTGCTACGGATGATATTGATATGTGTGGCAGTGATGATGATGAAATCAGTGAAGGTCATCAGGGGGAGGATAGCGTGGAATATGCCGCTGGATTGAATGAGGTAGCATTCTTTGATGGTATGGTTGCGAATAACGATTTTGTCGAACTAGAAGATCCCGGCCTCGATCCGCAGGAAGATGATGGTTGGGTAGACTTAGCCGTGGCAGAAGTAAATACGGCACCCTATTTGGACGCGACAGCAGCAAGCGAAGATTGCATCAGTGTCGGGGATTTGTTTCAGGAAAAAGGAGATCTTATTTGTAAGCTGAAGTCGTGGTCTATTCAACAAAATGTTGCATTTAAAACCGAAGAGTCAAATAAGACGTACTATACGGTGGTATGCACGAAAGCTCCTGAATGTCAGTGGAGATTGCATGTATGTTGTTCCAAAAGAGCCAAAACTTGGAAGGTCGCGGCCTACAACCAAGAACATACTTGCATCAATTCTATTATGTTACAAGATCACCGGAATTGCACTTCATCTTACATTTGCTCGCTAATCATGCCACTAATCCGTACAGATGTGGCGATGACTCCCCGAGAGATATGGCTCCTGGTTAGCGGAGAGCATAAAATTCAGATTTCGTATGTGAAGGCATGGGATGCTCGTAGAAAGGCTTTATGCAAGATATTTGGGGACTGGGAAATCTCGTACAACTCACTAGTCCCATTTATGGAAGCCATGAAAGCATCAAATCCGGGGACCGTATACCGGTTAAAAACCACAGAAATAGAGGTCGAAGGCTCTGTCAGGTTTCAAAGAATTTTCTGGTGCTTTGGTCCATGTGCGGCTGGTTTCGCACACTGTCGGTCGGTATTGTGCGTTGATGGTACGTATCTATACGGTAAGTACAGAGGCTGCATGTTAATTGCTACAGGTGTTGATGCTAATAACGGTATATTTCCGTTGGGATTTTCTATTGTCGAGGGTGAAAATACATCATCCTGGTCATGGTTTTTCCGTCAACTCCAAAATATCCCATTTGTTCATCATAGAACAGATTTATGCATCATATCTGATAGACATCTGGAAATACTTGCTGCAATGAGATCTGTATTTCCGACGACCCCACATAGGTTTTGCCTACGACACTTCAGGCAAAATTTTGATCGAAAATTTAAAAATTCGGATCTACATAAGCTTATGTACAGAGCCGGTGAAACGCCTGACCCTAATGTTCACGACATATACATGACGAAAATTAGGGAGATGAGTCAAGCCACGAAAGCATGGTTAGATGAGTATCCAGTACGCATGTAGTCAAAAGCACATGATGATGGGTGCAGATATCTACTAATGACGACTAATATGTCTGAAAGCTTCAACGGGGTTCTTAAAGGGGTTAGAGGCTTACCGATACAGGGGTTGATTGTTCGAACATTTTTCCGGATGAATACTTATTTTGTGCACAGAAGAGAAAAGTCCTTGGCGATGGAGACTCCGCTCACCGCGTATTACGAAGATATCTTTCGGAAAAGAGAACGCCGAGCACAATACTACAGATCCGAAAGGTTTGACACAGCGGAGTTTCAGGTAACGGGCGGTAATGGGAATCAATATACCGTGAACTTTAGAGATGAAGGGCTCTCTTCGTGTACATGCGGTCTTTTCCAGCAACAACATTTACCTTGTGCCCACGCAATTGCTGCTGCGAGCAACATGCATAACTCACATTACAATTTTGCTTCTCATTACTATACAGTTTCCAATTACCAAGGCGCATACGATCCAAAATTGCATCCTATACCGGACAGTCGCTATTGGCACTATTATACTGCCAACAGACAAACACCGACTGTACTACCGCCGGAAAAAAATATAAGGCCCGGAAGACTTAAGGTGCGTCGAGATCGAATGACAATGGATGTCGATCCTCAGCAAAGGCAAGCCAGATGTAGCCTATGCAAACAACCAGGCCATTATAGGACCAGATGTCCAGGACAGTCATCAGGGGCGGAATCTTCAGGATCGTGACAAGTGCACTCAGATTTTTTTGTATTATAAATTTGACGGATTCATTTTGTTATTATAAATTTGACCGTCGATATAGAATTTACATTTTACAAACAGATAGGATTTTTTTCTATTGTAAATTATGACGGATTTATTCTGTAAAAAACATTGATATAATGAAATTTTAATATTTTTTTCAAATTTATTTACGTTTCTTTATTTTTAAAATTTTTTTAAAATAATTATAATTATGATTATATAATTATAATTATAATTAAAATCAAATTTAAAATTATATTTATAATTATTATTATATAATAATTATTAATAATTAATAATTTAAAAATAAAAAAAATTTAAAAAACAAAGTGGGCGGGTTCTTGGAACCCGTCCTCTATACAATAAGTATAGAGGGCGGGTTCTTGGAACCCGCCCCCTAATATGGGGTGGGGTGGGATGGGGGGGGCAAACCGTCCTATTTTGCGAATTTTAAAAAATTCCCCCCTATTTAAATAATATATTTTAAAAATAAATATTTCAAAAAAAAAACCTTGATAATTTGGTTAGTTCTGATCTCTGTTTTTTTAAATGTATTTTCATATATTGGGTTTGGTTAATTACTTTGAAATTAGTGTCCCTTTGTCTTTTGGGCATTCAAGAATTTTCATCATTCCTGTATACAGTGAAATGTGAAATCTCTCCGTGTCTATTCATATATCTTTGCTTGTAGCAATAGTTGATTAATTTGAATATGACAGGTGATAAAAGCCTACTTTGTAAACCTCTCTATTGTCCTTTTGAGATCAAAAGAAGAGAGACATGTCTAAACAAACCACAATCTTCCACGTGCCTCATGGGTTCTTTTTATTTTATGGATGACACCAAATGAAAGAAAGTGCAATTCACATCATTAAACTGAAATACTATTAACATTTGTGTCTTTCACTAAAATATCTCTAGAGTATTTTTATTACGGTAAAATACATTAAATGCTATTTTTGAGGGTAATCTATTGAAAGAAAATCCCTTTAAAACTATAGTTTAAGATATTTTACCGTAATAAAAATACTTTAAGGTATTTTATAAAAAAACACGATAGTTAAGGGTATTTTAGTGTAACTTCACTTTCTTTCATTCGTGATTGGCTAAGATAGCAGGATAGGTTTAAGATCAGAACTCTTATCATACCTCTCTATCAGATCACCAACACAGACTCTTACGTGGAACTTATATTGAGGTGGTATGAAAAGTAATTTAGACTTCTTTCCATGCATAATAATAGTGCTTCTCAAGGCTAGAAGGCATATTCACATCATTTATCTCATTCCACATAAATGGTGATGTTAGAAAGATTCATATTAAAATTTCAGAAGATACTCAACTAGATAATGGATTGAAAAATTCTCTCCTAAAAGAACTCGAATTTTGATCCTTTGGAAAGGCATTCAACATGTCAGTGAGAAAAAAAACTTTATATCTTCAATAAAATAAGAAAAAGTTAACCCTACAAACATTTATGGTTTTATGAAATAATAGAAACTCATCCATCCCGTGCTTTTAGAATCTGAATATGGATATATAGGTGGAGAAAGTATTGTTCGTCTTCTCTATCCGTAAATTGGCTTAGACATGGTTCTTGACTACCTTTGAGTCTATAACAATTGGGATTTCTTTAAATTTCGCATTCATTTCAAAGTTGTAAGTGAGCATCACATCCCATGAATTTACAGCTTACCATGGGTTAGGTTTTTCTTATAGATAATTTATGGATTTAACTATTAAATATTAAAATGTTTACACGATTACTAGGATACTAGTAGCAAAATGTAAACTTCATAAATGACGCATCAAAAAGGTAACACTTACCAAAGGAACGAGAATTCATGCATACCAGTCATAGTTTTGATTGTAGCATGAAAATAAACGATTAATATCTCTCACTCACTCACACACAAAACACATATAACAACGGCTTTTCATCCTTTGTACATCTTGAGGTACATCACTTTATTCTCCTTTTTTACCAAATTATCCAACTCGAACACGAGCCTATCCCCAACTTTCATTTCATAAACAACATTTGGCCACCCTTCGCACATATACGTCCCACGAAAATATCGAAGATTAAGTAGCCATAACTTTCCCATATGATCTCTAATATGCACTTCACTGTGCACTTTCTTTTTTGAACTTTACATGAATGTGCTTCGATATTCACATAAAAATTATAGTGTTTAGAACAAGAGAAATATAATACGATTCAATTTGAAAGCATTTATATTTCCTTCAAACATATACATATACATATATGTATGCTTGGGGTGGTGATTGCTGGGATGGTGCAAAGCTATATAGGGTGCGCATCAATATAAGTTGCACCAATATGGGGTTAAGACATTCCTTGTCCTGATGAAATTTTATATCTTTCATCATGTTAGGACGAGAAAGGAGTTATTGGTTGTTGGGACCTGCTACCTTTCTGAAGATGCTGAGCAATTGCAATACCATATATCAGGTGGAAGGATGTACCCTTTAACCAAATTCCGTAAATAGGGAAAGAGATCATGTTGGAGAATAGCTTCTTAGCGAACTTGTATTTTATCTAATAATTATTAGTCTTATATTAAACTAAGATCAACTTAGATATCATGAGAATGTATTGGAAGGATCTTTAGTCGTATATGGGACTAAGATCATCTTAAAACTTTGATTAATGATCGTTAATCTTGTTTTAAATTAAGATCAACTTAAACAAAGCTATCTGTTTGATCATATGATCACATGTGAGAAGCAAGGCTTCTATACATAGTTTATTTTAACTAAGTAGCCAAGAAATAGCTTGTTGTCTACATATAGGATGTGCATATATATGTATCTTCTTTAAAGAGGGTGCGCACGTGTATATCACGTGGTTGCGCACTTATTTATGGTCGGGGGACTGCGCACGTGCATATCACGTGATGCGCACATCTCCAGAGACATTATTTTTCCCCATGCGTACATGTGTATATCACGTGATGCACAAGTCTGTATAGACATTTCTTATCAAGTGCGCAATGTTCATCAGAAAGCAATGGCTTTCAAAAAGAAACATAAGTTTCTATTTATTGATTTTTGGGTGCATTTATGGTGCTCATCCAAATTTATGAAGATTTATATTCTTCACAAAGGGTCTTTTCATCAAATCTTGGATCTCATGATCTATCTCTTGTAAAAAGTGGAACTTTTATCATAAAGGGAGACATGCCATAAGATCTTTTGATCTTGTTCAATGAATCGATGGATTCAACAAAAAGCAAACTCGATTATATAAAGAAAAAAAATTATTATTATCAAAGAAACGAATCTATTCTCCTTCTTTCTTTTTCTTTTTACCTTTTTATTGAAGGTAACGAAGATGAATTTTTTTATCGGTTAGGGGGAAGTGCGCACTTTATTTGCATCTGCTCTAAAAAAGTATCAAGCTACTTTGCCCTCTTTTTAGATCTCCATTTATACTTGTAAGGTATTTTTCGTCTCCCCATTGAGATGAGAATGCGCGCGCTTGTTAGACGCATTACAGATTCCCCCTGCCTAGGGTAGGCCAAGGTTTACTGACTGTGGAGATCCGAATCTCCGGCAGCCGCGGACTAAGATGCCGTTAATTACCCCTTGCCTTTGGGAAGGAGGAAACCTCCGATTGACGGGTCAAACTGCTCATAGGAACTCAATATGCAGTGTGCGTGTGTGTGTCTTGAGGGTTTTTGGGTATATCGGGGGCCTTGCAGAGTTTACGGGGGTCCTGCTACCCGGATAGCGGGTTGGGGGTCAAGAGGGCTAGCAACCCCCTTACGGGATGCGGGGCAACACCCTATTAGAAATTTTTTCTAATGAGAGAGGTATTTTTAGTAAGGCTGTTAAAAAAAGAGGGATGAAGAGTGTCCTAAGGACGCGTGAGATGGCGCGTGGGTGCCAGCGGGCCACGTGCATTGCGCGTGGGCGCCGGCGCCAGCATGTCACGCGCCCTACATGAGGGCGACGGACGCCAAGCGGTTCACGTGCTTGGTGCGTGGGCGTCGAGCGCTAGCGTGTCATGTGCCCCTCACATGGGCGCTTGGGCGCCAAGTGGTTCACGTGTATGACATGTGGGCGCTGGGCGCAAGCAAATCACGTGCCCTGCACGTGGGTGCTAGGCCCCAGCGGAAAAAGGGGCTTAGTTCCTAGACTGGGAGTTAAACTCCCGAGTGACTTTTGGAGTTAAACTCGTAAAAAAGGATCTTTTATGGAGTTAAACTCCTAAAAGATCTGGATTTTGAGGTTAAATTCCTTTGAGAATTTGGATCTTGGAGTTGGATTCCTCAAAAATTGGTTTGGAGTTAAACTCCTAGAGAAGAGATTCTTGTTCTGGAGTTAAACTCCCAAAATATTTTCGGAGATAATGATTGAGAATTTAGATCTTGGAGTTGAACTTCTCAAAGATTGGTTTGGAGTTAAACTCCTATAGAAGAGATTCTTGTTATGGAGTTAAACTCCCAAAATATTTTCGGAGATAATGATTGAGAATTTGGATCTTGGAGTTGAACTTCTCAAAAATTGGTTTGGAGTTAAACTCCTAGAGAAGAGATCCGTGTTTTGGAGTTAAACTCCTTGAAGATTTTCGGAGATAATGAAAGGGGACCCCTTTCTTCTTCTTTGTGCCCTGGATCCTCTCTTAAGCCTTGGATCTTCCCAAAGTGGGATTTTTGGAGATGGATATCCTTCTTCCTTCTCTCTATTGGTTGGATCTTAGAGAAAGAGAGTGGTGGGATTTAAAAATCTTCCTTTTTAGAGATTTGCTGGGAGAATTGAACTCCTCTTCAAGGGTTTTATGGTGAAAAACTGTTTCTTTTTGGGAAAAGAAGAGTTAAACTCTTAATTTAATTCAAAAAAAGAGAAGAAGGTTTAAAACCTTAATGAAAGAGAAGAAGGCACAGAACCCTAAAAAATTATGGGAAGAATCTTTTCTGTTATTATTCATCATGATACCTTATATAGGCTTTACATTTTACATATGGCCCCTTGGACTTTTCAAAATGGCACATGTGTCTTTCTCATGCCATGCACCTTTTTTCTTTTGCACATAAGCCATGGGCTTTTACAGAATTTGGGTTTGTTGCCCATTTTACTACATTTATTCATAATAATTACATTAGGCTTATTTATGCTTTAACAATTATTCTTTTGGCATGGGGAGCGGCCTCTTCATGCTTGGACTCGACCTAGGCATAGGTCCACTTGCTTGGACTTAGGTTCGGGCTTGGGCCCAATTGGCATGGGGTTGACTTTGACATTGACCTGGTCAACCGAAGTGTAGTTTTTGACCCGAACAAAGTGCCCCCATCAATAAATGGACATCGCGCGTATGTGTTATGTGCATGAAATTGATGGACCTTGTTCTATATGGGGATTGATTTGGTTTGGTTCCCTGTGGAGGGTCGGAGCTGCCTTTTTTGCGACGTGGATGGTCGGTGCCGCCATTTTAGCGACGTGGACAGTCGGTGCTGCCATTTTAGCAAAGTGGACGGTCGGTAATGCCCTTTTAGCGACGTGGACGGTCTGTGCTACCTTTTTAGCGATTTGAATAGTATATGCTGCCCTTTTAGCAACTTGGACGTTCTGTGCTGCCCTTTTAGCGGCATGGACGGTCATTGCATGATTTGACTTGCCCCGTTTCATGCGGTGTCGGGATTTGATTTGACTTGACCCGCTTCGTGCGGTGTCAGGATTTGATTTGACTTGCTCCGCTTTCTGAGGTGTCGGGATTTGATTTGACTTTCTCCGCTTTCTGCGGTGTCGAGGTTTGATTTGTTTCCGAGGTGGGGCTTGATTCCGCCTGGGAAGTCATTGGTTGACTGGTATTTTGATTTGTTTTGGAAGTTTATTACCCGTCCAGTGAGACTTTTGAGCTTGGAAGTGCTGCCGGGTGGGACGTTGATTTGATATATTTGATTTCTGCTTTATTTAGCAGGACTTTTGAATTCGAGAGGAACTCAGAATTTAGATTTTGTTTGGCATCAGTATTGCCGCACTGGAATAATACTAGGAGCAACTCATCATTTGCCCCGAGAGGACTTGGGATTTGGTTTTTGGGTCGGCATCAGCACCGCTAACACTGAAGTGTAGTGCCACGAGCGACTCATCATTTGCCTTTTGGAAAACTTAGGGTTTGAGTTTTAGGTCGGTATCAGCACCGCTAACACTGAAGCGTAATGCCAGGAGCAAGTCATCATTTGCCATTGCCCGTTGGGGGAGCGATGGCTTAGGAGACAGTTTAGGCCCCTATCACCTAAGGCTTTTCAATTTTATAAATTGTAAAGGTCTCATAAAAGTATTTCCTCCCTTCGAGCTGAGAGGAGCTCACAAGTGTATGTCCTCCTTAGGAATCGTGAGGATTCATAAGTGTGTTGCCCCTTTCTGAGTCGTAAGGATCTCACACGGGGATTTTCTCCTCACAAGTTCGAGAGCACTTTGCAAGTATATTTTCTCTCTTTTCGCCAGTTTGCCCCCTTTGGGTTTTCACAAACTCGCCAGCAGTCCTTCTGTTTTTACTCACGGAACCTTTTCAGGTTTTCATCCGTGCCCGCCTTGCTTATGAACATACCCTTTTTTTGCACATTGGTGGAGTTTCAAAGCCGGTAAGACTTCAGATGTAGTCTCATCGGTAGGGCTTGGGAGAGATAGGGGCGTTTATGCTCATGGATTGTATACGGTTTTATAGGATGTATGATCCAGACCGTAGGGCCGGTGTGCTCTATTCGTCTGCGACCTGGAGCATTCACTCGTAGTATTTTTCGAGGTATCAGCCATTGATGGGTGGCATAGGCCTTTCTCCCTCGGCACTTATTAGTTGGTAGGATCCCCCGTTGAACACTTTCTTGATGGCGTATGGCCTTTCCTAATTTGGCTTGAATTTTTCCTTTGCATGTCGATTGGGGATGATTGGTCTTTTAAGGACCAACACCAATTCACCTTTCTTGAAAGCATAGAAATGGGTCATCTTTTCATAGGCCCATGATATTTTGGCTTGGTACAGCTCCATATTTTTCTGTACCACGAGCCTCTTTTTCTCGAGCGCATCGAGCTTTTCGGGCCGAAGGAGAGCATTTTCCTCTTTCATTAGATTGTGTTGGATAGCCATCCTTAGGCTTGGAATTTCGATTTCGAGGGGGAAAATTGCCTCCACTCCGAAGAGCAGCGAGTATGGAGTGGACTGCGTCGGAGTGCAGTGCGTGGTATGATATGCCCACAACGTCTCATGGAGCTTCAGATCCCAGTCTTATTTATTGGCTGAGGTATTTTTTTCTTAGGAGCTTGCACAGGGTTTTGTTGAAGGCTTCGGCTAACCCATTCGCCTTTGGATTATAGATAGAAGAATATCTCCAGTCTATTATCAACTCGTCAGGAGGGGGACGCTTCTCCTGCTCGCGGTCAGCTTGTCGCTTGTCCCGTAAGTACGCTGCCAGGTGTCCCGAACGGATGATCTCCTCGATATAGTCTCGGAGTTGCTTACAGCTCTCTTTGGAGTGGCCTTGCGACTTGTAGAAACCGCAGTAGGGGCCCCGGGTGCGCTTTTCCGCCATGCACGAGACCGGGGGGAGCTTGAAGAACCCCTCGTCCTTAGCCTCCTCTAGCAGTACCGTCTGGGAGACGTTGAGCGGGGTGTACTCCTGAAACCTCGGGGAGTAGGGCTTTGTCCGCTCAAGTCTCTTTTTCTCTTTCCTCGCCCTTTTCTTTTGGTCAGTTTGCTCTGCCCGGGGGAGATTTGCGTTCACCTCAGACTCTAGCTAGATCTCACGCTCGGTCCAGGCATTTACCTCGGCCATGGTCTTAGGTTGCGCTAATGCAAAGGAGCGTAACCACTACTTGTGCCTAAGACCAGACCTAAGTGCTGTAATGACCGTCTCGTCCCGATGTTCTGGGACCTCGAGAAGGGTGTTGTAGAAGTGGGTGACATACCCTTTGAATGTTTCTTTGTCCCCACTTTTGATTGTGAAGAGATGGTCGACGGTCCATTTCTGCCGTCTGTTCCCGACGAAGTGGCCGAGGAATTGGGTGGCCAGCTCGTCGAAGGTTGAGACCGAGCATGGCGCGAGCCCTCGGAACCAGTCTCGTCCGGAACGGAGGAGAGTGGCCGGGAAAGCTCGGCATTGGGTGGTGTCGGAGTTGTCTTGGAAGCTCATTCCTGCGGTGAATGCTTCCAAATGGTCCTTCGGGTCAGACTTACCGTCGAAGAGAGAGACCTTTGGGGGCTTGTTCCGGTAGGATACATGGACGGCGAGCAGCTCCTCGGTGAAGGGTTTTGTGAGCGAGTCGGCGGCGTACTTAGCCCCATCGATCGAATGATAACCTTCCCGATGCATACCTTCGATCTTCTTTTCGAGGGTGTCGAGTCGGCCGTGGTACCCCGATGATTCAGCACATTATGATCTTTGGCCTCTGCCGTTGGAGACCTATGTCTGGCCGTGGCCCCGGTTCCTTTCGATGAGGTCCTTAGGTCCCCCGGCGAGGTAGTCTTCGAGCTGCCATGACGAGTCCCGTCCGCGCGACCCCGTCGAGAGAGGGGGTGTTGGTCATGCCTGGGCAAAGGCGAGCTGACCGACATCTCCTTGGGAGGGACAGGGGTGCGATGGGGCTCGAGGTGGGGCGCTCTGGCGACGGACCTCGGTGTTGAACTGTGGGGCGCCCAGCGGGTTATAGAATATGTTGGCCTGGGAGATTTGCGGCCGGGGGAGGCAGCGAGATGGTGGTCGGCAGTGCCGACGCGAGCAGAGTCTTCTCTCCCTCTGTAGGGGTCCCGGTCCCGAGGTGGGGGAGCGACGACCTAGGGGGCTTGCCCTACCGTTTGGACACGGACGAGCGCATCCACGACGGACATGAGTCGATCTATCCGGGCGGCTAGAGCGTTGATGGCGTTCGGGGGAGGAGATTCGTCCGCGCCTTCGTTGTGGGGGAGGCGGCGGCTAGTGCTTGGATCATCGCGGTGATCGCTCGCCATTGAGTTGAGATCGGAAGATGAACTTTGTTGAGTTGAATCATGAATTTCCCATAGACGGCGCCAGCTGTTGGAGGTATGGATCTCCTTCAGAAGTTACCTTCTATAGATCTGCTGCGAGCGATGATGGAAGGCTGAGATTGAGTTGGAGGTTGGCTCCTGAAGCGTGTGGATCTCAATGGGTTTGAGGTGGTTGAGGCCGAGCTACCTGCAAGAAAGTCCCGGGGTAGTTGTGCCACCAAGGACCCTCCGACAATCAAGTTAGACCGGATATTTGAGCAGAGTAACGGCCTAGTGAGGAAAGAATGGCTTACTTGAACCGTCTGAAAGAGGGATTTATATAGTGGTGGCAACAGGCAGGAAGGCGCGAGAATCACGCCGGCCGTTACGCTCCCGACGTCACACCCGCGTGATAGGAGGGATCCCGCATTAATGACGAGACAGGCTCGTTAATGGGGGATCGTGATGGCGCGGAACGCGGGACGTGGCCGGCGGATATCTCACGCATGGCGAGATTCACGGAGGTGAGGCGGATGCGCCTGCGATTGGTGCCATTGGTCGGTCGATGAGACCGAGGAAGATGAGCTCGGCGGGAGGCTCGGGGACGAGCAGTAGGCCGAGGTATCTTGGTTCTGCGATAGCCTGGAGGCGAGCTGAGAGGGCCGAGGAGGCCAATTGTGCAGGGGGGATCAGAGGCGAGCCAATGGTTGTTTGGTAGGTGGGCATAGGAGCGGTGTGGACGGTCACAGAAGGTCGACTACGTCCATAGGTCGCGGACCCGGGGTATTCTTCGGACGTGCCGTTCTTGGTCCTTTCTTGCGAGCCTCGGGACACGTCATCTGCCACGTGTCACGATCTGGGAGATCACCGATATCGAGCATCCTCAGAGGTGATGGGTGCGTGGATTGCTTGGGTCGTCGGGTATAGGTGAAGGTGATTGTGGTGGTGGTTGTAATGTCGGGAGGAGATACGGAGGTAAGGAGACGGAGGTGAGGAGATAGTGAGGGATGGTCGGCGGTGAGGTGGCGACGACGGCATGGCTCGGGCGTGTGTTACGGTTCTCGCGAGGCGAAGGAAATAGAGAAGGGGGAGGAAGAGAGAGAGAGGCCGAGTGTTTTTTAAAAACAATTAGGTTAAAAAAATATTTAATATATAATATATAGAGAGGAGAGAGACAAAGATAGGGTTAGGATTATTAGTTAAAGAAATATATATATTATATATTATACGAAGGTTTTTAGGTTTAAAAATATATTATAATATATAATCTAGGGTTTTAAGTCTAATACAAAAATACTCCGAAAAATTCCCGGGTTGTGTCTAAAAATCTAATTTTAAAATACGGATAATATACGTATCAACAATAACCATAATGCGATGTCCGGTTAAAGAAAATGCATACCCCTAAGAACGGATACACGTAATATGCACGTAGCGATCCAAACGAGTCTGTTTCACTAAATGGGCGTGAACACGATATACGGATGCAATCATAGGGTATGGAGTATGGTGCAGGCCATGCTAGGTATTTGAAATATATTATTTGACTATAATTTATAGTATTTGAAAATATATGCAATACTAGATATAAGATACAGGTATACAGGACATATGTGTGCACTGATTCTCAGTATTAGCAAGAATAAGTCATAATCAAGAATCAAGATGGGTTTCAAGCATGCGGGTCGGGTCAGATACTAAAGACAGATACCAAAACACTATCCACACCCAAAATAAGTAAAATCAAGAAATAGCCACAAGATAAAGAAAATAATCAAATAGAACATGGTATAAATGAACTAGGGTGTTATATTATACCCAATTACAAAATGAATTTCGTTCTCGAAATTCTCAGAACTAGAAAAGACAAGAAAACATGAATCTAAGGAAAGAGGTGTGGAAACTTCTGTCGAATTTCGTCTTCTCGTTCCCAAGTTGATTTTCTGTGCGAACGATTCCCCCATGAAACAAGTACTAGAGGGATAACCTTATTCTTGAGAACCTTTTCTCTTCTATCTACAATCGCCATCGGTCGTTCTTCGTATGTCAAGTCTTCCCTTAGTGTCAGCTTCGAGTGATCTAGAACGTGTGTCTCATCTCGAATATACTTGCGGAGTTGAGATACATGAAACACGTTGTGAACACTCGCCAAGGATGGTGGTAAAGCCAATCGATAAGCACGTATTCTCCCACGCGCTCGATAATACCGAAAGGCCTCATGAATCAAGGACTAAGCTTGCCTCGACTCCCAAATCGAATCACTCCTCTGGTCGGTGATATCTTCAAGAATACAAGATCACCAACTGCAAATTCCAGAGGTCTTCGTGCTATATCGGCCCAACTTTTCTGCCGATCTTGCGCTGCTTTCATATGATTTCGGATCGTATTAACTTTTTCTACGGTTTGCACGATAAGATCCGGTCCCAATAATCTTCATTATCCAATATCGTATTAACAGACGGGCGAGCGACAATTACTACCATACAATGCTTCGAATGGAGCCATCTGAATAGTCGCCTGAAAGCTGTTATTATACGAAAACTCTACCAAGTTTAGATGATCCGACCATGAACCCTTGAAGTCTAACATGCAAGCTCTCTACATATCTTCAAGAGTTTGGGTCGTTCTTTCTGACTGGCCATCTGTCTGAGGATGATAAGCGGTGCTAAATTTCAATCGAGACTTTCCTGTAAACTCCTCCAAAAGTGCGACAAAAATCGGGTATCACGATCGGAAACGATGCTCACAAGTACTCCATGCAATCTCACCATCTCCTGCATGTACCGCTCTGCTAATGCTTCCGTCGCCTAACCAACTTGAAACGGTATGAAATGAGCTGCCTTGGTTAATCGATCAACAGTCATCCAAACTGCATTATTACCCTTTGGACTCCGCGGTAATTCCGTCACGAAATACATGGTTATTTGTTCCCACTTCCCCTGAGAAATCGGAAGTGGTTGCAATAAACCAGCTACTCTTTGATATTCAGCCTTGACTTGCTGACACACCAAGCATTTCGCTACAAAGCGAGCAATCTCCCCTTTCATGCCTTCCCACCAGAAATAATATCGTAGATCATGGTACATCTTCGTGCCTCCCGGATGTATGAAATATGCAGAACTATGCACCTTCTTCATAACTTCACGAATATCTCCTTTTGGCACACATAAGCAACTCCCATATCGTAACGAACCATCTTCATGAATCAATAAGTCCGTTCGAAGTCCCGCTTCTACCTGTTCTCGAAACTTTTGCAACCTTGGATCGTGCGACTGCACTGCTTTAATATTATCAATCAAGGACGACTGTACCTGCAGCTGCATCCACTGTCCCGAAGAATTCGGTAGTACAATCTCCAACTCGAATCTCTGGAAATTATCTATAAGCTCCTTCTGTGCAGTCAACATCCGTATTGCTGGCAACCGACTTAGCACATCCGGTACTACATTAACTTTCCCTGGATGGTACTTGAGATCAAGATCATAGTCAGCCATCAGCTCTAACCATTTACGCTGCCTCATATTGAACTCCTTCTACGTGCACACATATTTTAGGCTTTTGTGATCGGTTAATACTTCGACCCTTTCGCCCAATAAGTAGTGTCTCCAAATCTTCAAAGAAAAAATTACTACTACAAGCTCCAAATCATGAGTCGGGTAATTCTTTTCATGAGTCTTCAACTGTCTCGACGCATAGGCTATAACCTTCCCATGCTGCATAAGAACACATCACAAGCCTTTTCCAGATGCGTCGTTGTGAATAACCAACCCTCCGGAACTGTCTGGCACGGTCAAAATAGGAGCGGTTGTCAATCTTTACTTCAACACTTCAAAAGCTGACGCACATCTATCCGTCCATACGAATGGTACCTCCTTTCACGTAAGCTTGGTCAATGGTTCAGCTAATCGAGAGAAATTCTCCACGAACCTTCTATAATATCCAGAAAGCCCAAGAAAGCTTCTGATCTTCGCAACGTTCTTCGGAATCGGCCAATCATGAACTGCTGCAATCTTTTTATGATCAACAGCAATTCCATCTCCGGATACGACATGCCCCAAAAACTTTACTTCTTCGAGCCAAAACTCACACTTACTCATCTTTGCATATAATCTTTCTTGCCTCAATGTTTGTAGTGCGATCATCAAGTGTTCTGCATGCTCTTCTTGGCTCCTCGAATACACCAGAATATCATCGATAAACACTACTATAAACTGGTCCAACAACGGTGAAAAGATTCGGTTCATCAAGTCCATGAATATCGCTGGCACGTTCATGACTCCGAACGGCATCACTAAGTGCTCGTAATGCCCATATCGAGTTCGGATATCTTCTGATTTTACTCAAACTTGATGATATCCGGATCGCAAATCCAGCTTTGAGAATACCCTCGCGCTACTGAGTTGATCGAATAACTCACCGATGAGAGATATTGGGTACTTGTTCTTAATAGTCACCCGATTTAATTCTCCATAATCGATGCACATTCTCTACGTGCCATCTTTATTCTTGACTAGAAGAACTGGAGCTCCCCAGGGTGAGTTGATAATGCGAATCCAACCCTTCTATAATAATTCGGCATCCTGTTTCTTGACTTCTTCTAACTCCACTGGCGCCATTGAATAATATGCCTTTGAGATTGGTGCTGCTTCATGAACAAGATCAATCGCAAACTCCATATCTCATTTCGGCGGTAAACCCGAGATGTCCTTGAACACGTCCATAAACTCTTGAACTACTGCTGGTGCTACCTCCTTATCTTCTTCTATCGACGAAATAACGGTGCTTGTCGGCCTAACCCTGAATTCAACTGGCCCGACAGATTTGCTACCTCTTGCAAATATAAACTCCGGATGTCCGGAAATCTGAAAAATCACTTTCTTTGCCCTGCAATCGATGTGAGCGTAGAAAGTGCCGAGAAAATCCATTCCTAAGACGTCATCATAGCTGCCAGTATCAATCACCAAGAAATCCGTGAATAACTCTCGTCCGCAAATAACCACCGAACAATCCTTGCACTCGCTACTAGATATAATCTTCCCATTCCCAGTGTGTATATCCCAACAACTAGACATGGGCTTTCATGGAATCGAGTGTGCAGTAATAAACTTGGACGACATAAAACAATGAGATGTACCTGAATCGAATAATACTAATACGGGGAAATCATGAACAAGCAGGATACCTGAAACGACTTCATCTAAAGCCTTGGCCACCTCAGCCGTCAAAATAAAGGCCCGTGCTTGATTAGGCCCCTGAGTAATCCGCTTCTGCGGTGGTGTCACGACCCGAAATTACGGAACGTGACTGGCACTTAGATTATGAGACGTCTCAAGGCATAACGTAACCTAAGTCAGCCAAAGCCCAGAAAATCTAAACCATAAACAATAAGAGTGAAGGAAAACCTTTTATGAAAACGATTTTAAACCGATTAAGTTATATTAATCCCTTTTTAAAAACATCAAAATTTTCCGAAAATTTCGGCAGAGTCTCCTTTGTAAATAATAGCCCCCAAAATAGGTACAACAAGATATATAAACCGTAATGAAATAATGGCATCCCCAAATGGGAGCTAGCTCTTCGCCCAAGGCGGATCACAACCACACGCAATATATATGTAATATCAAGCAATTAAGCATAAAGAAATGCAAAAAATGAGAAAAACACGTCGTCAGCTCAAGTGAGCTCGACCCCAGAGAAACCACATATACACAAATCTCTCAATCTCATCACTAGGTCGCATATACAAAATAAGAAGTGGTAGATGGAGAATACTAGATACAATGATAGTACAAAAGAGACAAAATGTCCTCGCAACCCACCTACGAGCAATGTCGCGAGTCTGAGCAAAAGAAGTCAATGAAAAGATACGCCCAGCGCTACGAGGCTGACGGGTCCGACCTGCAAGACACTGTTACACACAGGGGTGAGTTGCCAGCTCGTGAGTAGAAAATAACATCTAATAAGGCTATCGTAAGAATGCACGCAAATGCGTCACAACATGTATGTCTAGATGTGATGTAATGCCACTAGCATGTATGCACATGTATGCAAAATCAATACGAAATCTTTAAGTGTTTAAATATGATGATCTCTGCATTCTTAACTTAGAAAAATATATGTACAATAGCTAAAGTACCATCAATGAAATCATCCGAAAACCGTGTCAAGCATCGACACCAAATATGGAAATATATATGTCTTAATGTCTCACTATATCAATATCTTAATACATCGGGCTCCGTCAGTCCGGATCGGCCCATATCATCAAATCTCACGACAACGGTCGGTATCCTCCGGATATCCGCCGTGCCAGACATCACCGGTAGGTAGTCTTCCCCTGCCAGGTTCATCGTCTACAACTCGATCTTCTTGCCCCGGGGTACCATACCGGGCCCACCATGTACCCGAGACGGTTCATCCACTCCTTGAATCGGGTCTCGAAATCCAACAGAAAACATGAAAACTCATGGTGGGCGACACATACATTACGAGAAAACCGCAACTTTATATTAAAAATGATGATAATAAGCTTTTGTTAAATTTTTGCGGTTTTCCCCAAAATCCAGAAATCTCATCAATACTGAAATCATCAAGAAAATCATAATACCCAATATGTTATATATGATAAATGCTTATGATGTCAAAGGTATGTAATGTGATTTATGGCTAGGAATCTATACAAGCATGATGATGAAGTGAGGTATATACATGCTATGCAATTCAATGTATCATGTATGATGCAAGTGTTGATCCTGAACTAAGCAGGTTCTACAGTGCTCGTGGCATGACAATTACCAAAGGCGTGTGTGTTCACATGAATAGTGCGCCTGCAACTTGAGCCAATGGTAATGGTGTAAGTGTCCTAATAGGTGATATCACACATAGGTATATAGATAACCATGCAATGCCAGCAGACGAATAACTAGAAAGGTATGCATATGAATGAGATAGTTAACTAACTAACTATGCATATAGTTTGCAAGTAATAAAGTGATCCTAACTATGGGGCACCTCGTGCCATCCAGACGATTTCCCCATAGAAGTATACATCTACTCACCCGGACGCCTCGCTAATCTGATCCAACCACCGCTTTGCCTTTGCGCGCCGCGTCCGATGTTTCCGCAACCGATCCTAAAATTGCATAACACCCAACATAAGATTACACATCATGAAACGACGCAAGTCACAATATGAAAAGATCAACGCTTACAACTTAGGCACAACGTGCACTAGGTGCGCGAAACACACACGAAAACCACTAAAACCTTAACTAAAATCGTCGTTTCGGAGCAACGGTTAAAACTAAAACCCGATTAAACCAAATTCCGCATTCTCACACCCTAAATGTCGTAGGAGATGCTAATAGTATCGTCAAGATATCGCAATTAATTCACCTCCTAAGAATTTAGAAAACCTAGTAAGCACTAAGATTGAAAATTGGCGTAACCATCGTAGATTAGCGATAAGGTTATCACAATCTAACACAATCAACCCAACTATACCACTAGATAGCCACTACACTAATTTTAACCCATTTACAATGCTTTAAACCCTAATTACAAAATCAAACCCTCTCTTGAATTCCTTAATCAAGCATTTATAACCAAATTCCACACTTTAAATTTATAAATTAGCATATTTAAACTACAATTTAACAATTAGATTAGAATTATACCTCTCAAGTTTGAACCCTAGCTTGATATAGCCTCCAAAGATGCCTCCTTTCTTCAAGTTTTAAACTAATTTGGATTTGAGAAGAGGTAGAATAGGGATTTGTTTGAGTTTTGTGAAGAATTTTGTGGATTTCGGTGGATTTTTGATGGAATTTTGAAGCAAAAGAGAGGGGGAAAAAATGGGAGCTGCAGCTGTTGGGTTTCAGCCAAGGGAGGGGATGGGGAAAGTGAGGGATTTGTGTTGAAAATTCCATGAAGAAACTCTCTCTCAAGTTCATTTAATTCTTTCACATCAATTCTTTTTCAAAAAAAAATCCATTTTCATTTATTTTCAAACCATAAAATAACTAGATTTGGAAAAACTTGATAAAATTTTTGTTACTACTAGATTTTAGTTTGTAATGGTTCCTAAGTATGTAATTTACCCACTTAAATTTGTATTTATCACTAATTTAATGTATATTTAAAAGCTTAAAATAATATTAAAAATAATTAATTAAGGAAAAATTTTAAACGACTAGAAATTTTTAAGTGAAAATTAATTAACCAATTCCTAGCAATTTCTTATCTAAATTTTGTATAATTAGGCCTATATTGAAAAATAATTATTTTGACATTTTACGGAAAGTATTGTTTATTTTACTGATTATCAAAAAACTACCTAAACGAAATTTAAAGTGTTACAGGTGGCTTCTGAGTATCGTCCCTCAATCGTAGCTTTGACAGGCAAGCACTGACGGTATGGTTAGCCAATCCGTAAATAAGACAGAGTCTAAGCCTCTTTCGACAATCCTTCTGCAAGTGTCTGGGTAGATGGCAAAAGTCACAACTCACGCTTCTTTTCTGATCTGATACGACGGGCTTCTTCATAGGTACAATGCCACGTCTGTTCACCGGGATGCCTCTGCATATAGGATCTCGGTTTGGCACAAATGCCAGCTTCCGTACTACGACGGCATGTTGTTGCGTACTCTTCGCTTTCACCGATAGGCTCTGCTGCTCCCTGGCTACCCTGAGAACCTGTGAGAAAGTGGTCAATCCCAGAGATATAATGTGTCTCTGTATTTCCATGTCTAAGCTGCGCATAAACCTTCACGCCTTATCTGTATCATTGGCAACCAAAGGTCCTGCGAATCGACTGAGCCGCATCCACTCAGCCGCATGCGCATCTACAGATTCGCCGTTCTGCTTCAAGCTAATAAACTTTTTTTCCATTTCTTCTTGAGCAGTTTGCGGAAAGAACTTCTCCAAGAAACTCTGCGAAAACGTTGCCCAACCGATCAGTTTGGGCAGACGGGTCTTTTCCATGAACCACCACCCACAGGCATAGTCCACCAGTTGTATGCAGTACAACATCCACTCTCTTGTCATCTGGAATCTGCGCGGCAATGAGCAGATTCTCCATGTCAGCTAGCCACTGCTCCGCTGGCAACGGCTCCTCCAAACCAGTAAATGTGGACGGACCAAGTCTCCTGAAATCCGCCATGGTGCCCACACGTTGCGCTGGATTGGCCGTTACTGTGTCTACGGACTGCTAGACTGTCTGCAGACCCTCCTGAAAGGCTTCGGCTTGCCGCTGATTTAGATCGACTTCTAGTTCTCCAGCATCCCACGTATCACTCCAAGAAATGCGGCGTCATCAACACGTCCCTGGTACAATCGCAGATCTCTATCCGCCATGATTCTGAAGCCAAGACACTGAAGAGGAATAGCACGATAAACAAGATTCAATAAACAGGATAGTTATGGATTCAAGAATGGCAAGAAAGTAATGTGGCGGGACATGTTCCTAATTACGGGTTTTCTGGTTAGTGCATTGGGTTTAATACCCAACTATAAAAAGAACCAAACCCGATTAATCCTAAATCCTATGGTTCTGATACCAAACAAACCCTATCACTCCCCGCTTCCCAGAGTGCGCTAACAACGGCACGTGACAGAGCCAACCATGCTACCTGTGGCTAGAAAACATCCCTCTACAGTCATATTATATATCAAGAACAGTAAAATATAAAATCTATCTAATACATTTCCATCTGCTAGAATAAAAGAGTCAAGAAATATATAAGTGGAAACGATAAATCCAATAAACAATAACATTTGGAAATACGTCCCAATATAGGCTCATCAGGAAATAAAAGCTGCAGAAAGAAACTAAACTAAATATCACCAACACGATCCTCACTGCTCGGCTTGACGGCTAAAATACTCCTGATCAGCCTGTGATGGAGATAGAGGAACCGGGCCAGGAAAAATCCAGACGTCAGTGCGTCATAATATCAAGCAATAGTAATAACCAGGATGTAACAAGATATGTAGGCATGAATATAAATCAACAACATGAATAAAACAGTGAGGTGTGTATGTGTATGTGAAGTGTGATGAGTAATCTAAACTATGCTACTGGGTTATCTATTCTAAAGTTTTTGAAATCAATTTAATGGAATCGTCGATATAACTCAATAGTATCCCATACATACCCGGGACCACGGTCCAGATTCTCGGAATGAATCCGAGACGTGCCGCTAAGTAGTAAACAGGTAACATGTATAGATGAATGATGTCAGCAACAGCATCTCGGGGCTGGCCTAGCCCGTAAAGACTAATCAATATAAGCATCGAACTGTCGAGTTACAAGTCAGGTTTCATTATTGATTTCCCCTTACCCCCAAGGTTATGTGTTCAAGTCAGGATAATATGGATCTAATGCCAACACAGGATCAAGCCGGTACAGGTATGTCTATGTAGATAACAGGTTACGTCCGTCAGGACAACAAGTCAGGATTGTCAGCATTAGTAACAAGATCAAAGTATCAAGTTAAGTAGTGTATCAGGGCATGTTATATGGTATATATGTATCAAGTGGATACCAAAAGTAAAAATGTAAATGATATCGGGATCACGATAAAAAGCACTGATGTTAGGATGCATATGTGTATATCTGTAATAACCTATATATATCCATGACTACTTATGATACAAGGTAGATAACATGTCATGATAATATAATAGTGAAATGACATCAGGGTGTCCCAGCATACAACTAGAAATGCAAATATCAGTACGGATATCGTAAAACTGTAACATGAGATGCACAATTAAAATACATGTAATATTTTTATTCATATGAATATAAATATAATAGCATAGCATGTAGCAAGATAAACTTGCCTGATCGGATCTCACGACAGGGTGCGTACGTCACGTTCGACATCGGGTAAACGTCGCGATGCACACGCGCGCGTACAGAACTGAACCGACTACTCAAGAATGTGACCATGCTGGATGAAGACGACGACTGGGTCGTCCGGATCGTTGGCGACGTGCACGACTCCAACAATCATCGAAAAAAGAAACCAAGAAAGCAAAAGAGAAGAAAAGAAGAAGAAGAAGAAGAAAGGAGAAGAGGGGCTGGGGTTCTCTGGTGTGGCTCTGGGGTCAGAGATGAGGAGGGGAGGGGTGACGACGGGGTCTCCGGTGATGGGGGTGCCAGCGATGGGTGTAGCTGCGGTGAGGGTTTCAGGTGTGCAGGGAAAGAAGAGGAGCTCGGGGATGGGTTCTGGTGGTCGGGGAAGAGGAAAGGAGATGAAGGGGGTGACGACGACAAGGGGTCGCCGGCGGTGGAGGTCTAGGGCTGCGTCGAGTGTAGGGTTAGTGGGTTCTCGGGTTGGGTTGCAGGCTCGGGGTTTGCATGGGAGAGGAGGGTGTTTGTGAGGAGAAGAAGGAGGTGGTTGTTGCGAGTATGAAGGTGAAGAGGTCGACGACGACGAGGTCGGGTATTGGAGTTGATGGCTGCGTAGGTTGCTTGGGTCGTCGGGTATGGGTGAAGGTGACGGTGGTAGTGGTTGTGGTGTCCGGAGGAGAGAGGGAGGTGAGGAGACGGATGTGAGAAGATGGTGAGGGATGGTCGGCAGTGAGGTGGCAACGATGGTGAGGCTCGGGCATGGGTTAAAGTTCTCGCGAGGCGAAAGAAATAGAGAAGGAGGATGAAGAGAGAGGGAGAGAGGCTGAGTGTTTTAAAAAAAATTAGGTTAAGAAAATATTTAATATATAATATATAGAGAGGAGAGAGGGTTAAGATTATTAGTTAAAGAAATATATATATTATATGTATTATACGAAAACTGTTTAGCTTTTTAGGCTTAAAAATATATTATATAATATATAATCTAGGGGTTTAAAGCTAACATAAAAATATTCCGAAAAATGCCCGGGCTGTGTCTAAAAATCTAGTTTTAAAATACGGATAATATACGTATCAACCAAAACCATAATGCGATGTTCGGTTAAAGAAAATGCATACCCCCAAGAACGGATACACATAATATGCACGTAGCGAGTCCGTTTCACTAAATGAGACGTGGACACGATATACGGATGCAACCATAGGGTATGGGGTATGGTGCAGGCCATGCTAGGTATTTGAGATATATTATTTGACTATAATTTGTAGTATTTGAAAATATATGCAATACTACATATAAGATACATGTATACAGGACATATGTGTGCATTGATTCTCAGTATTAGCAAGGATATGTAGTAATCAAGAATCAAGTTGGGTTTCAAGGATGCGGGTCGGATCGGATACTAAAGAAAGATACCAAAACACTATCTGCACCCAAACCAAGTAAAATCAAGAAATAGCCACAAGATAAAGAAAATAATCAAATAGAACACGGTATAAATGAACTAGGGTGTTACACTATGAGTGGAGAGTGGGGATGTAGGAATTTTTCACTATGATTTTTTCTCTAATCTAATGCTTAAGAGAGCAAGCACAGAAGGAAGAGGAGGAGTTCAAGAAAAGGTCATCACAAGAATAAGCTAAGTGCATCACGAGAGAATGAATGGATAATAGAATGTAGAATGGATGGGTTCATTTTTCAACCATACAAAAAATCTCACAACATTTTAGAATAAACTAATGAAGCTCATTTCTCTCTGCATGTCTACAACCATGCTCCATGCCACCTCACCCTCCACTTCATTTGCAAACGATTTTCTAAATAGAAAATCATATAATGAGGTGTCCTTCTTCTAGAACAAATTCTATATAAATACTAAATACAACCTGGTATACGTATCGAAATACATATACGCGTATTCGTATAAAAATACGAATAGCCAAGAGAGAAAACGAATAGTGAAAAATAATAATAGAATAAATATATTTAAAAAATATATATATAAATTATTAAATCAAAACTTGATTTAATAATCCGGCTTAATCTTAACCCGCTAGTATTATCAATTGACTGATTAAAGTCCGTGTAGCTTGTACACATATTTAATCAGACACCTGTATGTACCAACATACGTCATCTATATCATGTCGCCTGAAACGGAAAAACCCTCTGTATGGGACTCTAAAGACTCGATAATACGTTGGCAGTAAATACTGGATAAATCCATAACTACAAGCATGTTAGCGGCACTAGCTGTATGTAACGGATACCCAGGTATATGTCGAAAGTGAGATCGACAATCAAGTCCGTCCGTACCCTATAGAGCCTGAATGTGACAATCTCCATACAGTCCGGTCTCTTCATCTAAGAGTATCTCATATCGGGTTTAGGGGTGGAAAACGTCAAACCCCTAATAACCCGATAAGCCGTATCAGAGTCAAGCTCATCACCAACCGAGAAACTACTGAACTCGTATCAGTAAATCTCATCTACCATGGCCACGGATTTAGGGTGAAAGCTAATCGAACACACAACGACATCAACTCCTAATACCAGGAGAGACAAATCCCCGTCAATCGCTCACTGCCTGCATATGGCTCGGGACTGTATCTAACTAAAATCTGTTTGCACGACTCCTTTTGAGCCGGGGTAGGATATTAATCAAAGTACAGTGGGAACTCACACAAGACAAATGATGATCTCAGGTCAAAATACTAACTTGTACTCATGCCACTCGAGAACTTCCATCTGACGATAGATATAATACCATCTAGAAGTTCTTAGCGAGTCCGTCCAGTGTACTCACCTCCAATGGGCACCTGTATATTATCTTAGGTGACATAACACCAATGGTTTGTGAGACCAGCCACCGTCCTTTGTCGGGGTCTCGAAACGTATACACTAGTCTACTCCGGAATATCGATGCCCAGTCTCTATACTCCCATGACTATGAACATTTAAGGATGTGCTTATGGACAACCCAGTTCTCACGTATATGATCGACATCATAATACTCGTAGTCAAACAAGAATCCTACAAGCTTTATCATTATGTTTTAGCGACACGTAATAATAAGTAAAACGTATACACATCAATGATAAAGACAAACCAGATAATATACTATCATCTTGAGTAAGATTGTTCTACTTGTATAGATCCTCCTTCAATTATCATAATCACCTGTCTGTAATTACAATAGTTGCCTTGAGGGCACTATATCTAATAACCCCCACTTGCACTTAAGGTTAATTATTGCGGTATCGCTTACCCACATCCCGTGTGCTATCGAATAACCAATTTCTCTACTAATTAGTTTCGCAAAACTCGTTTGAGAAACATCTGTGTTCGAGAAATAGCCTCAGTGAGTGGATCCACTACAATGTTCCAACATCCTCTCTCTATATCTTAACATCGCGGAGATCAACAATCTTCCGAACTGAGCGATACACAGCCTTAAGAATTTTTTCGGATACATGATAGGACCAAGTTCATAAATGAACAATTTTATCCAACAAACTTCTTGGGCTATATCCTCCGTTAAGTCATAACCAGCATCCTGTACCATACCTATCTTAGTATCCCTATTGGAACCCCATCCAATATACTGCTCCTCAGAAGAGGGTAAACTTAAAAATTTGACATCATCACTGTTTCCCCAATCAGAATAAAGCTCTGTTCAAATTTCAAAATTTGAAATGAAGCAGCGGTTCATAGCAGCGCCTGGTGCTAAGAGCGCTGCACTCTAAGCAGCATACCACGTGCAAAACACGTGAGCGCTAGCGATAAGAACAAAATGTTCTCGGCCCGTGGATCAAAGATCCAACGAACATGATTAAAAATCGTCAATTGACCAGAATAAAATTCTGTTAAGGAAACATCCTCAGAATCTTTCCAAACAGGAAAGATTATGCTTTGAAAATCATAGCACCGTTGGATCAATGATCCAATGGTGATTAAAAATCACCGAAATACAGAATAAATTCTGTATGGGAAAATATTTCCCAATCTTGTTAAAAACAAGAAGATTAAATTCTGTAAATCAGAAGCCCTTGGATCAAAGATCCAACTGGGGAACATCACCAAATCTATTGGAGAAAAGATCTCTTCAACCGATTCAACAAATCAGCCTACCCTATATAAAGGCTCCAAGACTTCAAGTCTCATATAGAGGAACCTCCCATAAACTTTGAGAAATTTCAAAGACAAAGTGCAAATTCTCAGAAGAAGAAGATTTTCTTCAAGGTAAAAAAAGGAACAGAGAGATGAAATCATCTCATATAAAAATAAGAATTTACTTCTTTTTCTAAGATCATAGATCTATAAGACCAAGGTCTTTCACAAAAAGAGATCAAAGTATCTCATCATAAAAAATAAGGGAAAGAACTTAATTTTCTTCAGATCATAAATCTATAAGACAAATTGTCTTTCACAAAAGAGATCATAATATCTCATTATAAAGGGGGGGAGAATAATTCAATTCTCTTAGAATCATAGATCCATAAAGGCAGAGCCTTGCACCAAAAACATAAGAGATTGAAATATCTTCTATAAAATAAGAACTTTGTTCATAGATCTATGAGACAGAGTCACTTATAAATGAGAGTTTAATTATCAGAGCGCAGAACTGATCAAAGTTGCATAAAAGAAGAGCCTTAGCACTCCAACTAAAAGGAGTGCCTCAGCGCTCCAAATCTAGCGCACAGCGCTGCAGAGCCTTAGCGCTCCAAATTTAAAGAAGCGCATTGCGCTCATTATCTGGCGCACAGCGCCAAGCGTGCCACGTGCTCCTCACGTGTGCGCTACTTCACCAGAAGCGCACTATGCTTATTGTCTGGCGCACAGCGCCAAGCACGCCATGTGCTCTTCACGTGTGCGCTACTTAAACAGAAGCGCTCTGTGCTCATTGTCTGGCGCACTGCGCCAAGTGCGCCACATGCTCCTCACGTGTGCGCTGAGAGAACATAAACCGTTCTTTAAATAAAATCCCTAGAGCTATAATGAATGCTCATCCCTCAATAAAAGACAAAAAGGCTGTCAGAATCCAAACCAATGCTCAACATTGTTAAATGTTTAACATTTTAACTGAATGGGCCGAGCCCAAGTTGGCCACGAATCCCTAATTCGGATTAATTGAGCCCATATGTTCACAAATCTTTGATCTTAATCCCAAATTGGACTACATATCTCCTAACCAATATTGGTTCAAGGGTACATCTCTTCACTCCTCTGATATTTGTCATTGTAATCCTTCAACGTCTTCAGAAAGGTAACGGGTCCCGACAACCAGACATTCCATAGACTGTGGGGTCCTTAAACTTACGGACTATGATGTCCTTAAACTTTACGGACTGTGGGGGTCCTTAAACTCATGGACTATGATGTCCTTAAACTTTACAGACTATGATGTCTCTAAACTAGACTATGATGTCTTTAAACTCCACGGACTATGACGTCCTTAAACTTATGGAGCCCAAATACTCTTTTGTTGGATCTAAATGATCCTGTTAAGTAGATCTTAGTCTAAAATTAGACTAACGTATCCTTAACAAATGGTTAAGTTGATCTTAGTCTAAAATTAGACTAACGTATCCTTAACAAACGTTTAAGTTGATCTTAGTCTCAAATGAGGTTAACGATCCTTAAACCCAACCCAAACCCAAATATAAGAAAATACGGATTTGGACTAATCCACGCCCTACGGGCGACAACATAAATTAGTCTCCGTATACAATCCACGGGGAACCAAAAACAAAACAAATACACACGACACGAAGTGACTATCTGAAGAAGGAAAAAGTGGTTATCGCGATGCGGTAGCGTAATTAACTGCAGGGGCTTGCGCCTGCAGGGAAAAGCGTCCCCACAATCAAAAACCCCTCACAATGAGGGGGAATCTGATGAAGTCTGCTACATCGGCCGCATCTGTCCAAACCTCCGATGCACGGTGCCATAAATCAACTTGGCATCTTCGGAGAGGTCGACGGATAAAACCAAATAGCATCTGCCCCTAAATTCAGGCAAGACGATCCATCCCGGATCCGTCTCTGTATTCGGCGGAGAACAGATTCTGGCATGCCCGGTGGGACCTTTTCCTCTTTCCACTCTACACTTTGTAAGTCGTGTTTCGCTAACGAATCGCGGTTTGCTATGGTTTCCCCTGGATTCGAGGTACTAAGATTTGGTGTCTTGCTCCGTGCTGAAAAACAGAAGATCAATGGCTTCAAACTGCACTAATTGCAACAACTCCCACTCCGTCCTCGCCGGAGGAGTGACCTACGGGCCTCAAGCGGCCTCCCTTTTCAAGATGCCAGTGGAACAGGTGACGCAAGCCACCACTGGGTTGTTCTTTAGGACCATGCTCCCACCCATGAGCTTCAACGCCTCAGTGCCGTCGCAGGAAGCTCCAAAGAAGTCGGTCTTTGATCGGCTTACAACTACCGCGGCCTCTCTCAATGGGTCGCCCAAGTCCAGTGCCTCAGTTTTCAACAGACTGGGCCAAAGCTCAAGTAGGCCGGTGAAGAAGCCCGCGATACCTGAAGCGGCCTTTCCAAAGCGGATAGTCATTCCTGTTTCTGAAGTCATCAAAGCGACTTCCCCTGCTAAGGAGTCGGTCTTTGCAAGACTGACCGTTTCAGCTCCCGTTCCAGGCGAAGTCATCAAAACCGCTCCCCCTGCGCGAAAGTCTGCTTTCGATAGATTGGCCATCCCCACTCAATGGACGTCAGTTTTCAAGAGGCTGACGCCGGCAGCAACCCTCCGCCAGAATATGGGGCATGACGAAGCTACCCCATGACTGAGCCGGTCCCGTCAGCACGACATGCTCGCCGTCGTCACTGGCGCCGAGTAAGGAAGGCTGGGGCAGCTCTCCTTCTGGACTGACTCCGCCAGCTTTGATGGTGGAAATTGATGCTGCTGTTCCAACTGGGAATAGCTTTGAACCACTCAGGAGGGTCCGCAAGAACTCTCCGACTCCTATGCTGAAAAGATATCCTCCACCTATAGAGAACACTACAAAGATGAAGCCAGAGCAGCCCCCTCAGCGGCTATCCTCCAAAATTCATAAAGTTTGGCGACAGGTCCAAGACTCGGTGATCAACCAAGACTACTCCCGCCAATGAAAGAAGATGGAAGTTCGGCAAGAGAAGGACCACCCTGTCATACCACAGGAGATGTCATCTATTTAGGTGCCCGCTGCAACGGCTCCCTCAACTTCGACCGCCCACAAAAGAAAGAGGCTGGAGAAAGTCCCCATGTTCGCGACGAATCTTAAGAACACTGAATCTAAACGCCCCAAGTTTGGGGGTATGGTGGTGTACACTGTTTATATGGCATCCGGAAAAGAGGATAGCCGTATCTCTACGGGCCATCGACCACTCACCAGATCCGTAACAAAGGCCCAGTAGCAACAACAGAAGCTCCAGGAAATGTTAACACAGATGGTCGCGCTCACTGGGCCAAAAGAAAGCCCAGAGACATCGTCAGAGCAGCGTCATGAACAAGAAACTAATGCTGAGTTCCTCCGCAAAATCCTCGAAAAGAAAGATAGAGAGGCCGCGGAATAAGCGGCTAACATAAAACGAATGGCACTTTTATTCCAAGACATGTCGGGATGATGATACAGCCGGATCCTCCAGCTGAAGACCCTCCGATTGCCCTTGAGGATGACAGAGGGGAGATATCGAACTCTCTTCCGGCTCTATCAACGGCCAAAGAGGAGACGATCTTCAAAGCCGCCCTGGATGACTATATAGCTCAACAGATACGAGCTCATCAGGCGAACGAAGCGGCCGGCCAAATTGTTAAGACTGGACGACCCTATCCAGCTTGGTACGACCAAATAAAGTACCCGCCGGGATATATGATCCCTAAATTCCATGTATATAAGGGGACGGGGAATCCACACCAGCACGTTGCTCAATTCAGAGCCCTGTGCGGCAATACTGGAGGCAATAATAAACTTCTACTTCGCCAATTCGTTGGCAACTTATCGGAGAAAGCTTTTGAATGGTACTCGGAGCTTCCCGGCGACTCCGTCAAAACGTTTACAGAAATGGAGTCTCTATTCACTCAGCGGTTCACAAGCGCCAGCGAACGCACCCCGATCACGGCATTGATCAACGCCAGAGGTAAGACGGGAGAGACATGGGTGCAGTATGCAATCCGGTAGCGGAACCTATGGTCGAGATGCGAACAATGCATAAAAGAAGCTCCTGCCGTAGGCATGTTCATGTGGACCATTGACCCTCAGTCGACTATCTCCCAATTCATAATGTTCTTCAAGCCGACCACCTTCCAGGCCTTGATTGACAAGCTGGCCCAAATGGACCAGATGGGCTATAGGCCTTTCCCTTCAAAAGTGGATTTTCGGAATGAAAAAGGCAAAGGGAAAGCGACCTTTGTCGCTAACACTCAGCAACAGCCGAGCAACCCGAGACCGTTTGTTCGTCAAAGCAACAAGCCGCGATCCCTCGATGAGAAGTTGAAACGTTCTTACTCATTTGCCAGGGATAAAACAAGGAGACTGTTAGAACTGGCAGTGCGCAACGGGCTCATCGCTCCGCCAGATCCAAGACATCCGTCGCAACAGGATGACATTAACCATCCTAACTATTGTCCCTACCACAGAGTAATGGGTCACCCACTCGAAGATTACTACGTCTTCAATGGCTGGATTGAGGACCAATACCAACAGGGCAAATTCGCGTTGTCTGACAACTGGAAGGTGAACCCGCCACAGCCACATGCTCAGAAAAAGATGGACACGCCGGGGGAATCATGCTCTTTTATAAGGAAAGCTCCATGGGAAATTGTTCTTTCAGCAAAAACTAAAAGAATGCTGAAAGATCTCCAACATGCCCGACGATTAGGTGGAAAAGTCCGCTGGAACCCGAGGTCATTGAGGGAATGCTGAAATCACGCCTGACACCGAGAGTTAATAGCAATGGGAAAAACACCCAAGCCCAGCCGTCAAAGTCTTCGGAAAAAAGAAGAAGACCAAAATGCCCGTGCAATTTGATGACAAGCGCATGGATCTGCAAAAGCATATTGACGCGCTGGAGGAATATAACCAGAAGGCGCGGACCCCAGTCACACTCCAGGAATTTCTCAACCATATCCTTGAGAACAGAGGCAATGACAATGACGAGGGAGTCGACGCGTTAAAAGAACCAGAAGATTACGTGGCAGGTTGTCACATGATCTCTCACTCATCAATAGATGATAAAGAAGCTCCTGATGCAGAGAAACTGGGGGCAGATCCCGAACCGGAACTTCTAGAACCATCAGACAAGATGATTGATGTATTCCTGAACGAATCTCTTCGGAAAAGCAAAGCTTTCAGAAAGCGGGAAACAGCCATATACGAAAGGGCTAGACGTCGGCGTCAAGTTAAAGAAGCTCCGGTGACGGGAAGCCATAGAATACCCTAACCGGGTTGACGCATCCCGATCGCCAGTAAAAGCAAGCTTAAAGCAAGGAAACGATTCGCTAGGGCCTTGTCACTAGGAATGAAGTTGCCCTCTTTCAAAGAAAATTCTCCTGGCGGTATACATCTTGATGAAGCGGATGTACATCCTAACTTCTGCTAATACCATCAGAGGATTGCACACCCTACCAAAGAGTGCATAGCCTTTAAAAACTGGTGGCAGGGATATGCTGCCCACCGACAACACGTTCAACGAGGGAAGCGCAAGGCTCGTCGGGAACAGAGAAGCACGACAGATGAGCGTAAAAGAACTGCCGGCAACTGTCACATAGTTGACACCAAGGGATCGCAAGTTATCACCTTTGGAAGTGACTCTGACGAAGAAATAGCTCTCGGCCCTCTCTTCAAGGAATCCCCCTCCAACACAAAAGATACGAAGACTTGTGAGGACATCTAGCTGCGTAATCGTACGTTGCCTGGAGAAAATCCCGGACCTACGAGCAATTGACCGAGACGTCTATAAACTACTACATACCGCAGCATCCTAAGGCCGACACAAAAAAAAGGTACGTCTACAAGCAAGATGGGCATAGATGAAAACCCGAAAGGACTTGTCACGACCCGAAATAGCCCGTGACTGGCACTTGAATCATATGAAGTCTATAGGACCTCATCTAATCCAAGTAAGCCAAAATCCCAGAAATCTAAAACCATTTTAAAGAGTAAATAAAGAAAACCAGTTTAAAGAAGGGAAGAAAACATGTTTTAAAAGCAAGGGTTTTAAATAAGTAAGCCGAAGGTGCATTTTTAAAAAGTATAGTCTTTTCTGAAAATTTCGGCAGAGTTCCCTTTGTAAATACGGGCCCCGAACGGGGTACAACAAGAATAATATATATATGCAATGATAAAAATCATCCCCAAGCGGGAGCTAGCTCTTCGTCAATTGACGGTCACAACCACGCAAGCAATATAATATACAACGCCAAAGGGCGAGGATCAAAACTCAAAAAGAAACTCAAACAGCATGAAAACCGTAATACCACAAGGCGCGACTCTAAGGTCGAAATAATACATAACTGATTTCTAAGTCTGAAACAATATACAAGTTTTGGTTGATGGAATTACTAGATACAACTGAATAATACATGTACAATGGTGGTTCTGATGCAAAAGAACCCACCTACTAAAGCAAGTCACCTGTAATGGAAGCAATGTGCCAGAAAAGCCGCAATGAAACCTGTACGGCAAAACCTGCAAGAAACTGTGGCACAACGGGGGTGAGTTGCCAACTCGTGAATAGAAAACATCTACAAGTAGAAATCGTATGTATGACTCATCCTTGGTCAATACGATCAGATATATATATCCTCAATATGAATAAGTCTGAAGCATGCTAAAGTGGCAGTATAACCTCTATACATGAGTGTAGTGCCAAGTGCTCGTGCCAGTGCCTCAGGTAATAACATATCATAAATATAAGGTATGATCAATGTAATCAAATCTGTATGTATGTGGATCCCGTCCACTCGTCACCCAATGACAATAACCATCATGCATGTAAATATCATAAAGCATATGCATGGAAATATGAGGATATAAACCATCTGTGTCCCTCGCGACACGTCAAAATCATGGAACCGGAGTGTCCAGCATCGACACTCGAAAACATCATGAAAGCTGTGCCCAGCATCGGCACGTAAATCCTCATATATTGGGCTCCGTCAGTCCGGATCAGCCCACGGGCTCCGTCTGCGGAATCGGCCCTCAGCCCCAGCAGTACGGATCCTCCCATATCCATCTATCGACTCTGGTCAGTATCCTCCGGATAACTGCCAGGTCCAACCAATCACCGGTAGGTAGTAGTCCCTCTGCCAGGCTCACCGTCTAGCTACACAGCAGATCCGTTCTCGCCTCAGGGTACCATACCGGGTCCACCATGTACCCGCAATCGGCCTCGTCCGCTCCTCGAATCAGGTTTCACATGTTGCTCTCAGCACCGAGAAAACACATGGTGGACGCACTGAAATATCATATCAAGGGCAACCGGGTTTTTAAAACAATTACATATTCTTTTTTGAAATACCCACGGTTCCCAAATCCAGAAATATCATGGAAACAACATATCTCAATGCGTATAATCAAAACATAATGTATGCGACATGTAAAAGAAATGTAAGCATATCAGTATATCATGCAACATGGAATAGTAATATGCACATGTTGAGGGAAACCGCTCTTTTAAAATGAATCAGTTTTAAAGAGTATCTTGCGGTTCCCAAATCTCTAATCAAGCCAGAATCATCAATGAATGTGCAAATATGTATGCATGCACGTATGGGTGTACAATAGGAATACACAGTTTATAGGTACACAAGTATGCCATGCAAGGGTCATATCCTGATTGCAACAGTACTACAGTGTAGTGGCATGGCAATTATCGATAATGAAGTGTGTGAGCAGGCAAGCAGTGTACGTGGAACATACGCATCATCGATAATGGTGCTGGTGTCCTATCAGCATGGTTGTAATATAGCAATAAACACAAGCAATGCAATTCAAATAGCATGAATATAAGGAATCGAATAATCAATGCAACAGTGAAGAATCTACAGACCTAACTAACAAGCTAAACAGGAGGGGTATAGAAACCACCTACATCTGAGTCGATATATATATATATATATATATATATATATATATATATATATATATAATAGTCGGTGATCCCGCCTCAATAGTATCACATACGATACAATATACATCATATACTATCCTCGAGTAATGAGTGCGGATCTATCATCAATATATAGCTCGTACGTAAATCCGTCGTACGGCATCCCAAATCTGGGTACGGGTCAATATCACATTCATCTCATCAATTTCTGGTATCCTTATCATCATATCACATGATCTGGGTACTGATCTAAGTCTAGTACAATCGACACCATCTATACAAGTATAAGCGCGTGTGTAAAACACACGTCCAAAGGCCCGCTAAAATATCGTATCGTATCCGAAATACGAATCACACCATATCGCCGATCTCACGGCACCATGCCCAAACTCATCGACTTATCACCAGTATCATACACTATCCTCATCATCACGGTATAAGTATAGCAATAAGCATATGTGTGTGTGTGGGTGTAAACCTATGCTAGGGTTCGCGACTAGGAGCTACACTAGTTTACTTCCAACCCTAAATATCCATAGTACACCTAACACATCTATGATCTCCATGTCACGCAATAAGCTATCATATATATATAGTATATATAGTATACTAGACATCGAATTGCGGGAGTGCTATACGTCATCTACCCGACTTCCCCGTAGATATAATCTACTCACCTTGTATCTTCCGTGTCAGTGTCGATGTCGCCTTTGTCTTTTTCATCGTATGGAATCCACATGATGGTACCTACATAGATAACATAATCGGAACGCGTATTAAAATCACATCGGGAATACCCAAAACGACATGCTAATGCCTATAGGTTAGAACCTATAGACTACGCTTTCAAAACCATCAATCAATCCTCTACATAGTCGTATAAACGCCAAGTATTCGAGGTAAAACGCAATACACAAATCCAGAATTCAAAATACGGAATACGGAAACATGAATCAAAACAGCAACTAAAGAAAAAGGCTCCAGATTTCACCTAGGTCAAATTGAACAATTTTGCATATGCCAGAGGTCTAATCTACAGATGTAGGAGCCACAGAACCAAAACGAGCCAAAATGGTGGGGTCAAGGCCACAAATTGCGGCCAATTGGATTAAATCTGCGGCCAAGGTTAGGAGTTAGGGGCTGGGGTCTTGGTGATAGCTTCCTGGGTGCCTGCACATCTCACTGTCAATCCAAAACAATTTTGAGAGTCTCGGGGTAATAGCAGATTCCAATTTACCCTCACAGATTCCACAAATCTTCCGATATCGGTTTCTAAATCCATATTCCGGGTTTCAAGTCTCAGGTTTGGGTCTTAATTCAAGCACTAGGGTGTTTGTATGGCCTTAACTGAGCTCAATTGCTCACCACAACTCACAATTCCTTCAAACCCTAATTAGGTTTTCCTAAATCCACAAAATCACACGATATCGATTCTAATCTTAACATGGGGGTATAAGTATGCAAAAACTAAGCTAATGGTCCAGAAAAATACCTCATTTGGCAACTCAAGAAAATTCTTGAGTTGCCCCAAGTGGCCAAAACCTTTCCTTTCTTGGTCCAATGTATTTCCCTTGAGCTTGTGCACAACTTTTGTGAAATGAAGATGGGGTTTTGAGTTGTTTTATGAGGTGATTTGAGGAGTTGAAGAGGGAGAGAAGGAAGGGTGCAGCAGTAGCAGCAACATATGAGGGAGAGGGAGAGAAAATGAGAGGAAGAAATGAAGAAGAGTGGCCAAGTCAAGCACCCTCACCTACTCTTTCTCTCTCTCACCATGCTTCATGTTTTATTCCCTTTTCCTCTTCTTTTCTTTTTCTTTAACCCTAATTCCTTCTCACTCAAATAGTAAACCCAAAGTGATACGGTAGAAATGCACAAGTGTAAAGCAAAAATGATATGTGCATGTTCTGCACAAAAATGCCAAAAATCCGATTAAAGATTTTTAATCGCGATTAGCACTAAATTAGTGTCAAACTAATCGTAAAAACTTAAAAATGGCATGATTCCATAAAATACCCTATTTTAGAATTTTTCCAAAATTTTTCCAAAATTTTCCCCATTTATTTGTATTTAATTATACCGAAATATTAAAATATTCATTAAAATAATATTAAATTATAAAAATTCCCAAAAATAATATTTTATTTTTTTTGAAATGTTACAATCTTCCCCCGTTAAAGAAATTCGGTCCCCGAATTTAAATTTAAACCCCCAAATTCTAAAACATTTCAGTAAAAATCTAAGTCGTCGGGGCTCCGAAATCATCAATACATAAAACGCATCATAGCGCAATGCATGCACATGAGTAATGAGAAAATAACTCAAAAACGAAACTTCGTCAAGCATCCCGCAATCATCGGAGTCATGGTAAAGACAAATTTCAAATCCAAATAAAACCAACATGATATATATATCAAACCATACATGTAGACATCAAATCTATACATGTAAATAGCTGAAATAAATGCATGCCAAATTCCTTTCACTTTAAGACAGTTCCTCGCGCATAAAATTCCTTTTAAGTCGCTGTACGATGCGCATAACACTGCACAGTGGCGGACGTCTTTCATAAGGAAATAACCATATATGTATATATCTTTTGTTCACTATGTACGTTCCGCCGTTTTGAAAACAATTTAGAAGGGTTTCCTTGTTTTAAACGTTTCGTATCATATCGGACACGTAGGTATATACTGGGACTATTGTTCCCGCCAAAAATTTCTGCGCAGAAGAGTCCAAGGTATCAAATGGCAGCGATACGCTTAAGAAAATGCGAACCAATATCTTCCGGCCTGTATTTTGATAAATTTCAGAAGGAGGAACTATTAAATTCTGATGGTATTGGAAGCATCTCGAAAAACCCTTCGATTTGATATATTATGGGCCTCATACTTCATCCGGGATCAAAAATTATGAGGCATCACGTGTCCACACGTGATGGACCTTTAAGAACCCGCTGGAGGAGTTAAAAGATATAATAAAAACTCAGAAAAGACCCCAATGGGGCATCACGTGCTCACACGTGACCATGGGTCACATGCAGACACGTGATGGGCTTTTAAGGCCTCTAAAATAATGAATAGAATTAAATTCTAAAATCTGTTCCCTGATTAAAAATCAGGAAGTACCTCAACGAGGTATCACGTGCTCACACGTGACCAATGGTCACGTGTTGACACGTGATGGTTAAAACAACAACATAAACAAGCGGCTGTTAAAGGAACCAATTTGGGGGTCACGTGCTCACACGTGACCAAGGGTCACGTGCCAGCACGTGACAGGCTTTGAAAGCCTTACAGTTTAATAGAATTAAAATTCTAAATTTCTCTAAAATCTTTTGAAATAGAATTAAAATTCTAAATTTCTCTAAATCTTTCCAAATTGAAAAGAATTATGGGGACCGTTGGATTAAAGATCCAAGGGTGATTAAATATCACCAATTTATGGAAAGATCTTAGACAAGGAAAGATTTCCCCTAAAATCTCACCGGAAATAACAAACAGAATATCTTTGGATTTAAAATCCAACGGTGAATAAAATTCACTGAATGATCTAAAAGATCATATTAATGATGAAAACAAATCAAATCTTTCAATGAGAGATTTGCTAAACAAATTGATTCTCTTTCTTTCTCCTATAAATAGGAGCCAAGAAAAGAAGAGGATGGACCTTTTTTGGAGAGAAAAACAGAGAGAGGAGAATTTAATTCTCAAGAGGGAAGAAAAGAAAGGAGAATTTAATTCTCAACAAAGAAAACCCTAGGTGAGAAAAGAAAGGGAATCAAAACTTCAAACAGAGAATTTAATTCTCAAAATTCAAGAGTTTAACTCTTATACAAAAAAAAACTTAGTTCTTCTTCTGGTTGAAGATCTACACAGAGCACATCTCCCCATAAGTTGAGAATTTAATTCTCATCGGGTCGAGATCCTGCCATGCAGATCCTAAACTTTGAAGGGGAATTGAGTTTTGAGAATTTAATTTTCCTAAAACAAAACTAGGGTTTAACCCTCTATGAGAATTTAATTCTCCTAAACTAATTGGAATTTAATTCCTACAGAATCATAATTGGGGTTTAACCCTACTTAAGAATTTAATTCTTTCACAATAGGAATTTAATTCCTCCAAAATCATGATTAGGGTTTAACCCTACAGAGAATTTAATTCTTAAAATAAAGAGACTTGAAAAATCTCCATGCACATAAAGAATATTGGTCACGTGATGACACGTGACCTCAATCCGCAGTGATCAGAAAAGAAGGAATAAAACTAGGTCACGTGTCCCCACGTGACCCCTAAAAAGATCCCCAAAAATAAAAAGGAAACAGCTTTGAGGCAATGCCTCACGTGCTCCCACGTGACCTCCAAAAGCACATGAAGGAAAAGCAAAGGAAATGAAAGCTTTGGGCGCTCTCACGTGTCCCCACGTGACCCCTCAACAAGTGCTCTAATTATCGATGCATAAATCCCCATCACGTGCCAACGCGTGATGCTCTAAAATAAAGATGAAAAGTGTTTAACACTTATTCGCAGATTTGAGGATAAAACAAAGGAGATCTGGCTCCACATTTAAGGCGCCCTCACGTGTCCCCACGTGACCCCTAACAAATCCTTTTAATATCCAATGGATGGATGCCTATCACGTGCCCGCACGTGATGGCCAGAGAGTCAAAAAGTGTTTAACACTTATTTGCAGAACAAAGTAAAAGGAAATCTGGCCCCATCTTCAGATGCCTCACGTGCTCACACGTGATGGCCTGAAAGCTAAGTGTTTAACACTTATTTGCAGCCTTAAGGGTAAAATAAAGGAGTTTCGGCCCAATCTCAGGTGCCTCACGTGACCCCACGTGACCACCCCATTTTTAGTGTTTAACACTATTTTTAAAGCGCATCACGTGGGAACACGTGATCGTCAAATACCTTCTAGTGTTAACACTATTTCAAAACCAACCTAGCCCAAAATGGCTAAGTTTTTCCAGAGGCAGGATTCCCCTTTGACTGAACTTCAAATATACCCTTGTTTTCCAAACTTGATCATTTCACATGACATTCAAAGTAAACTCCAGAGCCATGATGAATGGTCAGTGCCTAATAAAAGCCAAAATGTTGTCAGAGCCCCAAACCTCTGTTTATCACTGCTGCATGATGAGGGGCTGAACCCAGACAAATGTCTAATGGCCCAAAGGGCCAATATTTCAAACATAATTGGACTTAGCCCAAACTGGCCATAAGTCCTCAAATCATCTTGAACTGAGCACATCTGCTCTTTCAACCAACTCATTGGTTCAAGGGTACATCTTTGAACTCCTCTGATATTTGTCGTTGTAATCCTTCAACGTCTTCAGAGAGGTGATGGGTCCCGACAGCCATACATTTTTATGGACCACCATGTCCCTAAACTGGCAATGGACCACCATGTCCCTAAACTGGCAATGGACCACTATGTCCCTAAACTAGAACAATAGAGCCCCCAAATGCTCTCTTGTTGGATCTAAACGATCCTGTTAAGTTGATCTTAGTCTCAAATTGGACTAACGTATCCTTAAAAAACGTTTAAGTTGATCTTAACCTCAAATATGGCTAACGTGTCCTTAAATCAAAACTTCAAACAGACTTTAGTCCCAAATTGGACTATAGATCTCTCAACCAACTTTGGTTCAAGGGTACATCTCTGAACTCCTCTGATATTTGTCGTTGTAATCCTTCAACGTCTTCAGAGAGGTGATGGGTCCCGACAACCACACATTAATACGGACTGTGGGGTCCTTAAACTCATGGACTAATGCGTCCTTAAACTAACATTTGTCCCCAAAACGGGAATGATGGACCACTATTTCCCTAAACTGGAACAATAGAGCCCAAACGCTCTTTTGTCGGATCTAAACGATCCCGTTAGGTTGATCTTAGTCTTAAACTGGACTAACGTATCCTTAACAAACGTTTAAGTTGATCTTAGCCTCAAATACGGCTAACGTATCCTTAAACCAAAACCCCAAACCCAAATCTAAGAAAATACGGATTTGGACTAATCCACGTCCTACGGGCGACGACATAAATTAGTCTCCGTATACAATCCACGGGCAACCACAAACAAAACAAACATCCACGACACGAAGTGAAATTCTGGAGAAGGAGAAAGTTGTTACCGCGATGCGGTAGCGTAATTAACTGCAGGGGCTTGCGCCTGCAGGGAAGAGCGTCCCCACAATCAAAAACCCCTCAAGCGAGGGGGAATCTGACGAAGTCTGCTACATCGGCCGCATCCGTTTAAACCTTCGATACATGGTGTCATAAATCAACTTGGCATCTTCGGAGAGGTGGACGGATAGCACCAATTAGCATCTGCCCCGAATCTCAGGCAAGACAGTCCGTCTTGGTCGCCATTCGGAGGGGAACGGATTTTGGCACGCCCGGTGTGACCTTTTCCTCTTTCCACTCCACACTTCGTGTGTCGTCTTCGCGAACGGATCGCGGTTTGTTAATGGTTGCCTTTGGGTTTCAAGTCACTAAGATTTGGTCTTTTGCCTGGCGCAGAAATCAAACAGCAATGGCGTCCGACTGCTCAAGCTGCTCCAAATGCAAATGCAACCGACGCTCCGCCTCACCTGGAGGTGTAGCCTATGGGCCTCAAGCGGCCTCCATCCTTGCCATGCCGGTGGAACAGGTGACCCAGGCCACCACCGGTCTATTTTTCGGGACCATGCTCTCGCCTGCAAGCTTCACCATGCCAGTGCCCGCACCAGAAGAGAACAAGAAGTCGTTTTTCGATCGGCTCACTGCTACAACGGCCCCTTTCAACGGGTCGTCCAATATCAAACCGGTAGCCTATGTCTTCGCCAAGTTGAACCAGAACCCTGATGGGCCCGCCAAGAAGCCCATGAACCCTGAAATGGCCGTCCCGAGGAAGACAACATCTCCATTCCTGAAGTCGTCAAGACGGCTTCCCCTGCTAAAGAGTCAGTCTTTTCAAGGCTGACTATTCCGGCTCCCGTTCCTGCTCGAGGGTCTGTCTTTAACAGATTGGACACCGCCACTCAAAAGGCATCAGTCTTCAAGAGGCTGGCACCAGCGGCACCTCATCTAGGCAGGGGGAAAGACGAAACCATCTCCATCACCGGACCAACCCCAACAGCTCGACACGCTTGACGTCGCCACTGGCGCCGAGTAAGGAAGGCCGTGGGCAACTCCCCCTCTGGGCTAACCCCACTAGCTCCAACGGTGGAAATCAATGCTGCTGTTCCGACTGGGAACAACTTTGAACCGCTAAGGAGGGTACGCAAGAACTCTCCGACTGCTACGCTGAAAAGATCTCCTCCACCTGCTGAGAGTGCTGCGGGAACAAAGCCGGAGCAACCCCCTCAACGGCTGTCCTCCAAGATTTACATGGTCTGGCAACAGGTCCAGTAGTCGGTGATTGATCAAGACTATCTCCGCCGACAGAAAAAGATGAAGATTCGGCAGAAGAAGGATTACTCCGTCAGGTCAGAAAAAGCAACAACTACTCGGGTGCCCACTGCGACGGCTCCCTCAACTTCAACCACTGAAAAGAAAAGGAGGCCGCAAAAAGCCCCTGTGAACATGGCGAACCGTAAACGAGCTGAGTAAAAACACCCCAAGTCTGGGGGCATGGTGGTGCACACTGTTTATATGGCTTCTGGAAAGGAGGAAAGCCGTGCTTCGACGGGTCACCGACCGCTCACCCGATCCGTGACGAAAGCCCAGGAGCAGCAACAGAAGCTTCAAGAGATGCTGACTACAATGGCCGCACTTACCGAGCCAAAAGAAAGCCCCGAAGCGTCCTCGGATCAGCGACAGGAGCAAGAAACCGACGCTGAGTTCCTTCGGAGAATACTGGAAAAGAAGGACAAAGAGGCTGCGGAACAAGCAGCCAATATAAAACGAATGGCCCTTCTATTCCAGGACATGGTGGGTATGATGATCCGACAAGATCCTCCTGTTGAAGATCCTCCGATCGTCCTTGAAGACGACAGGGGAGAAACGTCAAATCCTCCATCGGCTCTGTCAACAGCCAAGGAGGAGACAATCTCCAAAGCTGACTTTGACGGATATATAGCTCAGCAAATACGAGCTCATCAGGTGAGTGAAGCAGCCGGGCAAATCGTCAAAACCGGACGACCCTATCCGAGCTGGTATGACCAAATTAGTTACCCGCCGGGATATACGATCCCTAAGTTCCATGTATATAAAGGGACGGGGAATCCACATCAACATGTTGCCCAGTTCAGGGCTCTTTGTGGCAATACCGGCGGTGATGATAAATTGTTGCTTCGCCAGTTCGTCGGTAGCTTATCGGAGACGGCATTTGAGTGGTACTCCGAACTCCCAAATGACTCCGTCAAGACCTTCGCTGAAATGGAGTTGTTGTTTACTCAGCGATTCGCGAGTGCTAGTGAACGCACCCCGATAACAGCGCTGATCAACACCAGGATAAGGCCAGGCGAAACGTGGGTCCAATATGCAACACGATGGCGGAACCTATGGTCGAAATGCGAACAACGCATCGAAGAAGCACCTGCGGCAGGCATGTTCGTGGGTACTCTTGATCCGCAAGCGACCATCTCGCAATTCATGATGTTCTTCAGGCCGACCACCTTCCAGGCCTTGATCGACAAATTAGCCCAAATGGACCAGATGGGCCATGGACCGTCTCCTCCAAAACTGGACTCTCGAAATGAGAAGAAAGGAAAAGCGATCGTTGTTGCCAATACTCAACAACAGCCGAGCAAATCAAAGCCGATTGCTCGCCAAAACAACGTGCGTCCACGCCCATCCCTCGAGGAGAGACTGGGACGTCCTTACTCGTTTCCTCAGAATAAAACGAGGAAACTGTTCGAGCTGGCCACGCGCAACGGACTCATCAACCTGCCGAGTCCGAAACGTCCGTTGCAGCCAGGCGAGGTCAACGATCCAAATTACTGCCCTTACCACCAAGCGGTAAGCCATCCAATCGAAGATTGCTTCTTCTTTAAGGGATGGATCGAGAATCAGTACCAACAAGGCAAGTTCGTATTATCCGAAAACTGGAAAGTGAACCCGCCACAACCTCACGCCCCTAAAAATGTGGACGTGCCGGGGGCATCGTGCTCATTCATAAGGGAAGCCCCGTGGGAGGTCGCTCTTTCAACCGAAACGAAAAGAATGCTGAAGGATCTCCAAACATACCCGGCGATCAGGTGGAAAAATCCACTGGAACCCGAGATCATCGAGGGAATGCTGAAACCGCGCCCAATTCCAAAAACGGGTGGTGATAGTCAAAGCGCTCACACCCAGCCGTCAAAATCTTCGAAGAAGAAGAAGAAGACCAAAAAGCCCGTGAAGCCTGGTGACAAGCACACGGACTTACAAAAACAGATTGATGTGTTGGAAGAATATGATCAGAAGGCGCGGACCCCAGTCACACTTCAAGAATTTCTCATCCACGTCCTTGAGGACGGAGATGATGCCAATGGAGAAGACTCGTCGGATGAATCTGAAGATTATGTGGCAAGATGCCATGTGATCTCTCACTCGTCAATAAATGACGAAGAAGCTCCTTACACAGAGAAGCTGGGGGCAGATCCTGAGCCAGAACTTCTAAGACCATCAGACGAAATGATTGATGCATTCCTGAACGAAGTCCGTCTTAAAAGCAAAGCTGATCGAGAGCGCGAGATGGCCATATTCGAGAAAGCCAAACGCCGGCAACTAGATGAAAGGGTCGAAACACTCCCACCAGGTCAAAGTACATCCGCCGCAAATGAAAGCAGGATCAAGACAAGGAAACGATTTGCCAAAGCCATATCGATGGGGTTGAAACTGCCCTCTTTCAGAGAAAATTCTCCTGGCGGTATACATCTTGATGAAGCGGACGTACATCCTAACTTCTGCTTATATCATCAGAAGATTGCACATCTTACTGAAGACTGCAACTCTTTTAAGTGTTGGTGGCAAGAGTATGTCGCTCACAGGCAACACTTCAACAGGACAAAGCGTGAAGCTCGTAGACAGCGAAAAAATGCGACAGATGAGCGTAAAAGAATTGCCGGCAATTGTCATAGGGTTGATCCTGGGGGATCGCGAGTTCTCGCCTTCGGGAGCGACTCCGACGAAAAAGTAGCCCACATTCCTCTCTTCAAGGAATCCATCTCTGAAACGAAAGAATTGAGGAATTGCGAGAACATTCAGCTGCGCAATCGCACGCTACCCGAAAAGAATCTCGGACCCGCAAACAAGGGATCGAACAAAAGGGATAAGGGGAATGGAAAAACGACCTTCGTCGCCAACGCTCAACAACAACCGAGTAACCCGAGACCGTTTTGTCGTCAAAACAACAAGCCGCGATACCTCAATGAGAAGTTGAAACGTCCTTACTCGTTTCCCAAAGATAAAACAAAGAGATTGTTCGAGCTAGCAGTGCGCAGCGGGCTCATCACTCTGCCAGATCCAAAACGTCCGTTGCAGCCAGGTGACGTTAACAATCCTAACTATTGTCCCTACCACAGAGTAATGGGTCACCCACTCGAAAATTGCTACGTCTTCAAAAACTGGGTTGAAGACCAATACCAACAAGGCAAACTCGTGCTGTCCGAAAACTGGAAGGTGAGCCCGCCACAACCACATGCCTCGAGAAAGATGGATATGCCGGGGGCATCATGCTCATTCATAGGGAAAGCCCCATAGACCGAAAGTCGGTAAACTAGAGATTCACCTCAAATACGGCGACGACGGACCGCAATGTCCTAAAACTTGCAAATGACCGAAACGTCGTTAAACTACTATCAACCCGCGGCATCCTCAGGCTGGCGTGGTAAAAAAAAACGGTATGTCCACAAGCAAAAGGGGCACGGATGAAAACCCAAAAGGGCTCCGTGAGTAAAAACAGCAGGGCTATCGGCGAGTCTTGTGAAAACCCGAAAGGGCGCAACCTCGTTAGAATAAAAAAAAAGAATAAACAAAAAAAAAAACGGTTTGTCCATAAGCAAAATGGGCACGGATGAAAACCCGAAGGGGCTCCGCAAGTAAAAACAGCAGGGCTACCGGCGAGTGTTTGTGAAAATCCGAAAGGGCGCAACCTCGTTAAAAGACACTTACAGGGTGCTCTCGACCTTATAAGGAGAAACCACCCGCGTGAGATCCTTACGACTCACGAGGGAGCAACACACTTAGGGATCCTCACGATTCCTTAGGAGAAAATACACTTGCGAGATCCTCACGACTCGTAAGGAGAACTCTCTTATGGGACCCTCACGGCTCATAAGATTTGAAAGTCTTAAGTTACAGAAACCTTAACCTGTTCTTAAGCAACCCCCACAACCTTCGATATTGCCCTACAAGCGGCTCATATTGACCCTTGTATACAATCCACGGGCACGAATAAACATTTCCCTAACAAAGTCCCATCCGTGACTAGGGATATGCTTGTACAGCAAACAACACTTGTAAGTCCTCTCGACTTATAAGGAGAAAACCCTTTTGTAAGATCCTTACGACTTACAAGAGAACATGCACTTAGGAATCCTCACGATCCCTAAGGAGAAAGCATACCTACGAGATCCTCACGACTTGTAGGGAGAAATACCTTTGTGAGACCCTTACGGCTCATGAAGTCAAAAGCCTTAGTTGACAGCATCCTAACCTTGTTCGCTAAGCCACCTTTGTTCGACATCGACAGAGGCAAATGATGATTCTCTCCTGGCAATATCCCAGTTGTAGCGATGCTGATGCCTAAACCGGTATCAAATCCCAAGCCCTTTCACGGCAAATGATGATTCGCTCCTGGCAATATCCCAGTTGTAGCGATGCTGATGCCTAAACCGGTATCAAATTCCAAGTTCTTTCATGGCAAACGATGATTCGCTCCTGGTAATATTCCAGTCGTAGCGATGCTGATTCTAAGATTGGTATCAGATCCCAAATCCCCTACTCGGGAGAAAAAATCAGCGAGCCAAAAAAAAATGCATACGAAATAGCCGAAATGATGGGGCAACTTGCAAACAAAATCATCAAGTAAAAATGTATGCATACGAAATAGCCGAAATGATTGGGCAACTCGTAATAAAAAACAGCGAGTAAAAATAAAATAAATAGCCGAAATGATTGGGCACCGCGAAAAATAGCCGAAATGATGGGGCAATCGCGACCTTCGCGATATAAAAGCTGAAATGATAGAGCATCGCGGAAAGAATAAAAAAATGATGAAAGAATGAAACTTTTTGCCCTACAGGTGAGATCACATCGATCCCTGTATACAATCTAGGGGCACAAACAAAGAGGGAACCATACCTTCCCTGTAAGGTTTGTTTAGCACCCTATGAAGAGTTTTGAAGCATCACATGACCCAAAGTTTAAATTTTTTATGGTGCTAAACGAACATGCAAAGGAATCGATCCTAGAAAATTAGGGTTTCGAAATATAAAGCGAACTAATCTAGGGTTTCGAGACTACAACCTTTGTAGCTCACTTTCGCTGGACTCCTTGGTCTCTAGGGTGTTGTACGGAGGTCCTCTTGAAGTCCTCTTGTGTCCACGACGATCCACCACGGAGATCTCCGTCCAAGCTTGCAACTTCGCAAAACCGAAGAGAACACTCTAAACAAAATGGCTAAGCTTGTGTAGAATGAAGTTGTGGTTATGTTTCTCACTTCAAAAACCTTTCTTTAAGTGGTATTTGCTCACTAGAAAAGACTAGAGAGCAAAAGAGAAAGAGGAAGAAGATGGTGGCAATTTTTAGCAAGAGGTAAAAAGATAACTCATGAGAAGAAAAAGAAATACATCAATATATATTTTATTCCTTCTTACTATGAACCATGGTTAAAGTGATGGAGACATTATTTAACTTGAGTTTTGAATGATAAAGAGAAGGATAACCTTAGGTTAGTGGTAGTTGAGCATGGTTAGGTCAAAGGAAGAATGTAGAAGCAAGAATGATTATCCTTTCCTTTTCATTTTTCTTTTAAATCCAAAATCAAATAATAATCCATTATATAATCCATGGTGTGAGTCTTATATTGCCACCATTTCCATATGCTAACAACCATGATGGATGGGTGTATGTATGTATGCATGTATGCACATCCACATGTGCATGAAACTAGCATGAAAGAAAGAAAGAAAAGCACACATGCATGCACACATCCATCATCCAAGAAAAGGTTTTAAGTGAGAAAACTAATGGTTAAATGATAAATCAACACTTGATTTATCAATCCGGTCATATCTCATATGATCCCACCAAAAGCAGTTCACCCGATCAATGTTCGGTATCATATACGCACATTTCAATCGGGTGCATGCGCATATCGCATACGCGCACCATAACGTTTCGCCTGGACTGGGTAACTCCTATGTGGGACTCTAAGACTCGTCAATACGCTGGCAGAGGGTGATGATCATATCAAGTACCCCCAAGCCGCAAGCGGTCAGCTAAACGTAACGGCCACCCGGGTATTGAGCGATCAGAAGAAAACAAGCGAACCTGCTACAACTCCCGTCAAGCCATCCGGCAACACTACCGTACAATCCGGTCTCTTCGTCAGATATGCTGCATATCGAGCCTAGGGATGGTCACGTCGACCCTAATAACTCAATAAGTCGTGCCGGTGAATGGTCTATAACAGATCAAGAAACTACTGATAACACTTATCAGCAAATCTCAGCAGCCCTGGCCAGGGACTTGCTGTTATAACCAGTCGGGCACAGCACAGCATCAACTCCCAATATCGGGAGAGACGAAACCCCTCCTATCGCTCATCGTCTTCGTGTGTCTCGGGACTGTACCCAACGTCCACCTGTTTGCACGACTCAGTAGAGCCGTGGTAAGGTGGCAATCAAAGTACAGTGGGAGAACACACAAGACTCCATGACGATCTCGGGTCTGCAGACTAACCTGTACCAGTGTCACCTGAGAACTGCTATCCGACGATAGATATAATTCCATATAGGAGTTCTCGGTGAGTCCGTCCAGTGTACCCAGTCACCACTGAGCACCCGTATATGATCTTGATGTCAAACATCGATGAATGTGGGAACATTCATCGCCCATCGTATGGGTCTAGTATCATATACGCTAGTCTACTCTGGTATATCAATACCCCGTCTCGATATACCTACGACTAGGGACGTTCCAGGATATGCTTATAGACTACAGATGTCCCACTAGTATGATCTCCATCATAATCAGAGTAGTCAAGCCGATATCCTCAGGGCTTTATCAGCATGTATGAATGAATAAAAGCATGATCAAATCAACATGTCAGATAAAGAAGAACCGGATAGCATACTATCATGTCGAGCAAGAATGCAAACTGAATATATATACATGTATAGATACATCCACTATCACATAATGGCCTCTAGGGCATACATATATCCAACATTCCCAACAGGCTCCATCAGAAAGCGAAGCCAAATCTCGATGGTTCGTAGACAACCTAGAGACAACCTCGACATTTGTCGCAATATTGCAGACACAATGTTAGCAAATGAAGCAAAGGAAGATCTCTAGCTTCAGGGTCTCGACGTCAACATCGACAACTTAGAGATCAACACCGGCGTGCTTTGTCCCTCCAACCTGATGCAGACGTGACGTCAACAACTGACCTCAGAGTCGCAACGAAATGGAGCCATGACAAAGGCCCTAGTTCCAAATCTCAATGGGCACATCTGCAGCCTGGAGACCAACGACGGTGGGCCTCCTCATTCCAACATGACACAGATGTTACACCATTAAACGGAGCCATGGCAAAATCCCAGTTCCATCTCAGCATTCGTCTCGTTACAGCAGACGAGATGTCAATGACGGCATTCCTCTGCAGTCCAGCAGGATGCAGATGCAACGTCAACAAAAGACCTCACGGTCAAAACAAAATGGAGCGACGGCAAAATCCTAGCCCCACCTCAGCATTCGTCTCGATACAGCAGACGGGATGTCAACGACAGCGTTCCTTCGCAGTCCAGCAGGATGCAGATGCAACGTCAACGAAAGACCTCACGATCAAAACAAAGCAGAGTGACGGAAAAATCTCAACTCCATCTCAGCATTCGTCTCGCTACAACAGACGCAATGTCAACAACGGCGTTCTTTCGCAGTCCAGCATGATGCAGGTACAACGTCAACAAAAGACCTCACGGTCGAAGCACACGGAGCTACGGCAAAGCCCCTACTCCAAATCTCGATGGTTCACAGACAACTTAGAGACCACCTCGACATTCGTCTCGATACAGCAGACAAGATGTCACTATAGCGTCCTTCCTCCAACCGGATTCAGACGCGACAAAACAATCGAAGCAAAGGCCAAATTCCTAGCTTCAGGGTCTTGAAGGCAACTCATATAAAACCAGAAAGACTATCGGAGATCATCCCACACCAGCACGGAGTGGTCACCTCCTCGACGTTCGTCTCGATACAGTAGACACGATGTCAACAACAGTGTCCTTCCTTCGACAGGATTCGGACACACTAAAGCAGATGAAGCAAAGGCCAAATTCCTAGCTTCAGGATCTTGACGGCAACTCATATAAAGCCTGAAAGACAATCGGAGATCATCTCGCACCAGCGCGGAGTGGTCACCACCTCGACGATCATCTCGATACAACAGATGAAATGTCACCCCAGCGTTCTTCCTCCAGCAGGATTCGGACGCGCCAAAGAAAATGAAGCAAATGCCAAATTCCTAGCTTCAGGGTCTTGACGGCAAGTCATATAAAGTCTGAAAGACAATCAGAGATCATCTCGCACCAGCGCGGAGTGGTCACTACCTCGACGATCGTCTCGATACAGCAGATGAGATGTCACTACAGCGTCCTTCCCCCAGCAGGATTCGGACGCGCCAAAGCAAATGAAGCAAAATGCCAAATTCCTAGCTTCAGGGTCTCGACGGCAAGTCATATAAAGCCTGAAAGACAATCGAAGATCATCTCGCACCAGCGCGGAGTGGTCACCACCTCGACAATCGTCTCGATACAGCAGATGAAATGTCACCCCAGCGTTCTTCCCCCAGCAGGATTCGGACGCGCCAAAGCAAATGAAGCAAAAGGCCAAATTCCTAGTTTCAGGGTCTTGACGGCAAGTCATATAAAGCCTGAAAGACATTCGGAGATCATCTCGCACCAGCGCGGAGTGGTCACCACCTCGACGGTCGTATCGATACAGCAGATGAAATGTCACCCCAGCGTTCTTCCCCCAGCAGAATTTGGACGCGCCGAAGCAAATGAAGCAAAATGCCAAATTCCTAGCTTCAGGGTCTTGACGGCAACTTATATAAGGCCTGAAAGACAATCGGAGATCATCTCGAACCAGAGCGCTCGACGTTCGTCTCGATACAGCAGACGCAACATCACCAAAAGGAGCCACGGCAAAATCCCTAGTTCCAAACCTCGATGGTTCACCAGCAACCTAGAGACAACCACGACATTCGTCTCGATACAGAGGACGCGATGCCAGCAAACGAAGCAAAGGCCAAATTCTTAGCTTCAGGGTCTTAAAGGCAAGTCATATAAAGCCTGAAAGACGATCGGAGATCATCTCGAACCAGTGCGGAGTGGTCACCACCTCGACGTTCGTCTCGATACAGCAGATGCAACATCACCAAAAGGAGCCACGGCAAAATCCCTAGTTCCAAACCTCGACGGTTCACCGGCAACCTAGAGACAACCAAGACATTCGTCTCGATACAGAGGACGCAATGCCAGCAAATGAAGCAAAGGCCAAATTCCTAGCTTCAGGGTCTTAACGGCAAGTCATATAAAGCCTGAAAGACTATCGGAGATCATCCCACACCAGCATGGAGTGGTTATGACTCATCGGGGCTCTCCAAAATGAGCCTAACCTCAAGTAAAAAGCGGCATGGCAAAATTCCTAACGCTTGCTCTTCCGACGGTCAAACTGCCTAGGAGGATTGCTTGAAGACGTCTTGTCCAGCCCCCGAAGGGATCAGAGACACGACATGTCGTAGGGCTACTCGAACAGCACGATTGCCTATCGAGGAATATATCAGCTCATGCGACGGTACGACGGCCAAAACCCTATGTACCACAGACCCTAACGGACTTCTGTCGTAAAGAGCATAGGTTAACTGTGACGTTAGGATATTCTTGTGAGATCTTCTCGATCCGTTTCGACTCGTGAGGAAATTGATGTCTTTGCGAGAAATGCTCGATTCATCTCGACTCGTGAGGAAAAGCCTTAGGCAGCGGGGATTAAAAAATCTGTTTCCTAAGCACTGGGGCCCTGCAAGGCGATCCAAAACGGTCTCTTGCATACTATTCATGGGTCACACTCTCCAAAGTCGAATCTCGACAAGGAGGGAAGCAACCGCTTACGGGTCCTCTCGACTCGTAAGAGGGAAAACTCTCTTATAGGATCCTTACGACTTATAAGAGAAAACACACTTAGGAATCCTCACGACTCCTAAGGAGAAAATACACCTACGAGATCCTCTCGATCCATGGGGAGAAAAGTTTTTGTGAGACCCTCACGGCTCATAAAGTTGAAAAGTCTTAGGTGGCAGATCCTAACCCTGTCTCCTAAGCCATCACCGTCCTGCAAAGAGGTCAAGATGGACCATCTATGAGCCACACTTGCCAAAGCTACATGCCACTGAAATGGAGAAGTTACTCATGAGCATATAAACTACTTCATGCCAGAGTAAGACATAAAGAAATAGAAGGGTACGGCTCATGGAGTTAAGGGTTTGGAACTATATCTCTTAAGAGTCGAGATTTGAGTCAATGATAAATGACGACGCTTGTGTCCGCTCGTTATCTTCTCAGATCAAGATTCTGAAAGTAATATACCAACCCGAAACTGGTCATACGCTATGCATTACTTTGCACTGCTTCACCCACGTATATACTTACGTGGGCAAAGTAGTGGGGGGCATTTGTTCCCGCCAAAAATTTCTGCGCAGAAGAGTCCAAGGTATCAAATGACAGCAATACGCTTAAGGAAATGCGAACCAATATCTTCCGGCCTGTATTTTGATAAATTCCAGAAGGAGGAACTATTAAATTCTGATGGTATTGGAAGCATCTCGAAAAACCTTTCGATTTGATATATTATGGGTCTCATACTTCATCCGGGATCAAAAGTTATGAGGCATCACGTGTCCACACGTGATGGACCTTTAAGAACCCGATGTAGGAGTTAAAAGATATAATAAAAACTCAGAAAAGACCCTAATGGGGCATCACGTGCTCACACATGACCATGGGTCACATGCAGACACGTGATGGGCTTTTAAGGCCTCTAAAATAATGAATAGAATTAAATTCTAAAATCTGTTCCCTGATTAAAAATCAGGAAGTACCTCAACGAGGTATCACGTGCTCACACGTGACCAATGGTCACGTGTTGACCCGTGATGGTTAAAACAACAACATAAACAAGCGGCTGTTAAAGGAACCAATTTGGGGGTCAAGTGCTCACACGTGACCAAGGGTCACGTGCCAGCACGTGACAGGCTTTGAAATCCTTACAGTTCAATAGAATTAAAATTCTAAATTTCTCTAAAATCTTTCGAAATAGAATTAAAATTCTAAATTTCTCTAAATCTTTCCAAATTGAAAAGAATTATGGGGACCGTTGGATTAAAGATCCATGGGTGATTAAATATCAACAATTTATGGAAAGATCTTAGACAAGGAAAGATTTCCCCTAAAATCTCACCGGAAATAACAAACAGAATATCTTTGGATTTAAAATCCAAAGGTGAATAAAATTCACTGAATGATCTAAAGGATCATATTAATGATGAAAACAAATCAAATCTTTCAATGAGATATTTGCTAAACAAATTGATTCTCTTTCTTTCTCCTATAAATAGGAGCCAAGAAAAGAAGAGGATGGACCTTTTTTGGAGAGAAAAACAGAGAGAGGAGAATTTAATTCTTAAGAGGGAAGAAAAGAAAGGAGAATTTAATTCTCAACAAAGAAAACCCTAGGTGAGAAAAGAAAGGGAATCAAAACTTCAAACAGAGAATTTAATTCTCAAAATCCAAGAGTTTAACTCTTATACAAAAAAAAAATTAGTTCTTCTTCTGGTTGAAGATCTGCACAGAGCACATCTCCACATAAGTTGAGAATTTAATTCTCATCGGGTCAAGATCCTGCCATGCAGATCCTAAACTTAGAAGGGAAATTGAGTTTTGAGAATTTAATTCTCCTAAAACAAAACTAGGGTTTAACCCTCTATGAGAATTTAATTCTCCCAAACTAATTAGAATTTAATTCCTACAGAATCATAATTGGGGTTTAACCCTACTTAAGAATTTAATTCTTTCACAATAGGAATTTAATTCCTCCAAAATCATGATTAGGGTTTAACCCTACAGAGAATTTAATTCTTACAATAAAGAGACTTGAAAAATCTCCATGCACATAAAGAATATTGGTCACGCGATGACACGTGGCCCCAATCCGCAGTGATCAGAAAAGAAGGAATAAAACTAGGTCACGTGTCCCCACGTAAAAAGATCCCCAAAAATAAACAGGAAACAGCTTTGAGGCAATGCCTCACGTGCTCCCACGTGACCTCCAAAAGCACATGAAGGAAAAAGCAAAGGAAATGAAAGCTTTGGGCGCTCTCACGTGTCCCCACGTGACCCCTCAGCAAGTGCTCTAATTATCGATGCATAAATCCCCATCACGTGCCAACGCATGATACTCTAAAATAAAGATGAAAAGTGTTTAACACTTATTCGCAGATTTGAGGATAAAACAAAGGAGATCTGGCTCCACATTTAAGGCGCCCTCACGTGTCCCCACGTGACCCCTAACAAATCCCTTTAATATCCAATGGATGGATGCCTATCACGTGCCCGCATGTGATGGCCAGAGAGTCAAAAAGTGTTTAACACTTATTTGCAGAACAAAGTAAAAGGAAATCTGGCCCCATCTTCAGATGCCTCACGTGCTCACACGTGATGGCCTGAAAGCTAAGTGTTTAACACTTATTTGCAGCCTTAAGGGTAAAATAAAGGAGTTTCAGCCCAATCTCAGGTGCCTCACGTGACCCCACGTGACCACCCCAATTTTAGTGTTTAACACTATTTTTAAAGCGCATCACGTGGGAACACATGATCGTCAAATACCTTCTAGTGTTAACACTATTTCAAAACCAACCTAGCCCAAAATGGCTAAGTTTTTCCAGAGGCAGGATTCCCCTTTGACTGAACTTCAAATATACCCTTGTTTTCCAAACTTGATCATTTCACATGACATTCAAAGTAAACTCCAGAGCCATGATGAATGGTCAGTGCCTAATAAAAGCAAAATGTTGTCAGAGCCCCCAAACCTCTGTTTATCACTGCTGCATGATGAGGGGCTGAACCCAGACAAATGTCTAATGGCCCAAAGGGCCAATATTTCAAACATAATTGGACTTAGCCCAAACTGGCCATAAGTCCTCAAATCATCTTGAACTGAGCACATCTGCTCTTTCAACCAACTCATTGGTTCAAGGGTACATCTCTGAACTCCTCTGATATTTGTCGTTGTAATCCTTCAACGTCTTCAGAGAGGTGATGGGTCCCGACAGCCATACATTTTTATGGACCACCATGTCCCTAAACTGGCAATGGACCACCATGTCCCTAAACTGGCAATGGACCACTATGTCCCTAAACTAGAACAATAGAGCCCCCAAATGCTCTCTTGTTGGATCTAAACGATCCTGTTAAGTTGATCTTAGTCTCAAATTAGACTAACGTATCCTTAATAAACGTTTAAGTTGATCTTAGCCTCAAATATGGCTAACGTGTCCTTAAATCAAACCTTCAAACAGACTTTAGTCTCAAATTGGACTATAGATCTCTCAACCAACTTTGGTTCAAGGGTACATCTCTGAACTTCTCTGATATTTGTCGTTGTAATCCTTCAACGTCTTCAGAGAGGTGACGGGTCCCGACAACCACACATTAATACGGACTGTGGGGTCCTTAAACTCATGGACTAATGCGTCCTTAAACTAACATTTGTCCCCAAAACGGGAATGATGGACCACTATGTCCCTAAACTGGAACAATAGAGCCCAAACGCTCTTTTGTCGGATCTAAACGATCCCGTTAAGTTGATTTTAGTCTCAAACTGGACTAACGTATCCTTAACAAACGTTTAAGTTGATCTTAGCCTCAAATACGGTTAACGTATCCTTAAACCAAAACCCAAAACCCAAATCTAAGAAAATACGGATTTGGACTAATCCACGTCCTACGGGCGACGACATAAATTAGTCTCCGTATACAATCCACGGGCAACCACAAACAAAACAAACACCCACGACACGAAGTGAAATTCTGGAGAAGGAGAAAGTTGTTTCCGCGATGCGGTAGCGTAATTAACTGCAGGGGCTTGCGCCTGCAGGGAAGAGCGTTCCCACAATCAAAAACCCCTCAAGCGAGGGGGAATCTGACGAAGTCTGCTACATCGGCCGCATCCGTTTAAACCTTCGATACATGGTGTCATAAATCAACTTGGCCTCTTCGGAGAGGTGGACGGATAGCACCAATTAGCATCTGCCTCGAATCTCAAGTAAGACAGTCCGTCTTGGCCGCCATTCGGAGGGGAACAACTATAGCTCGCTTTTTTGGAAATCACTTCGATAACTATCAATGCATGCAAAATATATCCAGGTACTGTCCTCTGACTAGTCCTGCTCAGTACGAAAACACATAGCAAATCTCTTAAAAACGTACTGCTCCATAAGAATCAATCCAAAAATGTATATAAGAATACCCTGTGCGTCTGGTGCGCACGGAAATCAAAATCCATATATGTGCCATACATGTGCACAGAAACAACATCTAGGTGCAACGGGTGTGCACGAAACACCTGTCATAGGCAACGCGTGTGCCTGACAGCAAAAATCAGGTGCATCTGACATACATGAAGAATCCCGATTTAGTGCATCTGGTGTGCACCAAAATCGTATCTCAACACATGCGCCCAACATGCGCGAAAATCCAAATCGGTGCATCCATCATGCACGAAATCACGAAATCAACATCAAAATCAGAATCGAAGTCGACGGTATACAATATGGCTCAATCCAAATCAGGTATACCGCGGTATGTAATCTCCCAACCGTGTGCATCAGCGTGCACAAATCAAATCAAAACACTAAAAGTGCATGAAAACGATGCTGGAAGCATAAATCAAATCACAAGCATAAAATAGGCATGAAATCCCAATCAATACCTCAAGCGTAATAACTACGCACAAAATATAAATACCCAGTAAGTGCAATCATGGTGCATGAAAACAAATATCATGGAACTTAGTCATCAAGACTAAATCATGCGAATAGATCTCCCAAAATACCGAAATCCAGGGTGACGGATACGTGATAATCGAATCACAAAATCACAAATCATAAATACCGTCGTCGATGTGTCCTCCTTCAAGGTCAAGAAGGTGTCGGTGCATCCAATGCTAGCAGCGCAAGATATCTACTTGCCTCTTGATCGCGGTCTGGCGTCCTCTGTCTCTGGGTTCTTATCTTCTCTGTGGATTACCAATCTCGCAATCCATCGGCTCATCGGCCCTGTCAGGTGTGCTAACGGAAACGATTCCGTCCTGGCACTTTTCTGGTCATCTCTCGGTCAATCCTTATGACCACTCGTAAAGAAGCACGTCACTGGTGCCGACCTCTGGTCCTCTGAATGCACATCACACATCTGCTATTTGTGCAAATCTTATTGCAGTAGTGTCCTGGAAGGAATCCTGCGTAAGGTCTCTTCCAATCTCGCCTAAGACGAACTGTACGGAGGCTGGTACTCTGGCATAATCTTTTCTCGCTCTCTTGATATCTGCGTCCTCAGTACAACATTTTCTCGGAAACTGGTTGCATCCCAACGCCTCTGTAGATGTATCGCATCTCTGGTGTCAGCGGAGTGGAACGTCATCTCGTCGAAATCTCGTGCGAACTCTTTACTTCACTTTGCTTCAATGTCGACTGATTCGGACTCGTCTCATTGTGGCTGCATGGACTGTGCTCCAACGGTTATACTCGTATCTGGAGTCTCCCAAGCAATGTGTCCCATCACATGATATCCGAATGATGTCGAATCATCCGATCGATTTGTCAAAACCTCATAATCCCCCAAGAGATCAACATCTTGGGTACACATTAATAGTATCGAGTACATACTACAGCATCGGTGGTCCAACCGTAGAAGGGCAAACTCAAGCCTCACTAATGGCGCCGCGGAACTGCCGCAAACCCTAAGGTTCAAAGGCTTTCACATGGTTATTATGTCGAGTTAGGGTTTCATTCTTTTAGAGGGTCCATAGAATCGCTTGCATGTCTTTCCGAATACTTTAAACTTGGAAAACGGCTCCTGACATTCGATCGTCTCAATCGACTCTCAACGAACCTGCGTGAAGTTGTCTCTAGCTGGAATCAATCTATCTTATGACCTCGCATCGGGGTAAGCGAACGAACCACACATCCTAGTCATTCACCCTCGATGACTTGCGACTCACTATCATATCTCTAAGTATATACTCCTACTGCAGTAGCTCCAATCATCTGGGCGATATCTCATCATTTGCAGCAGCAACTGGCTCATTCGTCTGTACGCTAAACAGCGCCTCAATCATCATGAATAAGCGATATATCAATGGTCATCACATCCTGGCTGGCCTCTATCAGTGGCTCAATCCTCTGGTACCGATTGGCACGTCCGGGAAATCTCGTAAAAGCGATCAGTCAAACGCTCATGGCGCGAAAACACAATAAGACGACGCCTCTATATGCAATCATATATCTATGGAATCACGCCCTGGTCAGTCCTCGTCCACGACGAGCTCATGCTGACGCAACTCGAGCCGTAGCTCACTCTGCCCGTGCAATCGTGGCAGCAAAATCATAATCAGTATCGACGAGGATAGATCATAGGAATGAATATAATACTGTGCAAGGAAATGTTCATCCTAAGGTTTCTTAAGCGGAGTGGCGTGTCATAAGTATGCCGCGGAACATACGTACGGTACGTCTCTCTACTCAAGCTACCTACTCCATCAACCAAGGGTCATCCTACGCGACGAAAGTTCGGGTATAATACCCCCTCGACTAAGTCTAAGTTCCGTAAGGTCAAGCCTAAGTTCCGTATATATATAAACGCTCTAGGCTCCACATAGTCAAACTTAGACTCGAACCAAGGTTAACCTAGTGCTCTGATACCAACTTTGTCATGACCCGAAATAGCCCGTGACTGGCACTTGAACCATATGAAGTCTATAGGACCCCATCTAATCCAAGTAAGCCAAAAGCCCAGAAATCTAAATCCATTTTAAAAAGTAAATAAAGAAAACTAGTTTAAAGAAGTGAAGAAAACATGTTTTAAAATCAAGGGTTTTAAATAAGTAAGCCGAAGGTGCATTTTTCAAAAGTATAGTCTTTTCTGAAAATTTCGGCAGAGTTCCCTTTGTAAATACGGGCCCCGAACGGGGTACAACAAGAATAATATATATATGCAATGATAAAAGGCATCCCCAAGCGGGAGCTAGCTCTTCGTCAATCGACGGTCACAACCACGCAAGCAATATAATATACAACGCCAAAGGGTGAGGATCAAAACTTAAAAAGAAACTCAAACAGAAAGAAAACCTTAATACTACAACGTGCGACTCTAAAGTCGAAATAATACATAACTGATTTCTAAGTCTGAAACAATATACAAGTTTTGGTTGATGGAATTACTAGATACAACTGAATAATACATGTACAATGGTGGTTCTGATGCAAAAGAACCCACCTACCAAAGCAAGTCACCCGTAATGGAAGCAATGTGCCAGAAAAACCGCAATGAAACATGTACGGCAAAACCTGCAAGAAACTGTGGCACAACGGGGGTGAGTTGCCAACTCGTGAATAGAAAATATCTACAAGTAGAAATCGTATGTATGACTCATCCTTGGTCAATACGATCAGATATATATATCCTCAATATGAATAAGTCTGAAGCATGCTAAAGTGGCAGTATAACCTCTATACATGAGTGTAGTGCCAAGTGCTCGTGCCAGTGCCTCAGGTAATAACATATCATAAATATGAGGTATGATCAATGTAATCAAATCTGTATGTATGTGGATCCCGTCAACTCGTCACCTAATGACAATAACCATCATGCATGTAAATATCATAAAGCATATGCATGGAAATATGATGATATAAACTATCTGTGTCCCTCGCGACACGTCAAAATTATGGAACCAGAGTGTCCAGCATCGACACTCGAAAACATCATGAAAGTTGTGCCCAGTATCGGCACGTAAATCCTCATATATCGGGCTCCGTCAGTCCGGATCAGCCCACGGGCTCCGTCTACGGAATCGGCCCTCAGCCCTAGCAGTACAGATCATCCTATATCTATCTATCGACTCTGGTCAGTATCCTCCGGATAACCGCCAGGTCCAACCAATCACCGGTAGGTAGTAGTCCCTCTGCCAGGCTCACCGTCTAACTACACAGCAGATCCGTTCTCGCCCCGGAGTACCATACCGGGTCCACCATGTAACCGCAATCGGCCTTGTCCGCTCTTCGAATCGGGTTTCAAATGTCGCTCTCAGCACCGAGAAAACACATGATGGACGCACTGAAATATCATATCAAGGGCAACCGAGTTTTTAAAACAATTACATATTCTCTTTTGAAATACCCACGGTTCCCAAATCCAGAAATATCATGGAAACAACATATCTCAATGCGTATAATCAAAGCATGATGTATGCGACATGTAAAAGAAATATAAGCATATCAGTATATCATGCAACATGGAATAGTAATATGCACATGTTGAGGGAAACTGCTTTTTTAAAATGAATCAATTTTAAAGAGTATCTTGCGGTTCCCAAATCTCTAATCAAGCCAGAATCATCATTGTATGTGCAAATATGTATGCATGCACGTATGGGTGTATAATAGGAATACACAGTATATAGGTACACAAGTATGCCATGCAAGGGTCATATCCTGAATGCAACAGTACTACAGTGTAGTGGCATGGCAATTATCGATGATGAAGTGTGTGAGCCGGCAAGCAGTGTACGTGGAACATACGCATCATCGATAATGGTGCTGGTGTCCTATCAGCATGGTTGTAATATAGCAATAAACACAAGCAATGCAATGCAAATAGCATGAATATGCGGAATCGAATAATCAACGCAACAGTGAAGAATCTACAGACCTAACTAACAAGCTAAACAGGAGGGGTATAGAAACCACCTACATCTGAGTCGATATATATATAAATATAATAATCGGTGATCCCGCCTCAATAGTATCACATACGATACAATATACATCATATACTATCCTCAAGTAATGAGTATGGATCTATCATCAATATATAGATCGTATGTAAATCCGTCGTACGGCATCCCAAATCTGGGTACGGGTCAATTTCACATTCATTTCATCAATTTATGGTATCCTTATCATCATATCACATGATCTGGGTACTGATCTAAGTCTAGTACAATCGACACCATCTATACAAATATAAGCGCGTGTGTAAAACACACGTCCAAAGGCCCGCTAAAATCTCGTATCGTATCCCAAATACAAATCACACCATATCGCCGATCTCACGGCACCATTCCTAAACTCATCGACTCATCACCATTATCATACACTATCCTCATCATCACGGTATAAGTATAGCAATAAGCATGTGTGTGCGTATGGGTGTAAACCTATACTAGGGTTCACGACTAGGAGCTACACCAGTTTACTTCCAACCCTAAATATCCATAGTACACCTAACACATCTATGATCTCCATGTCACGCAATAAGCTATCATATATATATATAGTATATATAGTATACTAGACATCGAACTGCGGGGGTGCTATACGCCATCCACCCGACTTCCCCCGTAGATATAATCTACTCACCTTGTATCCTGCGTGTCGGTGTCGATGTCGCCTTTATCTTTTTCATCGTATGGAATCCACATGATGGTACCTACATAGATAACATAATCGGAACGCGTATTAAAATCACATCGGGATACCCAAAACGACACGCTAATGCATATAGGTTAAAACCTATAGACTACGCTTTCAAAACCATCAATCAATCCTCGATATCGTCGTATAAACGCCAAGTATTCAAGGTAAAATGCAATACGCAAATCCAGAATTCAAAATACGGAATACAGAAACATGAATCAAAACAACAACTAAAGAAAAAGGCTCCAGATTTCACCCTAGGTCAAATTGGACAATTTTGCACATGCCATGGGTCTAAACTACAGATGTAGGAGCCACATAACCAAAACGAGCCAAAATGGTGGAGTCCATGCCGCAAATTGCGGCCAATTGGATTAAATCTGCGGCCGAGGTTGGGAGTTAGGGGCTGGGGTCTTGGTGATAGCTTCATGGGTGCTTGCACATCTCACTGTCAATCCAAAACAATTTTCAGAGTCTCGGGAAAATAGCAGATTCCAATTTACCCTCACAGATTACACAAATCTTCCGATATCGGTTTCTAAATCCGTATTCCGGGTTTCAAGTCTCAGGTTTGGGTCTTAATTCAAGCACCAGGGGTCTTAATCCGTATTTCGATTTCTAAATCCGTATTACGAGTCGTGAAGATCTTCATATGGTGAACGACACTTATAAGTCCTCTCGACTTATAAAGAGAAAACACCTTTGTAAGATCCTTACGACTTATAAGAGAACACACACTTAGGAATCCTCACGATTCCTAAGGAGAAAATGCACTTACGAGATCCTCACGACTCGTAGGGAGAAATACCTTTATGAGACCCTTACGGCTTGTAAAGTCAAAAAGCCTTAGTCAACAGGATCCTAACCCTGTTTGCTAAGCCACCTTCGTTCGACATCGACAGAGGCAAATGATGATTCGCTCCTGGCAATGTCCCAGTAGTAGCGATGCTGATGCCTAAATCGGTATCAAATCCCAAGCCCTTTCACGGCAAATGATGATTCGCTCCTGTCAATATTCCAGTCGTAGCGGTGTTGATGCTGAGATTAGCACCGGATTCCAAGTTCCACACTCGCGATAAAAGTCAGCAAGCCACAAATGCATATGAAATAGCCGAAATGATAGGGCAACTTGTACAAAAATCAGCAAGTAAAATATATGCATACAAAAACAGCCGAAATAATTGGGCAACTCGCAATAAAAAGAAGCGAGTAAAAAGAAAAATAGCCGAAATAATTGGGCACCGCGAAAATTAGCCGAAATGATTGGGGAATCACGACTTTCGCGATATAAAAGCTGAAATGATAGAGCAACGCGGAAAAAAAATGAAAGAATAAAACTATTGCCCTACAGGTAAGTCCACACTGACCCCTGTGTGCTATCCATGGGCATAAACAAAAAGGGAACCATATTGTCCCACCAGGCTCCGTCAAAGGGAGGCCAGATCTCCGTGGCTACATCTATATGCCTAAAAATCAACAACAGCAGGAGGCTGGAGGCAGATACGACATCAACAAATGGAGCCACGACAAAGTCCTAGTTCCAAGACTCTACGGTCCACAGACAACCTAGAGTCAACCAATGACCTCCCCGCCGGATCAACGCACTGTCTCGGAAACAAGTCAATCGACCACAGGGAAATCAGTGTCCTTGGAAAAATCTCCCGATTCAGGGAAATCATCGTCCTTGGCGAGAACCTCGATTCGCGTCGACCCGCAAGGAAATCAGTGTCTTTGCAGGAATACCTCAATTTGTCTCAACTCCGAGGAAATCAGCGTCCTTGGAAAAAACCTCGATTCAGGGAAATCAGCGTCCTTGACGAGAGCATCTCGATTCGTGTCGACCCGCAAGGAAATCAGTGCCTTTGCAGGAATCTCTCGATTCATCTCAACTCCGAGGAAATCAGTGTCCTTGGCAAAAACCTCGATTCAGGGAAATCGGCGTCCTTGACGAGAGCATCTCGATTCGCGTCGACCCGCAGAGAAATCAGTGTCTCTGTAGGAATATACGACGTTAGCAAAACGGAGCCATGGCAGAGTCCCTAGTGTTCTCCTCCGAACACAGAGACGGAACCGCGTAGGTTCGTCTTGCCTGAATTTGGGGGCAGATGCTAATTGGTGCTATCCGTCCACCTCTTCGAAGATGCCAAGTTGATTTATGACACCATGTATCGAAGGTTTAAACGGATGCGGATGATGTAGCAGGCTTCGTCGGATTCCCCCTCGCTGAGGGGTTTTTTTATTGTGGGGACGCTCTTCCGTGCAGGCGCAAGCCCCTGCAGTTAATTACGCTACCGCATCACGGTAACCACTTTCTCCTTCTCCAGATGGTCACTTCGTGTCGTTTATGTTTATTTTGTTTTTGGTTGCCCGTGGATTGTATACGGAGACTAATTTATGTCGTCGCCCGTAGGGCGTGGATTGGTCCAAATCCGTATTTTCTTAGATTGGGTTTGGGGTTGGGTTTAAGGATACGTTAGTCTCATTTGAGACTAAGATCAACTTAAACTTTTGTTAAGGATACGTTAGTCTAACTTTAGACTAAGATCAACTTAACAGGATCATTTAGATCCAACAAGAGAGAAATTGGGCTCTATTGTTTAGTTTAGGGACATTGCGGTCGATTAGTTTAAGAACATTACGGTCCAATATTAGTTTAAGGACATTACTGTCCAACGTTAGTTTAAGGACATTACGGTCCAGTTTAAAGACATCATAGTCTGTAAAGTTTAAGGACATCATAGTCCGTGAGCTTAAGGACCCTACAGTCCAAGGTTAAGGACATCATAGTGTCACGACCCGAAATTGGCACGTGACGGCCCTAATACTACGCAACGTCTACAGGCATAACGCAGTAAAAGAAAGCCAAAACACAGAAATCTAAACCATTAAAAGGCAAGAAAAGATAAGAAACATTGTTTAATCTTTTGAAAATCTCAAGTATAAATTCTATAAGTCCAATTTACTTTCTTGAAAATTTCGGCAGCACCTCCTTTGTAAAAAACCAACCCCAAAAATGGGTATAACAAAAATATAAAGTAAAGCATTCCCAACGGGAGCAAATCCACGCCCAACGGCAGAAAACAACAACCACAACAGATAAACGACGCTGTAGCGAAGAAATAAAAGACGATAAAATGGAAATTGTATAAAAGACAACCCAGTCACAAAATAATATACAATATCGTCCTCACCAAGTCTCTAAGTCAACATGAAAATAGTAGATGGAGAGTACAAGAATACAATGAATATACAATACAACAACGAATAACCACAAAACCCACCTAAGCAAACTGCACACTGTGAGCTGATGCGGTATCCGCAGCAAAAGATGATAAGATAGATGAATAGCCTGCCTCGACTACTCTGGGGAACAACCTGCAAACACTGTGGCACAACGGGGGTGAGTTGCCAACTCGTGAATAGTAAATAACATATGCAGGTAATCGCAAGTATGCACATATAATGCGAATCTAACATAAGCAACTAATAGCAACAAAAGTCATATGTGTGCAATAGTCATGAAAGGTACACTAGCAGGTATCACTAATACATGAAGCAGTAATATGACAATCTGTATGCAATAATCATGTAAGGTACTCTATCAGGTACAACTAATACATGAAGCGATAATATGACAATGTATATATGCAACAGTCATGAAAGGTGCTCTATCAGGTGCTACTAATACATGAAACAGTGCATAAACAATAAATATGGAGTAGGGAATGAAACATGTCATTTCCACGGAATCCTGACATCGTGGTAGGATCAAAGTCCATCAAGACAATCCAAATCCCGATTTCCCCAAATCAGCCCCCAAATTGGCTCTCATATCATATTAGTCTCATAAATCCTTAATGTACAATATCGAATAAATCTCATATATATCATGTATCCAATATCAAATGAATCACCTATATCCCAAATCCAATATTAAATAAATCTCTAATATCCTAAATATATTTGCATGCATAAATATGATGATGTATATAAATTGATATCAATACACATATATTAGCATCCCATTCCATTAATATTGGTGTAAAGGCATATATAACTGTTAGTGTATATGCCCAAGGGGCCATTATTGTATCATACTAGGTTGTATATTACTTAATGAAAGCTTGGGATATTCACAGTTGTATATAACAGTCTTGCTAAAAATGGTAGTATGCTACTTGGTTTTTGTCTACTTTAATATGTGCATATGTTTCTTGTAACGTATCACTTATACATATTAGTAGAGCCCATAGGATCTTTGCTTGATTACCAGCGTCGTGATGGCAGTCACGCTAGTGTGGGCTGGGTAGTCTGTAAGCAACATCCTATACAGGTCCCTGGTCGTTGGATTATCGAGATAGGGTATCGATATTCCGGAGTAGACTAAGTGTATATGCTTCTCATCCCAGTTGGGGAGATGGTCTGTCCCACAGCCATCAGTACGTCAGACTGGAGATAGTATACAGGTGCTCGTTAGGTTACGGGTACACCGGACAGGACTCGCCGGGGAACTGATTGGTTGGTATTATACCCATCGTCAGTTAACAGTTCCCAGGTGACATGAGTACAGCATAGTCCACAGCCTTGACACTGCTACTTCGCCTCGAGTGTGTCCCACTGTTGTTAGATTGCTACCCTACCACGGCTCAAAGGAGTCGTGCAAACATGTAGCAGTTGGGTGCAGTCCCGAGCACTTGGAGGCAGTGGCGGTTAGACAGGATTCGTCTCTCCCGGTATTGGGAGTTGATATCGCACTGTGTCAGAGAGCCATTACGCAAAGTCCCTGGCCAGGGCAAGCGAGATTTACTGGTAGGTTCCAGTAGTTTCTCAGGGTGTAATGGGCTTCGCTCCGACACGACTTATACAGCTATTAGGGGACTGACGCTTGCCACCCTCTAGGCTCGATATGCGATAGTGTCAGACGAACAGACCGGACTGTACGGAGATTGTCACATCAGGTTCAGTAGGAGTTCAGATGGTTTTCCTCATCGGCCTTCTTATCGACATCTACCTGGGGACCGTTATGTACAGCTAGTGCCGCTTGCGGTCTGTGGTTAAACCCACTGCCAGCGTAGTGTCGAGTCTTTAGAGTCCCACACAGAGAGTTTCCCTGCTCCAGGCGAAACGATATAGAGGTCGTATGGTTTTACGACAAGGGTTCGGACGCATATGTGTGTTTACGCACGTACGACGTTCGGACAGTTTTTGCTAGTCGGCTTTGGTTTAAGCCAGTTTCTAGTATCAGGTTACTGGATTTATACAGTCTAAAGTTTTTCCGTGTTTTCGCGGATTGGAGGGGCGTTCTCGTAATTTTCCGGGAAGCTTCTAGAAGCATGGTGACTTGGAGGGTGAGGTGGCATTAGCATTAATTGGTTTTGTGACTCATGAGATGAATCATTCAAGTGAGTTAATGAAGCATTTATTGCTTAATGACTCACTTGATGATTCATTGCACATATTCAATGAAGCATGATGATAATACATTTGATTTATTCATTTGATAATTCTTTATGCTTCATAATATATAACAAGTGAGAAACAATTTCAATTGAGAAACAATTTCAATTCATTCTTATCATCACCTTCTCTCTCCTCAAGCTCTCTCATTCTTGAAACCCTAACCCTAACCTCTCATGTGTTGAGATCAAGGGTTAGCTAGACTAATGCATCCATAACCTCACTCTATATCCCCTAGGTAGCTTAGATTAGCACTTTGAGCAACCTAGTTATCTCAAGTTAGAGATAAAGATTGACGTAGGAGCTCTCGGGTGGATCATCTTTGATTCGAGGAGGCCGTTGAGGTGCCGATGTTCCAAGGAGCCTACGAGGAGTGGAGGACCGTGATGAAGACCCAAAGGACAAGTAACGTGAGGTATAACTTCGAATCCGAGTAGTTAAACCTTTCGTAGTTTGCTAGTAACGGTTTAGATACGATTCATGCGCTCAAGTCCGTGTTACGAAACTTTGATAATCGTTTTTCATATATTCCGCCTCCCTGCAAGTTCGTGGGGTGCGTGACATGGACTTACAGTGGTATCAGAGCCAACTAAACTATTACTAGTTTATTAGCAACTAGTTAGAAGTTCGATCGACGGAAAACACGAAAACGAAACACCCCGTACCCTAAGTTTCTGTTAATTTTAAAAGTGTCTGAAAAAAGTTTTGACATACCTTAAAATTCACAGCAGGGATATTTAAGAATACTGGGAAAATACGAAGTTCCAACTCGGTGTTATGGCCGCGGATCCGCGGCAATAGAGTGCTTGTGCCGCGGTTCCGCCGCCGAGTCAACTCCGAGTTGACTCGGATTTGCTCTGTAATTCTTATATTTTGGTGTTTTGGTTCTCTGTTTGTTCTGTTTATACCCAGGTTACTTCAGTGCTGCTTTGCTTTTGGGGTAGACATGGAATATGGTAATCGATCGATGTTCTAAGATATTTTCTAATTGGGTTTTTATCTGTAATGTTTAATGTGTTCGTAAACTTCCCCTGACTGCTAGTATGTCAGTTGGCTGGGGGTTGCACATTTCTGAAATGTTTACTGTTTGTGTATATGAACTGTGTTGGACTGTTGTGATGATTAGCCGGGGTTTGAGATGGGTTTAATATTCATTTATTCGATGTAAATGTAATATGATGTAATATTCTTTTACGGGGCACATCCAGGTTGCGGTTGTAGCCACCGTTGTATTATTTCTTTTTACTGTTTTTGCTCCTAGGATAGACCCAAGGCGGGGTACACAAACTACCGGGTACTTTGAAGTGTTTAGTGGCCTACTCACTTTGTTGAGGGAGACAGCTTCACTTCGGGTACTTGGCGGGTAGTTTGCCGTACCCGTAGGGGTATGGGGTGGGGTAATGGCTATTCATCACAACTGTGTAATCCGTCTTTTATTGCAGGCTCAAAGCAAATGCGGATTGCTAGTAAATCCAATAAAGTTCATCAGTGATCTGGAATGCTTATTATTGCGTATGACGAATGTACAATATCTATATATGATAGCTATTAGACGTCACTTATGTTTTACACCCGCGCTAGCCCAGCCCCCGCTCTGTCGTTAGTTAAGTAACCTAACGGGCGATGATTGGACCCCGTGGCGAATGCGGATGGCATAAGAGGACGCGGTATTTTCGTTGTTTTCTGCAATGATAGGTTTAATGATGGGACGCATTATTATAATGCAAAGAAAATAAACCATAGTTTAATCGTTGGAACAAATTTAAAAGAAACCACTCGGTTATTTTAGAAGATCAGAATTTTTAAATTACGGAGCTTTAACCACTCCTTTTAAAAAGTATCAGGTTCCTTCGATTATATCAAGTTCACTACGTTCACGGTTTTGCCAAAACCATTCGTAGCCCTCCGTCATTTCATATGAATATTCAATAGTATTCAAACTATGTTTGTTGACCTTCATCAAGGCATAGTGATTGGTAGCCGTTGGGTGTTCATATGCAGCATAGATAGATGCGTTGGTTTGGGACAGTCGTATTACCTTGTTGACCTTCGTCAAGGGTATGTACGGGTGGGTTCAAATTAACCTGGATAATGACGGGTAGAACTTGACATGTGACTTATGATTTGTTGACCTTCGTCAAGGTCATAAGAGCATGGGGCAAAAATCCACATCGGGAATTTCTAAAGAAACTGAAATTTGCAGAAAGAGCATACCATTTTTGAGTTTGATGAATGTTGGTAGGATTCCTTCAACATCATCATACGATGATATTTTGGATCCCGATCCTACTGTGAGTATATACTACTTATCAGGAGATTCGTCACTTAACGATCAATGCTATAAACCAAGTAGGTGCCTAGAAAGGTGTCAGCGGGGCTACGCCCCAGAGAAAAGAGGTTATTTAATTAAGGAACTTCGCGAAAGCGTTGGAAAACCTCCCTCGAAGTATCGACACTGACCTGGCTGAACGGTTAAGCAAGAATTGTACGGTGAGAATAGTCCTGGCTAATTCTTCTTTTATGGTTTGAGGAGGGATTCGAGAAACAGTAGGAGCCATCCTGTTTAGATAAATTAAACCACTCTAAACTTGCAAGAGCATCATGCTAATAGTATTTTCTTCTCTCTCTTAAAATTGCAGCGACCTTGTGACCACACATAGGTTACATCTAGATAACAAATTGACTGAATCTGACTTATATGACTGGCAAAGGTCTGTCCAGATGTCCATTGCCTATGACAAGCTGGACCACCCTATTACTACTCAAGATCCCGCCGTCCCAGGTCCAGTTTCCACTGTCGCGGATATGGATATCCATCAGACAAAGGAAAAAGATAAAGCGAAAGCTAAGTGCCTCGTGTTAGCTTCAGTTGATGGTGTATACCAGAAGCAGCATGAGAAGATGGACTTAGTTTCCATCTTTCTCCATAACAAAGATTTGTATGGAGAGCAATCTCATATCGCAAGATATGAGACCTCGAACGAATTAATTCAAGCGAGGTTGGCTGACGGGTCATCTGTAGGGGACAACGTCCTTACAATGACTAGCTATATTGATGAGCTCCAGGACCTGGAGACCGCGTTGGGTAATGAGTCAGATACTGACTTGATTCTACAGTCTCTGCCTCCTACCCTGAAGGAAACCAAGGAAGTAGAAGGAAAGAGAAGGGCAAAAGTTTCGGGACTGGATATAGTAAAAGAAGGACGTTCCTATTGTTACAGGAATGAACATTGGTAGAATGATTGCAGAGCTAGCAAAGCCAGTAGCCAGGATTTGAAGCATGTTGTGGTTTCAGCCTCAAGTGTATTTGTTATTGAGAACTGTTTGTCAATTAACTCTACTTCCTGGGAACTAGATACAGGAGCAGGATCTCATATCTATAATTCATTACATGCTTTGAGAAACCGTAGAGTTATAAAGGTAGGTGATTGGTCTCTCAGAGTTGCAAACGGAATGAGCGTGGACGCTGAATCCGTGGGAGAAATTCACCTAGGTTTGACAAATGGGCAGATATTGATTCTACGTAACTGTCTGTATGTACCTAGTATGACTTGTAATATCATATCAGTGTCCTCACTTTCGAGAGAGGGATATGATTTTACATTCGTAAGCGATGTAGTACACATCCACCTAAATCAAGTTCTGATTGGGTCTGGTACATTAGATAACGGCATATACGTATTGAGTCAAGCTCAGGTTTTCAATATCCAGAACACACTTAAAAGAAAGTCTCCGGAATTAAATCAGGCTTTCTTATGGCATTGTAGACTAGGTCACATCAATGAGAGAAGGTTGACTAAGTTACATAAAGAAGGATATTTGGATCCGTTCGAATATCAAACATATGCAACTTGTCAATCCTGTCTCAAAGGAAAGATGACAAAAACTCCGTTCACTGGACACGGAGTAAGAGCAAGCGAGTTCTTGAGACTCATACACAGTGACGTGTGCGGTCCAGTGTCTACACATGCGAGAGGTGGTTATTCCTACTTCATTACTTTTACGGATGATTTCTCTAGGTATGGATATGTCTTCTTAATGAAGTATAAATCCGAGGCCTTTGAGAAATTCCAAGAATATAGGAATGAAGTGGAAAAACAAACAGGCAAGAGTATAAAGACACTAAGATCTGATCGAGGTTGTGAATACTTAAGTACCGAGTTCCTGGGTTACTTAAAAGAGAATGGAATTCTCTCTCAGTTTACTCCTCCATACACACCACAACAAAACGGTGTATGAGAAAGGAGGAATCGAACCCTATTGGATATGGTTCGTTCCATGATGAGTAAGGCTGAGTTGCCGCGATCTTTCTGGGGATATGCGCTAGAAACAGCTGCATATCTTTTGAACAAAGTTCCAACCAAAACTGTGCCTACCACACCATATCAGATGTGGTGTGGGAAGAAACCCTGTCTTAAGTATCTTAAGACATGGGGATGTCCAGCTTTTGTAAAGACGCAGCATACGGACAAGCTCGAGGTAAGTTTGTGGGATACCCAAAGAACTCCAGGGGGTATCTTTTCTATTACGCAGAGGAACAAAAGGTTTTTGTTTCTCAGCATCCCCACTTCTTGGAAACTGAATTTTTAGAAAGGGAAACAAGTGGGAGCGAAATAGAACTGGAAAAAATTCCAGAACCACAAACTACTACTGAAAGTATGGTAGAACTTGAGGCTTCAGAAGAAAGGGATATCCCGACGCCACTCCGCAGGAGTAGTAGGCAGTCTCATTCCCCCGAGAGATACTACGGTTTTCTCATAGACGGGGATAGAGAGGATTGCACTATTGACTATGATGAGCCTACTAGCTTCCAGCAAGCCATTCAGAGCGGTGACTCAGTAAAATGGCTGGATGCAATGCGGACCGAAATGGAGTACATGTACACTAACAAAGTATGGACTTTGGACATTGCTCCAGATGGGGTAAAACCCGTAGGATGCAAATGGATCTTCAAAAAGAAGATTGGTGTAGATAGACAGGTTGAAACCTATAAAGCTAGACTTGTTGCAAAGGGTTTCCGTCAAAGACCTGGTTTGGACTATGACGAAACCTTTTCTCCAGTGGCTATGCTTAAATCTATTCGGGTCCTTCTTGCTATTGCTGCCTTCCACGCTTATGAAATCTGGCAGATGGACGTAAAGACGGCCTTTCTAAATGGTAATTTGGAAGAGAGCGTCTATATGGATCAGCCAGAGGGATTCATTCAGAGTGGGAGCAGCGGTAAAGTATGCAAGCTGCTTAAGTCCATTTATGGACTAAAGCAGGTATCGCGGAGTTGGAACATCTGTTTTGATGATGCTGTCAAAGAATTTGACTTTATCAAAAATCCAGATGAACCTTGCATATACAGTAAGATTGTAGGGAGAGCTGTAGTATTCCTCGTCTTGTACGTGGATGACATTCTCCTAATAGGAAATGATATTCCTATGTTACAGTCAGTCAAAAGATTCTTGTCACATAAATTCTCCATGAAAGACCTGGGTGATGCCACCTACATTCTGGGGATCCGGATCTATCGTGATAGATCAAAAAGGATGTTGGAACTTTCGCAGTCCAGGTACATAGACACCATAGTGAAGAGATTCAGTATAGATGATTCTAAGCACGGTAACCTACCGGTTTATCACGGAATCACCCTCTCCAAAGAGATGTCTCCCAAGACTGATTTGGAAAGGGATCGCATGTCGATTATACCCTACGCTTCTGCGGTAGGCTCTATAATGTATGTGATGTTATGTACCAGACCAGATGTAGCATACGCATTGAGCGTTGTAAGCCGGTATAAGGCAAACCCAGGGGAGAAGCACTGGATAGCAGTAAAGAACATTCTTAAGTATCTGAGGAGGACTAAGGAGATGTTCTTAGTATATGGAGGAAAAGACCTCCAGATGGAGGCCTTTGCCGACTCCGGCTTCCAGAGTGACAAAGATGACTCCAAATCCATGTCGAGTTATGTCTTTACCCTCAATGGAGGGGCGGTCTGTTGGAAGATTTCCAAGCAGGAGACCGTTGCTGACTCAACAATGGAAGCGGAGTACATAGTTGCTTGCGGTGCCGCAAAAGAAGCAGTCTGGATGAAGAAGTTCCTCACAGAACTTCAGGTGGTTCCTACCAGTGTTGATCCAATATCTCTGTATTATGACAACAACGGCGCTATAGCTTTAGCGAAGGAACCCAGGTCCCATCAGAAGTCCAGACACATCTTAAGGCGGTATCACCTGATCAGGGAGATCGTAGATCGCCGGGAGATCGAGGTAAAGAGAGTAGAGACGGAGAATAACATTGCTGATCCATTCACAAAGGCCCTTCCTCAGACGCAGTTCGAGAGGCTATTCGAGATGATAGGTCTACGATATGCCAGCTCATGGCCCTAGTGCAAGTGGGAGATTGTTAGTGTATATGCCCTAGGGGCCATTATTGTATCATACTAGGTTGTATATTACTTAATGGAAGCTTGGGATATTCACAGTTGTATATAACAGTCTTGCTAAAAATGGTAGTATGCTACTTGGTTTTTGTCTACTTTAATATGTGCATATGTTTCTTGTAACGTATCACTTATACATATTAGTAGAGCCCATATGATCTTTGCTTGATTACAAGCGTCGTGATGGCAGTCACGCTAGTGGGGGCTGGGTAGTCTGTAAGCAACATCCTATACAGGTCCCTGGTCGTTGGATTATCGAGATAGGGCATCGATATTCCGGAGTAGACTAAGTGTATACGCTTCTCATCCCAGTTGGGGAGATGGTCTGTCCCATAGCCATCAGTACGTCGTACCGGAGATAGTATACAGGTGCTCGTTAGGTTACGGGTACACCGGACAGGACTCGCCGGGGAACTGATTTGTTGGTATTATACCCATCGTCAGTTAACAGTTCCCAGATGACATGAGTACAGTATAGTCCGCAGACTTGACACGGCTACTTCGCCTCGAGTGTGTCCCACTGTTCTTAGATTGCTACCCTACCACGGCTCAAAGGAGTCGTGCAAACAGGTAGCAGTTGGGTGCAGTCCCGAGCACTTGGAGGCAGTGGCGGTTAGACAGGATTCGTCTCTCCCAGTATTGGGAGTTGATATCGCACTGTGTCAGAGAGACATTACGCAAAGTCCCTGGCCAAGGCAAGCGAGATTTACTGGTAGGTTCCAGTAGTTTCTCAGGGTGTAATGGGCTTCGCTCCGACATGACTTATACAGCTATTAGGAGACTGACGCTTGCCGCCCCCTAGGCTCGATATGCGATAGTCTCAGACGAACAGACCGGACTGTATGGAGATTGTCACATCAGGCTCAGTAGGAGTTCAGATGGTTTTCCTCACTAGCCTTCTTATCGACATCTACCTGGGGACCGTTACGTACAGCTAGTGCCGCTTGCGGTCTGTGGTTAAACCCACTGCCAGTATAGTGTCGAGTCTTTAGAGTCCCACACAGAGAGTTTCCCTGCTCCAGGCGAAACGATATAGAGGTCGTATGGTTTTACGACAAGGGTTCGGACGCATACGTGTGTTTACGCACATACGACGTTCGGACAGTTTTTACTAGTCGGCTTTGGTTTAAGCCAGTTTCTAGTATCAGGTTATTGGATTTATACAGTCTAAAGTTTTTTCGTGTTTTCACGGATTGGAGGGGCGTTCTCGTAATTTTCCGGGAAGCTTCTAGAAGCATGGTGACTTGGAGGGTAAGGTGGCATTAGCATTAATTGGTTTTGTGACACATGAGATGAATCATTCAAGTGAGTTAATGAAGCATTTATTGCTTAATGACTCACTTGATGATTCATTGCACATATTCAATGAAGCATGATGATAATACATTTGATTTATTCATTTGATAATTCTTTATGCTTCATAATATATAACAAGTGAGAAACAATTTCAATTCATTCTTATCATCACCTTCTCTCTCCTCAAGCTCTCTCATTCTTGAAACCCTAACCCTAACCTCTCATGTGTTGAGATCATGGGTTAGCTAGACTAATACATCCATAACCTCACTCTATATCCCCTAGGTAGCTTAGATTAGCACTTTGAGCAACCTAGTTATCTCAAGTTAGAGATAAAGCTTGGCTTAGGAGCTCTCGGGTGGATCATCTTTGATTCGAGGAGGTCGTTGAGGTGCCGATGTTCCAAGGAGCCTACGAGGAGTGGAGGACCGCGATGAAGACCCGAAGGACAAGTAACGTGAGGTATAACTTCAATCCAAGTAGTTAAACCTTTCGTAGTTTGCTAGTAACGGTTTAGATACGATTCATGCGCTCAAGTCCGTGTTACGAAGCTTTGATAATTGTTTTTCATATATTCCGCCTCCTCGCAAGTTCGTGGGGTGCTTGACATGGACTTAAAATAACAGCGTCTCATTCCACTGTTATATATACTTAGGAGTAAAAAGAAATATCATGAAACCAATGTGTCAAGCATCGACACAGAAATGCTGACCTATCAGGTGCTGTCACCAAGACTGGCCCCCTGATAGGTACGTATCATACGCTATCCCGAAAGCTCGAGTGCCTACCTTTGACCCTCGCCTCTCGACGCATCCATACGCACATAACTCCCGTCGGTATCCCCATGATAACCGCCGAGTCATTGGTAATGTCACCGGAAAGTATGGTTCCCCCACTAACTCATCTCCTCACTGAGATTCTTGCCTCGGGGTACCTCCGGGCCCCACCATGTACCCGCACACGGACCCCTCCGTTCCTCGTGTGGGGTATATATATCCGAACCGATAAATCTCATGATGGCTGCTGAAATATCATATCAAGGGAAACCGAGTTTTTCAAATAATGCATAATTTCATGAACTCCCACGGTCCCCAAATCCAGAAAACATCATGAAAAATTCATATCTCAATGCGAAAATCTATGAATATAATATATGTAAAATAAAACTGTAATGAAAGCATATAAAGGAAAAGCCGCTAATTAACTGCAACAAGTTAATATAAAATATCATGTGGTTCCTATTTTCTCCAATTCTAAATAACATCAAGTAAAGGTAAACATGTAGCTATAACCAGATATATGTGTGAACATAAAGATATAATAAGGTATATGTATCTACATATAAGTAATGATGTAATATACCCCCTGGGTATAAGTGAAGTATGTGTGCAAGGTATAACTGTAGCTATGAAATGAAGTGTGTATGTACCTATCGCTAATGGTACAATACTCTATAGGTATACAGGTAACTAACATGTAAGCATGTCAAGGCATATGTGTAAGCATGTAGGTATACATGTATGTTGTATGTCATATGCATAAAGAAATATGAATCAATGTCTCAATGTCTCTATCCAAACAATATTATATCTATACGGGTGTTGTGCGTGACATGACAATTATTGACGGTGTGTGTGGCATAAAATCAGTGCTCGTGCAACAAGAGCCGTCAATAATATGTACAGTGTTCTAGGGATACTAGTCTAAGCACAACAATTAATTAAGCAATAAGGTGTATGCGCAAATTCTAAATATGAAATAGAATGTGCGACAAGTCAAGTCATCTCTAGCCCAGACACATAACGCCATGCGGGCGATTCCCCTATAGATGTTAAATCTAGTCACCAACGCTCCTGGCTAAGTGAAGCCTACCACCTGTTTTCCCTTCGTCGCAGTGTCCGAAGTCACCTCCTGCGAACCTAAAATTTCACAAACACATCACATAAGCTAAATATCCTGAAACGACGAAAAGACAATGAAACGCAAGGATAATGCCCTGAAAAATGCACTGCGCACTTAGCGCATCTATCGCGCACGACATCGGCTAAAAACACTAACTAGGGTCGCTAAACTACGAAACACCAAGTCTAGACTCCGATCGTACCGATTGCGCAACACAACATAATAAATACGAGGAATATAATAGATATAATCTTGAAACGACTAATCGAACCCACGTCGGAAAAACCCCGAAACCTGGAAAACAACTTATCGCAATATTTTGCAGTAGAATCAAGCTAACACATTTCTAGCGATTTCAAACATCTTATAAGTTAAGCTATCCAAACCATTTCTATATTTTTAACACTTGCAAAATAAGTTTTAGAAAAAACCTAGTAAGCAATATTTCATAATTAAACAAAGTAGTAATTAACAATAATTATCATTTCCTACTAGGTTAAGCTTTTCCTAATCACAAATTAACACTTCAATAAAATATTAAACACTTAAATCAAGCTTTAAGCTTAACTTGAATATCAAAAACCAATTCTAGAATTTTGAAACATGAAATTTAAAACTTAAATTAACATCTAATTAAACTAGCATAAAGATTTAAACTTAACAATTAAGGATTTGGGTTAGGATTTTATACCTCCAATTGATTCAAAAACTTGCAACAAGAAAACCAAGATTAGCCTCCAAAATCATATTTCATGAAGAACCAAGCATGGTTTAGGATTAAGGAAATGAAGGAAAATGATTATATTTGAATTTTTGTGATTTTATTTGGATTTTTCATGATTTATTTTGGCTTGAAATGAAGAAAATTGAGTGAGGAAGCACAAGGGCAGCAAGGGGGAGAGTGGGGCCGGCCAAAGTAAGGAGGGGGGGTGTTTTTATGAATTTTTGTGAAGAAAGTTCTAGTAAAAATACAATAAATGCTTCATTAAATGCATTTTGCCACCTTTCTTTCTTTTTCTTTTTCTTTAAAAAAAATTAAATCCTTTGACCAGAAAAAATCTAGATATTTAAAAAGAAGGTTCTAAAATAATTGTAGTGATGATTTCCAAGAATTTTCATTTTGAAGAAATTTCCCGATTTACTTGCATATTTTACCGGCTAAAATAATATTTTATTTGAGAAAAATTCTATCTGAACCAAAACGTCCTAAATACCCCCAAAGTTCACGCTCTTACTTTATTTTAGCTATACTAGGTGCCAACAAGTTTCTACGGACGTTTGATCGAAATCGGGTTAAAACGGAAAATACCGACAATTTTATCCTAAAACGGAAAAATTAGAAAAACGATTTCTGAAACGTTACAATCTTCCCCCCTTAAAGAAATTCGATCCCCGAATTAAAATTCATCTACGCGTACCTTCAAGAAAATGAGTACAAAACTCCTAAATCTCGCTCGCAGCTTGCCAAGTGATCACCTCACTATACAGCTACGCCAAAGAACCCTCACAGACGTCAAGACCCTTGACTGAAGTTCCTCCATCTGCTGATCCACTATAACTAGCGGCAGCTGGTGAACGAAAGATCACGTCCAAGCTAATTGGTCTGATGCTGAATCATGTGAAAAAGGTCATGATGGTAATTGCGAAGTATCGACACAAGGAATACGGGGTGAATACTCAAAATCTGGGCGGAAGTGCCAAATTATAGGCAACGGAAACAACTCACTTCACGGATCTCAAAAGGACCTACAATCCTGGGATACTTCCCAAAACTCAACACGCCATTCATCGGAAAATCCCGTAGGAATACATGATCTCCCACAGCGAACTCAAGTCTGCGACCACTACGGTCGGCATAAGACCTCTGTCTGCACTGGGCCACTCTCATCCTGACCTGAACCAACTGGATCATCTCCGAAATCTCTAGACTAGCTGGGGTCCAAAAATCCTTCTTACGCAGAGTCAGAAAATAGACTGGAGAACGACATGACCTAACAACTAAACTTAAAGGTTTCCAATTGGAGTGCCTCTTGATAACTGCTATCGATGGAGAACCCTAACAATGGCAATTGACTATCCCCACAGCCGAAAACAATTAGTACACATGCACAAGCATATCCTCCAGAGTCGGTATAGCCCGCTCTCACAAAACCATCATCCTGCGGATGGAAAGGCGGAGCTAAAGCTCAACCAGTACCCAAGGCTTCCTGAAGCTCCTGCCCAAGACGGCAAGCGAACAGGGTGCCTTCATTGGATGCGACCCATGAAGGAACTCCGTGCAATGCACAAACTTAACAAAGAACAACCGAGCAACCCGAGTATAACCGGACAACTAGCATCCGAATGGAGTCATACCCTGACTAAACCTGGTTAGACGCCATAACGAATATTCATGGAGACCTGCTCCCATTCCCACTCTGGAACGGTTAAAGGTTGCAACTCTACAGCCGGTCTCAGACGCTCAACCTTAGCACGCAACAAGACAGACACCCTGAAACGAAATCCAAAACTTCACTCTTCACCCCTGCCCACCTGTAACTATCTCATAAGTCACGCTACAAATTGGTGGAACTTGAATGAACACCGAAAGTTGACTGATTTTCCTGCTCTAGGATTTCGCGTCTCTGCCCATCAACAGGTACACAAACGCGTCCCTAAACGTAACACACCTTGGCCACAAATCAAAAACTCCGAATCATTACCCAGCCAAGTATGCTCAAGTATCTCTGACGAACGAGCATCGGCGGGTAGTGCCTCGCGAAAGCGATTAAGGAAAAGTGGTCAGGCGCGGACATGAGCAAGTTGTCCCCTCAGTAGAGGCGAACTTAAGCTGTACTCAATGATCGAACAAGAACTGTAAATCTGCAGAAGACTATCTCAACAATCAAAATCCACTGCAGGAAGATGTACATTAAGCTCTGGTGGTCAATAAAAATCTGCCACGACTCTCCGGACAAGTAGTGTTTCCCAAATTTCCAACGCAAAGCCACCGCGGCCATCTCCAGTTCATGAGTGGGATATCTTTCTCGTACTTCCTCCAACTGTCGGGAAGTAAAAACGATAATTCTATAGTGTCACCTCAGTACACAGTCGAGCTCCACTCGTGAAACATCACAGTTAAACTACAAAGTCGCCCGAACCAGAAGCAAAGAAAGAACTGATGCAGTTGTTAACCGGGTCTTCAACTGCCAAAAACTCCGCGCGCATGCCTCAATCCAAAGAAAAAGGAACCTCCTTTCCGGTCAGTCCAGTCAACGGTGCAGCGATACACTAGTAATACTGTACGAAACGGCGGTAAAAACCTGCGGAACTCCGTCCGTACACAAGTCTGGGCCAAAGCTGTACGGCCTCGATCTTCCTCAGGACCATACAAAAACCGTCTCCCGTAACTACAAGACCTAAGAGTCAACACAAACAAGCCTGAAGGAACACTCCGAGAATCTAGAAAACCGCTGGGGCTCTCCCAATGTCTGCAAAACAAATCCTCAAGTGGTACTCCTGTCCCTCACGACACATTGAATAGACCAGAATGTCGTCAATAACACAACAATAACTGGTCGAGGAATGGCCTGAAGAAATCTGGTTCATCATATCTATGAATGCTGCTAGAGCATTGGTGAGTCCAACGACACCATCAAAACACACAAAGCCTATAGCACGCACAAGGCAGTCTTCAGAATGTCATCACTCCGAACCCGCAACAATGATGACTTGATCCCGAACAAACTTAGAAAAATGTCTCGTACTCTGGAACTGATCGAAGAAATCGTCAATGCAAGGTAAAGGATACCTATCCACACCGTAAGCCGGTTCAATTGACGATCAATCAATACACAACCTCAACTGTCGTTCTTCTCCTTGACGAACAAAAATAGGAGCTCCCCAATGCGAAACACTCATACGCACAAGCCCCCCAACAAACAACTCTGCAGCTGATCCTTAAGCTACCTAAGCTCCGCCGGCTCATCTGGAACAACGTCGGAAGACTCTCGCACGAAGGGAACCCGGTCTAACAACTCACCGTGGATCCGGTAACACGAATGAACGCCAAGAATCCTCGACATCTTCTCCTCAAAAGCTGACTAGCGAAAAAGGATGAATTCAAGTTGTGTGAGGCGGCACCACTGCCCTCCCATGCACAACAAGAACTGACTCGCCGGGAAAAAAAACCCTGTCTGTTTTCTCACGGCAGTCCACAGACGCATAGCACGTAAGTAACCAGCCCGTGCCCAGGAGAACGTCAAATCCAACATCTTTAGAAGGATCAAAACGACGGACGAATCTCTATTTCCTATCCGATTGGCACACGACCGAATTACGTGTCGCGCAACAAAAGAATCGCTGACAGAAGTTAACACAACAAACGGCTGATCTAGCTAACCGACTCTCATCCCAACCACGGCACAAGTGTATAAAACAAACAAGTACATCAACAGAACATACGAATTTAGAATACCTGAAAACTCTGCATTGGACGCCCGCGCGTCCCGATGAGTAGAAGCAAACTCTCGTGTCTGCCCCCTACCCGCAACTGGCTGAAATCCTTCTCTGCCAACCTGTCCCCTCTGAGCGAATCCTCTGCGACCACGACCTCTCTACATATAAGCCTGACGCGGTGCTAAGGAACAATGTCTGACGAAGTGATGAAAGCTCCCGCATCGAAAACATCCACGCGATAACTGCTGACCTTCCTGGGGATGAGAGCTGAACGACTGTCCTCGTCCCAAGCCTCTGCTACTCCCGCGACGGTCACGAAATCTGTCTCAACGACTAAGCCTTTGTCTCTGAGCTGGTACATCTGTATGAGTCCTCCACTGTTCTGGAACTCCCAAAGTCTTAGGAAGACGTGTCTCGTCAACTGGGGCTGCATCCACTGGTGCTGTGTAGGTGACGGAATGCTGCATGCTGATTGCAAGGAACAAATGGGTAACAGGGGTGACAACCTCCTGTCGCTGCGCTCTAATGGCCTCAACCAATGAACTCATCGTCTGGCGCATGTCCTGCATCTCTGCCACAAGCCTAGCGATACTATCTGTCGAAGGTGGATCCATCTGCTCCTATGCAACGAGCGTGCCATCCTGGACAGTTCTTGTCCTACCCGAGTCAATCCTGACCTCGGCCCTCGCTGCATCACTCTGAGTCCCCATAATCATCGGTGTCAAAGGCTATCAATAGAAATAAGATTTGATATGAACACGGAAATCGAATCACAAGGATATGTCATCAAGGAAGGAATTTCAAGCAATTTGTGCTTAGGTCACTTTAGGCGGAGTACTGCATCGTGAGTATGCCGCGGACATACACACACTACGTTACTCTGCTTAAGCTACCTACTCCATCATACCAAGGTCATCCTACACTCCGAAAGGTAAAACCTAGCGCTCTGATACCAACTTTGTCACGACCTGAAATTAGCACGTGATGGCCCTACTACTACGCAACGTCTACAGGCGTAACGCAGTAAAAGAAAGACAAAACCCAGAAATCTAAACTATTAAAAGACAAGAAAAGATAAGAAACATTGTTTAATCTTTTGAAAATCTCAAGTATAAATTCTTTAAGTCCAATTTACTTTCTTGAAAATTTCGGCAGCACCTCCATTGTAAAAAACCAACCCCAAAAATGGGTACAACAAAAATATAAAGTAAAGCATCCCCAACGGGAGCAAATCCATGCCCAACGGTGGAAAACAACCACCACAACAGATATACTACGCCGTAGCGAAGAAATAAAAGAAGATAAAATGGAAACTGTATAAAATACAACCCAGTCACAAAATAATATACAATATCGTCCTCACCAAGTCTCTAAGTCAACATGAAAATAGTAGATGGAGAGTAAAAGGATACAACAAATATACAATACAACAACGAATAACCACAAAACCTACCTAAGCAAACTGCACACTGTGAGCTGATGCGGTATCCGCAGCAAAAGATGATAAGATAGATGAATAGCCTGCCTCGACTACTCTGGGGAACAACCTACAAACACTGTGGCACAACGGGGGTGAGTTGCCAACTCGTGAATAGTAAATAACATATGCAGGTAATCGCAAGTATGCACGTACATCGCGAATCTAACATAAGCAACTAATAGCAACAAAAGTCATATGTGTGCAATAGTCATGAAAGGTACACTAGCAGGTATCACTAATACATGAAGCAGCAATATGACAATCTGTATGCAACAATCATGTAAGGTACTCTATCAGGTACAACTAATATATGAAGCGATAATATGACAATGTATATATGCAACAATCATGAAAGATTCTCTATCAGGTGCTACTAATACATGAAACAGTGCATAAACAATAAATATGGAGTATGGAATGAAACATGTCATTTCCACGGAATCCTAATATCGTGGTAGGATCAAAGTCCATCAAGACAATCCAAAACCCAATTTCCCCAAATCAGCCCCCAAATTGGCTCTCATATCATATAAGTCTCACAAATCCTTAATGTACAATATCGAATAAATCTCATATATATCCTATATCCAATATCAAATGAATCACCTATATCCCAAATTCAATATCAAATAAATCTCTAACATCCTAAATATATTTGCATGAATAAATATGATGATGTATATAAATTGATATCAATACACATATATTAGCGTCCCATTCCACTAATATTGGTGTAAAGGCATATATAACAGCGTCCTATTCCACTGTTATATATACTTAGGAGTAAAAAGAAATATCATGAAACCAATGTGTCAAGCATCGACACAGAAATGCTGATCTATCAGGTGCTGTCACCAAGACTGGCCCCCTGATAGGTACATATCATACGCTATCCCGAAAGCTCGAGTGTCTAGCTCTGTCCCTCGCCTCTTGACGCATCCATACGCACATGACTCCCATCGGTATCCCCATGATAACCGCCGAGTCATTGGTAATGTCACCGGAAAGTATGGTTCCCCCACTAACTCATCTCCTCACTGAGATTCTTGCCCTGGGTACCTCCGGGCCCCACCATGTACCTGCACACGGACCCCTCCGTTCCTCGCGTGGGGTATATATATATATATCCGAACCGATAAATCTCATGGTGGCTGCTGAAATATCATATCAAGGGAAACCAGGTTTTTCAAATAATGCATAATTTCATGAACTCCCACGGTCCCCAAATCCAGAAAACATCATGAAAAATCCATATCTCAATGCGAAAATCCATGAATATAATATATGCAACATAAAACTGTAATGAAAGCATATAAAGGGAAAGCCTCTAATTAACTGCAAAAAGTTAATATAAAATATCATGCGGTTCCTATTTTCTCCAATTCTAAATAACATCAAGTAAAGGTAAACATGTAGCTATAACCAGATATATGTGTGAACATAAAGGTATAGCAAGGTATATGTATCTACCTATAAGTAATGATGTAATATACCCCCTGGGTATAAGTGAAGTATGTGTGCAAGGTATATCTGTAGCTATGACATGAAGTGTGTATGTACCTATCGCTAATGGTACAATACTCTATAGGTATACAAGTAACTAGCATGCAAGCATGTTAAGGCATATGTATAAGCATGTGGGTATACAGGTATGCTGTATGTCATATGCATAAAGAAATATGAATCAATGTCTCAATGTCCCTATCCAAACAATATTATATCTATACGGGTGTTGTGCGTGACATGGCAATTATTGACGGTGTGTGTGGCATACAATCAGTGCTCGTGCAACAAGAGCCGCCAATAATATGTACAGTGTCCCAAGGGTACTAGTCTAAGCACAACAATTAATTAAGCAATAAGGTGTATGCGCAAATTCTAAATATGAAATAGAATGTGCGACAAGTCAAGTCATCTCTAGCCCAGACGCATAACGCCATGCGGGCGATTCCCTTGTAGATGTTAAATCTACTCACCAACGCTCCTGGCTAAGTGAAGCCTACCACCTGTTTTCCCTTCGTCCCAGCATCCGAAGTCACCGCCGGCGAACCTAAAATTTCACAAACACATCACATAAGCTAAATATCCTGAAACGATGAAAAGACAACGACACGCAAGGATAACGCCCTGAAAAATGCACTGCGCACTTAGCGCATCTATCGCGCACGACATCGGCCAAAAACGCTAACTAGGGTCGCTAAACAACGAAATACCAAGTCTAGACTCCGATCGTCCCGATTGCGCAACACAACATAATAAATACGAGAAATATAATAGATATAACCTCGAAACGACTAATCGAACCCACGTCGGAAAACCCCCGAAACCTAGAAAACAACTTATCGCAATATTTTGCAGTAGAATCAAGCTAACACATTTCTAGCAATTTCAAACATCTTATAATAGCTTAACTAAGCTATCCAAACCATTTCTATATTTTTAACACTTGCAAAATAAGTTTTAGCAAAAACCTAGTAAGCAATATTTCATAATTAAACAAAATAGTAATTAACAATAATTATCATTTCCTACTAGGTTAAGCTTTTCCTAATCACAAATTAACACTTCAATAAAACATTAAACACTTAAATCAAGCTTTAAGCTTAACTTGAATATCAAAAACCAATTCTAAAATTTTGAAACATGAAATTTAAAGCTTAAATTAACATCTAATTAAGCTAGCATAAAGATTTAAACTTAACAATTAAGGATTTGGGTTAGGATTTTATACCTCCAATTGATTCAAAAACTTGCAACAAGAAAACCAAGATTAGCCTCCAAAATCAAGACTTCATGAAGAACCAAGCATGGTTTAGGGTTAAGGAAATGAAGGAAAATGATTATATTTGAATTTTTATGATTTTATTTGGATTTTTCATGATTTATTTTGGTTTGAAATGAAGAAAATTGAGTGAGGAAGCACAAGGGCAGAAAGGGGGAGAGAGGGGCCAGCCAAAGCAAGGAGGGGGGTATTTTTATGAATTTTTGTAAAGAAAATTCTAGTAAAAATACAATAAATGCTTCATTAAATGCATTTTGTCACCTTTCTTTCTTTTTCTTTTTCTTTAAAAAAAATTAAATTCTTTGACCAGAAAAAAATCTAGATATTTAAAAAGAAGGTTCTAAGATAATTGTAGTGATAATTTCCAAGAATTTTCATTTAGAAGAAATTTCCCGATTTACGTGCATATTTTACCGGCTAAAATAATATTTTATTTGGGAAAATTCTATCTGAACCAAAACCTCCCAAATACCCCCAAAGTTCGCGCACTATCTTTATTTTAGCTAAATTAGGTGCCGGCATATTTCTACGGATGTTTGATCGAAATCGGGTTAAAACGGAAAATACCGACAATTTTGCCCTAAAACGGAAAAATTCGCAAAACGATTTCTGAAACGTTACACATAGTCCATGGGCTTAAGGACCCCACAGTCCAAGCTTAAGGACATCATAGTCGGTGAGTTTAAGGACCCCACAGTCCATTGCATGTTTGGTTATCGGGACCCGTCACCTTTCTAAAGACGTTGAAGGATTACAACGACAAATATCAGAGGAGTGAAAAGATGTACCCTTAAACCAAAATTGATTATGAAATCTGTAGTCCAATTTAGGACTAAGATCAATTAATTAGATTATGAGCACATGGGCCCAGTTAAATCTGAATTGGGGACTTATGGCCAACTTGGGCTAAGTCCAATTTGGTTTAAAAATGTTAGACCTTTGTTAGGACTGTTGAACATTTGTCTGGGCTCAGCTCCCCATTATTTAGCAATGCTAAGCATGGGTCTGGGTTCTGATCATATTTTTATCTTTTATTGGGTGCTGAGCACTCATCAATCTTGGAAGGCAAGGATGTATTTGAGGTTCAGTCAAAGGGGAGTCTTGCTTTTGGAAGACTTAACCAATTTGGGCTGAAGACTGTTTTACATATAGTGTTAAACACTAGCACATATCCGGCGATCACGTGTTCCCACGTGATGCATAGTGTTAAACGCTAGGGATGAAATGCTTAAAATAGTGTTAAACACTAAAAGTGAAGCGCTCACGTGGGGTCACGTGAGGCGCCCTAGGATTGGGCCAAGATTCCTTTATTTTATTCTCAGAATATTCAAATAAGTGTTAAACCCTTTTAGTCTTCAAGGCCATCACGTGTGGGCACGTGATGGGCATCCATGCACTGGATATTAACAAGATTTGTTAGGGGTCACGTGAGGACACGTGAGGTCACCAATGCATTGGATTTTAATCCTTCAGTTCTTTCCATCTTCCCTTTTCTAAAGAGGTGTTTGTCAGGGGTCACGTGAGGACACGTGAGGGCGCCCGAAGTCTGTTCTGCTTTGGCTTTATTCTCTTTATTTTGAGGAATTTATCCAAGGGTCACGTGGGATCACGTGACCCCATTTGAATCATTCTTTTTCGATCATTGAAGGGAAGGTCACGTGTTGCCACGTGATCAGGTTGGGTACTGATCTTTTTACGTGTATGGAGAGTTTTAAATCCCTTATGTAAGAATTAAATTCTTTTGTAGGGTTAAACCCTAGTTTTATTTAGAGGAATTAAATTCCTATGTATTTGGAAGAATTAAATTCTTTTGTAGGGTTAAACCCTAGTTTTATTTAGAGAAATTAAATTTCTATGTATTTGGAAGAATTAAATTCTTTAAAATCAATTCTCCCTCTAAGTTTTGGATTTGCATGGCAGAATCTCCCCGATGAGAATTAAATTCTCAACCTATGGGGAGATCCGCTTCTGCAGATCCTCAACCAAAGAAAGAACTAAGTTCTTATTCAGAAGAGTTAAACTCTTAGTTTGTGAATTAAATTCTCTTTTTGTTTTTTGGAGCTTATGATCTCTTTCCCTTTCTCACCTAGGGTTTCTTTCTCTTCTGAGGAAATCTTATTTTCTCTCTCGAGAATTAAATTCTCTTCTTTTTTTTTTCTCTGTTGTTGTTGTATATCCTTTTTTCTTCTCTTCTTGACTCCTATTTATAGGAGAAGGAAAAGAATCAGTTTGTTTAGTCAATCTTTCATCGAAAGATTTTAATTGATTTTTTAACCAACATGATCTTTTAGATCACTCAGTGAATTTTATTCACCATTGGATTTTTAATCTAAAAGATATTTTATCTGTTATTCCTAGCAAATTTCAGGGAAATATTTCCTTATATAGAATCTTTCTATAAATTGGTGATTTTTAATCACCATTGGATTTTTAATCCAACGGTGCCCCGCTTTACAGAGCGCAATCTTTTTGTTTGGAAAGATCTAGGGGAATATTAGGGTTTTTGATTTCCCTTAATTAGAATTTAATTCTATTAGTTCAGAAGGTTTAAGAGCCTATCACGTGTTAGCACGTGACCCTACCGATTGACCATTTAATTAAAATTTAATTCTATTAGTTCAGAGAGCTTAGGAACCCATCACGTGTTAGCACATGACCCCCGGTCACGTGTGGGCACGTGATGCCCAATTTAGGGTTTTCCTTCCATTAACTCAGAAAGTTTTTAAGATCCTATCACGTGGTGGCACATGACCCGCGGATTAGATTTTCAACCAAAATTTAATTTTGTTGTTTTTAAAGAACTCAGGAATTATCACGTGTCAGCACGTGACCCTTGGTCACGTGTGGGCACATGATTCCCCATTGGGGTTTTTCCTTGTTATTTTATTATACTTTTAATTCCTTTAAGTGGGTTTAAAGTCCCATCATGTGCGGGCACGTGACTTCACTGATTGATTTTTTAACTAGAATTTAATTCTATTAATCAGAGAGCTTAGGAACCCATTACGTGTCTGCACGTGACCTCTAGTCATGTATAGGCACGCGATTCCCCATTGGGGTATTCCTTGTTGTTTTATTATATCTTTTAATTCCTTTCAGTGGGTTTAAAGGCCCATCACGTGTGGGCACATGACTCCTGTTGATTATAATTCAATTCTATTATAACAAAGTCCCCAGGAAACCATCACGTGTCAGCACGTGACCTCTCGTCACGTGTGGGCACGTGATGCCCCATTGGGGTTTTTCCTGATATTTTATGAGGGAACAAATGCCCCCAAAGCGTTGTTCTCACGTGTTTGCACATGAGTGAAACGCTGTCATCTTTTATGGCCGTTGGATCTGCCTAGGGAAGGGGGCAGATGAACCATTTCCCATAACATCCTATAAATGCATGGGTCTCTTCAGAAGCGCCTCCACTTTTTCATCTTCTTCCTTGCTCATTTTCCTCTGAGAATTTAATTCTCTTCCTCAGAGCTCAGTTCTCTGTTATAAAAAAAATTCAGAGTTTAACTCTGTCCAAGAAAGAATATTTTCTTCAGGTAATGGTTTTGAACAACCGAAGAACTTTCATATATAAAAAGAACTCTTTTTTGATTTTAAATCCACACCAAGGGTTTTTTTATTCAAAGAACCCATCTTTCTGATCTTTAGGAGTGCACAATCTCTGGGTAGCAAACCCTATTGTTAGGCATTTTTCTGATCTTAGGGGTTTGATGACGGCCTCTGTTTCTCTCTGGAATTTAATTCCATTTCCAAGAGCTTAGCTCTGAAAGTTTTTTTTTGGGAATTTAATTCCTCTTGTTCAGAAGGAATTTAATTCCTCTATAGAACTTAGTTCTTTAAAAGTGGACCTTTTTTGGGGATATTTTTTATCCTGAGTTGTTCTTGCAAAAAATTTCAGTAGAGATCCTTCTCGATTTGCACAGAGTTTCTGCAATGGGCTTTCTCCTTGGGGGAATGTGTAGAGTTGTTTGAAATCCACTGCTCATTTATTGAGAATCTTCCTTTTGTTCTCATAATGATTACCCTGCCTCATCATTAGTGTGCCGCCATCTTGATTTTTTGGGGCCCTTGCGTTTTGTAACCAATGGTCCCATGAAATAAGCGTCTTGTCTCCTTCTTTCACTGTCTTTATACACACACACACACACGTGGGCTTCACTAACAGCTTCCTTTCCTTTGTTTCAGGAGTAATGGCTTCTGTTCCGTACTTCCCTTTCACCCGCTCGGAGGCTGCCTTTCCTCAGTCATCGTCTGACGAAAAGGTGATGGCGATGATTAGAGCTCACGACCCTGATTGCACCAATTTACTTTTATGGGGGACCTGGTACGGTCATATCATCTGCGGTCGTCGAAACTTTCTTTGCGAGGTACCAACAGAGCCTATCCGCCCATTCTTGCAAATGGAATGTCCGCGGACTGTTTTTGCTGTAGAGGTGGAAAATTAGACCCCTACCGGCCGGCTCGAACCGTCGACAACTGGGATACCAAATCATCCTGTGTCAGCCATAGACAGCTTGGGGCATCGTATCTGCCAGGGTGAAGCCCAGCCTTGGGGAAAAGTTTACAAGATAGGGCTTACCCCTCTCCATCTACGGCTACCTTCTCTGGGCTCGTTACATCTTATCCGCTCATCGTGCGCGACTGTAGAAGGTCGGGCTTTACCAGGCGGTGTACGCGTCTCTCTTCCATTATCAGTCTCCTCATGTATGGTGGGTTAAAGCTTTCCTTAATCTGTGGAATCTTCCCACCAATACTTTCTTGCTAGGGGACCGCGAAGTTTCGATCTCTTTGGAAGAGTTTCGCGAGATCTTAGGTTTACCGATTAAGGGAGTGCCTTACGAAGAATTGTTGCCCTCTGACGAGTATGCCTTCGAGACGGTACCCGCTACGCTTGACGGCTTGTCAACTGAAAATGCTGTTCGCCATAAGTACCCGAGTCTAATCAAGACTCTGGGGATTTTTGAGAAGCTGTTCATGCAGTCAGAAGAGCAGGGCATCACTTTTAAAAGCTTTATCGCCTGCTTCCTTCGTGGAGACGTTCTATCAAAGGCGGCTCCGAAGTTCGCGAATATCAACGACCCATTTGGGTTTGGTTTAAATAGGCTACCGGCTAGAGAAGAGGATTTTCCCCAGTTCTACATTCCAATCTTGTCAGCTGTACCTTTCGAGTTGATCGCAGCTCCTGGCATGGACGAAGAAACTTTCTTCATCGGCTTTATCAGCGTTTGGCTCAGCTGGTTTGTCATTCCAACGCACCGTCGATTCATAAGAGCCTCGGTTATTTACCCTGCTCATCGCATCGTCGAAGGGACGCGACTAGCCGTGGGCATTGCAAGGTTGTCGCATCTGTACCATGGGCTAAGCACTGCTGCTAATACCTCAACCCCAGGCGTGAACGTAGTGAGTTTCTCTCTTTATTACTTTACGTCATGGATTGAGATGCACGTGCTAGGGGCATTTGCCGCGCATCAGAGACCCAGCTTTTATGATGCCTATATCTTTCCACGTCTTATGAGGTTAGTGGACGCTTCTGCTCCTGACCTGACTCAATTAGGGGCTCTTCACGTGCTGCTCAATCCGTATGCCAACGAAGACGAAATGGTATTTAATGACCGAATCCTCTCCGCTTCCTCGGGACCTGTTCAACAGTTGTTTGACTTATCGAAAGATGGAGCACCATCTTTGAAACCCAGGGAAGCCATGTACTTGTACTCGATCAGACACAGCTATCTGGTATTCCGTCAAACGATGCGGCTCTTTTCATGCGGTACAATCCACACCGCTTTGCCCGGCAACTGGGATATGACCAGGATATCCCCTTCGAGGCGTTCATAGTGGAGCCCATCCCTTCTTTGGAAACTGTTCGTGATGCCACCCACCATTTCATGAGGCTAGACACCGGTTCTCATTTCATGATCCCCAAGGCCGATTACATTCTGAGGTGCGTGGGGGCTTTCACGGGTTGGTATCGCCACCGGGTTAGTCCAATCATTGGTGAGGAGAGGAGGATACTCATTAGGCTTAAAGCTCCCACCCCGCTCCAGGCTACAGGAGTCCCGCCGCGACCGCGGACAATGGTTCGCCCTCCCTTGATAGATACTGGTATCGTGCTTATTCCTGAGGCGGCGGATATGGACTTGACCCCGACAGTTGGGATGCTGATGCGCACTAGAGCTCAGGCAAGGGCTACTGATAAGGCGCCAGTAGCAGTTTCATCAGCTGCGGCGTCGGCAATGGCAGTGTCGTCATCAGTAGCACCGCCGAGAGAAGATATTGAAGGCGAAGTGGGTCAATGTCGCACTAAAGCACCGAGGGGAAAGAAGCGATCGTCTTCTGGTGTTAGTTGTAGGGTTCCTAGGCACACTAATGAGGTCTCACAAGGCATCAACCATGCCAATTTCAAATTTTACAAGTGCCGAGAAACACTAATGCGATCGTTGACTAGAATTTTAGGCGATACAACGAGCTAGTTAACAATTTAACTAAAAGAACCGAAAATACAACCTTTGTAGATCCGGTGCTCCACCTCCATAGCTCCGTGATGATGTCTCCTCGCTGCGATCATCGGATCCCGGGCTCTAGCGTCAGCTTCATCGGAGAAAGGGCGGGCTAGGTCATCGACTACGATGCCGAAGATGATCTACGTCGAGGCATCACAAGATCAAGCTCCCACTTCACCAAGTCATGAAACTTGTGAAGAGAACACCCTATACTACTTGGCAAGAGGTATAGGATGAAGAAATAGGAGGTTGGTTCACTTTAGATTTGGATTTCTCACTCATTTGCTCAAGTTGCCATTGATGGAGGCAAGCTTTTCTTTCTTGAAGATGAAGAGGAAGAAAAAGATAGAATATGATAAGTCTTATTCAAAAATAAAAAATAATATGAATACTTATCATATACTAACCATAGCTAGGTGTAGAGAATAAACTAAGGTTAGTTGGAATGGTTAGGGTTAAGCATGAGAAAAGAATGGTGGACTTGTTCAAAGCTTCAAGAAGCTTCAACAAACAAACAAAGAAAGCCACCATGCTTTTCTTTATCATTTCAAAAAGAAATAAATAAATAAATAAGTAAATAAACAAAACCCTAACCATTCATATAACCATGGTTTAATCTTTACACAAACCCTAGTGAGCATGTATCATCAAACATGATACAATCTTGTGCACAAAAATATATCATATACACAATGTGCACATCAAGTGAGAAAAACCTTTTAAATGAACCTATATTAGTTAATGTAAAGTGATATATCAAATATATAATCATACATTAAATCATTAAATCAACACTTGACTTAATGATCCGGTCATATCACATATAACCGACTAATATCAATAGTAACAACTTATCGAATCAACACTTGATCCGATAACCCGGCTATATCGCATATAACCGATCAATGTCACAAGTCGCGAGAATCAAATACAGTATCACATACTGATATTATTCTCGGTCCCGCACATATCTCATATGCGCTCCTATTTCGTTTCTCTTGAGCCAGGAAACCTCTGTGTAGGACTCTAAAGACTCGTCAATACGCCGGCAGCAGGTGATGATCATATCAAACACCCACAAGCCGCAAGCGGTCTGCTAAACGTAACGGCCACCCGGGTATTGAGCGATCAGAAGATCGACGAGCAAGCCCGCTCATACTCCTGTGAATCCAACCAGTAACACTTACCGTACAGTCCGGTCTCGTCGTCTGATATGTCGCATATCTCGCCTAGGGGTGGTAAACGTCAGACCCCAATAGCTCGATAAGTCGTGTCGATATGAGGTCTATAACAGTTCGAGAAACTACTGGTAACACTTACCAGTATATCTCAGCAACCCTGGCCAGGGATTTCCGGTTATAGCCAATCGAACACAGCGCAATATCAACTCCCTATACCGGGAGAGACGAATCCCCTCCTATCGCTCATTGCCTCCATGTGATTCGGGACTGTACCCAAAAGCCACCGTTTTGCACGCCCTCTTAGACGTCGTAAGGTGGAAATCAAAGCACAGTGGGAATCACACAAGACTCTATGACGATCTCGGGTCTACAGACTAACCTGTACCAGTGTCACCAGAGAACTGCCATCTGACGTGAGGTATAATACCATCTGGGAGTTCTCGGCGAGTCCGTCCAGTGTACCCAGTCTGCACTGAGCACCCGCATACCATCTCCGATGTCAAACACCAATGGATATGGGATCATCCATCGCCCATCTGTATGGGTCGAGAAGGTATACGCTAGTCTACACTGGTATATCGATGCCCCGTCTCGATACACCCACGACTAGGGACCTTGAAGGATGTACTTATAGACTACCATGTACCCATTGGTATGATCCGCATCATAGTCCAGGTAGTCAAGTACACATCCTAAGGGCTTTACCAACATGTAATAGAGAGGCAGTCAGTATACACGTTAAGGTAAAGAGTAACCAGATAGCATACTATCATGTCGAGCAAGAAAGTCCTCCCTATATATGTCCAAGCATCCACTACAATATACATCCTATGTACAGTAATGGCCTCTAGGGCATACACATAACTAACAATCTCCCACTTGCACTAGGGCCATCTGTAGCAGTGGTTGTAGTATCTCATACTCAACCATCTCATAAAAATATCTCTCTGGGAAAAGGCCTGTGTGAGTGGATCCGCCGTGTTGTCCTCTGAGTCTGCTCTCCTAACCTCGATCACCTTGGAGATCAGCCATCTCCATGGTCAGGTGATACTGCCTTAGAATATGTCTGGATCACTGATGGGACGGACGTTCCATGGCATAAGCCACAACTCCATTGTCACACAATGGGAGGAACTAAGTTCATCTCATGAACAAATATACATCCAGACTGCCTCTTTGGTAGCATCTTAAGTAGCGATGTATCCAGCCTTTATCGTCTAGTATGCCACGGTATCTACCTTGGAACTCTTCCAACATACCGTCCCTTTACTGAGGGTAAAGACAATGCCTGCGACTGACATTCAGTCGTCTTTATCACCCTGGAACCTTTCCAGTGATTCTCCCCAGGATCAATTGATATCATCTCACTACAATTAGTGAGTATACTAACATCCAATTAGATCTATCTCATAGATCCAAAATCCAGGATTTAGTAGGTATCACTTTGATCCTATATAGAGAATCCTTGTGATAAGCGGAGATTGACCGAGCGTAGCATAGGAAACTCCTTCCCTATCAAGAGTATGTCATCCACGTACTCTACGAGGATCACTACCATACTCCCCACTACCTTTTTGTATATACAAGGTTTATCTACCATTTTGATGATGTCTGTTTGACTAACTCATCAAAACAGATGTTCCAACTCCGCGATGCCTGCTTTATCACATAAAACATCTTGCACACGTTTCCGCTGCTCCCACTGTCTACGAGGCCCTCTGGCTGTGTACTTATAGATGCACTCTTCTAAAACATCATTTAGAAAAGCAGTCATGGCACCCAACCGCCAGATATCGTAGTCATGGTATGTAGCCATGGCAAGTAGGATCTGGATGGACTTAAGCATAGATACTTGAAAAAGGTTTCATCATAATCCACGCCTGGTAAATGATGCAAACTTTTAACAAGTCTAGTTTTGAAAGTCTCAACTTTTCCATCTACACCAAGTAATCTTCTCAAGATATACTTTCTCCTGATGGGGATTTAACCCTTCAGATATAGCAGCCAAAGTCCATACTTTGCTGGTGCATAAGGATGCCATCTCAGATCGATAAGCATCCAGCCTTTCTTACAGAGTCCCTACTCTTGATGGCCAGCTCGAAACTAGTTAGGTCATCATCTCATGATGCAATCCTTGCTCCCACTGTCATAGAGAAACCGAAGTAACTCTCAGGTGGGTGAGGAACCTTACTAGATCGGCGGAGAGGCTGAGGTTCGTTGGAATCTACTGAATCCTTTGGTTCTGTCAAATCAACAGCTACAGTTTGTATAGCTGGAACCTTTCCAGTTCTACATGGCTGACCTTGCCTCGAGCTTGTCCGGATTTTGCTTTTAGACATAGGCCGGACAACCCCAAATCTTAACTAGCTTAAGACATGGGCTCTTCCCATACCATATCTCATATGGAGTGGTAGGCTGTGATCTGATTCGAACCTAATTCAATAGGTATGCATCTTCTCAAGTGCATAACCCCAATAGGAAAAAGGTAACTCAGTAGTACTCATCATAGAGCACACCATATCAAATAGGGTGTATCTGTTCCACCCCGATACACCGACGTGCTGTGGTGTATACGGAGGAATAATGCTGAGAGAGAATCTCATTCTTCTTTAGAATAGTCCAAGAATTCTATGCACAAGTATTCTCCTCCCTGATCTCATCATAGGACATAATACTTATACCCGTATTTTGGTTCTCTACTTCTAACTTATATTCTATGAATATCTCAAAAGGTTCGGACTTGTGTTTCAAAAGGAACATATGTCTGAATCTTGAGAGATCATCAGAGAATATAATGAAGTACAAAGAACCAGTCTTGGCATGTGTAGACAAGGGACCTTCATACATCAACATGTATCATCCAAGAGTACATTGACTCTTTCTCTGTTTCCAATAAACAGAGCTATGGTCATCTAATCTTTGTGACATGACTGGCAAGTTTTCACAAGATGTAAATTCAAACAGATTTAAATATGCATCTTTGTGCAACTTAGCTAGTCGGGTCGCATTGATATGATATAGTCTACAATACCTCAAGAAGGATCCGTTCATTTCTGAACTCTTCCTATTGTGTGTGTTCCGTATACGAAGAACTGTAGTTTGATTTAGAACATCAATGCTTTTAGATAACGTGCCTGAACCGATCAACTTTTGATATAGGAAATGTTCAAAACATTATCCAACAATACAAAATTTTATCATTTCTTTACTAATAAAGAGACTGATATGATTTTGTATATCAGGTTCGGTATCTAATAACATTCGTTCAGAATCAATGTATTTGTAATACAGGGTGACAGTGACCAACAGACTTGGCTGCAACACTTGCCCCGTTTTCTGCCTCATGAAACTTATCACCCGTTCTCAGTTCTCTACCTATATGTAGCCCTATGTAACAGATTACATATCTGGGATCCTGATCCGGTATCATATACCCAGGACGTAGAGGATATTGAGAATCAGTTCTGTGTAACGAACACACCCGAAGATGATGCATCATATGCACTTTCTTCGTTTGGGCGGCAAGGGAATCTGGTATTCCCCAATTTCCTGCTCTGTCTTATAACATTTATAAGTTGGAGCGGGACCAACTTTCCCCAGCTCAGTAAAACAAGCGGGTTCGGTCAATATTCCGTTTTATTATCTTGATTAAGGCGTGATATGGTCGCTACCTGGAGAGAGTGAGAAGAAAACACTCAGTGTATGCTCTTACAAGATCAGATTGGTTATTATTTTATCTAATCAGGATGGCTCCCACTGTTTTTATCAAATCTTCTTTCAAACCCTAAAAGGAAAGACTAGCCGGGATTAATTACACGCTACAAGTTCGCCAATCTTTCAGCCAGGCCAGTGTCGGTACTTTGAGGGAGGTCCCCCGTGCTTTCGCACGAACCTAATTACAGTAAACCTCATTTTCCCAGAGGCGCAACCTCGTTAACACCTTTCTAGACACCTACTTGATTGGCTAATTGTAATGTGTAAAACTCTCCCAGGAGTAACTCTTACTCGCAGTGGGTATCGGGATCCAACTATCTCATAGAAGGTATGCAACTCATTGCAAATTTCAACACTTGAAATTCCCGATAATATTTTGCCCCGAACGATCTATGACCTTGACAAGGTCAACAAACCATAGACCGCAAGTCAAGTTCAACCCGTCATTTCTTGATTGAATCAAACCCACCCGCACGACCCTTGACAAGGTCAACAAGGCCGCACGACTACCCTAACCCAATCTGCATCATATGCATAAGCAGATAAATACTGGTTAGCTACCGCACACTGCGCCTTGACAAGGTCAACAAACGCAGCACGAATACTAAGCAGGACTTATCTGAAATGACGGAGGGCTACGACAGGTTTTTCTGAAAACCTATTGCGTAATGAACTTGATATCGTTGTAGGATCGAATGAATTTTGAAATGGAGTGTTTTTGAGGCTTTTCTAGTTTTGCTAAAGGAGTCACTCCCGGTGAAGGGATCGTCGGTCCTTTCCTCGTCGAATGAGGTGCGGGATATATCATATATATCACTGTGCAAAGCAAAAACTATAGAAGCGATCAAAAGACAAACCGAGGGTTGTAGCATCTGCCAGTTATTGCTAAAGGAGTCACTCCCGGTGAAGGGATCTCGGTCCTTTCCTTATCGAATAAGGTGCAGGATGTTCTGCAAGGAACACCGCGATGCAAAGCAAGAACTGTAGCTACCTGTTTTTTTTTTTTTGAAATTCGATTCTACAATATCTTTAGGTTTCTTTTATTTCATTAATCACATTAATGAAGTCCCATCATTTAAGTACCTAAACATCACAGATAAATACGACGTACACTTATGCCAACCGCATTCGCCTCGATGTCCCCTCGTGCACCGTTAGGTTAGGTCACTAACGGCAGAGCAGGGCAGGGCTAGCACGGGTGTAAAACATAAGTAACGCCTATATAATATATCATATATACTATATACAGTATCTATCAAAGAACATATCACATGATCACATCACAGATATCGCAGAAGAAGAATCATATGAAACATTGGATATACTAGGACGTCCGTGTTTTCAATACGAGCCAGTATAAAACACGGATTCCACGGTCGCGATGAATAGCCAAACCCACACCCCTAGACCCGTACGAGAGCGGCAAGCAACCCTACCAATTCTAGAGTTAGGAGACCCGGACACGACTCCTCGAGTTGGTCTCCCACTGGACTCCAGAACCCGGTTACTTGTGCCCTCCTCCTTGGGTCTATCCTAGTGCGAAAAAGTAAATAATATACATCAACGGTGACAACTTCCGCAACCTGGAAGTGCCCCAATAAAAGAATATTACATACATTTTATTTTACATGAATGAAAATGAAAAACACTCATCTCACATAAAAACCCCCCGGCTATTCGAACACGACGATCCAATATAACATATTCAGCAACACATAATATCACATGTCATCAACGTAAGTAAACATGTGCATCCCAATTGTCGTTGACATATAGCAACGAAACCGGCGATGCCACATATTACACTTACGGTCACAGAAAAGAAAGTGTAAAACTACAACAGTTGGAATCCGCAAACTCTTTAGACATCGCATGCCTAATCAAATGAATCCCTTAGACATCGCATGCCTAACAATTATAAACCCCGCATTTTAGTCTCGAAATCGAAAACACTTTTCAATACATAATCGGGCAATTCAACAAGATTCCCGATATCCTGATCGAATGCTCGTCGCAAACTTTAGTAGGCGGCCGCACCCCCGATACCGTCGACAAAGTGCACCAAGGCGGAACACCGCTACCGCGAGCACCCGAATGGATGCTTTCGGCGACGGGGTTCTCCTACAGTCACTTGGTTGGGGCTATGGGGTGTAGCTGTCTATTTAGTTTATCCGGCGAGTATCCGCGTACGCTACGTGATTGCGACGGACTTTTGATCGCATCAAAATTCCGTGGCAACCGATCAAGTGAGACTAAAGTGCTGTGTTTATAAGATTCATTCAGTTATCTCATAACTACTTTTGAATTCCAATTATTGTATCTCATTCCAGATAAATAGAAAATGTTAAACTTTCCGATCGAACATTCAAACACCCAAGTTTTCCCGATACAGCTCAACACATGAAATAGGTTTAAAAACATCCAGTTCATGCCTCAGTACCAACGGTCCAGCCGTAGAAGGGTCAAGCCAACGCCTCACATGTGGCACGCCGTACTGCCCCAAACCCGAAGGTTCAAAGGGCAGTTCAAGACGGTCACGTAATCGAGTTAAGGTTTGTTGTCTTCTAAAGGGTCCATCGCGTTACTTGCACTACTTAGAACGTTGTTAAACCATGGAAAGATCCAAAACTTGGAAATTTCCCGACAGGGGAAAAATTGGGTATTTATATCCGGTCGAACTTTTTAACATATTCTAAAATTATCCGGAAAACACATAGACCACGTTTGAAATTTCCGATCGAATCATCGAAGCTCCAATACACCCCAGAAAACTCAACTCTTGAGTGAAAATTAAAAATTCCCAGAAAACTCAGCACCTGAAAACATGAATTACTGTGCAAAGTTTGGAGGCAAATCCCATCAAGTGGCCGCGGAACCGCCGCAGAAGCCAGGCTTCTGCCGCGGTTCCGCCACGCTTTAGAGGCATCATGAAGTAATTTTTGCACCGTAATTCTTAGAATTCCCTGCTAAATTTTTTAAGCATTTTTAATCAGGAAAAAACCCGGTTTTTGAAAAAAGTCCAGAGAGCATGAATGATTAGGGTTTCGATGTTCATTCGGATTTCAAACGTCGTCTAGGCTTCGCCTAAGGCTCTAGCTAGGCTCTGATACCACTGTAGGGTTCCTTGGCATGCTAATGAGGTCTCACAAGGCATCAACCATGCCAATTTCAAATTTTACAAGTGCCGAGAAACCCTAATGTGATCGTTGACTAGAATTTTAGGCGATACAACGAGCTAGTTAACAATTTAACTAAAAGAACCGAAAATACAACCTTTGTAGATCCGGTGCTCCACCTCCATAGCTCCGTGATGATGTCTCCTCACTGCGATCATCGGATCCCGGGCTCTAGCGTCAGCTTCATCGGAGAAAGGGCGGGCTAGGTCATCGACTACGATGCCGAAGATGATCTACGTCGAGGCATCACAAGATCAAGCTCCCACTTCACCAAGTCATGAAACTTGTGAAGAGAACACCCTATACTACTTGGCAAGAGGTAGAGGATGAAGAAATAGGAGGTGGGTTCACTTTAGAATTGGATTTCTCACTCATTTGCTCAAGTTGCCATTGATGGAGGCAAGCTTTTCTTTCTTGAAGATGAAGAGGAAGAAGAAGATAGAATATGATAAGTCTTATTCAAAAATAAAAAATAATATGAATACTTATCATATACTAACCATAGCTAGGTGTAGAGAATAAACTAAGGTTAGTTGGAATGGTTAGGGTTAAGCATGAGACAAGAATGGTGGACTTGTTCAAAGCTTCAAGAAGCTTCAACAAACAAACAAAGAAAGCCACCATGCTTTTCTTTATCATTTCAAAAAGAAATAAATAAATAAATAAGTAAATAAACAAAACCCTAACCATTCATATAACCATGGTTTAATCTTTACACAAACCCTAGTGAGCATGTATCATCAAACATGATACAATCTTGTGCACAAAAATATATCATATACACAATGTGCACATCAAGTGAGAAAAACCTTTTAAATGAACCTATATTAGTTAATGTAAAGTGATATATCAAATATATAATTATACATTAAATCATTAAATCAACACTTGACTTAATGATCCGGTCATATCATATATAACCGACTAATATCAATAGTAACAATTTATCGAATCAACACTTGATCGATAACCCGGCTATATCGCATATAACCGATCAATGTCACAAGTCGCGAGAATCAAATACAGTATCACATACTGATATTATTCTCGGTCCCGCACATATCTCATATGCGCTCCTATTTCGTTTCGCTTGAGCCAGGAAACCTCTGTGTAGGACTCTAAAGACTCGTCAATACGCCGGCAGCAGGTGATGATCATATCAAACACCCACAAGCCGCAAGCGGTCTGCTAAACGTAACGGCCACCCGGGTATTGAGCGATCAGAAGATCGACGAGCAAGCCCGCTCATACTCCTGTGAATCCAACCAGCAACACTTACCGTACAGTCCGGTCTCGTCGTCTGATATGTCGCATATCTCGCCTAGGGGTGGTAAACGTCAGACCCTAATAGCTCGATAAGTCGTGTCGATATGAGGTCTATAATAGTTCAAGAAACTACTGGTAACACTTACCAGTATATCTCAGCAACCCTGGCCAGGGATTTTCGGTTATAGCCAATCGAACACAGCGCAACATCAACTCCCTATACCGGGAGAGACGAATCCCCTCCTATCGCTCATTGCCTCCATGTGATTCGGGACTGTACCCAAAAGCTACCGTTTTGCATGCCCTCTTGGACGTGGTAAGGTGGAAATCAAAGCACAGTGGGAATCACACAAGACTCTATGACGATCTCGGGTCTACAGACTAACCTGTACCAGTGTCACCAGAGAACTGCCATCTGACGTGAGGTATAATACCATCTGGGAGTTCTCGGTGAGTCCGTCCAGTGTACCCAGTCTGCACTGAGCACCCGCATACCATCTCCGATGTCAAACACCAATGGATATGGGATCATCCATCGCCCATCTGTATGGGTCGAGAAGGTATACGCTAGTCTACACTGGTATATCGATGCCCCGTCTCGATACACCCACGACTAGGGACCTTGAAGGATGTACTTATAGACTACCATGTCCCCACTGGTATGATCCGCATCATAGTCCAGGTAGTCAAGTACACATCCTAAGGGCTTTACCAACATGTAATAGAGAGGCAGTCAGTATACACGTTAAGGTAAAGAGTAACCAGATAGCATACAATCATGTCGAGCAAAAAAGTCCTCCCTATATATGTCCAAGCATCCACTACAATATACATCCTATGTACAGTAATGGCCTCTAGGGCATACACATAACTAACAATAGTTCTAGGTCCAAGAGGCGAAAGAATACTGTCACCAATCTGCTCGACTTTTTAGTAGAATCAGAGCCTATCTTTCAAGATGAACCACTAGCAATGCAAGAGCCGGATGGTAGTCTTCTTTTTCTAGGTTCATCTGCCGAGGAAGCCGCACAATTGGCTGAGGCTATAAGACGCTCCCAGGATGAGACTGAAAATGTAAGTGTCCCGAAGAGGCCTTATCCTGCCGTCAAGTTCTACGAAGATCCTCCATCGATACGGCGGATATTTATATATCCTTTGGAAGAGGGAGGCGAGATAGCCCTTAAGCAGCCTATCTCGGCCGATGCCGTAGATGCGCTGTCGTTGTGGACTGGTGGCCACGAGTCTACCCTCGAACCCCGGCGAGCATACCTCCTCAGGAAGGAACGTCGGCTTGAAAAAGCCATACTAGAAGCTCCTCTGTGCATTGGTATACTTATATATATTTTTGTAGTATTTTGCACCACTTTATATATATGTATCCTTATCTTCGTAAAAACTTTGCAGGGACTTCGATAATGGCAGAGGATCTGAGTTTGAGTCGTGCCATGACTATGGACTCTGTAAATATCCCCGATGAGACACTAGTAAGTGTGGAGGGGGTCGATACAGCTGTTCTTCCTGCCACGGAGCTCCCATTGGTGATTTCCGTTCCCCCGGTGCTTGCTCTCCCGGAGGAGGCATCTTCATTGGCTGTGGATTCAATAGATCTTTCTGGGGACGGCCCGAAGACTATGGGACATGTAGTTGAGGCTACCGTCCTTTCATTGGAGCCTGCAGCGGTAGCCACTGCTCCTCAATTGGAAGTTGTTATACCGGCCCACGTCCCGATGATGTGCCTGGGGGCATAGAGGAGGCCGCTGAAGCTGCTATCCCTCCAGTTCAGAGCAGGAGGAGCATCGAAGGTAGCCTTCCATATTTTATTTTAATAATCTCTCCATTATCTGAACCTTTCTATCTTTTCAGAATTGCATGGGTTGGCGGCGTCTATCGCTGATCTGTCTCCCAGAAAATCTTTTCAGCGTCTGCTAGAGATGGCCGCTCCACAGGCAATATCCCCTCAACGCATCGTCCTATCTTCCGGGAAAGGTTAGTGTTGTTCACCTTCTTCACCGCATTATTATTATTTTATATAATGATACTGATGCCTTCTGCAGTTCTGCAAGCCGATGACGAAGTTGAGATTCTTGACGGGCCTGGGGATCCTTCAGACCCTTCTTGCATGACTGTGGGTAAGTAAAGTTTCGACGTTGTTCCACCTGCTCTTTGCTTGCAAGTTTCGCTGATTTCTTTTTATGAATCTTAAAAGCTTTGCCAGTTCTTACCACGCTGGAATCTCGCATCGTCATGTCGCCCGGCCCTTATGCTCTACGTGCCTCGAAACGGATGGCAAAGCTAAGCCTTCACTCTTTGTCAGCTCTGATCGAAGACCTTCATGCTGGTAGTTTGATCACGGCCGAAGAATTTGCCGCCGAAGCCAATAGTTCTCTCCCCTTTCTTGCTTCTTACCATAGCGAAACATCAGTGCAAGTCTGGGTTGAGTTTTGTCGTCAGATGGAGGTTTGCTTGCATATTCTTGAATGTACGTGCCTTCCTTCAGAGGTTGTGGCTGCAAAGACGAGCTTGCGGCGGTGCGCCGCAAATATCCTGTCATGCGTGAAGAGGCTCAGCCGAAAATTTTCAGAGAGGAAGCAGACTTCAACTGCACTGGGGGAACTTCAAGCTGAACTTATGGCCAAGACCACTCATCCGTATGAACTCTGGCGGGTGCTTCAAGAAGCTATCAGCTATTGATAAAGCCGTAATTTTTACCCGCGAGATGGTTGAAGCCCACAAGGTCACTGAACAAGAGCTTGAAAGTTGTTTTGCCTCGTACCAGGCCCAACAGTTTCAAGCGGAGGCCTGTCTCGTAGCGATAATAAATTACAAAGCCGAGGCCCAGCAGAAAAAGGATGAACTGACAAATCTGTTACATCGTCCACCGGCTTGAAAAATTGTATATTTTTCCTTTTATTCTTCTTTTGTACATACTCCTGAATGAGAGTATTTTTTTGATTCTTTCATAGATTGTAATTTGTATTCATTTTGATTCATGAATAAAAGGCATATTTTTCTTGTCTCCCTCTGTCATTTTTCCTCTTTGTTGTATTGTCGCTATGTTACTCTGGGAAGCGTAGAGAATATTTCTTCCTAGCCTTCTTTTAGGGTATCGATGGCTTAGGAAGCAAGTTCAGGTCTGCTGTCTAAGACTTTCCAACTTTATGAGTCGTGGGGATCTCAAAAAGATTTTTCTCCCTACGAGTCGAGAGGATCTCGTAGGTGTATTTTCTCCTTAGGAATCGTGAGAATTCCTAAGTGCGTTTTCTCTTGAGAGTCGTAAGGATCTCACAAGAGAATTTTCCCGCCTACAAGTCGAGAGGACTCGTAAGTGGTTGTTCCCCTCTTCGTCGATGTTCGACTTCGGAGGGTGTGACCCATGAATAGTATGCAAGAGTCCATCTTGGACCGACTTGCACGGCCCCAGTGCTTAGTAAACAGGTTTTTTAATCCCCATTGCCTAAGGCTTTGCCTTACGAGTCGAGACGAATCGAGAAGTTCTCGCAAGGATGTCCTAACGTCACAGTTAACCTCCGCTTTATACGACAGAGGTCCGTTAGGTTCTGTGGTACTAGGGTTGCGTCCGTCGTACCGTCGCATTGGCTGATGTATTCCTCGATAGGCAACTTTGCTGTTCGAGTAGCCTTGCGACTGTCGTGTCTCTGATCCCTTCAGGGGCTGGACAAAATGTCTTCAAGCAATTTTCCAGGTAGTATTACCGTCGAAAGAACAAGCGTTAAGCATATTCCATGTCGCTTTTTTACTTGAGGTTAGGCTCAGATTGGGAGCCCCGATGAGTCATGACCACTCCGCGCTGGCGTGGGATGATCTCCGATAGTCTTTCAGGTTTTATATGAGTTGCCGTCAAGACCCTGAAACTAGGAATATTGCCTTTGCTTCATTGTTTTGGCGCATCCGAATCCTTTTGGAGGAAGAACGCTGTGGTGACATCCCGTCTGCTATGTCGAGACGAAGGTCGAGGTGGTCTCTAGATTGCTGATGAATCGTCGAGGCTTGGAACTAGGGACTTCGTCGTGGTTCCATTGTTTTGATTGTCGCGTTCGAATCCTGCTGGAGGAAGAATGCTGGAGTGACATCTCGTCTGCTGTATCGAGATGAACATCGCGGTGGTGATCACTTAGCGCTGGCGTGGGATGATCTCCGATAGTCTTTCAGGTTTTATATAAGTTGCTGTCAAGACCCTAAAGCTAAGAATATTGCCTTTGCTTCATTTGTGGGCATTGCATCTGTTGTATCGAGACGAATGTCGCGGTAGTGATCACTCCGCGCTGGCGTGGGATGACCTCCGAGAGTCTTTCAGGTTTTATATGAGTCGCCGTCAAGACCCTGAAGCTTGGAATATTGCCTTCGCTTCGTTTGTTGGCATTGCGTCTGCTGTATCGAGACAAATGTCACGGTGGTGATCACTCCGTGCTGGTGTGGGATGATCTCTGATAGTCTTTCAGGTTTTATATGAGTTGCCGTCAAGACCTTGAAGCTAGGAATATTGCCTTTGCTTCGTTTGCTGGCATTGCATTTGCTGTATCGAGACGAATGTCGCGGTGGTGATCACTCCGCGCTGGTGTGGGATGATCTCCGATAGTCTTTCAGGTTTTATATGAGTTGCCGTCAAGACCCTGAAGCTAGGAATATTGCATTTGCTTCGTTTGCTGGCATTGCGTTTGCTGTATCGAGATGAATGTCGCGGTGGTGATCACTCCGCGCTGGTGTGGGATGATCTCCGATAGTCTTTTAGGTTTTATATGAGTTGCCGTCAAGACCCTGAAGCTAGGAATATTGCCTTTGCTTCATTTTCTGGCATTACGTCTGCTGTATCGAGACGAATGTCGCGGTGGTGATCACTCCGCGCTGGTGTGGGATGATCTCCGATAGTCTTTCAGGTTTTATATGAGTTGCCGTCAAGGCCTTAAAGCTAGGAATATTTCCTTTGCTTTGTTTGCTGGCATTGCGTCTGCTGTATCGAGACGAATGTCATGGTGGTGATAACTCGACGCTGGTGTGGGATGATCTCCAATAGTCTTTCAGGTTTTATATGAGTTGCTGTCAAGACCCTGAAGCTAGGAATATTGCCTTTGCTTCGTTTGATGGCATTGCATCTGCTATATCGAGATGAATGTCATGGTGGTGATCACTCCGCGCTGGTGTAGGATGATCCCCGATAGTCTTTCAGGTTTTATATAAGTTGCAGTCAAGACCCTGAAGCTAGGAATATTGCCTTTGCTTCGTTTGCTGGCATTACGTCTGCTGTATCGAGATGAATGTCGCGGTGGTGATCACTCCACGCTGGTGTGGGATGATCTCCGATAGTCTTTCAAGTTTTATATGAGTTGCCGTCAAAACCCTGAAGCTAGGAATATTTCCTTTGCTTTATTTGCTGGCATTGCGTCTGCTGTAACGAGACGAATGTCGTGGTGGTGATCACTCCGCGCTGGTGTGGGATGATCTCCGATAGTCTTTCAGGTTTTATATGAGTTGCCGTCAAGACTGTGAAGCTAGGAATATTGCTTTTTCTTTGTTTGCTGGTATTGCGTCTGCTGTATCGAGACGAATGTCATGGTGGTGATCACTCCGCACTGGTGTGGGATGATCTCCAATAGTCTTTCAGGTTTTATATGAGTTCCCGTCAAGACCCTGAAGCTAGGAATATTGCCTTTGCTTCGTTTGCTGGAATTGCATCTGCTGTATCGAGACGAATGTCATGGTGGTGATCACTCCGCGCTGGTATGGGATGATTTCCAATAGTCTTTCGGGTTTTATATGAGTTGCCGTCAAGACCTTGAAGCTAAGAATATTGCCTTTGCTTCGTTTGCTGGCATTGCATCTGCTGTATCGAGACGAATGTCATGGTGGTGATCACTCCGCGCTGGTGTGGGATGATCCCCGATAGTCTTTCAGGTTTTATATGAGTTGCCGTCAAGACCCTGAAGCTAGGAATATTGCCTTTGCTTCATTTGCTGCCATTGCGTCTGCTGTATCGAGACGAATGTCATGGTGGTCTCTGGGTTGTTGGTGAACCGTCGGGATCTGGAACTAGGGACTTTGCCATGGCTCCATTGTTAGTGTCGCGTCTGCATCCTGCTGGAATGAGAAGGAACGCTGTTGTGGGTCTCTAGGCTGTAGATGCGGCCATTGAGACTTAGCTCTCTTTCTAATGGAGCCTGGTAGGAAGGTACAGTTCCCTCTTTGTTTGTGCCCCTGGATTGTATACAGGGATCAATGTGATCTCACCTGTAGGGCAAGAGTTTCATTTCGTTATTATTTCCTTTATATTTCCGTGATGCTCTATCATTTCAGCATTTTTTATAACGCGAAAGTCGCGATTGCCCAATCATTTCGGCTATTTTTGGCGGTGCCCAATCATTTCGGCTATTTGTTTTATTTACTCGCTGCTTTTTATTGCAAGTTGCCCAATCATTCCGGCTATTTTGTATGCATATATTTTACTTGTTAATTTTGTTGCAAGTTGCCCCATCATTTCGGCTATTTCATATGCATTTGCCTTGCTGCGAGTTTGGGATTTGATACCGATTTAGGCATCAGCATTGCTACAACTGGGATATTGCCAGGAGCGAATCATCATTTGCCTTTGTCGGTTCGAACAAAGGTGGCTTAGCAAACAGGGTTAGGATCCTGTTGACTAAGGCTTCTAATTTCATGAGCCATAAGGGTCTCATGAAGGTATTTTTCCCTATGAGTCGTGAGGATCTCGTAAGTGCGTTTTCTCCTTAAGAATCGTGAGGAGTTTTAACTGTATGGTCTCTTATAAGTCGTAAGGATCTTACAAGAGTATTTTCTCCTTATAAGTCGAGAGGACTTACAAGGGCTGTTCACCGTGCGAGCATATCCCCAGTCTCTGGTGGGATTTTGTTAGGGAAATGTTTATTCGTGCCCGTGGATTGCATACAAGGGTCAGCATTGAACCGCTTGTAGGGCAGCATTGGAGGTTGTGATGGCTTAAGAACAGATTCAGATCCCTGGAGCTTAAGGCTTTTGAACCCTATGAGCCGTAAGGGTCTCAAAGGGGAATTCTCCTTACGATCGTGAGGATATCGTAAGTGTAATTTCTCCTTAGGAATCGTGGGGATCCCTAAGTGTGTTGCTCCCTTATGAGTCATAAGGTTCTCACGCAGGTATTTTCTCCTCACAAGGTCGAGAGGACCTTGCAAGTGTCTTTTAACGAGATTGCGCCCTTTCGGGTTTTCACAAACTTGCCGGTAGTCCTGCTGTTTTTATTCACAGAGCCCTTTCGGGTTTTCATCCATGCCCATTTTTCTTGTGGACGTACCCATTTTTTTAACGGGTCAGCCCTAAGATGCTGCGGTTTGTAGTAGTTTAACGACGTTTCGGTCAGTAGCGAGTTTTAGGACATAGTGGTCCATCGTTAGTTTTAAGGACGTTTCGGTCCGTAGCTAGTTTTAGGACATTGTGGTCCATTGTTAGTTTAAGGACGTTTCGGTCCGTAACTAGTTTTAGGACATAGTGGTCCATTGTTAGTTTAAGGACGTTTCGGTCCGTTGTTAGTTTAGGGACATTTCGGTCCGTTGTTTATCCTGTATGCACGTGCATTTGTCACGTGACGGGATACATGACGTTGATGTGGAATACACCTATTTAGGGTGTGATTTGATATGGTTGGAGTGTTTTGTGACCCATCTCTATCACGACTTCTCCAACTTGACGCCGACGCTTGGCCCCTTTGAATAGGGCCATTTGGCGTTCTCGATCAGCTTTGCTCTTTTGACGGGCTTCGTTCAGTAGCATGTCGATCCTCGTCTGACGGTTCCAAGGATTTTGGCATTGATCCTGCCCCCAGCTCTTCTATATTATCTTCTGATGCCGAGTGAGCTTCTTTATTATTTAGCAACGAATGAGAGATCATGTGGCAACTTGCCACATAATCTTCTGGTTCCTGTGGTGAGTTGTCACCCTCATCATCGTCGCTATCTCGGCCCTCCAGAATATGGTTGAGAAATTCTTGGAGTGTAACCGGGGTTCGCGCCTTTTGGTTGCATTCCTCCAGCGCGTCAATATGCTTTTGTAAGTCCGTGCGCTTATCATCAGGCTTCACGGGCTTTTTGATCTTCTTCTTCTTCTTCGAAGACTTTGATGGCTGGGCCTGAGTGTTTTGATTATCGCTACCAATTCTTGGAGTCAGGCGCGGCTTCAGCATTCCCTCGATGACCTCGGGTTCTAGCAGACTTTTCCATCTGATTGCCGAGCATGATTGGAGATCCTTCAGCGTTCTTTTCGTCTTGGCTGAAAGAGCGACCTCCCATGGAGCTTCCTCTATAAAAGAGCACGATGCCCCCGGCATGTCCACTTTTTTAGGAGCGTGAGGTTGCGGCGGGTTCACCTTCCAGTTTTCGGATAGCGCGAATTTGCCCTGCCGGTATTGGCCCTCAATCCAGCCTTTGGAGACGAAGCAATCTTCGATTGGATGGCTTACTGCTTGTGTTAGTGTTTATGCCCTAGAAGGCCATTACCGTATCATACTAGCTTGTATATTACTTAATGGAAGCTTGGGATATTCACATGTATATAACAGTCTTGCTAAACATGGTAGTATGCTACTTGGTTTTTCTATCTTAATATGTGAGTGTACGTATTGATAGAGCTCTTAGGATCTTGCTTGTCTACAAGCGTTGTGATGGCAGTCACACTAGTGGGGGCTGGGTAGTCTACAAGCACATCCTTATTCAGGTCCCTGGTCGTTGGATTATCGAGACAGAGCATCGATACTCCGGAGTAGACTAGTGTGTACGCTTCTCATCCCAGTTGGGGAGATGGTCTGTCCCACAGCCGTCAGTACGTCGTACTGGAGATAGTATACAGGTGCTCGTTAGGTTACGGGTACACCGGACAGGACTCACAGGGAACTGTTGGTTGGTTTGATACCAGTCGTCAGTGAACAGTTCCCAGGTGACATGAGTACAGCGTAGTCCGCAGACTTGACACTGCTACTTCGCCTCGAGTGTGTCCCACTGTTCTTAGATTGCTACCCTACCACGGCTCAAAGGAGTCATGCAAACAGGTAGCAGTTGGGTGCAGTCCCGAGCATTTGGAGGCAGTGGCGGTTAGACAGGATTCGTCCCTCCCGGTATTGGGAGTAGATATCGTGCTGTGTCAGAGAGCCATTACGCAAAGTCCCTGGCCAGGGCAAGCGAGATTTGCTGGTAGGTTCCAGTAGTTTCTCAGGGTGTAATGGGCTTCCCTCCGACACGACTTATACCGCTATTAGGGGACTGACGCTTGCCGCCCCCCTAGGCCCGATATGCGATAGTCTTGGACGAACGGACCGGACTGTATGGAGATTGTCACATCAGACTCAGTAGGAGTTCGGATGGGTTTTCTCATCGGCCTTCTTATCGACAACTACCTGGGGACCGTTACGTACAGCTAGTGCCGCTTGCGGTCTGTGGTTAAACCCACTGCCAGCGTAGTAGTCGAGTCTCTAGAGTCCCACACAGAGAGTTTCCTACTCCAGGCGAAACGATATAGAGGTTGCATGGTTTTGCGACAAAGGGTTCGGACGCATACGTGCGTTTACGCACGTACGACTTTCGGACAGTTTTTACCAGTCGGCTTTGGTTTAAGCCAGTTACTGGTATCCGGTTATTAGATTTTTACAGTCTAAAGTTTTTCCGTATTTTTACGGATCGGAGGGCGTTCTCGTAATTGTTCGAGAAGCTTCTAGAAGATGGTGACTAAGGAGGGTTATGTGTCATATTCATTAAATGAGGTTATGAGTCATGGTGGTGATTCATTCATTTCATTAATGCACATTTATTGCTTAATGACTCATGCTAATGAATCACCACTAGATATTTTATGAAGCATGATTTATCATCACTCTTTATTCTTTTCTCATTATTAGAAAATGCTTCATAATATATTATGATACACTCTTTCTCTTCTCATTATCTTATCTCACATTCTCTCTCCTCAAGCTCTCATCTTCAAACCCTAATCCTTATACCTCATGAGTTGAGATCAAAGGATTAGTTAGACTAAACAATCCATAACCATCACTCTATCTCATCCTAACTTCTTTGATTAGCAATCCTAGAAGGTTAGTTGCCTCAAGTTTAGAGGTTTAGCTTGGAGTTTTTCTCTCGGGTGGATCGTCTACTACCTAGAGAAGGCCGAGGAGAACAAGGAGATCGTAAAGACGAAGGACTAGTTTCGATAGGTATAATCCCTTAACACTATAGTTTAGTATAGCTATGTGTTCGGTTATTATTTGTTTAGCTTCGATTTAAGCGGTTAGTCGATGTTCGTTCTTTAAACTTGATCGTTTTTGAAATTTCCGCCTCCCCATAAGTACAGGGGTGTACTACATCGACTTACAGTGGTATCAGAGCCTCGCTAAACACTAAATAACTTAATCGCAAATTTGTACGAATTTCGAACGGAAAAACGAAGCCGGAAAACCCTAAAAAATGCAAGTTTCTGTCGAATTTAAAACGATGTCAGAAAATTTTTCAGGTGAGTTCAGAGAGCTTGACATGACACCAGTAGAACACCCAAGAAAAACAGTCGTCTGAATCGACCAACTCGCCGCGGAACCGCGGCCTCAGCCACTGAGTCGCCGCGCTTCTGCCGCCGAGTTGGCGAGTCAGCGGCCGATTTTTCTTCTGTTGCTTCTCTGTGAAATTTGGGGTTTTCTGGAATATTTAATATTTGCTCAGGTTACTGTTTAACAGAGCAGATTTTGGAGCAATATTGATGTTGTTTAATCGATCGAAATTGTACAGTATTTGCATATTGGATTATATCTGTGATTGTTTAATGTGTTCGTAAACCTCCCCCAACTGCTAGTATGTCGGTTGGCAGGGGGTTGCACATTTCTGAAATGGTTATATCTGTTTGTGCATATAAACTGTATTGGACTGTTGTGGTGTATAGCCGGGGTTAGCAATGGGTTATTGTTTAATTCATTTGTTGTAAATGTAATTTGTTGTAATATTATTTTTGCGGGGCACTTCCAGGTTGCGGTCGTAGCCACCGTTGTATTATTTCATTTTACTGTTTTTGCTCCTAGGACTGACCCAAGGTGGGGTACACAGACTACCGGGTGGGTAGTTTGCCGTACCCGTAGGGGTCGAGGGTGGGGTAACGGCTATTCATCACAACTGTGTAATCTGTCTTTTCTTGCAGGCTCAAAAGAAATACAGATTGCTTGCAAATCCAATATTGTTTATCTGTGTTCTGGAATGAATATCATTGCGTCAGACGAATGTAAAATATCTATATTTATGATAGCTATTTAGACGCCAGTTATGTTTTACACCCGTGCTAGCCCAGCCCCCGCTCTGTCGTTAGTTAAGTAACCTAACGGGTGATGACGGGACCCCGTGGCGAATGCGGATGGCATAAGAGGACGTTGTATTTTCGTTGTTTTCTGCAATGATAGGTTAATGATGGGACGCATTATCTATAATGCAAAGTAAAACAAACCAAAGTTTTAATCGTTGGAACAATTTAAAAAGAAACCACTCGGTTATTTTTAAAAACAGATATTTTTAAATGCGGAGATTTAACCACTCCTTTTAAAAGCTATCAGGTTCCTTCGGTTATATCAAGTTCACTACGTTCACGGTTTCGCCAAAACCAGTCGTAGCCCTCCGTCATTTCATTTGGGTATTCAGTAGTATTCAAGCTATGCAGTTTTGGCCAACGTCATGGCATAGTGTTTGGTAGCTGCTGGGTATTCATTTGTTGCATAGATAGATGAGTTGATTTGGGACAGTCGTATTATCATTTGGCCAACGTCAGGGATATATACGAATGGGTTCAAATTAACAAGATAATGATGGGTAGAACTTGACATGTGACTTATGACATTTTGACCAACGCCAAGGTCATAAGAGCATGGGGCAAAAATCCATATCGGGAATTTCTAAAGAAACTGAAATTTGCAAAGAGATGCATACCATTTTGAGTTTGATGAATGTTGGTAGCATTCCTACAACATTATCAGACGATGATATTTGGATCCCGATCCTACTGTGAGTATATGCTACTTATCAGGATATTCGTCACTTAACGATCAATGCTATAAACCTAGTAGGTGTCCAGAAAAGTGTCAGCGGGGTTACGCCCCCAGAGAAAAGAGGTTATTTAATTAAGGAACTTCGCGAAAGCGTTGGAAAACCTCCCTCGAAGTATCGACACCGGCCTGGCTGAATGGTTAAGCAAGTATTGTACGGTGAGAATAGTCTTGGCTAATTCTTCTTTTACGGTTTGAGGAAGGATTCGAGAAACAGTGGGAGCCATCCAGTTTAGATAAACTAAAAACCACTCTAAACTTGCAAGAGCATCATGCTAAAGAGTTTTCTTCTCTCTCTCCTAATTGCAGCGACCCTGAAAATGACTGGACTTAAGTTACTTTTAGAGAAAAATATACTGACGGGGCCAAACTATAAAGATTGGCTGCGGAATGTCAAAATGGCTTTGACCTATGACAAACTGGGGTACGTCCTCACCGCTACGGCACCTGCTGTCCCTGGTCCTAAATCCAGCAATGCGGATAAGGAAATCCGCAAAACCTGGGAATTAGATTGCGCGAGAGCCAAGTGCATCGTGCTTGCCTCGATGAACAATGAACATCAGAGGAGGCACGAGGATATGTCCTTAGATGGCATATTTCTCCATACAAAGGAACTTTATGGAGAGCAATCTCGTATAGCAAGATACGAGACCTCTAAGAAATTGTTTCGAGCGAGGTTGGCTGTCGGGTCATCGGTAGGTGAACATGTCCTACAGATGATTGGCTACATAGAAGAGCTCGCAGACCTTGGGACGACTTTGGATAATGAGCTCTATACAGACCTTGTTCTCCAGTCCCTTCCTCCCACCTACGCCCAGTTTATCCTCAACTTCAATCTTCAAGGAAAAGAAGTTGAACTTGCGGAACTCCTGAACATGTTAAGGAGTGCGGAGGGCACCTTGCAGAAGGCAAGGGAAACACCCGCTATGTTTGTTGGAGGTTCATCTTCTTCCGGGTCCAAGGCTAGGGCCAAAGGAAGGAAGAAGAAGGCCGCACCCAGACCTAGAGGAGGTGTTAGTAAGGTGGGAGGGAAGGGAAAGAAAAAGAAAGCAGTACCGATAGTTGGTCAGGATGAGTGCTTCCATTGTCACAGGAAAGGGCACTGGAAGAAGGATTGCAAGGCGTGGAACGCCAAGAACCAGGAACCGAAGCAAGCTGTGGCTTCGACTTCAGGTGTGTTTGTAATTGAGAATTGTCTGTCGATCAACCCTACTTCCTGGGTATTGGATACCGGATCAGGATCTCATATTTGCAATTCATTGCAGGCACTGAGAAACCGTAGAGTGCTGAAGGAAGGTGATATGATCCTCAGGGTTGCTAACGGAGCTAGCGTGGGAGCTGCGTCCGTCGGGGATTATCACCTAGGATTGACGAGTGGACACATTTTGGTTTTACATAACTGTTATTTTGTACCCAGCTTAACGTGTAATATCATATCAGTTTCCTTGTTATCAAATAAAGGTTATGATTTCACGTTTGTAAGAGATGTTGTCAACATCCACCTTAATCATGGTTTGATTGGGTCCGGTACTCTAAATAACGGCATATATGTTTTAAACCAACTCCAAATTTTCAACGTCCAGAACACACTAAAAAGAAAGTCTCCAGATTTGAATAAAGCTTTCTTATGGCATTGTAGACTGGGTCACATCAATGAGAGAAGGTTGACTAAGTTGCATAGAGAAGGATATTTGGACACGTTCGAATATCAAACTTATGACACTTGTCAATCTTGTCTCAAAGGAAAGATGACAAAGACTCCATTTACTGGACAAGGAGTAAGAGCGAGCGAGTTCTTAGGACTCATACACAGTGATGTATGTGGTCCAATGTCTACACATGCGAGAGGTGGTTATTCCTACTTCATTACTTTTACAGATGATTTCTCTAGGTATGGATATGTTTTCTTAATGAAGCATAAATCAGAGGCCTTTGAGAAATTCCTGGAATTCAAGAGTGAAGCGGAAAACCAAACAGGCAAAAGTATTAAGACACTGAGATCTGATCGAGGTGGAGAATACTTAAGTGCCGAGTTCCTAGGTTACCTAAAAGAGAAAGGAATTCTCTCTCAGCTTACTCCTCCATACACTCTACAGCACAACGGTGTATCGGAGAGACGGAATCGAACCCTATTGGATATGGTACGATCCATGATGAGTAATGCTGAGTTACCGCGATCTTTCTGGGGATATGCGCTAGAATCAGCGGCATATATTTTGAACAGAGTTCCAACCAAAACTGTGCCTACCACACCATATCAGATGTGGAGTGGGAAGAAACCCTATCTTCAGTATATAAGGATTTGGGGATGTCCAGCTTTTGTAAAAAAGCAGCATGTGGACAAGCTCGAGGCACGATCAGTACTGTGTAAGCTTGTAGGATATCCAAAGAACTCCAAGGGATATTGCTTCTATTACGCAGAGGAACAAAAGGTTTTTGTTTCTCGTAATGTCCATTTTCTAGAACAACAAGTTTTAGAAAAGGATACAAATGGGAGCGAAATAGAACTGGAAGAAATTCCAGAACCACAAGCTGCTACTGAAAGTTTGGTAGAACCAGAGGTTCAAGAAGAACAGAACATTCCCGCACCCCTCCGCAGGAGTAGTAGGCCGTCTCATCCGCCTGAGAGATACTACGGTTTTCTCATAGACGGGAATGGAGAGGATTGCATCATAGATGATGATGAACCTACTGACTTCCAGCAGGCCATCCAGAGCGGCGACTCGGTACGATGGCTAGATGCAATGCGAACCGAAATGGAGTCCATGTACACCAACAAAGTATGGACTTTGGACTTTGCTCCAGATGGGGTAAAACCCATAGGATGCAAATGGATCTTCAAGAAAAAGATTGGTGTAGATGGACAGGTGGAAACCTATAAGGCTAGACTTGTTGCAAAGGGTTTTCGTCAAAGACCTGGTTTGGACTATGACGAAACCTTTTCTCCAGTGGCTATGCTCAAATCCATTCGGGTCCTTCTTGCTATTGCTGCCTTCCATGATTATGAAATCTGGCAGATGGACGTAAAGACGGCTTTTCTGAATGGAAATTTAGAAGAGAGCGTCTATATGGATCAGCCAGAGGGTTTCAATCAGAGTGGGAGCAGCGGGAAAGTATGCAAGCTGCTTAAGTCTATTTATGGACTAAAGCAGGCATCGCGGAGTTGGAACATCTGTTTTGATGAGACAGTCAAAGAATATGACTTTATCAAAAATCCAGATGAACCGTGCATATATAGTAAAGTTGTGGCCAGAAGTGTCGTATTCCTCGTCTTGTACGTGGATGACATTCTATTGATAGAAAATGACATTCCTATGCTGCAATCTGTCAAACGATTCTTGTCACACAGGTTCTCCATGAAAGACCTGGGTGATGCCTCTTACATTCTGGGGATCCGGATCTATCGTGATAGATCCAAGAGGATGTTGGGACTTTCGCAGTCCAGGTATATCGACACTATACTGAAAAGATTCAGTATGGAAGATTCTAAGCGCGGTAATCTACCGGCTTGTCATGGAATCACCCTCTCCAAAGAGATGTCTCCCAAGACTGATTTGGAAAGGGAATGCATGTCTATTATACCCTACGCTTCTGCGGTAGGCTCTATAATGTATGCGATGTTGTGTACCAGACCAGATGTAGCTTACGCACTAAGCGTGGTAAGCCGGTATCAGTCAGACCCAGGGGAGAAACACTGGATAGCAGTAAAGAACATTCTCAAGTACCTGAGGAGGACTAAGGAGATGTTCTTGGTTTACGGCGGAAAAGACCTCAGGTTGGAGGCCTTTGCTGATTCCGGCTTCCAGAGTGATAAGGACGATTCCAAGTCCATGTCGGGTTATGTCTTTACCCTCAATGGAGGGGCGGTGTGCTGGAAGAGCTCCAAGCAGGACACCGTTGCTGACTCGACGATGGAAGCGGAGTATATAGCTGCTTGCGATGCCGCAAAAGAAGCAGTCTGGATGAAGAAGTTCCTAACAGAACTTCAGGTGGTTCCTACCATAGTTGATCCAATACCTCTGTATTGCGACAACAACGGAGCTATAGATTTAGCGAAGGAACCAAGGTCCCATCAGAAGTCCAGACACATCTTGAGGCGGTATCACCTGATCAGGGAGATCATTGATCGTCAGGAGATCGAGGTTCGGAGAGTTGCTTCAGAAGAGAACATTGCTGATCCATTCACGAAGGCCCTTCCTCAGATTCAGTTCGAGAGGCTGCTCGAGATCATTGGTCTACGATATGCCAGTACATGGCCCTAGTGCAAGTGGGAGATTGTTAGTGTTTATGCCCTAGAAGGCCATTACTGTATCATACTAGCTTGTATATTACTTAATGGAAGCTTGGGATATTCACATGTATATAACAGTCTTGCTAAACATGGCAGTATGCTACTTGGTTTTTCTATCTTAATATGTGAGTGTACGTATTGATAGAGCTCTTAGGATCTTGCTTGTCTACCAGCGTTGTGATGGCAGTCACACTAGTGGGGGCTGGGTAGTCTACAAGCACATCCTTATTCAGGTCCCTGGTCGTTGGATTATCGAGACAGAGCATCGATACTCCGGAGTAGACTAGTGTGTACGCTTCTCATCCCAGTTGGGGAGATGGTCTGTCCCACAGCCGTCAGTACGTCGTACTGGAGATAGTATACAGGTGCTCGTTAGGTTACGGGTACACCGGACAGGACTCACAGGGAACTGTTGGTTGGTTTGATACCAGTCGTCAGTGAACAGTTCCCAGGTGACATGAGTACAGCGTAGTCCGCAGACTTGACACTGCTACTTCGCCTCGAGTGTGTCCCACTGTTCTTAGATTGCTACCCTACCACGGCTCAAAGGAGTCGTGCAAACAGGTAGCAGTTGGGTGCAGTCCCGAGCATTTGGAGGCAGTGGCGGTTAGACAGGATTCGTCCCTCCCGGTATCGGGAGTAGATATCGTGCTGTGTCAGAGAGCCATTACGCAAAGTCCCTGGCCAGGGCAAGCGAGATTTGCTGGTAAGTTCCAGTAGTTTCTCAGGATGTAATGGGATTCCCTCCGACACGACTTATACCGCTATTAGGGGATTGACGCTTGCCGCCCCCCTAGGCCCGATATGCGATAGTCTTGGACGAACGGACCGGACTGTATGGAGATTGTCACATCAGACTCAGTAGGAGTTCGGATGGGTTTTCTCATCGGCCTTCTTATCGACAACTACCTGGGGACCGTTACGTACAGCTAGTGCCGCTTGCGGTCTGTGGTTAAACCCACTGCCAGCGTAGTAGTCGAGTCTCTAGAGTCCCACACAGAGAGTTTCCTACTCCAGGCGAAACGATATAGAGGTTGCATGGTTTTGCGACAAAGGGTTCGGACGCATACGTGCGTTTACGCACGTACGACTTTCGGACAGTTTTTACCAGTCGGCTTTGGTTTAAGCCAGTTACTGGTATCCGGTTATTGGATTTTTACAGTCTAAAGTTTTTCCGTATTTTTACGGATCGGAGGGCGTTCTCGTAATTGTTCGAGAAGCTTCTAGAAGATGGTGACTAAGGAGGTTTATGTGTCATATTCATTAAATGAGGTTATGAGTCATGGTGGTGATTCATTCATTTCATTAATGCACATTTATTGCTTAATGACTCATGCTAATGAATCACCACTAGATATTTTATGAAGCATGATTTATCATCACTCTTTATTCTTTTCTCATTATTAGAAAATGCTTCATAATATATTATGATACACTCTCTCTCTTCTCATTATCTTATCTCACATTCTCTCTCCTCAAGCTCTCATCTTCAAACCCTAATCCTTACACCTCATGAGTTGAGATCAAAGGATTAGTTAGACTAAACAATCCATAACCATCACTCTATCTCATCCTAACTTCTTTGATTAGCAATCCTAGAAGGTTAGTTGCCTCAAGTTTAGAGGTTTAGCTTGGAGTTTTGCTCTCGGGTGGATCGTCTACTACCTAGAGAAGGCCGAGGAGAACAAGGAGATCGTAAAGACGAAGGACTAGTTTCGATAGGTATAATCCCTTAACACTATAGTTTAGTATAGCTATGTGTTCGGTTATTATTTGTTTAGCTTCGATTTAAGCGGTTAGTCGATGTTCGTTCTTTAAACTTGATCGTTTTTGAAATTTCCGCCTCCCCATAAGTACTGGGGTGTACTACATCGACTTACAGCTTGGTGGTAAGGGCAGTAATTAGGATTGTTGACATCGCCCGGCTGCAACGGACGTCTTGGATCTGGCAGATTGATAAGTCTGTTGCACACTTCCAGCTCGAACAGTCTCCTCGTTTTATCCTGGGGAAACGAGTAAGGGCGTCCCAGTCTCTCCTCGAGGGATTGGCATGGACGCACGTTGCTTTGGGGAACAAACGGTTTTAAGTTGCTCGGCCGTTGTTGAGTATTGGCGACAAAAGTTGCTTTCCCTTTACCTTTTTCATTCTGCGGTTCCGTCTTTGAAAAGGAAGGCCTATGACCCATCTGGTCCATTTGGGCCAGTTTGTCAATCAAGGTCTGGAAAGTGGTCGGCTTGAAGAACATCATGAATTGTGAAATGGTCGCCTGAGGGTCGAGGGTCCCTACGAACATGCCTACCGCAGGAGCCTCTTCTATGCGCTGTTCGCACTTCGACCATAGATTCCTCCACCGTATCGCGTATTGGACCCATGTTTCTCCAGACTTCACCCTAGCATTGATTAGTGCCGTAATTGGGGTACGTTTTCTAGCACTTACGAAACGCTGGGTGAATAGCAACTCCATCTCCGTAAAAGTTTTGACGGAATCGTTGGGAAGCTCTGAATACCATTCGAACGCCGTCTCCGCCAAGCTGCCGACGAATTAACGAAGTAGCAGCTTATCGTCACCTCCAGTATTACCGCACAAGGCTCTAAATTGAGCAACATGTTGGTGCGGGTTTCCCATCACCTTATATACATGGAATTTAGGAATCGTGTATCCCGGCCGGTATTTTATTTGGTCGTACCAATCCGGATAGGGTCGTCCAGTTCTGACGACTTAGACAGCCGCTTCATTCGCTTGATGATCTTGTATTTGTTGAGCTATATAATTATCGAGCGTAGCTTTAGAGATGGTCTCCTCCTTGGCTGCTGACAGAGCCGGCAGAGGATTTCATGTCTCTCCTCTATCATCTTCAATTATTACTGGAGGATCTTCGGCTGGAGGGTCCGGCTGGATCATTATGCCCATCATATCTTGGAATAGAAGGGACATTTGTTTTATATTGGCCGCTTGTTCCACGGCCTCTTTGTCCTTTTTTTCAAGCATTCTCCGAAGGAATTCAGCATCAGTTTCCTACTCATGGCGCTGCTTCGAGGATGTCTCCGGGCTTGATTTCGGTCCCGTGAGTGCGGCCATAGCTGTTATCATATCTTGGAGCTTTTGTTGTTGTTGCTCCTGAGCCTTAGTCACTGATCGCGTAAGTGGTCGATGACCTATGGAGATACGGCTATCCTCTTTTCCGGATGCCATATAGACGGTATGCACCACCATGCCCCCAGACTTGGGGCGTTTAGATTCAGTGTCTTTGCGATTTGCCAAAGACGCAGGGATCTTCTCCGGCCTCCTTCTTTTGTGGGCGGTCGAACTTGAAGGAGCCGTTGTAGCAGGCACCCAAATAGATGACATCTTTTGTTGCTTAACAGGATTGCCCTCTTCTCGCCGAACCTTCATCTTTTTCTGTCGACGGGGATAATCTTGATCAATCACCGAGTCTTGGACTTGACGCCAGACCTTATAAATTTTAGAGGACATCCGCTGAGGGGGCTGCTCCAGCTTCGCCTTTGGGGCATTCTCCATAGGTGGAGGAGACCTTTTCAGCACAGCAGTCGGAGAGTTCTTTCGGACCCTCCTGAGTGGTTCGAAGCTGTTCCCAGTTGGAACAGCAGCATCAATTTCCACCGTTGGAGCCGGCGGAGTCAATCCAGAAGGGGAATTGCCCCCAGCTTTCCTCACTCGGCACCAGTGGCGACGTCGAGCATGTCGTGCGGCCAGGATCACCTCCGCTGTTGGATCAGCTTTTTCATGCTCCATGTTCTGATGAGAGTCTGCTGTTGGCGCCAGCCTGTCAAAGACAGATGCTCGCTGAGAGGGAATGGCCAATCTTGGAAAGGCCGATTTTCGTGCAGGGGAAATGGCCTTGGTTACTTCACCCGGAGTGGGAGTTAAAACGGCCAGTCTTGTGAAGACCGACCCCTTAGCCGGAGAAGCCGTCTTGGTGACTTCAAGAGTAGGGATGGCTATCCGCTTCAGAATAACGCCTTCTGGTATTGCGGACTTCTTCATGGGCCCGTTGGAGCATTGGCCCAGTCTGCTGAAAACTGAGGTGCTTGGTTTGGGCGACCCGTTAAGAGGGGCCGCAGTAGTGGTAAGCCGATCAAAGACTGACTTCTTCTGAGCTTTTTGCAATGGTACAGGGGCATTGAAGCTCATCGGTGGGAGCATGGTCCCGAAGAATAGCCCAGTTGTGGACTGAGTTACCTTCTCCACTGGCATCTTGAACAGGGAGGCCGCTTGGGGCCCGTAGGTTACTCCTCCAGATGAGGCGGAACGGGAGTTGTAGTTGCAGCTGGAGCTGTTAGAGGCCATTGATGTTCTTTTTTCTGCATGGGGGCAAAACCAAATCTTAGTACCTCGAACCCAAGGGCAACGATATTAGACCGCGATTCGTTCGTGAACACGACATACGAAGTGTGGAGTGGAAAGAGGAAAAGGTCCCACCGGGCGTGCCAGAATCTGTTCTCCTCCGAATACAGAAACGGAACCGCGTAGGTTCGTATTGCCTGAATTCGGGGCAGATGCTAATTGGTGCTATCCGTCCACCTCTCCGAAGATGCCAAGTTGATTTATGACACCATGTTTCGAAGGTTTAAACGGATGCGGCCTATGTAGCAGACTTCATCAGATTTCCCCTCATTTGAGGGGTTTTTGATTGTGGGGACGCTTTTCCCTGTAGGCGCAAGCCCCTGTAATTAATTACGCTACCGCATCGCGGTAACCACTTTCTCCTTCTCCAGATGGTCATTTCGTGTCATGTGTATTTGTTTTGTTTTTGGTTGCCCGTGGATTGTATACGGAGACTAATTTATGTCGTCGCCCATAGGGCGTAGATTAGTCCAAATCCATATTTTCTTAGATTGGGTTTGGGGTTGGGTTTAAGGATACGTTAGTCTCATTTGAGATTAAGATCAACTTAAATGTTTGTTAAGGATACATTAGTCTAATTTTAGACTAAGATCAACTTAACGGGATCATTTAGATCCAACAAGAGAGAATTTGGGCTCTATTGTTTAGTTTAGGGACATTGCGGTCGATTAGTTTAAGGACATTACAGTCCAATATTATTTTAAGGACATTACGGTCCAACGTTAGTTTAAGGACATTACGGTCCAGTTTAAAGACATCATAGTCTGTAAAGGTTAAGGACATCATAGTCCGTGAGCTTAAGGACCCCACAGTCTAAAGTTTAGGACATCATAGTCCATGGGCTTAAGGACCCCACAGTCCAAGGTTAAGGACATCATAGTCTGTGAGTTTAAGGACCCCACAGTCCATAGCATGTTTGGTTATCGGAACCCGTCACCTTTCTGAAGATGTTGAAGGATTACAACGACAAATATCAGAGGAGTGAAAAGATGTACCCTTGAACCGAAGTTGATTGGGAAATCTGTAGTCCAATTTGGGACAGATCAATTATTTAGATTATGAGCACATGGGCTCAGTTAAATCTGAATTGGGGACTTATGGCCAACTTGAGCTAAGTTTAATTAGTTTTAAAAATGTTGGACCTTTGTTGGAACTGTTGAACATTTGTCTGGGCTCAGCTCCCCATTATTTAGCAATGTTAAGCATGTATCTGGGTTCTGACCATATTTTTATCTTTTATTGGGTGCTGAGCACTCATCAATCTTGGAAGGCAAGGATGTATTTGAGGTTCAGTCAAAGGGGGGTCTTGTCTCTGGAAGACTTAGCCAATTTGGGCTAAGACTGTTTTACATATAGTGTTAAACACTAGCACATATTTGGCGACCACATGTTCCCACGTGATGCATAGTGTTAAACACTAGGGATGAAATGCTTAAAATAGTGTTAAACACTAAAAGTGAAGCGCTCACGTGGGGTCATGTTAGGGGCCCTAGGATTGGGCCAAGATTCCTTTATTTTATTCTCAGAATATTCAAATAAGTGTTAAACACTTTTAGTCTTCAAGGCCATCACGTGTGGGCACGTGATGGCCATCCATGCACTGGATATTAACAAGATTTATTAGGGGTCACATGCCCACACGTGATGGCCATCCATGCACTGGATATTAACAAGATTTATTAGGGGTCACGTGGGGACACGTGCATTGGATTTTAATCCTTCAGTTCTTTCCATCTTCCCTTTTCTAAAGAGGTGTTTGTCAGGGGTCACGTGAGGACACGTGAGGGCGCCCGAAGTCTCTGCTTTGGCTTTATTCTCTTTATTTTGAGGAATTTATCCAAGGGTCACGTGGGAGCACGTGACCCCATCTGAATCTTTCTTTTCCGACCATTGAAGGGAGGGTCACGTGTTGCCACGTGATCAGGTTGAGTACTGATCTTTTTACGTGCATGGAGAGTTTTAAATCCCTTATTTAAGAATTAAATTCTATTGTAGGGTTAAACCCCAGTTTTATTTAGAGGAATTAAATTCTTATGTATTTGGAAGAATTAAATTCTTTTGAAGGGTTAAAGCCTAGTTTTATTTAGAGGAATTAAATTCCTATGTATTTGGAAGAATTAAATTCTTTAAACTCAATTCTCCCTCTAAGTTTTGGATCTGCATGGCAGAATCTCCCCGATGAGAATTAAATTCTCAACTTATGGGGAGATCTGCTTCTGCAAATCCTCAACCAAAGGAAGAACTAAGTTCTTATTCAGAAGAGTTAAACTCTTAGTTTGAGAATTAAATTCTCTTTTTTTTGGAGCTTATGACCTCTTTCCCTTTCTCACCTAGGGTTTCTTTCTCTTCTGAGGAAATCTTCTTTTCTCTCTGGAGAATTAAATTCTCTTTTTTTTTCTCTGATTTTGTTGTATATCATTTTTCTCTTCTCTTCTCTTCTTGACTCCTATTTATAGGAGAAAGAAAAGAATCAGTTTGTTTAGTCAATCTTTCATTGAAAGATTTTAATTGATTTTGTAACCAACATGATCTTTTAGATCACTTAGTGAATTTTATTCACCATTGGATTTTTAATCCAAAATATATTTTATCTGTTATTCCTGGCAAATTTCAGGGAAATATTTCCTTATATAGAATCTTTCTATAAATTGGTGATTTTTAATCACCATTGGATTTTTAATCCAAAGGTGCCCCGCTTTACAGAGTGCAATCTTTTTGTTTGGAATGATCTAGGGGAATATTAGGGTTTTTGATTTTCCTTAATTAGAATTTAATTCTATCAGTTTAGAAGGTTTAAAAGTCTATCACATGTTAGCACGTGACCCTACTGATTAACCATTTAATTAGAATTTAATTCTATTAGTTCAAAGAGCTTAGGAACATGTCACGTGTTAGCACGTGACCCCCAGTCACGTGTGGGCACGTGATGCCCCATTTTGGGTTTTCCTTCCATTAACTCAGAGAATTTTTAAGATCCTATCATGTGGTGGCACGCGACCCGCGGATTAGGTTTTCAACCAGAATTTAATTCTGTTGTTTTTAAAGAACTCAGGAATTATCACGTGTCAGCACGTGACCCTTGGTCACGTGTGAGCACGTGATGCCCCATTGGGGTTTTTACTTGTTGTTTTATTATACCTTTAATTTTTTCAGTAGGTTTAAAGGCCCATCACGTGCGGGCACGTGACTTCACCGATTGATTATTTAATTAGAATTTAATTCTATTAATCAGAGAGCTTAGGAACCCATCGCGTGTCTGCACGTGATCTCTGGTCACGTGATGCCCCATTTGGGTATTCCTTGTTCTTTTATTATATCTTTTAATCCCTTTCAGTGGGTTTAAAGGCCCATCACGTGTGGGCACGTGACTCCTGTTGATTAGAATTCAATTCTATTATAACAGAGTCCCTTGGAAACCATCACATGTCTGCACGTGACCCCTCATCACGTGTGGGAACATGATGCTCCATTGGGGTTTTTCCTGATATTTTATGAGGGAACACCTATTTCTAAGCCTCGACGGCCACATCTATAGCCTGGAGACCCACAACAGCGTTCCTCCTCATTCCAGCAGGATTCAGACGCGACAATCAACATTGGAGGCATGGCAAAGTCCCTAGTTCCAGGTCCCGACGGTTCACCAACAACCTAGATACCACCTCGACGTTCGTCTCGATACAGCAGACGCGATGTCACCCCAGCGTTCTTCCTCCAACAGAATGCAGACGCGACACCAACAACGGAGCCATGTCAAAGTCCCTAGTTCCAAGACTCGACGGTTCACCAACAACCTAGAGATAACAGCGACATTCGTCTCGATAAAGCAGACGCAATGCCAACTAATGAAGCCAAGGAAAATCCCTCGCTTCAGGGTCTTGACGGCAACTCAAATGAGGCCTAAAAAGACTATCGGAGATCATCCCACACCAGCGCGGAGTGGTCATGACTCATCAGGGCTCCCAAACTGAGCCTAACCTCAAGTAAAAAGCGACATGGAATATCCCAAACGCTTGCTCTTTTGACGGTAATATCATCCGGAAGATTACTTGAAGACGTCTTGTCCATCCCCCGAAGGGATCAGAGACACGACGTCGCGGGGCTACTCGAACAGCAAGACTGCGTATCGAGGAATACACCAGCCAACGCGACAGTGCGATGGGTAGAAAACCCTAGTACCACAGACCCTAACGGACTTCTATTAGCAGGAGTTAACTGTGACGTTAGGAAACCCTTGCGAGAACTTCCCGATTCGTCTCGACCCGTGAGGAAATCAGTGTCCTTGCAAGAACTTCTCGACTCGTCTCGACTCGTAGGGAAAAGCCTTAGGCAATGGGGATAAGGACCTGTTTCCTAAGCACCGGGGCCCTGCAAGTTGGTCCAAGATCGACTCTCGCATACTATTCACGGGCCACACTCTCCAAAGTCAAATCTCGACAAGGAGGGAAACAACCACTTACGAGTCCTCTTGACTTGTAAACGGGAAAATTCTCTTGTGAGATCTCTACGACTCTCAAGAGAAAACACACTTAGGAGTCCTCACGACCCCTAAGAAGAAAATACACCTACGAGATCCTCTCGACTCGTAGGGAGAAAAATCCTTATGAGACCCTCACGGCTCATAGAATTGAAAAGTCTTAGGCAATAGATCTGAACCTGTTTCCTAAGCCATCGCTACCCTGCAAAGAATCCAAGATGGACAGCTACCTACTATCTACAGGACACACTTGCTAAAATCACATGGCGACGAAAAAGCAAAGAAAAGAAGGCGATAACACAAGATAGAAAAGAAATGCGTACTTTATTCATGAATTCAATTGGATACAGCTACATCATATGAAAATGAATGGAATAAAAAAATGAAATGAATACATGTTATTCATGAGTTACAAATGTACAATCAATAAAAAGGCAACTACTGAGAAGGAGGCGTTTTCAGTAAATCAGCCAGCTGCTCGCGCACTCCTCTCAGTTCCTTTTCACGATCAGCCGCCGTGGCTAGCTCTGTTTCAACTTGGGCCCGTTGCTGTAGACAGGATGAAAGTTTTTCATCAATTTCATGCTGAGCAGCCTCCTGACTCTGCGCAACCTGCTCACTAAGATCAAACTTTTTCCTCAGCACCAGCCCGTTAGAAATACATCGTTGAAGGTTTTCAAAGACGGAGTTAAGCTGCGCAACATTTTCTTCGACCTGGGTACACAATTGGATAGACTCAGCGGAAGTCGCCTCACATTCCTTTCGCTTGAGGATTGCCTCTTGTTCGAAATGGCGAAGGAAAATGGCACTTTTCTCAACCCACACAGCCCACTAGGAGTTCAGAGCCAGAATCTCAGGAGCAGGATGCTTACGCTCAAGCCCATGCAGGCAGGCCTCAATCTTCCTACAGTGATTAACCCACGACTCAACGACGCCTTCGTTATGGAAGTTCACAAGCGTTGATAGCATTGGATTAACCTCGGAAGCAAAATCTGCAGCGAATGTAGGGGCTTCCGTGTCAAGCTCCTCGACGTATTCGCTCAACATACATAAGCTGGTCACAGCGCCTTTGAAAGATGGACATCTAGAAAAGGTCCCTACCGGCATTATGATGCGAGACTCGAACGGAGCAGGAACCGGTGTAATTGCTGCAAAACGAACTATGATCAAATGTCGGCTCAAGAGATAAAGAAAATGCATGAAAAATAGAGTCTACCATACCGGCTACGATAGGGGGTAGAGTTGGGAGTACTGGTGGCGTGACGATTCCCTCGTCCCCTCCTTCAATTTTTAGTGCTTCAATCAATTCAAAATTAACAACGGCGGGGTCGCCCGTCTAAGAAAGGAAGGGACGTCGGTTTAAAAACTATACTCACCGGCACCAGTAGACAGAGTAACTTCCGACTGGAAGGAGAAATGCGGATTCAGCACTTGATACAGATGATCAAAGAGAACTTCTACAAGGTTACGATGATATATCGTCAGTACACAAAAGATGCTATCCTCGATTTAAATTAAATCACAAACCCATACCTTCCAGCATTTGAGAGGACGCGAGAGAAAGCGAAGGGTAGGCGACCGTCAGAGCAGCAACCGGCGACGCTTCTTCGGATGGAACGACCTCAATGATCACCACACCTGCATTAGAAACAAAAGAAATGCCGTCAGAAAGGATTGAAAGGGATTACGGAATAAAAAGAAAAACAATGACTCAAAATCTACCTGATGAGTCGCCAATCGAAACTGCGACAAGAGCATCATTAGGCGTAGCGACTCCTTCGCTCTCCTCCATTGGAAGGGTTTCGGCACCAGTGGCTTCGTCCCCCGATTCTATGAGAGCCGTCGTGACACTCGCAATGCCGGGCGATGGCAGGGAACCGTGAGGGGAAAGAGTAGCAATTGAGACAGTACCTGACTCCTGAGAAAGAGTAGCCGCTTCGGGCTCAGTGGTTGCCGTCATTTCACCCACCACCTCTTCATCAGGACTTAGCCCTGCAGGGTACGATATATTAGAATCTGAAGATCAAACTCTAATAAAAGGACCTAGTGTTACGTTAACTTGGGACAGCCTTTCAATTGCCTCCCGAGCCGCGCGTACCGCCTGTCTATGAGCAGTAGACAGGGCGGCCGGAGCACCCTCTGAAGAAATAGGTGTTGGATATAGTGCCCTCAGAGTCAATTATTAGATCACAGGCACGTGATTGCAATGATTGAGGGAGGACCTATACCGGTAGGACAGTCTTACTCGAGAGGTTTGTATACTATCTGGTTTGTCTTTATCATCCTGTACATGCTTGAGGTGACATTGTAGTTCACTATTACACGTTGATAGAGAATAGTATGCTACCATGGTTTATCTTAATCATCGTGCACTGCTTCAGGTGACCTTACAGGTCACTATTGCGCGTTGATAGAGCCCTTAGGATTCTTGCTTGACGGCCAGCAGTATGATGGCGATCATATATGTGGGAGCCGGGGTCTATAAGCACGTCCTTAAAGTAGTCCCTAGTCGTAGGAGTTTCGAGACTGGGCATCGATACTCCATTAGTAGAATAGTGTATACAGTCGATACCCCGACGAGGGGCGGTGGCCGGTCTCACAAGCCATTGGTGTCAGTTGGATCACCTAAGATGTATACAGGTGCTCATTGGGTTATGAGTACACCGGACAGGACTCGCCGGGAACATGCTAGTTAGTATTATACCTGACGTCAGATAGCAGTTCCCTCATGACATGTGTACAGGTTAGTTCATCGACTTGAGATCGTCATTTATCTCGTGTGAGTTCCCACTGTGCTTTGATTACTACCCTATCACGGCTCAAAGGAGTCGTGTAAACAGGTTTTAGTTGGGTACAGTCCCGAGCCACATGGAGGCAGTGAGCGGATCGGCAGGGGTTTCGTCTCTCCCGGTATTGGGGGTGAGATCGCACTGTGTCTAGGAGAGCCATTACACGAAGTCCTTGGCCAAGGAAGGAGATTTACTGGTAGGTATTCCAGTAGTATCTCAGGGTGTTCTGGGCTACACTTCGACACGACTTGTACCGCTTTTGGGGGTCTGGCTTTTAACAACTCCCTAGGCCCGACTTGCGATGCTCATAGACGAACGGACCGGACTGTACGGATATTGTCACTGACAGGCTCAGTAGGGTGTCAGGATGAGTTCGCTCATCGACCTCCCTTTTGGTCAATACCTGGTAGCCCGTTACATACGGCTAGTACCTCTGACGTGCTAGTGGTTAAATCCACAGCCAATGTATTGACGAGTCTTTAGAGTCCCTCACAGACAGTTTCTCAAGTTTCGGGCAAAACATTGTAGAGGTCGTATGATATATGGCAGGGTCCGATCATATACGTGCAGTAGTGTACGGATCATGATCGGACGGATCATACTAGTGGGCTTTGGTTTAAGCCGGATCCTAGTATTAGATTTGTTGGATTACTTTAGTCTCATCGCATTCGCATTCAGTCGGAATGCTGGTGCATGTATCTATATACAGGTGTGGGGTATCCTTGTGATCCGTCACGAGTTTACTTTAGATGTTGTCGTATCTTTTTATTGTTGCAAACATTTGGATTAATGTTTGTAAATGGAAATTGTGAGCTATATGTCATGATAAGGATCATTTATTGTGACACATGCTTAAGTGGTGACTCATGGTCTCTTTCTTTGTGCATGTGTCACATTTGAGATTGATTTGTGAGTTGATACGAGAGGAAGAAAGAGAAAGGGCAACCATATGGTTGTATTTAGCTCTTGTATTCTCATTCTTACTCTCTCTCTCACTCTCTTTATCATTTTACAACAACAAAAGAAAAGAGAGAGGAAATTCTTTCTTCTTCCTCTTTCTTCTCTAGCTCATAATCTCCATTAATGGCAACACCACTAACCTCCATCCAATTCAATGGATGCAAGAGACAAAGTGATCACAAACATTCTCTATATCACCTTAGACACATCGGCTAGCACACTTCGTGCCCGAGTTGCTTCGGATGAAGCGGGAGCCCGTAAAAGGAATCAATGATGTGGTGCCCTTTCCGACGAGGAGATCGAGACCGGAGATACCGCGAGGAGCTTGGGATGGTGGCCAAAGACCGAAGGACACGGATCGATCGGTATAGCCTTTCTATCCCTTCTCAAGATAGCTAGTTGTAGGTTAATGGTTCGATCCGGGTTTTAAGCATACGATAGCGCCGGTTTCCAGTTTAGAAAAAATTTCGTTTCCGCATTTTGGCCTCGGAGAGACGGCCGGGGCGCTACCGTAGACTTACATGGTATCAGAGCCACGCCATTAACCTTTACTAGCTTGCTCTAACGTGTTTAGACCTTCGATCAAACGAAATTTTCAAAAACTACATTTCCAATTCTGAGTTTTTGTCGAAATTTTTTTGTCGTCAAAAAATTATTTTGAGTATTGCAGAAAATCAGGCAGGCTTTTTTGAGAAATCTGAGGAAAATTGGTTCACTGATTCCACTGTAGCAGCGCGGAACCGCGACCGTACCTACGTTTTGGCCGCGGTTCCGCGGCCGTACTGTAGCATCAGCCCACCAATTTTCCTGCACTGGTTTCTGACTTGGAAATGGGGTTTCTGGTAATTTTTGTTTTGGCCCAGATTATTTTGAGTACTGGGAATTGTGCTTGGGGCCCACTTCGGGAAATTTTGTCGATCGAAAATTTTAAACATGTTAGTTCACAGTATTTACATTATATCTGCGACCGTGAATGTCATTTGATCGGTAAATCCTGTCTAATTGCTATAGCCCTTTTAGACGGATTTGCGAACGTGACATTCACGTTGATGTTCTGTGTTGTTGCGGATTTGTCATGGTGGATAGCCTGGTTGCAATGGTAGTACAGTTTGGTTGTATTTGTACATTTGATATTGCGGGACGAGCGTCCGACATGTGGACTGCCGTCACTGCCTGTTTGTATATTATTCTTTTGGGGCACGACCGGGCTGAGGTCGATGTACCCGTTGTATATTTTACTTTCTGTACTAGGATTACCCCGCGAAGGGGTGCACGGGTAGCCGGGTTCTAGAGGGCAACGGGCCCGCATCTTATGGCTTTGAGACGGAGGGGGCTTCACTCTAGAATTGGCGGGCTATTCGCCGCACTCGTAGGGGTACAGGTTGACCTAAGGAGGGGTGCTCAAGTTACCGGATTCTGTGAAGTGCTGGGTGGTCCATTCACGTTGTTGAAGGGGGCTGCCTCGCTTCAGGTTTTGGCGGGTAACTTGCCGCGACCGTAGGGGTCTAGGATTTCATTGCACAGGCTATCCACACGTCCAGGGGAAGTCGGGTTTCAGTAGCGGCTCTATGAAACCCGGGGATCCCAGATTATCTGTATTATTCTGTGATGCTTATTACATTTCAGTGATGTTGCATTTTATCACGCCTTGAGCGAATATTATATATTGATATATATACTAGTAGATGTTGTATATGTTTTACACCCGCGCTAGTCCAGTCCCCGCTCTGTCGTTAGTTAAGTAACCTAACGGGTGATGACGGGACCCAGTGGCGAATGCGGATGGCATATACGTACATCGTATTTTCGTTCTTTATTGGTGTGATCAATTGATAGGACTGCATTGATTCGGATCAATGCAAGCTAAACAAACCTATTCTGATGTTGTTGGAACATTTTTCAAAAAGCTGTTATTGCAAAGACGTTCTCTTTTGTTTTGCACAGTGGTATTCGGTTATGAATATCCAGCACCTCAGTCGACGAGGCAAGGGCCGAGATCCCTTGACCGGGAGTAACCCCTTGGACATAATTTTGCATCAGGGTAATAACTTCACTATAGTTGATTACTTTTTGCTTTGCATCATGGTATTCAGTTGGAATATCCTGCACCTCATTCTACGGGGAAAGAGCCGGGATCCCTTCACCGGGAGTGATCTCTTTAGCAAAGGTTTTCGCCACTATATTTTTATAAAAAGCTATCCGGTTTCTTCAACGATATCAAGTTCATTACGTTAAAGGTTTTTCGCCAAAAACCATTCGTAGCCCTCTGTCATTTCAGACGGGTAGCACTTAGTATTCATGCTATGTTTGTTGACCTTCGTCAAGGCATAGTGTATGGTAGCTTCTTGTTACCTTTCTGTTGCATAGATAGATGCGTTGGTTTGGGACAGTCGTATAGCCTTGTTGACCTTCGTCAAGGGCTTATACGGGTGGTTTCAAATTAACCTGGACAATGACGGGTAGAACTTGACATGTGACTTATGATTTGTTGACCTTCGTCAAGGTCATAAGAGCATGGGGTAAAAATCACATCGGGAGTTTCTAAAGAAACTGAAACTTGCCAGGTATGCGCATACCTTCTGGAGTATGATAACGTGAGTGGATTCCATCACATTATCATGCGATGATAGTTGGATCCCGATTCCCACTGATGAGTTGGTTTACTCCTAGGGTGATCCCGACTAATTCTTCTTTCAGGTTTGGAGGAGAATTTGAGGTTACAGTGGGAGGTTTCCTGATTAGATAAAGTGATAACCATTCTGATCTAGGTTAGAGTGCACGCTGAGTGTTTCTTTTCTCTCTCTCTTTGGCAGCGACCATGACCCGACCCTAGACTATGACTCAGTGACCAAGTTGACCAAACCTTCTTAAACACTATCTTTTGGATTGTCAGAGTTGCATGCCTCATTGCCACTCCTACTTTTACCCTTTTTCTCCAGAACACCCCGTATTACTACGAACGTCCACTTCCATTGCATAAAACCATCGTATGGTTATATACGAACTCGAAGGAACTTGTTCCAGATTCGAGGATGGTTTTCGGTTCTGGAGAAAACGAATAGGACTATTCAGTTGTTTTTTCCTTTTACCTTCTCTCAGGTTGCGAGTGTTCCTTGGATTAGGACGGTACACCTATTACGCTAATAAGATAGTCTTCTTCCAAACCATAGGCAGGTGCCGAACGGTAGGGAATGAGGAAAACCAATTAGCCTAACGATGGTGTACAGAAGGTATTAAGTAAAGACAAATAAAGGGATTAGAAAGAGGGCAAAGTAAATTGCGACTGCTATTCACGACCAAACCAAGTATTTCATTACCACTCCTACTTCACCTTTGTATTTCTCCAGAACACTCCGTATCACTACGAAGATCTACAGTTATTTGGATACTTCATCGTATGGTTATATACGAACTCGAAGGAACTTGTTCCAGTTCGGGGATGGATTCTGGTTCAGGAGAAATAGGAATAAGGTTTATTCAGTTGTCTTTTATCTTTACCTTCTCTCGCATTGCGAGTGCTCCTAGGATTAGGACAGTACATCTATTATGCTTATTGGATAGTCTTCTTCCAAACCATAGGCTGGTGCCGAACGGTAGGGAAGGAAGAAAACCATTTAGCCTAACGATGGTGTGCAGAAGGTAGCGACTAAAGACAAATAAAGGGATTTGGAGAGACGGCAAAGAAATATACGGTTACAGCTGTGAATCTGATAATGGAAGAGGCATTGCTAGGAATACTCGAATACCCCTTTGAAACATATTCATGTTTCAGTTTCACTGTGCATTGTTAATAGAAAACTAATTTCCCAATTAGTCCTTGCTCTAGGGTATGTATTTACCAGGTTTGATTCTCATATCTGTATGATGTTACAGATGATGAGTGGGAGTAAGTTATTGGGAATTGGGTGATCATCCTCATTATATCGGAATTCGTTGTAATTGGTGATATTTGAGGAAATCGCCTGGGTTGTTTGCCAGACGACAAATATTTGGTTTTGAATATCCATTGTTATGCACCAATTTCAAATTGATATATCTGTACGTTTACTTTTTATAAAGTGAGATATAGCTTTTTGAAATTATGTCTATAACATTTACCTATATCAGTGGATGGTTAGGTAAGGAGCATTAAACAGCGGTGTAATTCTTCTTAACCATATGTACAGTTTTCAACCTATGACGCACAAGGTTTAAGTTATTCAACTCAGGGGACTTATACAGAGTATTGTATGTTGTCCAGTGTCCATTAGGACAGAGGGGTTGGTCCCCGTACTATATTCTGTTTACTTATGGCTTCTCTAGTTCTTAGACAATTGTTTCGTAGAAACACAAGGTCCACGTTTTGAGAAGTTATAGGTATAAGAGTAAAGTAGAGAACCAGGTGTCGCAAGTATCGGGATTCTTCAAGGTAATCGAAGATGTAGATACTTGTGTATGGTATTCAGTTGATAGTAATGATTATGGGAACTTGCTTCTCTTTCAGGTTACTCATATCTGGATGTATTCCTAAGTTGAGTAATGTTGATCGGCCTCTCTCCATTTAGTTGACATACACTGGAGACAGCTGCATGATTTGAATCTGGTTCCAATTAAATTAGTGCCTTTGTTTCTATATTGGATACAGAACGGTTCATATCTTAACGATGTTAAGGTACGGGGAGTTGTCCGGCTTATGCTTAAAACCAGACTCTGGATAACTCAAGGCACGTTTCCGTAATGGCTGTTTGTGGGTTGACCCGGGCTTTGACGATGGTTGACTTTCTACCATCTGGAAGATCAATAGTGATATTGTTCTTGACTCGCCACAGTTTTAATAAAAAATGGATTTTTTTTTCAGAAAACGGTAGTGGGAGTATGGAAGAACTGGAAGTGATTCTAGAACCGCAAACGATTACTGAAAATTTGATAAGAATCTAAAGATTCAATCTGGTTTGACGTTCCATTGGCTACTCCGCAGATATGGTGGGTAACCTGTGGCACCCGAGAAGTACTCTGGTAGCCTCAAGGACGGTGACAGGGAGGTTCTTGTTTACCCAGACTTGACACTACTGTTGTTCCAGGCTATGAGACCCGGCAGGAGAATGAGTATAGCGTCGTTCTGAACTGGCTTTAGAAATGCACGTGTATATGACTCTGCCAGAGGGTTGTCGTAGTCAGTGGGAGCAGCGGAAGCATAGTGGACAAGTGGCTTATGTCTATTTATAGAATAAAGCAGATATAGCAGAGATAGATCATTTATTTCTGATGTGGCAGTCATAAGTTTGACTTCATCAGAATAGGGGATGGATCTGTTAAGAAGGTAGTAGGGTGTGATGTCTTGGTATTTGGATGACATACACAGAGTAGGAAGTGAAATTCCTATACTACGATCGGTTATGCTTTGGTTGTCACACAGTGTTTTCTCCACATAGGACTTGGATATTATATTAGACATTCTGGTTACTAGATCTATGGTTTTAGATCTAGATTTGGGTAGTTTCCTAATCTGGGTACTTAGACAGTATTCTAAAAGTGTTTTAAAATGGACGACTCTTGGCATGGTAGTGTACCTGCAGGGTGATTGAGTCACCCTCTCTAAAGATGTCTTACAGACTAAAGAGGAGAGGGATGTGCATAATTGGCACATCACTTGCTTAGGCAATTGAGCCAATCATGAGATGTCAAGTACCACACCAGATGTTTTTGCACGAGATGCAATATGTTGATATTGATCCAATCCTGGAGAAACGATCGGAAGCAGTTTTAGAACATAAGTGGATGTTCTAGGGATATGATAACGGCATCCTTCTTCGGGAGACAGTTATCATTCCAGGCTTCCAAGGTGACCTGGATGACAGAGTGACTATCAGAGTTATAGTTTTCCCTCTGACGAGGGGCAGTGTTTTGGACAGGCAATCCAAACGGACACTGAGAGAGGTATAACGCAGGATACTGATTAAGTTCAGTTGAAGATACAGTCTAAGAAGTTTGGATTTGGAGTTCATTTATGAGCTAGGTCCCATTAGATATCCAGACATATTCTAAGACAGGTATTGCTCATTTCGGGAGATGGCTTTCTCCGCGAACTTGAGATAAAGAGAGACATAGAAAGAAACATCAGGGCGGATCCACTCACTGAGGCTATTCCTCGAACGCAATAGTTTCACAAACGGGCTTTGTGAGACTGATCAGTAGAGGAGTTGAGTGTTCGGTATCACACGGGCTGTGAGTATGCGACATCGCAATAATTAGCCTTGAGTGCAAGTGGGATATTGTTGGATATAATGCCCTCAGAGTCAATTATTGGATCACAGGCACGTGATTGCAATGATTGAGGAAGGACCTATACCGGTAGGACAGTCTTACTCGAGAGGTTTGTATACTATCAGGTTTGTCTTTATCATCGTGTACACGCTTGAGGTGACATTGTAGTTCAGTATTACACGTTGATAGAGAATAGTATGCTACCATGGTTTATCTTTATCATCGTGCACTGCTTCAGGTGACTTTACAGGTCACTATTGCGCGTTGATAGAGCCCTTAGAATTCTTGCTTGACGGCCAGCAGTATGATGGCGATCATATACGTGGGAGATGGGGTCTATAAGCACGTCTTTAAAGTGGTCCCTAGTCGTGGGAGTTTCGAGACTGGGCATCGATACTCCATTAGTAGACTACTGTATTCAATCGAGACCCCGACGAGGGACGGTGGCCGGTCTCATAAGCCATTGGTGTCAGCTGGATCACCTAAGATGTATACAGGTGCTCATTGGGTTATGTGTACACCGGACAGGACTCGCCGGGAACATGCTAGTTAGTATTATACCTGACGTCAGATAGCAGTTCCCTGGTGACATGTGTACAGGTTAATTCATCGACCTGAGATCGTCATTTATCTCGTGTGAGTTCCCACTGTGCTTTGATTACTACCCTACCATGGCTCAAAGGAGTCGTGCAAACAGGTTTTAGTTGAGTACAGTCCCGAGCCACATGGAGGCAGTGAGCGGATCGGCAGGGGTTTCGTCTCTCCCGGTATTGGGGGTGAGATCGCGTTGTGTCTAGGAGAGCCATTACACGAAGTCCTTGGCCAAGGGAGGAGATTTACTGGTAGGTATTCCAGTAGTATCTCAGGGTGTTCTGGGCTACACTCCGACACGACTTGTACCGCTTTTGGGTGTCTGACTTTTACCAACCCCCTAGGCCCGACATGCGATGCTCATAGACAAACAGAACGGACTGTACGGATATTTTCACTGACAGGCTCAGTAGGGTGTCAGGATGAGTTCGCTCATCGACCTCCCTTTTGGTCAATACCTGGTAGCCCGTTATGTATGGCTAGTACCTTTGACGTGCTAGTGGTTAAATCCACAGTCAATGTATTGACGAGTCTTTAGAGTCCCCCACAGATAGTTTCTCAAGTTTCGGGCAAAACATTGTAGAGGCTGTATGATATATGGCAGGGTCCGATCATATCGTGCAGTAGTGCACGGATCATGATCGGGCGGATCATACTAGTGGGCTTTGGTTTAAGCCGGATCCTAGTATTAGATTTGTTGGATTACTTTAGTCTCATCGCATTCGCATTCAGTCGGAATGCGGGTGCAGATATGTATATACAGGTGAGGGGTATCCTTGTGATCCGTCACGAGTTTACTTTAGATGTTGTCGTATCTTTTTATCGTTGCAAACATTTGGATTAATGTATGTAAATGGAAATTGTGAGCTATATGGCATGATAAGGAGCATTTATTGTGACACATGCACAAGTGGTGACTCATGGTCTCTTTCTTTGTGCATGTGTCACATTTGAGATTGATTTGTGAGTTGATATGAGAGGAAGAAAGAGAAAGGGCAACCTTAAGGTTGTAGTTAGCTCTTGTATTCTCATTCTTACTCTCTCTCACTCTCATTATCATTTTGCAACAACAAAAGAAAAGAGAGAGGAAACTCTTTCTTCTTCCTCTTTCTTCTCTAGCTCATAATCCCCATTAATGGGAACACCTCTAACCTCCATCCAAATCAATGGATGCAAGAGACAAAGTGATCACAAACATTCTCTACATCACCTTGGACACGTCGGCTAGCATACTTCGTGCCCGAGTTGCTTCGGATGAAGCGGGAGCCCGTAAAAGGAATCGATGATGTGGTGCCCTTTCCGACGAGGAGATCAAGACCGGAGATGCCGCGAGGAGCTTGGGATGGTGACCAAAGACCGAAGGACACGGATCGATCGGTATAGCCTTTCTATCCCTTCTCAAGATAGCTAGTTGTTGGTTAATGGTTCGATCCGGGTTTTAAGCATACGATAGCGCTGGTTTCCAGTTTAGAAAAAAATTTCGTTTCCGCATTTTGGGCTCGGCGAGACGGCCGAGGCACTACTGTAGGCTTACAATAGGGATAGGGGAAGCAGTGCTCGAGCCTGCACCTACAGCCAAGGCGGCATTGCGTTCTCTTGCTGCACGCCTCCTGCGCTTCCTTTCTGCCTGGGCCGTGAGAGTTGTTCTTCTTAAGACCTACGCCAAGAAGACGTCACGTCCAAGCCAGGAGCTACCTCTGGAGTCGTTATGGCGCCGTCATCGGTTTCTTAAGAGAAGCTTCTTTTGGCAATACTGGGGAAGCTGGGACTTCGGTAGCCGGCCTTGGAAGCGTCTCCGCACCACCCTGTGAAATCGGCACTGCACTCGGGATAACTCGGGTCGATGTAGTCCCTGCGATAAGTTGAAAAAGGAGGGTCAGTCTACTCATAAAGAAGGGAGGGAAAGAAGGCACAATGAGCCGAAATATACCGAGGCCCAAGGAAACGCAAAGCCTCTCTTCCTCTTCAAAAGTCTTGAGAGAAGCCGCGAGGGCCTCTTCGGTGGAGCCGCCTGTTGAATAAAAGTGTCAGTCAAAGCATGTTAATAAAAAAACGTGTATGATGTAGCCACGCAAAGATACGGCGGAAGTATACCTGACTGTGCGAGGATGATCAGTCCTGCTTTGTTGCTAGCTAGTCGCTCGGAAGCTGCGATGGCAGCCTCCAGATCAGTATCATCTGGCGCTATGAATAAACCCTCGTTGGTCCCGTAATCGCTTAAGCCTTCTCTATAAGGAGCATGAGGCTCCTGTCTGAATACGACGTCTGCATAAAGAATAGACTTCTTTTTCTTCTGCGAGCGAGTACCGGCGGCCGATAACACAAGCTTGCGCTTAGTGGCTATTCATATCAGAAAATTGCATTCTAATACCGCTCATTCATTATCTAATTGTTGTATTTATCGGTATTATTGACCAGTGTCTGCTCAGTATTACAGATTACAGGTATCCATGACAAAATTCTGAAAATGCATCCAACAGCATGGATATATCACTTGAGGGAAGCCACAGCGACCAGAAATGCTAACTGACCGATACTTCAGGAGTTCCTTTACGCAACAAGTTGTGTACACATTTTTTTTCTAAATGGTCCAACACAATAAGTGTGTACACAAGACTTTTAAGCACATGTGGATATGATTTTATATGCAATCAAGGATATGATTTTATATGCAATCAAGGATATGATTCTATATGCAATCAAGGATATGATTTTATATGCATATGATATTATATGCATTCAAGACTAAAAAGCATGTGTTCAAATCAAAGGCAATCAAACAAATCAGCATGAGCCATAATGAGGCACATATGAATATTTCTTTCTGAGCCTATAAATAGAGACCAGAGGCAAGAGGAAAGGGTAGCTTTTTTCTTTAGTTTTTATCTTAGAATTCTTGTAATATTTCTTTTCATTCTTGAGCTCTTGCCCCTTTGTCTTGACCTTGCAACTTCTCATTTTGAACTTGCAAGCTTAAGGCTTAGGTTCTTGACTTCAAGATCTCTTGTAACAAGTTGTTCTTCAATATAAGTTCATATTTTTATTACATGTCTTGTTCCACTTTACATGATTTCAATTGTGAAATTCATGCTTTGCTTTGATCTTGCAACCTCTTAAGTGAGCTTGCAACCTTAAAGATTGGTATTTGGATTTCACACGTTGCCGGGGATCGAACACTTGGAGATAAAACGCTTGAATTCATCGGTTCTCTTTTCCTCTTTATTTAATTGCATTTTTTTATGTATCTTCTCTTTTCTTTCTTTTTAATTTGTAAATATGTGTAAGTAATCTTTTCACTTGTTAAGGGTGTAATATGTTAGATCGTATTCGACGATTTTCTTTGTCCAAACTTTAAAACCTAAAACTTGCCTATTGAAACTCCGTGCAAATCACCCGCAACTCCGCTCACTAGGCATCATATCCTACCATGATAGTGATGATTCCTAATCATGACCGGATTGCCCGTAGGTTTGCCGAAGGCTAACATCAAGAGATAACAACGGAAGGACAAGGGACAAGGAAAACGGATTTAGCGAAATGCCGCAAATACCGTATTTCAAGTTCCCTAATCCGTGTTGTTACCTATTGTTTTAGTGTCGATACCAAGTTGGGCTATAAGGAATTGGCAAACATCACCTTCATACAATCTAACTTATTACTACCCTTAACAAGTCCTTTTTATTCATATCTTTGTCACGACAATTAGTTAACCAACAAATCAAAACACGGTATTAACTCGTTAAAACAAGATATAAAACTTATCATCTCCCTGCGGACGACCCGTATTCATCGCGGATCGCTACAAGAGACACCGTTTTGATTGCGGTAATTTCAAGACTCTTTTTAAACACGACACGATTAGAACATGACAATCAAATGGCGTCGTTGCCGGGGAGACGGTAACGCTTTTATACTTGTATTCTCGGGTTAAATTTGTGCATATTCTGTATAAAACTAACTTCTAACACATTCAAACAAATAACCATTCTTTTTGAAACCAACCACAAACACAAATAAAATTCTTTTCTTCTCTGGATTTGAATTCTGCTAACACTCTGATTTTCTTAATTATTTGTGTTCAGAATTGTGGTTGTTAATATTTCTTTTTGGCTCAAATATCCGTATTTTTCCAACATATGCAGATTTGACGGATTTTGAGCAGCGATCATACGGAACAAAAGGGGCATTTTCAAATGCAAAGGAGGGTGAACAATCAGTGCCAAAGATCCGGGTAGTTAGACCCGCGCAAGCGAACCATTCGACCACTCGGAGGCAATATCGACACGAGTTTCTGAAACTCGATACTTTTTGGTATGTATTTTTCTAAACTTCCCCTCTTAAACCCGACGCTCCAATATTCTTGTCTTTGCAGGATTCTTTGCAAAAATCGCCGCAAAATGCCAAAAAAAAACTAACCGTATTTGTTGCAGCGCCGCAAAAAAAAGAAGTAAAAAACGATAACTGATTGCTTGAAAACAAAACTTGGTTGAATTTTGCGCATTGCATCATTTAATACGGACTTAAGGGGCTCAAACACCAATCCAGATTGGGTGGGGATTTCATCACCCTTCCTAAGACCCCGGAAATCACTAATTGCATAAGTGTCACCTCAAGTTTAATAAAAAATATCTAGACTCATCCCACTAAGGACTTGTCGCGCTCAATAGGACAAAGGAAGATTGTGGGCATTCAATCGTTTATCTAAACATGACTCTTGTGGTTCCTAGGCAAGACAAGTGAGGAGGTAACTTTAAAAGGCCTGTCTCACGGTGATTTGTGAGCGGATCCCTCCATACCTCACTTGTGCTTACCTGGCCACAACTGGCTGTGAAGAGGCGATCTGAGGGTTATCTCACAATTTGTCGCTTTGGAACAGTTAGGAGTAGGTCTAGTAGACTTAGAGGACCCTAGTGTAGGTATTGATTGTGCATTTGTGATTGTGTTTGTTGAACAGTCGTTTCATTTTCCCATTTTTTTTGAAACAAACACAAAACTGTCATTTTTACCACCATCACCAAATTTTTCTCCACTTTCGTTTTCTTACCCTCACATTCTACGCTTTGACTACACTAAACTCGTTTAGTGTATGTCCGCTTGGACTAGGGACCCTAGTTCCCATTTAGTCCGTGTTTCGTTAGTCTCTACGGACTACGCGTTTGACTCCAACGTCGAAAATCCCTCCACCCCTTTATCACCCTTACCTTTGCCGGTCAACTCCGACGTTGACCGAGATTCTGTTCATACATCTTCACCTTCTTTATCACCAAATTCCTCTTCTGAGATGTCAGGATTTAATCCTAACATCCCTCCACCTGCCCAGGAACTGACTCCACCTAATCTGGGTGCGAATAACCCGCAACCTGTTGCAGCGCCACAGCGAATCGCGCTCCATGATCGTTTCTACCCTACCCGCTCTGCACTTCTAACATATCTTTCACTTCCACCGGCCAATGGGGATAATTTTGAAATTAAGCCCCACTTCATTAACATGCTTCCGAAATTTCATGGGCTTGAATCTGAAGATGCCTATATCTTCATCAACAAGTTCCAAAATGTTTGTGCCATGATGAAAACGACCCAGCTGTCTGACGATGCTATATGGCTATGGGTCATTCCGTTCACTTTGTGCGATCTTGCTGAAAAGTGGCTGTATAGCACCGCTTCCCACTCCATAACCAGTTGGGACGAGTTTGTGAAAGCGTTTCTCAAGAAATTCTATCCGAATCATAAAACCGCAAGGATCCGTAACGAAATCAACCAATTCTCCCAGCTTCCTAATGAACCTTTTTGGAAGTGTTTTGACCGGTATAAAGACCTTCTTGTTCAGTGCCCTCACCACGGTATTGAGAAATGGCAACTTTGCCAAACTTTATACGAGGGCCTGAACCCAGCAACCAAGCAGTTGTTGGAAACCATTTATCAGGGCCACTTCCTATCGAAATCTGACGAGGAAGCGTGGCAATTCTTCGACGACCTTGCGGAACAAACGCTTCAATGGGAGAGCACCAGACCAAGTACTTCTTCTTCTTCCTTTACTTCAACTGGTCAGTCTAGGGTAGGCATTCACCAACTCTATGTCTCTATTGCAATGAAAGCAGAAATGGCTGCAATAACGAGAAAACTTGAAGCGATAAAGAGCAAATTTTCATCTCCTGCGCCTGCCCCCATTCTTCCCCTTCGTACCATTTGCGCTTGTTGTTCCGATCCATCTTACCTAACCGAAGAGTGTCCTTACAACCCACCTTCTCAAGGACAGGATCAGGTCAATGCTGCATTTCAGCAGAGACCAAGAAATGATCCATACTCTTCCACATACAACCCTGGATGGAGAAACCATCCTAACTTCGCTTGGAACCAGAATCAAAATCAGTTCCAAGAGCAGAACAACTTTCAAAGGGGGCCTCCTCAACAACAAGCACAACAACAATTTCAGCAGCCCTTCCAACCCCAACCTTTTCAAAATTCGACGAACAATTTTGCACCCAACAATTCTTTCCCTCAAAACAACTTTGTTCCGTCAAACAACGATAAGGTTTCCTCGCTAGAACGAAGTCTGGAGACGTTCGTAAAACAATCAATTCAATCCACCGCCAACATCCATTCTTCCATTCAGTTTTTGGTGCAACACACTGCTGTACTTGGGCAAAGCATCAAGACCATCGAAGCCCAGATAGCACAACTGAATGCGGCCTTAAGCGAGCGAGAGAAGGGGAAGCTTCAATCTCAACCACTCCCAAATCCCGGTCACCCACATAATGTACATGTTGCTCTTGAACAACAAAACCATAATGTGAGTGTCGTGACTACGTTGAGATCTGGGAGGATGCTGCAAAACAACATTGGCACACGGATCGACGATGACACCCCGGCCGCTTCTTCTTCTTCTTCTTCTTCTTCGTCTTCTGAGCCTATTCTCCATTCTTCAAAAGGCTCTTCCTCTTCTTCTGCTCTAAACGGACCCATTTCTCACTCCACGAAAACACCAGCTCTGGGATCCGTTCCAACTCCACAATCTCCTCCACAAGCATTGGACTCAACCAATTTTAAAAACGTTCCATTTCCAAACCGGTTGAGGCCTAATAAACAAAATCCACAAATGGAGAAGATTCTGGAATTGTTTAAGCAGGTTAACATCAACATTCCTCTTTTAGATGTTGTCCAACAAGTCCCTTCCTATGCGAAAATCTTAAAGGACTTGTGCACGAAAAAGAGGAAATCTCAGGTATCCAAGAAAGTTTTCTTGGCTAGTGCTGTGAGTGATGCTCTTACCTAATCTTTACCTCAAAAACGGAAGGACCCTGGCTGTCCTACGATTTCTATCACCATTGGGGATAAGAACATCAACCGCGCACTTTTAGATCTTGGTGCCAGTGTTAACCTGCTTCCGTATTCAGTATATGAGCAACTAGGTGTAGGAGAGCTGAAACCCACACACTGCACTCTCCAAATGGCCGACCGATCGATCACCCATCCTAGGGGAGAGCTAGAGGATGTGTTAATCAAGGTTGGGGACTTCATATTCCCCGTTGACTTCATTGTTTTGGACACACAGCCTGTAGCTAACCCCCGGAATCAAATTCCGGTGATATTCGGTCGCCCATTCCTTGCAACCTCAAATGCTGTGATCAATTGTCGAAATGGTTCGATGAACCTATCTTTTGGAAACATGACAATTGAACTCAACATTTTTAGGTTAGGAAATCAGCCCTCCGAACCTAATGCTCATATACTAGACGTTTGTTCAATCCAGGAGATCATCCCGGAGGAGTGTGAATTCGAGGAGTTTTTGTTTGATCACGACGACCTTAATGCCACTAGTGCGTTCCTCTTCGAACTTGCTTCTGTTTCTGCGCCCGATAATGACTACGAGTGTTTCACCTTCTCGAACGATCTTAGCCAATCACCACCCGAGCTTGAGTCTTTTGCTTTTTCGGATGAGTTAGTTGAACCATCCGACTCGGTTGCATACACTCGATTTGAACCTTTGATGGAATCCTTCGAGTTTGAAACAGTTACTCCATTGTTACCATCTATTGTTTCACCTCCTAAACTCGAACTAAAGCTTTTGCCATCGCACCTAAAATATGCTTATCTAGGTGAGAATGAGACCCTACCCGTTATCATATCGGCCTCTCTAGCTCTTGAGCAAGAGAAGGCCCTTTTAATGGTCTTACAAAATAATCGGCAAGCTTTTGGCTGGTCTATGGCGGACATCAAGAGGATTAGTCTCCTCATAGTCGAACATCATATACACTTGATGGATGATGCCAAGCCGGTAAGGGATCCACAAAGACGCCTCAACCCCATTATGAAAGAGGCTGTCAAGAAGGAGATTGTTAAATGTCTTGATAGTGGTATCATTTACCCTATCTCGGATAGCCAATGGGTTAGCCCAATTCATGTTGTGCCAAAGAAATCGGGCATCATGGTCATTACCAATGAGGCAAATGAGTTAATTCCCACTCGCACCCAAACTGGGTGGCGAGTTTGCATCGACTATAGAAAACTCAATGCCGCGACAAGGAAAGACCACTTTCCTTTACCTTTCATTGACCAAATGCTAGAACGATTGGCTGGGCATGAGTTCTATTGCTTTTTAGATGGCTACTCCGGCTATAACCAAGTCCCCATAGCCAAAGAGGATCAAGACAAGACCACATTTACTTGTCCTTTTGGCACTTTTGCTTATCGTCGCATGCCCTTTGGGTTATGCAATGCGCCCGCTACATTTCAGCGGTGTATGATGGGGATCTTTTCAGACATGGTTGAAAAGTTTTTGGAGATCTTTATGGATGATTTCTCCATTTTTGGTGACTCCTTCGACGAGTGTTTGCTACACCTTGACGCAGTTCTTACCCGCTGTAGGGATAAGAATCTAACTTTGAATTGGGAGAAGTGCCACTTTATGGTACGAGAAGGTATTGTCTTAGGACATGTCATCTCGCAAAACGGCATAGAGGTTGATAGAGCCAAAATTGAAGTCATTTCTAATCTTCCTCCTCCTAAATGCGTCAAAGACATTCGAGCTTTCCTTGACCATGCCGGATTTTATAGACGGTTCATCAAGGATTTTAGCAAGATTGCTAGACCTTTGACTCTCTTATTGGCCAAGAACACAACATTTGATTTTGACTTAACTTGCATGGAAGCGTTCGAGTCATTGAAACACTCTCTCATTTCTGCGCCCATTCTTTCATCTCCAGACTGGACGCACCCATTCGAAATTATGTGCGACGCATCGGATTTTGCCATTGGTGCTGTTCTTGGACAGCACATTAATAAAATGCCGCACGTGATTTATTACGCTAGACGTACATTAAATGAGGCCCAACTAAACTACACAACAACAGAAAAAGAGTTCTTAGCAGTTGTGTTTGCACTTGAAAAATTTCGGCCTTATTTAATCGGCTCTCCAGTCATTGTCTATACGGACCATTCAGCTCTTCGCCACCTTTTTGCGAAAAAAGATGCTAAATCTCGGCTAATACGTTGGATCCTCTTGCTTCAAGAGTTTGACCTTGTCATCAAGGACAAAAGAGGATGTGAAAACGTGGTCGCCGACCATCTCTCACGACTTCCTTCTTCGCCGTCGCTTCAAATTTCGATCAACGATGTTTTTCCGGATGAACAACTCTTGACGGTATCTTGCGAACCCTGGTTCGCAGATATTGTGAACTATTTGGCCACAGGACTACTACCGACTGAATGGTCAAGTCAGGACAGACTTCGATTCTTATCCCAAGTGAAACACTTTTACTGGGATGAACCCTAACTGTTTAAGTACTGTCCCGACCAGATTATTCATCGCTGTGTCCCTGACAATGAAGTCAAGAGTGTGCTGTCGTTTTGCCACGATCAAGCATGTGGCGGGCATTTTGGCCCCAGAAAGACAGCCGAGAAGATCTTGCAGTGTGGCTTCTACTGGCCACAGCTCTTCAAAGACGCTCATGATTACTGCAAGACTTGCTCCCGGTGCCAACACTTGGGCCGGATATCCAGGAGAAACGAGATGCCGCTCCAACCAATCTTGGTTGTGGAGATTTTCGATGTTTGGGCGATTGATTTCATGGGGCCGTTTCCCAGCTCTTTTGGGAACTTGTACATCCTTCTAGCTGTTGATTATGTCTCTAAGTGGGTCGAGGCTGTGCCCAGCCGGACTAACGACAACAAGGTTGTCGTTAGATTTCTCAAGGAAAACATTTTCTCCCGGTTTGGGCACCCCCGAGCGATCATTAGCGACAATGGAACCCATTTCTGCAATAAGACTTTCGAGGCCTTGATGCGGAAATATTCCATTAATCATAAGCTATCTACGCCCTACCACCCCCAAACCTGTGGGCAAGCCGAAGTTTCAAATCGGCAAATCAAGCAGATACTGGAGAAGACGGTTTCCAAGAACCGTAAGGATTGGTCGGTAAAACTCAATGATGCCCTTTGGGCATTTCGAACTGCTTATAAAACCGATCTCGGCATGTCTCCTTATCGGCTTGTTTACGGAAAGGCTTGCCACCTTCCATTCGAAATAGAGCATCGCGTATTTTGGGCGATTAAGGAGCTGAATCTATCTCTCAAAGATGCGGGCAGCTATCGGAAGCTGCAGCTGAACGAATTGAACGAGCTTCGGGATGAAGCTTACGACAACGCGGTTATTGTAAAGAACCGAACGAAGGTGTTTCATGATAAACACCTCATGCGCAAAACTTTCACACCTGGATAGCAGGTGCTTCTTTACGACACCCGACTGCATTTTCATCCCGGCAAGCTCAGATCTCGCTGGAAGGGACCATTTGTTGTGCGGACTGTATATCCGCACGGCGCGGTGGATTTGGAAAATCCAAAGGACAGTTCGCTTTTCAAAGTAAATGGACACAGACTGAAACCGTACCTTAGCGCTGAACCATCAGAGGAGCTCCTGCTCTTGCAGGAGCCGGTTTACCCTGCATAATCTTCCTCTGTCTACCACCAAACTTCGGTTATCCAACCAAAACAGTGGACGCTGTTTCAAATAAGTTTGGAGGTATGTATATACGATTTTCCTTTGTATATATGTTAAAATATATATATATATATATATATATATATAAATAAATAAAAAATAAAAAATAATTTTTTTTTTGTATATCTAACCTTCAGTATTTTTGCCCTTTTAATGTACAATGACAGTGAGGGCACTGTCAAGTTTAAGTTTGGGGGTACGCTCGGTACGCATTTCTGACCTTCGCATTCATTTGTATAATCTGCATTTTCATATTTATTTAAATAAAAATACCCATAAAATGTAAGTCGATGTGCAACACCCCACGACTTGTGGGGAGGCGGAAATATGAAAAACGATCTTGTTCTTTGCTTAAACATCGACTAACCGCATGAATCGAAGCTAAACGATAACTAACATCAAACATAGAAGTTCTAAACTACTATGTGAAGGGATTATACCTAAAGAACCGTGTCCTTCGTCTTTACGAACTCCACCTTCTCCTCGGCCTTCTCCAAGTAGTAGACGATCCACCACGAGAGCTAAACTCCAAGCTTTGCCTCTAAACTTGAGGCAACTAGGTATGTTTAAGTGCTAATCAAAGTACCTAGATGAAATAGAGTATGGTTATGGATTAAGTAGTCTAACTAATCCTTGTACTCAACACATGAGAGGGGAGGATTAGGGTTTGAAGAGAGAGAGCTTGAGGAGAGAGAAGATGAACATAATAATGAAATGAGAAAAAGAGTTATCATAATATATATCAAGCATTTTATTTTATCAAGAAAAGAAAAGATAATGATTTACAACCATGCTTGATAAATATCTAATGGTGATTCATCATAATGAGTCATTAAGCAATTATGAAGCATTAATGACATGGATGAATCATCCATATGACTCACTAATCTCATTTAATGTATATGACACCTTAACCTCCTTAGTCACCATGTTCTAGAAGCTTCTCACGCAATTACGAGAACGCCCCTCCTATCCGTGAAAACACGGAAAAACTTTAGACTGTATAAATCCAATAACCGGATACTAGTAACTGGCTTAAACCAAAGCCGACTAGTAAAAACTATCCGAAAGTCGTACGTGCGTAAACGCACGTATGCGTCCGAACCCTTGTCGTAAAACCATACGACCTCTATATCGTTTCGCCTGGAGTAGGGAAACTCTCTGCGTGGGACTCTAGAGACTCGACTACTACGCTGGCAGTGGGTTTAACCACAGACCGCAAGCGGCACTAGCTGTACGTAACGGTCCCCAGGTAGATGTCGATAAGAAGGCCGATGAGGAAACCCATCCGAACTCCTACTGAGTCTGATGTGACAATCTCCATACAGTCCGGTCTGTTCGTCTAAGACTATCTCATATCGGGCCTAGGGGGGCGGCAAGCGTCAGTCCCCTAATAGCGGTATAGGTCGTGTCGGAGCGAAGCTCATTACACCCTGAGAAACTACTGGAACCTACCAGCAAATCTCGCTTGCCCTGGCCAGGGACTTTGCGTAATGGCTCTCTGACACAGCGCGATATCAACCCCCAATACCGGGAGAGACGAATCCTGTCTAACCGCTACTGCCTCCAAGTGCTCGGGACTGCACCCAACTGCTACCTGTTTGCACGACTCCTTTGAGCCATGGTAGGGTAGCAATCTAAGAACAGTGGGACACACTCGAGGCGAAGTAGCAGTGTCAAGTCTGTGGACTATGCTGTACTCATGTCACCTGGGAACTGTTCACTGACGACTGGTATAAAACCAACCAACAGTTCCCTGTGAGTCCTGTCCGGTGTACCCGTAACCTAACGAGCACCTGCATACTATCTCCAGTACGACGTACTGACGGCTGTGGGACAGACCATCTCCCCAACTGGGATGAGAAGCGTACACACTAGTCTACTCCGGAGTATCGATGCCCTGTCTCGATAATCCAACGACTAGGGACCTGAATAAGGATGTGCTTGTAGACTACCCAGCCCCCACTAGTGTGATTGCCATCACAACGCAGGTAGTCAAGCAAGATCCTAAGAGCTCTATCAATACGTATACTCACATATTAAGATAGAAAAATCAAGTAGCATACTACCATGTTTAGCAATACTGTTATATACATGTGAATATCCCAAGCTTCCATTAAGTAATATACAAACTAGTATGATACAATAATGGCCCCTATGGCATATACACTAACAATCTCCCACTTGCACTAGGGCCATGTACTGGCATATCGAAGACTGATGATCTCGAGTAGCCTCTCGAACTGAATCTGTGGTAGGGCCTTCGTGAATGGATCAGCAATGTTCTCTTCAGAAGCAACTCTCCGAACCTCGATCTCCTGACGATCAATGATCTCCCTGATCAGGTGATACCGCCTTAAGATGTGTCTGGATTTCTGATGGGACCTTGGTTCCTTCGCTAAAGCTATAGCTCCGTTGTTGTCGCAATACAGAGGTATTGGATCAACTATGGTAGGAACCACCTGAAGTTCTGTTAGGAACTTCTTCATCCAGACTGCTTCTTTTGCGGCATTGCAAGCAGCTATATACTCCGCTTCCATCGTCGAGTCAGCAACGGTGTCCTGCTTGGAGCTCTTCTAGCACACCGCCCTTCCATTGAGGGTAAAGACATAACCCGACATGGACTTGGAATCGTCCTTATCACTCTGGAAGCCGGAATCAGCAAAGGCCTCCAACCTGAGGTCTTTTCCGCCGTAAACCAAGAACATCTCCTTAGTCCTTCTCAGGTACTTGAGAATGTTCTTTACTGCTATCCAGTGCTTCTCCCCTGGATTTGACTGATACCGGCTTACCACGCTCAGTGCGTAAGCTACATCTGGTCTGGTGCACAACATCGCATACATTATAGTGCCTACCGCAGAAACGTAGGGTATAACAGACATGTGTTCCCTTTCCAAATCAGTCTTGGGAGACATCTCTTTGGAGAGGGTGATTCCGTGACAAGCCAGTAGATTACCGCGCTTAGAATCTTCCATACTGAATCTTTTCAGTACAGTGTCGATATACCTGGACTGCGAAAGTCCTAACATCCTCTTGGATCTATCACGATAGATCCGGATCCCCAGAATGTAAGAGGCATCTCCCAGGTCTTTCATGGAGAACCTATGTGACAAGAATCCTTTGACAGATTGTAGCATAGGAATGTCATTTCCTATCAACAGAATGTCATCCACGTACAAGACGAGGAATACGACACTTCTGGCTACAACTTTACTATATATGCACGGTTCATCTGGATTTTTGATGAAGTCATATTCTTTGACTGTCTCATCAAAACAGATATTCCAACTCCGCGATGCCTGCTTCAGCCCATAAATGGACTTAAGCAGCTTGCATACTTTCCCGCTGCTCCCACTCTGATTGAAACCCTCTGGCTGATCCATATAGACGCACTCTTCTAAATTTCCATTCAGAAAAGCCGTATTTACGTCCATCTGCCAGATTTCATAATCATGGAAGGCAGCAATAGCAAGAAGGACCCAAATGGATTTGAGCATAGCCACTGGAGAAAAAGTTTCGTCATAGTCCAAACCAGGTCTTTGATGAAAACCCTTTGCAACAAGTCTAGCCTTATAGGTTTCTACCTGTCCATCTACACCAATCTTTTTCTTGAAGATCCATTTGCATCCTATGGGTTTTACCCCATCTGGAGCAAAGTCCAAAGTCCATACTTTGTTGGTGTACATGGACTCCATTTCGGTCCGCATTGCATCTAGCCATCGTACCGAGTCGCCGCTCTGGATGGCCTGCTGGAAGCCAGTAGGTTCATCATTATCTATGATGCAATCCTCTCTATCCCCATCTATGAGAAAACCGTAGTATCTCTCAGGCGGATGAGACGGCCTACTACTCCTGCGGAGGGGTGCGGGAATGTTCTGTTCTTCTTGAACTACTGGTTCTACCAAACTTTCAGTATTAGTTTGTGGTTCTGGAATTTCTTCCAGTTCTATTTCGCTCCCACTTATTTCCTTTTCTAAAAACTGCTGTTCCAGAAAATGGGCATTACGAGAAACAAAAACCTTTTGTTCCTCTGCGTAATAGAAATAATATCCCTTGGAGTTCTTTGGATATCCCACAAACTTACATTTTACTGATCGTGCCTCGAGCTTGTCCACATGCTGCTTTTTAACAAAAGCTGGACATCCCCAAATCTTTATATGCTGAAGATGGGGTTTCTTTCCACTCCACATCTGATATGGGGTGGTAGGCACAGTCTTGGTAGGAGCTCTGTTCAGAAGATATGCCGCTGAATCTAGCGCATAACCCCAAAAAGATCGCGGTAACTCAGCATTACTCATCATGGATCGTACCATATCTAATAGGGTTCGATTCCGTCTCTCCGAAACACCGTTATGCTGTGGAGTGTATGGAGGAGTAAGCTGAGAGGGAATTCCTTTCTCTTTTAGGTAACCTAGGAACTCGACACTCAAGTATTCACCACCTCGATCAGATCTTAGTGTCTTGATACTTTTGCCGGTTTGGTTTTCTACTTCATTCTTATACTCTTGGAATTTCTCAAAAGCCTCGGCTTTATGTTTCATCAGATAAATGAATCCGTACCTTGAGTAATCATCCGTGAAAGTAATGAAATAGGAAAAACCACCTCTTGCATGTGTAGACATTGGACCACATGCATCGCTGTGTATGAGTCCTAAGAGCTCGCTCTTACTCCTTGTCCAGTAAATGGAGTCTTTGTCATCTTTCCTTTGAGACAAGATTGACAAGTGTCATAAGTTTGATATTCGAACGAGTCCAAATATCCTTCTCTATGCAACTTAGTCAACCTTCTCTCATTGATGTGACCCAGTCTACAATGCCATAAGAAAGCTTTATTTAAATCTGGAGACTTTCCTTTTAGTGTGTTCTGGACATTGAAAATTTGGAGTTGGTTTAACACATATATACCGTTTTCCAGTGTACCGGACCCAATCAAACTATGATTAAGGTGGATGTTAACAACACCACTTCCAAACGTGAAATCGTAACCTTTATTTGATAACAAGGAAGCAGATATGATATTACACGTTAAGCTGGGTATGTTAGTTATATGTATGCCCTAGAGGCCATTACTGTACATACGATGTATATTGTAGTGGATGCTTGGACATATATAGGGAGGACTTTCTTGCTCGACATGATAGTATGCTATCTGGTTGTACTTTATCTTAACATGTACTCTGATTGTCTCTATGTTACATGTTGATAAAGCCCTTAGGATATGTACTCGACTACTAGCACTATGATGAGATCATACTAGTGGGGCCACGGTAGTCAACGAGTACATCCTATAACTGTTCCTAGTCGAGGGTGTATCGAGACAGGGCATCGATACACCAGAGTAGACTAGCGTATACGCATCTTGACCCATATGATGGGCGATGGATGATCCTATATCCATCGGTGTTTGACATCAAGGATGGTGTATGGGTGCTCAGTGGAGACTGGGTACACTGGACGGACTCGCCGAGAACTCCCAGATGGTATTATACCTCACGTCAGATGGCAGTTCTCCGGTGACACTTGTACAGAGTAGTCTGTTGACCCGAGATCGTCATAGAGTCTTGTGTGATTCCCACTGTGCTTTGATTTCCATCATACCACGTCCAAGAGGGCGTGCAAAAAGGTGGCTTTTGGGTACAGTCCCGAATCACATGGAGGCAATGAGCGATAGGAGGGGATTCGTCTCTCCTGGTATAGGGAGTTGATGTTGTGCTGTGTTCGATTGGCTATAACCGGAAATCCCTGGCCAGGGTTGCTGAGATTTACTGGTAAGTGTTATCAGTAGTTTCTTGAACTGTTATAGACCTCATATCGACACGACTTATCGAGCTACTGGGGTTTTACGTATACCACCCCTAGACGAGATATGCAACATATCAGACGACGAGACCGGACTGTACGGGAGTGTTCCTGTTTGGATTCACAGGAGAATGTACAGGCTTGCTTGTTGATCTTCTGAGCGCTCAATACCTGGGTGGCTGTTACGTTTAGCTGACCGCTTGCAGCTTGTGGGTGTTTGATATGATCATCACCTACTGCCGGCGTATTGACGATTCTTTAGAGTCCTACACAGAGGTTTCTTGGCTCAGGCAAAACGGAGTAGGAGCACATATGTGATATGTGCGGGACCGAGGATAATGCGATATGAGATACCGTATTCTATTCTTGCGATATTTGATATCAGCCGGGTCATCGGATCAAGTGTTGATTCGATGAATCGGTACGGATAAATATTAGTCGGTTATATACGATATAGCCGGATTGTCGGATCAAGGGTTGATTCGATAATTTAATGTATAATAATATATATGATATATTAAATTACATTAACTAATATTAGCTCACTAAAAGATTCTTTTTCTCACTCGGGTAATACATTGATATATATGCGATATATGTTAATTGTATTATTTTATTTGGCTACAATAAATATTATATATGTGATATATAATATTGTAACAAGATATGATAACTAATGCAACATGTTTAGTAAAGATTAATCAAGATTAGGGTTTGATTTGGGTTAATGACTTCTAGTAGATTCTAGAAGGTTTTCTTTTTTGTTTTGGAAAAGATATTTTCAAGTGACTCATTCTTAACCTAACCCAAACCCTAGCCTTGGTTAATTCTCTACAAAGGTTTAGTCAACCATGGTTGCATTATTCATCATTATCTCCTTTGCATTATTCATCACAAAAGGAATTCTATCATAATTCATGATTCTTATTCATCTTCTTCTTCCTTCATTCTTTCATGAAAAAGCTTTCTAGATTTTTTCCAAGTGATGAATAAATATGAGTAAAAGATAAATAAAGAGAGCAAAAATCCTACTTCATCATCCTCATCTTCCCTTTCCATTTAGATGGGGGTGTTCACCTCATTTCATGAGTGTTTGCTTGTGTTAATGAAACTTCAAGGTAGATCATCTTTGTATCGAAGATCGGAAGCAAAGGTTGCATCTTTCTCTTCGTGGAACCTCTCGAGAGTATGGAACCCGATGATCGCAACGAAGGGACCACAACACGGAGCATATGAAGTGAAGGACCGGATCTACAAAGGTTGTAATCCCTCTCACTTAGTGTTAAAGTTGTTAACATGTTAGTTTTCGCCTAATCTCTAGTTTAAAGATCCGGCTTCGGGTTGTTCGGCACGGCTAATTTTTTAATCGGGCATGGTTGATGCCTCGTAGACCCTTGTGCGCGTGCATAGAAACCCTACAGGGTACACAAAAACAGTTATGTAAAACCAAAATGTGTCCACTCGTCAATCCCAGGTGATAATCCCCTACGGACACAGCTCCCACGCTAGCTCCGTTAGCAACCATCAGGGTCATATCACCTTCCTTCAGCACTCTACGGTTTCTCAGTGCCTGCAATGAATTGCAAATATGAGATCCTGATCCGGTATCCCATACCCAGGAAGTAGAGTTGATTGACAGACAATTCTCAATTGCAAACACACCTGAAGTCGAAGCCACAGCTTGCTTCGGTTCCTGGTTCTTGGCGTTCCACGCCTTGCAATCCTTCTTCCAGTGCCTTTTCCTGTGACAATGGAGCACTCATCCTGGCCCACTACCGGTACCGTAAACTTTTTCTTTCCCTTCCCTCCCACCTTACTAACACCTCCTCTAGGTTTGGTGGCGGCCTTCTTCTTCCTTCCTTTGGCCCTAGCCTTGGACCCGGAAGAAGATGCACCGCTAACAAACATAGCGGGTGTTTCCCTTGCTTTCTGCAAGGTGCCCTCTGCACTCCTTAACATGTTCAGGAGTTCCGGAAGTTCTTTTCTTTGAATGTTGAAGTCCAGGATAAACTGGGCGTAGGTGGAAGGAAGGGACTGGAGAATAAGGTCTGTATAGAGCTCATTATCCAAAGTCGTCCCAAGGTCTGCGAGCTCTTCTATATAGCCGATCATCTTTAGGACATGTTCTCCTACCGATGACCCGACAGCCAACCTCGCTCGAAACAAGTTCTTAGAGGTCTCGTATCTTGCTATACGAGATTGCTCTCCATAAAGTTCCTTTGTATGGAGAAATATGGCATCTAGTTCCATATCCTCATGCCTCCTCTGATGTTCATTGTTCATCGAGGCAAGCACGATGCACTTGGCTTTCGCGCAATCGAAATCCCAGGTTTTGCGGATTTCCTTATCCGCATTACTGGATTTAGGACCAGGGACAGCAGGTGCCGTAGCGGTGAGGACGTACCCCAATTTGTCATATGTTAAAACCATTTTGATATTCCGTAGCCAATCTTTATAGTTTGGCCCTGTCAGTATATTTTTCTATAAAAGTAACTTAAGTCCAGTCATTTTCAGGGTCGCTGCAATTAGGAGAGAGAGAAGAAAACTCTTTAGCATGATGCACTTGCAAGTTTAGAGTGGTTTTTAGTTTATCTAAACTGGATGGCTCCCACTGTTTCTCGAATCCTTCCTCAAACCATAAAAGAAGAATTAGCCAGGACTATTCTCACTGTACAATACTTGCTTAACCATTCAGCCAGGCCGGTGTCGGTACTTCGAGGGAGGTTTTCCAACGCTTTCGCGAAGTTCCTTAATTAAATAACCTCTTTTCTCTGGGGGCGTAACCCCGCTGACACCTTTCTTGACACCTACTTGGTTTATAGCATTGATCGTTAAGTGACGAATATCTTGATGAGTAGAATATACTCACAGTAGGATCGGGATCCAAATATCATCGTATGATAATGTTGAAGGAATGCTACCAACATTCATCAAACTCCAAATGGTATGCATCTCTTTGCAAATTTCAGTTTCTTTAGAAATTCCCGATATAAGTTTTTGCCCCATGCTCTTATGACCTTGGCTTTGGTCAAAATGTCATAAGTCACATGTCAAGTTCTACCCGTCATTATCTTGTCAATTTGAACCCATCCGTATATACCCCTGACTTTGGTCAAATGATAATACGACTGTCCCAAACCAATTCATCTATCTTATGCAACAAATGAAAACCCAGCAGCTACCAAACACTATGCCTTGACTTTGGCCAAAATGCATAGCTTGAATACTACTGAATACCCAAATGAAATGACGGAGGGCTACGAATGGTTTTGGCGAAACCGTGAACGTGGAGAACTTGATATAACCGCAGGAACCTGATAGCTTTTAAAAGGAGTGGTTAAAGCTCCGCATTTAAAAATATCTGTTTTAAAATTAACCGAGTGGTTTCTTTTAAATTGTTCCAACGATTAAACTTTTGGTTTATTTTCTTTGCATTATAAATAATGCGTCCCATCATTAACCTATCATTGCAGAAAACAACGAAAATACAACGTCCTCTTATGCCATCCGCATTCGCCACGGGGTCCCGTCATCACCCGTTAGGTTACTCAACTAACGACAGAGCGGGGGCTGGGATAGCGCGGGTGTAAAACATAAGTGACGTCTAAATAGCTATCATATATAGATATTGTACATTCGTCAGACGCAATAATAGGCATTCCAGATCACAGATGAACTTTATTGGATTTACAAGCAATCCGTGTTTGTTTTGAGCCTGCAACAAAAGACGGATTACACAGTTGTGATGAATAGCTATTACCCCACCCAAGACCCCAACGGGTACGACAAACTACCCACCCGGCAGTTTGTGCACCCCACCTTGGGTCTGTCCTAGGAGCAAAAACAGTAAAATGAAATAATACAACGGTGGCTACAACCGCAACCTGGATGTGCCCCGCAAAATAATATTACAACAAATTACATTTACATCAAATGAATTAAATAATAACCCATCACATAATCCCGGCTAATCATCACAACAGTCCAACACAGTTCATATACACAAACAGTAAAAACCATTACAGAAATGTGCAACCCCCTGCCAACCGACATACTAGCAGTTAGGGGAGGTTTACGAACACATTACGCAAACACAAATATAATCCAACAAGCAAATACCGTATAATTTCGATCGATTAAACACATTTAATTTTGCTCCAATACTTCTCTGTAAATCTGAAACCTGAGCAAAAATTAAAAACTTCCAGAAAATTCCAAATATCACAGAGAACCAACACAGGAATTTTGGGATGATGAATCGGCAACTCGGCGGCGGAATCGCGGCGGATCGGTGGGATCCGCGGCGGTTCCGCGGCGCTTTAGCTGATTCATGATCCCAATTTTCTTGGGTGTTCTTCTACTATCATCTAAGGCTTTCTGAAGGTCCCTGAAAAAATTTTTGACCTCATTTAAAAAACGACAGAAACTCATGATTTCGGGGTTCTCCGGTTTTGTTTTTTCCGTTCGAAATTCATACAATTTTGCAAGTGACTTAATTATTGTTTAGCGAGGTTTTGATACCACTGTAAGTCAATGTGCAACTCCCCACGACTTGCGGGGAGGCGGAAATATGAAAAACGATCTTGTTCTTTGCTTAAACATCGACTAACCGCATGAATCGAAGCTAAACGATAACTAACATCAAACATAGAAGTTCTAAACTACTGTGTGAAGGGATTATACCTAAAGAACCGTGTCCTTCGTCTTTACAAACTCCACCTCCTCCTCGGCCTTCTCCAAGTAGTAGACGATCCACCACGAGAGCTAAACTCCAAGCTTTGCCTCTAAACTTGAGGCAACTAGGTATGTTTAAGTGCTAATCAAAGTACCTAGATGAAATAGAGTATGGTTATCGATTAAGTAGTCTAACTAATCCTTGTACTCAATACATGAGAGGGGAAGATCAGGGTTTGAAGAGAGAGAGCTTGAGGAGAGAGAAGATGAACATAATAATGAAATGAGAAAAAGAGTTATCATAATATATATCAAGCATTTTATTTTATCAAGAAAAGAAAAGATTATGATTTACAACCATGCTTGATAAATATCTAATGGTGATTCATCTCCATGAGTCATTAAGCAATTATGAAGCATTAATGACATGGATGAATCATCCATATGACTCACTAATCTCATTTAATGTATATGCCACCTTAACCTCCTTAGTCACCATGTTCTAGAAGCTTTTCGCGCAATTACGAGAACGCCCCTCCTATCCGTGAAAACACGGAAAAACTTTAGACTGTATAAATCCAATAATCGGATACTAGTAACTGGCTTAAACCAAAGCCGACTAGTAAAAACTGTCCGAAAGTCGTACGTGCGTAAACGCACGTATGCGTCCGAACCCTTGTCGTAAAACCATACGACCTCTATATCGTTTCGCGTGGAGTAGGGAAACTCTCTGCGTGGGACTCTAGAGACTCGACTACTACGCTGGCAGTGGGTTTAACCACAGACCGCAAGCGGCAATAGCTGTACGTAACGGTCCCCAGGTAGATGTTGATAAGAAGGCCGATGAGGAAACCCATCCGAACTCCTACTGAGTCTGATGTGACAATCTCCATACAGTCCGGTCTGTTCGTCTAAGACTATCGCATATCGGGCCTAGGGGGGCGGCAAGCGTCAGTCCCCTGATAGCGGTATAAGTCGTGTCGGAGCGAAGCCCATTACACCCTGAGAAACTACTGGAACCTACCAGCAAATCTCGCTTGCCCTGGCCAGGGACTTTGCGTAATGGCCCTCTGACACAGCGCGATATCAACCCCCAATACCGGGAGAGACGAATCCTGTCTAACCGCCACTGCCTCCAAGTGCTCGGGACTGCACCCAACTGCTACCTGTTTGCACGACTCCTTTGAGCCGTGGTAGGGTAGCAATCTAAGAACAGTGGGACACACTCGAGGCGAAATAGCAGTGTCAAGTCTGTGGACTATGCTGTACTCATGTCACCTGGGAACTGTTCACTGACGACTGGTATAAAACCAACCAACAGTTCCCTGTGAGTCCTGTCCGGTATACCCGTAACCTAACGAGCACCTGCATATTATCTCCAGTACGACATACTGACGGCTGTGGGACAGACCATCTTCCCAACTGGGATGAGAAGCGTACACACTAGTCTACTCCGGAGTATCGATGCCCTGTCTCGATAATCCAACGACTAGGGACCTGAATAAGGATGTGCTTGTAGACTACCCAGCCCCCACTAGTGTGATTGCCATCACAACGCTGGTAGTCAAGCAAGATCCTAAGAGCTCTATCAATACGTATACTCACATATTAAGATAGAAAAACCAAGTAGCATACTACCATGTTTAGCAAGACTGTTATATACATGTGAATATCCCAAGCTTCCATTAAGTAATATACAAACTAGTATGATACAATAATGGCCCCTAGGGCATATACACTAACATAAAAATCAGAAAATTTTCTAAAAACATAAAAACTTTGTCGCCAAGTTAGCTAGTGAAAGAACTTAGATTCAATATTTCGACGGTTTTGTTTAATAAGATAGGAACAACTAAATCCTATTTTTAGATTTTGAAAACCTGAAAAATAACTCTCCTTTGAAATTAACTAATGTTGTTATATGTCTTTATATCACACTACACGTGTCGTGAGTTTTTGAGAAATTAGATGACAAGTCTATTATGTCTGAAATTTTTTTTTTTTGATAAACTATTTTCTGAGGATCAAATAGGTTTGTTCTGAAATAAGTAATATCAAGAATAGTTTATGAAGTGAAGCGAATATGAAGGGATGTTATTGATGCCTTGATAAGAAATAATTCTGAAAAATAACCCATCTGGAACTTGATTGGAATGATTACACACCTGACCCACTAGACACGTCTTTTATCCAAAAAAAATTGAACTACCGATTATATCTCCGTTCGCATTAAATCGTTATGATTTTCACGCCAAAATTGTCTTTTGTTTTTGGGCCTAAGTAACTTGAGTAATTAAGTCCGCTGGGGTGTCTCTACACCTAATGCCCTAAAGCCAACTGGTTTGGGAGCATTGGCCCAAAGCTCGCTAAGAAGCCTAGAAAGTCCAGATTAAAACAAAGTCAAGCAAGTGTACTCTCCGAGTTAAAATTCCTAACGGTTCTTTATGTGAGAATAATCTTGACAAAAGACAGGTTTTTATAAAAAAAAAAAAGTATTTCTAGCGGAGATATGAAGGTTTTATTCTATGATAAAGACTGTTGCACGTTCACAGAGGTGTGTATGAAATGAAAACAAGAAAGAGGTGGAGTGAAAAATAAGACCTAGTTTCCTGTTAAGGAAGATAGAAATTCTGAATTTGAAACCTAACTGGAAAACGAAACTTGAGAAATACTTAACTCTTTATAAAACTTATGTGATCCTCTTTAAATTTTTATCTAGGCTTTATTTTGTGACATGACAACTTTAATCGATCCTTCTGAAACTTAACGACACTATTTACACCGCACGTAAAGACATATAAAATCTTAAGTTAAATGAGAAGCGATGTGTGAAAAATAAAGGTTTGATAGTCTAGAATTAGGATAATAGAATTGCTATTTTTGAAAACAAAACCTTAGGGTTTGAATTATAGTTAATTCGCAAAACTAACTTGACAGGATTTTGTGGGTAGTATCCACTGAAAACCCTCAGGAGACAACACTCCTCATACTAGGGACACCTAGAGGTTAAACGGCTTGTTGCACATGCTCAGTGCAATCGCGTTCCCTGCGAAAGTGTGGTTAGGATTTTCTTTTGTGAATAAATGTTTTTGCTCGGGACGAGCAATAGATAAGTTTGGGGGTATTTGTTCATATCAGAAAATTGCATTCTAATACCGCTCATTCATTATCTAATTGTTGTATTTATCGGTATTATTGACCAGTGTCTGCTCAGTATTACAGATTACAGGTATCCGTGACAAAATACTGGAAATGCATCCAACAGCACGGAGATATCACTTGAGGGAAGACACAGCGACCAGAAACGCTAACTGACCGATACTTCAGGAGTTCCTTTACGCAACAAGTTGTGTACACATTTTTTTTTCTAAATGGTCCAACACAACAAGTGTGTACACAAGACTTTTAAGCACATGTGGATATGATTTTATATGCAATCAAGGATATGATTCTATATGCAATCAAGGATATGATTTTATATGCATATGATATTATATGCATTCAAGACTAAAAAGCATGTGTTCAAATCAAAGGCAATCAAACAAATCAGCATGAGCCATAATGAGGCAGATATGAATATTTCTTTCTGAGCCTATAAATAGAGACCAGAGGCAAGAGAAAAGGGTAGCTTTTTTTCTTTAGTTTTTATCTTAGAATTCTTGTAATTTTTCTTTTCATTCTTGAGCTCTTGCCCCTTTGTCTTGACCTTGCAACTTCTCATTTTGAACTTGCAAGCTTAAGGCTTAGGTTCTTGACTTCAAGATCTCTTGTAACAAGTTGTTCTTCAGTAAAAGTTTGTATTTTTATTACATGTCTTGTTCCACTTTACATGATTTCAATTGTGAAATTCATGCTTTGCTTTGATCTTGCAACCTCTTTAGTGAGCTTGCAACCTTAAAGCTTGGTATTTGGATTTCATACGTTGCCGGGGATCGAACACTTGGAGATAAAACGCTTGAACTCATCGGTTCTCTTTTCCTCTTTATTTAATTGCATTTTTTTATGTATCTTCTCTTTTCTTTCTTTTTAATTTGTAAATATGTGTGAGTAATCTTTTCACTTGTTAAGGGTGTAATATGTTAGATCGTATTCGAAGATTTTCTTTGTCCAAACTTTAAAACCTAAAACTTGCCTATTGAAACTCCGTGCAAATCACCCGCAACTCCGCTCACTAGGCATCCTATCCTACCACGATAGTGATGATTCCTAATCATGACCGGATTGCCCGTAGGTTTGCCGAAGGCTAACATCAAGAGATAACAACGGAAGGACAAGGGACAAGGAAAACGGATTTAGCGAAATGCCGCAAATACCGTATTTCAAGTTCTCTAATCCGCGTTGTTACCTATTGTTTTAGTGTCAATACCAAGTTGTGGCTATAAGGAATTGGCAAACATCACCTTCATACAATCTAACTTATTACTACCCTTAACAAGTCCTTTTTATTCATATCTTTGTCACGACAATTAGTTAACCAACAAATCAAAATACGGTATTAACTCGTTAAAACAAGATATAAAACTTACCATTTCCCTGGGGACGACCCGTATTCATCGCGGATCGCTACAAGCGACACCGTTTTGATTGCGGTAATTTCAAGACTCTTTTTAAACACGACACGGTTAGAACGTGACAATCAGTGGCCAACTTCGAACGACGAGTTCCAATCTCCGCACCAACACCGGACTCAGGAGACGCCGTGACTACTACCTTTTCGGACACACGTGGTGCGGGTAGCTCAGGGATAACACGTAGTACCACAGCCGCAGCAGCTTCCTTCAAGGGAGGACGGACAATGGTCCGTCGTTTCAAGGGAACGGCGAGATTATCAGCCGGGGCGGTGCCCTTGCGATCAAGAAGCAATCGCTTTTCCTCCCTAATAACGGCGCCCATCGAATGCTAAAGAAATTGGAGCCGGTGTTCAACCACATAAAATGATGCAACGCGCTCCGGATACCCTCTTCAATAGCAGCCGGTTCTGCTAAGAAGGCCTCAAGCGGGACGTCCTGATTATAGCTTAATTGCTGGGCGAAATGATGCGGGTTGTATCTCATGAACAACGCCGAATCATTATGCCTAAACACAAGAAAGCCCGGCCTGATGGAGTATAAATGAAGAATCTCCCGAGCTTTCAAGATAGAGGCCCCGTCTTTAAAGATGTCCTGCAATGGATGCACCGTTTTTGCGGATTCCTGGCCGACGGTCAGAATCTTATCGGTGAAGGTCATGCCATCTCCAACCGTGCACGGACGAAGGAGAAAACCCCTAGCTTCCCGCGGTGTCGGATTTATAATGGATGTGTCAACTATATGCATGATCCGAGAGAACTTACACTTGTCATAGAAGCAAGGCTTTTTGTGGATACCGAAAATGCCAAGTACGTGTAGCTCGACCCATGACATAAAATAATGCATCGAGAAGTTCACGTGCTGCACCCCTGGTTCAGTAGTGTTTGCCGCCAAGCTGAGGCCGTGACACAAATGGGCTAACTCAGCGACTCCGACGGCAACTTGCATCCCAAAAACCATTCGGTGGGCTGGATAAAAAACGGATGGCCACATATGACGAGGGTGCATTGGAAACGCAAACCAGCTTAGCCATAGCCCGAGGAATCCCAAAAAGAACGCTTCTTCGTCAATCCCAGGAGCTGCAAGTTCTGTGAAACAGATGACCGGGGTGTTGGGGAGAAAGAAATTTCTCCGATCCGCCTCCGCTGCCGGCTGGTTGTCCAAACCGAAACCAAAAGGATCGTTGAGTTTGGAAGATTTCGCGGCTTCCTTTGACAGGACTTCTGAGCGGAGAAAACGGGCGATGAAATCTGTGAAATTAACCCCGCGGCCTCCGGATTCGAGAAAGAGGCTCTCATAGATATTCAATACCTTTATCAAACTCGAGAATTAGTGTTGAATAGCGTTCTCCGGGTATGACCCATTACCACTGATTTGGTGGCAAAGATGTACTCATCCGGAGGAAGCAGCTCCTCGTAGTGATTTCCTCTAACAGGTAAGCCAGAGACCTCTGCAAACTCCTCTAAAGAAATTGAAACTTCTCGATCCAACAGAATGAAGGTGTGGGTCGGAATGTTCCATTGCTCTAGAAAAGCCTTGACCCACCAGGAAGGAGGCGTAGAATATTGAAAAAGAGAAGCGTAAATCGCGGGATACAACCCAAGGTTCAGCAGTTGCAACTTCTTAGCCGACAAAATATAGCGGGCCCATTGCAGATATCCGGCTGGGTGACGGGGCGTTAAGACTATGTTATACGGCTATCCCTAAAGACGCGACTCACCCTGGCATATACGCCGTCCTAAGGTATCCAAAGCCGCCGACGGCTGTACGGGTATTGCAGCCATAGAAGGCCGAAGGAGACCCTCTGAAGTCCAATTGACCTTCTCCACAGCATAGTTTATCGGGGGTGCATCTGCATAAGGGATCGCCGAAATATGCTCTGAAGGTGTCGCGCAAGAAAAACTCCGACGACCTTTGATGATTTGGCTATACCATGTTCCCCATAAGTGAAGGTTCTTTTGGTCCGGATCATGATCTTTGATCAGTGCAAACACTTCCCTATCCACGGGCGCTTCGAGGAATCCTCCTTCCGAACGGACGAACGGGGAGGAAGTGTCGAAAGATATATTACCTGCGTGGAAAAGAACAAAATTTTCAGCCGGCAATGCTACAGTTTAAGTTCTATCACTAGGTACTTTAAATTCGTACCATACTGCAATGCAGTGAAAAGGGACCAAAGGGGACCCATATAATCTAAATGACAGTTCATCATCAATAAAATAGTCTCATCATTTGATGAGACTGTCATTAAATGAGAAAATCCTCAAAGGATTCTCATTTAATGAGGGCCCCTCGGGCCAAGGAGTAAATCTCCCATTGAGAGCAGCGCTCCTCAACAGAGTGACATCTGTCAGCTCTGATGATGGAAGGAATAAAAATTCCTCAAGAAAAATCTTAAAGAGCCATGCTCTGTAAAATGATGGAATAACCCATCAGAAAACTTAAAACAAAGCTTTTAATCAATTAAAAATTCCGAGATCTTCAAGATCTGTAAACTCTAAGAGTTCTTCATGAACAATGTTCTGGCTCATAAGTTAAAATCACCCTGAAAAAGATTACCTCTTGAAGATCTCTGATCTAAAAGATGAGCATGGCTCTGGATAAAAACCCTAAAGTTTATTTTAGATCTATGATCTAAAGATGAGCAGGGTTCTGTTAATGGGTAAAACCCTAAAAATATTTTTTAGATCTATGATCTGAGAAGAGCAAAGCTCTATTAAAAAGTTCAATTCTTACCTAAATTGGGCAGAGTTTTGACTCTTAAAAAATTTCTTAAAGGAAAGAGCTATGCTCTGAAAGAGAATTAATTCTCAGAAAATAAGAAAGAAGATGAAAAGAGATCATCTCAAGTGCCAAAGGCCCAATTTATAAGCACTGAGATGCCGTTTCAACTTCTGAGTTGATCCAATGGTATAGATGATGCCACCGCTGCACTCACGTGTGGGCCACGTGAGCGCAACGGTGGGGGGCATTTGTTTCCCCAATCAGAACAAAGCTATGTTCAAATTTCAAAATTTGAAATGAAGCAGCGGTTCATAGCAGCGCCAAGTGCGCTGCACTCTAAGTAGCGCACCGCGTGCAAGGCACGTGAGCGCTGGCGCTAAGAGCACTGCACTCTAAGCAGCGCACCACGTGTAAAGCATGTGAGCGCTGCACTCTAAGCAGCGCACCACGTGCAAAGCACATGAGCGCTAGCGCAAAGAACAAAATGTTCTCGGCCCTTGGATCAAAGATCCAACGAACATGATTAAAAATCATTAATTGACCAGAATAAAATTCTGTTAAGGAAACATTCCTCAGAATCTTTCCAAACAGGAAAGATTATGCTCTGAAAATCAGAGCACCGTTGGATCAATGATCCAATGGTGATTAAAAATCACCAAAAAACAGAATAAATTCTGTATAGGAAAATTTTTCCCAATCTTATTAAAAACAAGAAGATTGCCTTCTGTAAATCAGAAGCCCTTGGATCAAAGATCCAACGGGGGAAACATCCCCAAATCAATTAGAGAAAAGATCTCTTCATCCGATTCAACAATTCAGCCTACCCTATATAAAGGCCCCAAGACTTCAAGTCTCATATAGATGACCCCCCCCCCAATAAAGTTTGAGAAATTTCAAAGACAAAGAGCAAGTTCTCAAAAGAAGAAGATTTTCTTCAAGGTAAAAAAAAAAGAACAGAGAGATGAAATCATCTCATATAAAAACAAGAATTTACTTCTTTTTCTAAGATCATAGATCTATAAGACCATGATCTTTCACAAAAAGAGATCAAAGTATCTCATCATAAAAAATAAGGGGAAGAACTTAATCTTCTTCAGATCATAGATCTATAAGACAAATTTCCTTTCACAAAAGAGAACATAATATCTCATTATAAAAAGGGGAGAATAATTCAATTATCTTAGGATCATAGATCCATAAAGGCAGAGCCTTTCACCAAAAACATAAGAGATTGAAACATCTCCTATAAAATAAGAACTTTGTTCTTAGATCTATGAGACAAAGTCTTTTATAAATGAGAGTTTAATTATCAGAGCGCAGAACTGATCAAAGTTGCATAAAAGAAGAGCCTTAGCACTCCAACTAAAAGGAGCGCCTCGGCGCTCCAAATCTAGCGCACAGCGCTGCAAAGGCTTAGCGCTCCAAATTTAAAGAAGCACACCGCACTCATTGTCTGGCGCACAGCTCCAAGCGCTCCACGTGCTCCTCACGTGTGCGCTACTTCACCAGAAGCGCACTGCGCTACTTCACCAGAAGCGCACTGCGCTCATTGTCTGGTGCACAACGCCAAGCGCGCCACGTGCTCCTCAAGTGTGCGCTACTTAAACAGAAGCGCTCTGCGCTCATTGTCAGGCGCACTGCGCCAAGCACGCCACGTGCTCCTCACGTGTGCGCTGAAAGAACATAAATTGTTCTTTAAATAAAATCCCCAGAGCTATAATGAATGCTCAGCCCTCAATAAAAGACAAAAAGGCTGTCAGAATCCAAACCAATGCTCAGCATTGTTAAATATTTAACATTGTAACTGAATGGGCTGAGCCCAAGTTGGCCATGAATCCCTAATTCGGATTAATTGAGCCCATATGCTCACAAATCTTTGATTTTAGTCCTAAATTGGACTACAGATCTCCCAATCAATATTGGTTCAAGGGTACATCTCTTCACTCCTCTGATATTTGTCGCTGTAATCCTTCAACGTCTTCAGAGAGGTGACGGGTCCCGACAACCAGATATTCCATGGACTGTGGGGTTCTTAAACTCACGGACTATGATGTCCTTAAACTTTACGGACTGTGGGGTCCTTAAACTCATGGACTATGATGTCCTTAAACTTTACAGACTATGATGTCTCTAAACTATACTATGATGCCTTTAAACTCCACGGACTATGACGTCCTTAAACTTATGGAGCCCAAATGCTCTTTTGTTGGATCTAAATGATCCTGTTAAGTAGATCTTAGTCTAAAATTAGACTAACGTATTCTTAACAAATGGTTAAGTTGATCTTAGTCTAAAATTAGACTAACGTATCCTTAACAAACGTTTAAGTTGATCTTAGTCTCAAATGAGGTTAACGATCCTTAAACCCAACCCAAACCCAAATCTAAGAGAATACGGATTTGGACTAATCCACGCCCTACAGGTGACAACATAAATTAGTCTCCATATACAATCCATGGGCAACCAAAAACAAAACAAACACACACGACACGAAGTGACCATCTGGAGAAGGAGAAAGTGGTTACCGCGATGCGGTAGCGTAATTAACTGTAAGGGCTTGCGCCTGCAGGGAAGAGCGTCCCCATAATCAAAAACCCCTCACAATGAAGGAGAATCTGACGAAGTCTGCTACATCGGTCGTATCTGTCCAAACCTCCGATGCACGGTGCCATAAATCAACTTGGCATCTTCGGAGAGGTGGACGGATAAAACTAAATAGCATCTGTCCCCAAATTCAGGTAAGACGATCCATCCCGGATCCGTCTCTGTATTCGGCGGAGAACAATCACTGTCATCCAGGTCACCTTGGAAGCCTGAACCGATAACTGCCTCCTAAAGGAAGCTGTCGTTACCATATACCATGAACATCCTCTTATGTTCATAATCGCTTCCTTTTGTTTCTCCAGGATTGGATTAATATCTTCTTACTACGACAAGCGCAGAAGCAACATCTGGTTTTGTACCAGACATTGCATGATTGACTCAATTGCCTAAGTAAATGATACGCCATTCATGCCAGTCCCTCTTCTCATTAGTCTAGAAAACATTTCTTTAGAGAGGGAGACTCCATCACTTGCGGGTACACTACCACGCCAGGAGTCGCCCATTCTAAAACACTTTTAGAATGCAGTCTAAGTACTTGGATTGGGACACCTCCCAAATCTAGATCTAAAATCATAGATCCAGCCACCAGAATTCCTGATATATTATCCATATCCAATATGGAGAAACCATCTTATGACAACCAAAGTTTGACCGATTATAGTATAAGAACATCATTTCCTATCCGGAGTATATCATCCAAATCCCAAAACATAACTCCCTGCAGCCTTCTTACAAGGTTCATCTGTTGTTTTGATAAAGTCAATCACCTTGACTGTCGCATCAAAATAGATGATCTGTCTCCGCTATCCATACTTTAGTCTACGAATAGACATAAGCAACTTGCACACCTTTCGCTACTCCCACTGACTACGATAACTCTCTAGCAGAGTCATATACACATGTAGTTCCAAATTCCTATTTGGAAAGACATTATAGTCATCCACCTGCCAGATATCACAGTCATGAATAGCAACAGTAGCAAGTTATATCCGTTATGGACTTCAGCGTAGACACTAAAGTAAAAGTTTCATCACAATCCACAATGGGTATTTGATGAGAATCTTTACAACAAGTCTAGCCATATTAGGTTAATACCTTTCCATCTGCATAGATCTCAAAAGATTTACATGCTCCTAATGGGTTTTACCCTTTCAGGAGCACCCAACAAAGTCCAAAATCCATAATCTGTTGAAGTGCATATATTTCAACTTGGATATAAAGTATCTGGTCACCTGGAAGTTACCACTTCCTATGACTTGGTGATAACTAGTAGGACCATCATCACCGTGATACTGACCTCCCTGTCACTGTCTATGAGAAAACCGAAATATCTCTCAGGTGGCTGAGTTCACCTACTAAATCTATGGAGTAGCTAAGCTTTGTCTAGTCCAATTGAATCTCCATATTCTACTAAATTTTCAGTAAATGTTTGTGTTCTGGAATCACTTCCGGTTCTGGAATCACTTCCAGTTCTACAATACTCCTACTAATGTCTTTTGCAAAAATATTCCTTTTATAAAAAGACGGTGAGTCAAGAACAATGTAACTATTGATCTTGAAAATGGTATAAGCAAACCATAGTGATGCTTGGGATAATCCATAAACTACCATTACCGAAGCGTGCCTTGAGTTTGTCCGTATTCTTCTTTTAAATAGAAGCCGGATAACTTTATATCTTAACTACCTCAAGATATGAAATCAATATATATCCATATAGAAACAAAGACACTAATTTAGATGGAACCGGATTCAAATATCATGCATCTTTTTCAGTGCATATCACCAAAATGGAAAAAGGCCAATATAACATTACTCATCAAGAAGCGCACCCACGGATGAGTAGCCTGTGAGAGAAGAAAATTCTGAATATTACTATAATGGAATACCAAGCATAAGTATCTACATGTTCGATCACATCCAAAAATCCTGATACTTCCAACGTATGGTTCTCTACTTTATTCTTATACTTATAAATTTCTCAAAATCTTTTGACCTTACATTACAACGAATGCATGTTTAAAACCAGAGAACTCATAAGTAAACCAGAATGAAATAAGAGTACCAACCCATTGTTCTAAAGGACACTGGACAACACACATTACCATGTATAAGTCCCAAGAGTACACTAACTCAAATTCTGTGTGTTGTAAATTGAAAACTGTATTTTGGTCAAAAATGTCTTACACCGTTATTCAATGCACCTTACTTTATTCTCAACTGATGAAGGCAAATGTTTGGAACACAACTTTCAAAATTTATATATCATTTTATAAAATAAAGATACAGATATATCATTTTAAAATTTGGTGTATAATAACGGTTATTCGAAACCAAATATTTGCCGTTAGGCACAACCGGACGATTTAATCCAATATCACCAATTATTACGAATTCCGATATTGAGGATCAAATCGTCCATTTACTAATATTCTACTCCTACTCATCATCTGGAACGCCATACGGATGTAAGATAAAAATCCAGTAAATAGATACCCTGGAGTCAGGATTAATTGGGAAAACAGTTCTCATTTACAAGTACACAGAAATTCTGAAACAAGAAAATGTTTCAAGGGGGTGGCTGGGTATCCCTAATAATGCCTTTTTCACTATTCAGATTCATGACAGTAGTCATAATTTTCTTTACTCTCATTTCAATCTCTTTATATGTCTCTACAACTTACCTTCTGTACATCACACTTAAGCTAATTGGTTTTCTTTCTTCCCTACCTTTCGGCACCAGCCTAAGGTTTGGAAGAAGATTGTCCAATAAGCGTAATAAGTGTACTCTCCTAATACAAGAAACTATCACAACCTGAGAGAAAGTAAAGAGAAGAGAAAACCGAATAATTCTATTCAATTTCTCCACAACCAGTGGCTACCCTCGACTGGAATAATTTCTTCGAGTTCGTATGTAACTATACGATGGTCGTTCCAAGCAATATGGATTATCATAGTGATACGGAGTGTTCTGGAGAAATGCAAAGGCAAAATAGGAGTAACAGGGAAATATAAGACTTTGTCGTGAATCATGACAATCAAAAACCAAAGTGCGTAAGAAGGTTCAGTTAACTTGGTTCATGGGTTTAGTTTAAGGTAAGTCATGGGTCGCTGTAACCAGAGAGGGAGAAAAGAAACACTCAGTATGCACTCTATCAAGATTAGATTGGTTATCAGTTTATCTAATTATGATGGATCCCACTGTATCATCGAATTCTCCTTCAAACCGTAAAAGAGGAACTAGTCGGGATCATATACACCTTACAAGTTCGCTAATCGTTCAGCCAGTTCAGTGTTGGTACTCCGAAGGAGGTTCCCCGTGTTTCCTCATGGACCCAATTAAATAACTCTATTTCCGCAGAAGCGTAACCTCGTTAACACTTTCTAGACACCAAATAATATAGCTAATTGTGAAGTGAAAATTTTCCGAGGAGTAATACCTACTCATCAGTGGGAATCGGGACCCAACTATCATTGTGTGACAATCTTGACAGAAGCCGACCAAAATTACCACACTCCAGAAGGTATGCGCAAACTTGGCAAGTTTCTATTATATTTGAAACTCCCGATATGATTTTTTCCCCAAGTGGCTTATGGCCTTAACAGAGGTCAACATACCATAATTCGCAAGTCAAGTTCTACTCATCATTGTCTTGGATTAATTAGACCCATCCATACGAGCCCTTGACAGAGGTCAAAATGATCGTACGACTGTCCTAACTAATCGCATCACCATGCAACAAAAAAGCATTACAGAGCTACAGAACATATGCCTTGACAGAGGTTAACATACGTAACATGAATACTAAGCAATACCAATCTGAAATAATGGAGGGTTACGGCTGGTTTTTGGTAAAAAAACCTTTAACGTAATGAACTTGATATCGTTGAAGGAACTCGAGTGGCTTTGAAATGGAGTGGTTTAGGATCCACTTTTAAAACTAGCAACATAAACTTTTTCTTAAGAGCTAACTCCCCGTGAACGGATCAAGGCTCTTTCCTCATAGAATGAGGTGCAGGATATTCGAATATCTCTATACAAATCAAAAGAATACGACTATGAGTTTTAAAGAAAACCGAGTAGTATTAAAAATTGGTTCCGATAACATAAAATAGGTTTGTTTTCCTTACATTAAATATATAATGGGTTCCTATCAACACAAGTTTCTAAGCCAAACTAGTAACAACCAAAATAGCATGCTTTTATTGCAATTCGTATTCGCCACAGGGTCCCGAGTCTTCACCGTAAGGTTACTTAACTTACGGCAGGGTGGGGACAGAGCTAGCACGGATGCAAAATATATAGAAGCTTCTACTAATATATATATATATATATATATATATATATATCACAACATCACAGGCAGATAATAGTCATCACAGGTATGCGACAAACAATATAGAATAGCGGATAAACTTGGAGTCCCACATTTCATCTGAGCCGAAAATGAGACGCGACGTTCCCCGATTGTGTGGATAGCCCGTACAAAGTTGATCCTAGACCCTTAAAAGTGTGGCAAGCCACCTGCTAATTCTAGAAATTGGGTAACTCGCCATCAGTAACATGAGTCGGTCACTTGTCGCTTTCTAGAATCTGATAACTTGTGCACCTCTCTGCGGGTCGATTCTATAACCCCTACAAGTACGGCGAGCAATACACCAGTTCTAGAGCGAGGTGGCCCAGTCTTAACTCCATGAGATAGCCACCTGCTGCACTCTAGAACCGGCTACTCGAGCACTTCTCCTAGGTTAATCCTAGTACAGAAAAATATATATATAAAATGGTGACATCGACCACATCCTAGTCGTGCCCTAATAAAAAAATATACATAATACAGAAACAACAGCCACAAGTTGGAGCTCGTCTCGAACAAATGAATACAATAATATAAATCAAAACTGTACTAGTAATCGCGCAAGGAGCTATCTAACATGATAATCCGACTAAACCATAATCAAGATATATAACCACGGAAATAAGTAACAAAAGCAAGTGTGCAATCCCGTCTAATTGAACGTATAGCAATTAGACGGCATTCAAAAACACATACACACGCATAAATGAAGTCATGACATTAGAATTCTATACACAAATAGCGTACATCCCAAATATACCAAAGGGTTAAAAACCAAGTGCACTAAATATAAAAAAAACAAGGTTTTGAGCCAATTCGGAAGTCCGAATCAAAACGAAACACGTTTGAACCTTCACAGAAAGTTCAAATACAAAATTAACGACCAATTGGGGGGCCTAGGGGGTACCCCAACCCCGAGGCCACCATAAGGTGGCCTAAGGGGTAGGGCAGACCCAAGACAAACCATTGGGGTAGTCTCGGGTCCCTACCCCTAAGACCACCTCGTGGTGGTCTTGGGGAGTGGGCCCTTTGGTCCCCCTCAGGGTTCACCCTAGGGTTTCCACGCATCACCGCGCGGCTTCTCGGTCCAAACCGTGAGCGTGCGAGGTGTGAAAACATTTCAAAACTCAGAAATTTGGACCTATTTTTAATGCCGTTTTTATACCATAAAAACCGCGAATTCTAACGTCGTAACTAGCTAGTTTAGGGTTTTTGGGAGGCTCTGATACCATTGAAAGTTCCTAGCTCCCTCGCCACGTGAGCCGCGGCCGTTACGGAACCGAAAAACAAAAATTTACGACAGGGTAACTGGAAACAAATCCCTAATGATCTATCCAAACACCAAAACTAGCAAATTAGCAAACAAGATTTAGGGAATACAACCTTTGACGTGTGTCCACCCAATCGTTGAAAACCCCTTTAAGCTCCTTCTAGGCTATTGGGAATAAGATTTAATGGCGACCGTCCTTGCCAAAGATGATCCACCCGAGGGTACCGTTCCAAGCTCCACCTTCACCTAATGAAGCAACCGACACTCCAAGCTCTCTATGAATAGAGAGTGGGGATGTAGGAATTTTCCACTATGATTTTCTCTTTAATCTAATGCTCAAGAGAGCAAGCAATGAAGGAGGAGGAGGAGGAGGTGAAGAAAATTCCATCACAAGAATAAGCTAAGTGTAGCATGAGAGAATGAATGGATAATAGAATGTAGAATGGATGGCTTCATTTTTCAACCATACAAAAAATCTCACAACATTTTAGAATAAACTAATGAAGCCCATTCCTCTCTACATGTCTACAACCATGCTCCATGCCACCTCACCCTCCACCTCATTTGCAAATGATTTTCTAAATAGAAAATCATATAATGAGGTTTCCTTCTTCTAAAACAAATTCCGTATAAATACGGAATACAATACGGTAAACGTATCGAAATACATATACGTGTATCCGTATAAAAATACGAATAGCCAAGAGAGAAAATGAATAGTGAACAATAATACTAGAATACATATATTATATATATATATATAAATTATTAAATCAAAACTTGATTTAATAATACGACTTAATCCTAAGCCGATAGTATTATCAACCGTCTGATTAAAATCCGTGTAGCTTGTACACATATTTAATCAGACACTTGTATGTACCAACATACACCATCTACATCATATCGTCTGAACTGGAAAAATCCTCTGTGTGGGACTCTAAAGACTTGACAATACACTAGCAGTGATTACTAGATAAATCCATAACCACAAGTACGTTAACGGCCCTAGCTGTATGTAACGGCTACCCAGGTATATGCCGAAAGGGAGGTAGACAATCAAGTTCATCCGTACCCTATAGAGCCTGAATATGACAATCTCCGTACAGTCCGATCTCTTCGTCTGAAAGTATTGCATACCGGGTCTAGGGTGGAAAACGTCAGACCCCTAAGAACCCGATAAGTCATGTCGGAGTCAGGCTCATCACCAACCGAGAAACAAACTACTGAACTCATATCAGAAAATCTCATCTGCCGCCACGGATTTAGGGTGATGACCAACTAAATACAGCATGACATCGACTCCTAATATCAGGAAAGACGAATCTCTGACAATCTCTCTTAGCCTCCATGTGGCTCGGGACTATACCCAACTAAAACCTATTTGCATGACTCCTCTTGTCACGACCCAAAGTTTGGATGTGACCGGCACTTAGATTGTATAATATCTAAATATATGCACACAGTCCAAGTAAGCCGAAAACCAAGACCAAAATCCTTTTAGCGGAATTCTTTATATAGAAATTTAGTTTTAAGTAAAAATAACAGCTTATGAAGTTAAAATATTAAACAAGTAAAAAGTGTTAAGTTTGGTTGCATCCCTAGTTGGGATCAACAATATCAACAGCGGAAAATAAAAACTCAGTATCTAGGACATCAATACGAATACCAGACATAAAGAGACGAAATAACAATTTATAGAACTAAACGATCTCAACTGTCAAATAATATACATATAACCATCTCTCATTCTAGGTCAAAATACAGGTCTGATGGAGATTTTCTAGATATAAATACAATACCAAAAGAGAAGGTTACTACATATGTAACCCACCTATCAAAACATGTGAAAAAGCTTCAAAAAGTGGGTCTGCACAGCTACTGACCGTCCACTCTACCCCTGCAAGGAACTGTGGCACAACGGGGGTGAGTTGCCAACTCAGTGAATATAACTAACATATAACGGTAAATAATGTAAATATGACGATCACAACTAACTGAGATGAGAAAAAGTATGATGTACAATAATATATGGAAAGTATGAATCTGTACTACAATCCAAATAACCAAAACTGAAATCTCAACATTTATTTTCAATAAATTTCATATTTCCGTGTCCATCATCGACACAAAACTTCCATTTCTCCCGGGCATCATTCCTCGAACGATCATGTAATCAACAAAGTCCGCCATGTATCCAACTGTATCCCCACCGACTCAGTCTGGATAAAACTGTAAATCCGTAACCGTATATCCACCGACTCGGTTCGGAATAAAACTGTAAATCCGTAACCGTATATCCACCGACTCGGTTCGGAATAAAACTATAAATCCATAAAATATCGCAGGGTGGACATGTCACATCAATCATGAAAATTACTGGATTTATGTAATAGTATTCAAAAACTTAAAACCATAAATTCTCAATAATACAATTACCTCTTATATCAACATAGAATACTCCAATAATGAATCATGATGTTAATGATGCAATTTACTACTGTTATTGGTGTTTAAGATATGATATGAATCATTTTTAACAAGAATTTTACTAAGTGTAAAAGTGACATGGTAATATCGACGAGGTGTGTGTAACATGTACGATGTGCACGTGCATAACTCGTCGATACTTGTGCAGTGTCCTAGCAACTAAGCAAGGTATATGAGAATATGAATGCAAATTATCGATTTAGCATACCAAGGTAAAGCATTTATTTAAATAAAACTACGGCGTAACACGCCATCTTTACAAAATTCCCTGGTAGATGTTTAGTCTACACACCGGAAAACGTCATATCTACTCAGGAATTGCCAATCCTTTAACTTTCCTCGCTGCCTCCGAAAATCCCGTATTTGAATCTAACATCACAATTTAACTTATATAAGTAAACGGCTACTCCGCCATGACGGAAATGAAAAACACCCGTTCCCACGCACTAGTTATATTGTATACGACCATTCCAAGTTATCATACACTTAACCTTACTAGATTTTATCCCAAACCTGTATCGCGACAGAAAACAGTTCGCGATACGCTTTAACCGTGTCGTATTTTGTGTTTTTAGATATCTTTTCCGATATTAACTTCCAGATTCTATCTGCGGTGAAACTAACTTGTTTAAATAACACCAAAATGGCCAAAATTATACACTGAAACCTACCCAACAAGCCAAATCCACCTAGCTTCATATAAATCCGGCGACGCCGAATTTTTCCTTTTGGTCGTCGGCTCAACTCCGAGCCCTCTGGTTCGTGTTCCTAGGGTTTGCTCTATGTTCCACATATATCATTTTAGCACTGTTTCGTTAAGTTGATTTTTCTCTGAATAAAAGCAGATTACTACAGAGCTAAGTTTTGACTAAAATACGAAATTATAGAACTTTGTTCATTTCAAATTAAACTAATTACAGAACTTAAACTCCTACTGTGATTAAGAATATTACCCACAATAATTTGTTGGAATAATCCCTCCAAGATGCTTAGCCCCTTGTCCTTGCATGATGATGAGAAAAACCTAGAACATAGCTTCCTTCTTCTCTTTCTCTTGTTCTTTCTTGTTTTCTTTAGTTTTGTTTTTCTTTCAGAAATTTTCAGATTTTAAATTTGGTAATTGATCTGAACATATCATATATATGAAAAGAGGGAAGGATGAGGTGGTAGAAGGAGGTGCCAAAGGTTAAAGAGTGCTATTTCATGCAAGGAGGAGGTGGTTAGTGTGTGTGTGCATGCAAGGAAGATGTGTCTTTTCCTTATCTTCTATTTTTTTTTTTAAATTTGTAATAAAATTCTGAACTAAATAATTTTCTACCCATTTTTCATTTATACCCTTAACAATTTCCTATTTGCATAAAATCCTAAACTTTACTTAGAAACCCTTCACAACCTATGTTATTACAAAATACACATTTTATTAAAATGAATCTAAAATTATCACTAAAACCCTTATAACTTATTAATGTTGCATATAAAAATTTTAAATTAACTTATTTTACAAACATCTTAAGAAATTATCTAATTTGGTTTTAATAACATTTTAATTTAACACTTTATTATTTATTTAATTAATTTTATTTATTTCTAAAAATTTCAGAATGCTACAATATTCCCCCCTTAAGAAAATTCGGTCCCCGAATTTAAAACTTAACTAAACGTACCTTTAAAAAGATGTGTAAATTTCTTTCGCATTGCATTCTCGGTCTCCCAAGTAATTTCCTCACGGTCCTTTCCTTGCCAAAAAACCTTTACAGATGGAAGTACCCTCGATCGTAGTTTCTTTTCCTGCCTGTCAAGAATAGCGACTGGCTGCACTGTGTAGGATAAATCTGGCTCAAGATGTTAGGTCTGATGTTGGATCGCGTGAGAAGGATCGTGAAGATACTTGCGAAGCATCGAAACGTGGAACACCGGATGCACGTCAGGAAAACTCGGTGGAAGTGCTAAACGATAAGCTACAGCACCCACTCTCTCCAGAATCTCGTAAGGTCCGACATATCTGGGGCTGAGCTTCCCCTTTTTCCCGAAACGCATCACACCTTTATCGGAGATATACGAAGGAACACATGATCCCCCACCTGAAATTCGAGTCTATGATGTCGTCGATCTGCATACGATTTCTGTCTACACTGGGCCGCCTTCATTCTATCTCGTATCAAGTGAATCTTCTCTGTAGTCTCTTGTACTATTTATGGTACCAAGATGCAACTCTCGCTCGGTTCCGTCCAGCAAACGGGTGATCGACATTTCCTCCCATACAAAGCTTCAAAGGGTGTCATCTGGATCGTCTCCTGAAAACTGTTGTTGTATGAGAATTCTATCAAAGGTAAGTGACGATCCCAACTACCACCGAAATCAAGGCTATAAGCCCGAAGCATATCCTCTAGTTTCTAAATGGTCCGCTCCGACTGACCATCTGTCTGTGAGTGAAAAGCTGTATTAAAACTCAACCGTGTACCCAGAGCTTCTTGAAGTTTCTGCCATAGCCTGCTAGTAAACTTGGTACCCCTATCTGAAACTATGCACGTCGGAACTCCATGCAGACGTACAATCTCATTGATATAAATCTGAGCATACTGTGCAAACCCATGCATCGTCTTCACTGGAAGAAAATGAGCGGCCTTTGTCAATCTATCTACAATCACCCAAATGGAATCATACCCTCTGCTAGTCCTAGGTAGACCCACCACGAAATCCATGGAAATCTGTTCCCATTCCCACTCTGGAATGGTTAAGGGCTGCAATTCTTCGGATGGCCTCTGGTGTTCTTCCTTGACTTGCTGACAAGTCAAGCATCTCGAAACGAACTCCACAACATCCCTTTTCATTCCTTCCCACCAGTAAACATCCTTCAGATCATGATACATCTTGGTGGAACCAGGATGAATACTGTATGATGATATATGGGCCTCCTCTAAAATCTCACGCCTCAATCCGTCAGAATCTGGTACACAGAGATGAGTCATAAAACGTAATACTCCATGATCACCAATCACAAACTCCGTCTCCCTGCCCTGCCTAACCTGATCCATAATCTCCATCATACGAGTATCTGTGGGCTGTGTCTCTCGAATACGATCCAATAACTGAGGTCGAGTGCGAACATGTGCTAGCTGCCCTCCTGTCGGGGTGAACTCAAACTGTATACGACTATCACATAAAATATGTCAGTCTGTAGAAGACTGTCTCTGCAAGATGCGCACATGAGATAAGCTACCTCCAGGTCTCCGACTCAAATCATCTGCTACAACATTTGCCTTGCCTGCATGATACAAGATCTCACAATCGTAATCTTTCACCATTTCTATCCACCTACGCTGCCTTAGGTTTAGATCCCTCTGCTGAAAAATATACTTTAAGCTCTTATGATCTATGAAGATTTGGCACGACTCCCCATACAAGTAATGTCTCCAAATCTTCAATGCAAATAGTACAGCGGCCATCTCTAGATCATGAGTGGGGTAGTTCTGTTCGTTCCTCTTCAACTGTCGAGAAAGATAAGCTACAACCCTGTCGTGCTGCATCAATACACAGCCTAACCCCACTCGAGATGCATCACAATACACAACGAAACCACCTGACCCGGAAGGTAAAGATAAGACTGGTGCAGTCGTCAAGCGCGTCTTCAACTGCTGGAAACTCTGCTCACAAGCATCTGTCCACTGAAATGGAACCTCCTTCCTAGTCAATCTGATCAAAGGTGCAGCGATCCGTGAAAAATCCTGCACGAAGCGTCGGTAATAACCTGCCAGACCTAAGAAACTCCGGACCTCTGAAACTGATACAGGTCTAGGCCAGTGTTGTATCGCTTCAATCTTCTTTGGGTCCATACATATCCCAGCTCTAGTAACTACGTGTCCCAAGAATTCCACACTATCCAGCCAAAACGCACACTTGGAGAATTTTTCAAACAACTGATGCTCCTTCAAGGTCTGCAACATAATACGCAAATGCTGCTCGTGCTCCTCTCTACTCCGGGAATAAACAAGAATGTCATCTATGAACACTATAATAAACTGATCAATGAAGGGTTTGAAGATACGGTTCATCATATCCATAAAAGCTGCTGGAGCGTTGGTGAGTCCGAACGACATCACCAGAAATTCATAGTGACCATATCTTGTGCGAAACGCAGTCTTCGGAATATCGTCCTTCCGAACCTTCAACTGGTGATACCCGACCGCAAATCAATCTTCGAGAAGTAACCAGCTCCTTGCAACTGATCGAATAAGTCGTCTATACATGGTAGTGGATACCTGTTTCGCACAGTGACGCGATTCAGCTGTCGGTAGTCGATGCACAGTCTCATACTACCGTCCTTCTTCTTTACAAATAAGACAGGAGCTCCCCACGGCGATACACTAGGACGCACAAGTCCTCTATCTAACAACTCTTGCAACTGACTTTTGAGTTCCTTCAACTCCGTCGGTGCCATTCGATAGGGTGGTATAGAAATAGGCCCCGCACCCGGAATCAAGTCAATGCAGAATTCAATGTCACGATCAGGCGGTAATCCTGGTAACTCAGCAGGAAACACCTCCGGAAATTCTCGTGCGATCGGAACCTGGTCTAATGGAATCTTAGCGACCCCTAAGTCCTGAACAAAAGCCAAGAACCCATGACAACCCTTCTTCAAGAGTCGTCCCGCACAAAGGGCAGAAATCAAAGTGGCAGGAGTTATATTACAATCCCCCTGCACAAAAAACATCGGTTTACCTGGAAAACAAAATCTAACCTCTTTCCCACGACAATGTACATAGGCATGACAAGCGACCAACCAATCCATACCGAGAAGTATATCAAAATCTAGCATATCCAGGAGAATCAGATCAACTAGCGAATCTCTCTCACTAATACGTACAGAACATGATCTGAATACGTGTCGAGCTATAAAAGAACCTCCCACCGGAGTAATCACCACTAATGGCTACTCTAACAACGACGACTCCTTCCCCAAAGAAGGTGCAAAACGTGTAGATACATAAGAATGTGTAGATTCGGGATCAAATAAAATGTGTGCATCTAACGAACATACTGCAAGAGTACCTGTCACGACTGCATTTGATGCCTGGGCATCCTGTGGAGTCAGCACAAAAACCCGTGCCTGGCCCCGGCCCGCATCCTGTCGTCCTCTACCTCTATCTCCTCGACCTCTTGGAGATGGCCCTGCAAAGCCTCGACCTCGTGGTGCAACCGTCTGGCATGTAGGGCCAACTGGGGGAGGAAGTAAAGCCATCGGTGTAGAAGGTGGAGAGGGTAAAGCAACCTGTGGGGTAACAGTCCCGCTATAATGTGTACACCCTCTATCCGTATGCCTTAGACGCCCGCAATTATAATATGTAAGTGGGGTCCCCTGATTATCGGGGTATGAATTGAACATCTGGCCCTGAGTCCAACCTCGTCCGAAACTGCGGCATGGAATATATCTTCCTCTACCTCCGCCAAACTGTCTAGCCATTGGCCCGGTCGGCCTACTCCTCTTTGGCTTCCGAACAACCACTGCCTCTCTCAACCTCTCCTATACTCGTATTGCTGCATCCATGGCCTGCGCATACGTATCAAAATGCTGAGAGCCTATAGCTAAATACAACTGCGTGTCCAGACTCCTTAGGAACCTCTTCACCCTAAGTTCCTCCGTAGGTACTAAGTATGGAGCATAGCGCGACAACTGGGTGAATCGTAAATCATAATCTGCCACTGACATACTTGTCGATTTCCGCAATGCTTCAAACCTGCTAGCTCTAGCGTCTCTCACACTCTGTGGAAGAAATCTGGCAAGAAAGACCTCGGAAAACTCAGCCCACAACATCGGAGGAAGACTCGTAGCTCGCCCTCTCTCCATCGACTTACACCACTCTTGTGCAAGTCCCTCCAAACGAAAGCTAGTCAGCTCAACTAACCTCGCATCAGAACATCGCAATGATCTGTCAATCATCGCCATCCTATCAAGAAAGGACCGAGGATCTTCCGCTACATCGGTCCCTGTAAATACCGGAGGTATCAATCTCATAAACTCCGCAAGCGATACCTCCATCACTCTCGTATCTACAAGTGCTACCGTCTGCGTAGGCTGTACCTCGGACTCTGCCACGGTCGGTGTCGGATCCTGTCTCAGTTTTCGAGTGGCCTCAGCTTACTATCCTACCACTCGCTGCAATCCTAACATGCCCTCCTCTATCCTAGTCATGCGATCTGGAGGAGGAGGATCAACATGCTCATGCACCGCCGGAACGTCCGGTGTCTCAGTCGCCATCACAAGCGGATTTGCCCTAGCTGCATCTCTGGCTGCAGCTCGTCTAGCCCGCGTAGCCATAGCAACTGGAACAAGAAACGAGAGTTGATAAGGCTTATGAATAGGAACAATCAATAACGGAGAATCAACGGAAGAATAAATCAAGACATACATCCTAAGGTTAGTTAGGCTAAGTACGGTAACATAAATATGCCGCGGAACATACGTACGGTACTGCACTCATCCTAATTTACCTACTCCATCAAACCAAAGGTCATCCTAAATCACGGACTCACGCCAACCTATTTTAATTCCCTACTCAATTCCGTAAGGTTAATCCTAAGCTCTGATACCAACTTTGTCATGACCCAAAGTTTGGATGTGACCGGCACTTAGATTGTATAATATCTAAAGATATGCACACAGTCCAAGTAAGCAGAAAACCAAGATCAAAATCCTTTTTGCGGAATTCTTTATATAGAAATTTAGTTTTAAGTAAAAATCATAGTTTATGAAGTTAAAATATTAAACAAGTATAAAGTGTTAAGTTTGGTTGCATCCCTAGTTGGGATCAACAATATCAACAGCGGAAAATAAAAACTCAGTATCTAGGACATCAATACGAATACCAGACATAAAGAGACGAAATAACAATTTATAGAACTAAACGATCTCAACTGTCAAATAATATACATATAACCATCTCTCATTCTAGGTCAAAATATAGGTCTGTTGGAGATTTTCTAGATACAAATACAATACCAAAAGAGAAGGTTACTACATATGTAACCCACCTATCAAAACATGTGAAAAAACTGCAAAAAGTAGGGTTGCACAGCTACTGACCGTCCACTCTACCCCTGCAAGGAACTGTGGCACAACGGGGGTGAGTTGCCAACTCAGTGAATATAACTAACATATAACGGTAAATAATGTAAATATGACGATCACAACTAACTGAGATGAGAGCAAGTATGATGTACAATAATATATGGAAAGTATGAATCTGTACTACATTCCAAATAACCAAAACTGAAATCTCATCATTTATTTTCAATAAATTTCATATTTCCGTGTCCATCATCGACACAAAACTTCCATTTCTCCCAGGCATCATTCCTCGAACGATCCTGAAATCAACAAAGTCCGCCATGTATCCAACTGTATCCCCACCGACTCAGTCTGGATAAAACTGTAAATCCGTAACCATATATCCACCGACTCGGTTCGGAATAAAACTATAAATCCGTAACTGTATATCCACCGACTCGGTTCGGAATAAAACTATAAATCTATAAAACATCGCAGGGTGGACATGTCACATCAATCATGAAAATCAATGGATTTATGTAATAGTATTCAAAAACTTAAACCATAAATCCTCAATAATACAATTACCTCTTATAACAACATAGAATACTCCAATAATGAATCATGATGTTAATGATGCAATTTACTACTATTATTGGTGTTTAAGATATGATATGAATCATTTTTAACAAGAATTTTACTAAGTGTAAAAGTGACATGATAATATCGACGAGGTGTGTGTAACATGTACGATGTGCACGTGCATAACTCGTCGATACTTGTGCAGTGTCCTAGCAACTAAGCAAGGTATATGAGAATATGAATACAAATTATCGATTTAGCATACCAAGGTAAAGCATTTATTTAAATAAAACTACGGCGTAACACGCCATCTTTACGAAATTCCCCGGTAGATGTTTAGTCTACTCACCGAAAAACGTCGTATCTACTCAGGAATTGCCAATCCTTTTCCTTTCCTCGCTGCCTCCGAAAATCCCGTATTTGAATCTAACATCACAATTTAACTTATATAAGGAAACGGCTACTCCGACATGACGGAAATGAAAAACACCCATTCCCACGCACTAGTTATATTGTATACGACTGTTCCAAGTTATCATACACTTAACCTTACTGTATTTTAACCCAAACCTGTATCGCGACAGAAAACAGTTCGCGATACGATTTAACCGTGTCGTATTTTGTGTTTTTAGATATCTTTTCCGATATTAACTTCCAGATTCTATCTGCAGTGAAACTAACTTGTTTAAATAACACCAAAATGGCCAAAATTATACACTGAAACCTACCCAACAAGCCAAATCCACCTAGCTTCCTATAAATCCGGCGACGCCGGATTTTTCCTTTTGGTCGCTGGCCCAACTCCGAGCCCTCTGGTTCGTGTTCCTAGGGTTTGCTCTATGTTCCACATATATCATTTTAGCACTGTTTTGTTAAATTGATTTTTCTCTGAATAAAAGCAGATTGCTACAGAGCTAAGTTTTGACTAAAATACGAAATTATAGAACTTTGTTCATTTCAAATTAAACTAATTACATAACTTAAACTCCTATTGTGATTAAGAATATTACCCACAATAATTTGTTGGAATAACCCCTCCAAGATGCTAAGCCCCTTGTCCTAGCTTGATGATGAGAAAAACCCAGAAGCTAGCTTCCTTCTTCTTCTTTCTCTTGTTCTTTCTTGTTTTCTTTAGTTTTGTTTTTCTTTCAGAAATTTTCAGGTTTTAAATTTGGTAATTGATCTGAACTTATCATATATATGAGAAGAGGGACGGATGAGGTGGTAGAATGAGGTGTCAACGGTTAAAGAGTGCTATTTCATGCAGGGAGGAGGTGGTTGGTGTGTGTGTGCATGCAAGGAAGAGATGTCCTTGCCTTATCTTCTAATTTTGTTTTAATTTGTAATAAATTCTGAACTAAATAATTTTCTACCCCTTTTTCATTTATACCCTTAACAATTTTCTATTTGCATAAAATCCTAAACTTTACTTTGAAACCCTTCACAACCTATGTTATTACAAAACACACATTTTATTAAAATGAAGCTAAAATTATCACTAAAACCCTTATAACTTATTAATGTTGCAAATAAAAATTTTAAATTAACTTATTTTACAAACATCTTATGAAATTATCTAATTTGGTTTTAATAACTTTTTAATTTAACACTTTATTATTTATTTAATTAATTTTATTTATTTCTAAAAATTTCAGAATGCTACACCTCTTGAGCCGTGGTAGGATAGTAATCAAAGGAAAGTGGGAACTCACACGAAACAAATGACGATCTCAGGTCAAAAAACTAATATGTACTCATGCCACTAGAAAACTTCCATCTAACGATAGATATAATACCATATAGAAGTTCTCGGCGAGTCCATCCAATGTACTCACCTCTAATGAGCACCTGTATACTATCTTCGATGACATAATACCAATGGATTGTGAGACCGGCCGCCGCCCCTCGTCGGGGTCTCGAAACGTATACACTAGTCTACTCCGGAATATCGATGCTCAGTCTTGATACTCTCATGAATAGGGACATTTAAGGATGTGCTTATGAACTACCTAACTCTCACGTATATGATGCCATCATAATGCTGGAAGCCGTGCAAGAATCCTACAAGCTTTATCATTATATATTAGCGACACGTAATAATAAATAAAATGTATACACATCAATGAAAAGACAAACCAGATAGCATACTATCAACTCTAGTAAGATTGTTCTACCTGTATAAGTCATCCTTCAATTATCATAATGTCCTGCCTGTAAGTACAATAATTTCTTTGAGGGCGCTATATCCAACATGGATACACCTGAGAATGTCGGTCAATAGTAGCCACGAACATTCCGATGATGGGAGTTTCGTTGATGCACTGCTCGCATTTAGACCAAAGGTTTCGCCATCGGGCAGCATATTGAAAACAGGGCTCGTTCGTTCTGAACCTTTCATTGATCAACGCCATTATGGTAATGCGTACATTTGCACTGGTGAATCTTTGATAGAAAAGCAGTTCTATCTCGGCAAAAGTCTCCATGGAGTCATTCGGAAGCTCCGAATACCATTCGAAAGCAGTTCCTGATAGACTGCTAACGAACTGATGGAGAAGCAATATATCATCTCCTCCAGTGTTGGCGCATATGGATTTAAACTGCGCTATGTGTTGGAGAGAATTCTTGGTCCCTTTGTATATGTGGAACGTTGGAAATTTGTATCCCGGTAGGTACTGCCTCTGGTCGTACTATGTTGGAACGGTCGACCGGTCTTGACCAACTTATTTGCCGCTTCGCTGGCATAATGGGTTTTAATCTGCTGGGCTATATATTCTTCCAGCTTTTCTTTGAAGATCATTTCCTCTTTAGCAGTTGATCGGACTTTTAGAGGATTAGAAATATCTTCTTTATCATTAATAAATACCACCGACGGTTTATCTTCTGATGGTTGGGATTGAGCCATCATTCTAGCAATATTCTGGATCAAGAGGGCCATTTTGTTCATATTAGTGGCCATTTCTGCCGCTTCCTTATCTTTTTCCTTGAGAACGCGCTTCAGGTAGCCAATATCCGACTCTTACCTTGTCTTTTCTTCGTGTGCATCCTATAGGTTTCGATTAGGCGGTGGACTAGCGAGTGCTGCCACCTGAGCAAGTATCCCATGCAGCTTTTCATGTTGCTGCTGAGCCTTTGTCAGAGACCGAATATGTGGCCTGTGACTAACAAAAGCTTGACTTTCATCTTTGGAGCTCGCTATATGGACTGTATGAACTATCATGCCCCCATGCTTAGGGTGTTTGAAATTTCGACCTTTAGAATTTGCCTCGGGCACTTAGAGTTTATCTGGTTTCTCTCTTTTGTGAAAGCCGCTTTATGAGAAACCATCATAGCATGACCCACTTTCGGATGAGTCCCTTTGTATTTGGAAGGAGAATTGTCAGTGGTTGGTTGACGCTTCATTGGTTTGAACTTAGGAGAAGAGCGACGGACAACGGCGGAATTCTTCACCTCCTTCCACACCTTATATATATATATATATATATATATGAAAAAGTCTTTTTGGGGAGTGAACTGGTTTCTGCTCTCTTTGGATCTCCGCGGACTATGGATACTTCTTCAATACTGCGGTGGGGGAATTTTTTCTAACCCTTTGCAGCAGTTCGAAGTTGTTTCCGGTTGGAACAGTAGCATTCACCATTGGAGTTGGAGCTAGTGGAGTCAGCCCGGATGGGGAACTACCCCAGCTTATCTTATTTGACTCTAATATTGACACCGATCTTGTCTTGTGACCAGAGCTCCTTTAGTATTAGGAGCTCGCTGGGCTTGCCCCCTGTTTTCTTTCAGAGCATGACTATTATGCCCCATGTGTCGATCTTAGCCTTCGATAAGTGCCAGTTGTTTGAAGACAGATACCTTCGGCAGAACTGAAGCTTGAAAAGCCAGCTTGTGGAAGATAGATTTCTTCTAGACTTCCTCCTTCAGGGTTGAGGCACCGAGGGTGGGAGGTGGGAGCATCGGCCCAAAGAAAAACCCATTCATTTCTTGAGGAGACGGAATACAGAGAATTGAGGCTGTGAGTGGCCCATACATGACTCCACCGGATGTGGTAGATCTTGAATTGCAATGAGTACAGTTGGAAGCCATTGATCTCTAGCTAGAGACAAAATGCCAGTTATTATCCCACAACCCAAGGGCAACTATAAACATATATACCGCAATCTTGTTCGCATAAAAAATTTGACACACGAAATGTTGAGTGGAAAGAGAAAAAGATCTCACCAGGTGTGCCATAATCTGTTTACCGCCAGAAATATAGACGAACTGGGGTAGAACGTCATTCCTTAATTGAAGGGCAGATGCTATATGGAACATATCCATCCACCTCTCCAAAAATACCAAGTTGATTTACGGCACCATATATCGGAGATTTGGATGGATGCGACCGTTGTAGCAGACTTATCAGATTCCCCCTCAATAATGAGGGGTTTTGACTATGTGGATGCTTTTTTCTACATACGCAAGCCCCTGAAGTTAATTACTTTATCTCCAAGCGATAACAACTTTCTCTGCTCCAAAAATCTTCATGTGTCGTGTTTTGTTTATTTTGGGTTGCCCTTGGATTGTATACAGAGACTAATATATATCGTCGTTCGTAGGGCGGGGATTAGTCCAAATCCGTACATATTAGAATTGGGGTGAACTTAGGTCGCATATCTTATATAAATGAGGTCCATCAGTTCATGGGATACTTGGGTTTGATCTAAGAATCGTTAGTCGTAGATGGGACTAAGATCAACTAAGATGATATGGGTTGAGGATTGTTAGTCGTATATGGGACTAAGGTCAATTTAGGTAACAGTGAGCATATGGGCGCAACTAATCATTTTATCATATATGGATAGCCCATGGATAGTATACGGTAGTCAATACGGAGACAGTATGCAAGGTAGAATGCTTGTTTAAGAACATAGCGATCCATCTTTCAGTTTGCGTGCACACGTGTATATTACGTGGCGAAGTGAATAATTGTAACATGGGAATGCGCCCAATATTGGGGTGTGATCCAATTTGAAGGCATTTATATTTCCTTCAAATATATATATATATATATATATATATATATATATATGCTTGGGGTGGTGATTGTTGGGATGGTGCGCAGATGCGCATCGATATGAGATGCGCATCGATATGGGGTTAAGACATTCCCTGACTTAATGAAATTTCATATCTTTCATCAAGTTGAGACGAGAAAGGAGTCATTGGTTATTGAAATCCGCCGCCTCTCTGAAAACACTGGGGAATTACAACGCCGTATATCAGAGGTGTTGAAGGATGTACCCTTGAACCAAATACTTTATATGAGGGAAAACATCATATTTGAGAATGGCTTCTTGGCGAACTTGTGTTTTATCTAAGAATCTTTAGTTTTATAGTAGACTAAGATCAACATAGATATCATGAGCATGTACTTGAAGGATCTTTAATCGTATATGGAACTAAGATCGTCTTAAAACTATGATTAAGGATCATTAATCTTGTTTTAGAGTAAGTTCAACTTAAACAAAGGTGTGTGTTTGATCATAGGATCACATGTGAGAAACATAGGCTTCTATAGTTAGTTTATTTTAACAAAGTAGCCAAGCAATAGCTTGTTGTCTATGCGTGCATGTACATATAGGATGTGTATGTATATATATCTTCTTTAAAGAGGGTGCGAACGTGCATAACATGTGGTTGCGCACTTGTTTATGGTTGGGGGACTGCGCACGTGCATATCATGTGGTTGCGCACTTGTTATTAGGTCAAATTCATATCAGCGCATGTATAGGTGTGCACATATTAAGAACTCAGCATTTTCATTTGCGCACACGTGCATGTCACGTGCGCACATTTTCAGAAACGTTATTTTTCCTTATGCATACACGTGCATATCACGTGATGCACAAGTTTTCATGAACATTTCTTATCAAGTGCACACTAGGATCAGGTGCACACTGTTCATCAGAAAGCAATGGCTTTCAAAAAGAAATATTAGTTTCTGTTCTTTGATTTTTCGGTGCATCTATAGTGCGCATCCACTTTATGAAGGTTTATGTTCTTAACAAAGGGTCTTTTCTTCAAGCCTTGCATCTCATGATCGATCTCTCGTAAAAAGTCGAAACTTTTATCATAAAGAAAGACAGGCCATAAGATCTTTTGATCTTATTTAATGAATCGATGGATTCAACAAAAAGCAAACGCTTTTATATAATGAAAATCTTTATTATTATCAAAGAGACGGATCTTTTCTCCTTCTTTCTTTTCTTTTTACCTTTTTGTTGAAGGTAACGAAGATGATGAGATTTTTTCTTGGTTGGGGGGAAGTGCGTATTTTATTTGCGGCTGCTCTCAAAAAGTATCAACCTTCTTTTCCCTCTTTTACATCTCTATTTATAATAGAGGGTCTATTAGGGTTTGTTGCAATTTATTAGGAATTTATTTGATTTTAAATTGATTCATATCAATTTAGATCTTTTGCACACCGTTGGATCTTTATCCATGATAATTTGATTTAATTTGTTAAATTGTTAATCAACATATTTTGATTTTTATAACAATTTTAAACAGAAACACATGCTTCATTGACTGCAAGGGAGCATGGTAAGGATGTGCGCACCTGGTATGCACATGTCGCAACCTCTCTCATCCATCAGCTTACACATGCGCATGTATATTTATGTGCATGTCATCAAAGTGGTTTTTCTGCCATTTGCGCACTTGATACTTGCGCAATATTCTTGGCATTTTTATTCAGGTGTGCAATTTTTATTGATGCACACTTAAATAGGTGCTCTTGCCCTTTTATGATAGGTGTGCGATTAGTTTAATTTATTGCATATTTTTATATCACATTTATCGTTTATATTTACAGATAACATGAAACACAAAAGACGGAAAAGTGCGCTAAAAGATGGATTACGTGCGTGCAATGTGGACTTCATGGAGCTATATTAAAATCAAGGAAGTAATTATCACGATTGACATAAATTTTAGGAATCTCGCAACAAAATAAAAGAGGATGCAACAAACCAGTTGAATATGGCCAAAAAGTTCAGCCATATCAATTTAATAGACCTAATCAAAGCAAAAGATCAAATCAAATCTACCTAATTTGGTGACAATCTGAGGATCCACGCAACTACAGAAAGACAGAGAGATATTTAGGATATTATATGTTCAAAATCTCTCTAAATCAGCGAAGAAAACACACAAAAAAATTGGAGCCACGAAGCTGGAAAACAGCGAAGGATTAGCGGCGGATCAAGCCAAGTGGCGGCGGATCATCGGTCGATTTTGGGTCGTTTGATGAGATTTTTATGGTCACGATCGTCTTTCCACATAGATTAATATGAGATGTAGGGTTTCATCTTTCAAAACTTCTAAATATAGCAGAGCAGCACCCATCAAAGGCATCTAGATTTCCATGTTTAGAATTTGAAATTGCTGGGAAAATTTTGATTCTCATGTATCTTTTATTACTTGTTCTCCAAACTTCCTTAACCCTATATATTGAGATGTAATTTTAGGGATTAGATATCTCTCCCATATGCTTAAAAATTAGGGATTACTCTTAGAGAGGATTCAATCAAGAACGTTTGTAAGTACTTTCATAATGAATAAAATGTCTATTTATTTTCCATTTATGAGTACTTAATTTCTTTTTAGGTTTTTGTATTGTTTAATTCTAGTGGTTGGATATGATTAATTTTTTCTTTTCTTATGCTTCATGAATGAGTTTTATTTTTATTTTAATTCTTTCCCTTATTATTTTCATCATATAAACTAGATTTTATAGGGATAGTTGACGTTTTGAATTAGATTTAGAGATTGATGATACACCTAAAAACTCATTAGGCTAATGACAGTCCAACAAACTAGAAACCTAATTAAGGATGGTAAGAAAAGAATTAGATTAAAATAAATTCAACCTAGTTAATTAAAGGGTTATAGGTTAATTCATTAAAATAATAGTAAAGATTATCTACCTAATATTGTTAACCAAAAATTAAACGTAGGGTACTTTTAATTAATTAGAAACATAGATGTTTGATACAATTTCTAAATGATATTTTAATAATTGATAGGTTATTTTAAAATCTAATTAATATAACCTATGTTTTAGTTTTAATTAATAGAAAATATATTAAATATAGATATAAAAAAGAAGAACAATCTTTTAAACCAACCCTAGAAAATAAAACAATACAATACCCTAGACTTTTCTTTTTATAAAAACATACCTTTTTAATTCCTTGCTATTTAGTTTTAAATTTATATCAACTATTTTTATAAACTTGATTTTAGAATTAATTAAATCATACATCTCCGTGGATTGACCCGTAAACACATTGCTACAACAATCGTGCGCTTGCGGTATTAAAATTTATAACGAACAAGTTTTTGGCGCCGTTGCCGGGAGGTGTAGTATTCAATTAATTTTAATTCAAGTTTTAGTTTTAAATTTTATTTTAATTTAGATTTATTTTATTAGATTTGATTATGCGAATTCTCTGTTTTAAATTTCAGGAAACAAGACAAATTTTCAGGAAGAGGAGATCGAGACGAACATAAGGAAAATTTGCCACAGACCCAGTTCATCAAAAAACCGGTCGAATCCACCCATTAATCCATTTCAGCCGAAATATTTTTGGGTTTTAAAAAAATTTTGTTGCGGTATTTTACACTTCTCGTATTATTTACAAATCTTTGTTCTATTTTTGATGAAGTGTCAATCTTGCAATGAAAACGACGCAAATCCCAAGACGTTAGGTAAGATCTCGTTCTTCCTAAATCTCGATTTGATTCCAACTAATAGATTTTTGCAAGATTCTTTGCCCCACTAAAAAAATAGTTTAGATTTTTGATTGTTTTAGAATTTTTTGTGATTGCATTACATATTTAAAAAGATTCTCAGAGGCAATAACCCAAATCCAAATTAGGTAGGGATTTCATCACCCTCCTTAGAACCCATAAATCGCAACCGAGCATCTTCATTCAACCCATATTAATTTAAAAAATATCTAGACTTTGCCCCCTAAGGACATTCACGCTCAATAGGACAAGAGGATGTTGTAGATAATCTAAAGGTTATCTAATTCAATCTTGAGATGTCTAAGTGACGTGTGACTAAGTTGTGTTTATTTAATTAATGCCCGCTATTTCGATGATTTGTATAGCGGAACCCTCCCACTTAACCGGTACTGATCTCGCTTCAATGTTGAAAAGGAGCTGTTAGAGGATCTATCCCGCAATTTGTCTCTTGACAGTTAGAAGCGAGTCTTGTAACTTGACCTAGGTAACTCTAGATCTAGGTTTATTTGCGTATTTTGTTGGTGATTTGTTAGAAACTCTAGTTTAGTTCTGCATTTAAAAATCTTACAAGAATATAACTTATATTCTTTTTCTTATGGTGTATGCACGTGTGGGATCGAAACGAAACAAACCATTTGACTCATCTTGATTTTATAGATACTATGGTTGATCTTGTCCCCGCTACACCTACGCTGCAGGATAGATGCTGTCATGCACGTACTTCGCTCCCATCTTCCATAATCTTATCGCTAGCTACCGGTGATTATGAAATTAAACCTGCTTTTGTTAACCCACTTTCCAAATTCCATGGTCTAGAATCAGAAGACGCTTACATCTTTATTATAGAATTTGAGAATATATGCTAATTATTTAAATTAAAGCAGTTAAACATAGACTCATTCCTTTCGCCTTAACTGATAAATCTAAACATTGGCTTTACAGTGTACCGGCCAACACTATCAAAACATGGGAGGAATTTACTAAAACTTTCCTTAAAAAAATCTACCCTTAGTTTAAAACTGCTAAATTTCGAAATGAAATTAGAATTTTTTCACAAAAACAAGGGGAATCTTTTTGGAAATATTTTGAACGTTTTTAAAACTTCTTAATTAAATGCCCACACCACGGCATTGCAAAGTGGGAGTTGTGTCAAATATTGTACAATGGGCTAGAGTATAAGTTTATGATAGAATCGATGTGTCAGGATGATTTCATGATGAAACAGGAAGATGATGCGTGGAATTTCTTAGAAGAATTATCCGACAAAACCATGCAATGGGAAAGCTTAAGCGTGAGGAATGCAACCACATCTAAGGGAGGGACACATGCAGTCGAAGATTCTATTGGGATGCAAGCTGAGTTAGCTGCCATTAGGAAACAAATAGAATAGCTAACAACTACACCTTCCCCCGTTCAACAAATCAGTCAACCCTCTACATGTTTAAATTGTCACAGCTCTTTTCATCTTTCTGAGGAATGTCCCCTTAGATGCAGCCCTTAAGGTCAAGCCTCCACTAATATAGAAAAGCAATTGGCCACTTTTATGCAAAATATAGCTGCAAATCAACTGGCAATTGCGAGACTAGAAAAGAAGATTGACCAAATAGCAGATAACCAAATTCACCAAGTGAACGTTATTATTGCTCTACCTAGCGATGAGATTGCAACGCACTCAAATTCTATCGAGCCTAACCCTCATATCTTATTAAATAAAATCGATAAGTCTGAAGAATATCCTAAACCAAACTGGTATTCATCGCAAGTTGAACAATCTACTGAGCCTAAATTTATTTTCCCAAAACGATTAAAGGAAAAGAAATGAGCTGCTAAGATAAAGGAGCTTATGGAAGATTTCAAACAAGTCAAAGATAACATCCCACTTCTTGATGAAATCTAACAAGTATCCAATCATGCTCAATTTTTAGCAAATACGCATTCTGAGAATAGGCACACAACTGTACCTGAGAATGTTTTCCTAGATGGAAATATTTGTGACGTCTTGCACGGTGATAGACTCATAAAGTATAAGGACCCCGGTTGTCCTACTATTTCTTACACTATAGGAGACAAAGTCACAAATAGAGGCTTACTTGACTTAGGCGTGAGTGTGAATCTCTTTCCTTTTTCAGTCTATAAGCAGTTAGGGTTTGGAGAGCTTAAACCTACTAAGGTAACTTTACACATGGCCGTTCATTCTGTTAGAAAACCTAAAGGGCAGATTAAGAATGTGTTAATTAAAATATGAAATTTCATATTTCTAGTTGATTTCATTGTCTTAGAAACACAACATGTATCCCATCCTAAGGGTTAGATCTCGGTTATTTTAGGACGGTCATTCCTGGCCACATCAAATGCGTTGATAAATTGTCAAACCAGTTCAATGACACTGTCTTTTAGGAATATAAAAGTTAATCTCAACATCTTTAAACCAGGAAGCAAATCAAGTGAGCTGTATAAGCAACCACTTGAAGTTAATGCAATTCATGAAGTTTCTTTGGATGAAGAATTTGGCTTAGAAGGCAGTGATTTTGAGAGAATTTATGAAGAGGAATTTCTGGTAAATTCTAATGCGGAGGGATTTAATAGCGGAGAGGGTATTTCGAAAAAAGTAGTTTTGAAGAGATTTTTGCAGAAGAACTCACATTCGTGGATGAAGATTAATGTACAGTCGATAACACTAATTATTATGACCCAACTTTTGAGGAATTATTTGAAGATGAACTCTTGATTTTAGATGAATTATAAGCACCACATTCTTATGATTTGCACGTAAAAGAGGAGCATCCTATTAAAAGTAAATTAGTCCCCTCAAAATTTGATGATATTTGTTGTCATCTATATATTGTACAATAATCTACTGCTGTTATGATTAAATTGCAAATTTTTAAAAATCTAAATTTCAAACAGCAATTTAATTCTTGCAATTTTAAACACGATAAAATTTTAAATTTTATTTCATGGATGTTTTATTTTGAGCCATATTGTCCTATCGTGTTGTACCAACCCCATGGGTATATTGATAAATTATTTGATTGACTAATTCTAATTTTTGGACTTGCTACAGTATTGGTTATAACTTTGTCAGTAATAAATGTTGATAATCAAGAGGAGGAGCCCATGGTTTTCCATGGCCTGGAATATTTCATATAAAAATTTTAACTCCTCATTTGTACATTATGTATTATATTATGGTGCTAACTTTTGAAGGACTTTTGTGCAAAATTTCCTAACCCTTTTATGTAATCAAACTGTGCCTCGTTCCCCCAAACTAAAAGAGAAGGTAGCCCTTGAACTTTGAAGGCATACAATTCCTCCCAGATTTCTGGGAGAGGTAAATCTTTCTTTCTATTTTCTTATTCCAGTACTCATTTTCTGGGTAAATTGCTCTGAAGATCAAACATAATTTCGTGAATACGGGGAAGAAGACAGTGTGGACACTGTATAAAATAAGAGTGGGGTGGTTTGGTTTTGTACAAAGTTTTTCTTTTATTTTTTACTTTTAGGTTCTTTTGGAAAAAAATTAGAAAATTTTAAAAATGAAAATTAGAAAGTGAAAATGTATATAAAAGAAAGGAAGAGATTTAAGAAAAGTACGAAAATTAGATATATTAGAATAAAGCTAGTAATATGTGGTCATGAGTTGTTGTCCCAAGGGTTAATAAGATGAAGGACTCACTTGTCTGCGGATAGAAATAAGTCTTAAAGATATTCCTTATTCTTGAGTTCAAATATTTGAACGTTGATACCCTACTATATGTATATGCACACACCTTAAAACTTACGGTGGTTGAAGAGACTATGAAATACTCTTGCCTAGAATGCCTTAGTGTGAAGGAAAAATATAATTATCAACAAAAGATAAATGACGTGAAAAAAATGAACACTATCTTGTAATTACCAAGGTAGTAATAAATTTTTTATTGAGGGTGCTTCATCACCTAATGCATTAGACCAACTGGTTTGGGATCACTTACTATGCCTTAGGTTTTGCAAGATAGGAAATTTTTATTTACGCCTTAAGCTCACACATTCGGTAATTGGTTGATTGGTGCCTAAGCGAGCATTAATAGTCGCATGAAAGGTGTATGAGAAAATCCATCAAAACATTCACCGACTAAAAAGTATTAAGAACTATGGGCAAGGGTATGATGGCTTGAATTGAATTGTCTGAGTGTAGGGGTGTCCTTTATACACACGTAGGGGTATATGATTGATATTTGGAGGGAAGGTAGGGAGGATGGCTAGGACAATGTTTTATTGATGGATGATGTGATTTTCGACTTATTTTCAAGACCATTAAGATAAGGCTCATAAAAACAGAAAATTTAGTGTAGTTCGAAACTCTTGTTTTCAAGTTATTTATTTTATATGTTCCCAACTTTGTATATAGTTTTCACCTTTTGATTTTTATTTCCTTTATGTTCTAATTTCTTTTTTTAATGGATTTTATGGGTAGTATCTACTGGAAACCCTCAGGAGACAACACTCCTCCTACTATGACTGCCTAAAAGTTTAAAGGCTTGTTGCATGTGCTCAATGCAATCGCACGCCCACAAAAGGTAAATAGGAGTAGGAATATGAGTAGGGTTTGGTTAGATTGTAATTTAGTTTAGTTTAGAATTTAAAACCTTAGGTTTCCTCGAGAACTAGCAAAAGATAAATGTGGGGGTATTTGATTAGTGTAATTTATTAATATTTTATATCACATTTATCGTTTATATTTTATATTTTATGCTACTTTAGATGTTTTTATGAATAAATACAGATAACAGGGTTTAAACGCAAAAGGCGGAAAAGTGTGCTAAAAGAAGGATTATGTGCGTGCAATGTGGACTCCATGGAGTTATATCAAAATCAGGGAAGCAATTATCACGATTGAAACAAACTTTGGGAATCTCGCAACAAAATAAAAGAAAATGCAACAAACCACAGTTGAATCTGACCAAAAAGTTCAGCCAAATCAATTTAAGAGACATAATCAAAGCAAGAGATCAAATCAAATTTGCCTAATTTGGTGATAATCTTAGGATCCACGCAATTTTAGAAATATAGCGAGATATTTAAGATATTATATGCTCAAAATCACTCTAAATCAGCGAAGAAAACACATTAAAAAATTGGAGCCACGAAGCCAGAAAGCGGCGGCGGATTAGCGGTTGGTTTTGGGCCGTTCGATGAGATTTTTATGGTCACGATCGTCTTTCCACATAGATTAATATGAGATGTAGGGTTTCATCTTTCGAAGCTTCTAAATATAGCAGATCAGCACCCAACAGAACCATCTAGATTTCCATGTTTAGAATTTGAAATTGTTGGGAAAATTTTGATTCTCTTGTATCTTTTATTGCTTGTTCTCCAAACTTCATTAGGCCTATATATTGAGATATAATTTTAGGGTTTAGAAATCTTTCTCATATGCTTAAAAATTAGGGATTACTCTTGGAAAGGGATCGATCAACAACTTTTGTAAGTACTTTCATAATTAATAAAATGTCTATTTCTTTTCCAATTATGAGTACTTAATTTCTTTCTAGGTTTTTGTATTGTTTAATTCTAGTTGTTGGAGATTATTAATTTCTTCTTTTCTTATGCTTCACGAATGAGTTTTTTTTTAAATTTTAATTATTTCCTTTAATATTTTCATCATATAAACTAGATCTATGATAAAGCCCTCACCTTCATCACCGATCTTAAGATCACTGTCAAAGTCTCCTTATCCACTATCAATCTCTTCGAAGCCCTCACCTTTATCACCGAGCTCAAGATCACCGTCGAAGTCACCTTCTCCACCGCCGATCTCGTCGAAACCCTCACCTTCATCATCGATCTCAAGATCATCGTCGAAGTCACCACCTCCACCATTGTCACACCCCGCTTGCTAAAAGACGGGAGCAGGAATGTGACGCACGACGTATCTATTCCGAGAAATTCCTTTCTCAAAACAAATACGCTAAGCGTAAATGTGCAATATAAAAGTGACAAGAAATTAACATGATATTGAAATTATCAACAAGTTTATTTACATTCGCTTCAACAAACTTTAATTATAATGATAAATTGTCTGAAAAGGAAATAATATGAAATAAAATGTCTAAACAAGCGGCATACTGATAATGAAAAACTGAACAAGAAATCTAAGAGTCGGCTTAGGCTGCGATCTGGTCGTAATTCTTTGCAGTCGGATTCACCTTCTCAGATTCTAGATTATCTGAAGAATATTCCAAAGAAACAAAGGTGGGTATAATGCTTGTCAGCGAACTTGAGCCCGGTATGTCTCCAAAAGAAATTTTAATGTTTAACAGGTACAAAAATAATGTTTTTTTATAAAGAGCATCCCGGCTAGCCCAGGGGTCCCAAACACACCCACGCACCCAGGATCGAGTCATGCGATGCTCTTTTAATAAAAAGGGGGAAGAAAGAAAAAAGGGAAGGTGCGGTTCGAACACGCACCTCAACCCCCTTCCCTCCCCCCCACAACGTCATATGTGCACCAACTGTGCTACACCACCTCAGTTGTTAAGTGTGTGTGAGTGAGCATAAGTATGTGTCTTAACGGGTCTTTATAAGGTATTCTAATTTAACGTCAATTCAAATGTAAATGTCAACCAATCTCAAGAGTGTTCTCAAACCCAATAGGCTATCGTCCAGGGGTAAGGAATCACGTGCCCAAATCAAGTGTTAATAGCGGGACTTTAACCTAATGTCAAAGTATTACAAACCCAACAGGTTATCGTTCAGGGGCTTGAAAAGATGGGCTCTTATGATTGATTTCATGTGTTAGTAGACATGGATTCATGAACTGGTGAGACTCCTAAGATTTCGTTGGATTCACACTTAAACTACCCCAACACCCTGTGTATATTAGTCTATGATTAAGCTTACAAGTCTTAATCAAGTCCATGAATACAAAAGTTAATGTAAAATCAAGATTGAGTTCATGTAGTCATGTCAAGTGCAAGTCATGTCATTTGTATTTATGGTTCAAGTCAAGTTGGTTTCAGGTATACTTGTTGTAACGTTTCAGAATATTACAGATAATTAATTATTTTATTTATTTATTTAAAAATGTTATTTTAAATTTTATTTTGATAAAAAGACTTTTTATATATGGTTAAGGTATTTAACTAAAAAGAATATATTGTTTAGGTAACTTTAGTGGTCATGAGGGGTTTTTGTGGAAAGTGTGGGTTCTATGTGAGATATGGAGTTGTGTGAGGGTTTATGTGCTAATGTGTTAATATAGGGTTAAGACTAGAATAAACCTCATCCACACCACACCATAGGAAGAACCTATAGGGTTAGTATAGCACCTTGAGAAGGTTTTGGCAAGCATCAAACATGCTACTTTAAAAAAATTTGGGGGTGCTAAACAAACCCTAACCAAGATCTTAACTAGAGAATTAGGTTTAACTTGCATGTAAACAACATTACATCTAAGAGAGAGGGATTACAACCTTTGTAGTCCGCTCCTTCGCTTCATAAGCTCCGAGTAGTAGTCCCTTCTCCGCGATCCATGATCTCCCGGACTCAAGAGAGGCTCCACAAGCCGAATGATCTATGCTTACTTGAAGTCTTCCTTTTCGAAGATGATCTACCTTGAAGAATCTTTAACCCAAGCTTACACTTCACTAAACAACTTATTAGAGAAGTGAACACCCTAATCTAAGTGGCTAGTATAGATGAGGATGATGAAGTAGGAATTTTTCTCTCTTTTATTTTCAATTTCTCACTAATAATCACCACAAAAGAAAAAGCTAGTAAGCTTTTCAAGGAGGAAGAAGAAGATGAAATCTTTTGTGATGAATAATGAATTATTGTTATGGTTACAATTGCAACCATGAGTTAAGAATGAAGGGCTTAACTCATGTAGAGAATTAACCAAGGTAAAGGGTTTGGGTTGGGTTAATAAATATCAACACAAATATCTTTAGCTAAAAACAAAGAAAGCTTCTTGAAAAAGCTAACCCAAATGCTAACCCAAATCAAACCCTAACTTGTTTAACTTCCACAAATCATGTTGCATTTATAATCATAACTTGTTACAATATTATATATCACATATATAATATATTTTTGTAACAAAAAAAAATAATACAATTAACATATATCACATATATATTAATGTATTATCCGGTGAGAAAATGAATCAATAAAGCGAGCTTATATTAGTTAATGTAATGTAATATATCACATAGTGGGAGTCATCCTGATTAGATAAAATAATAACCAATCTGATCTTGCAAGAGCGCACGCAGAGTGTTTTCTTCTCTCTCTCTCTCCAGGGTAGCGACCATGTCACGCCTTAATCAAGATAATAAAATGGATATATTGACCGAACCCGCTTGTTATACTGTGCTGGGGAATGTTGGTCCCGCTCCAACTTATAATTGTTATAAGACAGAGCAGGAAATTGGGGAATACCAGATTTCCCGTGCCGCCCAAACGAAGAAAGTGCATGTTGATGCATCATCTTCGGGTGTGTTCGTTACACAGAACTGTTTCTCAGTATCCTCTGCGTCCTGGGTATCTGATACCGGATCAGGATCCCACATATGTAATATATTACATAGGGCTAAAGAAAGGTAGAGAACTGAGAACGGATGATAAGTTTCATGAGGCAGAAAACGGTGCAAGTATTGCAGCTAAGTCTGTTGGTCACTATCACCCTGTATTACCAATACATTGATTCTGAACAAATGCTATTAGATACCGAACCTGATATACAAAATCATATCAATCTCTTTATTTATTAAAGAAGGATACAATTTTGTATTGTTGGATAATGTTTTGAACATTTCCTATATCAATAGTTGATCGGTTCAGGCACGTTATCTAAAAGCATTGACGTTCTAAATCAAACTACAATTCCTAGTATACAGAACACACACAAGAGGAAGAGTTCAGAAATGAACGAATCCTTCTTGAGGCATTGTAGACTATGTCATATCAATGCGACCCGACTGGCTGAAGTTACATTTAGATGCATATTTAAATCAGTTTGAATTTACATCTTATGAAACTTGCCAGTCATGTCACAAAGATTAGATGACCATAGCTCTGTTTATTGGAAACAGAGAAAGAGTTAGTAAACTCTTGGGATTGATACATAGTGATGTATGTAAGGTCCCCTGTCTACACATGCCAGGACCAGTTCTTTGTACTTCATTACATTCTATGATAATCTCTCAAGATTCAGACATATGTTCCTGTTGAAACACAAGTCCGAAATTTTTGAGATATTCACAGAATATAAGTTAGAAGTAGAGAACCAAAATACGGGTATAAGTATTATGTCCTTTGATGTGATCAAGGAGGAGAATACTTGAGCACGAAATTCCTGGATTATTCTAAAGGAGAATGAGATTCTCTCTCAGCATTACTCCTCCGTATACACCATAGCACGATGGTATATCGGGGCGGAGCAATAACACCCTATGTGATATGATGTGCTCTATGATGAGTACTACTGAGTTTCCTATTTCCTTTTAGGGAGTTATGCACTTATGAAGTTGCATACCTATTGAATAGGCTTCCGATCAAATCAGATGCCTACCATTTCATATGAGATATGGAAAGGGAAGAGCCCATCTCTTAAGTCAGTTAAGATTTGGGGTTGTCCGGCCTATGTCTAAAAGGAAAAATCCAGACAAGCTCGAGGCAAAGTCAGTACTGTAGAAGTTTGTTGGATATCCCAAGCATACGCAAGGGAATATCTTCTACCTAACCGAGGAACAAAAGATGTTTTGTTACTCAGCATGCCACCTTTGTGAAAGGGAATTTCTTATGAAGAAATTAGAGGACATGAGGTAGAACTGGAAAGAATTCCAGCTATACAAACTGCAGCTGATGATTTGGTAGAACCAAAGGATTCAATAGCAACCAACGAACCTCAGCCTCTCCGCCGATCTAGTAGGTTCCTCACCCACCTGAGAGATACTCCGGTTTCTCTATGACAGTGGGAGCGAGGATTGCATCATGGGATGATTACCTAACTAGTTTCGAGCTGGCCATCAGGAGTGGAACTCTGTAAGAATGGCTGGATGTTTATCGATCTGAGATGGGATCCTTTTACACCAACAAAGTATGGACTTTGGTTGCTTTATCTGAAGGGTTAAATCCCCATCAGGAGCAAGTATATCTTGAGAAGATTACTTGGTGTACATGGAAAAGTTGAGACTTTCAAAGCTAGACTTGTTAAAGGTTTGCATCATTGACCAGCTATGGATTGTGATGAAACCTTTTCTAAGTACCTATGCTTAAGTCCATCCAGATCCTACTTGCCACGGCTACATACCATGACTACGATATCTGGCGGTTGGGTGTCATGACTGATTTTCTAAATAAAGATTTAGAAGAGATAGTCTATAAGTACACAGTCAGAGGGCTTCGTAGACAGTGGGAGCAGCGGAAACGTGTGCAAGATGTTTTATGTGATAAAGCAGGCATCGCGGAGTTGGAACATCTGTTTTGATGAGTTAGTCAAAGAGTTTGACATCATCAAAATGGTAGATGAACCTTGTATATACAAAAAGGTAATAGGGAGTATGCTGATGATCCTCGTAGAGTACGTGGATGACATACTCTTGATGGGGAAGGAGTTTCATATGCTACGCTCGGTCAATCTCCACTTATCATAAATGATTCTCCACATAGGATCAAAGTGATACCTGCTAAATCCTAGGTTTTGGATCTATGAGATAGATCTAATTGGATATTAGGATACTCACTAGTTGTAGTGAGATGGTATCAATCGATCCTGGGGAGAATCACTGGAAAGATTCCAGGGTGATAAGGACGACTGAAAGTCAGTCACAGGCATTGTCTTTACCCTTAGTAAAGGGACGGTATGTTGGAAGAGTTCCAAGCTAGATACCGTGGCATACTAGAAGATAAAGGCTGGATACATCGCTACTTAAGATGCTACCAAAGAGGCTGTCTGGGTGTATAGTGGTTCATGAGATGAACTAGGTTCCTACCATTATGTGACAATGGAAGTTGTGGCTTATGCCGAGGAATGCCCGTCCCATCAGTGATCCAGACATATTCTTAGGCAGTATCACCTGATCGTGGAGATGGTTAATCTCCAGGGGATCGAGGTTAGGAGAGTAGACTCAGAGGACAACACGGCGAATCCACTCACAAAGGCCTTTTCCCAGAGAAAGACTTTTATGGGATGGTTGAGTATGAGATACTACAACCACTGCTATCAGATGGCCCTAGTGCAAGTGGGAGATTGTTAGTTATATGTATGTCCTAGAGGCCATTACTATACATAGGATGTATATTGTAGTGGATGCTTGGACATATATAGGGATGACTTTCTTGCTCGATATGATAGTATGCTATCTGGTTACTCTTTACTTTAACGTGTACACTGATTGTCTCTCTGTTACATGTTGGTAAAGCCCTTAGGATGTGTACTTGACTACCTGGACTATGATGCGGATCATACTAGTGGGGACATGGTAGTCCATAAGTACATCCTTCAACGTCCCTAGTCGTGGGTGTATCGAGACGGGGCATCGATATACCAGAGTAGACTAGCGTATACCTTCTCGACCCATACAGATGGGCGATGGATGATCCCATATCCATTGGTGTTTGACATCAGAGATGATATACGGGTGCTCAGTGGAGACTGGGTACACTGGACGGACTCGCCGAGAACTCCCAGATGGTATTATACCTTACGTCAGATGGTAGTTCTCAGGTGACACTGGTGCAGGTTAGTCTGTAGACCCGAGATCGTCATAGAGTCTTGTGTGGTTCCCACTGTGCTTTGATTTCCATCTTACCACGTCCAAGAGGGTGTGCAAAACGGTGGTTTTTGGGTACAGTCCCGAATCACATGGAGGCAATGAGCGATAGGAGGGGTTTCGTCTCTCCCGGTATAGGGAGTTGATGTTGCGCAGTGCTCGATTGGCTATAACAGGAAGTCCTTGGCCAAGGCTGCTTTAGGGATTTACTGGTAAGTGTTACCAGTAGTTTCTCGACCCGTTATGAGCCTCATATCGACACGACTTATCGAGTTATTGGGGTCTGACGTTTACCACCCCTAGACAAGATATACGACATATCAGACGAACAGACTGGACTGTACGGTAGTGTTACTGGTTGGATTCACAGGAGTGTGAGCGGGCTTGCTCGTTGATCTTCTGATCGCTCAATACCCGGGTGGCCGTTACATTTAGCAGACCGCTTTGCGGCTTGTGGGTGTTTGATATGATCATCACCTACTGCCGGCGTATTGACAAGTCTTTAGAGTCCTACACAGGGGTTTCCTGGCTCAAGCGAAACGAAATAGGAGCGCATATGAGATATGTGCGGGACCGAGAATAATACCAGTATGTGATACTGTATTCTATTCTCGCGATATGTGACATTGATCGGTTGTATGCGATATAGCCGGGTTATCGGATCAAGTGTTGATTCGATAAGTTGTTACTATTGATATTAGTCGGTTATATGCAATATGACCGGATCGTTAAATCAAGTGTTGATTTAATGATTTAATGTATAATTATATATTTGATATATTACTTTACATTAATTAGTATTGGTTCACTTAAGATTGATTTTCTCACTTGAATGTGCACATTGTTTATATGTGATATATGCAAGTGTACATGTTTGTATCATGCTTGATGATACAAACAAGTTGAGTGTATGAGACTTGAACCAAATCAAGGTTAAATTACGGTTTACTATTTTCCTAGCATATAACAAAAGAGTGTGACTTTGGTCAAAGTTATCAAGCTTCATGAAGCTTGATAAAGATTGACAAAGTCAACTCTTTGTCATTTGTATAAGATATTAGTTAACCCAACCCTTAACCTAATGCTTTGGTTAATTCTCTACATGAGTTAAGTATGAGGGCTTAACTCAACCATGGTGCCATTATTTATTGGATAAGTTTCATTTGGATAATGATTCTAATAATTCTTTTCTTCTTCTTCTCCTTCATCAAGCTCACAAAAGCTTGCCACCCTATACTCCAATGGTGCCATGAGAAAAAGAGTGAGAAATCCAATTCTAAAGTGAACTCACTTCCTATTTCTTCATCCTCTACTACTTTCCATGTAGTATAGGGTATTCTCTTCACAAAGTTTTTGACCAAGTGAAGGAATAGCTTGAGTTTGAGTCTCCCCGACGTAGATCATCTTCGGCATCAAAGTCAACGACCTAGCCTGCTCATTTCTCCGACGAAACCAACGCTAGAGTCCGGGATTCCGATGATCGCAGCGGAGGGACGTCATCACGGAGCTAAAGAAGTGAGGGACCGGATCTACAAAGGTTGTAATCCCTTTCACTTGTAGTTAAGTTGTTAACTTGCATGTTCTTTCGCCTTACCTCTAGTAATCTATCTAGTTTAGGGTTTCTCGGCACCGGAAAATTTGAATTTGGCATGGTTGATGCCTTGTGGAACCTCTTGAGTGTGCCTAGTAACCCTACAACATCATATGTATAATAATGGCCTCTAGGGCATATACATAACTAACAGAACCTCAAGCCCACACCTCATGCTTGCATACATGCATATCACCTCTTCATGGTGACACCCCCTCCTCCCATTATCTATTCATATTTTCCTTTATTTGTTCAGTTTGTCAAATAAATCAGTTTTTTATAAAAACACTTAGCTTAGCAAGCTCTCCACCTCACTTAAGAAAAGAAAAAGAATAGAGAAGCTTGTAGCCTTATGTTTTCTTGTTCAATCCATCAAGCTAGGCTTCTTATGATCTTGTGCACCTCTTGAAGAATTAATTCAGTGGATCCTTCAGTTTGGTATAAATCCCAACCCTTGAGATCTTGATTTTTTCAGTACTATCTAGTATAGAGTTTTTGGTATCGGTAATATCGTATTTTTGTTAAATCTTAGCTCTGTTTAGTATCTGCTATATTTTTGCTAATTTATAACAAAATCTAATAATACAGTAGCCTTATATTTTAGACCTAGAGCATACACTAGAAACCCGGACCTGCCCCTCTACAACTCGACCGGCGAGACTTGCTCTTTTCCCGGCGCCGCCGACCTAATTGATGACTTGGGTGTTGAGGTTTTTAGGGTAGCACTCTGTATGTCATGTAGGGTATTTGGTATACTTTGATTTTATTATATAGTCTGTATATAAAATCTGGATGCTAATTGCTTGCTTTTGCTTATATTTTTAAAATACGATACGGATATTTCGTGTCACGTTTCATGTTTTCACAAAATACGAACAGAATGGGAGTAGCTCAGGTTAGCCTAGGTTTTTTATAACTCACGATATTCTCACGTAGCACGTTTCGTACGCAAGTTCTTTTAGATTTCACGTTTTCGCCGTATCGGATTTTATCCGTTTTTATACAAAAGTTCTTTTCAATGTTAGGATTGATCGCGGGGACTTCGGAGGCAGCAAAGAAAGAAAAGGGATTGATGGAATCCGAATAGATCCCGACTTGTTCTGGTGAGTAGACTAAACATCTACCGAGAACATTGTATGGATGGCGTATAGCGCCCGTAATTAGAAGTTATGTTATATTTACTTCCATTCATATTGTGTATATAATTAAACCGAGCATTTGCATATTGTGCATCCATACCTATAAATTGTTGTTGCTTAACACTTGTTAGGACACTTGCACTATTATCAATGAGTTATGTTGCACTTGCACATACTTACATGTTACACTACACCTCATCGGTAATTGACATGTCACGTACACACTTAGAACTTGCCATGTCACCTATAATCTATTGCACACTTAAGCATCATTAATAATAGTTATTATGCACCATTGTTATTATTTTGACACTTATCATGTCTCGCTTTCATTTTCTGTTATTTGTATCATAAGACATATTGGATTATGAGATTTCTTGTTTTGAGTTTTATTTATTATTAGTAATATTCTACGGTCTTTTGTGATTAATGTGATATGTCCACCATGAATTGTTTTTTTTATTTGGATTTATTCCGAACCGAGTGCGGGGCTATACGGTTGTGGATTTATACGTTATCCAGACTGAGTGGGTGGGATATACAGTCGGATACATGGTGGACCCGGTCGAGACCGAAGGGCAGGAAAGCCGCATTAGAGGCGGAGAGCCTAACGAGGATACTCGATACCGGAGATAGTTATGAAACACGGTGGATATCTGGAGGATACCGACCGATGTTACTGATTGACAGGATCATTCGAGAAACGATGCCTGCTAAAAACAGAAGATTTGTGTCGGTGTTGGACACGGAAAAATTAGTGGATCGTATATGGAAATGATCAATATTTTGAAATACTTGATGAGATTTCAATGTTGTTTTATACATTCATTATAGTTACACATTCATATTTCCATATGCTATCATACCTCATGCTTACCTGTTGTTTACTTTTAGCTCTATTTCATTATGCTTACAATTTCAACTGTTAGATATTAGTTTATTTACTGAGTTGGCAACTCACCCCTGTTGTGCCTTAGTTCCTTACAGGAGACGCGTGGACGCATAGCAGCAGTGCGGACACGCTTATCAGCTTTTATAGCTTGTCTTGCTATGTGGGTTACATATGCAGTAACCGCCTATTTTTGGTATATATATTTTGGATCTAGTATCACTCCATCAGACCCTGTATATTTGACTTAGAACGTGGCATACTTGTATATGTTTTGATTCGATTGAGTAAGATCGACTAGTTATTTTAGCTTATGCTTTCTTTACTTTATGCATATGATTCTTCGCTTTTGAGCGTCATATTGTTATTGCATGGGTTGTTTCCTCCGTTTGGCATTGATTTTGCTCCTAAGTAGGGATCCCACTTATTTAAATGTTTATGTAACTGCTTTTATTAAAAATTACAAAGGAGGCGCTGTCAAAATTTTCAATACTAAAACCAGTTATTTAAATTTCATTTCTTAAAACCATTCGACATGCTGCCTCATCCTTTTCATTTAAAAAAACTGTACTTTCTTAATTTCGCAAACAGGTTGTTGATCTTGGTTGTTTGGCTTACTCGGATTGTGTCGGCATCTTCAGATGTCATACAATCTAAGTGCCGGTCACGTGCCAAATTCGGGTCGTGACAAAGTTGGTATCAGAGCTTAGGATTAACCTTACGGAACCTAGAAGTGACTTTGAAGTTAATAGGCTCAAAATTTTGTTATTTAGATTGACCCTTGGTTTGATGGAGTAGGTAACTTAGGATGAGTAATGTACCGTACATATATTCCACGACATATTTACGATACGATACCCCGCCTAAGTAATCTTAGGATATATATCTTGATTAATCATTCCTTTGACTCTCTATTATTGTTGTTCCTGTTCATACACCTTATCAACTCTCGTTTCTTGTTCTGGTTGCCATGGCCACTCGAGCTAGGCGAGCTGCAGCTAGGGATGCAGCTCGGACAGATCCACCAGTGACGGCGACTGACCCACAGGACATCCCGACGGCACAGGGACATATTGATCCTCCTCTTCCCGATAGACTGACTAGACTGGAGGGGGCATGTTGGGCTTACAGCAGATGATGGGGCAGTTGGCTGAGGCCACCCGTGTTCAGAGACAGGATCAGACATCGACGATGGTAAAGCCCGTTGTACAGCCTGTGCAGACTGTTGCACCTGTAGTCTCGAGGTTTATGGAGGTATCACTCCCGGAGTTCATGAGGTTGAGGCCTCCGGTGTTTACAGGGACAGACACAGCAGAGGCCCGCAGTCATTTCTTGATAGGATGGCTAGGATCGGTAGGCCCTTGAGATGTTCGGATACGGGGTCGGTGGAACTGACCAGTTTTCGGTTAGAGGGACTTACACAGACATAGTGTGAGTCGATGGGGAGAGGGCGAGCAGAAGATCTACCTCCGATGTCATGGATAGAGTATTCTGAGGTTTTCCTTGCTAGATTCCTTCCGCAGACCGTGAGAGACGCCAGAGCCAGCAGTTTTGAGGCATTGCGGAAACCGACAGATATGTCTGTGACAAATTATGATTTGCAGTTCACCCAGTTGTCACGCTATTCTCCATACTTAGTTCTCACGGAGGAACTCTGGGTGAAGAGATTTGTAAGGAGACTGGATACACAACTGTTCCTTGCTATGGGCTCCCAGCATTTCGATACTTATGCACAGGCCATGGATGCAGCGATGCGAGTGGAGGAGCGTCTGAATGAGATGACGATTGTTCAAGAATTGAAGAGGGCCAGACCTATTGGGTCAGTTACCAGGCAGTTTGGTCGAGATCGGGGCAGGTTCGTTTCAGAACACAATGGTGGTCGAGATTGGGCTCAGGGCCGGATGTATGGCTCGTACCCCGAGGAGCAGAGGCCGCCATCTATATGTTTCAGTTGCGGGCGTCCAGGGCATTAGGCTAGATAGTGTAGACGCCATGGAGGGACTTTCGTTCCGCAGGCTGCTTTACCCCCTCCACCTTCTTCTTCGATGGCATTATTTCCTCCACCAGCAGCTACTATACGCCAGGCCGTTGCACCGCAAGGCCGTGGTTTTGCCGGACGTACTTAGAAAGGACGAGGAGACCGAGGGAGAGGATGTCAGGATGCGGGTAGGGGTCAGGCTCGGGTTTTCACTTTCACTCCCTAGGATTCCTAGGCATCCAATGCAGTTGTGACAGGTACTCTTTCTGTGTGTTCCTTAGATGCGCATATTTTATTTGATCCCGGTTCTACGCACTCATACGTGTCTGCACACTTTGCACTTTCTCTGGGGAGAGATTCATCATTGTTAGAGTTACCGCTTGTTGTGATTACTCCAGTGGGGGATTCTTTTGTAGCCCGACACGTATTCAGGTCATGTTCCATACGTATTAGTGAGAGAGATTTGTTCAAAGATTTGATTCTTCTCGATATGCTAGATTTTGACGTACTTCTCGGTATGGATTGGCTAGCCACTTGTCATGCTTATGTTGATTGCCGGAGAAAAGCGGTCAGATCCTGTTTACTTGGTGAGCCGATTTTTGTTGTGCAGGGAGACTACAGTGTTACTCCTGCCAACCTGATTTCTTCCCTTAGTGTTGGACGGAACTTGAGGAAGGGGTGTCATGGTTTCTTAGCGTTTATTCAGGATGTGGGAGCCGCTGAGGTTCCGTTTGACCAGGTTCCGATCGTATGAGAATTTCTTGATGTGTTTCCTGCTGAGTTACCAGGATTTCCGCCTGAGCACGATATTGAGGTCTGTATTGACTTGATTCCTGGTGCGGGGCCTATTTCTATACCGTCCTATCGGATGGCCCCGACGGAGCTGAAGGAGCTCAATAGTCGGTTGCAGGAATTGCTTGATAGGGGGCTCGTTCGTCCGAGTGTATCGCCGTGGGGAGCTCCGGTCCTGTTCGTTAAGAAGAAGGACGGCAGCATGAGATTGTGTATCGACTATCTGCAGTTGAATCGAGTTACGGTGTAAAATAGGTATCCATTACCTCATATTGACGACTTGTTCGATCAGCTGTAGGGAGCCGGCTATTTCTTGAAGATTGATTTGCGGTCCGGGTATCATCAATTGAGAGTCCGGAATAATGACATTCCGAATACTGCTTTTCGGACGCATTATGGGCATTACGAGTTCATGGTGATGTCGTTCGGACTCACCAATGCACCCGCAGCATTCATGGATCTGATGAACCGGATCTTCAAACCGTTCTTCGATCAGTTTATCATTTTTTTCATAGATGATATTTTGATCTACTCTAGGAGTCGAGAGGAACACGAGCAGCACTTGAGGGTTGCATTGCAGACTTTGAGAGAGCATCAGTTGTTCGCTAAATTCTCGAAGTGCGCCTTCCGGCTTGACCAGGTGGAATTCTTAGGTCATATTGTTACGAGAGATGGGATGCAGGTTGATCTGAAGAAAATTGAGGTGGTACAGCATTGGCCCAAACCCCGTGTCAGTGATGGAGGTTCGTAGATTTTTGGGTTTGGCAGGCTATTATCGTCGCTTTATACAAGACTTCTCTCTTATTGCAGCACCTATGACCAGCTTGATCCGGAAGGGGGTTCCATTTCGTTGGACTGAGGAGTGTGAGCAGAGTTTCCAGCAGTTGAAGACTCGGCTGACGACTGCACCCATTCTATATTTACCTTCAGGCTCAGGCGGATTTGCGGTATATTGTGATGCATCTCGTATTGGCTTAGGTTGCGTTTTGATGCAGCATGGCAGAGTTATTGCTTATGCTTCTCGGCAGCTGAAGAAACATGAGCAAAATTACCCTGCACACGATTTAGAGATGGACGCGGTGGTATTTGCACTGATGATTTGGAGACACTATTTATATGGAGAATCGTGCCAGATCTTTACAGACCACAAGAGTCTGAAGTACATATACCAGCAGCGGGATTTGAATTTGAGACAATGGCGCTGGATTGAGTTGTCAAAGATTACGTCTGTGAGATTCTTTATCATTCGGACAAAGCAAATGTTGTAGTGACGCGTTGAGTAGGAGACCTGGGTAAGCTTGTCGTATTTGGGTTCGGTTCAGAGACAGTCTTCTATAGATTGGCAGATCTTGTGCAACAGTAGAGTGCAGTTCGAGTTCACATCCACTGGAGGATAGCTTGATCATGTCCATGCCTGTCCACTTCTACTTGACCGTATCCGTGAGGCATAGCCCAACAATGCTCGGTTGTCTGAGATTTTGGAGCATGTTCAACAGGGTAGAGATTCAGAGTTTGTAATAGATGACCATGGTGTACTATGTTTCGGGATGCGTCTATGTGTACCAGATTCCGAGGGGATGAGACGCGAGATCCTAGAGCAAGCATATCCGTCAGCATACAGTATTCATCCAGGTTCCACCAAGATGTATCGAGATTTGAGAGATGTCTACTGGTGGGAATGGATGAAGGGGGATGTTTCGGACTTCGTTTCGAGGTGCTTGACTTGCAAGCAAGTCAAGGCTGAGCATCAGAGGCCAGCTGGAGAGTTGCAGCCCCTACCCATTCCAGAGTGGAAATGGGAGCAGATCTTCATGGATTTCATTGTGGGTCTGTCCAGGTCTAGCAGAGGGTATGACTCCATCTGGGTGATTGTGGATCAATTGACGAAAGAGGCTCACTTTCTTACAGTAAAGACCACTTTCGGATTTTCTCAGTATGCTCAGCTGTACATTGATGAGATTGTGCATTTGCACGGCGTTCCTACCTGCATTGTATCCGACAGAGGCACCCAGTTTACCAGCCGTCTTTGGCAGAAACTTCAGGAAGTTTTGGGCACCCGATTCAGTTTCAGCACCGCTTTCCATCCGCAGATCGATGGTCAGTCAGAGCGGACTATACAGACTCTATAGGATATGCTTCGTGCGTGCGTGCTTGACTTTGGTGGCAGTTGGGATCGTCACTTGCCGTTGATAGAGTTCTCCTACAATAACAGTTTCCGGGAGACGATTCAGATGGCACCTGTTAAGGCTTTGTATGCGAGAAAGTGTCGACCGCCATTCTGTTGGACCGAACTCGGCGAGAGCAGGATTTTAGGACCACAGCTAGTCCAGGAGACTACGGAGATGATTGGTGTGAAAAAGTGTTTATAGTTATACCGCAATCAATAACGGTGTCGCGTGTAGCTAGACCGAGATGAGTACGGGTCGTCCTCTGGGAAACGTTGAATCTTTTATTCTTACTTTAGATGTGTTGAAAAAGAGAGGAGGGATAAAGAATATTGTAGAATGGTTTCTAGATCTACGTTAAGCACTAATGTAAAATATAGATCTAGATTATTTATAGATGTAGTTAATATAAGAAGGGGCTTGTAGGGTTCGTTAGGATTTAGTAGTTATGGATGATTAATTAAAAATTACTCTTTCTATCCTTTAATAGATTTAAAACTAGAACGACAGTGATGCGTGTAGATTAGGGTTTCTGGAGGGAAAAGGAATCCCACTCTTAACCCCTATCTCGACACGGAACTCCGTTCATATCTAGCCTTTACCAAAACAATCATTAATCTAATCTCTAATCGCGGTCGAGGCTAACCATGAATTGGTAGCGTGCCCGATTAGGATGTTAATGATTCTTTTGGTAAAGTTTATAAACTTTATAGGACGTAAAAAGAGTTTAGGTATTTTCATCATCCATTAACCTACCATAATCCTACGAACCCTAACAAGCGGAGAATTACTCGCGCATAGAGAGAAAATGCATAATTAAACTATGAAGAAATAGAATAAGAAAAAGAAAGCCACCTTTATTAATCAACAATATTCATTACACTTTTATTCCTTAGAAAATGATTACAATTACTAGTTGCTTCTCGATCTCTTTTAAGGAGGTAGACGAACAGTTGATGATCGGCCTGAATGCGTGAGCCGTCGTGGACTTCGTGATCTCGTCGGCTTGATGATTTTTCCAAGAGGCTCTCGGTCTTTATTTATAGTCCCAAAGCCAGAAATCTAGCTTCTAAATTTGGAATCAACTAGTTATGATCCGACAGAAAAAATCCCACCTTCTGACCCTCTGGCACGCGGCGGATCCGCGGCCAATAGGGGGGTTTGGTCGCGGATCCGCGGCCAATGGTTGTGATCTCTGGATCATTTCTCTGTGGCTTCATCTGTGTGACATGTGGCGTTCTCTGGAGCCTTTAGAACTTGGAAATCTTTTCTTTGTTTCTGCCAGACTTGATTTCTTAGTTTGTTTTCTTAATTAGGCAAGTTTGCTCTTAACAGCTTTGATTCCTTTGATTTTTAGCCCTGAAAAATTCTGCACAACAACTCAAATAATATTTAGTAGAGTTTGTTTTCTTAAGATTTGGTCAATGATATTTTTTTGCATACATTTTCCTACCAAATGCTAATTATAATATATAAATACATGAAAATAGTCTTTTTACAGATAAACCCTCATATGTACCATATATTATAATAAACACCTTTTCTAATATAGAAATAGTAGGAAAAATGTAATAACAAATGTGCAGTTTTATCAACTGAACAAATACCCCCAAACTTATCTTTGATCGTCCCGAGCAAACTAGTTTATTCAAAAAAGAAAGGAGAAAACTAAGCACACTTTCGTAGGCAACACGATTGCACTGAGCACGTGCAACAAGCCGTTAAATCTCTAGGTGTCCCTAGTAGGAGGAGTGTTGTCTCCTTAGGGTTTTTAGCGGATTACACCCACAAAATCCTATAATAAAAGAGAGATGGTGAAATTTATATATAATGATAAGAACCATAAAAGAAATACTTTGAAAATTTAGAGTTTCCAACTCCACTAGCTTTTCAGTTGTCATGAGCCCTATCTTAATAGTCATGAAAAGATGTTAGAAATCACATCATCCCTCAATAAAACATCGTCTTTATTCTTCATTCCTACCTTTCATCCAAACATCGATCATATAACCCTACGTGTGTGTAAAGAACATCCCTACACCCGGAGAATTCAATTCAAGCTATCATACTCTTGTCCATCTGCATCAGTACTTTTTAATTTGATGAATATTTAGATTTGCTTACACATTTTCATGCGACCATTAATACATCTTGAGGTACTAACCGACCGATTACTCATGTGCTTGCTGATTAGGTGATAGTATTTTCCTCGTCTTGCACCACCTAAGGCTTAGCAGTGACTCCCAAACCAGTTGGTCTAAGGCACTAGGTGATGAAGCACCCTCGCTATATTTTTTTATTGCTACCTTGGCGATAACAAAACCAGTGTTCTTTTTTTTCACCATTTTTATATTTTTTTCATTTTTTTTATTTCCTTCATACTTTGGTTTTTAGACAAGAGCATTTCAAGGTATCCTCTACTATCCCGAGTTTCAAGACGTGTGTAAGTGCACATAGTAGGGCATCAACATTCAAATGTTTGGCTTCCAGAATAGAAACTATTTTTCAGACTTATTTTTATCCTCAGATTAGTGACTTCCTTCATCTTACTAACCCTTGGGGCAACAGCTCATAACTACTTATTATTAGTTTGTTTAAGAAAACTTCTAATTTTCTTGGTTTTCTTAAACTATTCCTATCTTTTGGATGTAATTTTTCACTTTCTACTCTTTTGTTATAAAAGAAAATTTAAAAAAAAAATTTGAAAATGTTGTGCTTATGCAAAATATGATGCAAATTGATGTGTAAATAAGCACAAATCTCCCCCAAACCTGTTTACAGCAGTGTCCTCACTGATGTCATCTGTTAAGCTCAAAAACCTTTAGACTTAGGGGGAGAAAGGGGACAAGAAATGATGCAAGTGAAATCCTCCCCCAAACTTATTTTTGGCTCACAATGTTATAAAAATTCTTTTTCTTTCAAGAGCCAAAATATATCCCCCCAAACTTAAGTTAAACAATGTTAATCTTTTAAAATCACACGAGGGGGTCAAGGTTATTGGTCAATGCTAAGCTTTGCAAAGACCGAAGGTCAACACCAACCATTCAAAAATTTTATCGATGAAGCACCAAGGTTGGTGGAAGAACATGTCACTTTTCGACGTGAAGAAGTGGGAAGGTGATAAGAGGTATAATGGAAAAGGATTGCGTCTTAATTTGGAGAGACGACACAATGATAGTAATGATGGATTACTCGCATTATCATGATTGTTCAGAAGAAGGGGTGGAGGTTCAATTTCTTTATCTTGGAGTTGATTCATCTCAACACCCGTATCTTTTAAAAATGCGAGTTCATCAACGAAAATTTCCTCAAAGCTTTCATCGATACCCCGAAGAATAATGTCATCAGGAAAAACAGGGTGATCGTCAGACTCTATAAAAAGCTCCTCATCAGCGTTAGATGTTGACCCGGACAACTCGATGGAAGAGTCCGTGTATGTATAATACATGGTTGGGTCAAACAACAACATATAAAAAGAGTCAGTATCATGAGGTTGATCAAATTCGCTGCTGTCGACATCCATTAATTCGACAGAACACACATGAGCATAGGGTTCAGAGGGTTCACTTCCCAACTTGTAAATGTTAAGCTTAATTGACTTCTTTCCAAAGGATAGGGTCATAGAGCCGTTTCTACAATTGATTACTGCGTTGGAAGTTGCTAGGAAGGGTCGACCGAGTATCACCGGGATTTGATTGTGTGGGTTTGCCACAGGATGTGTATCTAAAATAATAAAGTCCACAGGGAATATAAATTCCCCGACTTTCATTAACACATCCTTTAGCTCACCCCTAGGTTGGGTGATAGATCGATCGGCCATCTGAAGAGTGCAATGCGCCGGTTTTAACTCTCCGATCCCTAATTGCTCATAAACAGAATACGGAAGCAAGTTAACACTAGCACCTAAATCGAGTAGAGCACGATTGATATTTTTACCCCAATAGAAATAGAAATTGTAGGACTTCCGGGGTCCTTTCGTTTCTTGGGTAATTGTTGTGTAAAAGCCGTGCTCACATTACTCGCAAGGAAAACTTTTTTAGGTACTTGAACTTTTCTCTTTCTAGTGTACAAGTCCTTTAGGATTTTCGCATATGACGGAACTTGTTGAATAGCATCTAAGAGAGGAATGTTTATGTTAACTTTCTTAAAAAATTCCACAATCTTCTCCATTTGTGGACTTGGTCTATTGTCCCTTAACCTGTTTGGATAAGGTGCTTTATCAATAAGGGTTTGGTCCAACATTGGAGAGGATTGTGGGGATGGAGTGGATCCCAGAATTGGAGTGGGGATCGTTTTAGGTAAATTCGAGGAAATGGGCGAAGGGTTCGAGCCTTGGGGAAAACGGAGAATAGGCTCGGATGAAGGTGGGAGACTAGACGAATTAGTGGAAGAAGAAGAAGTTGGGGTATCATTGGTGTCAGTAACATCAAATTGCTCACCCACTCGGTTATTCAGCACTTTTCCCGATCTCAACGTAGTAACGACATTCACATTATGATTTTGTGAATAGCCAGGATTCTGTAGGGGTTGAGATGGGAGTTTCCCTTTCTCTCTCGCACTCATTGCGGCGTTCAACTGTGTAAGTTGGTTTTCTATTGATTTAATACTCTCGCCGTGGGAGGCGGAGTCTTTCTTTATGGTATCAATAGAAGACTTCATATCGGCCGACATTTGAATGGTATGTTTCATAAACATATCCAAAGTTTGTGCGAGTGAAGAGTTGTCAGTACCGGCCACTTGTGGTGTAGAAGTGTTGGCCGGATTTTGAAAATTTTGTGACTGAAAGGGGAGCTGACTTTGTGGTTGTGGTTGCTGTGGAGGAGGTCTTTGATAATTGCTTTAAAACTGATTTTGATTTTGGGGTTGGTTTTGGTTCCAAGCAAAGTTAGGATGATTCCTCCATCCTTGATTGTACGTGAAAGAATAAGGATCGTTTTTAAGTCGCTGCTGAAAAGCGGCATTAGTTTGAAATGATGCATTCATAGGACATTCTTCCGTTAAGTGTGAAGGATCTGAACAGCAACCACAGACGGTCTTGGGAAGCGTGACCTGATTTAGGGAGACTGATGAAAATTTGTTATCAATAGCATCGAGTTTCTTCTGCATCGCTGCCATTTCGGCTTTCACTGCGATGGAAACATCGAGCTTGTGAATACCTCCCCTAGATGAAGGTGGTCTTACGCTTTCCCACTGCAAAGTGTTTTCAGCGAGATCTTCCAGATATTTCCACGTTTCACCGTCATCTTTAGACATGAAATTGCATTGACACATTGTTTCAAGCATCTGCTTTGTCGCTGGATTAATTCCCTCATATATAATTCGACATAAATCCCATCTTTGTATTCCATGATGAGGACATTGGACAAGCAGATCCTTGAAATGTTCAAAGCACTTCCAAAATGGTTCATTGGGAAGCTGGGTGAACTGGTTGATCTCGCTCCTAATATGGGCAGTCTTATGGTTTGGATAAAACTTCTTAAGAAATGCTATTACGAATTCATCCCAATTAGTGATAGAGTGTGCGGCATTATTATAAAGCCATTTTTCTGCCAAGTCGCACAGAGTGAATGGGAGAAGAAGCAAGCGCATAGCATCCACAGTCAATTGTGAAGTACCCATCATTGCGCATACGTTTTCGAATTTGGTGATGAAAACGTAAGCGTCTTCCGACTCAAGCCCGTGAAATTTGGGCAGCAGATTGATGTAGTGGGGTTTAATTTCGAAATTATCCCCGTTAGCTGGTGGAAGAGATAGACAAGTGGGAAGAGGACCACGGATAGGATAGCATCTTTCTTGGAGAGAGATGCGCGGTGGATTCTGCTCACCTACGGGTGGTGGCAGCGTGGTGTTATAATCTGATGGAGTACCGTCCATCTCGGTCGTGGTGTGTGGTGGGGGAAAAGAAGATGAAGAAGTACCGACTTCGGCATCGATAGCAGGAACGCGGACAAGACGGGCACTAGAATCCCATGTCCAGCCGAGCATGCACTAAGCGGGTTTAGTGCAAGTGGCAGCGTGTGTGTGATTTAAAATTGGTCTGTTTTGAAAAAAAGTAGGACTTAAGACAAATCACACAAAAATGCACAAACAACCCTAGAACTAAGGTTACCTAGGTCCAGTCTCTAGACCGCTCCTAGACTTCCAAAGGGCAAGCCGTAGGATCAATCCTCTACCGCCTCTTTACTACTCTTGTAGCCAGGTAAGTGCCAGGTGAGTGGTAGGCCCTCCACTACAAGTAGTGGCCCTAATTAAGTAACCACTCGCCTTAGACACACTTGCCTAGACACCACAAAAGTAATGCGGATAAGCGATAGATTACCCACGACTTTCCTCTGTCCTTATTGAGCGCGACAGTACTTAGAGTCTGGTCTATATATTTTTTTAAATTAATGTAGGGTTGATGCAGATGCTCGGTTTGTGATTTGTGGGGCTTAGGAAGGGTGATGAAATCCCCACCTAATCTGGATTTGGTCTTTGCCCCTTAAAGTCCGTATTAAAATATGCAAAACAAAACCAATCACAAAACTTTGCAAAAAGATTTTTGAGCGGCAATATTTTGCAAAGAATCCTGCAGAAAAGAGATTTTATTGGATTTCAGAGGAGAGAGAAAGATATAGGAAATATACCAGAGAAGTTTGGAACCCTAAGTCCCCTCTCCCACCGCGCTTCCGCCGCCAAAAGTATCTTATTGACGCGGTTCCGCCGCGATAAAGAGGGATCATGTGTTGATTTTTGCTACGTGGCCTCCTGCACTCCTCTGGATCTTGATGAATGTCTCTGTCTCTCTGTATCCTCAAGTCTGTAACTCCAGATTCCCTCGCAAAATTCACACAATAATCGTTAAATATACAATTTGCAGTTTTGTTTTATTTATGATATTGATCGTATAAGAATTCAACACAAATAGTAAGGAAAAAAATTACGCACGTATCCCCGGCAACGGCGTCATTTGATTGATGTAGAAAAAGTGTTTGTAGTTATACCGCAATCAATAACGGTGTCGCGTGTAGCTAGACCGAGATGAGTACGGGTCGTCCTCTGGGAAACGTTGAATCTTTTATTCTTACTTTAGATGTGTTGAAAAAGAGAGGAGGGATAAAGAATATTGTAGAATGGTTTCTAGATCTACGTTAAGCACTAATGTAAAATATAGATCTAGATTATTTATAGATGTAGTTAATATAAGAAGGGGCTTGTAGGGTTCGTTAGGATTTAGTAGTTATGGATGATTAATTAAAAATTACTCTTTCTATCCTTTAATAGATTTAAAACTAGAACGACAGTGATGCGTGTAGATTAGGGTTTCTGGAGGGAAAAGGAATCCCACTCTTAACCCCTATCTCGACACGGAACTCCGTTCATATCTAGCCTTTACCAAAACAATCATTAATCTAATCTCTAATCGCGGTCGAGGCTAACCATGAATTGGTAGCGTGCCCGATTAGGATGTTAATGATTCTTTTGGTAAAGTTTATAAACTTTATAGGACGTAAAAAGAGTTTAGGTATTTTCATCATCCATTAACCTACCATAATCCTACGAACCCTAACAAGCGGAGAATTACTCGCGCATAGAGAGAAAATGCATAATTAAACTATGAAGAAATAGAATAAGAAAAAGAAAGCCACCTTTATTAATCAACAATATTCATTACACTTTTATTCCTTAGAAAATGATTACAATTACTAGTTGCTTCTCGATCTCTTTTAAGGAGGTAGACGAACAGTTGATGATCGGCCTGAATGCGTGAGCCGTCGTGGACTTCGTGATCTCGTCGGCTTGATGATTTTTCCAAGAGGCTCTCGGTCTTTATTTATATTCCCAAAGCCAGAAATCTAGCTTCTAAATTTGGAATCAACTAGTTATGATCCGACAGAAAAAATCCCACCTTCTGACCCTCTGGCACGCGGCGGATCCGCGGCCAATAGGGGGGTTTGGTCGCGGATCCGCGGCCAATGGTTGTGATCTCTGGATCATTTCTCTGTGGCTTCATCTGTGTGACATGTGGCGTTCTCTGGAGCCTTTAGAACTTGGAAATCTTTTCTTTGTTTCTGCCAGACTTGATTTCTTAGTTTGTTTTCTTAATTAGGCAAGTTTGCTCTTAACAGCTTTGATTCCTTTGATTTTTAGCCCTGAAAAATTCTGCACAACAACTCAAATAATATTTAGTAGAGTTTGTTTTCTTAAGATTTGGTCAATGATATTTTTTTGCATACATTTTCCTACCAAATGCTAATTATAATATATAAATACATGAAAATAGTCTTTTTACAGATAAACCCTCATATGTATCATATATTATAATAAACACCTTTTCTAATATAGAAATAGTAGGAAAAATGTAATAACAAATGTGCAGTTTTATCAACTGAACAGGAGAAGATCCAGTTGATTCAGGATAGGATGAGAGCAGCCCAGTGCAGGCAAAAGTCTTATGCCGACTGTCGACGTCGCAGACTTGAGTTCGCAGTGGGCGATCATGTATTCCTACGGATTTCTCCGATGAAAGGTGTGATGAGATTTGGGAAGAAAGGGAAGCTCAGTCCTAGATTTGTGGGTCCTTTTGAGATCCTTGAGCGAGTTGGTACCGTTGCCTATCGTTTGGCACTTCCACCCAGTTTTCTAGATGTTCACCCCGTATTTCATGTATCGATGCTTCGCAAGTACCTTCATGACCCTTCTCACGTGATTCAGCACCAGACCATCCAGCTGGAGCGCGATCTTTCGTTTACCGAGCAGCCAGTAGTTATATTGGATCGGCAGGTAAAGAAACTTCGGTCAAAGGTCTTACCGTCAGTGAAGGTTCTATGGCGAGAACCAAATAGCGAAGAAGTCACTTGGGAGGGTTAGGATACGATACGGAAGAAATTCCCGCATCTTTTTGAATGTACATGTGCTTAAGTTTTAAATTCGGGGACCGAATTTTCTTAAGGGGGAATATTGTAACGTTTCGTAATATTACAAATAATTAATTGTTTTATTTATTTATTTTAAAATGTTATTTTAAATTTTATTTCGATAAAAAGACTTTTTATATGTGGTTAAGGTATTTAAGTAAAGAGAATAGATTATTTAGGTAACTTTAGTGGTCATGAGGGGTTTTGTGGAAAGTGTGAGTTCTATGTGAGATATGGAGTTGTGTGAAGGTTTATGTGCTAATGTGTTAATATAGGGTTAATACTAGAATAAGCCTCATCCACACCACACCATAGGAAGAACCTCAAGCCCACACCTCATGCTTGCATACATCCATATCACCTCTTCATGGTGACACCCCCTCCTCCCATTATCTATTTATATTTTCCTTTATTTGTTCGGTTTGTCACATAAATCGGTTTTTATAAAACACTTAGCTTAGCAAGCTCTCCACCTCATTTAAGAAAACAAAAGGAATAGAGAAGCTTGTGTCCTTATGTTTTCTTGATTCAATCCATCAAGTTAGGCTTCTTATGATCTTGTGCACCTCTTGAAGAATTAATTCAGTGGATCCTTCAGTTTGGTATAAATCCCAACCCTTCAGATCTTGATTTTTCCAGTACTGTTTAGTATAGAGTTTGTGGTATCGATAATATCATATTTTTGTTAGATCTTAGCTCTATTTAGTATCTGCTATATTTTTGCTAATTTATAACAAAATCTAATAGTACAGTAGCCTTATATTTTAGACCTAGAGCATATACTAGAAACCCGAACCTACTCCTCTACAACTCGACCGGCGAGACTTGCTGTTTTCCCGGCGCCGCCGACCTTGTTGATGACTTGGGTGTTGAGGTTTTTAGGGTAGCACTATGTATGTCATGTAGGGTATTTCGTATACTTCGATTTTCTTATATAGTCTGTATATAAAATCTGGAAGCTAATTGCTTGCTTTTGGTTATATTTTTAAAATACGATACGGATATTTCGTGTCACGTTTCATGTTTTCACAAAATACGAATAGAATGGGAGTAGCTCAGGTTAGCCTAGGTTTTATATAACCCACGATATTCTTACGTAGCACGTTTCGTATTCTTTTAGCTTTCATGTTTTCGCCGTATCGGATTTTATCCGTTTTTATACGAAAGTTCTTTTCGATGTTAGGATTGATCGCGGGGACTTCGGAGGCAGCAAAGAAGGGAAAGTGATTGATAGAATCCGAATAGATCATGACTTGTTCTGGTGAGTAGACTAAACATCTACCAGGAACATTGTATGGATGGCGTATAACGCCCGTAATTAGAAGTTATGTTACATTTACTTCCATTCATATTGTTTATATAATTAAACCGAGCATTTGCATATTGTGCATCCATACCTATAAATTATTGTTGCTTAACACTTGTTAGGACACTTGCACTATTATCGATGAGTTATGTTGCACTTGCATATACTTACATATTACACTACATCTCATCGGTAATTGACATGTCACGTACACACATAGAACTTGCCATGTCACCTATAATCTATTGCACACTGTAAGCATCATTAATAATAATTATTATGCATCATTGTTATTATTTTGACACATATCAGATCTCACTTTCATTTGCTATTACTTGTATCATAAGACATATTGGATTATGAGATTTCTTGTTTTGAGTTTTATGCATTATTGGTAATATTCTACGGTCTTTTGTGATTAATGTGATATGTCCACCATGAGTTGTTTGTTTTTTTTGAATTTATTCCGAACCGAGTGGGTGGGCTATACGGTTGCGGATTTATACGTTATTCAAACTGAGCGGGGGATATACAGTCGGATACATGGTGGACCCGGTCGAGACCGAGGGGCAGGAAAGCCGCATTAGAGGTGGGGAGCCTAGCAAGGATACTCGATACTGGAGATAGTTGTAAAACACGGCGGATATCTGGAGGATACCGACCGATGTTGCTGATTGACAGGATCGTTCGGGGAATGATACCTGATAAAAACAGAAGATTTGTGCCGGTGTTGAACACAGAAAAATTAGTGGATCATATATGGAAATGATCAATATTTTTTCATTGCTCCGGAGATGTGTTCTTCGACCTGTTCATTGGCAACCAAAGAAGGAGGAAATACTTGATGAGATTTTAGTGTTGTTTTATACATTCATTATAGTTACACATTCATGTTTCCATATGCTATCATACCTCATACTTACCTGTTGTTTACTTTTAGCTATATTTCGTTTTGCTTACAATTTCAACTGTTAGATGTTAATTTATTCACTGAGTTGGCAGCTCACCCCCGTTGTGCCTTAGTTCCTTGCAGGAGACGCGTGGACGTATAGCAACAGTGCGGACACACTTATCAGCTTTTATTGCTTGTCTTGTTAGGTGGATTACATATGCAGTAACCGCTTATTTTTGGTATATGTATTTTGGATCTAGTATCACTCCATCAGACCCTGTATATTTGACTTAGAACGTGGTATACTTGTATATATTTTGATTCGATTGAGTGAGATCGACTAGTTATGTTAGCTTATGCTTTCTTTACGTTATGCATGCGATTCTTCATTTTTTAGCGTCGTATTGTTATTGCGTGGGTTGTTTCAGCTGTTTGGCGTTGATTTTGCTCCCAAGTAGGGATACCATTTATTTAAATGTTTATGTAACTGCTTTTATTTAAAATTACAAAGGAGGTGCTGTCGAAATTTTCAATACTAAAACCAGTTATTTAAATTTCATTTCTTAAAACCATTCGACATGCTACCTCATCCTTTTCATTTTAAAAAAACTGTAATTTCTTAATTCTACAGACAGGTTTTTGATCTTGGTTGTTTGGCTTACTCGGATTGTGTCGGCATCTTTAGATATCATACAATCTAAGTGTCAGTCACGCGCCAAATTCGGGTCGTGACACTTGTTAAGTTTGTGTTTTCATGTCACGTCTCAAGTATATAGTTTCGATTCAAGTCAAATTCAAGTTTTCAAATTCGGATTCAATTTCAAGTTCGAGTCCTATGTGATTTGATTTTCCTGAAATTATGATCTACATTTAGAAAGAGGCTAGTGGTGCGTCATTGACTCTGGCACCCCGAAGTACTGACGAAAGAAGACGCCACTCAAACCAACCTGCACCAGCACCCCGAAGCACTGACGAGAGAAGACACGCAACTCAAACCAACCTGCAGCCTAAATATGTAATATAGACTAGTCTTTTGATTTCTAAGGTATTTATATAAAATAAATATTTAAATTCTCAAGGGGGGTTTATGTAAATATTCTACTTTGGAAATAACCTCGAGAGTGTTTTTGGTAAAAAATATATTACTTAGATTGTCGAGGGTTTTGATAAAAATATTTTATATTGTTTGGTATTTTAGTGATAAAACCTAGTTTTTAAAAATTTATGGTATTTTCATGAAAAATCTATCTTTTGGAAACTTGAGCGTATTTTCTTATAAACTTTTATTTTAAAAACTTGTTTTAATTTTTTATTTAGAAAACAGTGATAACCTAATTTAACATAACTTGCTATATATATTCTTTTATTTTAAATTTTATAGAAATTGTTTCTTTTCTTTAAAACCGTATTTTATTCCTTTTGAGACCAAATTCTCCATGAGGAGTTCTGCATCACACTCTACTATCCCCAGAATATGTGATAATCTGTACTATCCATAAACGGGTCTCCTAACGAGGATTGCAGAGGCATATTTGCAAAAGAAAAAGAATGTCAATTTAAAATCCGTATTTTTGAATTTGAGGGTATTTTAATGTAATTTGATTCTTTACCAATAACGCTATAATTATATGGCTGTGCTATAATTTCCATGTGTGCATGTGAGTAGGTCGTTACCCTATGCTCTATCATTAATAAACTACCATCAAGTATCAATTAAGGATGTGGTATTTATTTGTTAATTGCTTTCTAAGCATTATATGACATAGCAAAAATTATTTTAAATTCATGTACCATTTAAATGTGGCATGGCATAAAAGAAATATATGATAAGTGGGAAAAAGATGTTCTCATATTAACGGTTATTTCAAGTTTGCAAAAATTTATTTTCTAAAATTTTATTATGTCGATATGAGGGAAGTACAAAATAGAGCGAGGGAGAGGGACACTTACGAGTTGCGCGTATTAGAGAAGATGAAAACAAGAGCCTTAGTTGGAAGAACATAGGCCTATGATGCGTGGAGGATCAAGCTTAGGATCGATTACGCGCGAAAGAACAAACTCGAGGTAGCTAACGGGCGGAGGAACGAACTTGAGGACGGAGTTGGTTTGAACTTAGGAGTCTTAAGAGATGGCACTTTTGAGAGGAACTTAGTATAATTTTCAGAAATAGGAAGTAAGGTAGGATAGCTAGGTATTTATAGAGAGAGAGAAAAGAGATGTGGTGAATTAAAAAGAATTTAAAGTGGATTAAAAAGAAAGTAATGGAGTGGGCAAAGAGACTATTGCTCTCTGAATTAATTCAGAGGTTTTAAAGCATTAAAATGAGTAGTGGGGAGCTGAAAGGGTGTACGGGCGAAGCACGGATCCGGATGTGCTCAACTTGGCCGCCGGTTTTGCAAAAGTGGCGGCCCCACTTCGGCCAATTGTCTCGAGGTTCGTGCCAGGGTTTTGTTTGGTTTAAACACCTCATTTATATAATTATTTTATGTTTCAACATTTGGTAAACCCGTATAAAGCCCGTGCAAACTCTTGAGCTTCTAAAACATCAAAAAGAAAAAGAAAATAAAATATTGGTGATGTTGAGATTCGAACACGTGGGTTATGGAACAATAGTGGAAAGTCTTAATCAGTAGCCTATAAAGATTTTCTCACTCTACTTTCACAAGAATAATTTATAACTCCAAATCAAAACTGAAATGCACTTTATATTAACAAAAGTATACGGGGATTTTATGGTCGTTACAACCACTAATCTCGTCGAAATCACATTCTCCTAAAAACAATAACTTTGAGATGATGTCCTCTTCGCTAATATCATCGTTTTCTATATCTTTCATTGCTTCTACTTCTATTTGGACAATACCACCTACTCATTTTTCTTTTTCTTCTTGTACTACTTCCACTTTTATATGTGTGATACCATCTTCTCGATTTTATTCTTCTCTTTCCTGACAGTATTTCTCCAGCTACGCCGATAGAGCTTCATCTAAAACTTTGTAAGCAGATGGAACAATTCTAGCTACATCCATTCCACATATCAAGTGGCCAATCTTTTTATGAAAGCTCAGACACGTACCCAACTTTTGCATTTATTGTTCAAACTCTCGGTTTATGATCTACCATGAATTTGAGGGGTTGTTAAGATATGCATTTTTTTTTATCATATCTTTTATGTCTTTTTATATTTATCTTTTTGCGTTGGAGTTTACATGTATTATACGTATATTACGTATTAGGGTTTTATCTTGTGGGCTATATAGAGAGAGGCATATTGTACATTATATTATGATCAATCGATAATAATATTTCTCCACTCTCAAATTCAATGGTTTCTAACAAATACAATAATAGAAACCAATCTATCATGTGTCTTCATATAATGTATAACATACTAGTTAGCTCCTCCCATCTCCTAGTTTCCCTCCATCATATTAAGGATACCCTCTGTGTGCTTTTGGAATCCGGATATTTGGAATCCGAATACGGAAAGGTCGGAAAAGTATTGCTTGACTTATCTATCCGTAAATCAGCTTAGACAGTTTCTGTACTAACTTTGAGTCTATAAAAATTGAGACTTCTTTAAATTTTCACATCTAACTCGAAGTAGTAAGTGGGTATCATACCCCGTGAATTTATAGCTTCCCACGGGTTAGGTTTTTCTTGCAGATAATTTACATCACATTTCGATCCCATGTACTCAAATCGAAAGATCTGAAACTAAACACCATATTACCTCGAAATTGCATAACTAAAAGATATCCAACTTCTATCTCGTATGAATTCTCACCATCCTTCCCCTACAATATACACATAATCCTTTTCGATGTGAAGACCAACTTGCAAAATCTTAGCATTAGGACTTAATAAGATAACCCTTTTTTTTCTATTTTTCAATTTCTCACCAAGAGCATGTGGAATCAACTGCAAATTAAAAAATAAAGAAAAACAACTGTGATTTTTTTAAGGGTAAATTGCATAAAGATAGCGATGAACTTTTTTTGTTTTTTATAATTGATACCATGAACTTTCATAAATAGAGATATGTACTATGAACTTTAGTTTTCATCCGAATTCTATGCAAATAGGTACCATGACGTGGCAGTAAAATGGTATTAAGTTACAACCGGAAGTGGTGGTTCATGGTACTTATCTCTAATTATGAAAGTTCATGGTATCAATCGCAAAAAATATGAAAGTTACATCTTTGTGCAATTTAACCTTTTTTTAAAAATATAAACAAGTCTTTGATAGAGAAAATAAATAAGTATAGCTGATGATGCTCAATATTGGCGATCTCCAAGATCAGGACACGTGGCAGATGGCGTGTCCCAGAACTCAGAAGAAACGGCCCACAGGGGCCGACCAGGCCACCCATGTACCCGACCTGCAAGCACGAGCTGGCTCTCCTCGGAACCCCCTGGAAATTGGCATCCTCGACCTCTCAGCTCGCGAGCCGCCACAGGACCAAGACTCCTCGGCCCTCCCGCTCGTCCCCGAGCTCCCCAGCTGAGGCCATCTTCCTCGGTCCTCCGACCGACCAACTCCACCATTCACAGGAGTAACCGCCGCTCCGCAAATCTCTCCATGCGCATATTCTCTGCCAGCAACATCCCACGTTCCACGCCATTGCGATCCCCATTAACGGGCGATCCGCTCTTTACGCGAGCGTGACGTCGGGAGCTTAACTGCCGGCGAGATTCTCGTGCCTGCTGCTGCGTGCTGCCGCCACTATATAAACCCCCATCACAGAGGGGTCAAGTAAGCCATTTTTCACCCTACTTAGCCATTACTTTGCTCGGATCTTGTGCTAACTTGATCATCGGAGGGTCCTCGGTGGTACCAAACCACCCCGGGACTTCTTTGCAGGTACTCGGCGCTAAAACTCCTCAAAATCACCAATCTCCTCAAAACCCATTGAGACCCACACGCCAGAGGAGATCACCTCCAGAATCCACCGGAAGATCGACGGAAGACAGCATCTGACGGAGACCCGAAAAGGACTTCCATAAGTTGGCGCCGTCTGTGGGAACTTAAACTCCACAAAAACAAAGTTGGCCTTCCGATCTCCATCCACATGGAAAGCGACCACCCTGAAGATCCAGATACCAGCCGCCGCCTTCCCCTCACTGGAGGCGCGGATGAAGCTCCTCCGGCGACCATCATCAGCGCCCTCGCCAGCCGAATAGATCGGCTACAGTCCCTCGTGGAGGCGCTCATCCGTGTCCAAATGGCCGGACCTGGGCCCCAGATCGTCGTTCCTCCGCCTCCAGAAGGCTTCGCCCTCGTCGGCAAGGCTGACCACCGGCAAGCCACGACCCCCGGCCACAGATCTCATGGGCCGATACTCCCTGAGGCCCGCTGGGCGCCCCACGGCTCCACGCGCCGGGAAGGTCACCTCTCGGGCAATGGGGCTAAGTACGCCGCCGACTCGCTCACCCAGCCGTTTACCGAGGGACTGCTCGCTGTCCACATCTCCTCGCGTAACAAGCCTCCGAAGGTCTCTCTGTTAGTTGGGAAAACCGACACGAAAGAACATTTGGATGCTTTCACCGCCGGGATGAGCTTCCAGGACCATTCCGACGCCGCCCAGTGCAGGGCCTTCCCAGCCACCCTCATTCGCTCTGGTCGGGACTGGTTCCGAGGACTCGAGCCTCGCTCAATCTCGACCTTTGACGAGCTGGCTACTCAGTTTCTCGGCCACTTCGTTGGGAACCGTTGGCAGAAGCGTATGTTCGACTACCTCTTCACAATTAAGAGCGAGGACAAGGAGACGTTCAAGGCTTATATCACCCGCTTCTACAATGCCCTCCTCGAAGTCCCCGAGCACCGGGACGAGACCATCATCATGGCTCTCAGATCTGGTCTTATGCATAAGGAGTGGTTACGCTCCTTTGCGTTGGCACAGCCGAGGACCATGGCCGAGGTCAAGGCGTGGACCAAGCGCGAGGTTCAGCTGGAGTCCGAGGTGAACGCTAACCTCCTCCGAGCAGAACGGTCGAAGTGGTCTTCGATACTCCCATAGATACTCCCATAGACCAACTGCACCGTGTCCTCGGTGCAGTTCTGGTCATAGAGGTATACGTCTTCGAAGTGGATGATTTCGGGGATGGTAAAGGGGAAGTCTTGCATTCTTAACGATCTGTATACGAAGAAAGGAAGGACCAATGCTCCTTCAGCCTTATATAGCCTACTGCGCCCCAACGGAACTCAACAGTCGCCCACTTTCGCCCAAAAAGTCGCTGCCACACGGCAATCATCGAGCCTTCTCTGGCGGAATCGGAACGACGCAACCCTGGCGCTTCGTCTTCCCCCATATTCAATGCGCATGCTACGCGCACGTTCGCCACGACCGTTCCTATTCCCCATACTTGCAAATGGATGGTCAGGTGAAACCCCATGAAGAATCAGCCGAGCAGCTACCTCGCTTGGTTATCCCTGGTCGGTAGCTTCCCTACTCGCAACTCTAGGGATCAAAGCCCTCGCCAAAAGGCAACCGCACAGCTTCACTGCCCGGTTATCCTTAGCAGGCCTCCTAAGGCCCCTCCAACGCTAAGGATCAAATTCCTCCGTAGAGGCAGCCGAGCGGCTTCCCTTCTTGACTATCCCTGGCCGGTAGCTTCCCTACTCGCAACGCCAGGGATTAAAGCCCTCGCCAAGAGGCAACTGCACAGCTTCACTGCCCGGTTATCCTTAGCAGGACTCCTAAGGCCCCTCCAACGCTAAGGATCAAAGTCCTCCATAGAGGCAGCCGAGAAGCTTCCCTGCTCGGTTATCCCTGGCTGGTAGCTTCCCTACTCGCAACACCAGGGATCAAAGCCCTCGGCAAGAGGCAACCACGCAGCTTCACTGCCCGGTTATCCTTAGCAGGCCTCCTAAGGCCCCTCCAACGCTAATGATCAAAGTCCTCCTTAGAGGCAGCTCAGCAGCTACCCTGCTCGGCTATCCCCGGCTGGTAGCTTCCTACCACGACCGACAAGGATCAAAAGCCCTCCTAGAGGAAGTCGAGCCCGAGAATCCCTCGCTCGGCTATCCTTCAGGACAAAAGCCCTCGCCAAGAGGCATCGGGCAGTAACCCTGCCCGGCCAAGGGTCTTTGGTAGGCTTCTTACAGCCCCTCCCATGCTAAGAACTAAAGTCCTCCCAGAGGCAGTCAAGTCCTTGCTCAGCTATCCCCGGCCGGTAGCTTCCTACCACAACCGACAGGGATCAAAGTCCTCGCCAAGAGGCACTGGGCAGTAACCCTGCTCGGTCTCAGTCCTGAAGGATCAAAGCCCTCACAAGAGGCAACCGAGCAGCTACCCTGCTCGGTCATCTCCGGCCGGTAGCTCCCTACCCATGACGCCAAGGATCGAAGCCCTCTCCAGAGGCATCCGAGCGGCTACCCCTCTCGGTCATCCCAGACTGGTAGTTGCCTACCCACGATGCCAGAGATCAAAGCCCTCGCCAAGAGGCAACCACGCAGCTTCACTACCCGGTTATCCTTAGTGGGCTTCTTACAGCCCCTCCAACGCTAAGGATCAAAGTCCTCCTTAGAGGCAGCTCAGTAGCTACCCTGCTTGGCTGTCTCCGGCTGGTAGCTCCCTACCCATGATGCCAGGGATCGAAGCCCTCGCAAGAGGCATCCGAGCGGCTACCCCGCTCGGTCATCCCAGGCTGGTAGTTGCCTACCCACGACACCAGAGATCAAAGCCCTCGCAATGAGGCAACCCCGCAGCTTCACTGCCCGGTCATCCTTAGTAGGCTTCTTACAGCCCCTCCAACGCTAAGGATCCAAAGTCCTCCCAGAGGTAGTCGAGCCCGACCCTCGCTCGACCATCCCCAGCTAGTGGTCATTTCTCGCAACGCCAGAAGTTAAAGGCCGTCGCCAAGGGGCAACCGAGCAGCTTGCCATTCATGCTCGGCACATATACGGCGGACAGCCCTCTGCCCATCACATGCAGAGGATCCGAGGCCCTAACAAGGGGCGTCAGGTCTATCCAAGTCTGAGCGATCCCCCCTCGACTCCGGGGACATGGAGACGCCTCCTTGTCAGCAGCGCTTGGCGCGCTTGGTAAGTAATCAAAATCAACTCGATGAATGATCGCTAGACAGATAGCCGACCTGACATGGAAGCCCAACAGTGCAAACAGAAGATAAAGTGCTAACCGATGAAACCAAAGGAAAAAGTTTTATTACTAAAGGCAAAGTCTTTACAAAGGGTATTTTGGGCTCCCCATCCTTACAAACTACCTGGAAGCTTACAAAAATTCCAGAAGCAACAAAATAAAAGAAGGAGGAAGACGGGGACTTTAGGCCTCAGGGTCGGGCGTGACCTCGGGGTCCTCGACATCCACCACGGGACGAGCAGGGTCCTCGGCGACCTCCTCGTCAGGAATCTCTTCCCCCTTCTCATCAGCGTCCGCGAGGGGGTATTCGGCCCGGAGCTCTTCGTCGGCGAACTTCGGCATCCAGGTCTTAACGGCGTCGAGGGCCTCGTGCCAGATGAGTGTTGTGGCCATGGCCAAGTCATCATAGAAGTATTTCGACTTCTTATAGCCCTCCACCGCCTTCGCCGCCGAGAGGTCGGCCAACTTCGCCGCTCTCAGGTCGGCCGACTTCGCCGCCTCGGCCGCCGCCCCCAGCTCCTTATGGAGGGTCTTTGCCGTCCTCTTTAGGTTGCCGGCGAGCACCTGAGCGTCCTCAAGCTTAGCCTCGACAGCCATGGCGGCCTCGTTGTACCGAGCAACCTCCCGTTTCCCGGCCTCCACCTCGCCCTCCAGGGCGGCAACCCTCGCCATCACCGCCTCCAGCTCCTGCTTAGAGCTCTCTTCCAGCGAGGCAAGCTGGCCCGCAGCCTTCATCGCCGGGGCTATCACCTCAGCCTCTATGCGCAAGGCAAGGGCAATGTGCTGGAGAACCTGAAAAATTGGAAAGATATCAGAAAGGCAAAGGAGGCACCGAATCTCGCAAAAACCAAACACTTACCTGCACAGACTCCTGGGCGATGGACGCCATCTGGGCCCTAAAGGTCCCCCTGGGGACCCTACCCCCCCCCCCCCGCCGATTTCTCTATTTCATGAAGCAGGCTATCCACGACGGATATCCCCAAGAGCACCATGAACTAGAGGTCCCCCTCCTCCACTATGATTGACGAGGACGGGCCCCGGGAAGACCTCTGGGAACCCCTCTTGAGCGGCTCTGATGGAGAGCCGTTCTCCTCCTCCGAGGCCGGGTCTTCCATAATCCGAGCCCGCTTCCGGCCCGATACTCTGCTAGGCCCCGGGGCGGGATCCGCCCCCGAACGCTCACGGGACGCGACCACAGGAGCAGAGGGAGTCGGGGCAGGCTTCGCACGAGAAGAGCTGGCACCCCCGGCCTTCGTGACCTTCCTCGGCTGGTGCATGGAGGCTCGGAGCTCGTCCAAATCCATAGGTCCTGCACAAAACCAAATACAAAGAAGTCAGTGACACAAGCAATATACAAACCCAAAAAGCAAGCCTAACTTACCGACGAACTCAACGGGGCTGAGCCCGGCCCAACTCAGGACCCTCTCAGACAGCAGCATATCGAATCGGGGGATGGGCTCCCATGACGCCACTCTCACCGCGGCGGGGTCATGGGGCTGGTTCCCCGGCAAGCATTTTTCCCTCGACCACTCTATGGGCACGGACCAGTTCTCACCCTCGGAAGGGAAACGAAGAAGAACTTCTTCTTCCAGTCGTGAATGGAAGAAGGCAGGGCCACAACCCCTGTCCCGGCGGCGCCCCCATGTCGCTTTCTAAAAGAGAGGTAGACCCACCTCGGGTCGCCCACTCGACCCCCAGGATGATTTTTGAAAATGAGGGAAGAATCAAGGAGGGAAAGGCTGAAAGGAAACCCCTGTAACTTCAGGCGGATCAGGAACCCGAGAAGAATCCTCCACGAGTTCGGCACTAACTGGCCAGGGGCTAACTCGAAGAAGTTCAGCGTTTCGATGACCTCGGGAGAGAAGGGCAGGCGCATTCCACCCCAAAAAGCTTCCATGTACAGGGCGATCTCCCGACCCCGTACTTGGTCTGCCCTCTCTCCCTCCTTGGCCAGAGGAAGCATATAACGTGAGGGGATGTGGAAGCAAGCCCGAGCATTGGCGAGCTCGTCCTCGTGCCTCACCCAATACGATGCACCGGGGGAAGCGTCTACCGCCTCCTCCCTGGGGGCTGCCCCCGTCGCGCGATCCCGGGAAGAGGATCCGACCTCTGATCTACGGGAAAACTCAAGTTCAACTAAAGGGTCCCTAGAACCTACTCCTGCGACATCTACAAATTCCACGAAAGAAGACATCTAACCTTGAGAAGAAGGATCCTTGAGAAACGAAAGCAGAAGAAAGAAGACGAGCGCCGAGCAACCAGGGCTTATAGAGAGGAAATATGAAGGAGCAGGGACCCTGGAGTGGGCCCCATCCCTATTTGTTTCCACAATCGCCCTCATCCAAGGGCGCCCTTCATCTCCCGCCAAAATACCTCCTCGCGTCCAACGGCTCTGATTGCTCCACTTGTCGTTCCCACACTGGACCACACTCCATCAGACACCGCAGGTCTGCACACATCGTGTCGGCTAACCGATGCTTGACATGTGGACTGACGCTTCAGTGACAGGATGCACGAACTGGCGCACCTTCTGTAAATGCAGAGATCTCGCCCTGATTCTCTGACGGAAAAGACAGCTGACAGCTCGGGGACGCATCCCGACGAAACTTCAGGAGGGAGCTCACCCTGGACGGCCCGGCAGTCCACTCACACTAACTGGTCGGGACAAGAGTGTGGGGCTAATAATGATGCTCAATATTGGCGATCTCCAAGATCGGGACACGTGGCAGATAGCGTGTCCCAAAACTCATAAGAAAGGGCCCATAGGGGCCGACCAGGCCATCCCTGTACTCGACCTGCAAGCACGAGCTGGCTCTCCTCAGAGCCCTCTGGAAATTGGCATCCTCGTCCTCTCAGCTCTCCCCGAGCCGCCACAGGACCAAGAATCCTCGGCCCTCTCGCTCGTCCCCAAGCTCCCCAGCCGAGGCCATCTTCCTCGGTCCTCCGACCGACCAACTCCACCACTCACAGGCGTAACCGCCGCTCAGCAAATCTCGCCATGCGCAGATTCTCTGCCAGCAACATCCCACGTTCCAAGCCATCGCGATCCCCATTAACGGGCGATCCGCTCTTTACACGGGCGTGACGTCAGGAGCGTAACTGCCGGCGAGATTCTCGCGCCTGCTGCTGCGTACTGCCGCTGCGTACTGCCGCCACTATATAAACCCCCATCACAGAGGGGTCAAGTAAGTCATTTTTCACCCCCACTTAGCCGTTACTCTGCTCGGATCTTGTGCTAACTTAATCGTCGGAGGGTCCTCGGTGGTACCAAACCACCCCGGGACTTCTTTCCAGGTACTCGGCACTAACACTCCTCAAAATCACCAATCTCCTCAAAACCTATTTATACCTGCATGCCACAGGAGATCACCTCCAGAATCCACCGGGAGATCGACGGAAGACAACATCTGATGGAGACCCGAAAAGGACTTCCATCAATAGCACATACCGATTTTGAAGAGAAACCTAAAAGCAGGATTCTAAGGAAATTGAGACCAATAAATTTTTCAAATGCTATGAATAGATTGTATCCTCTTTGGAATCTCTAATAACAATTGAACGTTAAAATAAAAATAAAGTTTGACCAGAAGATCTTAGATTTGTGGTTTTCAGTAAGCACAAACACTAACTGTTAATTTATACACTATTGTCTCATGTCTTAACCTAGACGCGATACTTTATTGGGCTGTTTTAAATCACACCATTTAAAAAAAAGATCACATTATAGAGATATGCACTTTTAATAAAAGATAATATAAAATAATTTATTAAAAGAGTTTCATTTATATTTTCCTATATACAACTTTGATACATATACACTTCTTTACATCTCAAATTTATATAAAGAGAGTTAAAAGAAATACAGGTGTGCTTTGAAAAGGGAAGAGGGTTATCAAAGTTGATATCATTTTTAAAGTCTATATAGGTATTTTTATTTGAGGAATCCACCGCCAAAGTTGTTCAAAGACATGGACGAGCAACTCCAAGTAGGCCTCATACCCTATTTAAGTGGATGTGGATATCTTTAAAGAAGATATCCAACCAAATGAAATATTGTGGGTAAATTCAAAGATGCCCGACTTATGAATATCTTATCATAAGATACCCAATTTGCGGGTTTAAAGATACCTTATTTGAAGATTTTTTACGAGGAGATATCTATTTTGTAGGTATCTTATTTAGAGAAATCGTCTTTGTTTTGGAGGATCTTCGTTCCTTAAAGAAGGAATGCAACATGCGGTTGTCTTTTCAAAGATGCCCACAAAGCCATTTTTAATAAAAACTTGTTAAGTTATGGACAATTTCTTATCTTTTAAAGAGGAAAATCCTATTTTCAAGTATGTTTAGTAGAAAATCAGGTTTCCATATCGTTTCTCGCATGTCTCGTGAAAGTAAGGGTAGACGTAAATTCTCCCAATTTAACCGAGTGAACGCAGGCCTTTCGGCTAGCACGTGGGATCTTCTTTCTATTAAGATAGAACCAAAGAAGAGTCATTCTCCTTTGAACAAGAGCTCATATTTTTCAATTTTATGTGAAGAATACAAGTTTATGGCTTGTATTTTTAAATATGTAGAAAATAAGATTTCTTCTATTTTCTTAAAAGAATATTAAAATTGGTCTCATATTCTCTATTTGTTAAATAACATGAAATTAATCATGTTCTTAAGTCCATTCGGAAAGTAGTTGATTGTGAGAATTTGTGAGAATTTCTCAAGTTCTCAACCCTAAATATCTTTTAAGTCGATGTACAACACCCCACGACTTGTGGGGAGGCGGAAATATGAAAAACGACTTTGTTCTTTGCTTAAACATCGACTAACCGCATGAATCGAAGCTAAACGATAACTAACACCTATCATAGAAGTTCTAAACTACTATGTGAAGTGATTATACCTAAAGAACCGTGTCCTTCGTCTTTACGAACTCCACCTCCTCCTCGGCCTTCTCCAAATAGTAGGCGATCCACCACGAGAGCTTTACTCCAAGCTTTGCCTCTAAACTTGAGGCAACTAGGTTTCTTTAAGTGCTAATCAAAGTACCTAGATGATATAGAGTGAGGGTTATGGATTAAGTAGTCTAACTAATCCTTGTACTCAACACATGAGAGGGGAGGATTAGGGTTTGAAGAGAGGAAGCTTGAGGAGAGAGAAGGTGAGAATAATAATGAAATGAGAAAATGAGTTATCATAATATATATCAAGCATTATTGTTTTTCAAGAAAAGAAAAGAAAATCATTTACAACCATGCTTGATAAATATCTAATGGTGATTCATCTCCATGAGTCATAAAGCATTTATGATGTATTAATGACATGGATGAATCATCCATATGACTCACTAATCTCATTTAATGTATATGCCACCTTAACCTCCTTAGTCACCATCTTCTAGAAGCTTCTCGCGCAATTACGAGAACGCCCCTCCTATCCGTGAAAACACGGAAAAACTTTAGACTGTATAAATCCAATAACCGGATACTAGTAACTGGCTTAAACTAAAGCCGACTAGTAAAAACTGTCCGAAAGTCGTACGTGCGTAAACGCACGTATGCGTCCGAACCCTTGTCGTAAAACCATACGGCCTCTATATCGTTTCGCCTGGAGTAGGGAAACTCTCTGTGTGGGACTCTAGAGACTCGACTACTACGCTGGCAGTGGGTTTAACCACAAACCGCAAGCGGCACTAGCTGTACGTAACGGTCCCCAGGTAGATGTCGATAAGAAGGCCGATGAGGAAACCCATCTGAACTCCTACTGAGTCTGATGTGACAATCTCCGTACAGTCCGGTCTGTTCGTCTAAGACTATCGCATATCGGGCCTAGGGGAGGGCAAGCGTCAGTCCCCTAATAGCGGTATAAGTCGTGTCAGAGCGAAGCCCATTACACCCTGAGAAACTACTGGAACCTACCAGCAAATCTCGCTTGCCCTGGCCAGGGACTTTGCGTAATGGCTCTCTGACACAGTGCGATATAAACCCCCAATACCGGGAGAGACGAATCCTGTCTAACCGCCACTGCCTCCAAATGCTCGGGACTGCACCCAACTGCTACCTGTTTGCACGACTCCTTTGAGCCGTGGTAGGGTAGCAATCTAAGAACAGTGGGACACACTCGAGGCGAAGTAGCAGTGTCAAGTCTGCGGAATATGCTGTACTCATGTCACCTGGGAACTGTTCACTGACGACTGGTATAAAACCAACCAACAGTTCCCTGTGAGTCATGTCCGGTGTACCCGTAACCTAACGAGCACCTGCATACTATCTCTAGTACAACGTACTGATGGCTGTGGGACAGACCATCTCCCCAACTGGGATGAGAAGCGTACACACTAGTCTACTCCGGAGTATCGATGCCCTGTCTCGATAATCCAACGACTAGGGACCTGAATAAGGATGTGCTTGTAGACTACCCAGCCCCCACTAGTGTGACTGCCATCACAACGCTGGTAGTCAAGCAAGATCCTAAGAGCTATATCAATACGTATACTCACATATTAAGATAGACAAACCAAGTAGCATACTACCATGTTTAGCAAGACTGTTATATACCTGTGAATATCCCAAGCTTCCATTAAGTAATATACAAACTAGTATGATACAATAATGGCCCCTAGGGCATATACACTAACAATCTCCCACTTGCACTAGGGCCATGTACTGGCATATCGAAGACCGATGATCTCGAGTAGCCTCTCGAACGGAATCTGAGGTAGGGCCTTTGTAAATGGATCAGCAATGTTCTCTTCTGTAGCAACTCTCCGAACCTCGATCTCCCGACGATCAATGATCTCCCTGATCAGGTGATACCGCTTTAAGATGTGTCTGGACTTCTGATGGGACCTTGGTTCCTTCGCTAAAGCTATAGCTCCGTTGTTGTCGCAATACAGAGGTATTGGATCAAAATGGTAGGAACCACCTGAAGTTCTGTTAGGAACTTCTTCATCCAGACTGCTTTTTTGCGGCATCGCAAGCAGCAATATACTCCGCTTTCATCGTCGAGTCAGCAACGGTGTCCTGCTTGGAACTCTTCCAGCACACCGCCCCTCCATTGAGGGTAAAGACATAACCCAACATGGACTTGGAATTGTCCTTATCACTCTGGAAGCCGGAATCAGCAAAGGCCTCCAACCTGAGGTCTTTTCCGCCGTAAACCAAGAACATCTCCTTAGTCCTCCTCAGGTACTTGAGAATGTTCTTTACTGCTATCCAGTGCTTCTCCCCTGGGTCTGACTGATACCGGCTTACCACGCTCAGTGCGTAAGCTACATCTGGTCTGGTGCACAACATCGCATACATTATAGAGCCTACCGCAGAAGCGTAGAGTATAATAGACATGCGTTCCCTTTCCAAATCAGTCTTGGAAGACATCTCTTTGGATAGGGTGATTCCGTGACAAGCCGGTAGATTACCGCGCTTAGAATCTTCCATACTGAATCTTTTCAGTACAGTGTCGATATACCTGGACTGTGAAAGTCCCAACATCCTCTTGGATCTATCACGATAGATCCGGATCCCCAGAATGTAAGAGGCATCTCCCACGTCTTTCATGGAGAACATGTGTGACAAGAATCCTTTGACAGATTGTAGCATAGGAATGTCATTTCCTATCAATAGAATGTCATCCACGTACAAGACGAGGAATACAACACTTCTGGCTACAACTTTACTATATATGCTCGGTTCATCTGGATTTTTGATGAAGTCATATTCTTTAACTGTTTCATCAAAACAGATGTTCCAACTCCGCGATGCCTGCTTCAGTCCATAAATGGACTTAAGCAACTTGCATACTTTCCCGCTGCTCCCACTCTGATTGAAACCCTCTGGCTGATCCATATAGACGCACTCTTCTAAATTTCCATTCAGAAAAGCCTTCTTTACGTCCATCTGCCAGATTTCATAATCATGGAAGGCAGCAATAGCAAGAAGGACCCGAATGGATTTGAGCATAGCCACTGGAGAAAAAGTTTCGTCATAGTCCAAACCAGGTCTTTGACGAAAACCCTTTGCAATAAGTCTAGCCTTATAGGTTTCCACCTGTCCATCTACACCAATCTTTTTCTTGAAGATCCATTTGCATCCTATGGGTTTTACCCCATCTGGAGAAAAGTCCAAAGTCCATACTTTGTTGGTGTACATGGACTCCATTTTGGTCCGCATTGCATCTAGCCATCGTACCGAGTCGCCGCTCTGGATGGCCTGCTGGAAGCCAGTAGGTTCATCATCATCTATGATGCAATCCTCTCTATCCCCATCTATGAGAAAACCGTAGTATCTCTCAGGCGGATGAGACGGCCTACTACTCCTGCGGAGGGGTGCGGGAATGTCCTGTTCTTCTTGAACTACTTGTTCTACCAAACTTTCAGTATTAGTTTGTGGTTCTGGAATTTCTTCCAGTTCTATTTCGCTCCCACTTATTTCCTTTTCTAAAAACTGCTGTTCCAGAAAATGGGCATTACGAGAAACAAAAACCTTTTGTTCCTCTGCATAATAGAAATAATATCCCTTGGAGTTCTTTGGATATCTCACAAACTTACATTTTACTGATCGTGCCTCGAGCTTGTCCACATGCTGCTTTTTAACAAAAGCTGGACATCCCCAAATCTTCATATGTTGAAGATGGGGTTTCTTCCCACTCCACATCTGATATGGGGTGGTGGGCACAGTCTTGGTAGGAGCCCTGTTCAGAAGATATGCCACTGAATCTAGCGCATAACCCCAAAAAGATCGCGGTAACTCAGCATTACTCATCATGGATTGTACCATATCTAATAGGGTTTGATTCCGTCTCTCCGATACACCGTTATGCTGTGGAGTGTATGGAGGAGTAAGCTGAGAGAGAATTCCTTTCTCTTTTAGGTAACCTAAGAACTCGGCACTCAAGTATTCACCACCTCGATCAGATCTTAGTGTCTTGATACTTTTGCCGGTTTGGTTTTCTACTTCATTCTTATACTCTTGGAATTTCTCAAAAGCCTCGGATTTATGTTTCATCAGATAAATGAATCTGTACCTTGAGTAATCATCCGTGAAAGTAATGAAATAGGAAAAACCACCTCTTGCATGTGTAGACATTGGACCACATACATCGCTGTGAATGAGTCCTAAGAGCTCGCTCGCTCTTACTCCATGTCCAGTAAATGGAGTCTTTGTCATCTTTCCTTTGAGACAAGATTGACAAGTGTCATAAGTTTGATATTCGAACGAGTCTAAATATCCTTCTCTATGCAACTTAGTCAACCTTCTCTCATTGATGTGACCCAGTCTACAATGCCATAAGAAAGCTTTATTTAAATCTGGAGACTTTCTTTTTAGTGTGTTCTGGACATTGAAAATTTGGAGTTGGTTTAACACATATATACCGTTTTCCAGTGTACCGGACCCAATCAAACTATGATTAAGGTGGATGTTAACAACACCACTTCCAAACGTGAAATCATAACCTTTATTTGATAACAAGGAAACAGATATGATATTACACGTTAAGCTGGGTACACAAAAACAGTTATGTAAAACCAAAATGTGTTCACTCGTCAATCCCAGGTTACAACCATCCAGAAACCATAAAGAACAAAGGATAGGGTTCAGAGAATATCCTGACTCTGACATACAAGTTCAGGGGCATGTATCTAGCTCCACCAAAGAGTAACCACCTCGCGGCAATATCCAAGCTAGCATCGATATTACCACAATCTTTCTTTATAGCATAAGAAAGTTGGGTGAAAGAGGAAATTTCAAAATTTTCATCTTTTGTCCTTTTCTATTAATTGTTTTGGCTTTATAAGTAAAATTAGGAAGCTAACAAAGTTGTTATTTCTATGATATGTTAGGGACAAAATTGGAAATTCCCAATTTGTCATAACTTCCCATTTCAAAATTTTCAATTTTATTTTTTTCTATCAATTATTTTGGCTTTATAAGAAAAATTAGAAAGTTAACAAAATTGTTATTTTTATGATATGCTAGGGATAAAATTGGAAATCCTTAATTTGGCAGAACTTCCTTTTATTTACCGTTTTGCCATCATCCTAAGACTTTTCCAGAATTACAATTATGCCATCGGATAATAATAAAAATTTTGCCATTTGCAAACCCCATTAGGTTTTCAACTAAAATACCATGATTTGTCTACAATTTTCAGATATATACCATAGATTTTGTCGTTTACAAAGATATACCATGAGCTTTACCCGATTCAACTCTCAAAGTTTCTTAGATAACTACCATGAACTTTATCTGTTAATAAATACTATGCTTATTTAACGTGTTTATTCCAAATAAATACAGTGGACATTCTTGCAATTAAATGTAATATACTTTCACGGTTTTTTAAATAAATACCATGAACTTTGTTGTTTATGAATAAATACCGTGGATTTTCAACGTTTAACAAATAAACACCATGGACTTCGTTTATCATCGCTAGTTTTTTGCTAAAATACCATGGACTAACATTTTTTGTAATATAAATATCATAGATTTTTTTTTACAAATAAATACCATGACTTTCGCCGCTTTCCGCATAAAGACCGCGGTTGTTTTTTTATTACAAATAAATATGATGACGTTTGCAGCTTTCAGCATAAATACCGCGTACTTTGTTTATTAAAAATAAATACCATGACGTTCGCCACTTTTCAGATAAATTACGCAGTCTTTGTTTATTACAAATAAATACCATGACTTTCACGGTTTTTCAGATAAATGCCACAGACTTTTTGGCTTTCGTTGTTTTTCAAATTAATATCATGTACTTTGTTTATTATAAATCGATATTATGATCTTTCACCATTTTTGGATAAATGCCATGAATTTTATTTCTTACAAATAAATATGCTGAAATTTTATTTTTTGCATATAAATATTTTGTATTTTGTTTATTACAAATAAATAAAACGAACTTTCAATATATTTCATATAAATACCATGGAGTTTGTTTATAAATAAAAATAATACGATAAATATTATGAAATTTGTTTATTATAAATACATAACCTGAAATTGTAATTGTAAATCCCCAGTTTCCGAATATATAATTTTCCGTATTTTTTTAGATTTTATTCCAAATTTATTTCATTTTTATATATATTTTATTATTTTATTAATTATTCCTAAACCTAAACTAAATCCTAGCCTACCCATACCCGACCAGACCCATGCCCGACCGCCCCGACCCGCTTCCCACCACTTCCACTTCTTCCTCCACTCGTTTCTTTTTCCCGCCATTTCTCCCCGAACGGCCCCAACGGCTCCCCAACGACTCCCCGCTCCTCGCGCTCGCCTGCAACAGCCGCATCCATCTCCCCACGAACCGCACGTCTCCAACAGCCACGACTTACCTCGTCTCTCTCTCCATCTCTCCCTACTTCACCCTCTCTCTCCGTCGCCTCCCTCTCTGCTTCGCCCTCTCTCTCTCTCGTTCTCCTCCAAACCAAACCCCGACTCCACCACGACAACCAACATCACCTCCTCCAACTCAACCCCCCAACGGCGCTTCCCTGCCCCGACCATCATCAACGCCGTCGCCGCACCTCCGCAACCACTCGCCGCCACCAGCTTTCCCCTCGCCTCCACAACCTCCCAATAACTCCACCTCACAGTCGCTGCCTTCGCCTCCTCTTCTGCACCTTGCATCGCTGGCCTGAGCCCAACGCTGACGAGCTCGGGACCGCCGCTACCATCATCGAGCACCTAGCTTCCAACACTCCCATCCTCCGAGTGAGCTTCTACCCAAACCAAAAACACCCACCACTGCAACCCACTGCAGTCGCCGCGACGGGCACCCCCAGCAGCCTACCTCAGCCGACCTCGCCGTCGACCCCCCCAGAGCCAGAGCCCACACCCTCCTTTCTAGAATCCATAGTCAAGCCCAGTTGGTCATTGTCGCAGTCGTGAAGTGCCATGCTTATGGCCGTGCCTCCGCCGTGTTCGTGTCCGTGCGATCGTCGTCGTTGTGTCGTCGTAATAGGAAAGTGAACCTCTTTCACTTGTTCAAATCATGCTATGTATATATATAGTTTAATAAATATAGTCTAATAATTTAATTAGTAAACTGTATGATGTGTATGTAAAAGTATATAGCGTTCACATACACGCATCGAGTGCTCGATGCAATTACCCTATCCAAGACCCTATAAAAAAAATCCCCCAATTTTATTATTAGAAGTTTCGATTGTTGTTAACGAGTGACGTATAAGAAATTGGGATCAAATAGTTAAGGCATGGAATATAAAATGACATCCCAATTGGTTACGTCAAATCTGAAAATCACCATACATATCACGTTGTAAAATTAGTAGTTAATTAAATATAAATCTAATCATGGTGTTCCAGGGCTCGTATCGAACCTAACTAGATAACCTATAACTCTATGTAATTATTTATTGAATATTGAAATTTCATGACACTAATAACCTATAACTCTATGTAATTATTTATTGAATATTGCAATTTCATGACACTGAAAAATGAAGGGAAATACGTCTCTGGACTGCAGTCCGGGATAGCATTCTACGGGGGAAACCTGAATTTAAGCACCTGTACATACCTGCATAAAACTGAAAATGGGTGGAGGTCCATAGGGTCGCGTAGATAACTTAATTATCTAACACATGAATCTGGTCCCGTGCATTTCCACCGTCGTTTGATATTTAAATTGTATTTTTAGAGTGTCGCTGTGTTCTGTAGTTTCTGCAGTAATATTCCTTACACCGTCACATTAAGCTGAACATAACTTCTAATATAGAGGTGCTATTGATAATCCGTTTGATGCGTTGAAAACTTGATTGATAGAACTATATTTCATTCAACTGGAGAAACATCGGAATCTGAACACAATCACTGATAAAATGTGCGCGAAGTTGGGCTTCCAGTTCTGAAACTGGAATTTCAGCAATCGATCGCTACCTTCAAATGATGATATTTCCCTAACCTGAATCCCGATTGACATAAAATTAATTTTACTGTTTATATGATCAAGTTTACTTCATACGTCCTTTATATTATTTTGGTCGATTCTATGCGTATAATTTATCGTAAATTTTGCAAGTTGTATGGCATTGGACGTCATAGAATAGAGAATACATGTTCAGTGCATTTCTGCATATTTTCGTGCTTGATTTATACCTGTTGCATAGTGATCGTTCACATTGAGACCTAGCGGTTGTTCTGCATTGTCGATATATATTAGTTTTAGCGATTGTGTTGTGGCAAATACGACAGTGATAGTGACAAGTGGAAAAGTGATTGAAAGTGACAGCGATACGTATCTGTTCACAACCTATCTGATACCTAAATGCATACTATAACCTGGGGAATGAGGAAATCAAGGTGGAATTGAACTCGTATTTAGTGAGGTACAATGATTTAGAGGATGATCATTCGCTATTAGTGACATATATATATATATATACACACACACACACACACATTAGGTCGTGGGCCTAGCGACACGGCTGACAGGGTTATGTCCCGGGCACAGCGGACCGTAGTCTCGGGCATGCATGAGACCCTTGTTAAACACGAGCATCCTTTCCACAATTGATATCATTGACTTAGTGGCTGATAAGTAGCGACATGCATATGGCCTAGTTTATTGACATGATACCTACATGGCACCATTCATATTCAGTCAATGTTTATTTTACTCATGTTCTGCAATTCATTGTACTCCTCATGTTTAATAATATTGCATGCCCATCATATATATATATATATATATATATATATATATATTGCTATATGTGTCGCCCTGACGACCTGAGTGTGCATGCTCAGAGGACGAAGTGGATCTAGCCCAGGAGCAGGACCTATCCTTCGAGATCGCGGAGATCTAGACTGCTTCATCAGCGCCTTCTCTTTTGCTTTATGCACTTGTTTGTTGGTTAGTTTATTTTTATTCTGTAAAATAAATGTACCTCGAACTCTTTTATTTGCAATGTAATAAAGTTATGAACTGTGATTTTCCTTTACTCAAGTACTGATTACTGACTACCATGTAATGCTAGAAGCCGAAGTGTGACTACGACAGGATTATTCCCTGACCGTAGGAGCATGGCTGGTCTAGTCACCCCTCGTATTCCGTATTTTAGGAAGAGGGGCGTGACATGGTTTTGTTGGTATCAGAGCCAGGTTTTGGATGAAATTACAGTTCCGTCGATGGACCTCTAGATTGAGTTACACCCTTAGCGTATGCCTTATTACATTTCTTCCTCACTTTCTAATCATCATTGAATCATTGTGTAGCCTTACTTGAATCTGATTTTTGTTAATCTTTTTAGGAAAATGGACTCCTCAGGCAACTCCTCAGGTGCCGGTCCCCACGATCGTACCTAGAAGATCCTTAGCACACTGACGACCCTGGCCCAAGCTCAAGAGAGGAAGACCGATCTTCTGGCCGAGGGATTGAAAGCGGTACAGGAGACCGCAATTACCGCCCTAAAGAGATCTACGGCTATTCCCGCCGCCTCTGAGGGCGCGCTCGTACCGACTACACATGCTAGGGTTGGTACCGTTTCAGATTTCAAGAGGCTTCATCCAGCAGTGTTCACGGGATCAGCAAGTCCACTTGAGGCCGCACAATGGCTCATCAACGTAGAGAACCTCCTGATTACCGCTCGAATTCCTGACGACGACAGAGTGAACGTGGTGAAGATTTAGCTAGAAGACGAGGCCCGCACATGGTGGTCCGTAGAGGAGAGCCGGCTAGAGAAACCTATTGGATGGGACAAGTTCTCCGCATGCTTCCTGGATCACTACTTTCCGACTACTGCCAAGGCCGAGATGGAGGAGAAATTCATTATGTTGAAGCAGAATGGGCGCTCAGTGGATGTTTACGCCGCGGAGTTCAATCGGCTGAGTCACTTCGCACCGTACATGGTAGCCACCGAAGCCGCCAGGGCAAGACGGTTCCAGCAAGGGCTCGATATTGAACTACAACAACTCATCGCGTCTCTCGACCTACCAACTTTCGCCTAAGTTTTGAACGCTGCCCGAGTACAGGAAAGATTGGCAAAGAAGGCCAAGGGCCAACGATCGATGGACAGGAGACCCTACGTGGTTCCAGCACGGCCTACCATCTTCCTCCGTGGAGCGATACCAGTTCACAGGCCGGGTGTCACACAGATGAAGCACACCTTCTCACCTCAGCAGCCGCAGCGAAGGGCCCTGTTCTGCGATTATTGCCAGAGACCAGGACACATGCAGAAAGATTGCCGTAGAGCTAAAGGGCAGTGCCTGATTTGCGGATCCAGCGAGCACAGGATCAACGGGTGTCCCCAGAGATCTGAGCTACAGGGAGGGTTCGAGCAACAACAACCGTCGTATGGCACTTCAGCTCAGAGGGGTCCACCCCGGGTGCCCCAGCAGTGGTCCTTCGATCAGAGGCAGACTGGTACAGGTCGGAATCAGGGACGGGCTTTCACCTTATCCGCCGAGCAGGTAGAGGCTTCTGGAGATGTGGTTACAGGTACCATCATTGTTTATTCTGTACCAGCTAGAGTTCTTTTCGATTCGGGTGCTTCATATTGTTTTATTTCCACGCGGTTTGTTGATACACACTGTATGCCTCATGAGCCGTTGACCAAGGGTTAGGAGATACATACGGGTAACGGTATTATTGTGTCCAACCAAGAGTGTAGATTATGTCCGGTGGTAGTATGCGGCAGAGAATTCTATGTGAATTTCCTTTTAATCGGGACGGACAGCTATGACGCGATTCTCGGGATGGATTGGATGAGCACCTTCCATGTGATCATCGATTGTCGAGCTAGGAAAGTGACTTTCCGCATCCCCAATCACCCTGAGTTTGTTTTCGAAGGCAGGAGCGAGTACTTGGAGCCAGCCAAGTTTAGAGCCAAGCCAAAAGTGTTGACAGCTTTGGAAATTGATGAGAGTCCGGCCTCAGAGATCGTTCGGGATTTTCTTGATGTGTCCCCTGAAGATTTACCTGGTTTACCACCTCCCCGCGTCTTGGGATTCTCTATTGAATTGATTCCAGGGACGGCACCAGTTTCCAAAGCTCCTTACAGGATGGCGCCAGTTGAGTTGAAAGAATTAAAGTAACAAATTGGAGAACTACTAGAAAAAGGATTTATTCGTCCAAGTGCTTTGCCGTGGGGTGCACCAGTCTTGTTGGTGAAGAAAAAGGACGGATCTCTACGGATGTGCATAGACTACCGGGAGCTAAACAGGGTTACGATAAAGAACAAATACCCCATTCCATGTATCGATGACTTATTTGATCAATTAGGTAAGGCCAAGGTATTTTCGAAGCTGGATCTTCATTCGGGCTATCACTAAATCAGAGTAGCGGCCGAAAATATATGCAAGACGGCTTTCACGACCCGATACGGACATTATGAGTTTCTTATGATGTCGTTCGGTGTTACCAATTCTCCAGCTACATTTATGGATCTGATGAATAGAGTATTTTCGAAATACTTGGACATGTTTGTCGTTGTATTCATCGACGACATACTAGTCTACTCTAAGACCCAGGAGGAGCATGCCAAACACTTACGGACAGTATTACAAATTCTTCGGGAAGAGAAGCTATACTCAAAATTGAGCAACTGTGAGTTCTGGCTCGACAAAGTGCAGTTCTTAGGACACGTTGTTTCGGGCGAAGGCATCTCAGTGGACCCAGCGAAGATAGAATCGGTTAGAGATTGGCCGACACCGAAGTCAGTGGCCGAGATCAGAAGCTTCCTGGGATTGGCAGGATATTATCGGCGGTTCGTTCAAGACTTTGCACGAGTCGCTGAACCTTTGACGAAGCTGACGCGGAAGGAAGTGTCGTACGTATGGACGGAGGAGTGTACTCGGGCTTTTGAGGTACTGAAGCAGAAATTGACCACGACATCTATTCTTACAATACCAGATAATTCAGGTGGTTTAGTGATACACGGCGATGCCTCGGGGAAAGGCTTAGGCTGCGTCCTGATGCAGCACGGTCGGGTAGTTGCTTATGCCTTACGGCAGCTGAAGAATCACGAGAGGAACTACCCAACACACGACTTGGAGTTAGCCGCAGTGGTTTTCGCATTGAAGATCTGGAGACATTACTTGTTAGGCGAAAAGGAGGAAGTGTACACGGATCACAAGAGTCTGAAGTACGTGTTCACTCAGAGAGAACTGAACAAAAGGCAACGCCGATGGCAAGAATTAATGGCGGACTACGACTTGGACTTACAGTATCATCCGGGGAAGGTAAATGTCGTACCAGACGCTCTCAGTCGCAAGCCAACAGTCATGATGTTGACCAGTCAGAAGAGCATCATTGAGAATTTTCAGAAGCTCGAACTAAAGGTGGTTATACCGAGTGCAATCAGGCAGGTCTGGCAGTTACAGGTGCAGTCTTCTCTTATAGATTGCATTAAGGCCGTGCAGGCTGATGATCCTCGATTGCAAAAGTTCAGAGAGCAGGTAGAAGCCGGGATGAGGACGGACTTACTCATACATCGAGACGGTTCTCTGAGATTCGGTAGCAGACTCTGCATTCCCAAGGGGGATGTTCGAGAAGAGGTATTAGCTGAGGCTCATAGTTCGGCTTATTCTGTGCATCCGGGAGGCACGAAAATGTACCGAGATCTAAGGCAACACTTTTGGTGGAACGGGATGAAGCGAGAGGTTGCACGGTTTGTATCTAAGTGTTTAGTATGCCAGCAAGTGAAAGCAGAACACCAGAGAACGGCTGGACTGTTGCAACCGCTTCCGATACCCGAGTGAAAGTGGGAGCACATCACTATGGATTTTGTGGCTGCCTTACCACGGAGCCCTAGGGGAAACAACGCCGTCTGGGGTATCGTCGACCGTCTTACGAAAGCTGCACACTTTATACCCTTCCGTGTGGGACAGTTGACAGAGTCGCTTGCGGAGAAATACATGCAAGAGGTAGTGCGACTTCACGGAGTTTCGGTCAGTATAGTATCAGATCGAGACACTAGATTTATTTCACACTTTTTGAAGAGCTTACAGGAGAGTTTGGGTACACGTCTCAAGTTCAGCATGGCTTACCATCCACAGACGGACGGACAGTCCGAGCGTACTATGTAGGGTTCCTAGGCACTCTTATGAAGGTCTATAAGGCATCAACCATGCCCGAATAAAAATTTAGACGTGCCGAACAACCCAAAGCCGGGATCTTTGCTAGATTATTAGGGTTTAACATGCAAGAAAACATCTTTACAACTAAGTGTGAGAGATTACAACCTTTGTAGTCCGCTCCTTCACTTCATAAGCTCCGAGTAGAAGTCCCTTCACCGCGATCCACGATCTCCCGGACTCAAGAGAGGCTTCACGACTCGAACGATCCATGCTAGCTTGTAGTGTTCCTTTTCTCCGATGATCTACGTCGAAGTTTCTATAACTCAAGCTCTCTCACTCTAATGAGGTGAACACCCTAATCTAATTGGCTAGATTAGATGAGGATGATGGAGTAGTATTTATGCTTTCTTTTTATATCAAATTCTCACATGAAATCATCACAAAATGAAAACCTAGTAAGCTTTCTCAAAGCTCAAGGTTGAAGAAGAAGAAGAAAAATGAATTGAACCTTTTGTGATGAATAATGAAATGAATATATGATTAATAATGCAACCATGGTTAAGGATGACAAGGATAACCCTTGTAGAGAATTAAGTAGGGCTAGGGTTTGGTTGGGTTAAAGAATGAGTCATAAGAAAATATCAACCATAATATCTTTTTCATGACAAAAGAAATCCTTATAGAAGCATCATGAAAGAACTAACCCAATTCAAACCCTAACCTTGTTTAATCTCCACTAAACATGTTTCATTATTAATCATATCATGTTACAATAATATATATCATATATATATTATATATTTGTAACAAAAGAAAATAATACAATTAATATATATCGCATATATATCAATGTATTATCCGGTGAGAAAATGAAATAATAAAGCGAGCCAATATTAGATAATGTAATACAATATATCATATATATTATTATACATTAAATCATCGAATCAACACTTGATCCGACAATCCGGCTATATCGAATATAACCGACCGATGACCCGGCTCATATCTAAATATCACGAGAATATAATACGGTATCTCATATCGCATTATCCTCGGTCGTGTACAAATCACATATGTGCCCCTACTCCGTTTTGCCTGAGTCAAGAAATCTTTGTGTAGGACTCTAAAGAATCGTCAATACGCCGGTAGCAGGTGATGATCATATCAAACACCCACAAGCTGCAAGCGGTCAGCTAAACGTACCAGCCACCCAGGTATTGAGCGATCAGAAGATCAACAAGCTAGCATGTACATTCTCCTGTGAATCCAATCGGTAACACTCCCGTACAGTCCGGTCTCTTTGTCTGATATGTTGCATATCAAGTCTAGGGGTGGTATACGTCAGACCCCAGTAACTGATAAGTCGTGTCGATATGAGGCTCATAACGGGTTGAGAAACTACTGATAACACTTACCAGTAAATCTCTATATCAGCCCTGGCCAGGGACTTCCAGTTATAGCCAATCGAACACAGCACAACATCAACTCCCTATACCGGGAGAGACGAATCCCCTCCTATCGCTCATTGCCTCCATGTGATTCGGGACTGCACCCAAAAGCCACCGTTTTTCACGCCCTCTTAGACGTGGTAAGGTGGAAATCAAAGCACAGTGGGAATCACACAAGGCTCTATGACGATCTCGGGTCTACAGACTACCCTGTAACAGTGTCACTGAAGAACTGCCATCTGACGTGTGGTATATCACCATCTGGGAGTTCTCGGTGAGTCCGTCTTGTGTACCCAGTCTCTACTGAGCACCCGTACACCATCCTTGATGTCAAACACCGATGGATATGGGATCATCCATCGCCTATCATATGGGTCAAGATGCGTATACGCTAGTCTACTCTGGTGTATCGATGTCCTGTCTCGATATACCCTCGACTAGGAACAGTTATAGGATGTACTCATCGACTACCGTGGCCCCACTAGTATGATCTCATCATAGTCCCAGTAGTCGAGTACAGATCCTAAGGGCTTTATCAACATGTGAGAGTAAGACAATAAACCAATACAAGTCAACATGTTAAAATAAAGTGAAACCAAATAGTATACTATCATGACGAGCAAGAAAGTCCTCTCTATATATATCCAAGCATCCATTATAATATACATCATATGTACAACAATGGCCTCTAGGGCATATACCTAACTAACAATCTCCCACTTGCACTAAGGTCAGCTGCTGTAGTATCCCATACCTAGCATCCTGAATAATCTCTCAAACTGTATCTGGGGAATGGCCTTCGTGAGTGGATCCACAGTGTTGTCCTTCGTATCTACTCTCCTGACCTCGATCTCCCAGCAATCAACTATCTCCCTAATCAGGTGATACCGTCTCAGAATATGTCTGGACTTTTGATGGGACCTGGGTTCCTTGACTAAAGCCACAGCTCCATTGTTATCGCAATACAGAAGTATTGGATGCTCAATGGATGGAACCACACCAAGTTCACTAATGAACTTCTTTATCCAGACAGCCTTGTTCCCCTCCGAACGGCGGCCGAGATGTTAGGACGTCCGTGCCTGAGATTCGGGGCAGATTCTATTTGGTTTTATCCGTCTATCTCTCCGAAGATGCTAAGTTGATTTATAGCACCGTGTATCGGAGGTTTAGACGGATGCGGCCGATATAGCAGACTTCGTCAGATTCCCCCTCAGGATGAGGGGTTTTTGATTGTGGGGACGCTCTTCCCTGCAGGCGCAAGCCCCTGCAGTTAATTACGCTACCGCATCGCGGTAACAACTTTCTCCTTCTCCAGAATTTCACTTCGTGTCGTGTGTGTTTGTTTTGTTTGTGGTTGCCCGTGGATTGTATACGGAGACTGAGTAATGCCGTCGCCCGTAGGACGTGGATTAGTCCAAATCCGTATTTACTTAGATTTGGGTTTGGTGTTTTTAGTTTAAGGATGCATTAGTCGCGTTGCGGCCAAGATCAACTTAAACGTTCGTTAAGGATACGTTAGTCCTATTTGAGACTAAGATCAACTTAACGTGATCGTTTAGATCCGACAAAAGAGCGTTTGGGCTCTATTGTTCCAGTTTGGGAGATTCATAGTCCAATTTGGGACTAAAGTCTGTTTGAAGGATACGTTAGCCATTTTTGAGGCTAAGATCGACTCAAACGTTTGTTAAGGATACGTTAGTCTAGTTTGAGACTAAGATCAACTTAACAGGACCGTTTAGATCCGACAAAAGAGCATTTGGGCTCTATTGTGCCAGTTTAGGGACGTGGTGGTCCATCGCCAGTTTTAGGGACATGGTGGTCCATTATTAGTTTAGGGACGTTTCGGTCCGTCGCCAGTTTAGGGACGTAGTGGTCCATATTAGTTTAGGGACGTTTCGGTCCGATATTAGTTTTGGGATTCTCCCTTGCAGATCAATCATGTAAATTAGTTTAAGGACGTTTCGGTCCAATATTAGTTTAAGGACGTTTCGGTCCACGAGTTTAAGGACCCCGCAGTCCATATCGATGTATGGTCGTTGGGACCCGTCACCTCTTTGACGTCGTTGAGGAATTACAACGACGGATGTCAAAGGAGTTCGGAGATGTACCCTCGAACCGGATGTAAATTGATTTAGAAGAGCAATTTTGCTCAGTCAATTTAATTTAAGGACTTATGGCCAAAATTGGGCTAAGTCCAGTTGAAATGTTCAACATTTTATTTGCTTTTGCATTGCATTTCTTTTTTTTATTTTTATTTGGGCCTTGCCCAGAAAGGATGCAGAGCATCAATTTGTTTTGGGCTCTGCCCTTTTAGAAATGATGCAAGGCATCAATTTTATTTGGGCTCTGCCCTTGTATAAAGGATGCAAAGCATCAATTTATTTGGGCTCTGCCCATTTATTGCCTTGCAATTTATTTTGGCCTGTCAGGTCATTTTGATTTGGGCCTGGCCCTTTAATTAATGCATTGCATTTGTGCAAAATACTGTTAATTTGAGAATGTTTTAGATTTAAGAACCGATGGTTCATAAAACAAGTGCAAGGCACTATTTGATTTAGATCTAATAAAAAAACAAGTTTATCTTATATCAGAGAACCAAAGGTTCATAGCAAGTGCAAGGCACTATTAATTTAATAACCTTTTAGGTTCAAGAACCGATGGTTCATAAAACAAGTGCAAGGTACTATTTTTACTTATTTATTTATTTATCGTTAAAGATCTATGATCTTGTTCATAAGAGAATTTTCTCTTCTTTAAAAGGTTTTTACCTTTTTTCTTTATTCTTCAAGAGTTCTCTTCTCTTTTTATTTTTAGCAAGATGTTGATGCCTTTGAATTGAGGTCTAGGGTCCTTTTTATAGTGCCCATAAATTAGTTAAAGTTTGTTAAAGAGATTATTCTCTAAGTGGTTTGGGGAATTTTCCCCACCGTCGGATCTTTAATCCAAAGGTCTCTGTTTTACAGAAGAAATCTTATTGTTTTAACAAAAACAGAAAAGATTTTCTCAAATCTTTATTCTGTTTTTGCAATGAAGAATTTTATTTATTATTTTTTTTATTTTTTATTTTTTATTTTTTTTTATTTTTTGCTTGCGCAACTGCGCGTTGACACTTGTCGCGCACTGCGCAGTTGCGCACTGCGCAGCTGCGTGACACGTGTCGCGCAACTGCGCAGTTGCGCAGCTGCGTGACACGTGTCGCTCAACTGCACGCTTGCGCAGTTGCGCAGCTGCGTGACACGTGTCGCGCAACTGCGCACTTGCGCAGTTGCGCACTTTTTTTTTTTGTCTCCCTGAGTTTTGCTCTTATAGAGTACGTTACTTCATTTATTTTAATTTTAATTTTCTTTTTAATTTTCAAGACAGAGCTTTGCTCTGATTGGAGAAAAACAGAAGTATTACTTCTTTTCCCACCTTGGAATTTAAACAGAGCTTTGCTCTGATTGAGGTAAACAAATGTCCCCCCACCGTTGCGCTTACGTGGCCTCCTAACGTGAGCGCAGCGGTGGTAGACTCCGAACCGTCGCGCCATCTCTTGGAAGCTGAAAGGGCACTTGATGCCTATAAATAGGACCATTGGTTCCTTAGATGATTCTTACCTCTAAAATTTTACTTTCAGAACCCAGAGCCCTGCTCTCTTGTTTAAACACTTTTAAAAGTTCAAACTTTTAGAGAATTAAAAAAAAAAATATTAATTTTAATTAAATTAAATTAATTTTAAGAGCATTGCTCTTAATAGATCTCAGATCTAAAGAAGACCCATTTAGGGTTTCACTTAGTAGAGCTTTGCTCTAGGGGGGTCTATAAAAGACTAAGGAGAGCCCTATTAGAGTTCCATTAATAGAGCTTTGCTCTCTAAAAGATTTTCCCTGTATTTTCTCATTTCATTAATGGAGCTTTGCTCCTCCCAAATCATATAGAAGAACTTTTAAGAATTCTTCATGGATCTTGGAAGTTAAAGATGACATTTTATTCCTCAGTGCATTATATCATTTTACTTAATTAGTCTTTCTGATAATTTTGTTGATCCTCTTTCACAGGAACAATGAACGCCCACATGTATACTCTTACGAGATCATCTCTCGTGAGGGCATCCGCCGACTTGGCCGCTCTCAAAATCGGGAGTTCACAAACGAGGAGTGTGCTGAAATAATGAGTCATTTCGACGCATACAACGGTCCACTGCATCCCCGACGTTCCTTTCTTCTTAAATTTATCGTGGGAGCTATCTGGAAAGCGCTTCCCCTATTCTGTTCCGGCGTGCCGCTTAGGGCGTTGGATGCCGCTGAGGACAAGGCGTACTCCGTGTACCTATTGAACCTTATCTCGAAGAGACGGCAAGACAGTCTTATCGACCTCTTGCACAAGGTCTTTCAACAGTCTGACATACTCGCTGCTTATCGGAGGGTGAAAGACATCGGAAGGGACCCTGACATTTGTGCTCACGAAAGGAAGCACACTAGGATGGTCTGCGAGGCTTGGAAAGTCATAGATAGGATCGCTTTTGAATTCCTCAATCCATGCCCTGGATCTGAGGTTATTCCATTGTAACTTTCGTTTATTATTCTTATGACTGTAAGAACTTCGGGCAATATTAATGGAAATTTTTTTTTATATCCCAGCTTGTCTTTATTATATATCTTTTGTCCTGAGTCTTTTTGCCCATGCATGAATGAATACGTCCTGAACGCTTGATCAAACGTAAATCGGGTGTTCTTTCTGTTGCTTTTCCTCTTTCTCAGTATGTCGTCACAATTAGCAGGTAATAGAGTAAGCTTCTTGATTTCTTCATGAGATAGCGAGGGCTTAGGCCGCAGGTTCAGATCTGCTGCCTAAGACTTTTCAACTCTATGAGCCGTGAGGGTCTCATAGAGACTTTTCTCCCTACGGATCGAGAGGATCTCGTAGGCGGGTTTTTCTCCTTAAGAATCGTGAGGATTCCTAAATGTGGTTTTCTCTTGTAAGTCGTAAGGATCCTACAAGAGAATTTTTCCCTCTTACGAGTCGAGAGGACTTGTAAGCGGTTGCTTCCCTCCTTGTCGAAGTTCGATGTTGGAGAGTGAGACCCGTGGATGGTATGCAGGAGACCATTTTGGGCCAACTTGCGGGGTCCCAATGCTTAGGAAACAGGCTTCTTTTATGCCCACTGCCTAAGGCTTCATCTCACGAGTCGAGCCGTCTCGACAATTTTTCACAAGTCGAGACGAATCGAACGTTTCTCGCAAGAACATCTTAACGTCGCATTTAACCTCTGCTCTTTACGACAGAAGCCCGTTAAGGTTGGTGGTACTTAGGGTTTTGGCCATCGTACCGTCGCATAAGCTGATATAGTCCTCGATAGGCAATCGTGCTGTTCGAGTAGCCCTGCAACTGCCGTGTCTCTGATCCCTTCGAGGGCTGGACAAGACGTCTTCAAGCAATCCTCCTTGGCAGTTTGACCGTCGGAAGAGCAAGCGCTAGGGATTTGCCATGCCGCTTTTTACTTGAGGTTAGGCTCATTTTGGAGAGCCCCGATGAGTCATAACCACTCCGCGCTGGTGTGGGATGATCTCCGATAGTCTTTCGGGCTTTATATGAGTTGCCGTCAAGACCCTGAAGCTAGGAATTTGGCCTTTGCTTCGTTTGCTGGCATTGCGTCTGCTGTATCGAGACGAATGTTGCGGTGGGAACTAGGGATTTTGCCGTGGCTCCGTTCGTTTGATGACGTTGCGTCTGCTGTGTCGAGACGAACGTTGGGGTGACATCTCGTCTGCTGTATCGAGACGGACGTCGAGGTTGTCTCTAGGTTGCTGGTGAACCGCCGAGGTTTGGAACTAGGGATTTTGCCGTGGCTCCATTTGTTTAATGACGTTGCGTCTGCCGTGTTGAGACGAACATTGGGGTGACATCTCGCCTACTGTATCGAGACAGACGTCGAGGTTGTCTCTAGGTTGCCGGTGAACCGCCGAGGTTTGGAACTAGGGATTTTGCCGTGGCTCCATTTGTTTAACGACGTTGCGTCTGCCGTGTTGAGACGAACATTGGGGTGACATCTAGCCTACTGTATCGAGACGGACGTCGAGGTTGTCTCTAGGTTGCTGGTGAACCGCCAAGGTTTGGAACTAGGGATTTTGCCGTGGCTCCATTCGTTTAACGACGTTGCGTCTGCTGTGTCGAGACGAACGTTAGGGTGACATCCCGTCTGCTGTATCGAGACGGACGTCGAGGTGGTGACCATTCCGTGCTGGTGTGAGATGATCTCCGATTGTCTTTCCGGTTTTATATAACTTTGCCGTCAAGACCCTGAAGCTAGGAATTTGGCCTTCGCTTCGTTTTCTTTGGTGTGTCCGGATCCTGTTGGAGGAAGGATGCTGTAGTGACATTTCGTCTGCTGTATCGAGACGAATGTCGTGGTGGTGACCACTCCATGTGGGATGATCTTTGTTTGTCTTTCCGGTTTTATGTGAGTTACCGTAAAGACGTTGAAGCTAGGAATGTGGCCTTCGCTTCGTTTGCTTACACTGCGTCTAGTATATTGAGACGAATGCTGAGGTGGAGCTGGGATTTTGCCATCACTCCGCTTTGTTTCGACCATGGGGTCTTTTGTTAACTTTGCATGTACACCCCGCTGGGCTGCGAAGGAACGTCGTTGTTGACATTGCGTCTGTTGTAATGAGACGAATGCTAAGGTGGAGTTGGGATTTTGCCGTTACTCCGCTTTGTTTCGACCGTGAGGTCTTTTGTTGACGTTGCATCTGCCTCCAGCTGGACTGCGGAGGAACGCTGTTGTTGACATTGCGTCTACTGTATCGAGATGAATGCTGAGGTGAAGCTGGGATTCTGCCATCGCTCCGCCTGATGGTGTAACATCTGTGTCCTGTTGGAATGAGGAGGCACACCGTTGTTGGTCTCCAGGCTTTAGACGTGGCCATTGAGATTTGGAACTAGGGACTTTGTCATGGTTCCGTTTGTTGCGATTCTGAGGTCAGTTGTTGACGTCATGTCTGCATCTAGTTGGAGTGAGGAGAAACGCCGTTGGTGATCTTTAAGTTGTCGATATTGACGTCGAGACCCTGAAGTTAGGGACCTTCCTTTGCTTCATTTGTTGACATCGTGTCTGTAATATTGCGACAAATGTCGAGATGGTCTCTAGGTTATCTATGAACCGTCGAGATTTGGCTTCGCTTTCTGGTGGAGCCTGTTGGGAAAGTATTGTTCCCTTTTTATCTGTGCCCCTGGATTATATACAGGGATCGATGTGATTTCACCTGTAGGGCAAAAGTTTCATTCTTTCATTTTTTTTTATTCTTTCCGCGATGCTCTATCATTTCAGCTTTTATATCGCGAAGGTCGCGATTGCCCAATCATTTCGACTATTTTTCGCGGTGCCCAATCATTTCGACTGTTTATTTTATTTTTACTCGCTGTTTTTTTTTATTGCGAGTAGGGAATTTGGGGTCTGATACCAATCTTGGCATCAGCATCGCTGCGACTGGAATATTGCCAAGAGCGAATCATCATTTGCCGTAAAAGGACTTGAAATTTGATATCGGTCTAGGCATCAGCATCGCTGCAACTGGGATATTGCCAGGAGCAAATCATCATCTGCCATGAAAGGACTTGGAATTTGATACCGGTCCAGGCATCAGCATCGCTGCAACTGGAATATTGCCCGGAGCGAATCATCATTTGCCGTAAAAGGACTTGGAATTTGATACCGGTCCAGGCATCAGCATCGCTGCAACTGGGATATTGCCAGGAGCGAATCATCATTTGCCTCTGTCGATGTTGAATAAAGGTGGCTTAGTAAACAGGGTTAAGGGTCCTGTCGGCTAAGGCTTTTGACTTCATGATCCGTAAGGGTCTCACAAAGGTATTTCTCCCTACAAGTCGTGAGGATCTTGTAGGTGTGTTTTCTCCTTGGGAATCGTGAGGATTCCTAAGTGCATGTTCTCTTGTAAGTCGTAAGGATCTTACAAAAGGGTTTTCTCCTTATAAGTCGAGAGGACTTACAAGTGTTGTTTGCTGTACAAGCATATCCCTAGTCACGGATGGGACTTTGTTAAGGAAATATTTATTCGTGCCCGTGGATTGTATACAAGGGTCATTATGAGCCGCTTGTAGGGCAATATTGGAAGTTTGTGGGGGTTTGCTTAAGCACAGGTTTAGGTCTCTGTAACTTAAGACTTTCAAGTCTTACGGGCCGTGGGGGTCCCATAAGAGAGTTCTCCTTACGAGTCGTGAGGATCTCGCAAGTGTATTTTCTCCTTAGGAATCGTGGGGATCCCCAAGTGTGTTGTTCCTTTGTGAGTCGTAAGGATTTCACGCAGGTGGTTTCTCCTTACAGGGTCGAAAGGATCCTATAAGTGTTTCTTTAACGAGGTTGCGCCCTTTCGGGTTTTCACAAACACTCGCTGGTAGCCCTGCCGTTTTTACTCACGGAGCCCTTTCGGGTTTTCATCCGTGCCCTTTTTGCTTATGGACATACCTTTATTATATTTTTTTTTCTTCTTCTTCTTTTTTTTTTATTACGAGGTCGCGCCCTTTCGGGTTTTCACGAACACTCACCGGTAGCCCTGCTGTTTTTACTCACGGAGCCCTTTCGGGTTTTCATCCGTGCCCTTTTTGCTTATGGACATACCTTTATTATATATTTTTTTTCTTCTTCTTCTTCTTTTTTTTTTTATTACGAGGTCACGCCCTTTCGGGTTTTCACGAACACTCGCCGGTAGCCCTGCTGTTTTTACTCACGGAGCCCTTTCGGGTTTTCATCCGTGCCCATTTTGCTTGTAGACGTACCTTTTTTTTTTTAACACGTCAGCCTGAAGATGCTGCGGGTTGGGAGTAGTTTAACGACGTTTCGGTCATTTGCAAGTTTTAGGACATTGCGCTCCGTCGTTAGTTTAAGGACATCTCGGTCCGTTGTTAGTTTAAGGACGTTTCGGTCCGTTATCCAGTTTTAGGACGTAGTGGTCCGTTAGGCTTTCTCTATGAATGAGCATGATGCCCCCGGCGTGTCTATATTTTTCGGAGCATGCGGTTGTGGCGGGTTCACCTTCCAAATTTCGGACAACGTGAACTTGCCCTGTTGGTATTGGTCTTCAACCCAGTTCTTGAAGACGTAGCAATCCTCAATCAGATGACCTACCGTTTGGTGGTAAGGGCAATAATTAGGATTATTAATATCGCCTGGCCACAACGGACGTTTTGGACTCGGCAGATTGATGAGTCTGTTGCGCACTGCCAGCTCGAACAGTCCCCTTGTTTTATCTTGCGGAAACGAGTAAGGACGTTTCAACTTTTCCTGGAGGGATTGCCGCTTGTTGCTTTGGCAAGCAACCGGTCTAGGGTCACCTAATTGTTGGTGAGTGCTGGAGACAAGGGCCTTTTTTCCTTTTCTTTTATCCTTTTTGTTCGATCCTTTGTTTACGGGGCCGAGATTTTTTCCGAGTAGCATGCGATTGCACGGCTGAACGTTCTCGCAGCTTCTCAATTCCTTTATTTTTGAAATAGATTCCCCGATGGAAGAGTTGGGGGTAGCTTCTTCGTCAGAGTCGCTTCCAAAGGTGATAATTTGTGATCCCTTGAAGTCGGCTATATGACAGTCGGCGGTGGCTCTTTTGCGCTCATCTATCGCATTTTTTCGATGTCCACAAGCTTCACACTTTGTTCTGTCGGAGAGTCGCTTTTGAGCGACATACCCTTGCCACCAACAGTTAAAGGATTCGCAGTCTTCGGTAGGATGTATGATCTTCTGATGATATAAACAGAAGTTAGGGTGCACCTCTACCTCAGAGAAAGCATTTTCTTCAGTGGGCGGTAGCTTCATTCCTACTGATAGAGCTTTGGCGAACCGTTTCCTTGTCTTGAATTTGTTTTTACCCGCAGTGTGTGGCTTTTGATTTGACAGGAATACCTTGGTTCTTTCCAATATGGCCATTTCATGCTCTTGATTGGCTTTTGCTTTCAGACGAATTTCATTTAGGAAGGCATCGATCAACTTGTCTGACGGCCGCGGAATTTCTGTTTCAGGGTCCGCCATTGATTTCTCAGCGCAAGGATGCTCCTCATCATCCGTCAGTGAATGAGAAATCACATGACAAGTCGCTACGTAGTCTTCGGATTCATCGGATTCATCGGATAAGTTATCTCCATCGTTTTCATCCTCGACGAAAGAACAAGTTGCCCCCGGCGTGTCCGTCTTCTTTGGAGAGTGCGGCTGTGGGGGGTTTACCTTCTAGCTTTCCGACAGCGTGAACTTGCCTTGCAGGTATTGATCCTCGATCCATCCCTTAAAGACGAAACAATCCTCAATCGGGTGACTTACCGTTTGGTGGTAAGGGCAATAATTGGGATTATTAAGATCGCCTGGCTGCGACAGACGCTTTGGACTCGGCAGATTGATGAGTCTGTTACGCACTGCCAGCTCAAACAGTCTTCTCGTTTTATTCTGAGGAAACGAGTAAGGACGTCCTAGCCTCTCTTCGAGGGATGGGCGTGGACGCACGTTGTTTTGGCGAGCGACCGGCTTTGAGTTGCTCGACTGTTGCTGAGCGTTGGCGACGATGATCGCTTTTCCTTTCTCATTTCGGGGATCGGGTCTTGGAGGAGACGGTCTATGGCCCATCTGGTCCATTTGGGCTAATTTGTCGATCAAGGCCTGGAAGGTGGTCGGCCTGAAGAACATCATGAATTGCGAGATGGTCGCCTGTGGATCGAGAGTGCCCACAAACATGCCTACCGCAGGTGCCTCTTCTATGCGTTGTTCGCATTTCGACCATAGGTTCCGCCATCGTATTGCGTATTGAACCCACGTTTCGCCGGGCCTTATCCGGGCATTTATCAGTGCTGTAATCGGGGTGCGTCCACTAGCACTCGCGAATCTCTATGTAAACAGCAGTTCCATCTCTGCAAATGTTTTGACAGAGTCGTTAGGTAACTCCGAATACCATTCAAAGGCTATTTCTGCTAAGCTGCCGACGAATTGTCGTAATAACAATTTGTCATCGCCTCCAGTATTGCCGCATAAGGCCCTGAATTGATCGACATGCTGATGCGGATTCCCTGTCCCTTTATATACGTGGAATTTAGGGATCGTATATCCTGTCGGGTAATTGATTTGGTCATACCAGCTCGGATACGGTCGTCCGGTTCTAACAATTTGACCAACCGCTTCATTCGCCTGATGAACCCGGATCTGCTGAGCTATATATTCGTCTAGGTCGACTTTGGAGATTGCCTCCTCCTTGGCTGTTGATAGAGCCGGCGGAGGATTTGACGTTTCTCCCCTGTCGTCTTCAAGGACAATCGGAGGATCTCTAGCAGGAGGGTCCGGCTGTAACATCATCCCTATCATATCTTGGAAGAGGAGCGCCATCTGTTTTATGTTAGCCGCTTGCTCTGCAGCTTCTTTGTCCCTCTTTTCGAGAACTCTGCGTAAAAAGTCAGCGTCGGTTTCTTGTTCTTGACGCTCATCCGAAGACGTTTCAGAGCTTTCTTTTGGCTCAGTGAGTGCAGCCATTGTAGTCATCATTTCCTGAAGCTTTTGTTGTTGCTCCTGGGCTTTCGTCACGGATCGGGTGAGCGGTCGGTGGCCCGTAGAAGTGCAACTTTCCTCCTTTCCAGAAGCCATATAAACAGTGTGCACCACCATGCCCCCAGACTTGGGGCGTTTGTGTTCGGTGTCTTTGCGATTTGCCGAAGACACAGGGGCTTTTTGCGGCCTCCTTTTTTGAGTGATTGGAGTTAAGGGAGCCGTTGTAGTGGGCACCCAAGTAGCTTTTGCTTTTTGTGGTTTGACAGAGTAATCCTTCCCCTGCCGAACCTTCATCTTTTTCTGTCGTCGGAGGCAGTCTTGATCGATCACCGACTCTTGGACCCGTCGCCAGACTTTGTAAATTTTAGAGGACAGCCGTTGAGGGGGCTGCTCTAACTTCTTCTCCGGAGTATTCTCCACCGGTGAAGGAGTTCGTTTCAACATCGCAGTAGGAGAGTTTCTGCGCACCTTGTTGAGCAGTTCAAAGCTGTTCTTGGTTGGAACAGCGGTATCGATCCCAACCATTAGAGTTGGACGAGTAAGTCCAGAGGGGGAGTTGCCCCCAGCCTTCCTCACTCGGCGCCAGTAGCGACGTCGAGCATGTCGTGCTGATGGAATTGTTTCAGATATAGGGGTGACCTCCTCATGCCCCCTGCGTTGGTCAGAATATGCTGGTACCAGCCCTTTAAAAATCGACGTCCGTTGAACGAGGACGGCCAACCTGTCAGAAGCGGGCTTCCGAACATAGGAAGCAACCTTGGTGACTTCGCCAAGAACGGGAGCTGGGATGGCTATCCGCTTCGGGATGACGCCTTCTGGTATGGCAGGCTTCTTCATGGGCCCGATGGAGCTCTGGCCTAATCCATTAAAACCTGAAGCAGTGGAGTTGGGCGACCTATTGAGAGGGGTCGCGGCAGTGGTAAGTCGATCGAAAACCGACTTCTTTGGAGCTTCTTGCAATGTCATTAGGGCGTTGAAGCTCATTGGTGGGAGCATGGTCCCGAAGAATAATCCAATGGTGGCCTGAGTTACCTGCTCCACCGGCATTTTGAAAAAGGAGGCCGCTTGGGGCCCATAAGTCACTCCTCCAGTAATGACGGAGCGAGAGTTGTTGCTGCAGGCGATGCAGTTCGAAGCCAATGATCTTCTGTTTTCTGCACGGAGCAAGACACCAAATCTTAGTACCTTGAATCCATAGGCAATCACAGCAAACCGCGATTTGTTCGCGAACACGACACACGAAGTGTGGAGTGGAAAGAGGAAGAGGTCCCACCGGGCGTGCCAGAATCTGTTCCTCCGAACGGCGGCCGAGACGTTAGGACGTCTGTGCCTGAGATTCGGGGCAGATGCTATTTGGTTTTATCCGTCTATCTCTCCGAAGATACTAAGTTGATTTATGGCACCGTGTATCGGAGGTTTAGACGGATGCGGCCGATATAGCAGACTTCGTCAGATTCCCCCTCAGGATGAGGGGTTTTTGATTGTGGGGACGCTCTTCCCTGCAGGCGCAAGCCCCTGCAGTTAATTACGCTACCGCATCACGGTAACAACTTTCTCCTTCTCCAGAATTTCACTTCGTGTCGTGTGTGTTTGTTTTGTTTGTGGTTGCCCGTGGATTGTATACGGAGACTGAGTAATGCCGTCGCCCGTAGGACGTGGATTAGTCCAAATCCGTATTTACTTAGATTTGGGTTTGGTGTTTTTAGTTTAAGGATGCATTAGTCGCGTTGCGGAGACTAAGATCAACTTAACGGGACCGTTTAGATCCGACAAAAGAGCGTTTGGGCTCTATTGTTCCAGTTTGGGAGATTCATAGTCCAATTTGGGACTAAAGTCTGTTTGGATGATACGTTAGCCATTTTTGAGGCTAAGATCGACTCAAACGTTTGTTAAGGATACGTTAGTCCAGTTTGAGACTAAGATCAACTTAACGGGACCGTTTAGATCCGACAAAAGAGCATTTAGGCTCTATTGTGCCAGTTTAGGGACGTGGTGGTCCATATTCCAGTTTAGGGACGTGGTGGTCCGATATTAGTTTAGGGACGTTTCGGTCCGATATTAGTTTAGGGACGTTTCGGTCCACGAGTTTAAGGACCCCGCAGTCCATATCGATGTATGGTCGTTGGGACCCGTCACCTCTTTGACGTCGTTGAGGAATTACAACGACGGATGTCAAAGGAGTTCGGAGATGTACCCTCGAACCGGATGTAAATTGATTTAGAAGAGCAATTTTGCTCAGTCAATTTAATTTAAGGACTTATGGCCAAAATTGGGCTAAGTCCAGTTGAAATGTTCAACATTTTATTTGCTTTTGCATTGCATTTCTTTTTTTTATTTTTATTTGGGCCTTGCCCAGAAAGGATGCAGAGCATCAATTTGTTTTGGGCTCTGCCCTTTTAGAAATGATGCAAGGCATCAATTTTATTTGGGCTCTGCCCTTGTATAAAGGATGCAAAGCATCAATTTATTTGGGCTCTGCCCATTTATTGCCTTGCAATTTATTTTGGCCTGTCAGGTCATTTTGATTTGGGCCTGGCCCTTTAATTAATGCATTGCATTTGTGCAAAATACTGTTAATTTGAGAATGTTTTAGATTCAAGAACCGATGGTTCATAAAACAAGTGCAAGGCACTATTTGATTTAGATCTAATAAAAAAACAAGTTTATCTTATATCAGAGAACCAAAGGTTCATAGCAAGTGCAAGGCACTATTAATTTAATAACCTTTTAGGTTCAAGAACCGATGGTTCATAAAACAAGTGCAAGGCACTATTTTTACTTATTTATTTATTTATCGTTAAAGATCTATGATCTTGTTCATAAGAGAATTTTCTCTTCTTTAAAAGGTTTTTACCTTTTTTCTTTATTCTTCAAGAGTTCTCTTCTCTTTTTTTTTTTAGCAAGATGTTGATGCCTTTGAATTGAGGTCTAGGGTCCTTTTTATAGTGCCCATAAATTAGTTAAAGTTTGTTAAAGAGATTATTCTCTAAGTGATTTGGGGAATTTTCCCCACCGTCGGATTTTTAATCCAAAGGTCTCTGTTTTACAGAAGAAATCTTATTGTTTTAACAAAAACAGAAAAGATTTTCTCAAATCTTTATTCTGTTTTTGCAATTAAGAATTTTATTTATTATTTTTTTTTATTTTTTTATTTTTTATTTTTTATTTTTTTTTATTTTTTGCTTGCGCAACTGCGCGTTGACACGTGTCCCGCACTGCGCAGTTGCGCACTGCGCAGCTGCGTGACACGTGTCGCGCAACTGCGCAGTTGCGCACTGCGCAGCTGCGTGACACGTGTCGCGCAACTGCGCAGGTGCGCACTGCGCAGCTGCGTGACACGTGTCGCGCAGCTGCGCGCTTGCGCAGCTGCGCACTGCGCAGCTGCGTGACACGTGTCGCGCAGCTGCGCGCTTGCGCAGTTGCGCAGCTGCGGGACACGTGTCGCGCAACTGCGCAGTTGCGCACTTTTTTTTTTTTGGTCTACCTGAGCTTTGCTCTTATAGAGTACGTTACTTCATTTATTTTAATTTTAATTTTCTTTTTAATTTTCAAGACAGAGCTTTGCTCTGATTGGAGAAAAACAGAAGTATTACTTCTTTTCCCACCTTGGAATTTAAACAGAGCTTTGCTCTGATTGAGGTAAACAAGCCTCTTTGGCAGCATCGTTGGCAGCGATGTATTCAGCCTCCATCGTCGAGTCTGCAACGATATCTTGTTTGGAACTCTTCCAACATACCGCCCCTCTATTGAGGGTAAAGACAAATCCCGAGTGCGACTTAGAGTCGTCCTTATCACTTTGGAAGCTGGAATCGGTAAAGGACTCCACCTGGAGTTCTCCGTTACCATACACCAAGAACATCTCTTTAGTCCTTCGCAAGTACTTGAGAATATTCTTCACAGCTGTCCAGTGACTCTCTCCAGGATCTGCTTGATACCGACTCGCTACACTTAGTGAGTATGCTACATCGGGTCTGGTACATAGCATCGCATACATGATAGAGCCTACTGCCGAAGCATAGGGTATCCCTTGCATGCGAGCTCTCTCCAAATCAGTCTTGGGAGACATCTCTTTGGAGAGAGTGAGTCCAGAGATCATGGGTTGGTTCCCACGCTTGGATTCTTCCATACTAAACCTATTTAGTATGGTGTCAATGTACCTGGATTGGGACAATCCCAGTATCCATTTAGATCTATCTCTACAGATCATGATTCCCAATATGTAGGAGGCATCACCAAGATCTTTCATTGAGAATCTTTGTGATAAGAAGAGCTTGACTGATTGCAGCATAGGAATATCATTTCCTATCAAGAGTATGTCATCCACGTATAATACGAGGAAGACTACCTTACTCTCTGCTACCTTCTTATAGATACAAGGTTAATCTATATTTTTGATGAAGTCAAACTCTTTGACTACAACATCAAAACAGATGTTCCAACTCCGCGATGCTTGCTTTAACCCATAAATGGATTTAAGCAGCTTGCACACCTTTCCGCTGCTCTCACTATCTACGAAGCCCTCTGGCTGAGTCATGTACACGCACTCTTCTAAATCACCATTTAGAAAGGCGGTCTTAACATCCATTTGCCAGATTTCGTAGTCATGGTATGCAGCAATGGCAAGTAAGATCCGGATGGACTTAAGCATAGCCACTGGAGAAAAGGTTTCGTCATAATCCACACCTGGTCGTTGACGAAAACCCTTTGCAACAAGTCTAGTTTTGAAAGTCTCAACTTTCCATCTACACCAAATTTCTTTTTAAAGATCCACTTGCTCCCAATGGGTTTTACCCCTTCAGGAGCATTTTCCAAAGTCCATACTTTGTTGGTATACATGGATTCCATCTCAGATCGCATTGCATCCAGCCATTTCACAGAGTCACCACTTGTGATGGCCTGCTCGAAACTAGTTGGGTCATCATCTTCCATGATGCAATCCTCGCTCCCACCATCAATGAGAAAATCGTAGAATCTCTCAGGTGGATGAGAAACCCTACTAGATCGTCGGAGAGGCTGGGGTTCGTCGGGTACTACTGAATCCTCTGGCTCCACTAAATCATCTGTCATAGTTTGTGTTGCTGGAACTTCTTCCAGTTCCACCTTAGAGCCACTAATCTCTTTTGCAAGAAATTCCTTTTCTAAAAAGGTGGCATGCCGAGAAACAAACACCTTTTGTTCTTCGGTGTGGTAGAAGATATACCCGCGCGAATGTTTGGGATATCCAATAAACTTGCACAGAATAGACCTTGCCCGAGCTTGTCCGGATTTTGTGTTTTCACATATGCCGGACAACCCCATATCCTAACATAATTAAGATATGGTCTCTTTCCTTTCCATATCTCATATGGAGTGGTTGGCATAGATTTAGTGGGAACTATATTCAATAGGTCTGCAGCTGTCTCCAGTGCATATCCCCAGAAGGAAATAGGCAACTCAGCTTTGTTCATCATAGAGCGCACCATATCTAATAGGGTGCGATTCCTCCGTTCCGATACACCGTTGTGCTGTGGTGTATAAGGAGGAGTAAGCTGAGAGAGAATCTCATTCTCTTTTAGATAATCTAGGAACTCATTGCTCAAGTATTCTCTTCCTCGATCAGATCGAAGGATCTTAATACTTTTGCCCATTTGGTTCTCTACTTCGTGCTTATATTCTCTGAATTTCTTAAAAGCTTCAGACTTGTGTTTCATCAGGAACACATGTCCGTATCTAGAGAGATTGTCAGTGAATGTAATGAAGTAGGAAGAGCCGTTCCTGGCATGCGTAGACATAGGACCACATACATCACTATGTACCAGTCCTAAGAGTTCCGTAACTCTTTCTCCGTGTCCACTAAACGGAGTTTTGGTCATTTTTCCTTTGAGACATGAATGGCAAGTATCATAAGATGATAATTCGAACGAATTCAAATATCCATCCTTATGTAACTTAGCCAGTCGTGTCGCATTGATATGACCAAGTCTACAATGCCACAAGAAGGATTCGTTCATTTCTGAACTTTTCCTCTTGTGTGTGTTTTGTATATTAAGGATTGCATTTTGATTGAGAATGAATATGCCATTATGTAACGAGCCTGATCCAATCAACTTTTGATCTAGGAATATGTTCATAACATTATCCTTTACTACAAAATTATATCCTTCTTTACTTAATAAAGAAACTGATATAATGTTGCACATCATGTTCGGTATATAATAGCACTCATTCAGAATCAGTGTATTATGACTTGGTAATACTAGGTGATATTCGCCAACTGCTTTAGCTGCAATACTTGCACCATTCCCTACTTGAACAGAATGATCACCTTTTCCCAGTTCTCTACCTTTACATAGCCCATGTAACAATTTACATATGTGGGATCCCGATCCGGTATCTAATACCCAGGATGTAGGGTGAACTGAGAAACAGTTCTCAATAACTAACACACCCGAAGAAGGTGCATCAACATGCATGTTCTTCGTTTGGGCGGCGTGAGAATCCATATATTCTCATGTTTCCTATTCAGTCTTATAACACTTATAAGATAGAACGGGTCCAACGTTCCCCTGCTCAGTATAATAAGCGGGTTCAGTCAATACATCCATATTATTATCTTGATTATGGCTTGACATGGTCACTACCTGGAGAGAGAGAGAGAAGAAAACACTTTAGCGTATGCTCTTGGAAGATTAGATTGGTTATTATCTTATCTAATCAGGATGTCTCCCACTGTTTTTATCAAATCTTCCTTCAAACCCTAAAAGGTAAGATTAGCCGGGATTAATTACACCCTACAATTTCGTCAATCTTTCAGCCAGATCAGTGTCGGTACTTGAGGGAGCTTCCCCGTGCTTTCGCACGGACCTAATTAAAATAAACCTTGTTTTCCCAGAGGCATAACCCCGTTAACACTTTTCTAGACACCTACTTGATCGGCTAATTGTCCTATGTAAAACTCTCCCAGGAGTAACTCTTACTCGCAGTGGGTATCGGGATTCAACTATCTCATAGGAGGTATGCAATCTCATTGCAAATTTCAATACTTGAAATTCCCGATAATACTTTTACCCCTAGCGTTCAATGACCTTGACGCAGGCCAACAAACCATAGTCCGCTAGTCAAGTTCAACCCGTACATTTCTTGATTGAATCAAACCTACCCGTACGACCCTTGACGCGGGCCAACAAAGTCGTACGACTACCCTAATCCAATCTCATCTCATGTTGCAGATAAGTATTAGTTAGCTATCGCACACTACGCCTTGACGCAGGCCAACAAACGTAGCACGAATACTAAGTAATATCTATCTGAAATGACGGAGGGCTACCCAGGTTTTTCAGAAAAACTTGAGCGTAATGAACTTGGTATCGTCATAGAATCAAGTGATTTTTGAAAAGGAGTGTTTTTGAGGATTTTCTAGTTTCGCTAAAGAGGTCACTCCCGGTGAAGGGATCTCGGCTCTTTCCCCATCGAATAAGGTGCATGATATATCGCATATACCACTGTGCAAAGCAAGAACTATAGAAGCTGTCAAAAACTAAACCGTGAGTTTGTAGCATCTGCCAGTTTCGCTAAAGAGGTCACTCCCGGTGAAGGGATCTCGGCTCTTTCCTCATCGAATAAGGTGCAGGGTATATCATATATACCGCTATGCAAAGCAAAACTGTAACTACCATTTTTATAAAGTTTTGATTCTACAACATCTTTTATGTTTCTTTTTTTTTTATTAATCTCATTAATAAATCCCATCAACTTATGCTTCCTGAGCATCACAGAAGAAACGAAAGCAGTGATATTTATATATCAGCATATATATATAGTATAAGCATTCGTCTCAGGCAGTAATATGATATCATCATAGAACATTGCAGCAGAAGAACATATATGAAATATTGGATATACTAGGATGTCCGTGTTTTAATACGAGCCTGTATAAAACACGGATTTCACGGTCGTGATGAATAGCCAAACCCACATCCCTAGACCCCTACGAGAACGGCAAGTAACACTGCCAATTCTAGGGTTAGGAGACCCGGTCTCGACTCCTCGAGATGGCCTCCCACTGGACCCTAGAACCCGGTTACTTATGCTCCCCTCCTTGGGTCTATCTAATGCGGAAAAGTAAATAATATACACAGGTGACATCAACCTCATCCCGGAAGTGCCCCAATAAAAGAATATTACATACAAATGAATTTTACATTATTGAAAATAAAAACCCTCATCTCACATAAAACCCCCGGCTATTCAGAACACGACGATCCAATATAACATATCACAGTAACACATAATATCTCATATCATCAACGTAAGTAAGTATGCATACACCGATCGTCGTTGATGTATAGCAACGAAAACCGGCAATACAACTACATACTATACTTACGGTCACAGAAAAGAAATTGTAAAACTACAACATTTTGAATCCACAATCACTTTAGACATCGTAAATCTGAAATATCACATACTTCGCATTTCATGCCTAACCATATGAATTCCACATATTGTATCACATTCCAGATAAATAGACAGTATTAAACTTTCCGATCGGATAATCAAATACCCAAGATTTCCTACATAGCTCAACACTTGAGCGGAGTTCAAATAATCCCAGAATATGTTACAGTACCAATGGTCCAGCCGTAGAAGGGTCAAGTCGACGCCTCACATATGGCACGCCGTACTGCCCCAAAACCTAAGGTTTAGAGGCGGTTCAGACGGTCACATAATTGAGTTAAGGTTTGTGTTCTTCTAGAGGGACCACCGCGTTACTTGCACGTTTTTCCGAAAGATTTAAACTCAAGAAAAATTCAATACTTGAAAGTTTTTCGTGCCGGGAAAAAATGAGTTAATGATATCCGTTCGAACATTTTAACAGTTTCTAAATATCCGAAAAACAAAACGAAATTAAACTTTCCGATCGAATCAACGAATACAAAATAATCCCCAGAACACTCATCACTTGAGTCAGATTAAAAATACCCATAAATATGAACTAGCAGCTACGGTCATTACTGTGCCAAAAGAAAAGTCAAACCCAACTATACGGCCGCGGATCCGCGGCACAAGCAAAGTACTGCCGCGGTTCCGCGGCGGTCCGTATGGTTTAGCTCCTCGATTTTCACAGTGATACTTATAATTCCCTGCTGATTTTTTTAGGTATTTTTAATACAGAAAAAATCACATTTTTAAAAATTGTCCAGAGAGGGGGTCAAATCGACGTTTCTGGGTTCGATTGGAGTTTTAACTTCGTATACACGTCGTCAAATGCTCTAGCTAGGCTCCGATACCACTGTAGGGTTCCTAGGCACTCTTATAAAGGTCTATAAGGCATCAACCATGCCTGAATAAAAATTTAGACGTGCCGAACAATCCAAAGCCGGGATCTTTGCTAGATTATTAGGGTTTAACATGCAAGAAAACATCTTTACAACTAAGTGTGAGGGATTACAACCTTTGTAGTCCGCTCCTTCGCTTTATAAGCTTCAAGTAGAAGTCCCTTCGCCGCGATCCATGATCTCCCAGACTCAAGAGAGGCTCCACGACTCGAACGATCCATGCACGCTTGTAGTGTTCCTTTTCTCAGATGATCTACGTCGAAGTTTCTATAACTCAAGCTCTCTCACTCTAATGAGGTGAACACCCTAATCTAATTGGCTAGATTAGATGAGGATGATGGAGTAGTATTTATGCTTTTTTTTATATTAAATTCTCCCATGAAATCATCACAAAATGAAAACCTAGTAAGCTTTCTCAAAGCTCAAGGTTGAAGAAGAAGATGAAAAATGAATTGAACCTTTTGTGATGAATAATGAAATGAATATATGATTAATAATGCAACCATGGTTAAGGATGACAAGGATAACCTTTGTAGAGAATTAACTAGGGCTAGGGTTCGGTTTGGTTAAAGAATGAGTCATAAGAAAATATCAACCATAATATCTTTTTCATGACAAAAGAAATCCTTCTAGAAGCATCATGAAAGAACTAACCCAATTCAAACCCTAATCTTGTTTAATCTCCACTAAACATGTTTCATTATTAATCATATCATGTTACAATAATATATATCACATATATATTATATATTTGTAACAAAAGAAAATAATACAATTAATATATATCGCATATATATCAATGTATTATCTGGTGAGAAAATAAAATAATAAAGCGAGCCAATATTAGATAATGTAATACAATATATCATATATATTATTATACATTAAATCATCGAATCAACACTTGATCCGACAATCCGGCTATATCGAATATAACCGACTAATATATCATGTACCGATTCATCGAATCAACACTCGATCCGATGACCCGGCTCATATCTAAATATCGCGAGAATATAATACGGTATCTCATATCGCATTATCCTCGGTCGTGCACATATCGCATATGTGCCCCTGCTCCGTTTTTCCTGAGTCAAGAAACCTCTGTGTAGGACTCTAAAGAATCGTCAATACGCCGGTAGCAGGTGATGATCATATCAAACACCCACAAGCTGCAAGCGGTCAGCTAAACGTAACAGCCACCAAGGTATTGAGCGATCAGAAGATCAACAAGCTAGCATGTACATTCTCCTGTGAATCCAATCAGTAACACTCCCGTACAGTCCGGTCTCTTCGTCTGATATGTTGCATATCAAGTCTAGGGGTGGTATACGTCAGACCCCAGTAACCGATAAGTCGTGTCGATGTGAGGCTCATAAAGGGTTGAGAAACTACTGATAACACTTACCAGTAAATCTCTATATCATCCCTGGCCAGGGACTTCCAGTTATAGCCAATCGAACACAGCACAACATCAACTCCCTATACCGGAAGAGATGAATCCCCTCATATCGCTCATTGCCTCCATGTGATTCGGGACTGCACCCAAAAGCCACCGTTTTGCACGCCCTTTTGGACGTGGTAAGGTGGAAATCAAAGCACAGTGGGAATCACACAAGACTCTATGACGATCTCGGGTCTACAGACTACCCTGTACCAGTGTCACCGGAGAACTGCCATCTGACGTGTGGTATATCACCATCTGGGAGTTCTCGGCGAGTCCGTCCAGTGTACCCAGTCTCCACTGAGCACCCGTACACCATCCTTGATATCAAACACCGATGGATATGGGATCATCCATCGCCCATCATATGGGTCAAGATGCGTATACGCTAGTCTACTCTGGTGTATCGATGCCCTGTCTCGATATACCCTCGACTAGGAACAGTTATAGGATGTACTCATCGACTATCGTGGCCCCACTAGTATGATCTCATCATAGTCCCAGTAGTCGAGTACAGATCCTAAGGGCTTTATCAACATGTGAGAGTAAGACAGTAAACCAATACAAGTCAACATGTTAAGATAAAGTGAAACCAAATAGTATACTATCATGACGAGCAAGAAAGTCCTCTCTATATATATCCAAGCATCCATTATAATATACATCATATGTACAACAATGGCCTCTAGGGCATATATATAACTAACATACTATTCAGACGCGTGAGGACATGTTGAGGGCTTGCATGCTAGACTTCCAGGGTTCTTGGGAGGATCACCTTCATCTGGTGGAGTTATCTTATAACAACGGTTTCCAAGCTAGCATCCAGATGGCTCCATTCGAAGCACTTTACGGGCGGAAATGTTGATCCCCTGTTTGTTGGGATGACGTGGGAGAATGGAGATTACTGGGCCCTGGACTTATTGGTCAGACGATAGACAAGGTCTAGATGATCAGACAGCATATTAAGACGGCTCAGGACCGACAAAAGAGTTGGGCGGATGCCAGCAGGAGAGCGCTAGAATTCAAGGTCGGAGATCATGTGTTTCTGAAGATTTCTCCTACCCGCGGTGTTCTCAGGTTTGGAGGTCGCGGGAAACCCAGTCTCTGATTCATCGAACCTTTTGAAGTGCTAGAGCGAGTGGGAGATATGGCCTATCGACTTGCCCTACCGCCATCTCTAGCTGGTGTGCACAACACTTTTCACGTATCTCAGTTGAGACGCTATGTTCGAGACGACAGCTACATTCTGGACCATTCGGGGTTAACTTTGGGCACCGATCTGTCTTACGAGGAGCAGCCCACCACCATTCTCGATCTTCGGGAAAAAGTGCTGAAGAACAAAGTCATTACCCTGGTTCAAGTTTCTTGGGGTGGTCGTTCTCCAGGGGAGTCTACCTGGGAACGAGAGGAGGACATCCGCGCACGTTTTCCGCATCTGTTTGTATAGTGTGTTGTTCCGTTGTTTTCGTTTTTAATTTTGAGGGCGAAATTTTTGTAAGGAGGGTATGATGTAAATCCCCAGTTTCCGAATATATAATTTTCTGTATTTTTCTAGATTTTATTCCAAATTTATTTCATTTATATATATATTTTATTATATTTTATTATTTTATTAATTATTCCTATACCTAAACTAAATCTTAGCCTACGCGTACCCGACCCGACCCATGCCCGACCGACCCGACCCGCTTCCCACCACTTCCTCTTCTTCCTCCACTCGTTTCTTTTTCCCGCCATTTCTCCGCCAACGGCTCCCTCTACTTGCGCTCACTCGAGACCCGCTCCCCAATGGCTCCAACGCCCCAACGGCTCCCACACGACTCCGCTCTTCTCGCGCTCACTCGAGACCCGCTCCACAACGACTCCAAGGCCCCAACGGCTCCCCCATGACTCCCCGCTCCTCGCGCTCGCCTGTGACAGCCGCACCCATCTCCCCACGAACCGCACGTCTCCAACAGCCACGACTTCCCTCGTCTCTCTCTCTCCCTCTCTCTCTACTTCACCCTTTCTCTCCCTCGCCTCCCTCTCTGCTTCGCCATCTCTCTTTCGTTCTCCTCCAAACCAAATCCCGACTCCACCACGACAACCAACATCACCTCCTCCAACTTAACCCCCCAACGGCGCTTCCCTACCCTGACCATCATCAACGCCATCAATGCACCTCCGCAACCACTCGCCACCACCATCTTTCCCCTCGCCTCCACAACCTCCCAACAACTCCACCTCACAGTCGCCGCCTTCGCCTCCTCTTCTGCACCTTGCATCGCTGGCCTGAGCCCAATGCCGACGAGCTCGGGACCGCCGCTACCATCATCAAGCACCCAGCTTCCAATGCTCCCATCCTCCGAGCGAGCTTCTACCCAAACCAATAACACCCACCACTTCAACCCACTACAGTCGCCGCGACGGGCATCCCCAGCCGTCTACCTCAGCCGACCTCGCCGTCGACCCCCCCAGAGCCAGAGCCCACACCCTCCTTTCTAGAATCCATGGTCAAGCCTAGTTGGTCGCTGTCGCAGTCGTGAAGTGTCGTGCTTGTGGTCGTGCCTCCGCCGTGTTCGTGTTCGTGCGATCGTCGTCGTTGTGTCGTCGTAATAGGCAAGTGAACCTCCTTCACTTGTTCAAATCATGCTATGTACATATATAGTTTAATAAATATAGTCTAATAATTTAATTGGTAAACTGTATGATGAGTGTATGTAAAAGTAGATAGCGTTCACATACACGCATCGAGTGCTCGATGCGATTACCCTATCCAAGACCCTATAAAAAAATCCCCCAATTTTATTATTAGAAGTTTCGATTGCTATTAACGAGTGATGTATAAGAAATTGGGATCAAATAGTTAAGGCATGGAATATAAAATGACATCCCAATTGGTTACGTCAAATCTGAAAATCACCATACATATCACGTTGTAAAATTAGTAGTTAATTAAATATAAATCTAATCATGGTGTTCCAGGGCTCGTATCGAACCTAACTAGATAACCAATAACCCTATGTAATTAGTTATTGACTATTGCAATTTCATGACACTGAAAAATGAAGGAAAATACGGTTCTGGACTGCAGTCCGAGGCAGCATTCTACGGGGGAAACCTGAATTTAAGCACCTGTACATACCTTCATAAAACTAAAAATGGGCGGAGCTCCATAGGGTTGTTTAGATAACTTAATTATCTAACACATGAATCTGGTCCCGTGCATTTCCACCGTCGTTTGATATTTAAATTGTATTTTTAGAGTGTCGCTGTGTTCTGCAGTTTCTGCAGTAATATTCCTTATACCGTCACATTAAACTGAACATAACTTCTATAATAGAGGATCTATTGATAATCCGTTTGCTGCGTTGGAAACTTAACTGATAGAACTATATTTCATTCAACTGGAGCAACATCGGAATTTGAACACAATCACTGAAAAAGCGTGCGCGAAGTTGGGCTTCCAATTCTGAAATTGGAATTTCAGAAATCGATCGCTACCTTCAAATGATGATAATTCCCTAACCTGAATCCCGATTGACATGAAATTAATTTTACTGTTTAGATGATCAAGTGTACTTCGTACGTCCTTTATATTATTTTGGTCGATTCTATGCGTATGATTTATCGTAAATTTTGCAACTTGTATGGCATTGGGCATAGAATAGTGAATACCTGTTCAGTGCATTTCTGCATATTTTCGTGCTTGATTTATACATGTTGCATAGTGATCGTTCACATTGAGATCAAGCGACTGTTCTGCATTGTTGATATATATTAGTGTTGGCGATTGTGTTGTGGCAAATACTACAGTGATAGTGACAAATGGAAAAGTGATTGAAAGTGACAGCGATGCGTATTTGTTCACAACCTATCTGATACCTGAATGCATACTATAACCTGGGGAATGGGGAAATCAAGGTGGAATTGAACTCGTATTTAGCGAGGTACAGTGATTTAGAGGATGATCATTCGCTATTAGTGACACACACACACACACACACACACACACACATTATGTCGTGGGCCTAGCGGCACGGCCGACAGGGTTATATCCCGGACACAGTGGATTGTCATCTCGGGCATGCACGAGACCCTTGTTAAACACGAGCATTCTTTCCACAATTGATTTCATTGACTTAGTGACCGATAAGTAGTGACATGCATATGGCCTTGTTTATTGACATGTACCTACATGGCACCATTCATATTCAGTCAATGTTTATTTTACTCATGTTCTGCAATTCATTGTACTCCTGATGTTTAATAATATTTCATGCCCCTCATATATATATTTATTGCTATATGTGTCGTCTTGACGACCTGAGTGTGCATACTCAGAGGACGAAGTGGATCCAGCCCAGGAGCAGGACCTATCCTTCGAGATCGCAGAGATCTAGACTGCTTCATCAGCACCTTCTCTTTTGCTTTCTGCACTTGTTTGTTGGTTAGTTTATTTTTATTCTGTAAAATAAATGTACCTCGAACTCTTTTATTTGCTATGTAATAAAGTTATGATCTGTGATTTTCCTTTACTCAAGTATTGATTACTGACTGCCATGTAATGCTAGAAGCCGAAGTATGACTACGGCGGGATTATTCTCTGACCGTAGGAGCATGGCTGGTCTAGTCACCCCTCGTATTCCGTATTTTGGGAAGCGGGGCGTGACAGTAATATTTATAAATAAATATCATGTACTTTGTTTATTAAGTAAATACCGAGAAATTTTACTGTTATGATGATTTACATAACTATTTATGTGAGTTATTGTTTATTTATTTTCACTGATTATTCTAAGAACTTATACATTTTAGGGTAGCGATATTACCAAACCTTAAAGTGATAAATCCACACCAAAAATTGTGTATGAACAAAATTACCCCAAATACAAGAGCCTTTAATTATATCGTTGATTTCATTTACTAAAATACCCTCATCGATAGTCTCTCTACAACTCACGGATGAAATTAATAACTTAAAAAATACGCTTGCCTACTACACCGATGAATTAATATCAGCAAAACTTCTCATTGCTCCAAACCCCTCCGCCTGCAAAACATTATGATTTATCAAAAATATTCCTCGCGTTTGAAAAAAGGATTGCAATTTCGATCAGTTATAAAATGAATTAATTATTCGCAAAAAAATGTATTAATATGTTGTGGTGCATGCTAAAGAGAAGTACTTTTTAAGTTATGAATGAGGTTAAGTTATCAATGAGATATTTTGGTAAATGAGGTATTTTAATAAACTAATTTGTTGTAGCTTTGTCCATACACAATTTTTTGGTGTGGATTTATCAATCTAAAATTTGACAATATCGCTACCAACAATTTATACAAATTAACCACAGCCTTATGATTCTCCAAATATGAAGGAAATTTGATAATGCTGAGGGGGTTTTACTAAAAAGTTATTCCAGCTCCTTATTAAGTGGGCCAAAATAAAAGGGACGATCTCGTAATTTTTGGTCCCTATAGCGAAACCTTGAACATGAAAAAGAACACGGTTATACGCAAAATTTGTGGAAAACGGAGTTATAAAAATGCAAAAGCGATGGGCGAAACCCAAAATAACAGATTTAAATAAGAACCGACGCATGATCAATATTTGACATACTTTTAACTGTAGCAGAAATGAACATGATTGTATAAACCATTCATTAACACCAAAAATTCAAACAAGAACTTGTGCTGATTTGGTTTCATCTTTTGCGCATCTTGAGACGCAACAAATCATCATTTTTCCGTCGCGCCAAATCAAACTCAAACACAACCCTATCTCCGGCTTTCAAGTTGTTGGCACGGGCACACTTTGGCCAACCTCCGGCCGCATAAGTCCCACGGAAGTGATAAAGATGAACCAGCCACGATTTTCCCGTAGGATCCTGTACGGATACTTCTTTATGTTCTTTGGTCATCCCAATTGAGTTCTTGAAATCCGTAGGAATGTACTGCAACATCCATACAATATTATCTCGTTAGATTGAGAAAATAGGAAATATCGATTATAGTGTAATATTTATACTAAAACACCATGAAATTTCAGCATCTGCAGGATTAATACCATGCAATTTATAAATTACAATAAACTACCATGAACTGTCGCTACTTTGTTGCATCGATATCATCGATTCCTTTCGGCTGCCTTTCCAAATGGTTACTCTGATAGTCATGTGACCATCAGGCGATCAATATGCAAACAATATTGTTTTGTGAGAAAGATAGAAAGAGGGGCTTACGAAGCACGTAAAATTCGATTTGCGTGTTATTACGGTGGCCTCAAAATGTGCCTTCCGGGTCCGATTATCTCTCTTGTTCTTGCCCGTGTTCAATTTGCTACTTCCCATTTTCCCCTTGTATCCCCTGGCCGCCTTTACCTTCTTCTTAGGCAGTGCTGCTTCTTCCTCAACAAAGTCTGCAAATTAAGAATTTATGGATTTAATTTAGAATGAAAATGATTAAGGCTGGCTTGCTAAAGAAAACCCTTCATCTTTTCCTGATCAACACGATACCGGCCTGAATTGAAAAACCCACTCTTTCCCACGGTTCAACGGCCGTTAACTTTTTCCATTTCTATTATGATATATTCTCAAACTAGCTCTTGATAAAATACTAATTACGAAAGACGGATAAAATGCGATTATTTTTAATTAAAAACTTGGCTTCTTGCTATTCGAGCAAAAGTGAAGCGGGTCTATTGCAATCTAGCCATACACTAAAGATTGACAGGTAATATAACATAAAAGAAGCAATGCCTACCAGAGTTCTTTTCGTCCGACTCCATCTCAAAAATGCTCTTTCCTCTCACTATCCTTTGAGCAACAGAAGAATAACTTTTCTCCCATGTACTCAAATCGAATACTCTCACACTAAACACCATATTGCCTCGATATCGCATAACCAAAAGATATCCAACTTCCAGCTTATGCGCTTGTACGAATTCTTGCCATCCTTCTCCTACAATATACACGGAATTTTTCTCGACGTGAAGATCGACATTCCATATCTTAGCATTAGGACTCACTAGTGTAACAGCCCTTCTATGGTTAAGCTTTTGAATATTTTCACCAAAAGCATGAGGAATCAACTGCAAATAATAGAAAGTTAAGTGAATAATTATTCCATAATGAAGATTGTGGACATAGGAAACGAAATAATGAGAATCACTTACCAATCTTGCGGAGAAACCTGGAAGCAAGATTCTAAAGAAACGAAGACCAATTAATTCCTCATGTGCCATTAGCATATGTTGCTAAAAAAATTGGAATTTTGCCCACTTATAGATGTTTTTTTCTCTAACAAAGCGTTCTCTTGATTTGTGATGTTTACTAAAACTTAGAACATAGTGTCCCTTCTTATCTTTAGCTATGAAAGGTCTTCATCATTACATATCCATGATGAATTTTTTTTATCTTTAAGCTATGAAAGATCTTCATCATTACATATCCATGATGAATTCTCTCTGGGGTCCTTTCATGTCTTACTTGACTAGTCCATAACATTTTATACAACATTTTATATAAAGGGCAACATTTATACATAGGGTAACTGGCGCTACGATATGGCGCAAGAATAAACAGCGTTCATCCTATTGTATCCAACGGTTCAGATTTATCCAAAATCGAATTCAACGGTCGATATTTGTGTATAACAGTGAGTCTTGTGTGTTGGTAAATCCTACGTGCTTTGCACGTAGGATCTTTGGCCCAGGATTATCCAGAGCACCCCTGCTATTGGATTTCCAATAGCAGAGACTCTTTTTCCATGGCGCAATGCTGCTTTTCGTGCTGCTCTCTACGCTATGCAGAGAGAAGCTGGGAGTAAACATGGGACGGGTCCCTAGTTTTAAGTTGGCTTCTCTCTTGCTTAGCGCAAAGAGCGGCACCACCGCATATACCGCAGCGCCATTATTTCCTTAGACAAATTAAACCACTTACTTAATTAATGCAAAATATTAGTCTTCTACAAACATAAGTACATTTGATATGCTAATCACTGAGGTCTTTTTAAGAAAATTTAAAGGTTGATATTTTTTGGTCCCAAGCCAAACTTAGACATGGTTATAATTGTGCAAAGTTTTTTTTCCTATGAAATCATGCAGCTATGTTCCTCAACAGGTGAGAGTTTGGACACTAGGTAGTACATTGACGATTCGGAAGAATGTTTGGATATAGAGTCGAAAACTGCAAACTTGATTTTAAAAAACAAAAAAACTCTATAAAAAATGAAAACTTATGCTTGAATATGAATCATATTACTGACTCTAGCAGGATAAAAAAGGCTGTATAATAAACATTACTTAATGAGAACTCGTTATGAATTTGAATGAAAAATTATGAATTTACACAAAAGGTTGCGACCCTTTACTGTGAAAGATTGTAAATGCAACTCTTCATGAAAAAGTTTCAAAATCCTTCGCTTCTTATAAAAGAAGTGGAGTTTCTTTGTTCCATTCATTCCAAATTCCTCTCTCTCTCTGTGTGTGTTATACGACACAATCACAAATTAAGCAAAAACCAAACGATACAGAGAAGAGAACAAAGCACAGGAAAAATAGAAATACGAGTACTAACCACAAAAAAAATAGATGAAGGCGAAACTTTATTAATAATCAAATATCAGGAAGAGTACAAATCGATGGAGAATTACAAATTAATCCCTCTCGAATTTTAGATCTCTTACAATTATCAATGGGTTCTCCCTAATTAACAAAAGCTATCCATCTCTAGGGTTATAAAATACCACAATTTGTATAGTATACTAGAGATAAGTCTAAATAACTAATTTCCTAACTAATAAATATCCATCTTACTTGTAGATAAATCTGAACCTATGGGAATTAATAGAGATCGGAATGGAAGGAATACATAACAAATCTCTACCTTGCCTCACATTCCCACAAACTTCTCCATCAAAATTAATAATAGTTTCATCTTCACTATAAAATCCCTCAAGGGCTCAAATGAGTACGACTCATTCTAATAAAATTCAAACAATGCTCAAACTTAAAAACCGAAAGAGACTTCGTCAATATGTCGGCCGAATTATCCTCTGTGCCAACATTCTTCACAATAATCTCTTTTTTCTCAACGATTTCATGTTTAAACCAGTACCTCACATCAATGTGTTTCGTCCTATCATGATGCATCTGATCTTTCTCAAGCGAATCGTGCTCTGGCTATCACAGTAGACTATTATGGTATTTTTTTGAATACCAAGTTCCGAAAATAATCCTTTCAATGAGATCACTTTCTTAACGGCCACAACAACGACCATATACTCTGCCTCCGTTGTAGAAAACGCTACCGTAGGCTGTAATGAAGCACGCAAACTGATGGCACATCCTCCCAAGGAGAATACATAACCAGTGATCGATCTTCGTCTGTCAAGATCGCCCACATAATCGGAATCACTGAATCCAACCAAACTATCGTTGTTCTTTCTAAACACCAACCCCACGTCAGACGTACATCGTAAGTATCGTAATATCCATTTCATTACCTGCCGATGGCCTTTATCAGGAGAAACCATATAGCGACTAACAACACTAACAACATGTGAAATGTCGGGTCGTGTACAAACAATGGCATATATGATGTTGCCCACCGCATTCGTATATGAAACATTCGATATATATCTAATCTCATTCTCCTTCTGTGGTGATGAACAAGCTGAAAGTTTAAAATGGGCTGCCAATAGAGTACTTACAGATTTAGCCCTTACCATGACAAAACGCTCCAAAACTTTATCAACATATCGCTGTTGAGACAAGTATAGCTTTCCTCCTTTACGATCGTGCCTGGTTTTCATACCAAGTATTTTCTTGACCGCTCTCAAGTTCTTGGTCTCAAACTTACCTTTCAACCATTCCTTCAAATTCATAATATCAACCATATACTTTGCTGCTATCAACATATCATCAACATAAAACAACAAATATATGTAAGAACCATCGGCGAGTTTCTTCGAATATACACAGCTGTCGTCCATACTTCTCATAAACCCTATTTCTTTCATGAAGGATTCGGACTTCTTATACCAACACCTTGGTGACTGCTTCAAACCGTAGAGAGACTTCTCTAACAAACAAACGTGGTCTTCTTTTCCTTTAACTTCAAAACCTTCGGGCTGTTGCATTTAGAAAATCACCGTGCAAGAATGCGGTCTTCACATCAAGCTGCTCAAGCACCAAATCTCGCATAGCTACCAAACCGAGTAAGACACGTATAGAGGTGTGTTTAACAACCGGAGAAAATGGCTCAGTGAAGTCAGCTCCCCGCGCCTGCGAATAGCTTTTAGCTACCAACTGCACCTTGTATCTCGTATCAACTGTCCCTTGGTTACCTTTTTTTTTTCTTGAAAACCCACTTGCAGCCAACTATCTTCTTTCCTCCCTAGGGATTCACGAGCTTCCAAGTTTGGTTCTTATGAAGAGACTCGATCTCTTTATTCATAGCGACTAGCCAACGGGCTGCTTTATCAAATGAGACGACTTTTCTATAGCTTGTCGGCTCGCTACTATCAACAGTCTCTGCAACAGACAGCGCATACGACACTAGGTCATAGTAGCCATACCTCTGTGACGGTCTAATGTCCCTTCTCTATTGGTCATAAGCGAGCAAATACTCCTCATCATGGGAATGCTCATATTGAGCTTCTTCAGACGATGGTGAAAGAGAGATTTCCTGCGAACCCGAGCTATCACCGACCTCAATATCAACTCTCGGCTCATCCTTCTTCGAATCGTCTTCAACTGGAAATTTTTTGTTGTTCGGCTTCAACATAGCAGATTCATCAAAAGTCACATCTCTGATAATCATAAATTTAGGCGATTTTGGATCCGAACACCACAACTTATAATCCTTAACGCCGGTAGTATAACTGAGAAATATACATATCTTTAATCGAGAATCTAATTTGCCTTCACTACAATGTGCATAAGTGGGACAACCAAACACCTTAAATGTTGAACATATTTTCCCGACCATACCTGCTCCGGTGCCTTACAACCTAGCGATATATAAGGTGACCGATTCACATATAACACGCCGTATTTACTGCTTCTATCCAAAACTCCTTTTCGAGCCCTGTGTTGGATAACATGCACCGCGTTTTCTCCAAAAAAAGTCTGGTTCATTCGCTCCACAACTCCATTCTGTTGTGGTGTATGGACAACGATATGATGCCGAACTATGTCTTCATTTTTGCAGAAATTGTTGAAATCTCCACCGCAAAACTCTAACCCGTTGTCCGTCCTCAGTCTCTTGATCTGCTTCCTTGTCTGCTTCTCAAGCAACGTTTTCCATTTCTTGAATATAGTAAACACATCACGTTTGTGTTTCAAGAAATAAACCCAAACCTTCCTCGAAAAATCATCAATGAAGGTAAGCAGATACTTGGCACCGCTTCCTTTAGAAGCAGCTGGAGAGGTCCCCAAAGATCCGAATAGATATAATCTAGAGTACATTTCGTGTTGTGCACCGCCGAACTGAAACTAACATGTTTCTGCTTTCTAAAATCGCAATATTCACAAAACTCCAGTTTCATCGTACTCTTGCCACCAAGTAGACCCTGTTTCGACAAGCCGGCCATACTTCTCTCACTCATATGGCCGAGCCTCATGCGCCACAAACTGGCGGTTTCCGAATCCGTCATAGATTTGGTTGATGAAATAACCGCCAATCCGGAAGTCGTCGAACCCTGCAACGAATATAAGGACCTCTTTTTCAAGCCTTTCATCATAACTATAGCACCTTTGGTTACCTTCAAAACTCCACCTTCAGTAGAAAATTTGTAACCCTTGTCGTCGAGTGCACCTAAAAAGATGAGGTTCTTCTTCAAGTCAGGTATGTGCCTGACTTCTCCCAACGTCCTCACAACATCATCGAACATCTTGATTTGAATTTTCCTTTGCCAATAGCTCGGCATGAGCTATTGTTGTCCATTAAAACCACTCCACCATCAACGGACTTATAAGTGGTAAACAAATCTATATTGGGAAACATGTGGTAAGAACAACCAGAATCAATAATCCACTCATTCTTGAATCGGTATGTGATGTCAAGAACCACAAGAAGATCTTTTTCTCCTCCTGCTATACTAGCCTCTGCTGAAGACTCCTTCTTCGATTTCTCTTCCAACTTCTGCTTGTTCTGCAATTTGAAACAATCGACCTTAAAGTGCCCCAGCTTTTTATAATAATTGCAGGTCAAGCTCTTTTTATTCTTGGACTTCGACCTTGATGCCTTCTTAATACCCGCCGGGTCTTTCTTCTCCACTCGCCCTCGAATAAATAAGCAGGAAGATGAACTATCAGCTTCGTTACAAGTCAGCTCCTTATCGATCTCCCCTTTGTTCATCAAATTCTCTTTGACATCCTTGATCAAGATTGTATCTCGTCCATAAACCATGATATCACGAAAGTGCTTATATGATGGTGGCAATGAACATAACAATAACAATGCTTGATCTTCATCATCAATCTTAATATCAATCCTACCTAGATCTGTAACGATTGAATTAAACCACCGATGTGAGATTTAATTAGAGAGCCTTGTGACATACGAAGTGTGTAGAGACGTTAATTCAACAGGAGTCGATTCGTGAAAAATTTCCTTAAATATAACTCCTCTAATTTCTGCCATAAATTTGTCACCGTTTTCTCCACCAAAACTTCTTATAGTACTTCGTTAGTCAGACACAAGTGGATAACCGTGAAGGCCTTCTCATCCATCTCCGCCCAAACTTCCTCTGTCATAGTGGAAGGCTTTTTATCCTTCCCTAAAATCGCATTTTCTAAATTGTTTTGAGTCAAAACGGCAAGCATACGGACTTGCCACAAACTAAAACTCATATTTCTATTAAACTTCTCGATATCGAACTTCATGATTGTCGGAGACATGATATGAGATCAAATCAAAATGCCTTGAGTACTAACGAATCCTAAAACTTCAAAATCAAGATCTAAGAAAGTGGGAAAGAGGACGTAGTTGTCATTACCCACCGTCAACCTAGATCGTAAAATCAAAGACTTAATGGTTCAACCAAAAATCCAACAACAACGCAACAATAGCTCTGATATCAATTTGTTGCGTATACGAAACAATCACAAAGCAAAAAACCAAACGATATAGAGAAGAGAACAAAGCACATGCAAGATAGAAATACGAGTACTAACCACAAAACAAATAGGTGAAGACGAATCTTTATTAATAATCAAATATCCTTACGAGTACAAATCGTTGGAGAATTACAAATTGCTCTCAAACCCTAGATCTCTCACAATTATCAATGGGTTCTCTCTAACTAACAAAAGTTATCCATCTCTAGGATTACAAAATACTACAATATATATATATATAGTATACTAGAGATAAGTCTAAATAACTAATTTTCCAACTAATAAATATCCAACTTACTTATAGATAAGTCTGAATCTATGGGAAATTAATAAGTATTGGAATGGAAGGCATACACAACACACACATACACTATCTCTCTCTTGTGTTAGTGTGTGAGTTCGGATAGAAAGTTAGGCTGTAAACTACTTTCAACATACAGGTTAAACTCTGGATTTGAATTATCTTGGGAGGCGAGTTTGCGAATATCTTTGCAGTATAGGGTGCAAACATTATCACGCCCCACTTCCCAAAAGAGCGGTAACGGCACGTGACAAGCCCACGACGTATTTATTTTGAGAAAGTCATTTCTCAAAACAAATACGCTAAGTGTAATGTAAGCAGTATAAAATGACACAAGAATAAACATGAAACCGAAATTTCTAACAACAACATTATTTACATTCAAACTTCGTAGGTTTCAAACTGATTACAAAGGTCTGAATGAGAACAAAAATATAAAAGCCTAAACATGTGGCTTACTTAAAAAGGAAAGCCGGAAAGAAAACTAAACATTAACTTATGCTGTGAACTGGTCGTAGTCCTCTGGAGTCGGTTTCACCTCCTCAGTCTCTAAATTATTTGACGAACATTCCAAAGAAACAAAATGGGTGGAATGTCCGTCGGCGAAATTGCACTCGGTAAGTCCCAAAAGAGATGTGTAATATATAGATTGAGTGCAGAATTACATGTAATATAATATAAATGAAAATCATAATATGTGAATATGTATGGTAATATATATGGCAACTATATAAGCATGACAATATAACATGAGCATGTCAAACAAATATAACATGGCCGTGGAGTATACATATAGCGAACATGAAATGAATGTGAGTGTCCTAAAAGGGTCTCTAAAATTGTAAATTTAACCAACGTGAGTTCAAGTGTGAATGTCAACTGAATCTCAAGAGTATTTTCAAACCTAAGACCATCGTTCAGGGGCAAGGAATTACGGGCCCAAAATAGCGGGACTTAAATTGTTATTAAAATATTCCAAACCCAACAAGCTATCATCCAGGGACCTGGAAATACGGGCCCTTATTCATGATGTACCGTTTCATCCCGGTACCACAGCAGCATGATTTGTACCGTTTCGGCCCGGTACCACAGCAGCATGATTTTGAACCGTTTCGGCCCGGTACCACAGCAACATGATTTATAATAATGGAACTCATGAGATTCCGTTGGATTCATATTTAAACTACCCCAACACCCCATGTATACTAGTCTATGATTATTGTTAAGAGTCTTGATCGAATTCATGAAGACAAAAGGTGATATATAATATCAAATTTCAAGATTGAGTTTATGCAGTTATGTCAATTGCAAGGATTCATGTCCATTGTATTCATGGTTCGAGTCACGTTAGATCAAGCATGATAGTTTAGTATAAGTGGTCATGTAAACATGTAAGTATTCATGTGGCAATATCAAATGTTCAAGAATTCATATTAAGTCGTATAGGATATATCATGTATAGGGTATATATATGTAAATATGTCATTTAGAAAATTCATGGTATTTATGTAAAATACTATATTTTAATATCTCTACATTGTTTTGATAAAAAGAAATTATTATTTAAAAGCCTAGGGTGTTCTAATAAAATATTCTTTAGGTAATTTAGAGTATTTTAGTAAAAATAGAATTAAGGTATTTTATTTAAAACTCTAATTTAACACTTTGTTTTCTTTTAACTAATCAGAATTTATATGTAATAGTAAAATTCCAAATTAGTATAACTTGTTATCTTTTATTTTATTTTAATTTAAATTGTTTTATTTTTTTCTTTCTAAAATCACTTTCCTTTCAAGACCGTACTCTGTAAAGAGCTCTGCATCTCACTCTACTAGACCGAAGACTTGCGATAATCCGCGACATCCATAAAGAGTTCCCCTAACGAGGGTTTTAGAGACGAAACACGCAAAGTAAAAGGGTTTGTAGTTAATTCTATTTTCTAAACTCTAAGATATTTTTAATGCAAGATTGATATTTATAAATTTGAACTGTACATACTTTTTGTAGTAACAACTAATGAAACTGATAATATTTGTTGTGAGATAACTAAAATGTGTGACATGTTGAGATAAACAACATTATGATCCATACAAAACCAACTGTGAAAAACCAAGATTCAAGGTAATATGAAATATATGTGCCGTATACTGCATTAATATAGATAGATCTCTTGAACTACTTTCTCATAAAAACTGTTTGATTGACACTTATATTCACTATAACCAATTCACCTATACAACTGTTCACACTACTACAATATGGGGTTGCCCCTATGGATACAGGAATCCGTAGGGTAACATTTTATTGCCCGTACGGACTAATCCGTAGGTCAACATGGTTGTCCTTACGGTGGCCTACGTTTTAATTTAAAAATATTGAATCTTAAATTGTTGTTTGGCCCTACGGAGTCGCAAACAAATGCCCGGTTAAATCCGTAGGGGCATGTATATGGGTATTTAATAAAAAAAAAGGCACAGAAAAGCCCTACGCCTCGATCTTTTTCCCCAATTTTCTCTCAATCTCTCGCGCGTCTCGATCTCGTTCCCGTGTCTCGAATTTTCTCGTTGTCGCTACCGCCCTCCGCCCGCGGCCCGCCACCGCCCTCGTTCCCAAAACTTCCTTGTCGACTTCCTCGTCGCCACCGCCCGCGACTCGTCGCCGATTGCGTCATCAACCACCGATATCCTCCGTCGTCTCCTCCACCGCCCGCTACAGGTTAGTAAATCTGCAATTATTTATAATTTTGATGATGTTAGGGCTAGGGTTCAGGGTTCGGGTAGGGGTGAGGGTTAGGGTTTCCATCGGGTTCAGTTTAGGTTTAGGTTAGGGTTAGGGTTAGGGTTCGGTTGGGGCTGGGGCTAGGGTTCGGGGTTGGGGTTCGGTTGTAGCTGGGGCTGGGGCTGGGGCTGGGGCTGGGGTTAGGGTTCGGTTGGGTTTGGGGTTGAGGCCGGGGCTGTGGATATAGCGGCTAGACAAACATAGGTGGAGGTTGCAAGCCATGAGGGGATGCTATCTTTGGTGAAGGTTTCTTTCCAGAGTTTTTCTTCGAGGAAGAGCTTGGATGTTCCCTGGTTATCAGGGAAATCTAGGGAGAGTAGAATGGTAATTTCTATGTTTGAGAATATTGAATCCAGTGACAATAAAATATTTATGATTATAACAGGATATAGAATCTCAGCCATAAGTTGAGGAAATTTCGTCCCACAGTGGCCAAAAACTTTGTATTACACATTTTGTATGGATGATCGACACCATTTATGTTGATCTGCATATGCCATAAAACCTATATACACCAAACAATCTTATCACTTAATTGAATCTATATTTACGAAATGGATACAACCCGCACCTCGTAAGACTTCGTAAGGGTTTAATGTACTCTAATCTTCAACAACCGGACCCATATATTGATATCATTGCCAAATGCTCCTATTGGAAATTGGATCGACTATTAATTGGCAGAATACTACACAATCTGAAACTATTTATGTGATATAGAAATATATCTAGAATTGGACGAACAATTCTTATTGGACTTTCACTGGATGGTTGCAGAGTTAATGGGTTGATCTATAATAGAACAATTTATACCTCTAGATCATAGAGTTTGGAAGTCTTCGTCCCAAAAAAAAGGGCTTTGAAAAAATTGTATGCGAAGGCTATTGACCAAGTAGATCAATATGCACAGAGTTAATGATCAAATTTAAAACCATGAAGCTGCCTGTTTTGACCGTCATAGAAGGAAATCCTCTTATAGCAATTGAGATTTCGTTCTCTCTTATAATTAGTCATGAAAATCCAATCTACAACAAATGGCAAACTAGGCATGAAATGCAATGTGCCAAATAATTAATAAAGCTTTTTTTTGGGCTGGGGCCGGGTTGGCGTTGGGATTGGGGTTGGGGTTGGCGTTGGGGTTGGGGTTGGCTTTTTGGGGGTGATGGTGGAAAAGTTGACGTTTTTAGTCCCAAGATGCAAGCTTCAGCCATGTTGTTAATCAAAGTGTACTGAGAAGGAAGAAAGGGATAGATTGAATTGATAGGCTCGTGCAATCTATAGTTAGGGTTCGGTTGGGGTTGGGGCTAGGGTTAGGGTTAATTAGTTGGGCTTAGGGTTAGGGTAGTTAGGGTTAGGGTTAGGGTTTGGTTCAGGTTTAGGGTTAGAGGCTAGGGTTAATTTGGGTTAATTAGAGGGTATGGTTAATTTGAGTTAATTAGTGAAAATTTAAAAGGGTTAGGGTGTTGATTAGGGTTAATTAGGTTAATTTGTGTAAATTTGGTTTAGTTTGACCTGATTAGGGTTAATTAGGTTAATTTGGGTAAATTGGGTTTAGTAGGGATAATTTGTGTTAGGGTAACGATTATGGTTAATTGTGGTTAATTAGGTTAATTTGGGTTATTTAGGGTTAGGGTTTATGATGCACTAGTTTATTCAGTAGGATACTTGATGATAGCGTAAACGTACAACTTTACCGTAAACGCAAGAAAAATTTACCCTAAACTTGAAATTTCAAACCCTTAATAATGAAACGTAAACGTAAAACCTATTCATGTTAAATATTCAAGTTAAAACCAATATATGATACTCGATGATAATATGAGACTTTCATATTCTCATCGATACTCATATATGAAACTCAAAGCGCCACTTAGTCCCCGTCTATCGGTTAATATACGTTTGATGTTCATCGTGACATAGAACTATACGAAAGTTGTTAAATATCGGACGGTATAGCTCGGTACTAAAAACCGTCATGTAGTCTATGTGACGAGAAGATTCAATCGTATGATAACCGATAGATTTGTCCCTTGTGGACAAGTTAGGAATGTATAAAGCAAACACCTGCATTCACTTGTGTTTTCATCCATTTCGAGATATTTCGTCGGTACTTTTCCGCTGGTTCTCCGTGTACAAAGATAGATTGATGTTCATTTCAACGTTGTTTCATAGCTTTGAAATGATTATCTATTCTATTACAGTGTACTCGGAGAACAGCGGGGAGGTGCTGCCGAAATTTACTCGAAACGGTTGAAAGCACAAGCGAATGGGTATCCGCTCTATACATTCTTAATGGGATAGAAGCCTTACCCCCGACAGCCGAAACACACACATAAAACAAGAATACACAACAAACACATCATTAGAGAGTGATTCAAGATGTTCAAGTTAAAATCAATATATGATACTCGATGATAATATGAAACTTTCATATTCTCATCGATACTCATATATGAAACTCAAGCGCCACTTAATCCCCGTCTATCGGTTAACATACGTTCGATGTTCGTCATGACATAGACCTATAAGAAAGTTGTTAAATATCGGACGGTATAGCTCGGTACTAACAACCGTCGTGTAGTCTATGTGACGAGAAGATTCAATCGTATGATAACCGATAGATTTGTCCCGTATGGATAAGTTAGGAATGTATAAAGCAAACACCTACATTCACTTGTGTTTTCATCCATTTCGAGATATTTCGTCGGTACTTTTCCACTGGTTCTCCGTGTACAAAGATAGATTAGATGTTCATTTCAACGTTGTTTCACAGTTTTGAAATGATTATCTATTCTATTACAGTGTACTCAGAGAACAGCGGGGAGGTGCTGCCGAAATTTACTCGAAACGGTTGAAAGCACAAGCGAATGGGTGTCCGCTCTACACATTCTTAATGGGATAGAAACCTTACCCCTTGTTCTCTTCCGAAAGACGACCAAGACGACGTAGAGACGTCTTGCCTGAGATTCGGGGCAGATGCTATTTGGTTTTATCCGTCCACCTCTCCGAAGATGCCAAGTTGATTTATGGCACCGTGTATCGGAGGTTTAAACGGATGCAGCCGATGTAGCAGACTTCGTCAGATTCCCCCTCGCTTGAGGGGTTTTTGATTGTGGGGACGCTCTTCCCTGCAGGCGCAAGCCCCTGCAGTTAATTACGCTACCGCATCGCGGTAACAACTTTCTCCTTCTCCAGAATTTCACTTCGTGTCGTGTGTGTTTGTTTTGTTTGTGGATGCCCGTGGATTGTATACGGAGACTAAGTAATGCCGTCGTCCGTAGGACGTGGATTAGTCTAAATCCGTATTTACTTAGATTTGGGTTTGGGGTTTTAGTTTAAGAATACGTTAGCCATGTTTAAGGCTAAGACCAACTTAAACGTTCGTTAAGGATACATTAGTCCAATTTGAGACTAAGATCAACTTAACGGGATCGTTTAGATCCGACAAAAGAGCATTTGGAGGCTCTATTGTTCCAGTTTAGAGACATAGTGGTCCATTGCATGTATGGCCGTCGGGACCCGTCACCTCTCTGACGTCGTTGAAGGATTACAACGACAGGTATCAGAGGAGTTCAGAGATGTACCCAGGGACTAAAGTCTGTTTGAAGGTTTAAGGATACGTTAGCCATATTTGAGGCTAAGATCAACTTAAACGGGATCGTTTAGATCCGACAAAAGAGCATTTGGGGGCTCTATTGTTCCAGTTTAGGGACATGGTGGTCCATCGCCAGTTTAGGAACATGGTGGTTCATCGTTCCCGTTTTGGGGACGGATATTAGTTTAAGAACGCATTAGTCCATGAGTTTAAGGACGCATTAGTCCATGGGTTTAAGGACCCCACAGTCCGTATTTTTGGTTTAAGGACGCATAAGTCCATGAGTTTAAGGACCCCACAGTCCGTATTGTTGGTTTAAGGACGCTTAAGTCCATGGGTTTAAGGACCCCACAGTCCGTATCGATGTGTGGTTGTCGGGACCCATCACCTCTCTGACGACGTTGAAGGATTACAATGCCGGATGTCAGAGGAGTTCAGAGATGTACCCTTGAACCGGATGTAAATTGATTTAAGGGAGCAGTCGTGCTCATTCAATTTAATTTGAGGACTTACGGTCAGAATTGGGCTAAGTCCAGTTGAAGATGTTCAACATTTTTATTTGTAGCTGGCCTGTTAGGCCTTGGCTTGGGCTTTGCCCTTTATTTAATAATGCATAGCATTAATCTTGGTCTCTGTTGGACCTTTAGTTGGGCTCTGCCCCTACACAGCATCTGTTTTGGTCTGACAGACCTTTATTTGGGTTATGTCCTCTTTAAAATAATGCATGGCATTTTATTAGGCATGTTAGGCCTTTTTTAATTGGGCTCGGCCCTTCTTTTCAATAATGCAGTGCATTAATTATCTGACAGTGGCCACGTGGCCTGTCAGGCGCTTTGCGCCAATTAATGAGCGCAAGCGCATGTGGAGGAGACACGTGTCACGCTCTGGTGAGCGCAAGCACAGTTAGCGCAGTGCGCTGCGCCAGTGCGCTGCGCTGTTGTGCTGCTGACACGTGGCGCGCTCTGGTGAGTTGCGCCAATTTCAGAGAGCAATGCTCTATTTTTCAAAGCGCAAGGTGCAGACTGACACGTGGCGCTCCCTGGTGGCTTGCGCCAATCCAAGGAGCGCAACAGTGCGAACTCCAAAGTGCAAGGCACTGTTAATTATTTTGATCCAATTTTGGATTAAAGAATAGAATCTTTTAAGATTCCAGAACCAATGGTTCATCAAAAGGCAATGCCTTTATGTAGATCAAATGATCTAATAAAGAAGTATATTACTTCTTATTTTATTCTTATTATTTGATCTTTCTTTCTTTCTTTTTATTTTAAGATCTTGATCTTGTTCTTAGATCATTGATCTTTTTAGAAGAAATTCTTCTTTTCAAAGGTTTACCTCTTTTTTTTTTCTTTCTGAGTTCTTCTCAAACTTTTTTTTAGGAGTTCTCTGTATTTCTCTCTCTGTTTCTGTGTGTTTTAGACTTGGGGTCTAGGGGCTTTTATATAGTGCCAATTAGTTTGTTAAATCAGTTAAAGAGATGTTTCTCTGAGTGATTTAGGGATTTTTCCCCACCGTTGGATCTTTGATCCAAGGGCTTCTATTTTACAGAAGACAATCTTCTTGTTTTAATAAGATCAGAAAGATCTTTCAGAATTTTTCTATTTGGCGCAAGCGCACCTACGCTTGACACGTGTCGCGCAGCGCAAGCCGCAGCGCAACTGCGCTGACACGTGTCGCGCAACGCTGAGCGCAAATCATCTGAAGCGTTGCTTCATTTGTTTTTTACTATAAGTAGATCCTTGCTCTGATTGGGTGCGCTGCCTTGGGCGCTGCGCTGGCGTATCAGCTTTTGACACGTGGCGCGTTGCGCGCAGCGCAAGGAATTTGAAGCGTTGCTTCAATTTTTGAATTTTTTGAAATTCAAATAGAGCTTTACTTTGATTGGGGGAAACAAATGCCCCCCTCCCCCACCGTTGCGCTCACGTGGCGCACACGTGAGTGCAGCGATGGTAAGATCCTGGCCGTTGGATCAACTCAGGAGTTGAAGAGGTGCAAGCACCTATAAATAGGACCCCTGGCCCTTCACAGATGATCACCATCTTTAAGAACTTTTATTTTTAGAGCCATGCTCTTGCTTTTAAGAACTTCAGAGCCTTGCTCTCATTTTTCAAGAACTTCAGAGTTCAAACTTTAGAACATCTTAGGTAAAATTTAACTTAAATTAAATTAAATTAGTTTTAATCAACAGAGCCTTGCTCTCATAGATCTTTGATCTAAAGAAAACCCCTTTGGGGTTTCACCAACAGAGCCTTGCTCTCAAGAATCCATAGATCTAAAGAGATCTTGTTTCAGGGTTTTTAACTCATGAACAGAGCTTTGCTCATGGACCAAATATAGATCTTTTTGATCTAAAAATAAAGAACTCTTAAGAGTTTTCATGGATCTTTAAGATCCCAGAATTTTTTTAATTTTTAGGAGTTAAATTTTTCTTTTGATGGATTTTTCCATCATTATTACAGAGCTAGGCTCTTTTAGGGAATTTTATCCCTTTGAGACCAGAGTTTGACAAGTTTCACTCTGTGACAGAGCTTTGCTCTGAAAGAGGAGATTTTCTCCTTGTCTCTAGGGATTTCTCATTAATGAGAATATTCTTTTGGGGATCTCCTCATTAATTGACAGTCTCATCCAATGATGGGGTTGTCTTATTAACTGATGCACTGTCATCTAGATTTTGTGGTTCCCCCTTTGGTCCCCTACCCACTGCATTGCAGTGTGGTATAAATTTTAAAATGCCAAGCGTTGGAATTACAACACTGACGACTGATTTTTGTCCCTCCGCAGGAAACATGTTTGCTGACCTGTCATTCCCGTTTGTTCGCTCGAAGGAAGGATTTCCTGCGGCGCCGGTAGACCGAGAGGTATTTGCTCTGATTAAGGATCATGACCCTGAGTACAAGAACCTTCACCTGTGGGGTAGGTGGTATAATGAGATCATCAAGGGTCGCCGAAGCTTCGGTTCCGCTACGCCGTCTGAGCCCATCTCGTCGATCCCCTATGCGGATGAACCCCCGGTGAAGTATGCCGTGGAGGTCAAGAACTGGAATTCGGAGGATCTGCTCCAGCCTGCGATTGGCGCCATTCCCGTGCAGCCGCCGACGGCCGTGGACATTTTGGGGAGACGAATATGTCAGGGTGAGGCACGCCCTTAGGGACATGCTTACAACATTGGATTGACCCCGCGACAACCGGCCGGATATTTCCAGTGGGCCAGGTACATCCTATCGACGAAGAGTACTCATCTGATGAAGATTGGTTTGTACTCGGCAATCTACGTCTCGCTTTTTGAGTACCCCGCTCCTCCAACGTGGTGGATTAAGGCTTTCATCGAACTATCGAATATCCCCACCCACACCTTCCTTATAACGGACAGGGAAGTCTCCATCTCCCTGGAAGAGTTCGCTGAGATCTCAGGTTTGCCGGTAAGGGGGAGCATTACGAGGAGCTGCTTCCTCCTGACGAATACGTCTTCGCCACCAAGCCGCTAGTGTTTGATTTGACGTCTGAGAATGCTATTCAGCACCAGTTTCCGGGCTTGGTGAAGGTGATGAACATATACGAAGGTCTCTATCTGGAATCAGGAGTCTGGGGAGTCAGTTTCGCAGATTTTATCGCCCGCTTCCTTCGACCGGAGATTCTCTCGGAGCGGAGTGAAAAGTTCGCCAAGCTCGATGACCCTTTCGGCTTCGGCTTAGATCGTCGACCAATATCGGAAGACAATCAAAAGGATTTCTATCTCCCCGACGCCGCCATCATGCCCTTGTCAGAAATCGCCGCCCCGGGCATTGATGAGGAGACCTTCTTTTTAGGGTTCCTAGGATTGTGGCTGTGCAGCTTCGCGCTCCCTATGCACCCGCTCTACATGTGGCCGTCCGTTTTCTACCCAGCGCATCGGATGGTGGTTGGCCTGCAGTAGACAATAGGAATCACTGGGTTGGGTCACCTATACAATGGACTTAGCGTGGCGGTGGACGCTAATGAACCTGGGGTGCAGCCTGCCAATTTCCCGATCCACTACTTCACCTCGTGGATGGAAATGCATGTGCACGGGGTATTCGGCATCCATAAGAGCCCTTCAATTTTTGAGAGGTGCAGACTCCCAAGAGTCATGCGGCTGATTGGCGCCTCGATTGTTATTGCGCCTCCGCGGGAGGCTAGGGGGTTGCTCCTTCGTCCACACCTGGTCGGAGCGAGGATTTCTTTTATGGATAAAGTCATAACTATCGGCTCAGAAACATCCAAGTCGGTGGTGGCGCTGCGTGACGACTTCAAGGACGGGGCCTCCGTATTGAAAGCCCGGGAGATTCTTCACCTCTACTCCATCCGGCCGGGCTACCTGGTGTTCAGGCAGAACGAGATGACGCTTTTCATGATGTACAACCCCTACCGGTTCGCCCAACAATCCGGCTATAACCAGGGGGTCCTGCTGGAGGCGTTTTTGGAAGAGCCCGCGGCCAGCAGGAAGGGGATACGGAGCGCGATGCACCATTTCATGCGGCTGAACATGGGCTCCCACTTCTTCATCAGCGAGCTAAGCTGCGTTCCCCAGGTCCTCCACGCGTACATGGCTTGGTATGCGCATGCAATGGGTCCAGTTATCCATATGGAGATGCGCATGTTGGTTGACCGCAAGGGTGCAGCGACCGCAAGGCTCCTCTGAAACCAAGGACCCCGGTCGTTCCTCCGCTGAAAGATGCCGGAGCTGGGCCACCGCGCGTGCTGAGCCCTCCGCGCGGATTGCCGCTTCATGATACTGCGGATGCGCCACCAGCGCCCCGTTCTCCTGTGGAGACGGTAAATGTGGTTTCGCCGGAGTCCGGCGTGGGCGCGGATATCGAGACCCGCCGTCCTAAGGTGCCTGCAAAGCGCAAGTTGATCTTGGGTGCACCCAGGGCTGGCGGGCAGAAGAGGAAGAAAAAGTCGCTTCTCTCTCTCGATGCTATCCTCGGCTTAGAGCCTCAGGCGCCTCTTACCAAAGGTATAAGTGAGTACGGCAGCAATGAGGGCTTCTCGGTAGATCCAGCAGACACCGATCTAGCGGCCGCCATTGCGGCTTCTGACCGATCAGCCAGGCTCGAAGCGATGTTGGCTAAACTCACTCAGTCAGGTAACCATTAGCTGCACTCTTTTTCATTTCATCGCATTTTTATCATTATCTTTGACTAATGCTTTTCCCTTTTTTAACAGGTGTCACTACTGAAGAAGCCATCGCTGCCTCTCTAAAAACCTTCCAGGAGGAGGAAAGGAAACGCGCTTTATTGGGCGTTGGTACGTATTGCATTATTAAGTCTTTATTCTCTTTTCTGATGGACAACCTAACCTTCTTCCTTTGTCTCTTTGCAGGGGCTGCGCCAGCCGATGCGGGGACTCTCCCCGGGCCAGCTACTGAAGTTCCGGTCTCATCAGGGCTGCCGCGAGAGTCTCAACTCGAAAAGTCGGTGAAGGATGCCTTGAAGGCTTTGGAGGCATCTCTGTACACGGACGATGACGCCTCGATGAAGGAAGCTTCGAAGAGGTCCGTCTTGATGGCTCAGGAGGAGAGGAAGTGATTGAGGCGCGAGGCGAAGGAGAGCAGAGCTGCTTTAGCCGTGGGAGCGGGCCCAAGCACCGTTCCTCGTGCTGATACTCCTTCGGAAGAGCCCCGGTCGCCTTGTCTACAGCTCACAGACAGGCGGCGCGTGCTACTAGGGAGGCTAACGATCAGTCCACCTCAGGTAATGTATCTTTCAAGATTTTGTTGTAAGAATTGTAAACCTGTCGGTTCTTATATATCTTGTCCTGCAGAGCCAAGTCCAACCGAAGGGGAGGCGGAAATCGTCGAACCTAAGGGGACAGAGGAAGAGGCACCGGCAGAACCCGAGCCGACGGTGGGCGACGTCGTCGGGGTTGCTGGACCTGAGCTGGGGGCTGAGGAAACTGTGCCAGAGAAGGATGTCGATGCCGAGCCCGAGGTAGCGGCAAATGAGACGGTTGCTATAACTGAGTCTGGGGCAGCAGCGGACGGAGCGCCTGAGATCGGCGACCCCATGGCGACGGCGGACAATACAGCAGCGACTGCCGAGCCCGAGGGAGTAGCGGGTGAGACGGGCATGACTCCCGGGATAAGCCAACCGCTCTTTCTCAAGAGTCTGGCAATGCTCCAATCATCGCTCTCCCCATCTACGGTCCTCCACCGTCTCCTGGCCGCGCGAGCACAACGACAGCCCTCGTAGAGTCGGGTGATGAAGCTACGGGAGGTGGACTCATGTCGATGGAGGAGGGAGACGCCTCCGTTTCGGCTGGCGGCTCATCAGGTAAATTTCGGGTTACTGTCCCCCTTTTTTTATCTTGCAATCCTTCCTGACAGGTTTATCTTTGTTTTTTAATGCAGGTGCGGCCAGTGCTGACGCTCCATTGCTCGAGGGAGCGCCGTCAGCTACTGCCTTGGCGGTGGCCACCTCTCAGCCTTCTCTCGTACCATCGCAGATGCTGGAAGGTATGGATTCGTGACCCATCAGTTTCATCTCTCGGCCGTATAATTCATGTACTAATGTCGTACTATTGCGTCTTTGCAGGAGTGCTTTTCGATCACCTTTACCAGGTGCTGAACCCGCATTTCTCTTTCCCATCGGAGTTCGCTTCTTCCTCCAGTGGCGCTGGTGAGTATAGTTTTCAACTAACTCTTCTTTTTTTTCAATAATGGAATTATTTCTGACTCTTCCTCGCCCTAATTTCAGTGCTACAAATCGAAGGAGAAGATGAAAGATCGGTCGCGCCACCGGTCCTCCCAGCTTTGCCGCCTACTGCAGCTGGTATAGTAAACTATCTCATCGATAACTTTCTTATATTTCTTAAACCGTCATCTGATTGTGTTTTGTTTTGTTTTTCAGCTGTCGTTCTGGTTCCGGCGCCCTTCGAGTCTCGCATCGTAATGCCGGCGGGCCCCTTCTTGAGACGTCCATCTTCAAAGGGTGCCGCAATGAGCTTGGGCATGCTGAGCGGATACGTCGAAGAGATTGACACAGACGCTCCCCCATTTGCTACAGATTTCGCTGCGGAGGTTAACCCGATGTTGGCGGCGCTTGTAAATTTTCATAATGAAGGCGTCGTCGAGTTTTGGGTTAATCACTGCAGGGAAATCGAGGCCCGCCTGCATCAATCGGAGTTTATGCGCCCTGCCCCCGAGACCTTAGCCGCAAGTACTCAACGAGCAGCATGGATCGAGCAAAGAGCTTCTTACTTCCGCCACTTGGAACAAGAAGCGGCTTTAAGGCTGAGGGAATGCCAAGAGACCTCAAGCGAGACAGCTCGACTGCGTGCTGAGGTTGAGGTGAACGCTGCCCAGGTGAAGGCTATCTTCGAGGGCCTTCTGGAAAGTATCTCTAATGGACTAACACTGAAGCAGAAGCTCGATGCCGCCGAGCGTGATGCCCAAGGCCGTGAAGCAGCTCAGCAGGCAGTTGAGGAGCAGCTTTCATCCTTCTTGCAGCAGCGGGCTCAAGTGGAAGGAGAATTGGCGGCGGCGGCCGATCAGGAGAAGGCATGGAAGGAAGTGCGCGAACAATTGATAGGGCTATTTAAGACGCTTCCTTCCCAGTAGCTGCCCTTGTATCGATCATATACTTGTAATTAATTTTTTTTTCCGAATAAGATGTATCCATTCTTTATTCTTTTATACGATTCACCTTGTACTTGATTGAATTAATGAATAAAGATACACATTTTTTTTGCAATGTCTTGTGTCATCGCTGTGCTTTCTCCTTCTTTTATTATCCGCATGTTACCTTAGTAAACATGGTTGACAGATAATAGAGAGAGCATCCTGTCTTGGTTTCTTCAAGAGGTAATGATGGCTTAGGACGCAGGTTCAGATCTGCTGTCTAAAACTTTTCAACTTTATGAGCCGTGAAGGTCTCACAAAGACTTTTCTCCCTACGGATCGAGAGGATCTCGTAGGTGTATTTTCTGCTTAGGAGTCATGAGGATTCCTAAGTGCATTTTCTCTTATAAGTCGTAAGGATCTTATAAGAGAATTTTCCCTTTTATGAGTCGAGAGAACTCGTAAGCGGTTGTTCCCCTCTTTGTCGAGATTCGACTTTGGAGAGTGAGACCCATGAATAGTATGCAAGAGACCGTTTTAGACCGACCTGTAGGGTCCCAGTGCTAGGAAACAAGTTTTTTAATCCCTGCTGCCTAAGGCTTTATCTTGCAAGTCGAGACGAATCGGGAAGTCCTCGCGAAGACACTAATTTCCTCACGAGTCGAGACGAATCGAGCAGCTCTCGTTAAGGACACTAATTTCCCTGAGTTGAAGTATTTTGCCGAGGACACTGGTTTCCTCGAGGTTGAAACGAATCGAAGTGCTCCTGCAAAGACACTGGTTTCTCTGCGGGTCGACGCGAATAAAGAAGCTCTCATCAAAGACGCTAGTTTCTCTGAGTTGAGGAGGTTGCCAAGGACACTGATTTCCCTGGAGTTGAAATGAATCAAAGTATTCCTGTAAAGACACTGATTTCTCTGCGGGTCGACGCGAATCAAGATGTTCTCGTCAAGGACACTGGTTTCCCTGAGTCGAAGTATTTTTCCGAGGACACTGGTTTCCTTGGAGTTGAAACGCATCGAAGTATTCTTGCAAAGACACTGATTTCTCTGCGGGTCGACGCGAATCAAGAAGCTCTCATCAAGGACGCTAATTTCCCTGAGTTGAGGAGGTTGCCAAGGACACTGATTTCCCTGGAGTTGAAACGAATTGAAGTATCCCTGCAAAGACACTGATTTCTCTGCGGGTCAACGCGAATCAAGATGTTCTCGTCAAGGACACTGGTTTCCCTGAGTCGAAGTATTTTGCCAAGAACACTGGTTTCCTCGAGGTTGAAACGAATCGGAGTATTCATGCAAAGATACTGGTTTCTCCGCGGGCCGTCATGAATCAAGAAGCTCACATCAAGGATGCTAGTTTTCCTGAATTGAGGTATTTGCTAAGGACATTGATTTCCCTGGGGTTGAAACGAATCGAGGTGTTCCTGCAAAGACGCTAGTTTCTCTGCGGGTCGACACGAATCGAGGTGGTCTCGTCAAGGACACTGGTTTCCCTGAATCGAGGATGCTGCCAAGGACACTAATTTCCCTAGGGTTGAGACGAGTCGAGGTATTCCTGCAAAGATACTGGTTTCTCTGCGGGTCGACGCGAATCGAGGTAATGTGTCTTTCGGGTTTTATATGAGTTACCGTCAAGACTTGGCTCCGTTTTCTTATGGAGCATGGGGAGGAAAGATGTGTTTCCTTCTTTGTTTGCGCCCCTGGATTGTATACAGGGATTACTGTGATATCGCCTATAGGGCAGAAGTTTCATTCATTTTTTTTATATTATTGTTTTATTTCCGCGATGCTCTATCATTTCAGCTTTATATCGTGAAAGTCGTGATTGCCCCATCATTTCGGCTATTTTTCGCGGTGCCCAATCATTTCGGCTGTTTATTTTATTTTTACTCACTGCTTTTTATTGCGAGTTGCCCAATCATTTCGGCTATTTTGTATGCATACGTTTTTACTTGCTGATTTTTATTGCAAGTTGCCCCACCATTTCGGCTATTTCGTATGCATGCGCGGCTTGCTGGCTTTTCGCCATAAGCATGGAATTAGACACCGATTTCGGCATCAACACCGCTACAACTGGGATATTGCCAGGACCGAATCATCATTTGCCTCTGTCGATGTCGAACAAAGGTGGCTTAGCGAACAGGGTTAGGGTCCTGTCGACTAAGGCTTTTGACTTCATGAGCCGTAAGGGTCTCACAAAGATATTTCTCCCTACAAGTCGTGAGGATCTCGTAGGTGTGTTTTCTCCTTAGGAATCGTGAGGATTCCTAAGTGCATATTCCTCTGCAAGTCGTAAGGATCCTACAAGAGGGTTTTCTCCTTGTAAGTCAAGAGGATTTACAATGGTTGTTCACCATGCGAACATATCCCTAGTCACGGGTGGGGCTTCGTTAGGGAAATGTTTATTCGCGCCCGTGGATTGTATACAAGGGTCAGTGCTGAGCCACTTGTAGGGCAATATCGAAGGTTGTGGGGGTTTGCTTAAGCACAGGTTTAGGTCTCTGTAACTTAAGACTTTCAAATCTTATGAGCCGTGAGGGTCCCATAAGAGAGTTCTCCTTACGAGTCGTGAGGATCTCGCAAGTATATTTTCTCCTTAGGAATCGTGAGGATCCCTAAGTGTGTTGCTCCCTTGTGAGTCGTAAGGATTTCACGCGGGTGGTTTCTCCTTACAAGGTCGAGAGGACCCTGCAAGTGTCCTTTAACGAGGTTGCGCCCTTTCGGGTTTTCACAAACACTCATCGGTAGCCATGCTGTTTTTACTCACGGAGCCCTTTTCGGGTTTTCATCCGTGCCCTTTTTGCTTATGGACATACCGTTTTTTTATTCTTTTTATTTCCTTTTATTTCTAACGAGGTCGCGCCCTTTCGGGTTTTCACGAACACTCGCCGGTAGCCCTGCTGTTTTTACTCACGGAGCCCTTTCGGGTTTTCATCCGTGCCCATTTTGCTTATGGACATACTGTTTTTTTTATTCTCTTTTTTTATTTTATTATTTTTTTGTACTGGTTTTGGGATGTTGCAATTCACCGTAGTTTATCAACATCTCGGTCAACAACTAGTTTTAGGACGTAGTGGTCCGTCATTAGTTTAAGGACGTTTCGGTCCGTCATTAGTTTAAGGACGTTTCGGTCCGGTCAGGAGAAGGCCGGCTACTGCTTATAGAGTTTGGGCTTAGGAAGATAGCGAGCGGACATAGTCGTCGTCATCTATCATTGACCTAGGCTGTGGCTCATTAAGCATAGTATTTCTTTAGGAAGCGACCGTTTATCGGCCTGAAAGGCCTTTCACCGTGCATATCCATGAGTAGATAGGCTCCACCCTAGAAGACCTTGTCTATGATGTACGGGCCTTCATAGTTTGGCTCGAATTTTCCCCGCTTGGAGCGATTGGGGATCATAGGTCTTTTGACCACTAGCACGAGCTCGCCTTGGCGGAATGTTCTCGGCCTGGTCAATCTTTCATATGAGTGCGTCATCTTTGCTTTATAATCCTCCAGATTTTGTTGCGCTATGAGCCGGGTTTCATCAAGGGCATCAAGCTCCTCAAGCCGAAGGTGAGCATTTTCTTCGTCCGTCAGCTCGTAGTGGACCGCCACTTGTAGAGAAGGTAGCTCTATCTCGAGGGGGAGTACTGCTTCGGTACCGAATAGCAATGCGTATGGCGTTGTGTTCGTGGCCGTCTTGAACGTAGTTCGATACGTCTAGAGAGCTTCTTGCAGTCTCTCATGCCAGTCCTTCTTATTTCGGGACACCGTCTTCTTTATGATCTTCGTCAAGGTCTTGTTGAAAGCCTCAGCTAGACCGTTAGCTCGGGGATTATAAACCGAGGAATATCTCCAGTCTATATTATGCTGTTGCGCGAAGCAACTGATCTTGTGGCTTCTGTAGGCTGGCCCGTTATCGGAGATGATCCGTCGCGGAGTTTCAAATCGATATATGACGTGCGTCTTGAAGAAATGGAGGATATTCTCCGTCTTCACTTCCCTCAACGGTACTGCTTCTGCCCATTTGGAGAAGTAATCAGTCGTCACCAGGATGAAACGATGTCCTCTGGACGATGCTGGTTTAATGGGGCCAACTATGTCGGTTCCCCACATTTCGAATGGCCAGCTAGCCACTGTTGGATGTAGAGGATTTGGATGTTGGTGGATAAAGTCCCCATGAATCTGGCATGAGTGGCAATGCTTCGCATATTCGAGGCAATCCTGGATCATCGTAGGCCAATAATAGCCCATTCGTTTAATCTTCAACTTCATCTTCGGGCCCGCTTGGTGAGAACCGCAGAGTCCGTCGTGGACTTCCTGAATGACTCTTTTCGCCTCTTCAGGTCCCAGACATCTCAACTACAGAGAATCAAACGACCTCTTGTACAGAGTATCATTGACGAAGGCGAAAGACAGAGCTCGTTTCATAAGCTGATGTCTTGAGGACGCATCTTCGGGCGTTCGATGGTATTTGAAGTAGTCTATAAAGACTTCTCTCCAATCCTCAGCGTTTTCCCGGTCTTTTATTTGCAGGGTCGTCTACTCAGTCGCTCCCTTTTCTTTGGATGATTCCGGAGATATTTCTGCTGGGGCAAGCACCCGACGGCTTTGTACCACGATTCTTACATCATCGAGGTTCTCGTCGGCCAGTTCTTTAGCGAGCTTGGCTAATGCGTCCGCTTTGCTGTTTTCCGCGCGCGGTATGTTTTCCAAAGTGTAGGAAGGAATTTGGGTCAGCAGTTTTTGCACCTTTTCGCCGTACTTCACCAACTATGGTTTGCACGTCTGGTAGTCGCCATTTACTTGACTAATGACCAGTTGAGAATCTTCGTATATGAGGAGGTTTTCAATTCCCATGTCGATGGCGATCTCGAGGCCTGCTATCAAAGCTTTATATTCGGCTTCATTGTCCGTCCTCGGCTCTGTTAAGGAGAAAGCAAAGCGCATTATCCCTCCTTGTGGAGTTACGAAGATGGGACCTACCCCCGATTTGATTATGGGCGTACTTTGTTTGCGCTTCTTCATGGAAGATGCTCCATCGAAATAAAGCTCCCATCGGGTATCACCACCGTCGATCGTGTCAAACGCATGTTCGTCTGGCAGATCGCAATTCAGAGGAGAATCGGCAGGTATCGGATGCTCAGCGAGGAAGTGGGCGATGGCCTGGCCTTTCACTGCCTTGATAGGCTGAGGTTATCGAGAACTCCATCAAGAGTAGGGCCCATTTAGCGAGTCGCCCCGTCAATATGGCCTTCGACATTAAATATTTAAGGGGGTCCACCTTCGAAATGAGATGGACTTCATGCACCAACGCATAGTGCCTGAGCTTTGTTATCGCAAAGATCAACGCCAGGCAGTGTTTTTCAATGGGGGAATAGTTGCTTTCTGCCCCCAGTAGAACTCGACTTAAATAGTAGAGTGCTCTTTCTTTCCCTTGATCGTTCTCTTGCGCCCATAATGCGCCTAAGGAACCTTCGAGGGCGGTTGTATAAAGAATGAGGGGCTTTCCCTTGACCGGAGCAGCCAACACTGGCGGGTTCTGCAGGTACTGCTTGATTTCGTCCAGCGCGTCTTGGCATTTATGATCCCAGACGAACGGAGTTCCCTTCTTCATCAGGTGGCTGTAAGGACGGCACTTGCCTGAAAGATTGGCTATAAATCGCCGGATGTATGCGAGCTTCCCTTGGAGAGACCGCAGCTGTTTGAGAGTTCTCGGTGGAGGCATTTCCATGATCGCCTTGATCTTTGACGGATCTATCTCGATACCTCGGTATCGGACGATGAATACTAGGAATTTTCCTGAGGAAACTCCGAATGCGCACTTAAGAGGGTTCATCTTCAAGTTGTATTGTCGAAGGCGTTGAAATATGGTCTTCAGATGCTCGAGATGTTCCTCGTATGATTTGCTCTTAACCACGAGGTCGTCAATATAGCATTCGACGATTTCATGTATGAGGTCATCGAAGATCTTCGTCATGGCCCTCTGATAGGTGGCACCGGCGTTCTTTAGACCGAAGGGCATCACCTTGTAGCAGAATATACCCAAAGGGGTCCGGAAAGCGGTGTGCTTCTGGTCTTCGGGATGTATCTTTATCTGATTATACCCTGATGAGCCGTCCATGAAGGAGAAAATCTCGTGAGTGGACGTATTGTCTATCATCAGCTCGGTGACTGGCACTGGGAAATCGTCCTTCGGGCAGGCTTTATTGAGATCCCGGAAGTCCACGCATATGCGCACTGCCCCATTTTTCTTCATCACTGGGATGATGTTGGCGATCCAGTCAGGATACTGAACCTCTTGGATGAAGCCAGAGTCGATTAACTTCTTGACCTCGGCATTGATACCCATCTCAAACTCGAGCCGCATTCTTCTTGGCGCCTGTTTGACTGGCCTGACATCCGGGGATATCGCCAATTTATGCACAGCAATTTCTGGATCTAGTCCCGGCATTTCAGAATAGTTCCATGTGAAGCAATCTCTATGCTGGATAAGCACGTCTTTTAACGCAGCCACCCTTTCTTCAGATAGCAGCTCGCTGACGAATGTCGGTCGCGGGTCATTCGCCGTCCCTAACTCAATTTTCTTGAGGTTATCTGCGGTAGTATGTATTCCATCTTCCAGCTCTTTTGGTGCTGGTGGAAATTCGGAGATCACCTCATCGTTGCTGTTTTCGAAGCACCAGGGAAGGTCATCCATATTCTCGGGCTCTTCTTTTGATATTTTACCTTGTAACAAGTACGAGCTCGCTTTGAAGACCGATGTGGGTCTGGTTTTGCTTTCGTGGCTTTGGGTTCGTGCTTCTGTGGCGGCGTTACCCTCCAACTGTCAGATAGAGCGAACTTGCCGAGCTGATACTGATCTTCAACCCAGTTCTTGAAGGTGAAGCAGTCTTCGAGAGGATGCCCTATTACTCGGTGATAAAAGCAATAGTTTGGGTGTGAGACCTCGCCTGCTTGCTTAAGGTGCTTAGACTTCGGCAGTGTAAGCATCTGATGTTTAAGAGCGAGGTCAAGTATCTTATTTGTCTTATCTCGAGGAAAAGAGTATGCTCGACTCATTTTCTTTACAAGGGACAAATCCGGACCGCTCGATTCCCACTTGCGTGGCTTCTTAGTCCGCTTTGTCTTTGTTGAATGCCTTTTTCGCTTTTCGACTTGTTTCTGCCTCTGCGTCGAGCCTTTTTTATAACAGGTTGACAGGGAGCGGCATTTTCATTTTTCGCGGCCTGTTGGAGGAGGCGTTGCGTTTTGTCTTTCTCGTAGATGGCCATTTCGCGGTTGTGGTCGTCTCGGACTTTTTGACCAGCTTCCCTTATAAGCCTGTCCATTTGTTCTTCGAACGACGGACGGGGCACTTTTGCATCAGGAACTTTTACCGGTTAAGGATTAGTGTCCTCCCATTGAGCATCCCTTTCTTCATTGAAGTCATGTACGACGTAACAGTCGTGGAGTAGCTCTCGTTTCTTGGACCGAATGTATCCAAGCCTGATTGTTTCCATCCTCCCACTAGGCAACTTGTGCTGAGTTCCGGGGACATTCCAGATCTTGTCATAGAATTTGGCTTTTCGAGCGGTGTGTTTAAAGGGTATCCCTTGGCACTTCAGCAGCCTCTTCAAGCCTTCTGTATAATATCTGGGCAGACGGATGGGCTGAAGCCTGTCAAGCGTAGGATCCGTACCGTGCCAGATTTCTTTCTCCACTTTAGTTTCTTCAGAGCGGTAGAATAGAATTGCCTTTTCTCCTTCTCTCCTTCTCTCCTGGGAGGGACATAGAACGTCCGCAGCTCCTCTACACTGTAGGTATCGAGCGCATCCAGTTCTTTATGGTGTTTAGGCGGCACCATGGCGACTTGCAGACTTCGCTCTTCATCAACGGATGTTTGTATTGAAGGCCGAGCAGAGAATATAGCATGGACCTCATCTTCCGAGTCACTACCAAAAATCAATGTAGGAGCGGATGGTCTCGGCTTGTTGTATTGGGGTGGACCCGAATAAACTATCTCCTCTTCCTCCTCGGTATCACTCCCGAAAACAGGGATGGTGGCGTTAGCTTTGTTCTCTGGCTTGTGACATCTCTCTGTATCTTCAAAATCCGGTAAGAAGTATTTGGCATCTTCATATTTGCGGACTTCGTTCACGGAAAACGGGTTCAGTTCTCCCGTTACGGTATACTCGAAACCATCCTTAAAATATTTCATACACTGATGCTGTGTAGAAGGGATGATTTGTACTCGTGTAACCATGGTCGGCCGAGCAGAGCATTGTAGCATGTCTTGGCTTCTATGACGTGGAATTTAATGTCCGTGATAAGTATCCCAAAGCATAACGTCAGTATCACAGACCCAAGAGTCCGTGATGATTGAGAGTCGAACCCGGAGATGGTGATCTTATCCCGAGCGAGATGTTGGACGCTCATGCAGATTTCCTTTAACACCCGCACGTTAAGGAGATTAACGGAAGATCCATTGTCGACCAGGATTTTGCCTATCTTTATATCGTGGCAGTACCCTAAGACATAGAGGGGGTGGTTTTGTTCGCACGTCCCAAGGAGGAGGTCTTCATCACCGAAAGTGACATCGGCTGTGTGTACTTCCTCCAGCTCGTCCTTCATCTTTTTTCGGCGAGAAAAGCTTGGAATTGCTCCGGTTCCTGTAGTGCCTTGATTAATGAATCCCTTGCCTCTTTTGATAGTAAAAGGGCATCAAGAATGCTGAGCTGCGAGGGTAGCTTCCTCAGATGCGCTAGAACGTTGTAATCCACCTTATTTTTCTTCGGCGGGTCCTTGGCGGTTAGCTCTTCCATGACTTGGTCATCTAGGGCGATATCCTCAGAGACCTTTTCTTTCCCTTTATCTTTTTTATTTGAGGGTCCGAAATTCTTTTCAGGTAGCGTGCGATTACGCAGCCGGATATTTTTGCAGGCCTTCAGCTCTTCCTCTTTTCCCGAGGTGGACTCTTTAAAGAGGGGCTAAAAGAGCCGTCTCCTCGTCAGAGTCGCTCCCGAATGTGAGAACCTGCGGTCCCCCAGCGTTAACCATGCGACAATCGCCGGTAGTTCTGTTAAGCCCCTCGGTCGTATTTTTCCGCTCCCGACGAGTTTTGCGCTTCTCCTGCTTAAAATATTGTCGGTGAGTAACATATCCCTGCCACCATCTATTGAAAGCGTTGCACTCTTCGGTGGGGTACGAAACCTTCTGATGATACAAGCAGTAGGAAGGGTGCATTTCCGCTTTGCCAGCAATGTTTTCTTCAGAGGGTGGTAGCTTCATACCCATTGATATGGCTTTAGCAAACCTTTTTCTCGTCTTGAATTTGCTTTTATCTGCAGTGGATGTACTTTGATCCAGCGGGAGCGTCTCAACTCTTTCGTCTAGTCGCCGGCGCTTGGCTCTTTCAAATATGACCGTCTCGCGTTCCCGATCAGCTTTACTTTTTAGAAGAGCTTCATTGAGGAATGCGTCAATTGTTTCATCCAATGGCCCCAGAAGTTCCGGTTTAGGATCCGCCCCCAGCTTCTCAGTGCAAGGAGTTTCCTTATCGTCTGTAAACGAGTGGGAGATCATATAACAGCTCGCCACGTATTCTTCTGATTCATCCGACGTGCTCTCTCCATCATCTTTCTCTTGAAAGACGTGGTTGAGGAACTCTTGGAGTGTGATGGGAGTCTATGCTTTCTGGTTGTATTCCTCTAGCGCGTCAATCTGTTTTTGTAAGTCCGTGCGCTTGTCGCCAGGCTTCACGGGCTTCTTGGATTTCTTCTTCTTCTTCTTTGAAGATTTTGACGGCTGGTTGTGAGTGCTTGGGCCACCACCATCGATCTTTGGAGTTGGGCGCGGCTTCAACATCCCTTCAATGATCTGAGGTTCCAACGGGTTCTTCCACCTAACCGTCGGGCACGTCTAGAGATCATTCAGCATCCTTTTGGTTTTAGCTGACAGCACGACTTCCCATGGAGCTTCTTCAACAAGGGAGCACGTTGCCCCCGGCGTATTCACCTTTTTAGGGGTGTGAGGCTGCTGCGGGTTCACCTTCCATCTTTCGGACAACGCGAACTTGCCTTGTTGGTATTGGTCTTCAATCCAGTTTTTGAAGACGTAGCAATCTTCGATCGGATGACCCAATACTCGGTGGTAGGGACAGTAATTGGGATCATTGATGTCGTTTGGCTGCAACGGACATCTTGAATCCGACAGATTGATGAGCCTGTTGCGCAATGCCAGCTCGAACAGTCTTTTCGTTTTATCTTGAGAAAACGAGTAAGGACGTCCTAGCCTCTCCTCGAGGGATACGCGTGGACGCATATTGTTTTGACGGACAACCGGCTTCAAGTTGCTTGGCTATTGTTGAGCATTGGCGATGACGATCGCTTTTCCTTTCCCCTTCTCATTTTGAGAGTCCGGCTTTGGAGGGGACGGTCTATGGCCCATCTGATCCATTTGAGCTAGCTTGTCAATCAGGGCTTGGAACGTGGTTGGTTTAAAGAACATCATGAACTGTGAAATAGTTGCATGAGGATCTAAGGTACCCACGAACATGCCCACCCCCGGCGCTTCTTCAATGCGTTGTTCGCATTTTGACCACAAGTTCCGCCACCGTAACGCGTATTGGACCCACGTCTCACCTGGCTTCATCCTGGCATTAATCAATGCTGTTATCGGGGTGCGTTCACTGGCGCTTGCGAAACGCTGGGTAAACAATAGCTCCATCTCCGCAAATGTTTTGACGGAGTCATTCGGAAGTTCAGAGTACCATTCGAACGCCGTCTCCGACAAACTGCCGACGAACAGGTGAAGTAGCAGTTTATCATCGCCGCCGGTGTTGCCACAAAGAGCCCTGAACTGGGCAACATGTTGATGGGGATTGCCTGTCCTCTTATAGACATGGAACTTTGGGATCGTGTAGCCCGGCGGGTATTTTATTTGATCGTACCAGCTCGGATATGGTCGTCCCGTTTTGACAACTTGACCGGCTGCCTCAGTTGCTTGGTGAGCTCGTATTTGCTGAGCTATGTATTCATCTAGGGCAGCTTTAGAAATTGTCTCTTCCTTGGCTGTTGACAGAGTCGGTGGAGGATTTGACGTTTCTCCCCTATCATCTTCAAGGACGATCGGAGGATCTTCAGCAGGAGGATCCTGATGGATCATCATACCCACCATATCCTGGAACAGAAGGGCCATTCGTTTTATATTGGCTGCTTGTTTCGCAGCCTCTTTGTCTTTCTTTTCCAGTATCCTGCGAAGGAATTCGGCGTCAGTTTCTTGCTCCTGGCGTTGATCCGAGGACGCTTCGGGGCTTTCTTTTGGCCCAGTGAGTGTGGCCATCGCATTCATCATTTCTTGGAGCTTCTGCTGCTGCTCCTGAGCTTTAGTCACCGATCGCGTAAGCGGTCTATAACCTGTAGATGTACGGCTATCCTCTTTCCTGGACGCCATGTAGACGGTGTGTACCACAATGCCCCCAAACTTAGGGCGTTTGGGCTCACTACCTTTGACATTTGCCGCAGGCGTGGGGACTTTCTCCGGCCTTCTTCTCTTTTGAGTAGTCGACGTGGAGGAGGCCGTTGTAGTGGGCACCCAAGTGGTTGTCGTCCTTTGCGGTTTGACAGGACGGTTCTTTTCCTTTTGAACTTTCACCCTCTTCTGCCGGTGAGAGTGATCTTGAATGATTACTGAGTCCTGAACCCGTTGCCAGACCTTATAAATTTTGGAGGACAGCCGTTGAGGGGGCTGCTCTGGCTTTGTTTCTGTAACATTCTCCGCGGGTGGAGGAGATATTTTCAGCGTGGCAGTCGGAGAGTTCTTGCGTACCCTCCTTAGCGGTTCAAAGCTGTTCCCGGTCGGAACAACGACATTGATTTCCATCGTTGGAGCTGGTGGGGTTAGCCCAGAGGGGGAGCTGCCCCCGGCCTTCCTTACTCGGCGCCAATGGCGACATCGAGCGTGTCGAGCTGTTGGGGCTGGTTCGACGATGGGGATGGTTTTGTCCTTCCTCCTGTCCAGATGAGGTGCCGCTGGTGCCAGTCTCTTAAAGACTGATGTCTTTTGAGTAGCGGTATCCAATCTATCAAAGACAGACCTTCGAGCAGGAATGGGAGCCGGAATAGTCAGTCTTGTAAAGACCGACTCTTTGGCAGGAGAAGACGCCTTGATGACTTCAGGAGCAGAGATGGCCTTCTTCCTCGGGGTGGCCACTTCAGGGGTCATGGGCTTCTTCGCAGGCCCATTGGAGTTCAGGCTCAGTCAGGTGAAGACCGAGGAGTTGGACGACCCATTGAGAGGGGCCGTGGTAGTAGTGAGCCGATCGAAGACCGACTTCTTTTGCGCTTCCTGTACGGGCACTGGAATGGTGAAGCTTGCTGGCGGGAGCATGGTCCCGAAAAACAGACCGGTGGTGGACTGAGTCACTTGTTCCACTGCCATATCAAGGATGGAGGCCGCTTGAGGCCCATAAGCTACACCTCCAGGTGAGGCAGAGCGTCGGTTGCATTTGCATTTGGAGCAGTTCGAGTAGTTAGATGCCATTGCTGTTTGATTTCTACGCCAAGCAACAGACCAAATCTTAGTAACTTGAAACCCGAGGGCAACTATTAATAAACCGCGATTGGTTCACGAAAGACGACACACGAAGTGTGTAGTGGAAAGAGGAAAAGGTCCCACCGGGCGTGCCAGAATCTGTTCCCCTCCGAAAGACGGCCAAGACGACGTAGAGATGTCTTGCCTGAGATTCGGGGCAGATGCTATTTGGTTTTATCCGTCCACCTCTCCGAAGATGCAAAGCTGATTTATGGCACCGTGTATCGGAGGTTTAAACGGATGCGACCGATGTAGTATATTTCGTCAGATTCCCCCTCGCTTGAGGAGTTTTTGATTGTGGGGATGCTCGTCCCTACAGGCGCAAGCCCCTACAGTTAATTACGCTACCGCATCGTGGTAAAAACTTTCTCCTTCTCCAGAATTTCACTTCGTGTCGTATGTGTTTGTTTTGTTTGTGGATGCCCGTGGATTGTATACGGAGACTAAGTTATGTCGTCGCCCGTAGGACGTGGATTAATCCAAATCCGTATTTACTTAGATTTGGGTTTGGGGTTTTAGTTTAAGGATACGTTAGCCATGTTTGAGGCTAAGATCAACTTAAACGTTCGTTAAGGATACGTTAGTCCAATTTGAGACTAAGATCAACTTAACGGGATCGTTTAGATCCGACAAAAGAGCATTTGGAGGCTCTATTGTTCCAGTTTAGGGACATAGTGGTCGATTGCATGTATGGCCGTCGGGACCCGTCACCTCTCTGACGTCGTTGAAGGATTACAAAGATAGGTGTTAGAGGAGTTCAGAGATGTACCCTGGAACTAAAGTTTGTTTGAAGGTTTAAGGATACGTTAGCCATATTTGAGGCTAAGATCAACTTAAACAAGATTGTTTAGATCAGACAAAAGAGCATTTGGGGGCTCTATTGTTCCAGTTTAGGGACATGGTGGTCCATTGCCAGTTTAGGGACATGGTGGTCCATCGCCAGTTTAGGGACATGGTGGTCCATCGTTCCCGTTTTGGGGATGGATATTAGTTTAAGGACGCATTAGTCCATGAGTTTAAGGACGCATTGGTCCATGGGTTTAAGGACCCCACAGTCCGTATTTTTGGTTTAAGGACGCATAAGTCCATGAGATTAAGGACCCCACAGTCCGTATTGTTGGTTTAAGGACGCTTAAGTCCATGGGTTTAAGGACCCCACAGTCCGTATCGATGTGTGGTTGTCGGGACCCATCACCTCTCTGACGACGTTGAAGGATTACAACGCCGGATGTCAGAGGAGTTCAGAGATGTACCCTTGAACCAGATGTAAATTGATTTAAGGGAGCAGTCGTGCTCATTCAATTTAATTTGAGGACTTACGGCCAGAATTGGGCTAAGTCCAGTTGAAGATGTTCAACATTTTTATTTGTAGCTGGCCTGTTAGGCCTTGGCTTGGGCTTTGCCCTTTATTTAATAATGCATAGCATTAATCTTGGTCTCTGTTGGACCTTTATTTGGGCTCTGCCCCTGCACAGCGTCTGTTTTGGTCTGACAGACCTTTATTTGGGTTCTGTCATTTTTAAAATAATGCATGGCATTTTATTAGGCCTGTTAGGCCTTTTTTAATTGGGCCCGGCCCTTCTTTTCAATAATGCAGTGCATTAATTATCTGACAGTGGCCACGTGGCCTGTCAGGCGCTTTGCGCCAATTAATGAGCGCAAGCGCATGTGGAGGTGACACGTGTCACGCTCTGGTGAGCGCAAGCGCAGTTAGCGCAGTGCGCTGCGCTGTTGTGCTGCTGACACGCGGCATGATCTGGTGAGTTGCGCCAATTTCAGAGAGCAATGCTCTATTTTTCAAAGCGCAAGGCGCAGACTGACACGTGGCGCTCCCTGGTGGCTTGCGCCAATCCAAGGAGCGCAAAAGTGTGAACTCCAAAGTGCAAGGCACTGTTAATTATTTTGATCCAATTTTGGATTAAAGAATAGAATCTTTTAAGATTCCAGAACCAATGGTTTATTAAAAGGCAATGCCTTTATGTAGATCAAATGATCTAATAAAGAAGTATATTACTTCTTATTTTATTCTTATTATTTGATCTTTCTTTCTTTCTTTTTTATTTTAAGGTCTTGATCTTGTTCTTAGATCATTGATCTTTTTAGAAGAAATTCTTCTTTTCAAAGGTTTACCTTTTTTTTTTCTTTCTGAGTTCTTCTCAAACTTTTTTTAGGAGTTCTATGTATTTCTCTCTCTGTTTCTGTGTGTTTTAGACTTGGGGTCTAAGGGCCTTTATATAGTGCCCATTAGTTTGTTAAATGAGTTAAAGAGATCTTTCTCTGAGTGATTTAGGAATTTTTTCCCCACCGTTGGATCTTTGATCCAAGGGCTTCTGTTTTACAGAAGACAATCTTCTTGTTTTAATAAGATCAGAAAGATCTTTCAGAATTTTTCTATTTGGCGCAAGCGCACCTACGCTTGACACGTGTCGCGCAGCGCAGAGCGCAGCGCAACTGCGCTGACATGTGTCGCGCAGCGCAACTGCGCAGCGCAGAGCACAGCGCAACTGCACTGACACGTGTCGCGCAACTGCACTGACACGTGTCGCGCAGCGCTGAGCGCAAATCATCTGAAGCGTTGCATCTTTTGTTTTTTACTTTAAGTAGAGCCTTGCTCTGATTGGGTGCGCTGGCGTATCAGCTTTTGACACGTGGCGCGTTGCGCGCAGCGCAAGTAATTTGAAGCGTTGCTTCAATTTTTGAATTTTTTGAAATTCAAACAGAGCTTTGCTCTGATTGGGGGAAACACCCCCGACAGCTGAAACACACATATACAACAAGAATACACAACAAACGCATCATTAGAGAGTGATTCAAGATGTTCAAGTTAAAACCAATATATGATACTCGATAATAATATGAAACTTTCATATTCTCATCGATACTCATATATGAAACTCAAAGCGCCACTTAGTCTCCGTTTATCGGTTAACATACGTTCGATATTCATCGTGACATAGAACTATACGAAAGTTGTTAAATATCGGACGGTATAGCTCGGTACTAACAACCGTCATGTAGTCTATGTGATGAGAAGATTCAATCTTATGATAACCGATAGATTTGTCCCGTTTGGACAAGTTAGGAATGTATAAAGCAAACACCTTCATTCACTTGTGTTTTCATCTGTTTCGAGATATTTCGTCGGTACTTTTCCGCTGGTTCTCCGTGTACAAAGATAGATTAGATGTTCATTTCAACATTGTTTCACAGCTTTGAAATGATTATCTATTCTATTACAGTGTACTCGGAGAACAGCGGGGAGGTGCTGCCGAAATTTACTCGAAACGGTTGAAAGCACAAGCGAATAGGTGTCCGCTCTATACATTGTTAATGGGATAGAAGTCTTACCCCCGACAGCCGAAACACAAACATACAACAAGAATACACAACAAACGCATCATTAGAGAGTGATTCAAGATGTTCAAGTTAAAATCAATATATGATACTCGATGATAATATGAAACTTTCATATTCTCATACATGAGTATTCTCAAATCTAACTTTGATTATCGATAATTTATTCTTTTCAACGACAAATGCACACACAAAGCATATACATGGATTTTCTCTCCTTTGTCAGTAACCATCCCGTTCTTAGATTTCTCAATATAGTTATCATAACCTACAATTTATATGTTATACAGTCTAACATGGCCCATGAGTACGTCAGAGTTAAGGACTGGATGTATGTGGATTGGCAACAACGTATGCAACCTAAGTTTGTTGCAGGAGTTGCTGCTTTTATTGAATTTGCACGCGCACATAATAAGATCGTGATAGAGAAGATTCTCTGCCCGTGCGATAGATGTGGGAATAAATACTGGCAGAAGGTAGAATTGGAAGAGCTTCATATCGTAAAAAATGGTTTTACTAGATTTTATACAACTTGGCTATATTACGGGGAAGGAGAAGAACGCAATATCCCGGACGATTAGAACCCTTTTATATATTTCAGTGTACTTGGTACGATACGCGAACCGACACGGATAAGTGGAGAAGCAATCTCGGGACTTGGAAAGATGAATATGGATTGACCGGTGTGAACACACTTCGATTTTACGGTCAGGAAGATCTGTTAATCTTTCCGAACCAAGCGTTCTAAGTATACTACTCACAGTGTTTGAAGCATCCGGGATGGAGTGTCGTATGCTGTTGGAAATCCAGGGATGTCTACGATATCCCAGAATTCGAGGACAGCGATGAGGATGAAGAAGAGAGAAGACTTAGAGTGTTTCAACCGTCTGTTTCGAAAGACGGGTTGTCTTCGGCTGATTATGAAGTTACATGGGTTAGAAATGATATCGATGATGAAATCCAAGTAGATATGTCTAATGCGCCCACGAAACGAAAAAGTTTATCAGTAATGTTATATTATTACTTCACATTTTACGATCTATACATATATAGTCAATGCTTGTAATGATTGTCTAATGCGTCCACGAACCGTTTTATCTAGATTTGATGACGATGACGGGAGCAGCGAGGGGGCGGCAGGAGCTCCAGCCGCAGCACCGGCAGAGGCAGAGGCAGAGCGGTTCTGCCGCCCGGAGAGCTGCGTAGGGAGCTTCAGAGGGCCGGTCTTGCACCCCGATCGGAGACCCCTTCGGATGCCTCCTTCCGTGTGGACTTTGCCATACCTCCAGGTATATTGTACGCATATTCATTTTGAATGTAATATTATAGATACACATGAATGTACATGTCAAAATTTCTTACATTGCTGATACTTGATTGTCTAGCTGTTGGTGATGCGTCAACATCAGGGACAGAGGCCACTCCCGCACCTCCAGGTATGTTTATATATCATATAGTGCATGTGTTAGTTATATGTATGCCCTAGAGGCCATTACTGTACATACGATGTATATTGTAGCGGATGCTAGGACATATATAGGGAGGACTTTCTTGCTCGACATGATAGTATGCTATCTGGTTGCACTTTATCTTAACATGTACTCTGATTGTCTCTATATTACTGTTTCGCCCAATCAGAGCAAAGCTCTGTTTGAATTCAAAATTCAAATTTTGAAGCAAAGCTTTAAGTCTCGGGCGCAACGCGCCGAGTGCAGCGCCCAAGAAAGCGCACCCAATCAAAGCAAAGCTCTGATTGAAGGAAGCAACGCTTCAGCTGCGCAGCGCTCTGCGCTGCGCGACACGTGTCAGCGCAGATGCGCTAGCGCAGTTGCGCTAGCGCAGGTGCGCTGCGCGACACGTGTCAGCGCAGATGCGCTAGCGCACTTGCGCTGCGCTCTGAGCTGCGTGACACGTGTCATGCGCTGGGGCATCTGCGCCAAACTAAATTAAGATTTTATGAAATCTTTTCTGTTCTTTCCAAAACCAGAAGATTTTCTTCTGCCTTTGGATCAAAAATCCAGCGGTGGGAAAATTCCCAAAATCATTCAGAAAAGATCCTGTTAACAAATTCAACAAATTTATGGGCACTATAAAAAGGACCCTAAGCCTCAATTCAAAGGCATCAACATTTCTTGAAAAATCAAGAACTCTAAACAGAGAGAACTCTGAGAAGATTTCAAGAAAAAGGTAAAGAACCTTCATGAAGTAGAAGAAATTCCTTCTAATAGATCATTGATCTAAAAACAAGATCAATGATCTTTACATAATAAACAGTGCTTTGCACTTCTTGTGAACCTCTGGTTCTTTAAAACAATAAAAATAAAAAAATAGTACTTTGCACTTTTAAGAACCTCTGGTTCTTCAAACAAAAGAAAAATTTATTTTTTTCTTTGATCTAATTTAGATCAAGAAATTAAATAGTGCTTTGCACTTCCGTTTTTAAATCTAAAAGATTTTTAGTGCTTTGCACTTCCAAACTGCACCGTTGCGCTCTTAAGAGAGCGCCACGTGTCAACTATAGAACCATTTGCGCTAAGCGCTCTTAAGATAGAGCTTTGCTCTCTGGAATTGGCGCACCTCGCTGAGAGCGCGCCACGTGTCAGCAGCGCAACAGCGCAGCGCGCTGCGCTAGTGCGCTTGCGCTCACCAGAGCAAGACACGTGTCATCACCTTATGAGCTTGCGCTCAAAGCGCCAGACAAATGTACTGCCTTGGTTACAAAAGGGGCCAAGCCCAATTAAAGAAGGCCTAACAGGTCTAATAAAATGCAATGCATTGTTTTAAGAAGGGGCAGAGCCCAAACTAAAATAGATGCTCTGCATCTTAGATAAAGGGACAGAGCCCAAATCAAAAGCCTAGCAGGCCAAAATAGAATGCAGTGCATTATTAAATATGGGCAAAGCCCTAGCACAGGCATAATAGGCCAAAGATCAAGAAAAATGTTGAATATTCTCAACTGGACTTAACCCAATTTTGGCCGTAAGTCCTCAAATTAAATTGACGGAGCAAAATTGCTCTCCTAAATCAATTTATCTCCGGTTCGAGGGTACATCTCCGAACTCCTCTGACATCTATCGTTGTAATCCTTCAACGACGTCAGAGAGGCGACGGGTCCCAACGACCACACATCAATATGGACTGCGGGGTCCTTAAACTCGTGGGCCGAAACGTCCCTAAACTAATATCGGACCGAAACGTCCCTAAACTAATATCGGACCGAAACGTCCCTAAACTGGAATATGGACCACCACGTCCCTAAACTGGCGATGGACCACTACGTCCCTAAACTGGAACAATAGAGCCCCCAAACGCTCTTTTGTTGGATCTAAACGGTCCCGTTTAAGTTGATCTTAGCCCCAGATACGGCTAACGCATCCTTAGACATTTAAATGAATGATAAAACCCCAAATCAACTTTGGTTCAAGGATACATCTCTGAACTCCTCTGACACCTGTCGTTGTAATCCTTCAACGACGTCAGAGAGGTGACGAGTCCCTACGGCCAGATATTAAATCGATCATCACGTCAAGTTGATCTTAGTCCAAAACAGGACTAACGTATCCTTGACGAACGTTTAAGTTGATCTTAGCCGCAACGCGACTAATGCATCCTTAAACTAAAAACACCAAACCCAAATCTAAGTAAATACGGATTTGGACTAATCCACGTCCTACGGGCGACGGCATTACTCAGTCTCCGTATACAATCCACGGGCAACCACAAACAAAACAAACACACACGACACGAAGTGAAATTCTGAAGAAGGAGAAAGTTGTTATCGCGATGCGGTAGCGTAATTAACTGCAGGGGCTTGCGCCTGCAGGGAAGAGCGTCCCCACAATCAAAAAACCCCTCACCCTGAGGGGGAATCTGACGAAGTCTGCTACATCGTCCGCATCCGTCTAAACCTCCGATACACGGTGTCATAAATCAATTTGGCATCTTCGGAGAGGTAGACGGATAAAACCACATAGCATCTGCCCCGAATCTCAGGCAAGACGCCCTTCGCGTCGCGGCCGCCATTCGGAGGGGAACAGATTCTGGCACGCCCGGTGGGACCTTTTCCTCTTTCCACTCCACACTTCGTGTGTCGTCCTCGCGAACCAATCGCGGTTTGTTAAATGGTTGCCTTCGGATTTCAAGTTACTAAGATTTGGTCTTTTTTCTGGCTCAGAACTCAAGATTCAATGGCCTCCTACTGCACCAACTGCTCGAAATGCCACTGCAACAGACGCTCCGCTTCACCAGGAGGTGTGACATACGGACCCCAAGCGGCTTCCTTCCTGACTCTGCCGGTAGATCAGGTGACCCAAGCCACCACCGGCTTGTTCTTCGGGACTATGATCCCACCTGCAAGCTTTTCTGCACCGATCTCCGCACCGGAAGCAAACAAGAAGTCGGTGTTCGACCGGCTCACTGCTACCATGACCCCTGTCAACGGGTCGCCCGCGACTGAACCGACAGCCTCCGTTTTCACCAGGCTAGGTCAGAATTATAAAATGGCTGTCCCAAAGAGGGCAACGGCCGCTGCTTTGGAAGTCGTTGAAGCGGCTTCTCACATCAGAGAGTCGGTCTTCACAAGATTGACGGTTCCCACTCCTCCCCCAGCTGGTCAAAAAGCATCAGTCTTCGATAGGCTGACATCAGCAGTTACCCCACACCCAAACATGGGGCAACAAGAAGCTATCTCGACTTCCGAGCCAGTCCCAACGGCTCGTCGTGCGCGACGTCGCCATTGGCAACGAGTAAGGAAAGCAGGGGGCAACTCCCCCTCAGGGCTAACCCCACCTGCTCCAGTGGTGGAGGTTAACGCTGCTGTTCCAACTGGGAACAACTTTGAATTGCTGAGGAAGGTGAGAAAGAACTCCCCAATTGCTACGTTGAAAAGATCTCCTCCGCCTGTGGAGAAAGCTCCGGAGGCAAAGCAGGAACAGCCCCCTCAACGGCTGTCGTCAAAAATTTATAAAGTTTGGCGGAGGGTTCAAGACTCCGTGATTGACCCAGACCACTTTCATTGCCAGAAAAGGGCAAAGGTGGAAAAAGACAAGAACCGCCCCATTAAACAGCAGGGGGCAACAAATGCTAGGATGCCCGCTTCAACGGCTCCTTCAACCTCAATGGTCCACAAAAGGAAGAGGCCAGAGAAAGCTCCCGTGACACTGACAAAGTTTAAAAGCGGTGAACCTAGACGCCCCAAGTCAGGGGGCATAACAGTTCATACGGTCTATATGGCTTCGGGAAAGGAAGAAAGTCGTACTTCTACGGGTCACCGACCGCTTACCCGGTCAGTGACCAAGGCTCAGGAGCAACAACAAAAGCTCCAGGAGATGATGACTACAATGGCTGCACTCACGGGGCCAAAAGAGAATCCTGGGACGTCCTTAGATGAATGTCAAGAGGAAGAGACCGACGCCGAGTTCCTCCGCCGAGTACTGGAAAAGAGAGACAAAGAGGCTGCTGAACAAGCAGCCAATATACAGCGTATGGGCCTCCTCTTCCAGGACATGATAGGGATGATGATACAACAAGATCCCCCGACTGAAGAACCCCCGATTGTCCTTGGGGATGATAGGGGAGAGACATCAAACCCTCAGCCCGTCCTATCAGCGGCTAAAGAGGATACAATCTCTAAAACTGATCTGGACGAATATATAGCCCAGCAAATAAAGGTTCATCACGCGGCCAAAGCAGCCAGCCACGTCGTAAAGACGGGGCAACCATATCCGGGCTGGTATGACCAAATCAAGTACCCGCCGGGTTACACAATTCCCAAGTTTCATGTCTACAAAGGGACCGGCAATCCCCATCAACATGTTGCCCAGTTCAGGGCGCTTTGTGGTAACACCGGCGGCGACGACAAGCTTCTGCTTCGCCAGTTTGTCGGAAGCCTATCAGATACGGCGTTCGAATGGTATTCTGAGCTCCCTAATGACTCTATTAAAACCTTTGTAGAGATGGAGCTGCTCTTCACCCAACGTTTTGCGAGTGCCAGTGAGCATACTCCGATGACGGCATTGATTAACGCCAGGGTAAAACCCGGCGAGACGTGGGTTCAGTACGCTATACGGTGGCGTAATCTATGGTCTAAGTGTGAACAGCGCATAGAAGAAGCCCCTGCGGTGGGAATGTTTGTTGGAACCCTTGATCCACAAGCAACCATTTCACAGTTTATGATGTTCTTCAAGCCGACTTCCTTTCAGGCTCTGATCGACAAATTGGCGCAGATGGACCAGATGGGACATAAACCCCCTCTCCCGAAGCCGGACTCCCGAAACGATAAAGGAAAGGGAAAAGCGATCATTGTCGCTAATGCCCAACAACAACCAAGCGACTCGAAGCCGGTTGCTCGTCCAAACAATACGCGTCCATACGTACCCCTTGAGGACAGGATGGGACGTGCTTACTTCTTTCCCCGTGATAAAACGAGGAGGCTATTCGAGCTGGCATTGCGCAACAGACTCATAAATCTGCCAGATCCAAAACGCCCGTCGCAACCAAGTGATGTCAACGAGCCTAATTACTGCCCTTATCATCGAGTGCTAGGACATCCGATCGAAGACTGCTATGTTTTCAAAAATTGGCTTGAAAACCAGTACCGCCAGGGCAAATTTGCACTGTCCGACAAATGGAAGGTGAATCCCCCGCAGCCCCACACCTCTAAGGGGACGAATACGCCGGAGGCAACATGCTCCGTCATTGAAGAAGCTCCCTGGAAGGTTGTATTATCAGCCAAAACGAAGAGAATGTTAAATGATCTTCAGACCTGTCCAGCGGTCAAGTGGAAGAACCCATTGGAACCACAGGTTATTGAGGGGATGTTGAAGCCACGTCCGACTCCGAAGACCGAGGGTGGTAGTTCAAGCGCCCATAATCAGCCGTCAAAATCTTCGAAAAAGAAGAAAAAGAAATCTAAGAAGCCCGTGAAGCCTGGCAACAAGCGCACGGACTTACAAAAGCAAATCGACGCGCTGGATGAATATAACCAGAAGGCGCGGACTCCCATTACGCTCCAAGATTTCCTTGATCACGTCTTTCAAAAAGAAGATGAAGGAGAAAGTTCATCGGATGAATCCGAGGAATACGTGGCGAGCTGTCATATGATCTCCCATTCAACCACGAACGACGAAGGGACTTCTGACACTGAAACGCTGGGGGCAAGTGCCGAATCAAGGGCTCCAGGGTTATCAGTTGAAATGATTGGCGCATTTCTTAATGAGGCTCGATTGGAAAGCAAAGCTGATCGAGAACGCGAGACGGCTATATCCAAAAAGGCCAAGCGCCAGCAACTTGAGGAAGGAGCTGAAATGATCCCATTGGAGCAAAACGCCTCCATCGCTGACAAAAGCCAATTCAAGATAAAAAAGAAGTTTGCTAAGGCCATATCGATGGGCATGAAGCTACCACCCTCTGAAGAAAAAGTTACTGGCGTGGTAGAAATGCACCCCTCTTATTGCTTATATCATCAGAAGGTCTCGCATTCTACCCAAGAGTGCAAGGCGTTCGATAGATGGTGGCAAGGATACGTCGCTAATCAACAACGCTTTAAACGGGAAAAGCGTAAAATTCGTCGGGAGCAAAGAAACACGACCAAAGAGCTCGAAAGAACTGCCGGCAATTGTCACATGGTTAACACTACCAGGTCACAAGTGCCTACATTCGGGAGCGACTCTGATGAGGAGCTAGAGCTTGCCCCTCTCTTTAAAGAGTCAACTTCGGGAAAAGAAGAGGAGCCAGTGGTTTGCGAAAATATCCGGCTGCGGAATCGGACACTACCTGTAACATTTTCAAAAATATAAAATATTAATTTTGGGAATTTTTATAATTTAATATTATTTTATTGATTATTTTAATATTAAATCTATAATTAAATGCAAATAAATAGGAAAAATTTGAGAAAAATTATGGAAAATTCTAAAATAGGGTAAATTAGTGAATTATGACATTTTTAAGTTTTTGTGATTAGTTTGACACTAATTTAGTGCTAATCGCGATTAAAAATCGCTAATCGGAATTTTTGGCTTTTTGTGCAAAATTGTGCACATATCATTTTGGACTTGTGTTACATTTTTCTAGCCATGGTTTTCTTTTGGGGTTACTATTGATGTGAGAAGGTTTGGATTAGGGATTTAAAAGAAAAGGAAAAGAAAAGAAAAAGGAATGAAATGAGGGTAGGTGAGAGAGGGGTATGGGTTGCATTGACCTTGAGACTTAGCCATTTTCTCCCATCATTTTCCCTCCCTCTTCTTCTTCCTCCTGCTGCTGCCTCCTTCCCTCACCTCCTACTCCCTCTTCAAGCCTTGAAACACCATTAAAACAAACTCAAAACATCACTCTCATTTCACAAAAAATGCACACAAGCTCACTAGCTATAGATTGGACCATGAAAGTTGCTGTTTTGGTGCTGTGGGAAGATCCTTGAGTCTCTATTGAGGTAATTTCTTCACAATTAGAGTGTTAATTCTTGTGTTAGGCTTTAATTCAAGTTTCATATCGATATCGGGTGAATTGGTGCACTTTGGGCAAAACTAGAGAGGATTAGGGTAATTTTGAGTTAGGGCTATGCAATTGGACTCTAATGGAGACTTTAGACCCTATATTGACTAGAAACCCAGACCAATCCACTGGAAAACTAAGAATACGGAATTTCGGGACTTTCATGTCGGTTTTTGAGAACCTGAAGCTTGCAGGGAAATCTGGAATACACTGAGACTTTTTCAGGAAAAAGTAGCAACACCAGGGACCCAATTGAGACCATAGGAGGCCACCCTGACCAGACGGACCCCATTGGAGATAGGGGGGCCAGCGAGGCCGGTTTTTTCATGAATGTGGCCGGCCAAGTTGTGGTGGATTGCTTCGGGGTTGGTCCAGTAGCTCAAGTACACCCTGCATAGCACCCTAGAGTTGTTTATTTGAGCTGTTTTGGCCTGAGACGAAATCTGGGATCGTTTTCTTGGGTTGCTGCTTTGAGTTTAGTTTTGGTTTTGCGTATTTTGATTTGGTGGTTTTGATATTTGTGTGTTATCTCGATCGTGTGACGTTTGTACGTCTATATCGAGTGTTTTCGAGTTGTTTTGCGAAGGCTAACCGTAGGTTCTAACCTATAAGCCTTTTAGCGTATCGTGTTGGTTTTAGCGTGTCGTTTCAAGTGTTGATTTGGTTTTGATGCGATGCGTTACGTGTGATATGTGTAGGTACACCGCGACGATCCGAGGCGATGCGGAAGATGACGGTGACATCGACACCGACACGCAGGATACAGGTGAGTAGATTATATCTACAGGGGGAAGTCGGGTGGATGGCGTATAGCACCCCCGCAGTCCGTAATTAGTACTATGTAGTATATTTATTTGTGTGATAGCTATAGTGTGTTATGGTTAGTTAGGGGTAGAAATAACTAGCGTAGTTCCTAGTTGCGAACCATAGGATAGATTTGCACCCACACGCACACACTTGTGTGTTTTCTTATACTTGCACTGTACTTGATGATACGGGATGACTTTGGAGATGAGTCGATGATGTGGGCTTTGTGCCACGAGATCGGTGATTTGATATGATTCGTATTTGGGATACGAAATGTGATTCTTGCGGGCTTGGGATATGTGTTGACCCCCGCATGCATACTTCATTGATGGTATCATTTTGTGCTAGACATAGAGTAGTACCCCAGATTATATGATCTGATGATAGTGATACCTGTGTTGTGACGAGATAGTGAGATGTTGACCCGTACCCAGCTATTGGGATGCCGTACGACGATTTACCGTACGAGCCTATATTGATGATAGATCCGCGCTCATGACTCGAGGATGTCAGATGATATGCTGTATCGTACGCGATACTATTGAGGCGGGATCACCGACTTATATATATATATATATATCGACTCAGATGTTAGGCGGTTTCCCTACCTGTAGCTCAGCTTGTTAGTTCAGCCGTATAGTTTAGTATAGTAGTTGACATTAGACTAGACCGAGTCATACCTATTTCAAAACTAACGAATCGGGGATATTTTAAAGATAAGCAGAAGGGTTATACGGATATTTTCAAAAGACGTATCTTTTCATAAAAACACCGTAGCCCCTATTTTCAAAACCCTATGATTCGTGTTATTTCAAAAGGCACCATTTGTAGGACTTATAATAGATTAATGCAGATTAGTTATAGTTGCGTCTAGTATTCAGCTTCCGCTCATTATTGTGGTTCTCTTCGCATCGCATGCTTATATTATGTTTCGTACTACATTATTGATTTCATGCTGTTAGGACACCAGCACCATTACCGATGATGCGTATGTACCACGTACACTTACTTGCCGGCTCACACACATCTTCATCGGTAATTGCTATGCCACGTACACTTTAGAAATACTATTGCATTGATATAGGTTGTTAGCAAATATTTAGACAGGATGTAAGTGTACTCGCCTTATATGCTAGATTAGACATTGTAGTTATTACCTGCTACTTCATGCATACTGCTATTCATTGTTATGCCGCATTCATGGATTCTCATGCATATATTCACTATTTTGCATGCTATTGAAGTTTGGATTTGGATTTCTATGAGATTTTCTGGATTTGGAGGAAAACCGCAAAAACACAAATAAACATATTCTCTCTTTTAAAATAAAAAGTGCGGTTTTCCCATGATGTATGAGTCGTCCACCATGAATTTGCTGATGGATTTGGAAACCCGATTCGAGGAGACGGATGAACCGTTTCGGGTATATGGTGGACCCGGTACGGTACCCCGGGGCAAGAGGAATGTGGTGATGACGTTGAGCCTGGCAGGGGAGTACTACCTACCGGTGATTTTACCCGACGCGTCGGATATCCGGAGGATACCGTCGTGGTCTGAGATTTATGGTAGGGGCCGGTCTGGACTGACGGCGCCCTAGATATTGTGGTTGAGACTTTGAGATATCGAGATATTGGGATTTCGTTTGTGCCGATGCTAGGCACAGTTTTATGCTGATTTCATTATGGTACCTCATCTTTTAAAATACAAGGGAAATCTCACTAAAGTTTGAAAACAGTTGCTTCATGTAAATGTATTCTGTTTTCACGCATTCATATCTCATTCATATGCTATATTGTTATCTGAGGCACTGACACAGACACATGAGATTGCACTCGGGTTAGATATTTACCCTAGCCTTGCTATAGGCTGCATGTTTTATATTGAGGATTTCTATAAACTGATCGTATTAACCTAGGATTATGTCTTGCTTTCGGTTTCTGCTTGTAGATATTTTCTATTCACGAGTTGGCAACTCACCCCCGTTGTGCCACAACTCTTGCAGGTTTTGCCGTACAGGTTCCTTTGCGGCATTTCTGGCACACTACTTCCTTGCGGGTGTATTGCTTTTGGTAGGTGGATTCTTTTGCATCAAGAACCACCATTGTATTTATTTTATTCATTGTATCTAGAATTTCCATCAACCAAAACTTGTATATTGTTTCAGACCTAGACTTTAGTGTTGTATATTTCGACTTTAGAGTCGCGCTTAGTAGTATTGCGGTTTCTTGTTGCTTTTGAGTTTTCTATGGATTTGATCCTCGCCACTTGGCGTTGTATATTATTGTTGCATGTGTGGTTGTGACCGTCGATTGACGAAGAGCTAGCTCCCGCTTGGGGATGCCTTTATCACTGTATTTATTGTTATCCTTGTTGTACCCCATTCGGGGCCATTTTTACAAAAGAAACTCTGCCGAAATTTTTAGAAAAGATTGTACTGTTTTTAAAATGCACATTCGGCTTAGTTATTTAAAAACCTTGATTTCAAACATGTTTTTCTTCACTTCTTTAAACCAGTTTCTTTACTTATTCTTAAAAATGGTTTTAGATTTCTGGGCTTTGGCTTACTTGGATCAGATGGAGTCCTATAGACTTCATATGGTTCAAGGGCCAGTCACGTGCTCTTTCGGGTCGTGACACTACCCGAAAAGAACCTCGGACCCTCGAATAGAAAAGATAAAGGGAAAGAAAAGGTCTCTGAAGACATCGTCTTAGATGACCAAGTTCTGGAAGAGCTACACGCCGAGAACCCGCCAAAAAGGAATAAAGTGGATTACAACGTTCTGGCACATCTGAGGAAACTGCCCTCTCAGCTCAGCGTCCTTGATGCCTTGTTACTATCAAAGGAGGCGAGAGACTCTTTGATTAAGGCGCTACAAGATCCGGACCAATTCCAAGCTTTCCTGGCCGAACAAAAGATGAAGGATGAATTGGAAGAGGTGCACACAGCCGACGTTGCTTTTGGTGATGAAGACCTTCTCCTCGGGACGTGTGAACACAATCGCCCCCTTTATGTCTCAGGATACTGCCATGACATAAAGATAGGTAAAATCTTGGTCGATAACGGATCGTCTGTTAATTTACTCAATGTGCGAGTGTTAAAGGAGATTTGCATGAGTGTCCAACACCTCGTCCGAGACAAGATCACTCTCTCCGGTTTCGACTCTCAATCCTTAAAGACTCTTGGATCTGTGATATTGACACTACGCTTCGGGTTGCTCGTCACAGACATCAAATTCCATGTTATAGATGCCAAGACGTGCTACAATGCTCTGCTCGGCCGACCATGGCTACACGAGTACAACATCATCCCTTCTACACAGCATCAGTGCATGAAGTATTCTAGGGATGGCCTCGAGTACACAGTGGCGGGAGAGTTGAATCCGTTTTCCGTAAACAAAGTTCGCAAATATGAAGATGCCAAATACTTCTTACCGAGTTTCGAAGACACGGAAAGATGCCACAAACCGGAGAACAAAACTAACGCCACCATCCCTGTCTTCGGCAGTGACACTGAGGAGGAGGAGGATATAATTTATTCAGGTCCATCCCAATCCACTAGGCCGGGACCATCCGTTCCTTCATTGATCTTCGGCAGTGATTCAGAAGATGAAGTTCACGCTGTATTCCCCGCTCGGCCTTCAATACGGGTTTCCGCTGATGAAGATCGGAGTCTGCAGATAACCATGGTGCCGCTTGAACATTACAAAGAACTGGATGCACTTGACACCAACAGCGTAGAAGAATTGCAGACATTCTATATCCCTCCCGGACGAAAAGGCGAGAAGGCAATCCTATTCTACCGTTCTGAAGAAAACAAGGTGAAAAAAGAAATTTGGCATGGCGCGAATCCCATGCTCGACAGGCTTCAGCCTATCCATCTTCCCAGATATTATACCGAAGGTTTGAAGAAACTGCTGAAACGCCAGGGGATGTCCCTCACACAGACCATTAGAAAAGCCAAATTCTATGACAAGGTCTGGAACATTCCCGGGACCCAATGCAAACTGCCTAACGGGAGAGTAGAAACAAAAGGACTTGGGTACATCCGGTCAAAGAAACGGGAGCTAGTAAACAGCTGTTATGTTATGTATGACTTTGATGAAGAGGCGGACACTCAATGGGAGGACGCTAATCCTGAGCCAGCAAAAGTTCCTGATACAAAACCACCCAGTCCATCATTTGAAGACCAGACGAGCAAACTTATAAGGGATGCGAGTCAAAAAGCCCGAGACGATCACGATCGTGAAATAGCAATCTATGAAAAAGCCAAGACACAGCGCCTCCTTCAACAGGCGGTGAAGGATGAGAATGCCGCTCCTTATCAACCTGCTACAAAAAAGTTTCGACGCGAAAGCAAAAACAAGTTGAAAGGCAAGAAAGGCGTTCGACAACCACAAAGCAGAGCTAAGAAGCCACGCATCCGAGAGTCGAGTGTTATTGACTTAGCCCTCAGGAAGAAAATGGGTCGAGCATACTCATTTCCTCGGAACAAAACGAGGAAGATATTCAATCTCGCTCTAAAACATCAAATGCTTACGTTGCCAGAGTCTAAGCATCCTGAGCACGCAGGCGAGGTGTTCAACCCAAATTATTGCTTTTACCATCGAGTAATGGGGCACCCTCTTGAAGATTGCTTCACCTTCAAGAATTGGGTTGAAGATCAGTATCAGCTAGGCAAATTCGCGTTTTCTGACAACTGGAGGGTAGCACCACCACAGAAGCACGAGCCCGAGGCCGCGAGAGAAGAACCAACTCCGCATTGGGATTGGCAGAAAATTTGCACTTGCCACGTGGTAACAATATCAAAAGAAGAGTCCGAGGACATGAACAGCCTTCCTTGGTGCTTTGAAAACGGCAGCGATGAGGTAATCTCAGAATTTCCCCCAGCTCCGAAAGAACTGGAGGATGGAATCCATACTACTGCAGATAACCTCAAGAAAATCGAGTTGGGGACAATAAATGATCCGCGACCGACATTCGTCAGCGAGCTGCTGTCTGAAGAGAGGGTGGCTGCGTTAAAAGACGTCCTTGTGCAGCATAAAGATTGCTTCGCATGGAACTACTCCGAGATGCCGGGACTAGATCCAGAAGTTGCTATACATAGACTAGTAATATCCCCAAACATCAAACCAGTCAAACAAGCACCGAGAAGAATGCGACTAGAGCTTGAAATGAGCATAAATACCGAAGTCAAAAAGTTAATCGACTCTGGCTTCATCCAGGAAGTTCAGTACCCTGAATGGATCGCCAACATCGTCCCAGTGATGAAGAAAAATGGGACAGTGCGCATATGCGTAGATTTTCGGGATCTTAATAAAGCCTGCCCAAAAGATGATTTTCCAGTGCCAGTTACCGAACTGATGATAGACAACACATCCACTCATGAGGTTTTCTCCTTCATGGACGGCTCGTCGGGGTATAATCAGATAAAAATGCATCCTGAAGATCAGAAGCATACAGCCTTCAGAACTCCTCTTGGTATATTTTGTTATAAAGTGATGCCCTTCGGTTTGAAGAACGCCGGTGCTACTTATCAAAGGGCCATGATAAAGATCTTCGACGACCTTATACACGAAATCGTTGAATGCTATATCGACGATCTCGTGGTTAAAAGCAAATCATACGAGGAACATCTCGAGCATCTGAAGACTGTATTTCAACACCTTCGGCAATACAACTTGAAGATGAATCCTCTTAAATGTGCGTTCGGGGTCTCCTCGGGCAAATTCCTGGGATTCGTTGTCCGACACCGAGATATTGAAATAGATCCGTCAAAGATTAAAGCGATCATGGAAATGCCTCCGCCGAGGACTCTCAAACAGCTGCGGTCTCTCCAAGGGAAACTCGCATACATACGGCGATTTATAGCCAACCTTTCAGGAAAGTGCCGTCCTTATAGTCACCTGATGAAGAAGGGAACCCCGTTCGTTTGGGATCAAAAATGCCAAGGCGCACTGGACGAGATCAAGCAATACCTGCAGAACCCACTAGTGCTGGCTGCTCCGGTTAAGGGGAAGCCTCTCATTCTTTATACAACCGCCCTCGAAGGTTCTTTAGGCGCATTATGGGCACAAAAGAACGATCAAGGGAAAGAAAGAGCACTCTACTACTTAAGTCGAGTTCTGCTGGGGGCAGAAAGCAACTACTCTCCCATTGAAAAACACTGCCTGGCATTGATCTTCGCAATAACAAAGCTTAGGCACTATGCGTTGGCGCATGAGGTCCGTCTTATTTCAAAAGTCGACCCTCTCAAATATCTAATGTCAAAAGCCATATTGACAGGACGACTCGCTAAATGGGCCTTGCTCTTGATGGAATTTTCGATAACATATCAACCTCTCAGAGCAGTAAAAGGCCAGGCCATCGCCGACTTCCTTGCTGAGCATCCCATACCTGCCGATTCTCCTTTAAATTGCGATTTGCCAGACAGACATGCGTTTGACGCAATCGACAATGGTGATACCCGTTGGGAGCTTTATTTCGATGGAGCATCTTCCATGAAAAAGCACAAACAAAGTACGCCAATGATCAAATCGGGGGTAGGACTTATCTTTGTGACTCCACAAGGAGGGATAATGCGCTACGCGTTCTCCCTGACGGAGCCGAGAACGAATAATGAAGCTGAATATGAAGCTTTGATAGCAGGCCTCGAGATCGCCATTGATATGGGAATTGAAAGCCTCCTCATATATGGGGATTCCCAACTTGTCGTCAGTCAAGTGAACGGCGATTACCAAACATGTAAACCGGAATTGGTAAAATATGGTGAAAAAGTGCAGCAACTGCTAACCCAAATTCCCTCCTACACGTTGGAAAGCATACCGCGCGCGGAAAACAGCAAAGCGGACGCACTGGCCAAACTTGCTAAAGAATTGGCTGACGAGAACCTCGATGACGTTAGAATCATGATACAAAGCCGTCGAGTGCTCGCCCCGGCAGAAATACCTCCAGAATCATATAAAGAAAAGGGAGCGACTGAGCAGGCGACCCTACAAATAAAAGACCATGAGAAGACCGAAGACTGGAGAGAAGTCTTCATAGATTACTTCAAGTTCCACCAAATGCCTGAAGAAGCGTCCATAAGACATCAGCTCGTGAAACGAGCTCTGTCTTTCGCCTTCGTCAACGATACTCTATACAAGAGGACATTCGATTCTCTGTGGCTGAGATGCTTAGGACCTGACGAAGCGAGAAGGGTCGTCCAAGAAGTTCACGACGGACTCTGCGGTTCCCACCAAGCAGGCCCTAAGATGAAGTTGAAGATAAAACGGATGGGCTACTACTGGCCCACGATGATGCAGGATTGCCTGGAATACGCGAGGCAATGTCATTCATGCCAAATTCATGGGGACTTCATCCATCAGCATCCCAATCCACTGCATCCAACAGTGGCTAGTTGGCCATTCGAGATGTGGGGAACCGACATAGTCGGCCTCATCGAACCAGCATCGTCAAAGGGACATCGTTTCATATTGGCGACGACTGATTACTTCTCCAAATGGGCAGAGGCGGTACCGTTGAGGGAAGTGAAGACGGAGAACATCCTCCATTTCTTCAAAACGCATGTCATATACCGGTTTGGAACCCCAAGAAGGATCATCTCTGATAATGGGCCAGCCTACCGAAGTCATAAAATTAGCCGCTTCGCACAGCAGCACAATATAGACTGGAGATATTCCTCAGTTTATAATCCACGAGCTAACGGTCTAGCTGAGGCCTTCAACAAGACCTTGACGAAGATCATGAAGAAAACAGTGTCACGAAATAAGAGAGATTGGCACGAAAGATTGCAAGAGGCTCTTTGGGCGTATCGAACTACATTTAAAACGGCCACAAACACAACGCCGTACGCGTTGGTATTTAGGACGGAAGCAGTACTCCCTCTCGAGATAGAATTACCCTCTCTACGAGTGGCAGTCCACTACGAGCTGACAGACGAAGAAAATGCTCACCTTCGATATGAAGAGCTTGACGCCCTTGATGAAACCCGACTTCTAGCACAACAAAATCTGGAGGCTTATAAAGCAAAGATGACGCGCTCATACGAAAGATTGACCCGACCGAGGACATTCCGCCAAGGCGAACTCGTGCTAGTGGTCAAAAGGCCTATGATCCCCAATCGCGCCAAGCGGGGAAAATTCGAGCCAAACTATGAAGGCCCGTACATCATAGATAAAGTTTACCAGGGTGGGGCCTATCTACTCATGGACATGCACGGCGAAAGGCCTTTCAGGCCGATAAACGGTCGCTTCCTAAAGAAATACTATGCTTAATGAGCCACAGCCTAGGTCAATGATAGATGACGACGACTATTTCCGCTCGCTATCTTCCTAAGCTCAAGCTTTATAAAAAGTAGTCGGCCTTCTCCATGACGGACCGAAACGTCCTTAAACTAACTACGGACCGAAATGTCCTTAAACTAATAGTGGACCGAAACGTCTTTAAACTAATACCGCAGCATCCTTAGGCCGACGAGATGAACAAAAGAAAATAAAGAAAGAAAAAATATAATAAATAAAAACGGTATGTCCATAAGCAAAATGGGCACGGATGAAAACCCGAAAGGGCTCCGTGAGTAAAAACAGCAGGGCTACCAGCGAGTGTTCGTGAAAACCCGAAAGGGCGCGGCCTCGTAAAAAAAAGAGAGAAAAAGAAAATAAAAAGAATAAAAAAAACGGTATGTCCATAAGCAAAATCGGCACGGATGAAAACCCGAAAGGGCTCCGTGAGTAAAAACAGCAGGGCTACCGGCGAGTGTTCGTGAAAACCCGAAAGGACGCGGCCTCATAAAAAAAAGAGAGAAAAAGAAAATAAAAAGAATAAAAAAAAAACGGTATGTCCATAAGCAAAATCGGCACGGATGAAAACCCGAAAGGGCTCCGTGAGTAAAAACAGCAGGGCTACCGGCGAGTGTTCGTGAAAACCCGAAAGGACGCGGCCTCGTAAAAAAAAGAGAGAAAAAGAAAATAAAAAGAATAAAAAAAAAACGGTATGTCCATAAGCAAAATGGGCACGGATGAAAACCCGAAAGGGCTCCGTGAGTAAAAACAGCAAGACTACCGGCGAGTGTTTGTGAAAACCTGAAAGGGCGCAACCTCGTTAAAGGACACTTATAGGGTCCTCTCGACCTTGTAAGGAGAAACCACCTTACGACTCACAAAGGTGCAACACACTTAGGGATCCCCACGATTCCTAAAGAGAAAATACACTTGCGAGATCCTCACGACTCGTAAAGAGAACTCTCTTATGGGACCCTCACGGCTCATAAGAGTTGAAAGTCTTAAGTTACAGAGATCTAAACCTATGCTTAAGCAACCCCCACAATTTCCGATATTGCCCTACAAGTGGCTCAATACTGGCCCTTGTATACAATCCACGGGCACGAATAAACATTTCCCTAACCAAGTCTCATCCCTGACTAGGGATATGTTCGCATGGTGAACAACCCTTGTAAATCCTCTCGATTTACGAGGAGAAAACCCTCCTGTAGGATCCTTACGACTTACAAAGGAAACGAATACTTAGGAATCCTCACGATTCTTAAGGAGAAAATGCACCTACAAGATCCTCATGACTTGTAGGAAGAAATACCTTTGTGAGACCCTTACGGCTCATGAAGTAAAAAGCCTTAGTCGACAGGATCTTAACCCTGGTCGCTAAGCCACCTTTGTTCGACATCGACAGAGGCAGATGATGATTCGCTCCTGGCAATATCCCGGTTGTAGCGGTGATGACGCCGAAATCGGCGTCTGATTCCAGGTTTACGGCGAAAAGCCAGTAGGCCGCACATGCATACGAAATAGCCGAAATGATGAGGCAGCTTGCAATAAAAAGCAGCAAGTAAAAATGTATGCATGCAAAATAGCCGAAATGATGGGGCAGCTTGCAATAAAAAGCAGCAAGTAAAAATGTATGCATGCAAAATAGCCGAAATGATGGGGCGACTTGCAATAAAAAAACAGCAAGTAAAATGTATGCATGCAAAATAGCCGAAATGATTGGGCAACTCGCAATAAAAAGCAGCGAGTGAAAATAAAATAAATAGCCGAAATGATTGGGCACCGCGAAAAATAGCCGAAATGATTGGGCAATCGCGACCTTCGCGATATAAAAGCTGAAATGATAGAGCATCGCGGAAATAAAACAAAAAAAAATGAAAATGATGATAAAACTTTGGCCCCACAGTTAAGATCACATCGATCCCTGTATACAATCCAAGGGCGTAAACAAAGAGGGAACCATACTTTCCCAACAGGCTCCGCCAGAAAACGAAGCCAAATCTCGACGGTTCATCCCAACCCCGAAGAAACCAGTGTCTTCGGCAAAATCCTTCGACTCAGGGAAACAAGGGTCCTTGACGAAGAAAATCCTGATTCGCGTCGACTCGCAGAGCAACCAGTATCTCCGTGGGAAATTCTTGATTCGTTTCAACACCAGGGAAACAAATAATCCTTGGCAAATACCTCAACTCAGGGAAACAAACACTCCTTGACGAGAGCCTTCTGATCCGCGTCGACTCGCAGAGCCACCAGCGCCTCCGTGGGAACCATCGACTCGTTTCAAACCCCAAGGACACAAATAATCCTTGGCGCTCGGGAAACAAATAATTCCTAGCAAAATCCTCGACTCACGGATACAAACACTCCTTGACGAGAGCCTCCTGATCAGCGTCGACTCGCAGAGCAACCAGTGCCTCCGTGGGAAATTCTCGACTCGTTTCAAACCCCAAGGACACAAATAATCCTTGGCGCTCGGGAAACAAATAATCCCTAGCAAAATCCTCGACTCACGGATACAAACACTCCTTGACGAGAGCCTCCTGATCCGCGTCGACTCGCAGAGCCACCAGCGCCTCCGTGGGAACCATCGACTCGTTTCAAACCCCAAGGACACAAATAATCCTTGGCGCTTGGGAAACAAATAATCCCAGCAAACTCCTCGACTCACGGATACAAACACTCCTTGACGAGAGCCTTCTGATCCGCGTCGACCCGCAGAGCCACCAGCGCCTCCGTGGGAACCATCGACTCGTTTCAAACCCCAAGGACACAAATAATCCTTGGCGCTCGGGAAACAAATAATCCCTAGCAAGATCCTCGACTCACGGATACAAACACTCCTTGACGAGAGCCTTCTGATCCGCGTCGACCCGCAGAGCCCCCAGTGCCTCCATAGGAACCCTCGACTCGTTTCAAACCCCAAGGACACAAACAATCCTTGGCGCTTGGGAAACAAATAATCCTAGCAAACTTCTCAACTCACGGACACAAACACTCCGTGACGAGAGCTTCTTTGACTCACATCTCGGGCAGTAAGGATTCAAAAACTTGCTTCCTGAGCAATGGGACCCTGCAAGTCAATCCTAAATGGTCTCTTGCATACTATTCACGGGTTTCACTCTCTGAAGTCGATTCTCGACAAAGAGGGAAACAACCGCTTACGAGCCCTCTCGACTCGTAAGAGGGCAATGGGACCCTGCAAGTCAATCCTAAATGGTCTCTTGCATACTATTCACGGGTTTCACTCTCTGAAGTCGATTCTCGACAAAGAGGGAAACAGCCTCTTACGAGCCCCCTCGACTCGTAAGAGGGCAATGGGACCCTGCAAGTCAATCCTAAATGGTCTCTTGCATACTATTCACGGGTCTCACTCTCTGAAGTCGATTCTCGACAAAGAGGGAAACAACCGCTTACGAGCCCTCTCGACTCGTAAGAGGGAGAAATTCTCTTACAGGATCCTTACGGTTTATAAGAGAAAACCACACTTAGAAATCCTCACGATTCCTAAGGAGAAAATCCACCTATGAGATCCTCTCGATCCGTAGGGAGAAAATTCTCTATGAGACCCTCACGGCTTATGGAGTTGAAAAGTCTTAGGCAGCAGATCTGAACCTGCAGTCTAGGCCATCGTTATCTCTGGGAGAAATGAATTTACCTGCCGATAAGGTGCATTAAAGATGTCATGCTGAAAAGAAAGAAAAAGCGAAGAAGTGACACAAGACATTACAAAAAAGTGTATCTTTTATTCATAAACTTGATCGGATACAGGATACATTATGTCAAAGGATAAAAAAATATATACATATACATTCTTTTATCTATAAGTACGAACAATACAAAAATTGATAGCTACTGAGGAGGAAGTGTCTTCAGTAAGTTCACAAGCTGCTCTCGCACTTCCTTCAGCACTTCCTCTCGAGTGACAGCCGCGGCCACCTCCGCCTCCACCTGAGCCCGCTGTTGCAAGAAAGATGAAAGTTGCTCCTATACCGCCTCCTGGGCTGCTTCCTGGCTGGCTGCAGCTCGCTCGACAATGTTAAGTTTATGCCTCAATGATAATCCTTCGGAGAGGCATTGCAGGAGGCCCTCAAAGATAACCTTCAGCCGTGCGGCATTGGCCTCCACCCGAGCATGCAGTTGAGCAGACCTGCTCGAAGCATCATCACGCTCCTTGCGCCTTGAAATAACTTCTTGTTCGAGATGGCGGAAGTAAGAAGCGCTCTGCTCAATCCACGCAGTCCTCTGATTATTGGCAGCCACAGTCTCGGGAGTGGGACGCAGCGACTCTAATTGAAATAGGCAACCCTCGATCTCCTTACAATGGTTAACCCAGGATGCAATGATGCTCTCATTATGAAAGTTCACGAGTATTGCTAGCATCGGGTTAACCACCATAGCGAAGTCTGCGGCAGATGTAGGAGCTTCAACGTCGAGTTCCTCGACATAGTCACTCAACATGCGCAGACTATTCGCAGCGCCTTTTGAAGGCAGACTCCTCAGATAAGGACCCGCCGGCATTGTGACGCGAGGTTCGAAGGACGCCGAAGCCATAACGACAGCTGAAAGAAACAGGATGCGATCAGATAACAGTACAGAAATTAGAGAGAAGAAAATTACCAATATGATGGTCATTGTACCGGTTAGGACAGGTGGCAAGGTCGGAAGGGCTGGTGGCACAGTTGATCTTCTATCCCCTCCTTCAATCTGTAGCACTGCAGTCAAGATGAGGAAAAGAGGTTAGGGACAATTCCATCAATAAAAAAGAGAGAGGAAGGATGTTAATAGAAATTATGCTCACCAACGCCACCAGAGGAAGAAGCAAGCTTAGATGGGAAGGAGAAGTATGGGAGCAACATCTGATATACATGATCAAAAAGCGCTCCTGAGAACACAACAGTGTGACTTTAGTACACGAATTAGATGTCTGGAAAACAAGATTAATAAACCGTAAACCTATACCTTCCAACATCTTCGAGGGTATGAGGGAAGGTTCAGAGGTGACCACCGCCAAAGCGGTCATCGAAGGCGCTCCCTCGAGCGGTGGGGCATCGGCACTAGCTGCACCTGCATTACGAAGAGGTGAACTTGTCAGAAATGGTTGTAAAGTAAAGAAAAGCAGCCACTTAGGGTTTACCTGAGGAGCTCCCGGCTGAAACGGAGGCGGCTCCCTCCTCTATCGACATAAGACCACCGCCTGTAGCCTCATCGCCCGACTCGATGGGGACCGTTGTCGTGCTCGCGAGACCTGGAGACGGCGGAGGACCGTAGATGGGAAGGGCAATGACTGGAGTATTACCAGATTCCAGAGAAGGAGCGGTTGGTTCATCTTCGGGAATCATGGCCACCTCACCCACTACTCTCTCAAGTTCAGTAGTGGTGGTCGTATCGTCCACCATCGCCAGGGGATCGCCGGCCTCGAGCGCTTCATTCGCCACCACCCTGGACTTAGCTATAATGATCATATCATCTGCCACCGCTTCAGGTTCGGCATCAATGACCTTCTCGGCGGCAGGTCCCTCGGACTCCACTTCAAGCTCCATGGCCTCAACAATACTGCCCACTGTCGGCTCGAGTTCGGCAGGCACCGCCTCCTCCGCTCCCCTAGGATCGACGGCCTCCGCCTCTCCCTCGATCGGACTTGGCCCTGCAATGATAAGAGATATAAGGACCAATGATATTAAAATCCTTATAACAAAAAACCTTGAGAGAAATGTTACCTGAAGCGGATTTACCATTTGCGCTCCGAACTGCTCGGGCCACCTCCCTGCGGGCAGTGGATAGGGCGACAGGGGCCTCTTCTGAAGGAGTATCAGCTCGAGGGCGGTACTGGGTCCCGCTCCCATAGCCAAGGCAGCCCTGCGCGCCTTCGCTTCACGCCTCAACCGCTTCCTTTCCTCCCGAGCGGTTATGAGAGACCTCTGTGACGCCTCCTTCAAGGCATCATCATCTTCATTCAGCGATGCCTCCAGAGCCTTTAAGGCATCTCTCACCGGCTTTTCAAGATGAGCCTCCTGCTGTGTCCCAGAGGAAGCAGGAACGTCTGCCGCTGGTAGAACATCTGCGTCGCTAGAAGGTAATGGCATTGAGGTTCCTGTAATTAAAAGGGAAAGGTTAGATCGACCATAACACGAGGAAAGTAAAAAAAACTGGATGAGTTGAAACTTACTAAGACCCATAGATGCTCTGAGACGTTCCTCCTCCTGAAAAGTTTTTAGAGAAGCGGCAATGGCTTCTTCATCAGTGATGCCTGTTGAAAGAAAAGTAAGAAAAGCGTTAGTCAAAAATAATGAAGAAGGATAGGCTACAATAGAGAAAAGGCGACTAGTAGTTACCTGATTGCGCAAGCTTAGCCAGCCACGCGTCACGCTTCACTAACCATGCCGAAGCTCTGAGAGCAGCCGCTAAGTCTGTATCGTCCGGCGGTGGCATCACTAATCCTGCGTTAGTCCCATATTCGAGCAGACCCTCGGAGTAGGGAGCATGGGGTTCCTGGCCGAACACAACGTCCGCGGCGAGGAGCGACTTCTTTTTCTTTTGCCCTCCGACCCTGGGCCCGCGAGGGAGTGACTTCCGCTTAGCAGCCACTTTGGGACGACGAGTCCCGATGTCCGCACCCACGCCAGATTCCGGCGAGAGTACAACCATTGTTTCTACCTGAGCGTGGGGTGCGGGAGGTGCATCCGCGATATCAGGGAGCGGCAATTCACGTGGAGGACTTTGCGCACGTGATGGTCTGCCCCCGGCATCTTTTAAGGGAGCGACTACTGGAGTCCTAGGCACCAGAGGAGCGTTGCGATCGCTACCTAGGGGTGCAACCTTACGATCAATCAGCAGCCGCCTTTCCTCCTTTATCACCGCTCCCGTCGAATGACTATACCATTCGGTGTATACCCTAAGAAGACGGGGAGCACAAGCCGGCTCACTGATAAAGAAGTGAGAGCCCGTGTTTAGACGCATGAAGTGATGCAGCGCTCTCTCCATCCCTTCTTCGGTCGCGGCAGGTTCCGATAAAAAGGCCTCCAGCGGTACCCCTTGGTTATAGCTCAGCTGTTGGGCGAAACGATGCGGGTTATATCTCATGAAGATCGCTTCCCCGTCCTGCCTGAACACCAAAAAGCCCGGCCTGATAGAGTATAGGTGAAGGGTTTCCCGGGCCGTTAAAATCGAAGCGCCATCCCTGAAAGTGTCTTGCAATGGCCGTACTGCAGTGGTAGACGTTTTTCCAATGGTCAACACCTTGTCAATGAAAGACACACCGGTTCCAACGGTGTGAGAGCGAAGGAGTAAACTCCTGGCATCTCGCGGCGATGGATTTACAATTGATGCGCCGATCAACTGTAGAAGGCGAGGAAAAATGCACCTTTCATAGAATGAGGGCCTTTTATGCATGCCGAAAACACCCGCTGTATGTAGTTCGAGCCACGACATGAAGTAGTGCATTGGGAAAACCACGTGCAACACCCCAGGCTCATTAGCATCCGCTGCTCGGCTAAGGCCATGATATAAATGCGCCAAACCGGCGATCCCAACGGCTACCTTTACCCCGATAGTCATTCGGTGGGCCGGGTAAAAAACAGAGGGCCGCATGCGGTGGGAGTGCATTGGAAGTGCAAACCAACTCAGCCAAAGCCCAAGAAATCCCAAAAAGAAGGCCTCCTCATCCATCTCGGGGGCTGCGACTTCTGCAAAAGACATGGTTGAGGAGTTGGGAAGAAAAAAGTTCTTTTGATCTACGTCTTTCGCTGGCAGGTTATCCAAACCTAAGCCGAAAGGATCTTCAAGGTTGGCAAACTTGGCAGTCTTCGCCGAGAGGACGTTTGGATGAAGGAACCGAGCAATAAAATCCTCAAAATTAACTCCACGGCTCCCATGCTTAATGAAAAAAGCCTCATAGATGTTCAACACCTTGATCAGACGTGGAAACTGATGTTGAACAGCGTTCTCCGGCGTGAGCTCCCTTATCATCGTCTTGGCACCAAAGATGTACTCATCCGGTGGGAGCAACTCTTCATAATGTTCCCCCATAGCCGGTAGGCCAGACACCTCCGTAAACTCTTCCAGCGAGATGGACACTTCCCGATCCATGGCAAGGAAAGTATGAGTCGGAATGTTCCACTGCTCCAGGAAGGCCTTGAACCACCAAGTGGGAAGCGTAGGATACTGGAAGAGAGAGACGTAGACTGCGGTGTACAGTCCTAGTCTTATCAACTGCGACTTCCTCGTCGACAGGATATACCGGGCCCACGGCAGATAGCCAACCGGGTGGCGGGGGATCAGACCAATGTTATATGATTGCCCCCAAGGTCTCGCCTCGCCCTGACAGATACGGCGTCCTAGGATATCTAAAACCATAGGACGCTGGACCGGGATGGCATCTATGGCCGGATGAAGAAAACCCTTCGATGTCCAATCCTTCATCTCCGCGGCATACTGCACCGGGGGCGGGTTGGCGTAATGAATCGCCGTTATGGGCTCCGACGGCACCGCGCATGTAAAGCTGCGTCGACCCATAATAATCTGATTGTACCACGACCCCCAAAGGTGGAGACTCTTATACTCCGGGTCGTATGCCTTGATCATGGCCAAGACCTCGCGATCCAAAGGCGCCTCTGGAAATCCCTCCTCCGAGCGGGCAAACGGGAATGAAGTGTCTTCAGACATGATCGCTGCAAAAAGAGCAATGTAGCTGTCAGTGTTGTAATCCCGACGTTTGACATTGAAAAAAGAAAATGCATTAATTAAATTAAAATCAAAATTAATTAATTACACCGCACCACAGTGCAGTGAGTAGGAGACCAAAGAGGGACCCATGAAATCTAAATGACAATACGTCAATTAAGAAGACAAACTCATCATTGGATGAGATTGACAGCTGGTCCCTAGGGAGGAACATTCCCATAATAAAAAAAGGGGGAAAGAATCACTAGAGACAAGGAGAAGATCTCCTCTTTCAGAGAAAAGCTCAGTCACAGAATGACACTTGTCAAGTTCTGGTCTCAAAAGAATAAAATTCCTTAAAAAAGAGCTTAGCTCTATAATATTCCATAAAAGAAATTTTTTGAAAATAATTTTAAAATTAAAATTTATGGAATCTTGAAAGATCCATGGAAACTTGCAGAAAAAGTTCTCTGTTTTTCAGATCTAAAAGATCTACAGTTGATCCAAGAGCAAAGCTCTGTTCATGGGTTAGAACCCATGAAAGATCTCTGTGGATCTACAAGCTTTTTTTAGAACAAAACTCTGTTTATGAAACCCCAATGGGGACCTCTTTAGATCGAAAGATCTGTAAGAGCCAAGCTCTATGAGTTAATTAAAATATTTAATCCAAGATTAAGTTTACCTAAAATTTTCTAATTTGGAAAATGAGAGCAAAGCTCTAGAGTTTTGAAAGCAAGAGCAAAGCTCTGAAATTCTTAAGCAAGAGCAAAGCTCTGTAAATCTAAACCTAGAAAATGGTGGAGATCTTTTTAAGGGCCATAGGCCCTATTTATAAGACGCCTGCGCCTCTTGAGATTCCCCCCTTGATCCAACGGTCAGGGGGGTTGCCACCGCTGCACTCACGTGGGCGCCACGTGAGCGCAACGGTGGGGGGGCATTTGTTTCGCCCAATCAGAGCAAAGCTCTGTTTGAATTCAAAATTCAAATTTTGAAGCAAATCTTTAAGTCTCGGGCGCAACGCGTCGAGCGCAGCGCCCAAGAAAGCGCACCCAATCAGAGCAAAGTTCTGATTGAAGGAAGCAACGCTTCAGCTGCGCAGCGCTCTGCGCTGCGCGACACGTGTCAGCGCAGATGCGCTAGCGCAGGTGCGCTGCGCTCTGCGCTGCGCGACACGTGTCAGCGCAGATGCGCTAGCGCACTTGCGCTGCGCTCTGCGCTGCGCGACACGTGTCATGCGCTGGGGCATCTGCGCCAAACTAAATTAAGATTTTATGAAATCTTTTCTGTTCTTTCCAAAACCAGAAGATTTTCTTCTGCCTTTGGATCAAAAATCCAGCGGTGGGAAAATTCCCAAAATCATTCAGAAAAGATCCTGTTAACAAATTCAACAAATTTATGGGCACTATAAAAAGGACCCTAAGCCTCAATTCAAAGGCATCAACATTTCTTGAAAAATCAAGAACTCTAAACAGAGAGAACTCTGAGAAGATTTCAAGAAAAAGGTAAAGAACCTTCATGAAGTAGAAGAAATTCCTTCTAATAGATCATTGATCTAAAAACAAGATCAATGATCTTTACATAATAAACAGTGCTTTGCACTTCTTGTGAACCTCTGGTTCTTTAAAACAATAAAAATAAAAAAATAGTGCTTTGCACTTTTAAGAACCTCTGGTTCTTCAAACAAAAGAAAATTTTATTTTTTTCTTTGATCTAATTTAGATCAAGAAATTAAATAGTGCTTTGCACTTCCGTTTTTAAATCTAAAAGATTTTTAGTGCTTTGCACTTCTAAACTGCGCCGTTGCGCTCTTAAGAGAGCGCCACGTGTCAACTATAGAACCACTTGCGCTAAGCGCTCTTAAGATAGAGCTTTGCTCTCTGGAATTGGCGCAACTCGCTGAGAGTGTGCCACGTGTCAGCAGCGCAACAGCGCAGCGCGCTGCGCTAGTGCGCTTGCGCTCACCAGAGCAAGACACGTGTCATCACCTTATGAGCTTGCGCTCAAAGCGCCAGACAAATGTACTGCCTTGGTTACAAAAGGGGCCAAGCCCAATTAAAGAAGGCCTAACAGGTCTAATAAAATGCAATGCATTGTTTTAAGAAGGTGCAGAGCCCAAACTAAAATAGATGCTCTGCATCTTAGATAAAGGGACAGAGCCCAAATCAAAAGCCTAGCAGGCCAGAATAGAATGCAGTGCATTATTAAATATGGGCAAAGCCCTAGCACAGGCCTAATAGGCCAAAGATCAAGAAAAATGTTGAATATTCTCAACTGGACTTAACCCAATTTTGGCCGTAAGTCCTCAAATTAAATTGACGGAGCAAAATTGCTCTCCTAAATCAATTTATCTCCGGTTCGAGGGTACATCTCTGAACTCCTCTGACATCTATCGTTGTAATCCTTCAACGACGTCAGAGAGGCGACGGGTCCCAACGACCACACATCAATATGGACTGCGGGGTCCTTAAACTCGTGGACCGAAACGTCCCTAAACTAATATCGGACCGAAACGTCCCTGAACTGGAATATGGACCACCACGTCCCTAAACTGGCGATGGACCACTACGTCCCTAAACTGGAATAATAGAGCCCCCAAACGCTCTTTTGTTGGATCTAAACGGTCCCGTTTAAGTTGATCTTAGCCCCAGATACGGCTAACGCATCCTTAGACATTTAAATGAATGATAAAACCCCAAATCAACTTTGGTTCAAGGGTACATCTATGAACTCCTCTGACATCTGTCGTTGTAATCCTTCAACGACGTCAGAGAGGTGACGAGTCCCTACGGCCAGATTTAAATCGATCATCACGTCAAGTTGATCTTAGTCCAAAACAGGACTAACGTATCCTTGACGAACGTTTAAGCTGATCTTAGCCTCAACGCGACTGATGCATCCTTAAACTAAAAACACCAAACCCAAATCTAAGTAAATACGGATTTGGACTAATCCACGTCCTACGGGCGACGGCATTACTCAGTCTCCGTATACAATCCAAGGGCAACCACAAACAAAACAAACACACACGACACGAAGTGAAATTCTGGAGAAGGAGAAAGTTGTTATCGCGATGCGGTAGCGTAATTAACTGCAGGGGCTTGCGCCTGCAGGGAAGTGCGTCCCCACAATCAAAAAACCCCCCACCCTGAGGGGGAATCTGACGAAGTCTGCTACATCGGCCGCATCCGTCTAAACCTCCGATACACGGTGTTATAAATCAATTTGGCATCTTCGGAGAGGTAGACGGATAAAACCACATAGCATCTGCCCCGAATCTCAGGCAAGACGCCCTTCGCGTCGCGGCCGCCATTCGGAGGAGAACAATTACATGTTGATAAAGCCCTTAGGATATGTACTCGACTACTGGGACTATGATGAGATCATACTAGTGGGGCCACGGTAGTCGACGGGTACATCCTATAATTGTTCCTAGTCGTGGGTGTATCGAGACAGGGCATCGATGCACCAGTGTAGACTAGCGTATACGCATCTTGACCCATATGATGGGCGATGGATGATCCCATATCCATCGGTGTTTGACATCAAGGATGGTGTACGGGTGCTCAGTAGAGACTGGGTACACTGGACGGACTCGCCGAGAACTCCCAGATGGTATTATACCATACGTCAGATGGCAGTTCTCCGGTGACACTGGTACAGAGTAGTCTGTTGACCCGAGATCGTCATAGAGTCTTGTGTGATTCCCACTGTGCTTTGATTTCCATCATACCACGTCCAAGAGGGCATGCAAAAAGGTGGCTTTTGGGTACAGTCCCGAATCACATGGAGGCAATGAGCGATAGGAGGGGATTCGTCTCTCCCGGTATAGGAAGTTGATGTTGTGCTGTGTTCGATTGGCTATAACCGGAAATCCCTGGCCAGGGTTGCTGAGATTTACTGGTAAGTGTTATCAGTAGTTTCTCGAACTGTTATAGACCTCATATCGACCCGACTTATCGAGCTACTGGGGTCTGACGTTTACCACCCCTAGGCGAGATATGTAACATATCAGACGACGAGACCGGACTATACGGGAGTGTTACTGTTTGGATTCACAGGAGAAGTTACAGGCTTGCTTGTTGATCTTCTGAGCGCTCAATACCTGGTAGCTGTTACGTTTAGCTGACCGCTTGCAGCTTGTGGGTGTTTGATATGATCATCACATACTGCCGGCGTATTGACGATTCTTTAGAGTCCTACACAGAGGTTTCTTGACTCAGGCAAAACGGAGTAGGAGCACATATGTGATATGTGCGGGACCGAGGATAATTAATGCGGTATGTGATATCGTATTGTATTCTCGCGATATTTTTTATCAGCCGGGTCATCGGATCAAGAGTTGATTCGATGAATCGGTACGGATAAATATTAGTCGGTTATATGCGATATAGCCGGATTGTCGGATCAAGTGTTGATTCGATAATTTAATGTATAATAATATATTTGATATATTAAATTGCATTAACTAATATTTGCTCACTAAAAGATTCTTTTTCTCACTCGGGTAATACATTGATATATATACGATATATGTTAATTGTATTATTTTATTTTGTTACAATAAATATTGTATATGTGATATATAATATTGTAACATATTATAATTATTAATGCAACATGATTAGAGGAGTTTAAACATGATTAGGGTTTGGATTAGGGTTAAACCTTCTAGTTAATTCTAGAAGCTTTACTTTGTCATGATAAAGATATTTGTGTTGATCTTTATCCATGACTCACACTTAACCCAACCCAAACCCTAACCCTAGTAAACTCTCTACAATGGTTAAGTGAACCATGGTTGCATAAATGATTATGATAACATTCTTTCTATTCATCACAAATAAATTATTCTTCTTCTTCTTCCTCCTTCATTCTTCCATGAAAAATCTTGCTTGTTTTTTCAAAGGTGATGAATAATTGTGAGAAAAATATAAATAAAGAGAGCAAAAATCCTACTTCATCATCCTCATCTTCCCTTGCCATTTAGATGAGGGTGTTCACATCATTTCATGAGTGTTAGCTTGTGTTAAAGAAACTTCGAGGTAGATCATCTTAGTATCGAAGATCGGAAGCAAAGGTTGCGTCTTTCTCTTCGTGGAACCTCTCGAGAGTCCGGATCCCGATGATCGCAGCGAAGGGACCACAACACGGAGCATATGAAGTGAAGGACCGGATCTACAAAGGTTGTAATCCCTCTCACTTAGTGTTAAAATGTTTAGCATGCTTGTTTTCGCCTAATCTCTAGTTTAAAGTTCCGTATTCGGGTTGTTCGGCACGGCTAAATTTTGAATCGGGCATGGTTGATGCCTCGTAGACCCTTATGCGCGTGCATAGCAACCCTACAGTGGTATCAGAGCAAAGCTAGAGCTTTAGGCGAAGTCTAGACGAAGTTTAAAGTCCGATCGAACCCAGAAAACTCGATAAAACCCACTTTCTGGAAAAATTTTCAAAACTGTGATTTTTCCATATTAAAAATATGCAGAAAATTAAGCAGGGTCTAATATGAATTACTGTAAAATCCGGGGGCCTAATTCAATTAATCCACCGCGGAACCGCGGCACGAGCCAGGCATGTGCGGCGGTTCCGCGGTCGTACGGTCTCCTGTTGCATTAATTTTTGCGCAGTAATTTATATTTTCTGGTGCTGAGTTCTCTGGGAATTTTTGATATCTATTCAACTGTTGAATAATCTGGGTTGTATTGGGGACTTAAAGATTCGATCGAATATTATAACTTTGTTTAGTTTGTCCGGATAACTTTTAGAAACTGTTAAAAAGTTCGAACGGATATCAATAACTCAATTTTTCCCCTGTCGGAAAATTTTTCAAAAGTTGCATTTTTCCTCGTGTTTAAGAATGTTCTAAGTCGTGCAAGTAACGCGATGGACCCTCTAGAAGACAACAAACCTTAACTTGATTATGTGACCGTCTTGAACTGCCCTTCGAACCTTAGGGTTTGGGGCAGTACAGCGTGCCACATGTGAGGCGTTGGCTTGACCCTTCTACGGCTGGATCATTGGTACTGTGGCATGTAATGGATGTTTTTAAACTGATTTCAAGTGTTGAGATATATTGGGGAAATCTTGGGTGCTTGATGATTCGATCGAAAAGTTTAACTTTTTCTATTTATCTGGAATGTGATACAATAATTGGAATCCACAGGTAGTTATGAGATAACTAATTTGAATATTATAAACATAGCAGTTTAGTCTCAGATGATCGGTTGCCATGGAATTTTGATGCGATCAAAAGTCCGTCGCAATCACGTAGCGTACGCGGATACTCGCCGGGTAAACTTAATAGACAGCCTCACCCCGTAGCCCCGACCAAGTGACTGTAGGAGAACCCCATCGCCGAAAGCATCCGTTCGGGTGCTCGCGGTAGCGGTGTTCCGCCTTGGTGCACTTCGTCGACGGTATCGGGGGTGCGGCCGTCTACTAAAGTTTGCGACGAGCATTCGATCAGGACGTCGGGAATCTTGTTGAATTGCCCGACTTGACATTGAAAAGAGTTTTCGATAATGAGACTAAAATGCGGGGTTTATAAATGTTAGGCATGCGATGTCTAAGGAATTCATTTGGTTAGGCATGCGATGTCTAAGGAGGTTGCGGATTCCAACTGTTGTAGTTTTACACTTTCTTTTCTGTGACCGTAAGCGTAGTATGTGGTGTATCGCCGGCTTCGTTGCTATACATCAACGACAATCGGGATACGCATACTTGCTTACGTTGATGATATGAGTTATTATGTGTTGCTGTGATATGTTATATTGGATCGTCGCGTTTCGAATAGCCGGGGGTTTTATGTGAGATGAGAGTTTTTCTTTTTCATTCATGTAAAATTCATTTGTATGTAATATTCTTTTATTGGGGCACTTTCAGGTAGCGGAAGATGTCACCGTTGTATATTATTTACTTTTCCGCATTAGGTAGACCCAAGGCGGGGAGCATAAGTAACCGGGTTCTAGGGTCCAGTGGGAGACCATCTCGAGGAGTCGGGACCGGGTCTCCTAACCCTAGAATTGGCAGTGTTACTTGCCGCTCTCGTAGGGGTCTAGGGATGTGGGTTTGGCTATTCATCGCGACCGTGGAATCCGTGTTTTATACAGGCTCGTATTGAAAACACGGACGTCCTAGTATATCCAATATTTCATATATGTTCTTCTGCTGCAATGTTCTGTGATGAGATCATATTACTGCTTGAGACGAATGTTTATATTATATATATGAGATATATGTTATATTGCAGATTTCGTTTTCAAAAGAGATGCTTGTGAAGCATAATTAAAATGGGACTTCATTAATGAGATTAATGAATTAAAAGAAACCTAAGATGTTGTAGAAACTTGTTTAATAAAAACTGGTAGCTACAGTTCTTGCTTTGCATAGCGGTGTTCCTTGTAGAACATCCAGCACCTTATTCGATAAGGAAAGGACCGAGATCCCTTCACCGGGAGTGACTCCTTTAGCGATAACTGGCAGATGCTACAAACTCGGTTTGTCTTTTGATTGCTTCTATAGTTTCTGCTTTGCACAGTGATATATATGATATATCCCGCACCTCATTCGACGAGGAAAGGGCCGACGATCCCTTCACCGGGAGTGACCCCTTTAGCAAAACTAGAAAAGCCTCAAAAACACTCCATTTAAAATCACTCGATTCTACAACGATATCAAGTTCATTACGCAAAGGGTTTTCTTAAAAACCCGTCGTAGCCCTCCGTCATTTCAGATAAGTACTACTTAGTATTCGTGCTGCGGTAGTTTGGCATTCGTCAAGGCGTAGTGTACGGTAGCTAACTAGTGCTTATCTGCTAGCATACGATGCGATTGGATTAGGGTATTCGTACGGCGTTGTTTGGCATTCGTCAAGGGTCGTGCGGGTGGGTTTAATTCAATCAAGAAATGTACGGGTTGAACTTGGCTAGCGGACTATGGGTGGTTTGGCATTCGTCAAGGTCATAGGACGCTAGGGGTAAAATACTATTGGGAATTTCAAGTGTTGAAATTTGCAATGAGATTGCATACCTTCTATGAGATAGTTGGATCCCGATACCCACTGCGAGTAAAAGTTACTCCTGGGAGAGTTTTACACATTACAATTAGCCGATCAAGTAGGTATCTAGAAAGGTGTTAACGGGGTTACGTCTCTGGGAAAACGAGGTTTACTTTAATTAGGTTCGTGCGAAAGCACGGGGGATCTCCCTCAAAGTACCGACACTGGCCTGGCTGAAAGATTGGCGAACTTGTAGCGTGTAATTAATCCCGGCTAGTCTTTCCTTTTAGGGTTTGAAGGAAGATTTGACTAAAACAGTGGGAGACATCCTGATTAGATATATTAGATAACCAATCTAATCTTGCAAGAGCATACGCTGAGTGTTTTCTTCTCTCTCTCTCCAGTTAGCGACCATATCACGCCTTAATCAAGATAATAAAACGGATATATTGACCGAACCCGCTTGTTATACTGAGCTGGGGAACGTTGGTCCCGCTCCAACTTATAATTGTTATAAGATAGAGCAGGAAATTGGGGAATACCAGATTTCCCGTGCCGCCCAAACGAAGAAAGTGCATGTTGATGCATCATCTTCGGGTGTGTTCATTATAGAGAACTGTTTCTCAGTATCCTTTACGTCCTGGGTATGAGATACCGGATCAGGATCCCGCATATGTAATCTGTTACATGGGCTACAGATAGGTAGAGAACTGAGAACGGGTGATAAGTTTCATGAGACAGAAAACGGTGCAAGTGTTGCAGCCAAGTCTGTTGGTCACTATCACCCTATATTACTAGAATACATTGATTCTGAATAAATATTATTAGATACCGAACCTGATATACAAAATCATATCAGTCTCTTTATTAGTAAAGAAAGGATATAATTTTGTATTATTGGATAATGTTTTGAACATTTCCTATATCAAGAGTTGATCGGTTCAGGCACGTTATCTAAAAGCATTGATGTTCTAAAACAAACTACAGTTCTTAGTATACGGAACACACACAAGAGGAAGAGTTCAGAAATGAACGAATCCTTCTTGAGGAATTGTAGACTAGGTCATATCAATGCGACCCGACTGGCTGAAGTTACATATAGATGCATATTCAAATTAGTTTGAATTTACATCTTGTGAAACTTGCCTGTCATGTCACAAAGATAAGATGACCACAGCTCTGTTTGTTGGAAACAGAGAAAGAGTTAGTGAACTTTTGGGATTGATACATGCTGATGTATGAAAGTCCCCTGTCTACACATGCCAAGATCGGTTCTTTGTACTTCATTACGTTCTCTGATAATCTCTCAAGATTCAGACATGTGTTCCAGTTGAAACACAAGTCCGAACCTTTTGAGATATTCACAGAATATAAGTTACAAGTAGAGAACCAAAATACGGGTATAAGTATTATGTCCTTTGATGAGATCAAGGAGGAGAATACTTGAGCACGGAATTCCTGGACTATTCTAAAGGAGAATGAGATTCTCTCTCAGCATTACTCCTCCGTATACACCATAGCACGATGGTATATCGGGGCGGAGCAAACTCACCCTATTAGATATGGTGTGCTCTATGATGAGTACTACTGAGTTTCCTGTTTCCTTTTGGGAGTTATGCACTTGAGAAGCTGCATACCTGTTGAATAGGGATCAAATCAAATCAGTTGTCTACCACTTCATATGTGATATGAAAGGGAAGAGCCCATATCTTAAGTTTGTTAATTTGGGGTTGTCCGGCCTATGTCTAAAAGCAAAATCCGGACAAGCTCGAGGCAAGGTCTGTTATGTACAACTGGAAAGGTTCCAGCTATACAAAAACAGCTGATGATTTGGTAGAACCAAAGGATTCAATAGTAACCAACGAACCTCAGCCTCTCCGCCGATCTAGTAGGGTTCCTCACCCACCTGAGAGATACTTTAGTTTCTCTATGACAGTGGGAGCGAGGATTGCATCATGTGATGATGACCCAACTAGTTTCGAGCTGGCCATCAGGAGTATGACTCTGTAAGAATGGCTGGATGCTTATCGATCTAAGATGGAATCCTTATACACCAACAAAGTATGGACTTTGGTTGCTTTATCTGAAGGGTTAAATCCCCATCAGGAGCAGGTACATCTTGAGAAGATTACTTGGCGTACATGGAAAGGTTGAGACTTTCAAAGCTAGACTTGTTAAAGGTTTGCATCATTGACCAGGTATGGATTATGTTGAAACCTTTTCTAAGGATCTATGCTTAAGTCCATCCAGATCCTACTTGCCACGGCTACATACCATGACTATGATATCTGGTGGTTGGGTGTCATGACTGCTTTTCTAAATGATGTTTTAAAAAAGAGCGTCTATAAGTACACAACCAGAGGGCTTCGTAGACAGTGGGAGCAGCGGAAACGTGTGCAAGATGTTTTATATGATAAAACAGGCATCGCGGAGTTGGAACATCTGTTTTGATGTAGTAGTCAAAGAGTTTGACTTCATCAAAATGATAGATGAACCTAGTATATACAAAAAGGTAGTAGGGAGTATGGTGGTGATCCTCGTAGAGTACGTGGATGGCATACTCTTGATAGGGAAGGAGTTTCCTATGCTACGCTCGGTCAATCTCCGCTTATCGCAAGGATTCTCCATATAGGATCAAAGTGATACCTCCTAAATCCTGGGTTTTGGATCTATGAGATAGATCTAATTGGATGTTAGGATACTCACTAGTTGTAGTGAGATGGTATCAATCGATCCTGGGGAGAAACACTGGAAAGGTTCCAGGGTGATAAGGACGACTGAATGTCAGTCGCAGGCATTGTCTTTACCCTCAGTGGAGGGACGATATGTTGGAAGAGTTCCAAGCTAGATACCGTGACATACTAGACGATTAAAGGCAAGATGCATCGTTACCAAGGATGCTACCAAAGAGGCAGTCTGGATATATATAAGTTCATAAGATGAACTTTGTTCCTACCATTGTGTGACAATGGAGTTGTGACTTTAGCCAAGGAACTACCGTCCCATCAGAAATCCAGATATAATTCTTAGGCAGTATCACCTGATCATGGAGATGGTTGATCTCCAGGGAGATCGAGGTTAGGAGAGTAGACACAGAGGACAACAGCGCGGATCCACTCACAAAGGCCTTTTTCCCAGTAGAGACTTTTACGGGATGGTTGAGTATGAGATACTTCAACCGCAGCTAATTGTTGGGTATGCGATACCATAACAGATGGCCCTAGTGCAAGTGGGAGATTGTTAGTTATATGTATGCCCTAGAGGCCATTACTGTACATACGATGTATATTGTAGCGGATGCTAGGACATATATAGGGAGGACTTTCTTGTTCGACATGATAGTATGCTATCTGGTTGCACTTTATCTTAACATGTACTCTGATTGTCTCTATATTACATGTTGATAAAGCCCTTAGGATATGTACTCGACTACTGGGACTATGATGAGATCATACTAGCGGGGCCACGGTAGTCGACGGGTACATCCTATAATTGTTCCTAGTCGTGGGTGTATCGAGACAGGGCATCGATGCACCAGTGTAGACTAGCGTATACGCATCTTTACCCATATGATGGGCGATGGACGATCCCATATCCATCGGTGTTTGACATCAAGGATGGTGTACGGGTGCTCAGTAGAGACTGGGTACACTGGATGGACTCACCGAGAACTCCCAGATGGTATTATACCATACGTCAGATGGCAGTTCTCTGGTGACACTGGTACAGAGTAGTCTGTTGACCCGAGATCGTCATAGAGTCTTGTGTGATTCCCACTGTGCTTTGATTTCCATCATACCACGTCCAAGAGGGCGTGCAAAAGGGTGGCTTTTGGGTACAGTCCCGAATCACATGGAGGCAATGAGCGATAGGAGGGGATTCGTCTCTCCCGGTATAGGGAGTTGATGTTGTGCTGTGTTCGATTGGCTATAACCGGAAATCCCTGGCCAGGGTTGCTGAGATTTACTGGTAAGTGTTATCAGTAGTCTCTCGAACTGTTATAGACCTCATATCGACACGACTTATCGAGCTACTGGGGTCTGACGTTTACCACCCCTAGGCGAGATATGCAACATATCAGACGACGAGACCGGACTGTACGGGAGTGTTACTGTTTGGATTCACAGGAGAAGTTACAGGCTTGCTTGTTGATCTTCTGAGCGCTCAATACCTGAGTAGCTGTTACGTTTAGCTGACCGCTTGCAGCTTGTGGGTGTTTGATATGATCATCACCTACTGCCGGCGTATTGACGATTCTTTAGAGTCCTACACAGAGGTTTCTTGACTCAGGCAAAACGGAGTAGGAGCACATATGTGATATGTGCGGGACCGAGGATAATGCGGTATGTGATATCGTATTGTATTCTCGCGATATTTGTTATCAGCCGGGTCATCGGATCAAGAGTTGATTCGATGAATCGGTACGGATAAATATTAGTCGGTTATATGCGATATAGCCGGATTGTCGGATCAAGTGTTGATTCGATAATTTAATGTATAATAATATATTTGATATATTAAATTGCATTAACTAATATTTGCTCACTAAAAGATTCTTTTTCTCACTCGGGTAATACATTGATATATATGCGATATATGTTAATTGTATTATTTTATTTTGTTACAATAAATATTGTATATGTGATATATAATATTGTAACATATTATAATTATTAATGCAACATGATTAGAGGAGTTTAAACATGATTAGGGTTTGGATTAGGGTTAAACCTTCTAGTTGATTCTAGAAGCTTTACTTTGTCATGATAAAGATATTTGTGTTGATCTTTATCCATGACTCACACTTAACCCAACCCAAACCCTAACCCTAGTAAACTCTCTACAATGGTTAAGTGAACCATGGTTGCATAAATGATTATGATAACATTCTTTCTATTCATCACAAATAAATTCTTCTTCTTCTTCCTCCTTCATTCTTCCATGAAAAACCATGCTTGTTTTTTCAAAGGTGATGAATAATTGTGAGAAAAATATAAATAAAGAGAGCAAAAATCCTACTTCATCATTCTCATCTTCCCTTGCCATTTAGATGAGGGTGTTCACATCATTTCATGAGTGTTAGCTTGTGTTAAAGAAACTTCGAGGTAGATCATCTTGGTATCGAAGATCGGAAGCAAAGGTTGCGTCTTTCTCTTCGTGGAACCTCTCGAGAGTCCGGATCCCGATGATCGCAGCGAAGGGACCACAACACTGAGCATATGAAGTCAAGGACCGGATCTACAAAGGTTGTAATCCCTCTCACTTAGTGTTAAAATGTTTAGCATGCCTGTTTTCGCCTAATCTCTAGTTTAAAGTTCCGTATTCGGGTTGTTCGGCACGGCTAAATTTTGAATCGGGCATGGTTGATGCCTCGTAGACCCTTGTGCGCGTGCATAGCAACCCTACAGCATGTATATTGATTTAGAATGCTGTATCATAAATATACATATATTCTTTTTTGCTCTTACGTACTTACATCTCGGGCAGTAGGCGGTGCATTCACATCTCCGGCAGAGCCCGCCACCGCACCTGCGGGTATGTTTATATAGCTGATACTTAATTGTCTAATTATAGGTGGTGTGTCATCGTATGGTACATGGGCCACTCCCGTCACTTCCATACCCTCTGCTCAGTCTGCAGTTTTGTATGAATAAATATAAAATATTTATTCACTACTAAAATAGGGGGTTGCCCCTACGGATATTGAAATCCGTAGGGCTATAAGGTTGCCCCTACGGGCCAAGACGTTCAAGAATAAAAATATTAATTCTTAATTTGGTGTTTGCCCTTACGGAGCCGCAAACCAAGGACCTACGGAAAAATCCGTAGGGGCAACTAAATAGCGATTTAATAAAGGCACAGATCGATCGCCTACGCCCGTTATCTCTTTCTTCCTCTCTCGATCGCGCGCGAAACAAAATCCCCAAATCGCCACCGCCGTTCTCGTCGTCGCCACCGCCGTTCTCGTCGTCGCCGCCGTTCTCGTCGTCGCCACCACCGTTTTCGTCGTCGCCACCGCCGTTCAGGTTAGTAAATCTTCAACTAAATTAAAGAAATTTTTGATTATTTAGGGCTAGGGTTCATGGCTGGGTCTGGGGTTGCGGTTGGAGTTAGGGTTCGGAAGGGGTTGCGGTTGGGGTTGGGGTTGGGGTTAAGGTTAGGGTTGGGGTTCGGCTGCGGCTGGGGCTGGGGCTGGGGTTAGGGTTTGGCTTAGGGTTGGGGTTGGGGTTTAGCTGGGGCTGGGGTTAAGGTTAGGTTGGGGCGGGGCTGGGCTGGGGCTGGGGCTAGGGTTAGGTTGGGGTTGGGTATCGATGTATATACATGTATCATATCATGAATGATTCATTTTCATTAAATGTAGTAAAATTAAGTGTATAAAATCATGCCATATAAATAGATTGTGTTCGTGAATGGCAATCTAGTTAGGCGAACCAAAGTGTTGCATTGATGAAAGTTTACTGTAGAGGAAATTACGGCTAGCTCTATGCATTTAACCTGAATGTATCCAGTAATTACTAGCATGTACAGAAAAGTTGGTTTAATTTATGAAAAAATTGGGAGACAACATGCATGTATGCATATAGGTAACATCTGCCAATATGCCATATCCAGACCGCAATCTATTTTTGCCTATTGGCTAATATGAAAATATCAGCCCGCGTATACGACATAATCAAAGTTGTTAAATCTTGATACGGTTTGTGTTTCGTTTTTTTATTTATCATATTGTGTATCGTATCTGTTTCATATCGAAAGAAACAAAATTTTCTGTTACAATAACGAAATAATTATTTGTAGAACCAATTACAATTTAAAAAATGATCAAATTAACAACATAAAGCAACGTACAAGTTAAAGCAAATTTCGGAATTGCAGCACTCAAATACATACATATAAATCATACAAACCCATGCATTTGATAATCAAATAGGGTTTTTTTCTGCCCCCCTACTTCAATATTTTGATGCATGTTTCAGTCATGTGAATTCATATGTTGTGTATAACGATTTATGATATCAGTATCCTACATTTGTAGTTTTAATTGTTGATTGTTATAGATGAATTCCATTGCAATAATAGTTTTTGGTTGATGAATGCTATTGCAATGTAGGATGATCAGTTCTATCAATCTTGATCTCAATGGTTTAAAATCATGTTACACATACAACACGAATGCACAACAAACGCATAATTAGAGAGCGATTCGAGATGTTCAGGTTAAAACCAATATATGATACTCGATGATAATATGAAACCTTCATATTCCCATCGAAACTCATATATGAAACTAAAAGTGCTACTTAGTCCCCGTCTATCGGTTAACATACGTGTGATGCTCGTCGTGACCTAGAACTATACGAAGGTTGTTAAATATTGGACAGTATAGCTCGATACTAACAACCGTCGTCTAGTCTACGCGACGAGAAAATTCAATCGCATGGTAGCCCATAGATTTGTCCCGTGTGGACAAGTTAAGAATGTATAAAGCAAACGCCTTCATTCACTTGTGTTTTCATCCGTTTCGAGATATTTCGTCGGTACCTTTACGCTGGTTCTCCATGTACAAAGATAGATTAGATGTTCATTTCAACGTTGTTTCACATCTTTGAAATGATTATCTATTCTATTACAGTGTACTCGGAGAACAGCGGGGAGGTGCTGCCGAAATTTACTCGAAACGGTTGAAAGCACAAGTGATGGGTGTTCGCTCTATACATTCTTAATGGGATAGAAGCCTACCCCCGACATCCGGAACACACACATACAACAAGAATACACAACAAACGCATAATTAGAGAGCGATTCGAGATGTTCGGGTTAAAACCAATATATGATAATATGAAACCTTCATATTCTCATCGATACTCATATATGAAACTAAAAGCGCCACTTAGTCCTCGTCTATCGGTTAACATACGTGCGATGCTCGTCGTGACCTAGAACTATACGAAGGTTGTTAAATATCGGACAGTATAGCTCGATACTAACAACCGTCGTATAGTCTACGCGACGAGAAAATTCAATCGTATGGTAACCCATAGATTTGTCCCGTGTGGACAGGTTAAGAATGTATAAAGCAAACGCCTTCATTCACTTGTGTTTTCATCCATTTCGAAATATTTCGTCGGTACCTTTCCGCTGGTTCTCCATGTACAAAGATAGATTAGATGTTCATTTCAACGTTGTTTCATAGCATTGAAATGATTATCTATTCTATTACAGTGTACTCGGAGAACAGCGGGGAGGTGCTGCCGAAATTTACTCGAAACGGTTGAAAGCACAAGTGATGGGTGTTCGCTCTATACATTCTTAATGGGATAGAAGCCTACCCCCGACAGCCGGAACACATACATACAACAAGAATACACAACAAACACATAATTAGAGAGCGATTCGAGATGTTCGGGTTAAAACCAATATATGATAATATGAAATCTTCATATTCCCATCGATACTCATATATGAAACTAAAAGCGCCACTTAGTCCCCATCTATCGGTTAACATACGTGCGATAATTTATTCTTTTCAACGACAAACGCACACACAAAGCATATACACGGATTTTCTCCTTTGTCAGCAACTATCCCGTTCTTATATTTCTCAATATAGTCAGCATAACCTACAATTTATATGTTATACAGTCTAACATGGCCCATGAGTACGTCAGAGTTAAGGACTGGATGTATGTGGATTGGAAACAACGTATGCAACCTAAGTTTGTCGCAGGAGTTGCTGCTTTCCTTGAATTTGCACGCGCACATAATAAGATCATAATAGAGAAGATTCTCTGTCCATGCGATAGATGTGGCAATAAGTACTGGCAGAAGGTAGAATTGGCAGAGCTTCATATTGTAAAAGATGGGTTTACTAGACTTTATACAACTTGGAAATATCACGGGGAAGGAGAAGAATGCAGTACTGCGGCAGAAGAAGAAGGAGAACACGACAATGCGGCAGGAGAAGAAGAATAATTCGGTAATGCGGCAGGAGACGGAAATTTATTTCCATCAGAAGAAATGGAGGATATGGTAGAGGCTGTCCTAGGTAATTCTATTCGTACCGAATATGACATTCCTTCCGGTCAAGGACCGCGTGCGGATAAATATGAAAATTTCATGAATGATGCTAGGAAACCAATTTATGAGAATGCGAAGTATTCCACCCTCTCATGGTTCGTCCAACCTTTCCAGATTAAGTGCCTAAATGGATGGAGCAACAAGTTATTCACAATGCTTCTTTCGTTCTTGAAAGATTCTATGCCTCCGGGAAATAATGTGCCCGACAGCTGGTACGAAGCCCAGAAGATGATGTCTGATTTCGGTCTAAAGTGCGAGAAGATTCAAGCATGTCCTAAAAATTGCGTGTTGTATCGGAAAGAGAATTCAGATTTGAAAGAGTGTCCAACATGCGGAGAGGCCAGGTATAAGCCGAAAGATTCTGATAAGAAGCCTGATATACCTGTAAAGATAGCACGATACTTTCCATAACACAGAGGCTACAGAGGCTATTCAGGTGCAAGAAAACAGCCGAGCCAATGATTTGGCATCACCGTGCTCCTCCAAGCGAAGATGGAAAAATGAGACATCCAAGAGATTCACCGGCATGGAAGGATTTCGATAGGAGGCACGCAATATTCAGTAGCGATCCTCGCAATGTCCGGCTCGGACTGGCTACTGATGGCTTCTGCCCATTCAACTATATGGCTGGAAGTCACAGCACATGGCCCGTTGTAATGATAATTTATAATCTGTCTCCTTGGTTGGCTATGGACCAATCATACTTTATGATGCCTCTTCTTATCGACGGACCAAACTCACCGGGGAACAATATCGACGTCTATCTCCGACCTCTGATCGAGGAGTTGAAATCTTTGTTCATTGATGGTGTAGAGACATGATTCAAACACAAATACAACCTTTATACTGCGTGCGGCTTTAATGTGGACAATTAATGACTTTCCTACGTATGGAATGCTATCAGGTTGGTCCGTACATGGTCACAAAGCATGTCCTCATTGCCATGAACACACAACATCAAAATTCTTGAATTTTAGCAGGAAGGTTTGTTATTGCGGCCATCGACGTTTCCTGCCTCCAGACCACCCCTATAGGTTAGACACGGTTCACTTTGATGGTCATCAGGAGCTTCTTGGACCTCCATCCCCATTGTCCGGAGAGGACATGACTGCTAAATGGGATGGTTACAATAACGTGACCTTCGGGATGGATCCGACGAAACATGTCAAACCACAATATTAGAACAAGTTAAGCATTTTCTTCGAGCTTCCGTACTGGTCTACAAATTCAGTGCGTCATTGTCTGGACGTCATGCATATAGAGAAGGGAGTATCAGAGCACATACTTAACTTGCTTCTTTGTAAAGACGGGAAATCGAAAGACAACATGAATGCTCGGATGGATCTACAAGAGTGGGGAATAAGAAGTGAATTGCACCCTAGACTGGTAGCGGGTAAACCGGGCAAGTTTATACTTCCCAATGCCGCTTATCATATGTCACAACCGGAGAAGAAAAGATTCCTGCAGGTGTTGCATGATTTGAAAGTCCCCACAGGTTTCTCAGGATCATTCAGCAAGAAAATAAAAATTGTGAAGGGCAAGATCGATGGGCTGAAAAGTCATGATCACCATGTTATCGTGGAGCACCTTCTTCCATTAGCCCTCAGGACTTCTCTCCCCGACTCGGTTGGTCTAGTAATCAATGACCTGGACCGTTCATTGCTAAAACACTGGAGGTTGCGATGCTGGATAAACTAGAAAATTCTATTGCGTTGATACTTTGCAAGTTTGAGCGTATTTTCCCACCGTCATTCTTCGATATCATAATACACTTGACGGTTCATCTTGCAACTGAGGCGAAGTTAGCCGGACTGGTAAAATATCGATGGATGTATCCCGTCGAGAGGTACGTGTAATTTTTCGTTCCGCGCAATTTATAAATTTATTATTGTCCTGTATGCCCGTATTTATTTATTCAACATATTCTCATTAGGTATCTCTACACTCTTAAGAAGTATATACGCAATAAAAATCGACCAGAGGGTTCTATCATGCAAGGTTATCTTCTTGATGAAGCAACCACATTTTGTTCCCGCTATCTGGACGAGAACATTGAGACAAGGCTTAACCGACCACGAAGAATTCAAGACGAGCCATATGGTAAAGCCGAGTATAAGAGGGTAGACACTATATTTATCAACATGATATACCGGTTTATCTTGCTTAATTGCGCATGTCTTGAACAAATTAGAGAGTAAGTTTTTTTGGATTAATTGTTATATCTGTGTTTGTGTGTGTATGAAATGATATAATATTAATGTCACAATTAGTTGTCGAAAACAGAATTCATTTTAACGAGGTACGTGAGGGGTATCCTGATTGGAACGAAGAACGTTTGGAAAAATACCATCAGGATAATTTTTGTGATTGGGTCACAGATCATGTAAGTTATTCGTATAACATTTTATTGCTATCAGTTTTAATCTAAACTTGTATCGTTATGTATTTGTCGTAAAATTTGTTTTGTTAGATCCACGATCCGAACTTGTCTGCATCATTTGAGAGTGATTCAAGATGTTTAGCTCAATTTCCTAGTATGGAGGTTGCATATTACAAAGGATTTGGTGTCCTTGGATACAAATTCGAAGTTAAGGACATAGAAACATCTAGAACCACTCAGAATAGTAGGATTGCGATGGTAGGATCGGACGGTGTGATTTACTATGGGTACTTAAATTGTATACTCGGCATCCACTATCCTGGAGGATCAGAACCCTTTTATATATTCCAGTGTTCTTGGTATGATCCGCGAACCGATACGGACAGGTGGAGAAGCAATCTTGGGACTTGGAAAGATGAATATGGATTGACCAGTGTGAACACACTTCGATTTTATGGTCAGGACGATCCGTTTATCTTTCCGTACCAAGCGTTCCAAGTATACTACTCACAGTGTTTGAAGCATCCAGGATGGAGTGTTGTATGCCGATGGAAACCCAGAGATGTCTACGATGTCCCAGAATTCGAGAACAGCGATGAGGACGAAGAAGAAAGAAGGCTTAAAGTGCTCCGACCGTCTGTTTCGAAGGACGGGTTGTCTTCGACCGATCATGAAGTTACGTGGGTTAGAAATGACATCGACGATGAAATCCAAGTAGATATGTATAATGCGCCCACGAAACGAAAAAGGTTATCGGTAATGTTATATTATTACTTCACATTTTACGCTCTATACATATATAGTCAATACTTTTAATGATTGTCTAATGCGTCCACGAACCGTTTATCTAGATTTGATGACAATGTCGGGAGCAGCGTGGGGCGGCAGGAGCTCCGGCCGCGGCAGAGGCAGAGGCAGAGGCAGAGCGGTTCTGCCGCCCGGAGAGCTCCGTAGGGAGCTTCAGAGGGCCGGTCTTGCACCCAGATCGGAGACCCCTTCGGTTGCCTCCTTCCGTGTGGATTTTTCCACACCTCCAGGTATACTGCACGCATATCCATTTTTAATGTAATATTACAGATATTCATGCCTGTTTATGTTAAAATTACTTATATTGTCAATGTTTGATTGTCTAGTTGTTGGTGATGCGTCCACATCTGGGACAGAGGCCACTCCCGCTCCTCCAGGTAAGTTTATATATCATATAATACATGTATATTGATTTAGAATGCTATATCATAAATACACACATTCCTTTTGCTCTTACTTAGCAATTTTTATTATTGTCTAGCTGTAGGTGGTGACACCACCGCACCTGCGGGTATGTTTATATATCCTATAGTGCATGCATATTGATTTAGAACGTTATATTATTGATCTACACATTCTTTTTGCAATTACTTATATAATCTATTTTTAATTATCTAATTATAGGTGGTGCATCCACATCTTCCGCAGGGGCCACTCCTGCCGCTTCCATACCCTCCGCATCGTCTGCAAGTTAGTATGAATAAATTTAAAATATTTATTCATTTTACATATGCTCTATAGAATAAATATGAACTTCATGGAAATTTAGCGTCGATGTTTATTTTCTAGTTGGAGGGGATGCGTCCGCATCCGGGACCCGGGTTGTTCCTCACCGGAGGAACTATCGTCCCGCTCGTGCTGCTGCCCGGGCCCAGGCTCGTGCCATAGTCACCGGAGGTATATATCACACTTGAATTTTCGTTTAACCTTGATTTCTTAATACAACTTTGTCTTAATATTGATTGTCTTGATATTTCGTGCAGACGCAGGGCCTCCCCATCCCCAGAGGGAGACTTGAGGCCCGAATCAGTCCCATAGGCTGAGGCCTGACAGAGCTAGGGGGAGGCAGCATTCCCCCTTTTTTTACCCTTGACTATCGCTATACCGGTCCTCATGCCGAGAGGTTCGGCCGGTATATGGGGGACGAGATCCGACTGTTCCCCTCCGAAAGACGCGGCGGACGCATGAGATTCGGGACAGATGCTATTTGGTTTTACCCGTCCACCTCTCCGAATATGCCAAGTTGATTTATGGCACCGTGTATCGGAGGTTTAGACGGATGCGGCCGATGTAGCAGACTTCGTCAGATTCCCCCTCGATTGAGGGGTTTTTGATTTTGGGGATGCTCTTCCCTGCAGGCGCAAGCCCCTGCAGTTAATTACGCTACCGCATCGTGGTAACCACTTTCTCCTTCTCCAGAATTTCACTTCGTGTCGTGTGTGTTTGTTTTGTTTGTGGTTGCCCGTGGATTGTATACGGAGACTGAGTAATGCCGTCGCCCGTAGGACGTGGATTAGTCCAAATCCGTATTTACTTAGATTTGGGTTTGGTGTTTTTAGTTTAAGGATGCATTAGTCGCGCTGCGGCTAAGATCAACTTAAACGTTCGTTAAGGATACGTTAGTCCTGTTTGAGACTGAGATCAACTTAACGTAGTGATTCATTTAATATATGGCCGTCAGGACTCGTCACTTCTCTGACGTCGTTGAAGGATTACAACGACAGGTGTCAGAGGAGCTCGGAGATGTACCCTCGAACCAGAGTTGATTTGGAATTTTGTAGTCCACTTGAATGTTTAAGGATACGTTAGCCGTGTTTGGGGCTAAGATCAACTTAAACAGGATCGTTTAGATCCGATAAAAGAGCATTTGGAGGCTCTATTGTTCCAGTTTAAGGACGTGGTGGTCCATACTCCAGTTTAGGGACGTGGTGGTCCACTTTCCAGTTTAGGGACGTGGTGGTCTATCGCCAGTTTAGGGACGTGGTGGTCCATGATTAGTTTAAGGACGTTTCGGTCCAATATTAGTTTAAGGATGTCTCGGTCCAATATTAGTTTAGGAACGTTTCGGTCCAATATTAGTTTAGGGACGTTTCGGTCCACCGCCAGTTTAGGGACGTGGTGGTCCAATATTAGTTTAAGGACGTTTCGGTCCACGAATTTAAGGACCCCGCAGTCCATATAGTGTATGGTCGCTAGGACCCATCACCTCTCTGACGTCGTTGAAGGATTACAACGACAGGTGTCAGAGGAGTTCGGAGATGTACCCTCGAACCGATTGTAGATTGATTTAGGAGAGCAATTTTGCTCAGTCAATTTAATTTGAGGACTTACGGCCATGATTGGGCTAAGTCCAGTTGAAAATGTTCACATTTTGTTTGCATCTGGCCTGTTAGGCCACTGTTTGGGCTTTCCCCTTTTTAGAATGATGCATAGCATTACTTCAGGCTATTTATGCCTATTTTGACTGGGCTCTGCCCTTTTTATTATAATGCAGAGCATTTGTTTTGGTCCATTGGACCTCTCAATTGGGCTCTGCCCCTTTAAATAATGCATAGCATTATTTTGGTCTGTTTAGGCTTTTTAATTGGGCCTGGCCCTTCAGGAAATGAAATGCATTGCATTTGTCAGGCGCTTTGTGCCAATTACTGAGCGCAAGCGCTTGTGGCGAGGACACGTGTCATGCTCGGGGAGCGCAAGCGCAACAGCGCAGTGCACTGTGCTGTTGCGTTGCTGACACGTGGCGCGCTCTGGTGAGTTGCGCCAATTCCAGAGAGCAAAGCTCTATTTCAAGAGCGCGTAGCGCAAGTGGTTCTATAGCTGACACGTGGCGCTCTCTTAAGAGCGCAACGGCGCAGTTTGGAAGTGCAGAGCACTAAGAATCTTTTAGATTCAAGAACAGAAGTGCAATGCACTATTTGATTTCTTGATCTAAATTAGATCAAAGAAAAATGAATTTTTTTTCTTTTCTTTTGTTTCAAGAACCAGAGGTTCATAAAAGTGCAAAGCACTATTTTTTATTTTATTGTTTTCTTGTTTTTAAAGAACCAGTGGTTCAAAAAGAAGTGCAAAGCACTGTTTATTATGTGAAAAACATTGATCTGGTTTTTAGATCAATGATTTATTAAAAGAGATTTCTTCTCTCTCGTGAAGGTTTTTTACCTCTTTCTTGAAATTTTCTCAGAGTTCTCTCTGTTTGAAGCTCTTGACTTTTTTCAAGAAATGTTGATGCTTTGAATTGAGGCCTAGGGTCCTTTTTATAGTGCCCATAAATTAGTTAAATTTGTTAAAGAGATCTTTCTCTGAGTGATTTGGGGAATTTTCCCCACCGTTGGATCTTTGATCCAAGGGCTTCTGCATTACAGAAGAAAATCTTCTTGTTTTAACAAGATCAGAAAAGATTTCTTAGAATTTTAATTCTGTTTGGCGCAGATGCCCCAGCGCGTGACACGTGTCGCGCAGCTCAACTGCGCTAGCGCATCTGCGCTGACACGTGTCGCGCAGCGCACAGCGCAGCGCAACTGCGCTGACACGTGTCGCGCAGCGCAACTGCGCTGACACGTGTCGCGCAGCGCACAGCGCAGCGCAACTGCGCGAGCGCATCTGCGCTGACACGTGTCGCGCAGCGCAGTGCATGCTCAACTGAAGCGTTGCTTCCTTTAAATAGAGCTTTGCTCTGATTTGGCGCGCCTTCTTGGGCGCTGCGCTGATGTATTAGCGCCTGACATGTGGCGCGTTGCGCCCGAGATTTGAAGCGTATCTTCAAAATTTTGAATTTTGAATTTCAACAGAGCTTTGCTCTGATTGGGCGAAACAAATGCCCCCCCACCGTTATGCTCACGTGGCGCGCACGTGAGTGTAGCGGAGGCAAACTCCTGATCGTTGGATCAAGGGATGAGCTCAAGGGGCGCAAGCGCCTTATAAATAGGACCTCTGGCCCTTAGAAAAATCTTGCCGTTTTAAGATTTTTGATTTCAACAGAGCTTTGCTCTTTCTTAAGTACTTCAGAGCTTTGCTCTTTCCCAAAGTTAGAAACTTTAGGTAAAAATTAATTTAAATTAATCTTAACCAAAGAGCTTTGCTCTCACAGATCTTTTGATCTAAAGAGATCCCCATTGGGGTTTCATAAACAGAGCTTTGCTCTCAAAATTTATAGATCTACAGGGATCTTGTTCATGGGTTTTAACCCATGAACAGAGCTTTGCTCATAGATCTAAAAACAGCTCTTTTAGATTTGAAAAATGAAGAGTCTTTTTTATAAATTTTTTCATGAATCTTTCAAGATTCCAAAAATTTTCTGATGGACCTTTTCCATCATTACCACAGAGCCATGCTCCTTTAAAGGAATCCTATTTCCCTGGGACCAGAGTTTGACAAGTGTCACTCTGTGACAGAGCTTTGCTCTGAAAGAGGAGATTTTCTCCTTGTCTCTAGGGATTCTTCCCCCCTTTTTTCTAAATGGGAATGTTTTCCTGGGGACCAACTGGCAATCTCGTCCAATGATGAGGTTGTCTTGTTAACTGACGTACTGTCATCCAGATTTTGTAGGTCCCTCTTCGGTCTCCTACTCACTGCACTGCTGTGTGGTGCAATTAATTAATTTTAATTTAATTTAATTAATGCATTTTTTTTATACGCCAAACGTTGGAATTACAACACTAACGGCTAAATCGTTCTTTTGCAGCGATCATGTCTCTAGACACTTCATTCCCGTTCGTCCGCTCGGAGGAGGGATTTCCCGAGGCACCCTCGGACCGTGAGGTCCTGACCATGATTAGAGAATACGACCCGGAGTACAAGAAACTCCACCTTTGGGGGTCTTGGTATAACCAGATCATTATGGGTCGACGCAGCTTCACATGCGCAGTGCCGTCTGAGCCTATCACGGCAATTCACTACGCTACCCCACCTTCAGTGCAGTATGCCGTGGAGATGGTAGATTGGACTGCGAACAGCTTTCTTCATCCCGCTATGGATGCGCTTCCGGTTCAGCGTCCCATGGTTTTGGATATCCTAGGACGCCGTATTTGTCAAGGTGAAGCATGACCCTGGGGGCAATCATATAACCTTGGTCTGATTCCCCGTCACCCGATTGGCTATCTACCGTGGGCCCGGTACATCCTGTCGACGAAGAAGTCGCAGTTGATAAGACTAGGACTGTACACCGCGGTCTACATCTCTCTCTTTCAGTATCCCACGCTCCCCACCTGGTGGTTCAAGGCTTTCTTGGAGCAATGGAATATTCCCACCCACACTTTCCTTGCCATGGATCGGGAAGTGCCCATCTCTTTGGAGGAATTCGCGGAGGTATCCGGCCTACCGGTCATGGGGGAACACTATGAAGAGCTGCTCCCGACAGATGAGTACGTCTTCGGCGCTAAGCCGATGGTAAGGGGGATCACGCCGGAAAATGCTGTTCAACACCAATTCCCGAGCTTAATTAAAGTGTTGAACATCTATGAATCTCTATTTATCGAACGCGGGAGCCGCGGAGTTAATTTTGAGGATTTCATTGCTCAGTTCCTTCATCCAAACGTCCTCTCGGCAGAAACTGCCAAGTTTTCCACTCTTGAGGACCCTTTCGGTTTAGGTTTGGATAACCTGCCAGCAAGAGACATAGACCAAAAGGACTTTTTTCTTCCTAACTCCCCAATCATGTCCTTTGCAGAAATTGCGGCCCCCGGAATGGATGAGGAGGCTTTTTTCTTAGGATTTCTCGGACTGTGGCTGAGTTGGTTCGCGATCCTAATGCACTCTCATCGCATGCGGCCTTCTGTCTTTTACCCAGCCCACCGAATGGTCATCGGGGTAAAGGTGGCTGTGGGGATCGCTGGCTTGGCGCACCTATATCATGGCCTCAGCCGAGCAGCGGATGCCAATGAGCCCGGGGTACTGCACGTGGTCTTCCCGATGCACTACTTTGCATCGTGGCTCGAGCTACACACGGAGGGTGTCTTCGGCATGCATAAAAGGCCTTCATTCTTTGACAAGTGCGGTTTTCCTCGCATTATACAGTTGGTTGGCTCATCAATCGTGACCCCTTCACCACGGAACGCCAGGGGTTTACTGCTTCGCCCTCACACCGCTGGAGTCGGGATGTCCTTCATTGACAAGGTATTAACTATTGGAAAAGTGTCCATCACTGCGGTGCGACCATTACAGGACTCCTTTAAGGATGGAGCTTCAGTGTTGACGGCCCGGGAGACCCTCCACTTGTATTCTATTAGACCGGGCTTCCTAGTCTTCAGGCAGGGCGGTGCGGAAATCTTCATGATATATAACCTGCATCGTTTTGCCCAACAACTGGGCTGCGATCAAGGGGTACCCTTGGAAGCATTCTTACTGGAACCTGCTGCCAATGAAGAAGGGATGGAGAACGCGTTACATCACTTCATGTGCCTGAACACGGGTTCTCGTTTTTTTATCAGCACACCGGCCTGCGCTCCACGACTCCTTAATGTATATAAAGAGTGGTACAATCATGCGACGGGGGCCGTTATAAAGGAAGAGAGGCGAGTGTTGATCGATCGTAAAGAAGTACCCCCCGGCACTAACCGTAACGCTCCCTTAGTGCCAAGGACCCCGGTGGCTCCTCCTCTAAAAGATGCCGGGGGCAGACCATCGCGTGCGTAAAGTCCTCCACGTGAGTTGCCGCTCCCTGATATCACAGATGCACCTCCCGCACCCTGTGCTCCAGCGGAGACAGTGGTTGTATCCTCGCCGGAGTCTGGCGTGGGTGCGGACATCGGGACCCGTCGTCCCAAAGTGACTGCTAAACGGAAGTCGATCCCCGTGAGCCTAGGGTCGGAGGGCAAAAGAAAAAGAAGTCGCTCTTCGCAGCGGACGTCGTGTTTGGTCAGGAACCCCATGCTCCCTATGCCGAGGGCCTGATCGAATACGGGACTAACGAAGGATTAGTGATGCCGCCGCCGGATGATACAGACTTGGAGGCTGCTCTTAGAGCTTCAGCGTAGTTGGCGAGGCGTGACGCGTGGATAGCTAAGCTTGCGCAATCAGGTAACTACTAGTCGCCTTTTCTTTATTGCAACATATCCTCTTCATTTCCTTTGACTAACGCTTTTCTTTCTTTTCTTTCAACAGGCATCACTGATGAAGAAGCCATTGCCGCCTCTCTGAAGACTTTCCAGGAGGAGGAACGTCTTAGAGCATCCATGGGCCTTAGTAAGTTTCGTCTCAATAAGTTTTCATTTCCCTTGTGTTATGGTCGATCTAACCTTTCCCTTTTAATCACAGGAACCTCAATGCCGTTCCCTCCAAGTGACGCAGATGTTCTACCAGCTGCCAATGTTCCTGCTTCCTCTGGGCCACCGCAGGAGGTTCGTCTTGAAGAGCCGATGAAAGATGCCTTAAAGGCTCTAAAGGCATCCCTGAACGAGGATGACGACGCCTTGAAGGAGGCGTCACGAAGGTCCATCGCGACAGCCCGGGAGGAAAGGAAACGGCTGAGGCGTGAGGCGAAGGCGTGCAGGGCTGCCTTGGCTACGGGAGCGGGTCCCAGCACTTCCCCTCATGCTGATACTCCATCTGAAGAGGCCCTTATCGCCCTATCCACTGCCCGCAGAGAGGTGGCGCGCGCAGTTCGGAGCGCAAACGGTAAATCCGCTTCAGGTAATATTTCTCTCAGAGTTTTTGTTATAAGGATTTTAATGTCATTGGTCCTTATATCTCTTATCTTGCAGGGCCAAGTCCGATCAAGGGGGAGGCGGAAACCGTTGATCCCAAAGAAACAGAGGAGGCGGTACCTGCCGAACTGGAGCCGGCGGTGGGCAACGTCGTTGTGGCTTTGGAGCCTGAGGTGGAGGTCGAGGGGCCTACCGCTGAGAAGGTCATTGATGCCGAACCTGAAGTGGTGGCAGATGATATGATCATTATAACTGAGTCCAGGGTGGTGGCGGACGAGGCGCTCGAGGCCGGCGATCTCGTGGTGATGGTGAACGATACAACCGCGACTACTGAACCTGAAAGAGTAGTGGGTGAGGTGGCCATGATTCCCGAGGATGAGCCAATCGCTCCTTCTCTAGAATCGGGCAATACTCCAGTCGTAACCCTCCCCGTCTATGGTCATCCGCCGTCTCCAGGTCTCGCGAGCACCACAACGGTTCCCATTGAGTCGGGTGATGAGGCCACGGGCGGTGGTCTCATGTCAATAGAGGAGGGAATCGCCTCCGTTTCAGCCGGCAGCTCATCAGGTAAATCCTAAGTTGCCATCTTTTTTATCTTACAATCCTTTCTGACGAATTCACATTTGTTATAACGCAGGTGCAGCCAGTGCCGATGCCCCACTGCTTGAGGGAGCGCCTTCAACAACTGCCTTGGCGATGGTCACCTCTCAACCCTCTCTCATACCATCTAAGATGTTGGAAGGTATGGGTTTGCAATTTATTAATCCTATACTTCAGACATATAATTCATGTACTAAAGTCATATTGTCGTGTTTCTTCAGGAGTGCTCTTTGATCATGTATATCAGATGTTGCTCCCACACTTCTCTTTCCCATCCGAACTTGCTTCTTCCTCTGGTGGCGTTGGTGAGTATGATTTCCATTGACATCTTTCTTTTTTTTTATTGATGGAATTATCTCTAATGCTCTTTTTCTCATCTCAACTGCAGTGCTACAGATTGAAGGAGGGGATAAAAGATCAGTTGCGCGACCGGCCCTTCCGACCTTGCCACCTGTCTCAACTGGTACAGTGACCATCACATTGGTAATTTCCCTCTCTTTATTTTCTGTACTGTTATCTGATCGCATCCTGTTTCTTTTCAGCTGTCGTTCCGGCTTCGGCGCCCTTCGAGCCTCGTATTACAATGCCAGTGGGTCCTTATCTGAGGAGTCTGTCTTCAAAAGGCGTCGCAAATAGTCTGCGCATGTTGAGTGACTACGTCGAGGAACTCGACGTTGAAACTCCTACATCTGCCGCAGACTTCGCTATGGTGGTTAACCCGATGCTAGCAATACTCGTGAATTTTCATGATGAGGGCATCATCGCATCCTGGGTTAACCATTATAGGGAGATCGAGGGTTTCCTATATCAGTTGGAGTCGCTGCGTCCCGCTCCCGAGACCTTGGCTGCCAGTAATCAAAGAACAGCGTGGATTGAGCAGAGCGCTCCTTACTTCCGCCATCTCGAACAAGAAGTCATTTCAAGGCGTAAGGAGTGTGGTGAGACTTCGAGCAAGTCTGCCCAACTGCATGCTCGGGTGGAGGCCAACGCCGCACGGTTGAAGGTTGTCTTTGAGGGCCTTCTGTAATGTCTTTCCGAAGGCTTATCATTGAGGCAACAACTTGACGTTGTCGAGCGAGATGCACCCAGCCAGGAAGCAGCCCAGAAGGCGGCGGAGGAGCAACTTTCATCCTTCTTGCAGCAGCGGGCTCAGGTGGAGGCGGAGGTGGCTGCGGCTGTCACTCAGGGGGAAGCGCTGAAGGAAGTGCGAGAGCAGCTTGTGAATTTACTAAAGACACTTCCTCCTCAGTAGCTATCCATCTTTGTATCGTTTGTACTAGTAGATAAAAGAATGTATATATATATTTTTTTATTCTTTGACATAATGTATCCTGTATCCAATCAAGTTTATGAATAAAAGATACACCTTTTTTTGTAATGTGTCATTTTCTCCGTCTTTTCTTTCTTTTACTATCAGCATATTACCTTAGCAAACATGGTTAACGGATGATTAGAACGAGTATCCTGACTTTCTTAAGAAATAGCGATGGCTTAGGCCGCAGGTTCAGATCTGCTGCCTAAGACTTTTCAACTCTATAATCCGTGAGGGTCTCATAGAGACTTTTCTCCCTACGGATCGAGAGGATCTCGTAGGTGGGTTTTCTCCTTCGGAATCGTGAGGATTCCTAAGTGTGGTTTTCTCTTATAAGTCGTAAGGATCCTATAAAAGAATTTTTCCCTCTTACGAGTCGAGAGGACCCACAAGAGGTTGTTTCCCTCCTCGTCGAAATTCGACTTTGGAGAGTGAGACCCGTGAATAGTATGCAAGAGACCATTTTGGATTGACTTGCAGGGTCCCATTGTTCAGGAAGCAAGTTTTTAGTTCCTGCTGCCTGAGGCTTCATTTGCACGTTGAGACGAATCAGGAATTTCCCGCGGAGACACTGGTTTCTCTGCGAGCCGACGCGAATCAGGAGGCTCTCGTCAAGGAGTGTTTGTATCCGTGAGTCGAGGAGTTTGCTAGGGATTATTTGTTTCCCAAGCGCCAAGAATTATTTGTTTCCTTGGGGTTTGAAATGAGTCGGGGATTTCCCACGGAGGCACTGGTGGCTCTGCGAGTCGACGCGAATCTGGAGGCTCTCGTCAAGGAGTGTTTGGATCCGTGAGTCGAGGAGTTTGCTAGGGATTATTTGTTTCCCAAGCGCCAAGGATTATTTGTTTCCTTGGGGTTTGAAACGAGTTGACGATTCCCCGCGGAGGCACTGGTGGCTCTGCGAGTCGACGCGGATCAGGAGGCTCTCGTCAAGGAGTGTTTGTATCCGTGAGTTGAGGAGTTTGCTAGGGATTATTTGTTTCCCAAGCGCCAAGGATTATTTGTTTCCTTGGGGTTTGAAACGAGTCGAGGATTCCCCACGGAGGCACTGGTGGCTCTGCGAGTCGACGCGGATCAGGAGGCTCTCGTCAAGGAGTGTTTGTATCCGTGAGTCGAGGAATTTGCTAGGGATTATTTGTTTCCCAAGCGTCAAGGATTATTTGTTTCCTTGGGGTTTGAAACGAGTCGAGGATTCCCCGCGGAGGCACTGGTGGCTCTGCGAGTCGACGCGGATCAGGAGGCTCTCGTCAATGAGTGTTTGTATCCGTGAGTCGAGGAATTTGCTAGGGATTATTTGTTTCCCAAGCGCCAAGGATTATTTGTTTCCTTGGGGTTTGAAACGAGTCGAGGATTTCCCACGGAGGCACTGGTGGCTCTGCGAGTCGACGCGGATCAGGGGGCTCTCGTCAAGGAGTGTTTGTATCCGTGAGTCGAGGAGTTTGCTAGGGATTATTTGTTTCCCAAGTGCCAAGGATTATTTGTTTCCTTGGGGTTTGAAACGAGTCGAGGATTTCCCACGGAGGCACTGGTGGCTCTGCGAGTATATGCGAATCAGGAGGCTCTCGTCAAGGAGTGTTTGTATCCGTGAGTCGAGGAGTTTGCTGAAGACACTGATTTCTTCGGCGTTGGGACGAACTGTTGAGATTTGACTTCATTTTCTGGCGAAGCCTGCTGGGAAAGTACGGTTCCCTCTTCGTTTGCGCCCTTGGATTGTATACAGGGATCGATGTGATCTTAACTGTAGGGCCAAAGTTTTATCGTTTCTTCTTTTTTTTTATTTTATTTCCGCGATGCTCTATCATTTCAGCTTTTATATCGTGAAGGTCGCGATTGCCCAATCATTTCGGCTATTTCTCGCGGTGCCCAATCATTTCGGCTGTTTATTTCGTTTTCACTCGCTGCTTTTTTATTGCGAGTTGCCCAATCATTTCGGCTATTTTGCATGCATACATTTTTACTTGCTGCTTTTTATTGCAAGTTGCCCTATCATTTCGGCTATTTCGTATGCACGTGCGGCCTATTGGCTTTTTGCTGTAGACCAATTTCGGCATCAACACCGCTACAACTGGGATATTACCAGGAGCGAATCATCATCTGCCTCTGTCGATGTCGAACAAAGGTGGCTTAGCGATCAGGGTTAGGGTCCTGTCGGCTAAGGCTTTTGACTTCATGAGCCGTAAGGGTTTCACGAAGTTATTTCTCCTTACAAGTCGTGAGGATCTCGTAGGTGTATTTTCTCCTTAGGACTCGTGAGGATTCCTAAGTGTTCGTTTCCTCTGTAAGTCGTAAGGATCCTACAGGAGGGTTTTCTCCTTATAAATCGAGAGGATTTATAAGGGTTGTTTACCATGAGAACATATCCCCAGTCACGGATGAGACTTGGTTAGGGAAATGTTTATTCGCGCCCGTGGATTGTATACAAGGGTCAGTATTGAACCACTTGTAGGGCAATATTAGAGGTTGTGGGGGTTGCTTAAGCACAGGTTTAAATCTCTGTAACTTAAGACTTTCAAATCTTATGAGCCGTGAGGGTCCCATAAGAGATTTCTCCTTACGAGTCGTGAGGATCTCGCAAGTGTATTTTCTCCTTAGGAATCGTGGGGATCCCTAAGTGTGTTGCTCCCTTGTGAGTCGTAAGGATCTCACGCGGGTGATTTCTCCTTACAAGGTCGAGAGGACCCTATAAGTGTCCTTTAACGAGGTTGCGCCCTTTCAGGTTTTCACAAACACTCGCCGGTAGCCCTGCTGTTTTTACTCACGGAGCCCTTTCGGGTTTTCATCCGTGCCCATTTTGCTTATGGACATACCGTTTTTTTATTTTATTTTATTTTTATATGTGTTTTTTATATCTCGTCAGCCTAAAGATGCTGCGGTAGTAGTTTTAAAGACGTTTCGGTCTGCTATTAGTTTAAGGACATTTCGGTCTGTCACTAGTTTAAGGACGTCTCGGTCCGTAATGGAGAATGCTGGCCACTACTTAGAAATCTTGAGCTTAGGAAGATAGCGAGCGGACATAGTCGTCGTCATCTATCGTTGACCTAGGCTGTGGCTCATTAAGCGTAGTATTTCTTTAGGAAGCGACCGTTTATCGGCCTGAAAGGCCTTTCACCGTGCATGTCTATGAGTAGATAGGCCCCATCCTGGTAGACCTTATCTATGATGTATGGGCCTTCATAGTTTGGCTCGAATTTTCCTCGCTTGGCGCGATTTGGGATCATAGGCCTTTTGACCACTGACACAAGTTCGCCTTGGCGAAATGTCCTCGACCGGATCAATCTCTCATATGAGCGCGTCATCTTTGCTTTATAAGCTTCCAGATTTTGTTGCGCTATGAGCCGGGTTTCATCAAGGGCGTCAAGCTCCTCAAGCCGAAGGCGAGCATTTTCTTCGTCCGTTAGCTCGTAGTGGACTGCCACTCGTAGAGAGGGTAACTCTATCTCGAGGGGGAGTACTGCTTCTGTACAGAACACCAACGCGTACGGCGTTGTGTTCGTGGCCGTTTTGAACGTAGTTCGATATGCCCAAAGAGCTTCTTGCAGTCTTTCGTGCCAGTCTCTCTTATTTCGGGACACTGTTTTCTTCATGATCTTTGTCAAGGTCTTGTTGAAGGCCTCAGCTAGACCGTTAGCTCGCGGATTATAAACCGAGGAATATCTCCAGTCTATATTATGCTGCTGTGCAAAGCGACTGATCTTATGGCTTCTGTAGACTGGCCCGTTATCGGAGATGATCCGTCGTGGAGTTCCAAACCGATATATGACGTGCGTCTTGAAGAAGTGGAGGATATTTTCCGCCTTCACTTCTCTTAGTGGTACCGCTTCTGCCCATTTGGAGAAGTAGTCAGTCGTCGCTAGGATGAAACGATGTCCCCTGGACGATGCTGGTTCGATAGGGCCGACTATATTAGTTCCCCACATTTCGAATGGCCAGCTAGCCACTGTCGGGTGTAGCGGATTTGGATGCTGGTGGATGAAGTCCCCATGGATTTGGCATGAGTGACATTGCTTCGCATATTCGAGGCAATCTTGAATCATCGTGGGCCAATAGTAGCCCATCCGTTTGATCTTTAACTTCATCTTTGGGCCCGCTTGGTGAGAACTGCAGAGTCCATCATGAACTTCCTGGACAACCCTTTTCGCTTCGTCAGGTCCTAAACATCTCAGCCACAGAGAATCAAATGACCTCTTGTACAGGGTATCATTGACGAAGGCGAAAGACAGAGCTTGTTTCATGAGCTGATGTCTTGTGGATGCTTCTTCAGGCATTCGGTGGGACTTGAAGTAATCTATGAAGACTTCCCTCCAATCCTCGGTATTTTCCCTATCTTTTATTTGCAGGGTTGTCTGCTCGTTCGCTCCTTTTTCTTCGGATGATTCTGGAGATATTTCTGCTGGGGCAAGCACTCGACGGCTTTGTACCACGATTCTAACGTCATCGAGGTTCTCGTCAGCCAGTTCTTTAGCAAGTTTGGCTAACGCGTCTGCTTTTCTATTTTCCGCGCGCGGTATGTTCTCCAAAGTATAGGAGGGAATTTGGGTCAACAGTTGTTGCACCTTTTCACTGTATTTCACTAACTCCGGTTTGCACGTTTGGTAGTCGCCATTTACTTGACTAACGACCAGTTGAGAATCCCTGTATATGAGGAGGTTTTCAATTCCCATGTCAATGGCGATCTCGAGGCCTGCTATCAGAGCTTCGTATTCGGCTTCATTGTTTGTTCTCGGCTCCGTCAGGGAGAATGCGTAGCGCATTATCCCTCCTTGTGGAGTTACAAAGATGAGTCCTACCCCTGATTTAATTATAGGGGTACTTTGTTTGCGCTTCTTCACGGAAGATGCTCCGTCGAAATAAAGCTCCTATCGGATATTATCACCGTCGATCGCATCAAACGCATGTTCGTCTGGAAGATCGCAATTCAGAGGAGAATCGGCGGGTATCGGATGTTCAGCGAGGAAGTCGGCGATGGCCTGGCCTTTCACTGCCTTGAGAAGTTGATACGTTATCGAGAACTCCATCAAGAGCAGGGCCCATTTAGCGAGTCGTCCCGTCAACATGGCCTTCGACATCAAGTATTTAAGGGGGTCCACCTTTGAAATAAGACAGACTTCATGCGCCAACGCATAGTGTCTAAGCTTTGTTATCGCAAATGTCAACGCCAGGCAATGTTTTTCAATGGGAGAGTAGTTGCTTTCTGCCCCCAGCAAAACTCGACTTAAGTAGTTGAGTGCTCTTTCTTTCCCTTGATCGTTCTCTTGTGCCCATAATGCGCCTAAGGAACCTTCGAGGGCGGTTGTGTAAAGAATGAGAGGCTTTCCCTTAACTGGAGCAGCCAATACTGGAGGGTTCTGCAGGTACTGCTTGATCTCGTCCAGTGCGCCTTGGCATTTGTGATCCCAAACAAATGGGGTTCCCTTCTTCATCAGGTGGCTATAGGGACGGCACTTTCCTGAAAGGTTGGCTATAAATCGCTGTATGTATGCGAGCTTCCCTTGGAGAGACCGCAGCTATTTGAGAGTTCTCGGCGGAGGCATTTCCATGATCGCTTTAATCTTTGACGGATCTATTTCAATACCTCGGTGTCGAACAATGAACCCCAGGAATTTACCTGAGGAAACTCCGAAGGCACACTTGAGCGGGTTCATTTTCAAGTTGTATTGTCGAAGGCGTTGAAATACAGTCTTCAAATGCTCGAGATGTTCCTCGTATGATTTGCTTTTAACCACGAGATCGTCGATATAGCATTCGACGATTTCGTGTATAAGGTCATCGAAGATCTTCGTCATGGCCCTCTGATAGGTGGCACCGGCGTTCTTTAGACCGAAGAGCATCACCTTGTAACAGAATATACCTAGAGGGGTCCTGAAAGCGGTGTGCTTCTGGTCTTCGGGATGCATTTTTATCTGATTATATCCTGACGAGCCGTCCATGAAGGAGAAAACCTCGTGAGTGGACGTATTGTCTATCATTAGTTCGGTGACTGGCACAGGAAAATCATCCTTCGGGCAGGCTTTATTGAGATCCCGGAAGTCCACGCATATGCGCACTGTCCCATTTTTCTTCATCACCGGGACGATGTTGGCGATCCATTCAGGGTATTGAACTTCCTGGATGAAGCCAGAGTCGATCAGCTTCTTAACCTCAGCATTGATGCTCATCTCAAGCTCGAGCCGCATTCTTCTCGGCGCCTGTTTGACTGGCTTGACGTCCGGGGATATTGCCAATTTGTGCACAGCAATTTCTGGATCTAGTCCCGGCATTTCGGAATAGTTCCACGCGAAGCAATCTCTATGCTGTAGAAGCACATCCTTTAACGCAACTACCCTTTCTTCAGATAGTAACTCGCTGATGAATGTCGGTCGCGGGTCATTTGCCGTTCCCAACTCAATTTTCTTAAGGTTATCCGCAGTGGTATGGATTCCATCTTCCAGCTCTTTTGGCGCTGGTGGGAATTCTGAGATTATCTCGTCGCTGCTGTTTTCGAAGAACCAAGGGAGCTCATCTATGTCCTCGGGCTCTTCTTTTGATATCGTTATCACGTGACAAGTACGAATTCGCTTCCAATTCCAATGCGGAACTGGTTCTTCTTCCGTGGCCTTGGGCTCATGCTTCTGTGGCGGCGCTACCCTCCAGTTGTCGGACAGAGCGAACTTGCCAAGCTGATACTGATCTTCGACCCAATTCTTGAAGGTGAAGCAGTCCTCGAGAGGGTGCCCTATCACTCGGTGATAAAAGCAATAGTCCGGGTGTGAGACCTTGCCCGCTTGTTCGGGGTGTTTAGACTCCAGCAGTGTAAGCATCTGATGTTTTAGAGCGAGGTCAAGTATCTTCTTCGTCTTGTCCCGAAGAAACGAGTACGCTCGACCCATTTTCTTCATAAGGGATAGATCAATAACGCTCGACTCCCATTTGCGTGGCTTCTTAGCCCTGCTTTGTTGCTGCTGAGCGCCTTTTTGGCCATTCGACTTATTTCTGCTTTTGCGTCGAGCCTTCTTTATAACAGGTTGACATGGAGCGGCCTTTTCATTTTTCACGGCCTGTTGGAGAAGGCGTTGCGTCTTGGCTTTCTCATGGATGACCATTTCGCGGTTATGATCGTCTCGGACTTTTTGACCCGCTTCCCTTATAAGCTTGTCCATTTGTTCTTCGAACGACGGACTGGGTACTTTCGCATCTGGAACTTTCACGGGCTTAGGATTAGCGTCCTCCCATTGAGCATCTGGAACTTTCATCGAAGTCATACATGACGTAACAGCTGTTTAGTAGCTCCCGTTTCTTTGATCGGATGTATCCGAGTCCTATTGTTTCCATTCTCCCATTAGGCAGTTTGCGTTGAGTCCCGGGAACGTTCCAGATTTTGTCATAGAACCTGGCTTTTCGAACGGTCTGCTTAAAGGATATTCCCTGGCGTTTTAGCAGCTTCTTCAAACCCTCTGTATAATATCTGGGAAGACGGATAGGCTGAAGCCTGTCGAGTGTAGAATCCGCGCCATGCCAGATTTCTTTTTCTACCTTGGTTTCTTCAGAGCGGTAAAACAGAATTGCTTTCTCATTCTTTCGCCTGGGAGAGATGTAGAATGTTTGTAGCTCTTCTACGTTGTAAATATTAAGTGTACCCAGTTCTTTATGGTGTTTAAGCGGCACCATGGCGACTTGCAGACTTTGTTCTTCGTCAGCGGACGTTCGTATGGAAGGTCGAGCAGAGAATACAACATGGATCTCATCTTCCGAGTCGCTACCAAAGATCAACGTAGGAGTGGACGGTCCTGGCTTGCTGTGTTGGGGCGGACCCGAATACACTATCTCCTCTTCCTCCTCGGTATCACTGCCGAAGACAGGGATGGTGGCATTAGCTTTATTCTCCGGCTTGTGACACTTCCCCGTATCTTCGAAATCCGGTAAGAAGTATTTGGCATCTTCGTATTTGCGGACCTCGTTCACAGAGAACGGGTTCAGTTCTCCCGTCACGGTATACTCGAAACCATCCTTAAAATACTTCATACACTGATGTTGTGTAGAAGGGATGATGTTGTACTCGTGTAACCATGGTCGGCCGAGCAAAGCGTTGTAGCATGTCTTGGCGTCTATGACATGGAACTTAATGTCTGTGACGAGTATCCCGAAGCGTAACGTCAGTATCACAGACCCAAGAGTTCTTGATGACTGGGAGTCAAACCCGGAGATAGTGATCTTGTCACGAGCAAGGTGCTGGACGCTCATGCAGATTTCTTTTAAGACCCGTACATTGAGGAGATTAACGGAGGATCCATTGTCGATCAGGATTTTTCCTATCTTTATATCGTGACAGTATCCTGAGACATAGAGGGGGTGATTGTGCTCGCACGTCCCAAGAAGAAGGTCCTCGTCGCTGAAAGTGACATCGGTCGTGTGCACTTCCTCCAATTCATCCTTCATCTTTTCCTCGGCCAGGCATGCTTGGAATTGTTCCGGATCTTGGAGTGCCTTAATCAACGAATCTCTCGCCTCCTTTGATAGCAAAAGAGTGTCAAGAATGTTGAGCTGTGAGGGTAGCTTCCTCATATGCGCTAAGACGTTGTAATCCACCTTATTCTTCTTCGGTGGGTCCTTGGCGCTTAGCTCTTCCACCACTTGGTCATCTAAGACGATATCTTCAGAGACCTTTTGTTTCCCTTTATCTTTTCTGTTCAAGGGTCCGAGGTTCTTTTCAGGCAGCGTCCGATTCCGCAACCGGATATTTTCGCAGACCTTCAGCTCTTCTTCTTTTCTCGAAGCGGACTCTTTAAAGAGAGGGGAAAGTTCCAGATCCTCCTCTGAATCGCTCCCGAATGTAGGCACTTGTGACCCGCCAGTGTTAACCATGCGACAATCGCCGGTAGTTCTTTCAAGCCCTTCAGTCGTATTTCTTTGCTCCCGACGAGTTTTGCGCTTTTCCCGTTTAAAGCGTTGTCGATGAGCAACGTATCCTTGCCACCATTTATCGAAAGCTTTGCACTCTTGAGTGGAGTGCGAGACCTTCTGATGATATAAGCAATAGGAGGGGTGCATTTCTATTTCACCAGTAATTTTTCCTTCAGAGGATGGTAGCTTCATGCCCATTGATATGGCCTTAGCAAACCTTTTCTTTATCTTGAATTGGCTTTTGTCGGTAGCGAAGGTGTTTTGCTCCAGCGGGATCGTCTCAGCTCTTTCATCAAGTCGCTGGCACTTGGCCCTTTCAAATATAGCCATCTCGCGTTCTCGATCAGCTTTACTTTTCAGTCGAGCTTCGTTAAGGAACGCGTCAATTATTTCAACTGATAGCTTCGGAATTTTTGATTCGGTATCTGCCCCCAGCGTTTTAGTGCCAGGAGTCTCCTCATCGTTCGCGATCGCATGGGAGATCATATGACAGCTCGCCACATATTCTTCGGATTCATCCGATGAACTTTCTCTCTCATCTTCTTCTTGAAAGACGTGATTGAGGAACTCTTGGAGCGTAATGGGAGTCCGTGCCTTTTGGTTGTATTCATCCAGCGCGTCAATTTGCTTTTGTAAGTCCGTGCGCTTGTCGCCAGGCTTCACGGGCTTCTTTGACTTCTTTTTCTTCTTCTTCAAGGATTTTGACGGATGGTTGCGAGTGCTTGAGCCACCACCATCGATCTTCGGAGTTGGACATGGCTTCAACATCCCTTCAATGACCTGTGGTTCCAGCGGGTTCTTCCACTTGATCGCTGGACATGTCTGAAGATCGTTTAGCATCCTCTTTGTCTTGGCTGATAACACAACCTTCCAAGGAGCTTCTTCAACGACGGAGCATGTTGCCCCCGGCGTATTCATCCCCTTAGAGGTGTGGGGCTGCGGGGGATTCACCTTCCATTTGTCAGATAACGCGAATTTGCCCTGTCGGTACTGGTTTTCAAGCCAATTTTTGAAAACGTAGCAATCTTCGATCGGATGGCCTAGTACTCGATGATAAGGGCAGTAGTTAGGCTCGTTGACGTCACTTGGTTGTAACGGACGTTTTGGATCCGGCAAATTTATAAGTCTGTTGCGCAACGCCAGCTCGAATAACCTCCTCATTTTATCTCGGGGAAAGGAATAAGGACGTCCCATCCTATCCTCAAGGGGTACGTACGGGCGCATATTATTTTGACGAGCAACTGGCTTCGGGTCGCTCGGTTGTTGTTGAGCATTAGCGATGACGATCGCTTTTCCCTTCCCTTTGTCATTTCGGGAGTCCGGCCTTGGAAGAGGAGGTTTATGGCCCATCTGATCCATCTGTGCTAGTTTGTCGATCAAGGCTTGGAAGGTAGTCGGCTTGAAAAACATCATAAACTGCGAGATGGTTGCTTGTGGATCAAGGGTTCCCACAAACATACCCACTGCGGGAGCTTCTTCAATGCGCTGCTCACACTATGACCATAAATTTTGCCATCGTATAGCGTACTGAACCCATGTCTCGCCGGGTTTTACCCTGGCGTTAATCAGAGCCGTCATCGGGGTACGCTCACTGGCACTTGCAAAACGCTGAGTAAACAGTAGCTCCATCTCCGCGAAGGTTTTGATAGAGTCGTTCGGGAGTTCAGAGTACCACTCAAACGCCGTATCTGATAAACTTCCAACAAACTGGCGCAGTAAAAGCTTGTCATCACCGCCGGTATTGCCGCAGAGTGCCCTAAACTGGGCAACATGCTGGTGTGGATTGCCCGTCCCCTTGTAGACATGGAACTTGGGAATCGTATAACCGGGTGGGTACTTGATTTGATCGTACCAACTTGGATATGGCCGCCCCGTTTTTATGACCTGACCGGCCGCTTCGGTCGCATGATGAACCCATATTTGCTGGGCGATGTATTCATCCAAATCAGCTTTTGAGATGGTATCCTCTTTAGCTGTGGATAAAGCCGGTGGAGGATTCGACGTCTCTCCCCTATCGTCTTCAAGAATGATCGGGGGATCTTCAACAGGTGGATCTTGTTGAATCATCATACTCACCATATCCTGGAACAGGAGGGCTATTTTCTTTATGTTGGCTGCCTGCTCCGGCGCTTCTTTATCTTTCTTCTCTAATACGCGACGAAGGAATTCGGCGTCCGTTTCTTGTTCTTGACGCTCGTCCGAGGATGTTTCCGGGGTTTCTTTCGGCCCTGTAAGTGCGGCCATAGCATTCATCATTTCTTGGAACTTCTGCTGCTGCTCCTGAGCCTTGGTCACTAACCTCGTGTGCGGTCTATGACCTGTTGATATGCGGCTATCTTCTTTTCCCGATGCCATGTAAACCGTATGAACTGTTATGCCCCCTGACTTGGGGCGTTTAGGTTCACCATTTTTAACTTTTTCCGCTGACACGGGAGTTTTCTCTGGCCTCCTTCTTTTGTGGGCCATTGAGGTTGAAGGAACCGTTGAAGGGGGCAGCCTAGCAGCTGCTGTCCCCTGCTGTTTAATGGGACAGTCCTTGACTTTTTCCACTTTCGCCTTTTTCTGGTGACGAGAGTGACCTGGGTCAATCACAGAGTCTTGAACCCTCCGCCAAACTTTATAAATTTTTGAAGACAACCGTTGACGGGGCTGTTCTCGTTTCGTTTCTGGAACTCTCTCCGCAGGTGGAGGAGATCTCTTCAGTGTAGCGGTTGGAGAGTTCTTCCGTACCCTCCTTAGCAGTTCAAAGCTGTTCCCAGTTGGAACAGCAGCGTTGATTTCCACCACTGGAGCCGGTGGAGTTATCCCTGAGGGGGAGTTGCCCCATGCCTTCCTCACTCGTTGCCAATGGCGACGTCGAGCACGACGAGCCGTTGGGACTAGCTCGGAGATTGAGACATCTTCTTTTTGCCCCCTGTCTGAATGAGGCGCCGCCGGTGTTAACCTCTTAAAGACTGAGGTTGTCTTCTGAGGTGTGATATCCAACCCATCGAAGACAGATCCTCGAGCAGGGACAGGAGCAGGAATCGTCAGTCTTGAAAAGACTGACTCTTTGACAGGGGAAGCCGCCTTGACGACTTCTGGAGCAGCAGTCATTGCCTTCCTTGGGAATGCCAGTTTAGAGTTCTGATTTAGCCTGGTGAAAACAGAGGCTGTTGGTTTGGCAGTGGGCGACCCGTTGACAGGGGCCGTCGTAGCAGTGAGCCGGTCGAAGACCGACTTTTTGTTCACTTCCGGTGCAGGTATTGGCACAGAGAAGCTTGTAGGTGGGATCATGGTCCTGAAGAACAGGCCAGTGGTGGCTTGGGTCACCTGGTCTACCGGCAGAGCGAGGAAGGAAGCCACTTGGGGCCCATATGCTACACTTCCCGGTGAGGTGGAGCGTTCGTTGCAGCGGCATTTCGAGCAGTTGGTGCAATTAAAGGCCATTGAATCTTCAGTTCTGCGCCAGGAAAAAGACCAAATCTTAGTAACTTGAAATCCGAAGGTAACCATTTAACAAACCGCGATTGGTTCGCGAAGACAACACACGAAGTGTGGAGTAGAAAGAGGAAGAGGTCCCACCGGGCGTGCCGGAATTTTTTCCCCTCCGAAAGACGCGGCGGATGCATGAGATTCGGGGCAGATGCTATTTGGTTTTACCTGTCCACCTCTCCGAAGATGCCAAGTTGATTTATGGCACCGTGTATCGGAGGTTTAGACGGATGCGGCCGATGTAGCAGATTTCGTCAGATTCCCCCTCGATTGAGGGGTTTTTGATTGTGGGGACGCGCTTCCCTGCAGGTGCAAGCCCCTGCAGTTAATTACGCTACCGCATCGCGGTAACCACTTTCTCCTTCTCTAGAATTTCACTTCGTGTCGTGTGTGTTTGTTTTGTTTGTGTTTGCCCGTGGATTGTATACGGAGACTAAGTAATGCCGTCGCCCGTAGGACGTGGATTAGTCCAAATCCGTATTTACTTAGATTTGGGTTTGGTGTTTTTAGTTTATGGATGCATTAGTCGCGCTGCGGCTAAGATCAACTTAAACGTTCGTTAAGGATACGTCAGTCCTGTTTGAGACTGAGATCAACTTAACGTAGTGATTCATTTAATATATGGCCGTCAGGACTCGTCACCTCTCTGACGTCGTTGAAGGATTACAACGACAGGTGTCAGAGGAGCTCGGAAATGTACCCTCGAACCAGAGTTGATTTGGAATTTTGTAGTCCACTTGAATGTTTAAGGATACGTTAGCCGTGTTTGGGGCTAAGATCAACTTAAACGGGATCGTTTAGATCCGATAAAAGAGCATTTGGAGGCTCTATTGTTCCAGTTTAAGGACGTGGTGGTCCATACTCCAGTTTAGGGACGTGGTGGTCCACTTTCCAGTTTAGGGACGTGGTGGTCTATCGCCAGTTTAGGGACGTGGTGGTCCATGATTAGTTTAAGGACGTCTCGGTCCAATATTAGTTTAAGGACGTTTCGGTCCAATATTAGTTTAGGGACGTTTCGGTCCACCGCCAGTTTAGGGACGTGGTGGTCCAATATTAGTTTAAGGACGTTTCGGTCCACGAGTTTAAGAACCCCGGAGTCCATATAGTGTATGGTCGCTGGGACCCGTCACCTCTCTGACGTCGTTGAAGGATTACAACGACAGGTGTCAGAGGAGTTCGGAGATGTACCCTCGAACCGATTGTAGATTGATTTAGGAGAGCAATTTTGCTCAGTCAATTTAATTTGAGGACTTACGGCCATGATTGGGCTAAGTCCAGTTGAAAATGTTCACATTTTGTTTGCATCTGGCCTGTTAGGCCACTGTTTGGGCTTTCCCCTTTTTAGAATGATGCATAGCATTACTTCAGGCTATTTATGCCTATTTTGACTGGGCTCTGCCCTTTTTATTATAATGCAGAGCATTTGTTTTGGTCTATTGGACCTCTCAATTGGGCTCTGTCCCTTTAAATAATGCATAGCATTATTTTGGTCTGTTTAGGCTTTTTAATTAGGCCTGGCCCTTCAGGAAATGAAATGCATTGCATTTGTCAGGCGCTTTGCGCCAATCACTGAGCGCAAGCGCTTGTGGCGAGGACACGTGTCATGCTCGGGGAGCGCAAGCGCAACAGCGCAGTGCGCTGCGCTGTTGCGCTGCTGACACGTGGCACGCTCTGGTGAGTTGCGCCAATTCCAGAGAGCAAAGCTCTATTTCAAGAGCGCGTAGCGCAAGCGGTTCTATAGCTGACACGTGGCGCTCTCTTAAGAGCGCAACGGCGCAGTTTGGAAGTGCAGAGCACTAAGAATCTTTTAGATTCAAGAACAGAAGTGCAAAGCACTATTTGATTTCTTGATCTAAATTAGATCAAAGAAAAATGAATTTTTTTTCTTTTCTTTTGTTTCAAGAACCAGAGGTTCATAAAAGTGCAAAGCACTATTTTTTATTTTGTTGTTTTCTTGTTTTTAAAGAACCAGTGGTTCAAAAAGAAGTGCAAAGCACTGTTTATTATGTGAAAACCATTGATCTGGTTTTTAGATCAATGATTTATTAAAAGAGATTTCTTCTCTCTCGTGAAGGTTTTTTACCTCTTTCTTGAAATTTTCTCAGAGTTCTCTCTGTTTGAAGCTCTTGACTTTTTTCAAGAAATGTTGATGCTTTGAATTGAGGCCTAGGGTCCTTTTTATAGTGCCCATAAATTAGTTAAATTTGTTAAAGAGATCTTTCTCTGAGTGATTTGGGGAATTTTCCCCACCGTTGGATCTTTGATCTAAGGGCTTCTGCTTTGCAGAAGAAAATCTTCTTGTTTTAACAAGAACAGAAAAGATTTCTTAGAATTTTAATTCTGTTTGGCGCAGATGCCCCAGCACGTGACACGTGTCGCAGCGCAACTGCGCTAGCGCATCTGCGCTGACACGTGTCGCGCAGCCCACAGCGCAGCGCAACTGCGCTTGCGCATCTGCGCTGACACGTGTCGCGCAGCGCAACTGCGCTGACACGTGTCGCGCAGCGCAACTGCGCGAGCGCATCTGCGCTGACACGTGTCGCGCAGCGCAACTGCGCGAGTGCATCTGCGCTGACACGTGTCGCGCAGCGCACAGCATGCGCAACTGAAGCGTTGCTTCCTTTAAATAGAGCTTTGCTCTGAGTGGGCGCGCCTTCTTGGATGCTGCGCTGACGTATTAGCGCCTGACATGTGGCGCGTTGCGCCCGAAATTTGAAGCTTTGCTTCAAAATTTTGAATTTTGAATTTCAACAGAGCTTTGCTCTGATTGAACGAAACACCGACTCGTGAAGAACTATCCACTTCACGTTGAGTGGGGCGAGCCGCACCAGCGCTCATTCGCCCTCTTCTTTGATCCGGCTCGGGTACGTATTAATATATATTTTCAGTTGATATATCCGCTTATCATATTTATTATTAACACTTGCAATCTAATAACAATGTTTTTTTTTTGTATTTTCAGTTGGATTATGATTTTCAGCCTGTAGCTGACCCTGATCATCTGGGGAGGGTGCTCGACCTTCATGCTCTGTACAATGGCCTGATGAAGAACATGCAGGCCAAGATCCGATACAACATGAATGAGCTAAAGGCCGACTGCTACTCCCTGTGGATGGCGACCCCCGAGGCAGAGAGAGCGGCCCTCCTATCTACTCCGGCGTTTGCGAGGGTCGACGTAGAGACATGGCCTCTATTGTGCGAATATTTCGACTCCCAGCGCAAACAGGTATGTATTTTAAATGTAATTCATTGTTTAGGATATAATTTATTTTTTGTGTTCCTTAATTAGAAAACTAAATGTTAATGCGTTGTGCAGAAATAGTCCGCTCAGAATACAGAGAACAGGAAGTCGGCGAAGAGGGGTCGCCCTACTTACACAGGTGGCTTGAGGAACATTACTCGAGCCATGGAGTTATCGGTAAATTACAATAGACCGACCTTTGTGATATTCTGCAATATTAAGAGTTATTTTCTAATATTTCTAATATTAAGAGTTACTTTCTAATATTGCAGACATCTCGGACCGTGGCGTCAGGTGGTACACCGAGCGTGCTGTCCGCATATCTTGCCGTCCACGGCACCTCGACAAATCCCGCCACGGGCGAGCTTTGATATCCTGACGTCGTTACCCAGGAGTATTGCGTAAGTGTTAATATTTTTTCTACCCAAATTTGAAATTTTAGTTTTGGAAGGTTCAAGTTTAAATTTTATACTTATACTTTACTGCTTAATGTGGGTGTAGGAGCGGGTGGTTGAGCAGGCCGAGGCCTCGGGGATCGATTTTACCGGACAGAGCGATCCGAGGCTGCTGACCCCAGTTCTGGACGCCGCACGCGGAGGGCACCACGGAGGTTGGGAGAGAGGCCGGGGACTGGGCCCTAGCAGGGCCCATATGAGGTTGGACTCCACCCCGGGGGTTACTTCCTCCGTCTCCAGTGACCGACGTGTCCATCAGGAACTGGAGAGCTTGAGGGCCACCGTTCAGGAGTTGAAGGAGATGCTGGTATGTATACTACTTTATAGTAAAATATCATGTCATATTATATAGATATCAACATATCCATAATTAGTACGTAGCTTGAGCTTATTTGGTTTTAGACTTAAGTTTGATTAATCATACATACATATGTAATTAAAATAAACAACGGTTTTCCAAACTAGATATCCAAACGGGGTTTCGAAATAACTTAATAATGATATGAATTCGAATAATACACAGTTCTTACACGCTTCTTACACACGTTAGGTCCAGACGCGACAGGGTACATCGACCGAGCCTCCACATGCATCTCCTTCGGCTGCGGCTCCGCAAGCTACTACATCGGCTGCGGTTCCGCATATAGCTCCTATAGCTCCATCGCCCGCTCAGACTCCCGCAGCCGCGGCTCCGCAAGCGACTACCTCGACGGCGACTGCGCAGACCACATCGCCAGCTCCACAGGCCGCTCAGACTCCCGCTCGCGCCGAATTGCAGAGTTTATTGACCGAGGAGCAGGCGCGCGTTATTCTATCGTTATTCAGAGGAGGAGCTGGACCGAGCTAGGGTAGCTTTTTGGTTCTTATTTTTTGAAACATGTATTTATGTATATCATACACATTGTACTACATTTTGAAACGATATTGATATTGATTTATATTTATATCATATTCAGTTTTTGGGTTTCTTTTGTATATTATATGCGTGAGATGTGATTATGAATACTGCGATATATGTTGTGTGATGATTAATTTTATATTTGATTGATGTATATATTATTGTGCACAGGGCGGGAAAAAATCAGGCAGCCCTTTTTCTAAAAAAAATACAGATAATGTGTACCTACGGAGTAATCCGTAGGTACACATGTTGCCCCTACGACTATATCCGTAGGGGCAAAATATCAGCAGTAACTGATATTTCCCCCCTGATCTCAGTACCACGGGGTTGGGAGTGCCTCTACGGACATATCCGTAGGGGCCATTGCTTCACCCCTACGGAGTTATCCGTAGGGGCAAAATATCAGGATTTCTGATATTTTGCCTCTACAGATAGGTACCTACGCAGGTATCCGTAGGGGGTAGTACGTGGCCCTACGGCTATGTCCGTAGGTACAGTTAATATATTTAAAAAAACCGTAAATAATATAACTTTTTTTACCCTACGGCCTACTCCGTAGGTGCAACAGGACCTACACAGAAATCCGTAGGGGCAAGATTTTGCCCGTAGGGGCAAGTTCAGGGCTTCAACTTACACCTGCGGCCTTTGCACCTACGGGGTCTTTTTTCGCCCCTACGCACATCTCCGTAGGGGCAGTGGATTGCCCCTACGGATAAATCCGTAGGGGCAACCCTTATTTGTAGTAGTAATTCATTTTACATATCCTTTAAGAATAAACATGAACTTCATGTAATTTTATCGATGTTTATTTTCTAGTTGGAGATGCGTCCACGTCCGGGTCACCGGCTGTTCCTCACCGAAGGAACTATCGTCCCGCTCGTGCTGCTGCCCGGGCCCAGGCTCGTGCTTTAGTCGCTGGAGGTATATATCACACTTAAATTTTCGTTAAACCTTGATTTCTTAATACCACTTTGTCTTAATATTGATTGTCTTGATATTTCTTGTAGACGCAGGGCCTCCCCATCCCGAGAGGGGGACTCGAGACCCGAATCAGTTCCACAGGCTGAGGCCTGACAGAGCTAGGGGAGACAGCATTCCCCCTCTTTTTTACCCCTGATTATCGCTATACCGGCGATTATGCCGAGAGGTTCGGCCGGTATATGAGGGATGAGAGCCGCCTCATGAAGAACTATCCACTTCACGTTGAGTGGGGCGACCAGCACCTGCGCTCATTCGCCCTCTTCTGGGATCAGGCTCGGGTATTAATATATATTTTCATTTGATTTATCCAATATATTTATTATTAACACTTGCAATTTAATAACATTGTTTTTTTTGTATTTTTAGTTGGATTACGATTTTCAGCCTGTACCCGACCCTGATCATCCTGGAAAGGTGCTCAATCTTCACGCTATGTACAATGGCCTGATGAAGAACATGCAGACGAAGGTCCGATACAATAGGAATGATATGAAGATCGACTGCTATTCCCTATAGATGGCGACCCCTGAGGCAGAGAGAGCGGCCCTCCTACATACTCCGGCCTTTGCGAGAGTCGATGTAGATACATGGCCTCTATTGTGCTAATATTTTGACTCTCAGCGCAAACAAGTATGTATTTTAAATGTAATTCATTGTTTAGTATATAATTTATTTTTTTGTTGCTTAATTAAAAAAACTAAATCTGAATGTGTTGTGCAGAAACAGGCCGATCAAAATAAAAAGAATAGAAAGTTGGCGAAGAGAGGTCGCCCCACTTATACACGTGGCTTGAGGAATATTACTCGTGCCATGGAGTTATCGGTAAATTACAATAGACCGGCCTTTGTGATATAATGTTATATTAAGAGTTATTTTCTAATATATGTAAATTTTTGGCGAATTGCAGAGAGCTCAGACCCTGGCGCAGGGTGGTACACCGAACGTCCTGTCCGCGTATCTTGTCGTCCATGGCACCTCGACAGATCCCGCCATGGGCGAGCTTCGATACCCCGACACCGCTACCCAGGAGTATTGCGTAAGTGTTAATATTTATTCAACCCCTATTTGAAATTTTTGTTTTGAAAGGTTCAAATTTAAATGATATACTTATATTTTACTGGTTAATGTGAGTGTAGGAGCGGGTAGTTGAGCAGGCGAAGGCATCGGGGGTCGATTTTACTGGACAGAACGATCCGATGCTGCTGACCCCAGTCCTAGACGCCGCACACAGAGGGCACCACGGAGGTTGGGAGAGAGGCCGGGGACTGGGTCCTAGCAGGGCCCATATGAGATTGGACTCCACTCCGGCGGTTACTTCCTCTATCTCCCGTGAGCGACGTTTCGAGCAAGAACTGGACACCTTGAAGGCCACCGTTCAGGAGTTGAAGGAGATGTTGGTATGTATACTACTTAATAGTAAAATATTATGTCATATTATAGATAGCAACATATCCAATATTAGTACGTAGCCTGAGCTTATTTGATTGTAGACTTAGCTTTGATTAATCATACATACATAAAACTGTCTAATTAAAATAAACTACGGTTTTCCAAACTAGATATCCAAACGAGTCCTAAGTCCCTAAGTATACATAGATTGGGGTTTCGCAATAACCTGATAATGATACGAATTCGACTAATACACAGTTTTTACTCGTTTATTACACACAAAATTGAACAGACACGACATGGTACATCGGCTGAGCCTCCACATGCATCTCCTTCGGCTGCGGCTCCGCAAACCACTACCTCGGCTGTGGTTGCGCAGATAACCCCTATAGCTCCACTGCCCGCTCAGACTCCCGCAGCTGCGGCTCCGCAAGCCACTACCTCGGCGGCGGTTGCGCAGACCACTCCTACAGCTCCACAGCCCGCTCAGACTTCCGCACACTCCGCATTGCTCGAGATGTTGACTCAGGGTATATCCGAGGAGCAGGCGCTCCAGATTACGGCGTTTATCAGAGGTGGAGCTGGACCGAGCTAGGGTAGCGTTTTGATTCTTATGTTTTAAATATGTATTTACTTATATGATACGTATTGTATATATTTTAGACGATATTGATATTGGTGGTGTTTGCGTGTTGATATTGATTTAGATTGATATCGTATTCTGCTTGTTGATTTCTTTTGTATATTATGCGTGAGATGTGATTATGAATACCGCGGTATATATTCTGCGTGTTGATTAATTTTATATATGATGTATATATTATTGTGCACAGGGCGAGAAAAAAACAGGCAGCCCTTTTTTATAAAATAAACCTGATAATATGTCCCTACGGATTAATCCGTAAGGCCACACATTGCCCCTACGGATTAATCCGTAGGATTCGATTTTGCCCCTACACATTTATCCGTAGGGGCAAAAATCAGGATACCTGATATTTTGCCCCTATGATCTCAGTAAGAGGGGTTATACTTGTCCCTATGGATTGGACCGTAGGGGCATAAAAATGCCTCTACACAGGTATCCGTAGGGGCAAAATATCAGGTTTTCTGATATTTTGGCCCTACTTATCTGGACCTACGCATGTATCCGTAGGGGCAGCAATTTGGCCCTACGGAGTTATCCGTAGGGACAACTATTTTATTTTATAAACCGATAAATTAAATAACTTTTTTGTCCCTACAGTCTAATCCGTAGGGACATATGGACCTATGCATTAAACCGCAGGAACAAGTATTTAACCGTAGGGGCATGTTTAAGGCTAAGACTTGCACCTACGACATTTGCACCTACAGGGTAATTTCATATAGCCGTAGGGGCGGTGGTTTGCTCCTACGGATAAATCCGTAGGGGCAACCCCTATCTGTAGTAGTGTCACTATACAAAATACTGCTATATCTATTAATCTTACTTCTGTTTTACATGGTTAAATCATGTATTATTCTTGATAACATTAGAATATTACACCGGTCATAAAATTCTTGCGGTTGTTAATGAACAAAGGCACGAGAGAGGCTGCCAACGCAAGTTAAAGAGGAAGAAGGCGATAGAAGATAAAATAGGAGATAGGGACTTACGGATGGTTAGAACTCAAGGAAATGATGGAAGTTTTCATTGAGCCATCTCATCGAACACCCCGACGCAATTTGAAACGTCGCCGGAACGAAGGACCGGAGGTGTGGAAACGATCCTGGCACTCGTGCGGACTCGGGACCGGTCTTGGAGCCTCGGTTCACGGCTTGAAACAGCGTCGAATGGGATGTCAAAGGTTGATGGTGTGGTTGGAGTTTGATTGGCCAAAACTTGAAGGCTTGCAGCTACTGTTGTGGATGTTGTGGTTGAAGACTGTGTCGGGGTGCTGTTGATGATTGAAGGGAGCTAGAGGGTTGCTCGGCCATGGAGAGGATGGCCGACCATGGTTGCTCGTGTAGAGAGAAAAGATGGGAAGAAGAAGGAAAATTTTATTGCATGGGCTTTATATATATGCAAACCCCCCGCCCCCCTCCCCACACACACATATATAGTGTATAGAAAGATAGAAAGGAGTTGATAATGAGAGGGGGGGATTGGGTCTGTGCATGGAAGAGAGAGTGGGGGTTACGGAAGAGGAGTGAAGTGGGTGAGGGCAGTTTCATGGGGAGGGAAGAGATAGAGAGAGATTGAGGGAAGAGAGAGGGTTTCAATTTAGAAGTGGGAGAAGACGAAGAAGTTTATTCTCTAACATAACATAATATGAAATAATGTATAGGCATTAATATAAATGATGATTAATAGAAAAATCACTTAAGAGCTGTTGAAAAAATTAAAGATTTGGGTTAAAAGTAAATAGTAACATCCAAAGGAAAGGTGAGAAATATGCACAAGCCCAGCATCAAATTGAATAGATGAAACAAATGTCCCATTGAAATCTATGGAGGATATATTTCTTTGGGTTTTATAAAATAGCTAAGTGATTAATTTAAAAGAAACAGTCTTTTGGGCTCAGGGAATAAAAATATATGGAGTGATTAATAAGAAATAAATTAATATATAAAATTGAAAACAAAAGCATTAAATAATATATTTAATAGAAAACAGGATATACGGAAAATACCAAAAACAAATAAATATCGTATTTTATTAAAAATAACACAAAGGCATAGGAATTTTGGGGTCGTTACAAATATTGTCTTAAGAAAAGAGAAAATCATAATTTCTTCATTTTAGCAGTAAATTCAACCGTTAGCCATAAACTATCATTACAATAAACAACACAAAGTTATCTAATAGTGGAGGCACCCAAAACTCTTGTTTTGAATGTCATGCAAGGGTGGAATGTAATCCACAAAATAATTCTCATCAAAGCTTTGGGCCGTTAGCGAGTGGTATTAGGATGACCTTGATTTATATTTAGGCTAAATGGTAGGAAATACATCTAACATTTATCCCAATAGCAGAAAATATCCTTGACTTTTTAAAACCAGCACTTTGCCCCACTCAATTTTAATTGATTCCCAAAATATACTTCATAATTAAAATATTTATATTAAGGTTTTTTTTTTAAATACACCCTAAAATTCTATGCAAATTTGATGTACCCCTATTATTCTTCGATATTGCCTACACCTTCCAAAATTCTTTAAGTTTTTTTAAAAATATATCATTAAATTATGGTAAATTTTGACAGAAATAAATTTAAAAAATGTAAATATCTTCACAATCCCTTCTTATTCATTACATACTTTCAAATTCCCAAAACGATGCTTGATCGAGTTAGATTTTCTTATAAGATTTGATTGATTTAGGTATTTTATTTTGTAAGTGTTAATTGATTTGGTTTTTTTCTATGTTAGGATTTCCAAGATTCTATGTTTCTTTTGGATTGGAATATTCTAAAATTTGGATTATTTTATATTAGGTTTCTTAATTTAGAAATAAAAAGAGAAGAAGAGAAGAAACAAAAGAGGAAGAGAAGAGAATTAGAATGAATATGACTAAGGGATGAGAAGAAAGAAGATGAAATTGGGGTTTTATCGGGTTGTGATAAAGATGACGACGACGACGACGAGAATAAAGTCGATACCAATACTTGATTTCAAATATCAACTTTATTCTCATCATCATCGTGGTCATCATCTTCATCACAACCCGATAAAACCCCAACTTCATCTTCTTTCTTCTCATCCATATTCATTCTAATTCTCTCATGTTCCTCCTTATTTCTTCTCTTCTTCTCTATTTACTTCTAAATAAAGAAACCATAATATAAAAGAACCCAAATTTTAGAAAATTCCAATCCAAAAGAAACCTAGAATTATGCAAATCCTAACATAGAAAAAATCAAATCAATTAACACTTACAATTTTTGTTTTGGAAATTTGAAAGCATATAAGGAATAAGAAGAGATTGTGAGGATGCTTACATTTTTTTATTTATTTCTGTCAAAATTTACCGTCATTTAATGATGTATTTAAAAAAACTTAAAGAATTTTGGGAGGTGTAAGGATTATCGAAGAATAATGGGGATACATCAAATTTGCATAGAATTTTATGGGGTATTTCAAAAAACCCTTGATATAAATATTTTAATTGTGAAAGATATTTTGGGAATCAATTAAAGTTAAGTGGGGCAAAGTGCTGGTTTTAGAAAGTCGAGGATGTTTTCTGCTATTGGGATAAATGTTAAGCGTATTTCTTGCCATTTAGCCTAAATATAAATCAATATCATCCTAATACTACTCGCTATCGCTCCAAAGCTTTGATGAGAATTATTTATTGGATTACATTCCATCCTTGCATGACATTCAAAATAAGAGTTCTGGATGTCTCCACTGTTAGATAACTTTGTGGTGTTTATTGTAATGATAGTTTATGGCTAATGGTTGAATTTACTACTTGAATCGAAAAATTATGATTTTCTCTTTTCCTAAGACAATATTTACACCCTATACTGCAAAGGTATTCGCAAACTCGTCTCTCAAGATAATTCAAGTCCAGAGTTTAACATATATGTCGAAAGTGTTGTGATGCCTCTCATTCTATCCTTGAAAATTTCCTATTGATCCGGCGTTATCGTGAAGCTGTTCGAGATTTAGAGTTATCTGTAAGGCAAGCAGACAGACGTATGAAGCTAAAGCTTCAGACGTTTGTTAAGGCTCTGTATGTGCAAGCATACATTAGGTAGACGTCTGACCCTATCAGTTCAGACATCTGCGAACGCTCTGCCCTTTTGAAGAGGTGAAGGGCAGATGTCTGAACATTCTTATTCAGACGTCTGGGTATACTCTATGGATTCGAAGACACTTGGGCAGACGTCCGTGCATTCTCCCTGCAGACGTCTGCTGATTTGAGTGATTTAGCGTGCTTGCGCTTTCTAAAAGATAGATCAAAAATATTTGTAACCGCAATTAAGAACGGCGTCGCTTGAAGCTAGCCGGTGAGTACGGGTCGGTCTACAGGGATGTTGTGAATCTCCGATTCGCGCTAACGAGTTAATTCCGAAAGGTGTTCGGATTAATTATTAAATCTAAAAACCTAATTATTCTAGGGCAATTAACTAGATTTATTCTTGCTAGGGTTGGGTTTAGGGATGGTTTGGAAATGCAAGGAAATCTCAACGCTTTCTATACCCGAATGAAGATCTGTGAGGAGTTATGGTAATTATCAATAAAAGGGATTAGATCCGTTCGGGAAGGTGTTTCTTCCTCTAGGTTCTTGTCCTTCCTTTAGAGATCCTTACCCTAACCTCCATGGAAAACATCACACCCAGGCCTTTATACTACGGTATCACCGCTACCTCGAGGGATAGAGTGCCGTAGGGAGCGGTATGTGCATGTATGCATGGAGTCCTATTGTAAATATTTGGTGGGTAAGAAAGGGATGAGAGATCTCATCTCTCAAAATCCTTCCCAAAAGCTAAACCCCAAACAAGTTCCTAGGGTATGAAATTAAATCTACCTAGGGCAAGGAATTTAAATCTACACTAAGGCAAGAAATTAAATTACTTACAGATGCATCCCTCCAATCATCCATGCAGGGTTGTCAGATCTGAATTTCTGAATGGAGAAGAAACACCGATGCTCTCCAAAAAGGATTTCTGAATTTTTATTAAAAGGAGGCATAAAGAATTACAATGATTAGAGTTCCTATTTATAAAGAATAGGAAACCCTAGGGTTACATTTGTTTCGCATGTCCGAAATTACAAAAATAGCCCTTAGGAAATCTTTTCAGAGCCGCCACGAAATTATGGTAAAAATAAATCCCTCTTTTGTCTTCTTATGGCCGCGGAACCGTGGCAATGGCGCGCTTAGGCCAGGGTTCCACGGCCTTTTAGTGTGGTCAGCTAACAATGTTTTCTGGGCTTCTTTAGGTTCTTCTGGGCTTTTCATTTCTTTAGTTATTTTTCCATTTGGGCTTCTACATTGATTCCAGATCTTCGGTGAACAATTATGGTGGACTTTAACCGTGGCTTCGCGATCTTGGACTTTGCATTGCCTTGTACATTGTGAACTCTATCTTTATGTAGGCTTGATCAAGGTCCTTCTATTTGTTGGTCAAAATCCATTTTTTTCATCGTCTTACATCGCTTTCACTGTTTTTCTGTCCAAGAACCTGTAACCTGTAACATGTAGCAGACATGCGTCAAAAGCACCCGTTTATTTAAAAAAAGAATAAGAATGGGGAATATAATAATTCAATATTATGGTCTGAACAAATACCCCCAAACTTATCTGTTGCTCGTCCTCGAGCAAACTTATTTTTATTCACTAAAATCCTAACCGCACTTTCGTAGGGAAACGCGATAGCACTGAGCACGTGCAACAAGCCGTTAAACCTCTAGGTGTCCCTAATAGGAGGAGTGTTGTCTCCTGAGGGTTTTCAGCGGATTACACCCATAAAATCCTATCAATTCGGCCTTTCGACTTTTGTTTTTCAATTAAGTTTTCTAACAAGGAATTCTATTATCTTTTGATTCGCAAATTATCCACCCACATTCTTCACACTTCCTTATTATTTAACTTAAGATTATATATATCTTATAGACTTACTTAGCTTTCGGCATCTCTTAAGTTTTACTTCTAGGATTCCATCTCGACTTAAGAATTTCTATCAACTCTATTAAAGATATAAGTTCTATTTTTCATTCCTCTCTCTTATCTAAATTCCAATCACATATCCCTACGTGTGTGTATAAATATCACCCCTACACTTGGAAATTCAAATCAAGCAATCGTACTCTCGTCCATTGTCCAAAGTACTTATTAGTAGGTGAATTTAAATGAATTTTCGCTTACACATCCTTCATGCGACTGTTAATACTTCTTAAGGCACCAACAACCGATTACAAGATGTGTTTGCACATTTAAAGCGTAATTCCTAGTCTTGCAACACCCAAGGCTTTAGCAGTGGCTCCCAAACCAGTTGGTCTAAGGCATTAGGTGATGAAGCACCCTCGCTAAATATTTTTCTATTTTTGCAGCCTTAAGTAATCACAAAAACGAGTGTCCATTTTTTTTATTCTTTATTCACACTTTTTTTCTTTTATTTTCTTCGTACTAAGGACTTTAGACAAGAGCATTTCATGGTCTCTTCTACTATTCCAAGTTTCAAGGTGCGTGATTGTGCAAATTGTAGGGTATACATTTTCAGAATCTATACTTAAGCTAGGAATTATTTTTCAAACTTATACTCTAATAAGAACATCAATACTCTTCTCTTGTTTCGACTTAGCCCAAGAAGTGAACCCAAAATTTGCCTATTTCTAAATAAACTACAAGGCATATACTTTCTACCGCTAAACTTTAAGGAATGTTATTTTTAGGGTTTTTAATTCAGTGAGTCTAAGATCTAGTTGTTCCTAACTAGTTAACCTATCTGTCAAACTCTAGTCAAATAAGCCAAAATTGAATACAATAATTTTTATAATTTTTTCAATTTTTATGGGTTTTCAAATAAATATGCAAATGCAAAAATATGTACAAATGAATGCGAAAGAAGAAGACGTACCGAGCATACCCCCAAACTTGAACTTGACAGTGTCCTCACTGTCATGCTAAACCAAGAGGGTCAAAATACCGGCACTCCCCTGTTTATTTATTTATAGTTTTTTTTAATATTCTTTTAATGTTTTGGAATTTTTTTTTATAAAAAGGAAAGCAAAAATATATATACATATATACAACAAGTTTCCCCCCAAACTTAAGCTTGGCCTTACACAAGCCAAAGGTTAGCACCAACCATTCAAAGATCTTATCGTGGTAGTGGTATAGTTGGTGCAAGAATGGGGTGTGGAGGAAAGAAATGAGAAACACGCGAGACCGTGTGGAAAGAAGAATGGTAGAATATGGTCTCGGTGGGGGAGAAGAAGGGCGGAAATGAGAAAGAATGGTCGCGCGATCTTGAGGGTGTAAATCAAGTGAATAAATTAGCGCAATATGTGATGACCGATATGTTATAAGCGATTGCGCTAACCTATCAACCTGTCGGGAAATGGGGTCAAATCCCTCAAGCTTCGCAAGAAAACATGGGTACGCCGAACTTGGTATAGGAGATGAAAGCGTAACGGTCATTTGTTCGGTCGGAACAATGGGAAAGACGACAGGGAGTAAATTAGGGATAGTCTCATTCTCCCCGTAATAAACTGTTTCGAACTTGAAAGATTCCATTAATGGTTCGAAACTACTATAATCAACCGAGTCTGATGGCTCATCTGAAAATGTAAAGGACTCAAACTCGGGCAGTGAGTCATCAATATCGTCCGAAAAAGTGAAACACTCATAGGTGTTATCGTCTATGAGAATTGTGTCAGATTCAAAGGAAAAGGTTTCAAGCTCACAGTCTTCAAGCGGGGTCGGAACGATGGGAAGGACGGAGGGTGATATAACAGTCAATGGTTCAGGAGGATGAATTGGAAAATCAGACACATCAAACAAAAATGATTCAACCTCAATATTATCCTCAAGACTCTCCTCAATACTATCCTGAATATTTAACTCATCCATGCCATTATCATCAAAATCAAGACGCATATGAGATTCGGAAGAAACATTTAATAACTTAGGATGATGATTTGAACATAACATTTCAATTAAATTGACAGGTTCATCATCCGAAATATTCCCGGCGTCTATATCCTCAATTAAGTGAAAATCAATTTCTTTAGACACCTCCTCAAAAGCATGGATGTTTATCAATATAGGTTCTAGAGTGGAGGTGTAAAGGTCAAACGGATTAGGTGCGGTTTCACTCGAAAGGGGTTCCTCATAATCTGGCAAATCAAACACTGCAAATTCGCTCAACTCACCATTTTGGACACATGTTTGAAAATTGGAGTTGTTGGATTCAATTGGGTATGGGTAGGTTTGATTTGGAAATCCTCTCTCATTCTCACTCTGTCCAACCGCCTCCTTATACATTGAAAAATTTTGAGCTAGCGGGAAACTAGCTACCGCTTCAGTAGGTTGCATAAGGGCGGCTAAGGATGCTTCCACATTCCTAGTCATTTTATTTGTTGCTGCAATGTACGCCTCCAACGACTCTTCCAAACTAGACTTAGGTTGTGGAGGGGCTTCGGTAAAAGATTCAAAATGGTGTGGATATGCAAAACTCCCAACAGGCTGTGTAGAAACAATATCTAGTGAAGGTGGGAAGGTCGGGTAGGACTGGTAGGAAGTGGGTGATTGGACAGGGGTAGGGTCAACATGTGGATAAAAAGGTGAATAGTCGTGTGGATCCCTAGAACTAGATGAGTGGAGAGGGGTGAAAGATCGACTGCGAGATTGAGCAATATGCTCAGCAATGGACATCGGCTTAGGAGTTACAGCTGAACTTGAAAAAGTGGTGTCAACAGATGAAGGTGGTGAAGATTGACTTGGTTGACACAAAGTGGGTTGCAAAGTCGAACTGTTTCTCGTAGACGCTTCTATTTGATCTTTCAAAGATATTTTAGGCATGGAAGGATCGTCTTTAAATTGACCGAACAAATTGACGAACGACGCAAAATTAGGTTCGGGATACCAAAGTTCGGCAAGAGATTTATGATGTGGGGTACCCATGATAGAAGAATGAGAAAAGAAAGAAGGTAGGTGGTGCAAGTGTGGTGCAAGTGGGGTGCAAGGATTTCCCAGCGACAAAATTTTTGCAAGTTTTTATAAAAATTTTCCTTTTTTCCTTTTTCTCTTTATTTGAGACTGTTTGCAGAAAAAAAAATTCGATAAAGGGCTTAGACACAAATGTAATCAACCAGAAATGCACAATCAGACCTAGATCTAGGGTCACCTAAGTCAGCTAGACAGCTCCTAACTGTTCTAAAGGGCTAGAAATAGGACCTCTTCACCGCCTCTTCACCGCCAATTGCGGCCAGGTAAGTGCCAGGTAAGTGGGAAGGAACCACACTGTGGGCCTAATTAAAAACCACTAGCCTTGACACACTTGCCTAGACACCGCAAAGTCAGGTTAGGATAAACGGTCGATACCTATACTAGTCCTCTGTCCTATTGAGCGCGACGTCTTTAGGGCTGAGTCTAGTATTTTTTAATTAAGATATGGTCAATGCAAATGCCTTATGTGATTTCTGGGGTCCTGGGAAGGGTGATGAAATCCCCACCCAATCTGAATTCGTCAAAAAGCCCCTTAAAGTCCAATTAAAGATATGCAAAACAGTAAATCACTTGCAATCAAATATTTTTATTTTATGCGCGGCGCAAAGAATCCTGCACAAGATTGTTATTTGAAAGGGAAAAGATTTTTGAGCACAAAGAAATCCTGCAGGCAAATTTACAGAAGATATATCAAGATTTGCAGAGGAGGAGAGAGAGAAAACTCACAGAAATTTGCAGTGGCGGAACGGTTTTTTTTTTATCGCGCTTCTGCCCCTTTTTTTAAGCCCTGATTCGACTAGACTGCGGCGGTTCCGCGGCAAAAAGGGGGCTGGTGCGGCGGTTCCGCCGCGCTTTGGTCAGTTCGGCCAACTTTTTTTTTTTGAACCAGATCACCGCAGTTAACTTGTAGACTCGGTCCTCCAAATTTCTTCTGTTCCTCGGTTGTTGTGATCTTCTGTTGTTCCGATCTGTTTTTTCCTGTTTTGCTTTCTGGAAATCTCCACATTCGAATTTGTATATCCTGCAAAAATTAAAACAACAAAGTATCCCTTCCAAAAATAACAATATATATATATTTTTATATTTTTTTGATTTTTTTGATTTTTTTTAAATTTAATGATTAACCCGAAATTGCGAAAAGGAAATTTCTACGCCATCTCCGGCAACGACGCCATTTGATTTGAGTGATTTAGCATGCTTGCGCTTTCTAAAAGATAGATCAAAAATATTTGTAACCGCAATCAAGAACGGCGTCGCTTGAAGCTAGCCAGTGAGTACGGGTCGGTCCACAGGGATGTTGTGAATTTCCGATTCGCGCTAACGAGTTAATTCCGAAGGGTGTTCGGATTAATTATTAAATCTAAAAATCTAATTATTCTAGGGCAATTAACTAGATCTATTCTTGCTAGGGTTAGGTTTAGGGATGGTTTGGAAATGCAAGGAAATCTCAACGCTTTCTGTACCCGAATGAAGATCTGTGAGGAGTTATGGTAATTATCAATAAAGGGGATTAGATCCGTTCGGGAAGGTGTTTCTTCCTCTAGGTTCTTGTCCTTCCTTTAGAGATCCTTACCCTAACCTCCATGGAAAATATCACACCCGGGCCTTTATACTACGGTATCACCGCTACTTCGAGGGATAGAGTGCCGTAGGGAGCGGTATGTGCATGTATGCATGGAGTCCTATTGTAAATATTTGGTGGGTAAGAAAGGGATGAGAGATCTCATCTCTCAAAATCCTTCCCAAAAGCTAAACCCCAAACAAGTTCCTAGGGCATGAAATTAAATCTACCTAGGGCAAGGAATTTAAATCTACACTAAGGTAATAAATTAAATTACTTACAGATGCATCCCTCCAATCATCCATGCAGGGTTGTCAGATCTGAATTTCTGAATGGAGAAGAAATACCGATGCTCTCCAAAAAGGATTTCTGAATTTTTATTAAAAGGAGGCACAAAGAATTACAATGATTAGAGTTCCTATTTATAAAGAATAGGAAACCTTAGGGTTACATTTGTTTCGCATGTCCGAAATTACAAAAATAGCCCTTAGGAAATCTTTTCAGAGCCGCCACGAAATTATGGTAAAAATAAATCCCTCTTATGTCTTCTTATGGCCGCGGAACCGCGGTAATGGCACGCTTGGGCCGCGGTTCCGCGGCCTTTTAGTGTAGTCAGCTAACAATGTTTTCTGGGCTTCTTTAGGTTCTTCTGGGCTTTTCATTTCTTTAGTTATTTTTCCATTTGGGCTTCTACATTGATTCCAGATCTTCAGTGAACAATTATGGTGGACTTTAACCGTGGCTTCGCGATCTTGGACTTTGCATTGCCTTGTACGTTGTGAACTCTATCTTTATGTAGGCTTGATCAAGGTCCTTCTATTTGTTGGTCAAAATTCATTTTTTTCATCGTCTTACATCGCTTTCTCTGTTTTTCTGTCCAAGAACCTGTAACCTGTAACATGTAGCAAACATGCGTCAAAAGCACCCGTTTATTTATAAAAAGAATAAGAATGGGAAATATAATAATGCAATATTATGGTCTGAACATCTGCCGTGTTCTCGGCCAGATGTTTTCTTTAGTTAGGAAATTAGTATTTTAGGAATATTTTTTGTATGCTATATATATTGCGGCATATTTTAGCCCTAGATTTGAGATGCCTTTGTGATATTTGAGAGAACCTTATTGTTGTTTGAGAGAGCTAGGGCTATTTAAAAGATTTGTATTCTCCTTCGATTTGTACTCCTCCACTTTGGTTATTAATAAAGTTTCGCTTTCGCCTATTTGGTTTTGTAGTAAGTTCTCGTATTTTCTCTTTGCCTGTAATTGGTTTATTGTCTCTTCTTTATCGTTTTGTTTGCTTTGTGATTGTATTGCGGCAACAAACTGGTATCAGAGCTTTTTGTTGTTGTTTGGGATCTTTTGGATTGAACCATTAGGTCTTCAATATTGAAACCTAGGTCAACGGTGGATAACGACAACTACGTCTTCTTCCCCACTTTCTTAGATCGTGATTTTTTGAAGTTTAGGTTTTGTTAGCACATCGTGTTTTGATTTGATCCCACATCATGTCTTCGACAATAATGAAGTTCGATATCGAGAAGTTTGATGGAAATATGAGTTTCAGTTTGTGGTAAGTCCGTATGGTTGTTATTTTGACTCAAAACAATTTGTAGAAGGCGATTCTAGGGAAGAATAAAAAGCCTTCCACTATGACGAAGGAGGCTTGGGAGGAGATGGATGAGAAGGACCTCATGGCTATCCACTTATGTCTGACAAAAGAAGTTCTAAAAGAAGTTTTTTTAGAAAAGCCGGCAGCTCTCTATTGGATGTCGGGACCCGCTACCTCTCAGAAGACGTTGAAGAATTACGACGACATATATCAGATGTGTACCCTTGAACCAATGTCAGTTCAGAGATCTGTAGTTGGTTTTAGGACTAAGATCAAATTTATAAAAAATTGTGAGCCCATGGGCTTGGTTGATCTGAATTAGGGGCTTTTGGTCAGCTTGGACTCAACCCACTCAATTTTTGAATAAAGTGTTATACACTTGTTTGGGCTCAGTCCCTTTTTGTTCAACAATGCCGAGCATTGATATGTGCTTTGATGCTCACCCTTTTTTTTTGTTTTTTATTGAGTGTTAAACACTCTTTATGGCGCCGGGCTCTATTTACAGAGCGCTTTATGTTAAACAGCGTCCACGTGAGAAGCACGTGGGGCGCTCAGCGCCAACCATTGAGTGCAGAGCACTCTTTATTTTATTAGTGCCTATGTGAGGGGCACGTGGAGCGCTTGGCGCTGGGCGCCAACCACTGAGTGCTAAGCACTCTTTATTTTATTAGCGCCCACGTGAAGGGAACTTGGAGCGTTTGGAGCCAACCACTGAGTGATAAGCACTCTTTATTTTATTAGCGCCCACATGAGGGGTGCGTGGGGCGCTGGGCGCCAATCACTGAGTGCAGAGCACTCTTTATTTTAGCAGCGCCCACATGAGTGGCACGTGGGGCGCTCGGCGCTTTTTCCTTCTCTGTGCATTTTTCTGAAGAGTTCAATTCTTTGTTTTCCCCTGGATCTTCAATCCCCAAGAACAAATTCATCCCTACGAGAATTAAGTTCTCATTTGTGGGAGATTTGTCTCATGGATCTTAGATCCAGGAAAAGAACTATGTTCTTTTATGAGAGTTAAACTCTTGGGTATACAGATGAGATACTATGATTTCTATTTAACTTGAAGAAAGTTCTTCTTCTATCCTCTCTGTTTTTAAAGCTCTTTTTGCTTGCTCCTTTTTTTTTGAACTTGAAGTTTATGGGGGGGTCTTCTTTTTTAGACTTGAAGTCTTGGGGTCTTTATATAGTGGAGGCACATTTGTTGATTCAGTTAAGGAAATCTCTCATTGAGAGATTTCTTAATTGATTTGGGGAATTTATCCACCGTTGGATCTTTGATCCAAGGACTTCTGTTTTGTAGAAGATATTTTTCTTGTTTTTTAACAAGATTGGGAAAATAATTTCCCATACAGAACTTATTCTGTATCTTGGTGAATTTTAATCACTATTGGATCTTTGATCCAACGGTAATCCTTCTTATTTAGAAAGATTGGGAAGTTATTTTCCCCTACAGAGCTTATTCTGTAGCTTGGTGATTTTTTATCACCACAGGATCATTGATCCAACGGTGCTCTGATTTACAGAGCACAATCTTTCTTGTTTAGAAAGATTTGAGGAGTATTTTCTCAATCAGAATTTAATTCAGTGCTCTGATGATTTATCATCTCCGTTGGATCTTTCATCCAAGGGTGGAGAATTTTTAGTTCTGGCGCTGGCGCTCTCGTGCTTTGCATGTGAGACGCCGCCTCAGTTCAAATTTTGAATAGAGCCTTGCTCTCTTATTGGGGGGAAACAAATGTCCCCCACCGTTGCGCTTACGTGGCTTACACGTGAGTGCAGCGGTGGCAACCTTTCTACCGTTGGTTCATCTTGGAAGTTGGATCGTCTTCCAGCGCCTATAAGTAGGGCATTTGGCCCTTGTAATGACTTCTGTTCATCTTCTTTCTTGCTTGCCTCTGAGAATTTAATTCTCCCTTCAGAGCGTAGATCTCTGCCCAAGGAAATTCCTTTTAGAGTTAGAACTCTGTCCAAATTTGGTAAGGATCGAACCTATTAACAGAGCTTTTCTCTTCTCAGATCATAGATCTTAAAATGGATTTTTAGGGTTACTTAACCCATTAATTAGAACATTGTTCATCTTTATGAAGAACTCTTAGAGTTTGTTTTGTACATCTCAAAGATCTTGGAGTTTTTACTCTGTAAAAAGCTTTGCTTTTTTAGGGTTCTGATGGATTACTCCATCGTTTTCACAGAGCATGGCTCTTAGAAATTTTGGGGAATTTTTATTCCCCTCATAATTAAAGTTGACAGATGTAATTTCTGTTTGCAGAGCACTGCTCTCGAGGGAGTTTAACTCCTTGGCCCAATGAGTTTCTCATTAAATAAGAATCTTTTTAGGATTTTCTCCTTAATGATTGACTGTCTCATCAATGATGAGCGGTCACTTTGATTTTGTAGGCCCCCCTCGGTCCCTTTTTCCTGCATTGCAGTGTGGTACAAATCTAAAGTACAAAATATCAGAATTTGTAATGTAGTATTGACATCTAACCCTTGTTTCTTTTCGCACAGGTACTATGTCTTTTGACTCTTCTTTCCCATTTTTTCGCCCAGAGAGTGCATACGCTGACGAGCCCGTGGATCGGGAAGTTTTTGCATTGATTAAATATCACGACCCGGAGCAGAAGTCTCTTCACTTATGGCGGTTGTGGTACAACCAAATTATTCAGGGTCGGTGCAGTTTCTCTTGTGCGGTGCCTTCAGAGCCAATTTCCTCCATTCATTATGTTGACTCACCCTAGATGAATTACGCTGTGGAGGAGGTTAACTTGATTACGGATGGACGCCTCCAGCCCTCTATGGGCTCGATTCCTGTACAGCCACCAATGGCTTTAGATATTCTGGGGCGGCGCATATGTCAAGGCGAGTCATGCCCTTGGGGACAAGCATACATGACCTCGCCATTCAGCCGGATACTTGCAGTGGGCTCGATACATCTTGTCGGTCAAAAAGTCACGGCTGCTAAAGCTCGGGTTGTACCCCGCTATCTACGCGTTTCTTTTCCAGTATCCCGCGCCTCACGTATGGTGGGTCAAGGCTTTCTTGGAACAGTGGAATATCCCGACTCACACCTTTCTTTTATCGGACCGGGAGGTTTCGATTTCCTTGGAGGAATTTGCAGAAATTTTGGGCCTATGCTTCAGAGGGGAACATTATGAGGAAATACTTCCCCCTGACGAATACATCTTCACCATCAAATCAGTGGTGATGGGTCTCACTCCGGAGAATGTGTCACGCCCCGCTTCCCAGTGCACGGCGAAGGAGACGCGACGAGGTCCGCTACGTATATACTCAGAAGTACATACGTTAAGCGTATCTAAGCAATATAAAATAAGTACACAAGAGACAAGAAATAAAAAGAACATCAAATTTTATTTATTAACATTCTTTATACAATACATGAAGGAAATACAACTGAAATAAAAAGATGCCTAAACAGTGGCATAACAGGAAATGAAAAGTACAGAAAGGAAAAGTGTACAATGAAACTAAAGTGCAGGGTCTTCGGTAAACTGCTCCAAGTCTTCTTGAGATGACTCGATCTCCGCCGGGTTCAAACCACCTGACGACATTCAAAGAAGAAAGAAACAGAATGTCGTCAGCGAACAGGTCGCTCGGTAAGTCCCAAAGATAAAGGAGAAATAGACAGAGAGTAAGAGAGAGAGAGAGAGTAGCTTTTAATGTTGTATTATAATATTGTAATGTTGTATTAACGCTGTTGTTTGTAGCCTGGTACAGAAGATGCCAGTGTATACGAGGGGAGTTCCACTTACACCGGGGACCATGGTAACCTGTAGTACAAGGCTCCGTCGATAATACCACGGAACAACGGCATGGATGTAATTACGTCTTAAGTGACCACCTCGTGCCACCATTAACATATTCCGTACCAGTCTACCCCTTAAACACCGCAGTATTTTGATTGTAATGTTTTGTACTGTAAATTGTATTGAATGTATAATTGAAAGACTGGCCGAAACCATGATATCAGTAAACGGATGTAACCATAGAATCATGTAAATGAAATAACTGGAGAACCATGTAAATGGAATATATCCATGGTTTGGTTCAGTCAAGTCATATAGATTGATAATTGAATTCATGGATTCATGTTGTATTGTAATATTGAAGATTGTAGATTGTACTTGAATCATATTCAAGTCAGAATGATCAGACTCAAACCCGAGTCAGACAATCAGAAATGTGAATCGAAGTCTTATAATTGCTAAGGTCCTTAGGGTAATTTATAAAACTTGAGGGGGTTTTATATAAAAAATACTTTTATATACTTTTCAAAATACACCTCAAGTATTTATTGTTCGTCTTTAGAGTTGTAATGAGGGTGGATTTTATGTTGTGACATTTCTAGTGAAAATATCCTAGTTTTATAAATAAGAGTATTTATCTGTAATATTGATTATTTGAAGTTCATGGTATTTTAGTGTAAAATTTATTATTGTGATTTTTAGGAAAAGGTGGAAAATTTATATTATAATAAAATAGATATTTAAATGATAAATATACATATGTTTATACAAAAATAATTTTAATAAATATTTTATATTCCAAAAATCTCATGTTCTTAAGATGTCGTATTTTTAAACCTTTCGAGACCGAATGCTCCTTGCGGAGGTCTGAATCTCGCACTACTAGCCCGAGGGTGCACGATAAACTGCACGATCCCGAACGGGTTCCCCAAAGATGGGTTGTAGCGGCGCTTTGCAAAGATTGTAAAATACTAATCCTTTAGAAAACGGTTTTATAAAGTAAAAGCTATTTATTTGCAAAGTGTAATTTTCCGTATTTTAGGTTCTAGGGTTTCCTAAACCAACTAGTCTATTTCTAAATGGTCTAAACGACAAGTCGTTAGAAGCCTCAAATTGCCTCTTCACCGCCAATTGTGGCCAGGTAAGTGCCAGGTAAGTGGGAGGCTCTCCACTACAAGTAGTGGCCCTAATTAAGTAACCACTCGCCTTAGACACACTTGCTTAGACACCACAAAGTCAGGTTTAGATAAACGATCGATGTCCACAACTTATCGTATTTCCTATTAAAAGATATTGTTTTAAAATTGTATATAACTTAGAACTTTTAGAAAAAAGGTTTTATTAAGAAAATGGTATTTTAATGTAAAATCTTATTTTATCGTATTCTAAGTTTTTATGATATCATTTTGGGGTTGTATTTGCGTGTGTGTGGAGGTAGGTCATTACCTCGTGCTCTACTTTAAATGTATAGCAAAGTTAAGGGTTAAATGTGAAATAGAAACATGATGGTATTAAAGCGAAAAATACGATAAATTGGAAAGGTTATCATTTCATGTGAGAAAACTTGTTCAAATTGATTTTTTAAAGTTTAATAGTCAAGATTAAGATGTTTAGGCATGAATGTATTGATTAGAAGTGAAATTTTATAGAAAACCAAATCGGAAATCGGATTTGTTCCGATTCCGTCGGGTTTCGTAATTTCATATTTTAGAGAAATAGAAAGGGAGATAGAGTGGGACTTACGGGTTTCGATCTATACTAAGGAGTGTATGGGAACTAAAGAAGTTGCCGAGGCGTTGCTTCGTCGCCGGTTGTTTCTAAAAACGTCGCCGGAATTCCCGCCGGAATCTCGTCGGAGCTTCGCCGCGAACTTGTTTTCAAAGCACACACTTATTGGAAAACTTTTGAGAGAGTGGCTCAAGATTTTAGGGGTGAGAGGGTAGTGTGTAGGGTTGGTATTTATAGGGTTAGGCTAGGGTTAGGATAGATGAAAAGTTAAAAATAAAAATGTGATAAAATGTAATAAAAATGTATTAAAAGTGGAGTAATTGGGGTTTTGAAAAAGCTCTGGAAGTGGTCTGAGGCTGAAATTTTGCAGGTGCATAAGGAATATGAAAAGACACAACTTTCATGTTGTGGCCGTCGTCGGAATCGGCCGAATCGGGGGTGACTCGGCCGTGACTCGGTCGGAGCACTGAGTCGGCCGAGTCAAGGCCGAGTTGGCCGATTCCCGGCCGAGTCCGGCGGCCTGGATCCCCCCCGACGGTTCATCTAACTCCTGAAAGTGTTACATGTTTGGGTGTAGTGGGGTTTTTGTGAGATATGCACGTGTAAACTCTTGGTATTCTAAAGCTTTTAAAAAAATCAATATTAAAAATAATGTGGGGTATGGGATTTGAACTCTGGTGGCTTGGTTTAGCAGTGCAAGGAGTTACCAATGAGCTACAAGCTCCTTCTTGTAATTATGGAGTTATTTAATTACTTAAAATGATAGCAGCAAGAGTAAATACTCCAAGTATACATTAAATTTAAAGTAATTTCTTGTACACTAAAAATGGAGTTATTACATTCTTGTAACTTGTAATTAAAAACAAAATAATTACTTATATCTTGTGCTCAGGCTAAAATACCCTTTTATGGATTTTGAAGAAAAAAAAATTTAAAATTTTGTGCAGAAAAGTATATAGGAAAATTAGGGCTGTTACAAAATGCTATTCAACATCAATTCCTGAGTCTAATCAAGGTGTTGAATATTTACGAGAGTCTGTTTCTCGAGTCCAGAGGGCACAGAGTCAGCTTCGCGGATTTCGTCGCCCGCTTTCTTTGCCCGGAGGCCTTGTCAAAACAAACCACGAAATTCGCCAAAGCTTGACGATCCTTTTGGTTTTGGCTTGGACAGCCAGCCGACAGCGGAAGCAGATCAAAGGAATTTCTTCCTCCCAGAAACCCCGGTCGTCCCCTTTGTAGAGCTCGCAGCTTTAGACATCGACGAAGAGTCATTCTTTTTGGGGTTCCTCGGCCTATGGTTAAGCTGGTTTGTGCTCCCAATGCACCCTCGCTATATGAGGCCATCCGTCTTCTATCCGGCTCACCGAATGGTTGCCGGGACGCGGGCGGCCGTCGGGATCGCCCGGCCGGCTCACCTATATCATGGCCTCAGCTTAGCGGCAGACACCACTCATCCGGGGGTACAGCCCGTAAATCTCCCGCTGCACTATTTCACGTCGTGGATCGAGCTGCATGTGCTCGGCGCTTTTGGAGTCCACAAACGGCCCCGTTTCTATGACAGTTATAATTTCCCTCGGGTTATGTTCCTAGTTGACGCTTCTGCTTTTGATCCGTCACAGTGAGAGGCTCGGGGTCTGGTCCTTCTCCCGCGTATGGTCGGGGATAGCATGACTTTCGTCGATAAGGTCTTAACTATCGGCAAGAAATCCACTAAAACGGTGCAGCCGCTGCGCGATGCCTTCAAAGACAGGGCTCCTACATTGAAGGCTCGAGAGATTCTGCATTTGTATTCAATCAGGCCGGGCTTTTTAGTGTTCAGGCAGAACGACTCGGCGCTGTTCATGAGGTACAACCCGCACCGTTTCGCTCAACAGTCGAGTTACGATCAGGGTGTCCCGCTTGAGGCTTTTTTAGCTAAGTCGGTTGCTACGGAAGAGGGTATCCGCAGCGCGCTGCACCATTTCATGCGGCTAAATACCGGGTCCAACTTTTTTATCAGTGAGCCGAGCTGCGTTCCAAAAGCCTCGAACGCATACGTGGCATGGTACCAGCATGCGACGGGTGTTGTTATTAGGGAAGAAAGGAGGTTACTGCTCGATCGCAAGGGTGCAGTCCCTGCCGGTAATTCAGCTGTCCCCTTAAAGCAACGGACCACTGTTGGTCCTTCCTTAAGAGAAGCTGTCGCTGTTGTGGTCCCGCGCGCCTTTCCTGAGAAGCCTCTATCCCGTGTTCCTGTAGAAACGGTAGCTGCAGCGTCCCCGGAGTCTGGCGTGGGTACGAAGATCGGGACTCGTCACCCAAAAATGCCCATCAAGCGCAAGCTCGTGTCATCGGCCGCCGGCGTTCGCTCATAGAAAAAGAAGAAGTCGCTCTTTTCTGCTGACGTTGTACTCAGCCAGGAGCCCTGTGCTCCCTACAGCGAAGGCTTGTGTGAGTATGACACTAACGATGGCTTGTTCGACACGCCTATGACCGACACTGATCTACAGACTTCCCTTGTGGCCTCCGAGCGAATGGCTCGTGAAGAAGCGGCGCTGATCACCATCACGAAGTCGGATATACTTCAGTTTTATTTTTCCGCGTTCATTCCTTCCTTATTATTATGCTTTTACTAATGTCCTTTTCTTCAACAGGTATTTCTGCCGAAGAAGCTCTCGCGGCTTCCATCAAGATGTTCGAGGAGGAAGAGAGGCTCCGCGCTTCTTTGGGTCTTGGTATAATTCAGCTCATTGTGTCTTCATTCCCCTTTTTTATTCGTGCTCTGACCCTCTCCTTTATTTTATTGCAGGGACTACCTTGACTCAGGTTATTCCGAGTGCGGTACCGATCCCGAGCAGTAATGCAGCGACGCTCCCAGAGTCGGCTATTGTGGCCCCAGCTCCCCCAACATTACCGATTGAGGCTTCGCTAAAGCAGCCGATGACAGACGCCGTAACGGCTCCGGAGGCAGAGCTTGGTTCGGACGACGACGTCCCTTTGTCAGAGGTCTTGAGTAGATCATTTCTCACTGCTTAGACCGAAAAGAAGCGTAGGAAGCGTGTGGCGAGGGAACGCGATGCCAGTTTGGCCGTGGGTGCAGGCTCAAGACACATCCCCTTTGTTGATACTCTTTCGGCGGATGTCCCCCCTGCGTTGTCTACCGCTCGTAGACAGATTGCACGCGCGGCTCGGGTAAAGACTGAAAAGCTGCCCCAAGGTAATAACGCTGAGTCTTTCTCTAGAACTTGATCTTCGAATTTTGACACATGCATTATTTTTTTAAGGGCCGAGTCTTGGCGATGGGATGACGGGTGAAAGCCTGGCGGTTACTGTGTCCGAAATTGCTACCCTCTCTCTAGAATTTGGGACCGTCCAGACCGCTGCTCTTTCCCCGTGTGGCTCTCTGGTATCGACGGGCGTCGCAAGCGTCACGACGGCCCTTGTCGAATCAGGGGATGAAGCCATGGGCGCAGAAACTACTCCTCAGAGGGAGAGCGAAAAAGCCGCTACGCCTGGTGATGCTTCCGTCGCGGTCTTGGTTGATGACCCATCAGGTAAGTCTTGAGTCACTGTTCTCTTTTTATTTCTCAATCCCGTTCAGCTTCTTCTGACGATATTTTGTTTGTAGGTGCAGTGAACGCTGAGATTGTGCCATCTGAAGCATCTCCAGTCGCCACCATGATGGTTGTTGTTCCCTCGCCTTCTCCTATATCCTCTGAAATGTTGGAAGGTATAGGTTTGCGATTTATTTAGTTTAACTGTGGACACCATCATCTTTGTATTGACAGTATATTGTCGCAGCTCTGTAGGAGTCCTTTTCGACCATCTATACCAGGTGTTGAACCCGCATTTCTCCTTCCAGTCGGAAGTCATTCCGCCTGCTGGTATTGGTTAGTATATTCTTTAGCTAATGTCTCTCTCTTTCTTTTATGAATAGCCGTATTGTTGCTAAGTCTTCTTTATATTGATTGCAACGTCACGGATCGGAGGAGGGGACGAGAGAATATCCGCGCCTCCGGTACTCCCAATTTTTCCACCTGCCATAGCCGGTATAGTAGACTCCACTGCTCGTGTATTTTCTTTACCTCCTGAGTCGATATTTGACCATAATTTATTTTGCAGCAATCGCACCAGCTCAAGTTCCCTTTGAGTCTCGCATCCCAATGCCGGCAGGGCTCTTTGCTAAACGCCCATCTTCCAGGGGCGCTGCGAATAGCCTGCGAATGTTGAGCGAATTCGTCGAGGATCTTGACACCGAGGCCCTCGCATTCGCTGCAGATTTTTCTATTGAGGTTAATCCTATGCCGGCGACGCTCATGAACTTCCATGACGAAGGTGTCGTCGAGTCTTGGGTTAATTACTGCAGAAAGATCGAGGCTTGCCTGCATGAGATTGTGCTCAAGTGTCTTGCTCCTGAGGTTCTGGCTTTGAATTCCCAGCGAGCTGCATGGGTTGAGCATAGTGTCCCTTTCCTTCGTCATTTTGAACAAGAGGCGACTCTGAGACGAAAGGAACACGAGGTGGCTTCCAACAAGTCTGTCCGATTGCGCGCCCAGATTGAAGCGAATGCTGCGCAGTTAAAAGCTGTCTTCGACAATCTCCATCGATACATTTTGGATGGGTTGACGCTGAGGCGGACGCTTGACTTTACCGAGCGGGTCGCGCGGGACTGCGAAGCTGTCGTGCTAGAAACTGACGAAAAGCTTTCGTCTTGTTTTTGACAACGGGCCCAAGTCGAAGCGGAGTTGGCCGCGGCGGCCGATTATGAGAAAGGATTGAGAGGAGCGCACGAGCAACTGGCTAATTTGTTGAAAACGCCTCCTCCTCAATAACTGTCTTTGTACCCCCCTTTTTTACTGTAAACTTGCGGTTTATGAATAACATGTATTCATTTTGATTCCTTTGTGAAATGTATTTTGTATTCACTTGAATTCCTAAATAAAAGACGTATTTTATCTCATACTATTGTCTTTTTTTCTTTGTCGTGTCATTGGCATGTGACTTTAGCAAATGTAGCCTGTAGATGGTAGATAATGGTTCATCTTGAACTCCTTGTAGGTTAGTGTTGGCTTAGGAACATGTTCAGATCTGCCGCCTAAGCCTTTTTAACTTTATGAGCCATGAGGGTCTCATAAAGACGTTTCTCCCCACGAGTCGAGAGGATCTCGTAGGTGTAATTTCTCATTGGGGGTTGTGAGGACTCCTAAGTGCGTTTTCTCTTGAGAGTCGTAAGGATCTCACAAGAGAGTTTTCTTTTTACGGGTTGAGTGGTTTGCGCAGGGACACTAATTTCCCTAGGGGGTCGAGACGAATCGGGAGATTATTGGTTGACTTGTTTCCGAGTCGAAGCATTGCTCCGACGGGGAGGTCATTGGTTGACTTGTTTCCGAGTCGAAGCATTGCTCCGACAAGGAGGTTATTGGTTGACTTGTTTCCGGGTCGAAGCATTGTTCCGGCGGGAAGGTCATTGGCTGACTTGTTTCCGAGACGGAGCGTTGTTCCGGCGGGGTGGTCATTGGCTGACTTGTTTCCGAGATGGAGCGTTAATCCGGCGGGGAGGTCATTGGTTGACTTGTTTCCAAAATAGAGCGTTGTTCCGGCGGGGAGGTCATTGGTTGACTTGTTTTCGAGACGGAGCATGGTTCCGGCGGGGAGGTCATTGGTTGACTTGTTTTCGAGACGGAGCATGGTTCCGGCGGGGAGGTCATTGGTTGACTTGTTTTCGAGACGGAGCATGGTTCCGGCGGGGAGGTCATTGGTTGACTTGTTTTTGAGACGGAGCATGGTTCCGGCGGGGAGGTCATTGGTTGACTTGTTTCCGAGACGGAGCGTTGTTCCGACGGGGAGGTCATTGGATGACTTGTTTTCGAGACGGAGCATTGTTCCGGCGGGGATGTCATTGGCTGAATTGTTTCCGAGACGGAGCGTTGTTCCGGCGGGGAGGTCATTGGCTGACTTGTTTCCGAGACGGAGCGTTGATCCGGCGGGGATGTCATTGGCTGACTTGTTTCCAAGACAGAGCGTTGATCCGGCGGGGAGGTCATTGGTTGACTTGTTTCCAAGATGGAGCGTTGATCCGTCGGGGAGGTCATTAGTTGACATGTTTCCGAGACGGAGCTTTGTTCCGGCGGGGAGGTCATTGGCTTTGGTTGACTTGTTTCCGAGACGGAGCATTGTTCTGGCGGGGAAGTCATTGGTTGACTTGTTTCCGAGACGGAGCGTTGATCTGGAGGGGATGTCATTGGTTGACTTGTTTCCGAGACGGAGCATTGTTCCGGAGGGGAGGTCATTGGCTGACTTGTTTCCGAGACGGAACGTTGATCCGGCGGGGAGGTCATTGGTTAACTCGCCCCGCTTTCTACGGTGTCGGGAACGAACGCCATGTTGATCTTCTGGAATACAGATGTTGCCGTCGAGATCTGACTCTCCTTTTGACAGAGTTTGTTGTGACATATGGTTCCCTTTTCGTTTATGCCCTTGGATTGTATACAAGGGTCAGTATGGACTCACCTGTAGGGTAAAAGTTTCATTCTTTCATTTTTTTTATTTCTGTTCGCGATGCTCTATCATTTCTGGTTTTTATATCGCGAAAGTCGCGATTGCCCGATCATTTCGGCTATTTTTCGCTGTGCCCAATCATTTCGGCTATTTTTCTTTTTATTCGCTGCTTTTTATTGCGAGTTGCCCAATCATTTCGGCTGTATATATTTTTTTTGTATCTTTGGCTCGCTGATTTTGTTGCAAGAATGGACCTGAGATCTAATACCAATCTTAGCATCAGCATCGCTACGACTGGAATATTGCCAGGAACGAATCATCACTTGCCGTGAAAGGACTTGGAATTTGTTACCGATTTAGGCATCAGTATCGCTACAACTGGGATATTGCCAGGAGCGAATCATCACTTGCCATAAACGGACTTGGAATTTGTTACCGATTTAAGCATCAATATCGCTACAACTGGGATATTGCCAGGAGCGAATCATCATTTTCCTTTGTCGCTTCGAACAAAGGTGGCTCAGCAAACAGGGTTAGGATCCTGTCGACTAAGGTTTTTGGCTTCATGAGCCGTAAGGGTCTCATAAAGGTGTTTCTCCCTACGAGTTGTGAGGATCTCGTAGGTGCGTTTTCTCCTAAGGAATCATGAGGACTCCTAAGTGCGTTTTCTCTTGAGAGTGGTAAGGATCTCAAAAGAGCATTTTCTCCTTGCAAGTCGAGAGGACCTACAAGTGTTGTTTACCAAATAGGGGAATTTCACACCATTGGTGGAACTGGGCGAAGGAACGCTTATTTATGCCCGTGGATTGTATACAAGGGTCAATATTGACTGCCTGTAGAGCGGTTTGGGGGATATAATGGCTTAAGAATAGGTTCGGGTCCCTGTGTCTTAAGACTTTTGAATCCTGTGAGTCGTGGGGGTCTTATAGGGGGAATTCTCCTTACAAGTCGTGAGGATCTCGTAAGTGTAATTTCTCCGTAGGAATCGTGGGGATCCCCTAAGTGTGCTGCTCCCTTGTGAGTCGTAAGGATCTCACGCAGGTATTTTCTCCTTATAAGGTCGAGAGGACCCTGCAAGTGCATAAGAATTTCTTTTACGAGTCTGCACCCTTTCGGGTTTTCACAAACTCGCCGGTAGCCCTGCTGTTTTTACTCACGGAGCCCTTTCGGGTTTTCATCCGTGCCCATTTCGCTTATGGACGTACCTTTTTTTTGCCGTGTTAGCCTAAGGATGCTGCGGTTCGTAGTAGTTTAAAAACGTTTTGGTCCGTAGCTAGTATCAGGACATTGCGGTCCATTGTTAGTTTAGGGACGTTTCGGTCCGTAGCTAGTTTCAGGACATTGCGGTCCATTGTTAGTTTAGGGACGTTTCGGTCCGCAGCTAGTTTAAGGACATTACGGTCCATAGTTTGTTTAGGGACGTTTCGGTCCGCAGCTAATTTAAGGACATTACGGTCCATAGTTAGTTTAGGGACGTTTCAGTCCGTAGCTAGTTTCAGGACATTGTGGTCCATTGTTAGTTTAGGGACGTTTCGGTCTGTAGCTAGTTTTCTGCGGCGAAGTTTTGTCGGATATCGCTTACAGAGTTTGGTACTCAGGAAGACAGCGAGCGGACACAAGCGTCGTCATCTATCATTAACCTGGGCTGTGACTCGTCAGGCGTAGTATTTCTTAAGAAATCGGCCATTTATTGGTCGGAAGGGTCTTTCGCCATGCATATCCATGAGCAAGTAAGCCCCACCTTGGTAGACTTTGTCTATGATGTATGGGATTTCATAGTTTGGCTCGAATTTCCCCCGTTTGGCACGATTAGGGATCATAGGACTTTTGACAACTAGCACGAGTTCGCCTTGACGGGATGTTCTCGGCCTAGTCAATCTTTCGTATGAGCGCGCCATCCTTGCTTTGTAAGCTTCTAGATTTTGCTGTGCCACGAGACGAGTTTCATCGAGGGTGTAACACCCTAGTTCGTTATACCATGACTTGATTTGATTAATTTATATATTGGGTGGCTATTCTTGATTTATTGTTGTTATGGGTACGAATAGTATAATCGGTATCTGTATTTGCACCTGACCCGACCCGCTTGCTGGAAACCTGTCTTCATTCCTGTTTATGATTTATCCCGGCTAGTTATGAGAATCCGTGTACTTTCATGTTGTATAACTGCATTATATCTGGCATCTGCATTTTTTTACTATAACATATAAAGTCAAATAAAATATTTTAAAAATATCTAGTATGGCCTGTATCATACCCCTCACCCTGTTGTAGTATCCGTACATCGTGTTCTTGTCCCGTTCAGTGAAACGGACTCGTTTGGATAGTTACGTGCACGCTACGTGTATCCGTTCTTGGGGGTATGCATTTTCGTTACCCGGATATCCTATTTTGGTTTTGGTTGATACGTATATTATCCGTATTTTCAAACCGTAAATTTAGACCCAACCCGGGCATATTTTAGAGTACTTTTGTATTAGCCAGAAAACTCAAATATAATCAATATTATTTTTTTAACTATTAAATATATATGTACACGTTCACAAACTCTTTTTGCATGAGAATATTTTATAAGAAAAAGATTTACAAAATCCTATCCCATCCTAACCACCAATCCCTGCCTCTCTGTCTCTCTCCTCTCTATACATATTATATAAATATAATATATTATATTCTTTGCCTAACATATTTCACAATCAGCATCCCTGCTATCTCTCTTTCCTCCACTTTAAATATATTGTTTTTTAAAGTTAACACTTTCACACGTCTCTCTCTCTTTCTTCTTCTCTCCTATATATTATTTATATATATTAATTTATAACCTATATATTCTTTCCCCACGTCTCTCCCTCCCTCATCTTCTCAGAATTTTTCCCGCCGTCGCCCTCGCCCTCGTGAACTCACGCCCGCGCCCCTCGCCTGCGCTCGGCCGTCGCCGCCTTGTCTCTTTGGTGGCGGCCTCGTCTCCACCTCCTCGTTTTCTCTCTCTCCTCCTCCTCTCTCTCAAGCCTGTAACCCGCAACCCCTGAACCCACGACCTATCCTCGCTGCACCCTCCTCGCCGGCGATCCCTCGTCGTCGCCTCACCCCTCGCGGCCACCCTCTCCTCACCTCTCTCCTCTCTTCTTCCCGAGCTCATCAACCTCACCCTGACAACCTTGCACAGAACCCACCAACCGAAACCCACTGCTTGAACCCTCGCCTGCACACCCTGCCTCACCGCCGGCGACCACGTAGTCGTCGCCTCATCCTCGACCCCGACACCATCGTCTCACCTCTGTCCCCAAACACCAAACCCCAGAGCAGAAACCTTCATCTTTTCTCTTTCTTATTCTTCTTCTTTCTTCTTCTCTTTCTTGTTTTCGATCTTTCTTTTTCCGGTCATCGCCGGAGCCGTGCCGTCACCGACGATCCAGGAGACCCAGTGGACATCCCCAGCCAACGTGGTCGTGTTCTGGCTTTGCTTGGTTCAGTTCTTTACACCCGTGTATGCGTCGCGAAATTTTACCGACATCGTACGTAGCTTACGCATCTCGTCATGAGATCTGATCAGGCAAGTTTATCTTACTACATGCTTGCTATTATTTTGCATCCATATGAATAAAATATCGCATGTTTATTGCATTGTACATCCATGTTACCGTTTTACTGTTTTTGGATAGCCGTTCGTACCGTATATTACATATTTAGTTGCATGCCGGAACCTGATTACTTCATGTTACTGCTATATTCATATACCATGCTTGCTAGTGTGCATCCTACAACTCATGGAATCATATATGTTATCACTGATTATTACTAGTGCATCCGTGCTTTTACCGTGCTTCGATACTTGTTACAGTTTTACTTTGAGCATCCGTGCGATACATATGCACTACCTGACATGACTAGATACCTAATCTTGTTACTAATGCCGATAATCCTGACTTGTTTTCCCGACGGACATATCATGTTGTCTATTCAGACAAAACCTATACCTGCTTGATCCCGTGTTGGCATTAGCTCTAGATTTATCAATACCTGACTTGAACACATAACCTTGGGGGTACGGAGAAATCAATGATGAAACCTGACTTGTAACTCGACAGTTCGATGCTTATACTAATCGGTTTTGGGGGCTAGGCCAGTCCCGGAATGATGCTGCTGACATCATTCGTCTGTACATGTTTCCTGTTTTGTGCTTAGCGGCACGTCTCGGATTCAGCCCGAGAGTCTGGACCGTGGTCCCGGGTATGCACGGGATACTATTGAGTTACATCGACGATTCCATTAAATTAATTTCACAAACTGTAGAATAAATAAACCAGTAATTTAGTTTAGATTACTCACCGCACGTCACATATACTTATACTCTTCACTGTTCTATATCCGTGTTACTTGTTATACACATATTACTGTTCATACTCATGCCTGCATATTTGTTACCTCTTGGCTATATTCTATTGTTTGATATTATGACGCACCGACGTCTGGGTTTTGCATGGCCCATATCCTTTATCTCTTTCGCAGGCTGACCAGGAGTATTTCAGCCGACTGGCCGAACAGTGAGGAGCATGTTAGCGTTTAGCTTTGTTTAGTTTCCTTTCCGTACTTTCATTTCCTGATGTGAGCCCGTATTTGGGATGTATTTCCAGATGTTATTGTTTATTGGATTTAATGCTTCCGCATATATAATTCTTGACTCGTTTGTTATGGCAAATGGACATGTACTAGTTAGTTTTTATATATTTTACTGTTCTTGATATCTTATAGACAGCCGTAATGTGACTGTGGAAGGATGTTTCCTAGCCACAGGTAGCATGGTTGGCTCTGTCACGTGCCTATCTTAGAGCACTCTAGGAAGCGGGTCGTGACAGGGTTTGTTTGGTATCAGAGCCATAGGTTTTCGGTTAATCGGGTTTGGTTCTTTTGTAGTTGGGTATTGAACCCAATACGCTAACCAAAAAACCCGTATTTAGGAACATGTCCTGCTACATTGTTATCTATAACTATCATGTTCCTTGAATCCTGTTTATCGTTCTAAGCTCCTTCAGTGTTTTGGCTTCAGAATCATGACAGATGAAGATTTGCGAACGTAGCAGAGGCGTGTTGATAATGCCGCATTGCTTGGAGTGATTCGTGGAATGCTGGAGAACCAGAAGCGGCAAACCGATCTGAATCAGCAGTACGTCGAGACTTTTCAGGAAGGATTGCGGACAGTCCAGCAGTCCGTAGACACAGTTACAGCCAAGCCCACACAACGTGTGGGTACCGTGGCGAATTTTCGGGGACTTGGTCCGTCTACTTTCACTGGTTTGGAGGAGCCGTTGCAAGCGGAGCAGTGGCTAGTCGATACGGAGAATCTGCTCGTCGCCGCGCAGATTCCGGAAGATAAGAGAGTGGATGTTGTACGCATCGAATTGGTGGACTATGCCCACGAGTGGTGGTTCGTAAAAGAGACCCGTTTGCCTAAGCCGATCAGTTGGCCAAATTTCTCGCAGAGTTTCTTGGAGAAGTTCTTTCCGCAGACTGCACGGGAGGAAATGAAAGAAAGATTTATCGGTCTGAAGCAGAATGGTGGATCCGTGGATGGGCATGCGGCTGAGTGGACACGGCTCAGTCGATTCGCTGGACCTTTGGTTGCCAATGAGACGGATAGAGCACGAAGGTTCATGCGCAGTTTGGATGTGGAAATCCATAGGCACATTATATCTCTAGGATTGACCACTTTCTCGCAAGTTCTTAAGGCGGCCAGGGAGCAGCAGAGCTTATTGATGAAGACAAAGGGTACACAGCAGCAGGCCGTAGTGGTACGGAAGCCGGCGTTTATGCCAAACTGAGCTCCTATACGAAGGGGTATCCCGGTGAACCGATGTGTTATTGTACCAATGAAGAAGCCCGTCGTACCCGAGCAAAAAAGAAGGACGTTTTGTGGTTTCTGCCATTTGCCCGGACACATGGAGAGAGAATGTCGAAGGAAGCTTGGACTTTGTTTGGTTTGCGGATTAGCTGATCATACTATTAGTGTTTGCCCGTCGAAGCTACGTTTGAGAGAAGATGCTCAGAGGCCACCGCAGAAGCAGATTCAAGGGCAGAAGCAGATAACTCAGGGGCCCAATCAAGCTCGAGCCTTTACTCTGACGGCTGAAGAGGCCAAGGCTTCAGAGGAAGTCGTTTCAGGTATCCTACTTGTTCATGATTTTCCCGCATTAGCATTATTCGATTCTGGTGCATCCCATTATTTTATGTCGTCCAAGTTTATTTCCGCACACTCGATTTCTTGCACTACCCTGTCTTGTTGTTGGAACATACACACTGGGAATGAGAAAATCATATCTAGTAGTGAGTGCAAGTATTGTTTAGTTGTTATCTGCGGACGAGAGTTATTCACGGATTTCTTGGTGATCGATACTGGCAGCTACGATGTTGTCTTGGGAATTTTCTCGGCACTTTCCACGCTCACATTGATTGTAGAGCAAAGAAAGTGATTTTCCAGATTCCCGGATATCCGGAGTTTGTTTTTGCTGGAGGTAGCAGTTCTGTCGGGCCAGTCGAGTTTAGGGCTAGGCCGACAAGCACCGTTCTTGCGTCAATGAAAGTTGATAAGGAGGAAGCGCCAGCTGTAGTTAGGGAGTTCATGGACATGTTCGAGGAAATCTCAGGTTTACCGCCAAAACGAGATGTGGAGTTCGCGATTGATCTTGTTCCTGGTGCAGCGCCAATCTCAAAGGCGTACTATCCGATGGCACCATTAGAGTTAGAAGAAATCAAGAAGCAGGTTGCAGAATTATTAGAGAAGGGTTGGATTCACAGCAGCAATTCATCCTGGGGAGCTCCAGTTCTTCTAGTCAAGAAGAAAGATGGCACAAGGAGGATGTGCATCGACTACCGAGAATTAAACCGGGTGAATATTAAGAACAAGTACTCGATCCCCCGCATCGGCGAATTATTCGAGCAACTCAGTGGTGTAAGGGTATTCTCAAAGCTGGATTTGCGATCCGGATATCATCAAGTTCGAGTTAAATTAGAAGATATCTACAAGACTGCGTTCCGAACTCGATATGGGCATTTCGAGTATTTAGTGATGCCATTCGGAGTCACGAACGCACCGGCGATATTCATGGACTTGATGAACCAGATCTTTTCACCGTTCCTGGATCAGTTTATAGTAGTGTTTATCGATGATATTCTGGTGTATTCAAGAAGCCTGGAAGAGCATACCAAACACTTGAAGATTGCACTGCAAACGTTGAGGCAAGAAAAATTGTATGCGAAAATGAGCAAGTGCAAGTTTTGGCTCGAAGAAGTGATGTTTTTGGGGCATGTCGTATCCGGAGATGGAATCACTGTCGATCCTGAGAAGATTGTGGCAGTTCAAGATTGGCCGATTCCGAAGAACGTGACAGAGATCAGAAGTTTTCTTGGACTTGCTGGATATTACAGAAGGTTCATGGAGAATTTTGCTCGTTTGGCTGAGCCTTTGACCAAGCTTACGCGGAAGGAAGTACCGTTCGTTTGTACGGATAGATGTGCGTCAGCTTTTGAGACGTTGAAGCAAAAATTGACAACCGCCCCTATTTTGACAGTGCCAGACGGTTCCGGAGGATTGGTTATTCACAACAACGCATCTGGGAAAGGTTTGGGATGTGTTCTTATGCAGCATTGAAAGGTTATAACTTACGCATCAAGACAATTGAAGACCCATGAGAAGAATTACCCAACTCATGATTTAGAGCTGGCAGCAGTGATTTTCGCCTTAAAAATTTGGAGACACTACTTATTGGGTGAAAGGGTCGAAGTATTCACCGATCACAAAAGCCTAAAGTACGTGTTCACGCAGAAAGAGCTCAACATGAGGCAGTGTAGATGGTTGGAGTTGATGGCTGACTATGATCTTGATCTCAAGTGCCATCCGGGGAAAATTAATGTAGTGCCGGATGCGCTTAGTCGGTTGCCAGCAATTCAGATGTTGACTGCACAGAAAGAGCTTATCGATGATTTTCGAAAATTCGAGTTAGAGATCGTGCTACCGCATTCTTCGGGACAGTTGATGAAGCTGTAAGTACAGTCATCGTTGATCGATAATATTAAGGCAGTGCAGTCACAGGATCCAAGATTGCAGAAGTTTCGAGAACAGGTTGAAGCGGGACTTCGAACAGACTTGTTGATTCATGAAGATGGTTCGTTGCAATATGGTAGCCGTTTTTGTGTGCCGAAAGGAGATATTCGTGAAGAAGTTATGAAGGAGGCGCACAGTTCCGCATATTCCGTACATCCAGGAGGCATGAAGATATACCGTGATCTACGACAGCATTTCTGGTGGGAAGGCATGAAAAGGGAGATTGCCCGCTCTGTAGCGAAGTGCTTGGTGTGTCAGCAAGTTAAGGCTGAACATCAAATGGTAGCTGGTTTATTGCAACCACTTCTGATTCCTCAGTGGAAGTGGGAACATATAACCATGGATTTCGTGACAGCTCTACCGCGGAGTCCAAAGGGCAACAATGCAGTTTGGGTGATTGTTGATCGATTGACCAAGACGTCTTATTTCATTCCGTTTCGAGTTGGTCAGTCGATGGAAGCGTTAGCAGAACGGTACATGCAAGAGATTGTGAGATTGCATGGAGTACCTGTGAGCATCGTTTCCCATCGTGATACCCGATTCTTATCGCACTTCTGGAGGAGTTTACAGGAAAGTTTGGGGACGCGATTGAAGTTTAGCACTGCTTATCATCCCCAGACGATGGCCAGTCAGAAAGAACGATCCAAACTCTTGAAGATATGTTGCGAGCTTGCATGTTGGACTTCAAGGGTTCATGGGAGGATCATCTACACTTGGTGGAGTTTTCGTATAATAACAGCTTTCAAGCGACTATTTAGATGGCTCCATTCGAAACGCTATATGGTCGCAAGTGTCGCTCACCCGTTTGCTGGACGATGTCGGAGAGTGAAGGTTATTCGGACCGGATCTTATTGTGCAAACCGTGGAGAAAATTAATACAATCCGGAATCACATGAAGGAAGCACAAGATCGGCAGAAGAGTTGGGCCGATACATCGAGAAGACCTCTAGATTTCGCCGTTGGTGATATCGTATTCTTGAAGATATCACCAACTAGAGGAGTGATCGTTTTGGGAGTCGAGGCAAGCTCAGCCCTCGATTCGTGGGGCCTTTCGATATCATCGAGCGCGTTGGAGAAGTAGCTTACCGATTGGATTTACCACCATCTTTGGCGAGTGTTCATGACGTGTTTCATATATCTCAGCTCCGTAAGTATGTTCGAGATGAAACACACGTGCTAGATCATTCGGAGCTGACAGTAAGGGAGGACTTGACCTATGAAGAACGACCGATGTCGATTGTTGATCGAAAAGAAAAGGTCCTTAAGAACAAGGTTATCCCTATCGTACTTGTTTCATGGGGTAATCGCTCGCACGGAGAATCGATTTGGGAACGAGAAGACGAGATTCGACAGAAATTTCCACACCTCTTCTCGTAGATTCATGTTTGGTTGTCTTTTCCTGTTTTGGGAATTTCGAGGACGAAATTCTTTTTGTAGTTGGGTATAATGCAACACCCTAGTTCGTTATACCATGACTTGATTTGATTAATTTATATATTGGATGGCTATTCTTGATTTATTGTTGTTATGGGTACGAATAGTATAATCGGTATCTGTATTTGCACCAGACCCGACCCGCTTGCTAGAAACCTGTCTTCATTCCTGTTTATGATTTATTCCGGCTAGTTATGAGAATCCGTGCACTTTCATGTTGTATAATTGCATTATATCTGGCATCTGCATTTTTTTACTATAACATATAAAGTCAAATAAAATATTTTAAAAATATCTAGCATGGCCTGTATCATACTCCTAACCCTGTTGTAGTATCCGTACATCGTGTTCTTGTCCCGTCCAATGAAACGGACTCGTTTGGATAGCTACGTGCATACTATGTGTATCCGTTCCTTAGGGTATGCATTTTCGTTTCCCGGATATCCTATTTTGGTTTTGGTTGATACGTATATTATCCGTATTTTCAAACCGTAAATTTAGACCCAACCCGGGTATATTTTGGAGTACTTTTGTATTATCCAGAAAACTCAAATATAATCAATATTATTTTTTAACTATTAAATATATATGTACACGTTCACAAACTCTTTTTGGATGAGAATATTTTATAAGAAAAAGATTTACAAAGTCTTATCCTATCATAACCACCAATCCCTCCTCTCTTCTCTCTCCTCTCTATACATATTATATAAATATAATATATTATATTCTTTACCTAATATATTTCACAATCAGCATCCTTGCACCCTCTCTCTTTACTCAGTTCTCTCCCTTTTTTTTATTTACGGCTCTAATTTCTCCGTCAATCACTCTCCCTTTCTCTCTACAAAATCCTATAATATTTATCCTAACAATCCTAAACCAATCACAGATCTTACACTTTCTCTCTCTGTCAATCTTCCATATATATTTGTAAGTCTATGGTAGCACCCCGGCCTCCAATCCGAGGCCAAACGCGGAACAAAAACTTTTACAACTGTCGCTAAACTTTCCCCGGATCGTGCCATTAACACTAAACTAGCATATTACAAAATGATAGAATGGCTATACCGATCGATCAGTGTCCTTCGGTCTTTAGCCATCATCTCACGCTCCTCGCGGCATCTCCGATCTTCGGTCTCCTCGTCGAAGTTGCACCACGTCAACGAATCTTTATACGGGCTCCCGCTTCAAACTGAAGCAACTCGGACATGAAATTTGCTAGCCGACATGTCTAAGATGGAAGTAGAGAGAGTGTAGAATATTTTGTCTCAAGACACCCAACGAATCGGGTGAAGGTTAATGAAGTTGCCACGGAGAATGAGAAATGTGAGCATTGGAATTTTGCAAGGAGGAAAAATTGAGCATGCACAAATGGGCTCGGCCAAAATTCCCAGAGAGCGCCAAGTGGGGCCGGCCACTTCAAATCAAAATGAGAGGAAATGTTCACTGTCAATTTGTAAAAATGGGGGGTGAGCAGAAACAGGTAAGTGGTGATGATAAGGAAAAATCTCATCACAAATATCCTAAGCATTACAAAAAGGGTTCAAAGCAAAAGACACCTCATTCTTGAAACCATGCTTATTAAATGTCCAAAGCAATGACTCACCCAAAAATTTGCCACCTCACCAAATGACTCACCCTCACAAATTTCGGCCATGACAAAAAGGAATGAAAACTTGGCCAAAAAAAATACACTCACATTAACCAATAATTAAACATTAAAACTAATATTTAATCGAGAAAAGAAAAACTGGCAACTTTAAAAGTAATCCTATAACGAATTACAGGATTACCCCACAACTGTATATATATACCTGCATTTGTATTCCGACCGAGTACGAATGCAACGAGACAAAAATATTCCTACACGATATAATACTAGGATCCGGCTTAAACCAAAACACACTAGTATTATCTGTCTGAACTATGACACGTGCACAAGTGCACGTGTATGTTCAAACCCTGCCATAAAACCATACGGCCTCTACAACGTTTCGTCCAAACTTGGGAAACTATCTGTGGGGGACTCTAAAGACCCGTCAATACTCTGGCAGTGGGTTTAACCACAAGCACGTCAGCAGCACTAACTGTGCGTAACGGCTGCCCATGTATTGACTGAAAGGGAAGCCGATGAGCAAACTAATCCTGGAACCCTACTGAGCCTATCAGTGACAATATCCGTACAGTCTGGTCCGTTCATCTATGAGCATCGCATGTCGGTCCCAGGGGGCTGGTGACGTCAGACCCCCAATAACGGTATAAGTCGTGTCAGAGTGTAGCGCAGAACACCCTGAGATACTACTAGAGTACCTGCCAGTAAATTTCCTTCCTTGGCCAAGGACTTTGTGTAATGGCTCTCCTAGACACAGCGCGATCTCACCCCCAATACCGGGAGAAACGAAACCCCTGCCGATCCTCTCACCGCTTCTATGTGGCTCGGGACTGTACCCAACTAAAACCTGTTTGCACGACTCCTTTGAGCCATAGTAGGGTAGTAATCAAAGTACAGTGGGAACTCACACGAGACAAATGACGATCTCAGGTCGATGAACTAACCTGTACACATGTCACTAGGGAACTGCTATCTGACGCTAGATATAATACCAACTAGCAGGTTCCCGGCAAGTCCTGTCCGGTGTACTCATAACCCAATGAGCACCTGTATACATCTTAGGTGAACCAACTGACACCAATGGCTTATGAGACCGGCCACCGCCCCTCGTCGGGGTCTCGACTGTATACACTAGTCTACTCCGGAGTATCGATACTCTGTATTGAAACTCCCACGACTAGGGACCACTTTTAAGGATGTGCTTATGGACTACCCAACTCTCACGTATATGATCGCCATCATACTGCTGGTAGTCAAGCAAGAATCCTAAGGTCTCTATCAACGTGTAATAGTGATCAGTAATGTCACCTAAAGCAGTACACGATGATAAAGACAAACCAGATAGCATACTATCATCTCGAGTAAGACTGTCCTACCGGCATAGGTCCTCCTCAATCATTGCAATCACGTGCCTGCGATCCAATAATTGACTTTGAGGGCACTACATCCAACAATCTCCCACTTGCACTTAAGGCTAATTATTGCGATGTCGCATACTCACAGCCCGTGTGATACCGAACATCCAACTCCTCTACTAATCAGTTTCACAAAGCTCGTTTGTAAAACTATTGTGTTCGAGAAATAGCCTCTGTGAGTGGATCCGCCCTGATGTTTCTTTCTATGTCTCTCTTAATCTCAAGTTCGCGGAGAAAGCCATCTTCCGAATTGAGCAATACATGTCTTAGAATATGTCTGGATATCTGATGGGACCTAGCTCATAAATGAACTCCAAATCCAAACTTCTTAGACTGTACATCAACTGAACCTAATCAGTATCCTGCGCTACACCTCCCTCGGTATCCGCTTGGACCACCTGTCCAAACTACTGCCCCTCGTCAGAGGGAAAACTATAACTTTGACAGTCACTCTGTCATCCAGGTCACCTTGGAAGCCTGGAATGATAACCGTCTCCTAAAGGAGGCTGCCATTATCAAATCCATAGAACATCCACTTATGTTCTAAAACTATTTCCGAATGTTTCTCCAGGATTGAATTAATATCTCAACTTATTGCATCTAGTGCAAAAACAATATCTGGTGTGGTACTTGACATCTCATGATTGACTCAATTGCCTAAGCAAGTGATATGCCAATCATGTACATCCCTCTCCCCTTTAGTCTGTAATACACCTTTAAAGAGGGTGACTCCATCACCTGCAGGTACACCACCATGCTAGGAGTCGTCCATTCTAAATATCTTTAGAATACTGTCTAAGTACCCAGATTGGGAAACTACCCAAATTTAGATCTAAAACCATATATCTAGTAGCCAGAATGTCAGATATAATATCCATATGCTTTATGGAGAAACAACTGTGTGACAACCACAGTATAACCGATCGTAGTATAGGAATTTTACTTCCTACTCTGTATATGTCATCCAAATACCAGGACATCACACCCTACTACCTTCTTAACAGATCCATCCCCTATTCTGATGAAGTCAAACCCATGACTGTCACATCAAAAATAGATGATCTATCTCCGCTATATCTGCTTTAGTCTATAAATAGACACAAGCTACTTTTCCACTATGCTTCTGCTACTTCCACTGACCACAACAACCCTCTGGCAGAGTTATATATACGTACACTTCTAAAGCTAGTTTAGAACGACGCTATACTCATCCTCCTGCCGGGTCTCATAGTCTGGAACAGCAGCAATGACAAGTCTGGGTAAACAAGAACCTCCCTGTCACCGTCATTGAGGCTACCGGAGTACCTCTCGGGTGCCTGAGGTTACCCACTATATCTGCGGAGTGGCTAATAGAATGTCAATCCAGATTGAATTTTTAGGTCCTATTAAATTTTCGGTAATCGTTTGCGGTTCTGGAATCACTTCCAGTTCTACCATACTCCCACTACTGTTTTTTGAAAAAGTACATTTTACTAAAACTATGGCGTGTCAAGAACAATATCACTATTGATCTTCCATATGGTAGAAATTCAACCCTCGTCATAGCCTGGATCAACCCAGAAACTGCCATTACAGAAACGTGCCTTGAGTTATCCAGAGTCTGGTTTTAAGCATAAGCCGGACAACTCCCCGTACCTTAACATCGTCAAGATATGAACCGTTCTATATACAATATAGAAACAGAGGCACTAATTTAATTGGAACCAGATTCAAATCATGCAGCTGTCTCCAGTGCATGTCAACTAAATGGAGAGAGGCCGATCAGCATTACTCAACTTAGGAGTGCATCCAATTATGAGTAACCCGAAAGCGAAGCTAGTTCTCAGCATCTTTACTATCAACTGAATACCAAACACAAGTATCTATATCTTCGATCACCTTGAAGAATCCCGATACTTGCATCACATGGTTCTCTACTTTATTCTTGTACCTCTAACTTCTCAAAACTTAGAACTTGTATTTCTACGAAACACTTGTCTAAAACCTAGAGAAATCGCAAGTAAACTGAATATAGTACGAGGACCAACCCCTTTGTCCTAATGGACATTGGACAACATACAATACTTTGTATAAGTCCCTTGAGTTGAATAACTCAAACCCTGTGCGTCGTAGGTTGAAAACTTACTACGGTTAAGAACTACTTCGTTGTTGAATGCTCCTTACCTAACCATTAACTGATATAGGTAAATGTCACCGACATAATTTCAAAAAGTTATATCTCACTTTATGAAAATAAACGTACAGATATATCAGTTTGAAATTCGTGCATAACAACGTATGTTCAAAACCAAATATTTGCCGTCCGGCAAAAACCCAGGCGATTTCCTCAAATATCACCAATTACAACGAATTCCGATATAATGAGGATGATCACCTAATTCCCAATAACTTACTCCCACTCATCATCTATAAAACCATACAGATGTGAGAATCATACATGGTAAATACATACCCTGGAGTAAGTATCTAATTGGGAAATCAGTTTTCCTTTAACAACACATAGTGAAACTGAAACATGAAAATGTTTCGAAGGGGTATCCGGGTATTCCTAGTAATGCCTCTTCCAATATCGGATTCATGACTGTAACCGTATATTTCTTTGTCATCTCTCCAAATCTCTTTATTTGTCTTTAGTCATTACCTTCTGTACACCATCGTTAGGCTAAATGGTTTTCTTCCTTCCCTACCGTTCGGCACCAGCCTATGGTTTGTAAGAAGACTATCCAGTAATCATAATAGGTGTACTCTCCTAAACCAAGGAGCCCTCGCAACCTGAGAGAAGGTGATGACAAAAGACAACCGAAAAAACCTTATTCTATTTCTCCTGAACTGGAGAAAAGAAAAGGTAAAGTAGGAGTGACGATGAAGTATGCGGTTTGGTCGTGAATGATAGCAGTTACAATTTACTTTGCCCTCTTTCTAACCCCTTTATATGTCTTTAATTATTACCTTCTATACACCCTACTTAGGCTAATTGGTTTTCTCCTTTCCCTACCTTTCGGCACCTGCCTATGGTTTGGAAGAAGACTATCCAATAAGCGTAATAGGTGTACTCTCCTAAACCAAGGAGCCCTCGCAACCTGAGAGAATGTGATGATAAAAGACAACTGAATAGTCCTATTCAATCTCTCCAGAACCAGAATCCATCCTCGAATCTGGAATAAGCTCCTTCGAGTTCGTATATAACCATACGATGGATTTATCCAATGGAAGTGGATGTTCGTAGTAATACGAGGTGTTCTGGAGAAATGCAAAGGGTAAAAGAAGGAGTGGCAATGATGTATGCAACTCAGACAATCCAAAAGCCAGTGTTTTAAGAAGATTCGGTTAATTTGGTCACTGAGTCATAGTCTAGGGTCGGGCCATGGTCGCTGATTGGTATGAGATTTTATGCGCTATCGCTTTCAAAAGATAAATCAAAGAATATTAACCGCAATCAAGAACGGCGTCGCTTGGTAACTAACCGGTTGAGTACGGGTCGGTCCACAGGGAGATGGATTCCTATTCTATGTGTTCTAACGAGTTAATTTAAAAAAAATAGTGTTTTTATTTTAAGATCTACGGCAGATAAAAAATTTATAACTACGGCAGATAAAAAACTTATAACTACGGCAGATAAAAAACTTATAACTACAGCAGATAAAAAACTTAACTAGGGCAGATAAGAAATTCAAGATAAAAGAAAACTTACTTCTTTATTGATGCACTCTTTGACGATTACAATGGTATTGAAAATTTAGATAAAAAGAGGCACCTAAAGGAGGCACGCTCCAAAAAGAGCTGTAGGGTTCCTATTTATAGATAATAGAAATCCTAGGGTTTACATCTGATCCATATCTAGAATTACAAAAATACCCTTAAGAAAACCGAGTCAATGCACCGACGCACCGACGCACCGACACGTGCGATGCACGGCTGCGGATCCGCGGCCATAAGCCTGGTTTGGCCGCGGTTCCGCGGCCATTTGATAGGCTTGTGGGCTGATTTCTTCAGGGCTTCTGTCTGTTGCTTTTTCCTTCTGTTTTCTTCACTTGGTTTTCAGAATGTCTTCTAATTTCTTCCAGATTTCCACAGTGCAGAATGTTGTGGACTTTTCCCGTTCGCTTCGTGTTGAAGTCTTGAATCTTGTGCTGCCTTTGTACTTTGTGAAATCGAACTGTTCATTGATCTTCATTTCTTCTTCAAACTGTAGGCATGATAAAGATTCTTCTATTTGTTGGTCGTAGTCTCACTTTTGTAACGTCTTTTCATCATTTTCACTGTTTTGTTCCGAGAACCTGTAACCTACAACTATTCAACAGACATGGATCAAAAGCACCTATTTATTTGCAAAATGAATAAGAATGGGGAATATAATAATGCAAAATTATGATATGAACAAATACCCCCAAACTTATCTTTTGCTCTTCCTCGAGCAAAACTAGTTTATTCTCGAAAAATCCTAACCTCACTTTCGCAGGGAAACGCGATTGTACTGAGCTTGTGCAACAAGCCATTAAACCTCTAGGTGTCCCTAGTAGGAGGAGTGTTGTCTCTTGAGGGATTTCAGCGGATACTACCCACAAAATCCTATCAATTTGGCCTATTGACTTTTATTCTTCAATTCGGTGTTCTAGCAAGAAATTCTATTATCTTCAACTCAGAAATTATCAACCCATATTTTTCACGCTTTTTTATCATTTAACTTAAGATTGTATATGTTCTGCAAATTTATTCAGCTTTCAGCATCTTTTGAGTTTTCCTTCTAAGGTTTTATCTCAACTTAGGAATTTCTATTATTTCTACTAAAAATATATGTCCTATTTTTCATTCCTATCTCTCATCCAAACCCTAATCATATACCCCTACGTGTGTGTATGTATCACCCCTACACCTGGAAATTCAATTCAAGCTCTTATGCTCTTGTCCATTATCCAAAGTACTTTTAGTTTGTGAATTTTAGATGAAATTGCTCACACATCCTTCATGCGACCGTTAATACTTCTTGAGGTACTAACGACCGATTACAAAATGTGTTTGCGCATTAAGACGTAATTCCTCGTCTTGTAATACCTAAGGCTTTAGCAGTGACTCCCAAACCAGTTGGTCTAAGGCACTAGGTGATAAATAACCCTCGCTATATATATTTTTTACGCAGCCTTAAATAATTACAAAACCAGTGTTCATTTTTTTATATCTCTTTATTCACACTTATAATTTTATTTTCCGTCATACTAAGGATTTTAGACAAGAGCATTTCAAGGTCTCCTCTACTATTCCAAGTTTCAAGGTTCGTGTTTGTGCAAGTTGTAGGGTATATATTTTCAGAATTTAGACTTAAGGTTCGAAATTATTTTTCAGACTTACACTTTAATAAAAATTTCAATACTCTTCCCTTGTTTTGACTTAGCCCAAGAAGTAAACTCAAAATTTGCCTATTTCTAAGTAAACCACAAGGACATATATTTTCTACCGTTAAATTTTAAGAAAGGTTATTTTTAGGGTTTTTAGTTTACTAAGTTTAGGATCTAGTTTTTCCTAACTATTCAACCGTCATGTTGAACTTAAGTCAAATAAGGCCAAAATTGAACTTTTCAATTTTTATAATTATAAAAATCCTATCAATTTTTATGGGTTTTAAAATAAGTATGCAAATGCAAAAATATACACATGAATGCGAAGGAAGAAGGCTTACCGAGCATACCCCCAAACTTAAACTTGACAGCGCCCTCACTGTCATGTTACACCAAGAGGGTTAAAAATGTCGGCACTCCCCTGTTTATTTTTTTTTTTATTTATTAACAGAAAAAGAAAACAAAAAATATATACACACAAAGGTCCCCCCAAACTTAAGTGAGACAGTGTTTCCACTGTTTAAGCGTTAAAGTTCACAGTTAGGGAGGAGAAAAACACAATATCAAGCTATACAAGGTCTTACACAGGCCAAAGATTAGCACCAACCATTCAAAAATTTTATCGTTATAATGGTGTGGTTGGTGAAAGAATGGAGTGTAGAGAGAAGAGATGAGAAGCACACGAGACCGTGTGGAGATAGAAGCAGTATACGGTCTCGGTGGAGGAGAAGAATGGCGGAAGGAAAAAAGAAATGGTGGTGGTGGTTCGACTTCTTCGGGTGGAGGTTGATTAATCACAAAATCCGTGTCGTTTAAGAATGAAAGTTCATCGGCGAAAATATCTTCAAAACTTTCATCGAAGGTCCGATTGAACGTTTCAATGTCAATAAGTGTCACGCCAGAATTCAACACACTTGATTTTTCAAAAATTACGGAGGTAGGAGACTTGTACAGCTCATCTATCTTATTCTCAAAAGATTCTAAATCAAGTTGTTTTACTAAAATTATCGAACTCAAAATATCGGATTGTGATTCATTAACACTCGATATCATTAAAGGAAGATTAGAAGAAGAACTAAAGAAAGTGGGAATACGAACTTGAGGGTGGAGATGGAGTGTATAAATTAGCACAATTTGTAATGACCGATGTGTAAAAAGCGATTGTGCTAATCTATCAACCCATGGAGAAATGAGATCAAATCCCTCAAGATTCGTGAGCAAACATGGGTACGTAGAATTTGGTAAACCATACATTGAAAATGAAAGGGATACGGTCTCTTGCGAGGTCGGAACGAGGATGGAGGGAAGTGAGTGAGGAAGGGTATCGGTTAAAGATTCAGGAGGGTGTACACAATCAGTGGAAGGGAAAATCCGACTCATCAAACAAAACTGGTCCATCCTCAATAATTTCCTCAATATTCTCCTCAAAATTTAGCTTATCCATGCCATTATCATCAAAATCAAGACGCATATGAAGTTCGGGAAAAACATTTAATGATTCGGGATGATGAATTGGAGAGAAAAACTCGGCCAAATCTGCGGGTTCATCATCCAAAATATTCCCTGCGTCAATATCCTCAATCAAGTGAAAATCAATTTTTTCAGACACCTCATCAAAAGCATGGATATTTATCAATTCTGGTTCTAGATTGGAGGTGTAATGTTCAAAATGATTAGGTACGGGTTCACTCGAAAGAGACTCTTCACAATCAGGTAAATCAAACACTATAAAGTCGCACAACTCATTAAATGTTTTATTTTCAACTGATGAATCATTTGGGACACTTTATAGACATTCAAAACCAGAGTTGTGGGATTCAATTGGGGATGGGTAGGTTTGATTTGGAAGGGTGCACAACTGACTCTCTTCACTCAAATTCTCAATCTGTCCCACCGCCTCATCATACATTGGAAAATTTGAAGCTAGTTAGAAACTAGCTACCGGTTTACTAGGTTGTCTTGATGAATTAAGGGCGGCAATGGACGCATTCAAATTCCTCATCTGTTGGTTTATCGCTACAATATAAGCTTCCAACGACTGTTCCAGACTAGATATGGATTGTGAAGGGGTTTCAGTAAAAGATTCAAAGTTATTTGGATTCTGGAAACTCCCAAATAACTGTGTAGAAGCAATGTCTAGGGAAGGTGCGTAAGTTGGGTAGGACTTGTAGGAATTGAATGGTTGGACAGGAGTAGGATTAACATTTGGATAAAAAGATGAATGGACTTGTTGATCCCAAGAACTGGAAGTGTTGAAAGGAGTGAAATATCGGTTACGAGATTGTTCAATATGTTCAGCAATAGACATGGGTTTCGGAGTTACAACAGGACTAGAAAAAGGAGTATCAACGTAAGAAGGTGGTGAAGGTTGAAATGGTTGATATAAGGTGGATTTCGGAGTCCAACTGTTTCTCCTAGACGCCTCTACTCGATCTTTCAAAGAAATTTTGGGCATAGAGGGGTCGTCCGTAATTCGACCAAAACAATTCGCGTAGGAAGCAAAGTTTGGTTCAGGGTACCAAAGTTCAGCAAGAGTTTTGGGAGGTGGGGTACCCATGATGTGAGAAAGGAGAAGAAAAAGAATGTGATGATTTTTTTAATTTAATTTTTAAATTTTTTTTAAAAAAAATTGTTTTTGGAGTTTTGAAATTTTTGAAAGTGTTTTTTTTAGAAATAGTTTTGCAAAAGTTTGTACGGAACTACGGCACAATCACAATTTATATATGCACAATCAAGCCTAAAGCTAGGGTCTCCTAAGTCAACTAGACTGCTCCTAACTGTTCTAAAGGGCAAGTTGTGAGATCCTCAAATCGTCTCTTCACTGCTAGTTGTGGCCAGGTAAGCACAAGTAAAGAAAGGAGGGATCTGCTCACGAATCACTGTGAGACGGGCCTTTTAAAATTACCTTTCCCACTTGTCTAGCCTAGGCACCACAAAATCAGGTTTAGATAAACGATCGATACCTACAACCTTTCTTTTGTCCTAATGAGCACGACAGTCCTTAGTTGGCCGAGTCTAATATTTTTTTATTTAACTCAAGGGTTGATGCAAATGTTTTTTGTAATTTTTGGGGTCCTAGGAAGGGTAATGAAATCCCCACCCAATTTGGATTAGTGTTATAGCCCCTTAAAGCCCGTTTTAAATATGTAAAACAATTAACACACCAAAAATCTAAAACACTTTCAAAAAAAATTCTATTTTGCAGCGCAAAGAATCCTGCACAAAAACAATTTATTGGAGAGGGAGAAAGATTTTGCGCAAAGAACCCTGCAGGAAAATTTTCAGTTAAGATCAGGAGGTTACAGAAGAAGAAAAAATGCTTACAGAGAGTTTTCCACGCGCTGACGTCACCAAGGAGCCGCGGTTCCGCCGCGGGAACGTGCCTTTGACCGCGGTTCCGCGGTTGACTTGGCGGTTCAGATCCCAAAATTTCTGTTCTGTTCTGTTCTGATTTCCCTCTGTCTGTTCAGATCTTCTGTTTTGGGATTTGTTCACCGAGCTTGCTCCAGATCTGAATTTGTCCTTCTTCCTTTCCTGCACAATTCACACAATACCTCTCAAAAAGAACAAGATGATTTTTATTTTTATTTGATTTTAAAAAAAATTGTTTGTTTTTAAAAAATTTCAATTTTTATAATTTTTTATAATTTTTTTTACTAACCCGAAATTACACAAAGAAAGAGACTACCGTCTCCCCGGCAACGGCGCCATTTGATTGGTATGAGATTTTATGCGCTTTCGCTTTTAAAAGATGAATCAAAGAATATTAACCGCAATCAAGAACGGCGTCGCTTGGTAGCTAGCCGGTTGAGTACGGGTCGGTCCACAGGGAGATGGATTCCTATTCTATGTGTTCTAACGAGTAAATAAAAAAAATGTGTTTTTATTTTAAAATCTACGGCAGATAAAAAATTTAGAACTGCGGCAGATAAAAAACTTATAACTACGGCAGATAAAAAACTTAACTAGGGCAGATAAGAAATTCAAGATAAAAGAAAACTTACTTCTTTATTGATGCACTCTTTGACGATTACAATGGTATTGAAAATTTAGATAAAAAGATGCATCTCAAAAGAGGCACCCAAAGGAGGCACGCTCCAAAAAGAGCTGTAGGATTCCTATTTATAGATAATAGAAACCCTAGGGTTTACATCTGATCCATATCTAGAATTACAAAAATACCCTTAAGAAAACCGAGTCAATGCACCGACATGCACCGACACGTGTGATGCACGGCCGCGGATCCACGGCCATAAGCCTGATTTGGCCACGGTTCCGCGGCCATTTGATGGGCTTGTGGGCTGATTTCTTCAGGGCTTCTGTCTGTTGCTTTTTCCTTTTATTTTCTTCACTTGGTTCTTCAGAATGTCTTCTAATTTATTCCAGATTTCTACAGTGCAGAATGTTGTGGACTTTTCCCGTTCGCTTCGTGTTGAAGTCTTGAATTTTGTGCTGCCTTTGTACTTTGTGAAATCGAACTATTCATCGATCTTCATTTGTTCTTTAAACTGTAGGCATGATAAAGATTCTTCTATTTGTTGGTTGTAGTCTCACTTTTGTAACGTCTTTTCATCATTTTCACTGTTTTGTTCCGAGAACCTGTAACCTGCAACTATTCAACAGACATGTATCAAAAGCACCTATTTATTTGCAAAATGAATAAGAATGGAGAATATAATAATGCAAAATTATGATATGAACAGTCGCTGCCAAAGAGAGAAAGAAAAGAAACACTCTGCGTGCACTCTAACCTTGATCAGAATGGTTATCATTTTATATAATCAGGAAGCCTCCCACTGTAATCTCAAATTCTCCTCCAAACCTCAAAAAAGAATTAGTCAGATCACCCTAGGAGTAAACCAGCTCATCGGTGGGAATCGGGATCCAACTATCATCGCAAGATAACGTGATGGAATCCACTCATGTTATCACACTTCAGAAGGTATGCGCATGCCTGGCAAGTTTCAGTTTCTTTAGAAACTCCCGAAATGGATTTTTGCCCCATGCTCTTATGACCTTGACGTTGGCCAAAATATCATAAGTCACATGTCAAGTTCTACCCGTCATTGTCCAGGTTAATTTGAACCCACCCGTACATACCCTTGACGTTGGCCAAAATAGTAGTATGGCTGTCCCAAACCAACGCATCTATCTATGCTACAGATGAATATCCAGCAGCTACCAAACACTATGCCTTGGCGTAGGTCAAAATACATAGCTTGAATACTACTGAATATCCAACTGAAATGACGGAGGACCACGACTGGTTTTTGGAGAAAAACTTTTAACGTAATGAACTTGATGTCGTTGAAGGAACTTGATAGCTTTTTACAAAAATATAGTGGTGAAAACCTTTGCTAAAGAGGTCACTCCCGGTGAAGGGATCTCGGCTCTTTCCTTGTGGAATGAGGTGGAGGATATTCCAAACTGAATACCACGATGCAAAGCAAAAAGTAATCGACTATAGTGAAGTTATTATCCTGACGCAAACCTCTGCCCAAGGGGTCACTCCCGGTGAAGGGATCTTGGCCTTTGCTTCGTCGAATGAGGTGCTGGATATTCATAACCGAATACCAATATACAAAACAAAAGAAAACGTCCTTGTAATAACAGCTTTTTGAAAACTGTTCCAACAATATCCAACAGATTTGTTTTCCTTGCATTGATCAAAATCAACGCAGTCCCATCAATTAATCACACCAGAAAAGAACGAAAATAAAATGTACGTATATGCCATCCGCATTCGCCACTGGGTCCCGTCATCACCCGTTAGGTTACTTAACCAACGATAGAGCGGGGACTGGACTAGCGCGGGTGTAAAACATATACAACATCTACTAGTATATATATCAATATACAATAATCGCTCCAGGCGTGATAAATACAACATCACAGAACAATACAGATAATCTGGGAGCCTCGGGTTTTATAGAGCCGCAACTGAAACCCGACGTTCCCCTGGTCGTGTGGATAGCCTGTGCAATGAAAACCTAGACCCTTACGGGTGCGGCAAGTTACCCGCCAAAACCTGAAGCGAGGCAGCCCCCTTCAACAAAGTGAATGGACCACCCAACACTTCACGGAATCCTAGAGTGAGGCCCCCTCCCTCTCAAAGCCATGAGATGCGGACCCATTGCCCTCCAGAACCCGGCTATCCGTGCACTCCGTCGCGGGGTAAACCTAGTACAGAAATGAAAATATGTACAACGGGTACATCGACCTCAACCCGGTCGTGCCCCAAAAGAATAATATACAAACAGGCAGTGACGACAGTCCACATGTCGGATGCTCTCCCCCACGATATCAAATGTACAAATAAATCCAAACTGCACTAACATTGCACGTAAGCTATCCACTACGACAAATCCGCAACATCACAGCACAACACAGAACATCAATGTGAATGTCACGTTCGCAAACCCGTCTAAAAGGACTATAACAATTATACAAGATTTACCGCTCGAATGACATTCACTGTCGCAGATATAATGTTAGCACTGTAAACTAACATATTTAAAATCCCGATCGACAAAACTTCCCGAAGTGGGCCCTAAGCACAAATCCAGTACTCAAACAAATCTGGGCCCAAACAAAATATTCCAGAAACTATAATTCCACATGAAAGACAACCAGAAGAAAAATGGTATACAGTTGCTTCAAAACGGCGGCGGAACCGCGGCCAATACAAGGCATGTGCGGCGGTTCCGCGGCGGTCTTGAAGGTTCATTCGACCAAATTTCTCCCAGAGTCTTAGAAAAGCCTGCTCGATTTTCTGAGATACCTAAAATAATTTTTAGACCAGTTTAAAAATTCGATAGAAACTTTAACATTGAAAATGCGGTTTTGGAAATTTCGTTCGATCGATATTTTAAACATGTTAGAACAAGCTAGTTAAGGTTAATGGCGTGGCTCTGATACCATGTAAGTCTACGGCAGCGCCCCGGCCTCCAATCCTAGGCCAAACGCGGAACAAAACTTTTACAACTGGCGCTAACGCAGACTTTCCCCGGATCGTGCCATTAACACTAAACTAGCATACTACAAAATGATAGAATGGCTATACCGATCGATCCGTGTCCTTCGGTCTTTAGCCAGCATCCCACGCTTCTCGCGGCATCTCCGATCTCCGGTCTCCTCTTCGAAGTTGCACCATGTTTCCCCTAATCAGAGCAAAGCTCTGTTTAAAATTCAAATTTTGAAATGAAACAACGCTTCGGAAGCAGCGCCAAGTATGCTGCGCCCTAAGCAGCGCACCACGTGCAAAGCACGTGTGCACTAGCGCTAGGTGCACTGCGCCCTAAGCAGCGCACCGCGTGCAAAGCACGGATGCGCTAGCGCTAGGTGCGCTGCGCTCTGAGCAGCTTACCACGTGCAAAGCACGGGTGCGCTAGCGCTGGAACTAAAAGCTCTCCACCGTCAGATCAAAGATCTAATAATAATGATAAATCATTAATTAACCAGAATTAAATTCTGTTAAGGAAAGATTTCTCAAATCTTTCCAAATTACAAGATTGTGCTCTGTAAATCAGAGCACCGTTGGATCAATGATCCAATAGTGATTAAAAATCACCAAAAACACATAATAAATTCTGTTTAATGGAAAGATTTTCCAATCTTGTTAAAAACAAGATGATTGCCTTCTGTAAATCAGAGGCCCTTGGATTAAAGATCCAACGATGGGAAATTCCCCAAATCAATTGGGCAAAAGATCTCCTTAACTGATTGAACTGATCAGCTTGCCCTTTATAAAGTCCCCAAGACTTCAAGTCTCAGAGAGACAGAAACATAGAGAGGAACCCCCCCACAAGCTTGGAGAGATCTCAGAAATAAGAGTCAAGCTCTCAGAGAAAAAAGAGTTTCTTCAAGGTAAAAGAACAAAAAGATGAAACCATCTCATAATTAAAAGGAAGAACATAATTCTTCTCACAGATCATAGATCTACAAGACCAAGGTCTTTTATAAAGAGATCAAAAGATCTCATCATAAAACAAAAAAAAAGAAGAGCATAATTCTTCTCACGGATCATAGATCTACAAGAAGAAGGTCTTTTACATAAAGAGATCATGAACATCTCATTATAGAAAGGGGGGAAAAATAAGTTATTTCCCTTAGGATCACAGATCCATAAAGGCAAAGCCTTTCATCAAATCAAGAGATTAAAACATCTCCTACAAAGTAAGAACTTTTGTTCTTTGAATCTTGAGACAAAGTCTCTTATAAAAGAACATAAATTTATTTCTTGGATCATAAAAATTGATCAGTTAGCGCTTTGCGTTCATAACTTAGCGCTCTGCGCTTAAGACTGGCGCACAGCGCCAAGCGCACCACGTGCTCTTCACGTGTGCGCTACTCAGCAGAAGCGCCTCAGCGCTCAAAGACTAGCGCAAAGCGTTGCAGAGCCTTAGAGCTCTAAATATAGCGCACTGCGCTCATAAGGCTGGCGCTCAGCGCTAAGCGCACCACGTGCTCCCCATGTGTGCGCCACTGAACAAATAGCGCTTGCACTCATAATATAGTGCTCTGCGCTCATAAATTGGCGCAATGCGTCCATCATCTGGCGCTAAGCGCAACACGTGTCCCCCACGTGTGCGCTACTCGGCAGAAGCGCACTGCGCTCTTTGACTGGCACAAAGCACCAAGCGCGCCACGTGCTCCTCACGTGTGCACTGATAGAACATAAATTGTTCTTTAATAAGCCCAGGGCTATGAGGAATGCTCAGCATTCAGTAAAAGACAAAAACACTGTCAGGGCCAAGCCCAAATAAAGGCTCAACAGCCTAAAATAAATGTTAAACATTTTAACTTGATTGGACTTAGCCCGAGAATGGCCATAAGTCCTTAACTCAGATTAATTGAGCCCATATGCTCATAAATCTTTTGATCTTAGTCCCAAATTGGACTGTAGATCTCTCAACCAACATTGGTTCAATGGTATATCTCTTCACTCCTCTGATATATATTGTTGTAATCCTTCAATGTCTTCAGAGAGGTGACGGGTCCCGACAACCAGCAAATCTTACAGACCATGATGTCTCTAAACTCGGACTGTGGGGTCCTTAAGCCCATGGACTATGATGTCCTTAACCTCGGACTGTGGGGTCCTTAAGCCCATAGACTATGATGTCCTTAACCTCGGACTGTGGGGTCCCTTTAAACCCACGGACTATGATGTCTTTAACCTTGGACTGTGGGGTCCCTTTTAAACCTAAGGACTATGATGTCCTTAACCTTGGACCGTGATGTTCTTAAACTAATATCGGACCGTAATGTCCTTAAACTAATTATCGACCGCAATGTCTCTAAACTAAACAATAGAGCCCAAATGCTCTTTTGTTGGATCTAAATAATCCCGTTAAGTTAATCTTAGTCTAAAAATTAGACCAACGTATGCTTAACAAACGTTTAAGTTGATCTTAGTCTCAAATGAGACTAACGTATCCTTAAACCCAACCCCAAACCCAAATCTAAGAAGCTACGGATTTGGACTAATCCACGCCCTACGGGCGACAACATAAATTAGTCTCCGTATACAATCCACGGGCAACCAAAAAACAAAACAAACACACACGACACGGAGTGACCATCTGGAGAAGGAGAAAGTTGTTACCGTGATGCGGTAGCGTAATTAACTGCAGGGGCTTGCGCCTGCAGGGAAGAGCGTCCCCACAATCAAAAACCCTCAAACGAGGAGGTATCTGACGAAGTCTGCTACAACGTCCGCATCCGTCTAAACATTCGATACACGGTGCCATAAATCAACTTGGCATCTTCGGAGAGGTGGACGAATAACACCAATTAGCATTTGCCCCCGAAGTTCAGGCCCTGACGTCCCAACATCCCGGTCGCGTCTTTCGGTGGTGAACAGATTCTGGCACTCCCGGTTAGACCTTTTCCTCTTTCCACTCCACACTTCGTGTGTCGTGTTCGCGATCGAATCGCGGTTTGATATGGTTGCCCTTGGGTTCGAGGTACTAAGATTTTTTTTTGCTCCCGTGCAGAAAACATAACTCAATGGCCTCTAACTGCTCCAGCTGCAACTGCAACTCCCGTTCCGCCCAGCAAATCTTACAGACTATGATGTCTCTAAACTCGGATTGTCGGGTCCTTAAGCCCATGGACTATGATGTCCTTAACCTCGGAATGTGGTGTCCTTAAGCCCATGGACTATGATGTCCTTAACCTCGGACTGTGGGGTCCCTTTAAATCCACGGACTATGATGTCCTTAATCTTGGACTGCATGAAGCTCTCTGGGTGTATCGAACTACGTTCAAAACGGCCACAAACACAACACCATATGCATTGGTATTCGGCAAAAAAGCGGTACTCCCCCTCGAGATAGAGTTAACCTCTCTACGAGTGGTGGTTCACTATGAGCTAACAGACGAAGAAAATTCTCACCTTCGTCTTGAGGAGCTCGACGCCCTTGATGAAACCCGGCTTATGGCGCAACAAAACTTGGAGGCTTATAAAGCGAAGATGCCACGCTAATATGAAAGATTGACTAGGCCGAGAGAATTCCGCCAAGGCGAACTCGTGCTAGTGGTCAAAAGACCAATGATCCCCAACCGTGCCAAACGGGGAAAATTTAAGCCGAATTATGAGGGCCCGTACATCATAAACAAAGTTTACCAAGGCGGGGCTTACCTGCTCATGGATATGCATGGCGAAAGACCCTTCAGGCTGATAAACGGTCGGTTCCTAAAGAAATACTACTCCTGACGAGTTACGGCCTAGGGCAATGATAGATGACGACGCTTATGTCCGCTCGCTATCTTCCCAAGCCCGAACTCTATTAGTAGTACCCAGTGAAACCGTTGTCTCTAAAGTGGCAATGGTTGACCGAAATGTCCTAAAACTAACGACGGACCGAGATGTCCTAAAACTAACAATGGACCGAAACGTCCCTAAACTAACGCTTGACCGAAACGTCGTTAAACTACTACCAACACGCGTTGTCCCTAGGCTAACGTAGTGTTATTAAAAAAAAAGGGTACGTCCACAAGCGAAATGGGCACGGATGAAAACCCGAAAGGGCTCCGCGAGTAAAAACAGCAGGACTACTAGCGAGTTTGGGAAAACCCGAAAGGGCACAATCTCGTTAAAAGACACTTGCAAGGTCCCCTCGACCTTATGAGGAGAAAATACCTACGTGAGATCCTTAAGACTTACAAGGGAGCAACACACTTAGGGATCCTCACGATTTCTAAGGAGAAATTTCACTTACGAGATCTTCACGACTCGTAAGGAGAATTCCCCTTTGTGACCCTCACGGCTCACAGGGTTCAAAAGCCTTAAGCTACAGGGATCTGAACCTGTTCTTAAGCCATCACAATCTCCAATGCTGCCCTATAAGCGTCTCAATATCGACCCTTGTATACAATCCACGAGCACGAATAAACATTTCCCTAACAGATTCCTACCAACGACTAGGGATATTCTCACTCGGTGAATGACCTGATTGATGGAGATTTTGCGTATGCGTTTTAAATTAAAGAATACCGCAATCAAGATAGTGTCGCTTGGTAGCTAGCCGGTTGAGTACGAGTCGGTCCACAGGGAAATGGTGTTCTTTCTTTAAATTCTAACGAGTTAAGTCCTATTTTTGGTAGGTTTTATTGTAATATCTAAGAATGAGATTAAATTGATTTAAAAGCTTGCTAGGGTTAGGATTAGGTTAGTTCGAAATAAGGATTCTACTCACTGCTTTTAATGCCCTAGTTAAGAATATAGGTGTTAGGGTAATAGTCAATAAAGGGGATTAGCACGATTAGGAAGAAACTTAGTTTCTTCCTTTTGATCCTTCTCCGTCCTTTCTTGGCTCTTAGTCCTAACCTCCAGTTAATTCAACCACAACCGGTCTAACTAGGGAATCACCGCTATCATTTAAGACAGGGTGCCGTAGTGAGCGGTGTGTGGTTGGATTAAATAGAGTCCGTATTTTAAAATTTTATGGCAAAGAAAGGAGTGAGAGAGATTTCCTTCTCTCAAACCTTCCGTATCCTAATCCTAACAAGTGAGGAATTACTCACTCATTAGGAAATTGACGATAAAATTCATTTTTATGTTTTTATATTAGACAAACTAGATTGTAGATAAATAAAGGACAGATAAAAATTGCAAGAATTAAATTCAGATAATAAAAGAATGCGAGATAAAAATAAAAAACTCTTACTTTTATTGATGACCTCTTAACGATTACAAGGGAAATTAAAATTTAACTCTAAGAATTAAAAAGAGGCATGCCTAATTAGGCTTTCGGCTTTCCTATTTATAGATAGGAAAAAACCCTAGGTTACAATCTGATCCATACACGAATTTACAAGACTACCCTAAGAAAGCCGGGTCAAAGCACCGACACCCACCGACACATGCACCGACACGTGCGCTATATGGCCGTGGAACCGTGGCAGGAAGGCATGTTTGGCCGCGGTTCCGCGGCTAAATGATGGGATCTCTGGCTTAGTTCTTCAGGGTTGCTTCATATTGCTTTTTCCTTCTGTTTTCTTTACTTGGTTCCTCAGAATCTTTTCTATTTTCTTCTAGATTTCCAACAGTGCAGAATTATGTGGACTTTTACCGTGAGCTTCGCATTCAAGTCTTGAATCTTGTGCTACCCTTATACTTTGTGCATTGAACTGTCTACTGATCTTCATTTGTTCCTTGAACTGGTAGGCGGGATCATACGGATTCATCTATTGTTGGTCGTAGTCTCACATTTGTAGAAACTTTTCATGAATTTCACTGTAACGATCTAAGAACCTGTAACCTGCAACTATTTAGCAGACATGGATCAAAAGCACCTATTTATATGTAATGTGATTAAGAATGGGTGATATAATAATACAAAATTCTGATATAAACAAATACCCCCAAACTTATCTTTTGCTCGTCCCGAGCAAAGCCAATTTTATTCTCGAAAAAATCCTATCCTCACTTTCGCAGGGAATCGCGATTGCACTAAGCTCGTGCAACAAGCCGTTAAATCTCTAGGTGTCCCTACTAGGAGGAGTGTTATCTCCTGAGGGTTTTCAGCGGATACTACCCACAAAATCCAATCAATTTGGCCCGTTGACTTTCATTCTTCAATTCAGTATTCTAGCAAGAAATTCTATTATCTTTATCTTAGAAATCATCAACCCGTATTTTTCACACTCACTTTTCATTTAACTTAAGATCGTATATGTTCTGCAAATTTATTAAGCTTTCAGCATCTTTTGAATTTTCCTTCTAAGGTTCCATCTCAACTTAGGAATTTTTATCATCTCTACTGAAGATATAAGACTTATCTTTCATTCCTATCTCTCATCCAAACCCCAATCATATACCCCTACGTGTGTGTAATTTTTACCCCTACACTTGGAAATTCAATTCAAGCTATCATACTCTTGTCCATCTTCCAAAATACTTTTAGTTGGTGAATATTAGATGAAATTGCTCACACATTCTTCGTGTGACCGTTAATACTTCTTGAGGTACTAAACGACCGATTACAAAATGTGCTTGCGCATTTAGGCATAAATCCTCGTCTTGTAATACCTACGGCTTAGCAGTGACTCCCAAACAAGTTGGTCTAAGGCACTAGATGATAAAACACCCTCGCTATATATATATATATATATATATATATATATATATATATATATATATATATATATATATATATATTACAGCCTTAAGTAATTACAAAATCTCTTTATTCACACTTATAATTTTATTTTATCTTTTCTCATACTAAGGATTTTAGACAAGAGCATTTCAAGGTATTCTCTACTATTCCAAGTTTCAAGGTGCGTGTTTGTGCAAGTTGTAGGGTGTATATTTTCAGAATTTAGACTTAAGGTTCAGAATTATTTTTTAAACTTACACTTCAAATAAAAATTCAATATTCTTCCCTTATTTTGACTTAGCCCAAGAACTAAACTCAAAATTTGCCTATTTCTAAATAAACTATAAGGAAATATATTTTCTACAGTTAAATTTTAAGAAAGGTTATTTTTAGGGTTTTTAATTTACTAAGTTTAGGATCTAGTTTTTCCTAGCTAGTCAACCGTCTTGTCGAACTTAAGTCAAATATGGCTAAAATTGAATTTTTCAATTTTTATAAATTTTTATAAATTTTAAATTTTTTATTTGATTTTATTTTTATAAATATTTTTTTTAATTTTTTTTTCTTTATATTTTTTTATAAAGATGCAATACGGAATTAAACATGCAAAAAAAAAAGAAAAAACAAATATGTACAAAAAAAATGCAATGCAATGACAACTATTTACAAACCACCTCCACCCCCAAACTTATCAAAAGCAGTGTCCTCACTGCTCATGGCCTCACCGTCCCCTTGATCGTGAACGGGAACGTTCCTCTCTCGCCAGCAGGGTGGTAATGTCGTGCTCTATACCCGTCACTAGCTGATCCAGGTTGGTCACCATCCCTACCAATCTGTCTATCCCCCTAGTGGCTCTCCTAAGTAAACGTGCTTGTGCCGCGGGGGTAAGCTCTTCCTCACTCGCGGTCGAGCTGGAGCTGGGTGTCTTGGCGGGTACGTCCTTGGCCGGCTCAGTGCGCGACCATACATCATTTAAGCGTGTGTAGGACGTGGATATGCCCTCAAGAAGAGGTCTAATAGGGATCCCTCCATGCATATAAAACTCAAATTCCTCCACATGGAGGAAATAGCGACACAGTTGTGTCACTAACATGGGGCATGGATAGTTGACAGCCCTCTTGCCCGCACCGATCGAGTGAAATAATACCGTGCACATATCATAGCTTGGGTTCCTAGTCATCAAAGTGTGCACGATATGAAGAGATGGTGTGAAAAATGTAGTATTGTGCGAACTACCAAAAATATTATTTTGTGCCCAATGGCACACAGTTAGTACATTCGCAAAGAGGGTTCTAGACTGGATGCCTTTACGTGGCTCCCTCGAACAATCATTACCCATCAAGGGTAGGTAATCTTCGAATTGGAGGGGTTGGTCATGAGTAGGTAGTCTAGGTATTAAGGTGACTTCATGGATGAGGTCCCTATCGATTATTATTTCCCTATCCCCCTAAATTAGCCTAATGTATCCGTGTTGTGAGAGGAAACTATCCTCCATGCACTCGTAAAATCGGGTGACGAGATCAGGAAGAGCGAAGGCATTCGGATGGTTGAATAGTAAAAAATTCCATCCACGCATTTGGATCTCTTCACCGAAGTGACTTCCAAAGACCGTGTGTGCAAAGATTTGGGAAAAGTCCCTCTCAAATTGCAAAGTGGGTGCCATCATAGAGAATACAAATATTTTTAAAAATTATAACAGAGAGGATCGAAGAAACCAAACCTCCTCTGAAGATTTCAGAGGGAGCAGACACCAATGTGCGGCGGTTGCGCGGCCGAAGGCGGGGTATGGCGGCGGAAGCGCGGCGGCGTGGGGAGATTTCCTTGCTCTGGCTGCTGCGGCGGCTAGGGTTTTCAGAGAGGAATACTTTAGGGTTCGGTAAAATGCAGAGAGGGGTCGGGTTCTATTTATAGGAGGTGTTTTGGTTATTTGCAAAAAGGACCTCTTAAAAAGATGAATTTATTTGTAAATAATTTTTTTTAATTTTTTTTATTATTTATTAAAACTGAAAATTTACAAAAATACCTCCAAAAATTTGAAATTTTAAAATATTTTTTTATTTTGTTTTTATATAATTACAAGTGTGACATACCCTCAAACATATTTGAAACAGTGTTTCCACTGTTTATGGCTGGATAACCGAAATTTGGTGGTAGATGGAGGAAGATCAGTCTTTGTAATCCGGCTCCTGCAATAGCAGGAGCTCCTCCGAAGGGTCCGCGGTGAGGAACGGTTTAAGTCTATGTCCGTTCACTTTGAATAGTGAACCGTCCTCAGGATTTTCTAAATCGACCGCACTGTGCGGATATACACTGCGTATCAAAAATGACCCTTTCCATCTAGATCTGAGCTTGCCGGGATGGAATTGTAGCCAGGTGTTGTAAAGTAAAACCTGTTGACCAGGTTTGAATGTTTTTCGCATAAGGTGTTTATCGTGAAACACCTTTGTTCGGTTTTTGACAATAACCGCGTTCTCGTAAGCTTCATCCCGAAGCTCACTTAATTCATTTAATTGCAGCTTTCTATGGTTGCCCGCATCTCCGAAAGATAGATTCAACTCTTTTATCTCCCAAAATGCGCGATGCTCAATTTCAACTGGAAGATGGCAAGCCTTTCCATAAACAAGCCTATACGGAGACATGCCAAGATCAGTCTTATAGGCAGTTCGAAATGTCCAAAAGGCATCGGTAAGTTTTGACGACCAATCCTTACAGTTTTTGGAAACTGTTTTCTCCAATATCTGTTTAATTTGCCGATTTGAAATCTCGGCTTGCCCACACGTTTGGGGATGATAGGGCGTTGATAGCTTGTGATTAATGGAATATTTCCGCATTAAGGACTCGAAAGTCCTATTACAAAAATGAGTTCCATTATCGCTGATGATTGCACGGGGGTGCCCAAACCGAGAGAAATGTTTTCTTTGAGGAATCTAACGACAACCTTGTTGTCATTAGTCCGGCTGGGCACAGCCTTGACCCACTTAGAAAGATAATCAACAGCGAGGAGAATATACAAGTTCCCAAAAGAATTGGGAAACGGTCCCATAAAATCTATCCCCCAAACATCAAAAATTTCAACAACCAAAATTGGTTGGAGCGACATTTCATTTCTCCTAGATATCCGGCCCAAGTGTTGGCACCGGGAGCTTGTCTTGTAATAATCATGTGCGTCTTTAAAAAGTTGTGGACAATAGAAACCACACTGCAAGATCTTTTCGGCTGTCTTTTTAAGGCCAAAATGCCCGCCACACGCTTGATCGTGGCAGAATGACAGCACGCTCTTAAATTCATTGTCGGGGACACACCGACGAATAATTTGGTCGGGACAGTATTTGAATAAATAAGGTTCATCCCAGTAAAAATGTTTTACCTGAGATAGGAATCGGAGTCTGTCCTGATTCGACCATTCATTTGGTATAAGTCCGGTGGCCAAATAATTCACAATATCTGCGAACCAAGGTTCGCATGATACAGTTAAGAGCTGCTCATCTGAAAAAATGTCTGTTATAGGAAATTGAAGCGTCGGCGAAGAAGGGAGGCATGAAAGATGGTCGGCGACTACGTTTTCGCATCCTCTCTTGTCTTTGATGACAAAGTCAAACTCTTGTAGTAAGAGGATCCAACGTATGAGCCGATATTTAGCGTCCTTCTTCGCAAAAAGATGGCGAAGAGCTGAATGGTCAGTGTATACAATGACTGGAGAGCCGATTAAATAGGGCCTGAACTTTTCTAATGCAAACACAACAGCTAAGAATTCCTTCTCGGTTGTTGTGTAATTTAATTGGGCCTCGTTCAAGGTTCGGCTAGCGTAATAAATTACATGCGGCATCTTCTCGATGTGCTGTCCAAGGACAGCACCGATGGCAAAATCAGATGCATCGCACATAATTTCAAATGGATGCGTCCAGTCAGGAGACGAAAGAATGGGAGCAGAAGTGAGTGAGTTTTTCAATGATTCGAACGCTTTCATACAGCTCGAGTCGAAATCAAATGTGGTGTCCTTGGCCAACAAAAGAGTCAAGGGTCTAGCTATCTTGCTAAAATCCTTGATGAACCGTCTATAGAAACCGGCATGGCCAAAGAAGGCTCGAATGTCTCGGACGCATTTGGGAGGAAGGAGATTGGAAATGACTTCAATCTTCGCTTAATCTATCTCAATGCCATTTTGCGAGATAATATGTCCCAAGACAATACCTTCTCGTACCATGAAGTGACATTTCTCGCAATTTAAAGTAAGGTTCTTATCCTTACACTGGGTAAGGACCGCGTCTAAATGTAGCAAACGCTCATCAAAGGAGTCGCCAAAAATGGAGAAATCATCCATGAAGATCTCCAAGAATTTTTCCACCATGTCTGAAAAAATACCCATCATACACCGCTGGAAGGTAGCGGGCGGATTGCATAACCCAAAGGGCATGCGACGGTAAGCAAACGTACCGAAAGGACAAGTGAATGTGGTCTTGTCTTGGTCTTTTTCGGCGATGGGAATTTGGTTATAGCCGGAGTAGCCATCCAAAAAGCAATAAAATTCATGCCCAGCCAATCGTTCTAGCATTTGATCAATGAAAGGTAATGGAAAGTGGTCTTTCCGTGTCGCGGCATTGAGTTTCCTATAATCGATGCATACTCACCACCCAGTTTGGGTGCGAGTAGATATTAACTCATTCGCTTCATTAGTTATGACCGTTATGCCCAATTTCTTTGGGACAACGTGAATGAGGCTAACCCACTGGCTATTAGAGATAGGGTAAATGATACCACTATCAAGACATTTTACGATCTCATTTTTAACAGCCTCCTTCATGACTGGGTTGAGTCGTCTCTATGGATCCCTTGCTGTCTTGGCATCATCCATCATATGAATATGATGTTCAACTATTAGGGGACTAATTCCCTTGATGTCCTCCATAGTCCAGCCAAACGCTTGCTGATTGCTATGCAAGACCGTCAAAAGGGCTTTCTCTTGCTCTGGGGCTAGAGAAGCCGAGATGATAACGGGAAGGGTCTCATTCTCATCTAAGTAAGCGTATTTAAGGTGAGACGGCAATAGCTTGAGTTCGAGTGTTGGAGGTGAAACAATTGAAGGTAAAATTGGTGAAATTGTCTCAAACTCGAAGGGTTCCAACAGAGGTTCAAAACGAGTGTAAGCAACCGAGTCGGATGGTTCAGTTAACTCATCCGAAAATTCAAAGGATTCAAACTCGGGTGGTGATGGTTCAAGATCGTTCGTGAAAGTTAAACACTCGTAGTCATTATCGGGCGTGAAAATAGTGTCATGTTCAAGGAGGAACGCACTAGTGGCGTTAAGATTGCTGTAGTTGAACAAAAATTTCTCGAGCTCACAGTCCTCCTGGGTGATCTCTTGGATCGAGCAAACATCAAGTATATTAGCATTAGGTTTGGAGGGCTGATTCCCCAACTTAAAAATGTTGAGTTTAATTGTCATGTTTCTAAAAGATAGGTTCATTGAACCATTTCGACAATTGATCACCGCATTAGAAGTTGCAAGGAATGGTCGACCAAGTATCACCCGAATTTGACTCCGGGGGTTAGCTACAGGCTGTGTGTCCATAACAATGAAATCAACAGGGAATATGAAGTCCCCTACTTTAATCAACACATCCTCTAACTCACCCCTAGGATGGGTGATGGATCGGTCAGCCATTTGGAGAGTACAATGTGTGGGTTTCAACTCTCCAACGTCTAATTGCTCATATACTGAATAAGGAAGCAAGTTAACACTGACACCAAGATCTAAAAGTGTGCGGTTGATGTTCTTTCCCTAATAGTTATTGAAATAGTAGGACAGCCAGGGTCCTTTCTTTTTTGAGGTAAAGGTTGGGTAAGAGCATCACTTACTGCACTAGCCATGAAAACTTTCTTAGGTACCTGTGATTTCCTCTTCTTGGTGCATAAGTCCTTCAAGATTTTAGCATAAGAAGGGACTTATTGGATTGCATCCAAGAGGGGAATGTTAATGCTAACCTGTTTAAATAACTCCACAATCTTCTCCATTTGTGGATTTTGTTTATTGGATCTCAACCTGTTTGGAAATGGAACATTTTGAAAATTGGTTAAGTCCAATGTTTGTGGAGGAGATTGCGGAGTTAGAACGGATCCCAGTGTTGGTGTTTTCGTGGAGTGAGATGTGGGTCCGTTCGGAGTAGTAGAAGAATTAGAGCCTTGTGAAGAATGGAGAACATGCTCTGAAGATGAAGAAGATGAAGATGAAGAAGAAGAAGAAGAAGAAGAAGCGGCGGCCGGGGTGTCATCATCACCAACATTGTTGTGCAACTTCCTTCCAGATCTCAATGTAGTCACGGCACTCACATTATGGTTCTGTTGTTCAAGAGCAACATGTGCATTTTGTGGGTGACCAGGATTTGGCAGTGGTTGTGTAACGTTTTGAAAATCGTTTCGGTGAAATTTCGGAAAAATCGGTAAAATAAAGGGGTTTTCTGTAAAAAGTCAAAATACAAATATCTTTATTATAAAATTAAATATACATATTCTAGCTATGTAATTGCTAGTATTTGGTGTTTATTGAGCCATTGGTAAAATTTCTAATTTTCTGAAAAGCTTTCCGAAATTAATTATTTTAATATTATTTTAAGCCGTCACTAATACATTTAATTAGGAAAAATTACAAATTGGAATGGGTTGATACAAATTTTATAATTCATGACACACTAATCTAGCATGCAAAATATTGTTTCTGAAATGAAATCGTTTGCCAAAACGGTTTTAGAAATATCGAAGAAAAAATGGCTTAAATAGTGAAATTTGTGTTAATGGGAATTGGGGTAATACATTTATCTTTTTCCCTAACCCACACACCCACACCACACCCTCACCCTCTCCCCAAGTATGGCTGAATTCAGCAGCCCTAGCAGCCCCAAATAATTCCCACTTCAAAGGTCAATAAAAAGAAAAAGAAAGGAAAATGATATTAAACATTGGGGTATGGGTCATTATAGTTGATGTATGGGTCTTATTTTCTACCTTTGACTTCCCCAAACTCACCCACACCTCTCACTTTCCCCCCATGCTGCTGCTGGCCGAACTTACTGCCCCAAACCCTCCACTTTCCCCACTTGATCTCCACCTCAAAATTCAACCAAAAACCTATCAAAAATCCACAAATTATCTCACAATTTCAAAGCTTATTCCATTCCCTTTATTCCTTGGCCAATTCATGCTTGAATCCTTGGAGCAAGATGGTGTTTTGGAGGCTAATTTCCAAGCTAGATCTCTAAAAATTGGGAGGTATAAACCTTAACCATATACAGAATTTGTTGTTTAAATTGTTTTAATCTAGCCTAATTAAGTGTTAGTTTTGTTTTTGTTGCTAATTTGAAAATTCAAGAATATGGTTTGAATTTAATTAGGGTTTAACCTTCACTACTAGGATAATCAAGTGTAGATTTTCATCTTGAGGAAATGAAAAACCTAATCTAGCTGCTAGTTGCATTTTTGTTAATTTAAATTTGTGATAATTATATAAATTGCAAACTAGGTTTTAAAAAATATATATATTTTGGTGAGATAAAATTCTAATTAGGGTTTCATGGTATTATTAACATTATAAATTATGGTTTAATATTTTAGTATATGCAAAACCAAGCTTAATTGTAAAATTGTGAATTTTACTTTAAAAAGAGTTAAAATGGGTATTTTTGCAAACTAGGAATTTGGAATTTATACGAATTGATGAGTTTAATTTATGAAAGTGATTTGTATGACCTAATTATGTTATTTAATGAGCATTTTGGCCATTTGAATTGTTAAAATTTGTATATTGGTTAAAACGTCAAGTTTTGAACCGAAATGGGAATTTGTGCTAACTAGGTTTTTGGAAAATAAAACGATTGGTTTAATTTTATGGTTTTGATGAATTAAACCCTATTTCTTATATAGTAGTGAGTTTTGAAACCTTGATTGGTATGTTTGGTGTTGTTCTTGATCAATCGACATTTGTACGCCGATGTCGAGGGTTTTTGGGTTGATTTGTGAAAGCAAACCATAGGTTTTGACTTATGTGGGATTCGTGTGTCGTTTTGGTCATGAGTCGGATTTTAATGCGATACGGTGCGTTATGATATGTAGGTACCCCATGTGAACTTCGAGACGACAAGCAAGTGCGTGGCGACGTCGGCACCGGCGAGCGAGGACCAGGTGAGTAGATTTATATCTACGGGGAGAAGTCGGGTGGATGGCGTATAGCACCCCCGCAGTTCATGGTGATGTATATGAATACGTATACACACATATATTGTTTGAGAGTATTGATGACATAGATGGATTTTAGGTGTGATCGGATTAGTTTAGTGTTGCGAGACCCTAGAGTAGAGGTTGCACCACATTTACACACGCACACCCATACTTGCATACATTCTTCTTTCATATGTGCTTATATGGGGTTATATTGTTATGTGTTCATATGGGTATGGGACTATGTGTTCATATACTAGAATTGAGGATAGTATTTGGGTTTTGAGACGAGTCGATAAGATTTGATTGAGACCGCGAGAACGGTGATATGGCAAGATTCGTACTTGAGATACGTCCTGATGTTATAGCGGATCTTGGGACGACGATACATGTGAATAGTGTTATACATTGAATGGTTGACATGTGATCGTGATATGAGATAAGATATGTTAAGATATTCATAATAGGTTGCATTAGGCGATGTATACCTCTTTATGACGATATATGATGATGATATCGGTTTGTATGAGGCTGTAGATCAGCAGTCAGATCATGATTAGATTGATGATATTAGTATAGCACTAGACGTAGATCAGTACCCCGGATTATGATCTTTGATAAAGAGAATACCAAATGATTAATTTGATGAATGTGATACTGACCTGTACCCAGATTTGAGGATGCCGTACGACGGATTTACGTACGAGCTATATATTGATGTTTGATCCGCACTCTTGACTTGGGAATGTCTGATTATAGATATGGTATCAGAGGTGATATTATTGAGGCAGGATCACCGCCTAACATATACATGTAGGTATATGTATCGACTCAGAGGTTAGGCGGTTTCCTTACCTTCAGTAGCCAGTTAGCTTAGCCCTTTAGTTTAGTGTAGTTGTTAGACTAGATTTATATTAAATATAGATTTGTTATCTTTGTTTCTAGTATTTAGCTCCCGCTCATTATTGTTGTTGCTCCGCATCGCATACTTATTGTGATTCATATTCCATTATTGATATCATGCTCTTAGGACACCAGCACCATTACCGATAATGCGCATCTACCACGTACACTTACTTGCCGGCTCACACACATCTTCATCGGTAATTGCCATGTCACGTACACTTAGAGAATATTATTGCTTGACTTAGCTTGTTCAAATAGTAGTTTTGACATGATATTAGTGTACTTGCCTTATATGCCAGTTTAGACATTGTAGTTATTACTTGTTACTTCATACATACTGTTATTCATTGTTATGCCGCATTCATGGATTCTCATGCATATATTCACTATTTTACGTGCTATTGAGGTTTTGGATTCGGATTTCCATGAGATTTTCTGGATTTGGGGGAAAACCGCAAAACTTATACAAACTTCATTTCTCTCTTTTTAAATGAAAAGCGCGGTTTTCCCATGATGTATGAGTCGTCCACCATAAGTTTGCTGATGGATTTCGAGACCCGATTCGAGGAGACGGATGAACCGTTTAGGATACATGGTGGACCCGGTAAGGTACCCCGAGGCAAGAAGCGCGTGGTGATGACGATGTGAGCCTGGCAGGGGAGCACTACCTACCGGTGATTTTACCCGACGCGTCGGATATCCGGAGGATACCGTCGTGGTCTTGAGATTAATGATAGGGGCCAGTCTGGATTAACGGCGCCCTAGATAGTGAGATTGAGACATTGAGATTTTAAGATATTGAGGTACAGGGATTGCGACACAGAGATATCGAGATATTTGGATACTTGTTTTGTGTCGATGCTAGACACTGTTTATGCTGATTTCATTTATGATACCTCGTTTTTAAAAAGATACAGAAATCTCACTAAATTATGAAAGCAGTTTTCTTCAGTACATGCATTCTGTTTTCTGCATTCATACATCATCCATATGATATATTGCTACCTGAGGCACTGAGACGGGCACATGGGATTACACTTGGGTTAGACATATACCCTAGCCATTATTATAGGCTGCTGGTTATATATTTGAGGATATATTATGATCATTTGACCTAGGATTGCGTTGTCCATGCGATTTCTGTTCGTAGATGTTTTTCTACTCACGAGTTGGTAACTCACCCCCGTTGTGCCACAGTTTCTCGCAAGTTTTGCCGTACAGGTTTCATTACGGCTTTGCTGGCACTGCTTCTTTCGGGTGACTTGCTAGTAGGTGGGCTTTTTGGTATCGTACCCATCATTATACTTTGTATAATATTATTCAGTTGTATCTAGTAAATTCCATCAACCAAACATGTATTTTATTTCAGAGATAGAGATCAGTGATGTTTATTCTTTCGACTTTAGAGTCGCGCATTGTATTTCTATGGATTTCTTGTTATTTTGAGTTTCCTTTTGAGTTTTGATCCTCGCCCTTGGCATTCTATATTATATTTCTTGTGTGGTTATGACCGTCGATTGACGAAGAGTTAGCTCCCGCTTGGGGATGCCTTTTATTGATTTCGTATACTATTCATGTTGTATCCCGTTTGGGGGCCAGTATTTACAAAGGAGACTCTGCCGAAATTTTCAGGAAATACTTGATGTTTTTAAAACGCATAATTCGGCTTATGCTATTAAAACTACTTGTTTTAAGTTGGTTTTTCCTTTACTCTACTATTTTTCTTGGTTTGGATTTCTGGGTTTTCGGCTTACTTAGATTACGTACGCCTCGAGACGTTTCGTAGTTTAAGTGTCGGTCATGTTCCGTACTTTCGGGACGTGACAGGTTGAGATGGAAGCTTCCCCTTTTCTCGTTCGCTTAAAGCTGCATTTAGTTGTGCAATTTGGGCTTCAATGGTTTTGATACTTTGCCCGTGTGATGCAGTGTGTTGCACTAAACACTGAATGGAAGACTGGATGTTGGCGGAGGATTGAGTTGATTGTTTTAAAAACGCATCCAGATTTCGTTCTAACGAGATAACCTTATCGTTTTTTTGTGGAACAAAATTGTTTTGAGGAAAAGAATTGTTGGGTGCAAAATTGTTCGTTTGATTTTGGTAAGGTTGGAAAGGTTGCTGATATTGAGTTTGTTGATGAGCTTGTTGTTGGGGAGGAGGCTTCTGGAAATTGTTGTTGCCTTGGAATTGTTGTTGATTTTGATTCCAAGCAAAATTGGGGTGGTTCCTCCAACCAGGATTGTAAGTTGAAGAGTATGGATCATTTCTTTGTCTTTGCTGAAAGGCGGTATTGACTTGTTCCTGTTCCTGAGCAGGTGGGTTGTAAGGACACTCTTCAGTCAAATGGGACGGATCCGAACAACAAGCGCATATAGTGCGAGGGGGTAAAGCAGGGGCAGGAGAAGGCGATGAGAATTTGCTCTCAATCGCTTCTAGTTTTCGTATAATTGCGGCCATTTCGGCTTTCATAGCAATTGACATATCAAGTTGATGAACGCCTGCCCTAGACGGACCAGCGGAAGTAGATGAAGTGGACGAAGTGGTCTGTCTAGTGCTTTCCCACTGAAGTGTTTGTTTAGCAAGATCGTCGAGAAATTGCCAAACTTCCTCGTCAGATTTGGTAAGGAAGTGACCTTGACAAATGGTTTCCAGCAACTATTTAGTTGCTGGGTTCAGTCCTTCGTATAAAGTTTGGCAAAGTTGGCATCTCTCAATACCGTGATGAGGGCACTGAACAAGAAGGTCTTTAAATCGTTCGAAACACTTCTAAAAAGGTTCGGAAGGAAGCTGGGAAAATTGGTTAATTTCATTACGAATTCTCGCGGTTTTGTGATGTGGGTAAAATTTTTTAAGAAATGCTTTAACAAACTCTTCCCAACTGTTTATAGAATGTGATGCGGTGCTATACAGCCACTTTTCAGCTAAGTCAGACAAAGTGAAAGGAATGACTCGTAGCCGTATAGTATCGTCGGACAGTTGGGTGGTCTTCATCATTGCACAAACATTCTGGAATTTGTTAATGAAGATATAGGCATCTTCGGATTCCAGCCCGTGAAATTTGGGCAACATATTGATGAAGTGGGGCTTAATTTCGAAATTATCCCCATTTACCGGCGGTAGTGAAAGACAAGTAGGAAGTGTGGAGCGGGTAGGATAGAAACGATCCTGGAGCGCGATTCGCTGTGGCGCTTCAACAGGAGGTAAAGGGTTGTTAGGATTGAATCCTGACATCTCTTTAGAAGATGATGAATATGAAGATGAAGGTAAGGATGAAAAAGAAGTGGGGGGAGTTTCGACTTCGGAGTCGATCGCGAAGTCGGTAGCGACTAACGAAACACGGACTAAACGGGCGCTAGTGTCCTTAGTCCAACTGGACATACACTAAACGAGTCTAGTGTAGTCAAAACGTAGAATGTGAGGGTAAGAAAACGTCAATGGGGAAATGTAGGTGAAGGTTGGGTGCAATGGAATTCTAGCGACAAATGGCAAGTTTTTTTGTAAAAATTTTGTTTTGTGATTTTTTTTATAAAGAGTTTTGCAAAAAAAAATTGTATGGACTACGACACACTTTCAAACAGTCGCAATTTAAACATGCACAATCAAGCCTAGAGCTAGGGTCTCCTAAGTCAACTAGACTGCTCCTAACTGGTCCAAAATGACAAGTTGTGAGATATCCCTCAAATCGCCTCTTCACCGCCAACTGTGGCCAGGTAAGCGCATATGAAGAAAGGAGGGTTCCGCTCACGAATCACCGTGAGACGGGCCTTTTAAAGTTACCTTTCTCACTTGTCTAGCCTAGGCACCACAAAGTCAGGTTTAGATAAACGACTGGATGCCCACAACCATCCTCTGTCCTAATGAGTGTGACAGTCCTTAATTAGCTGAGTATAGATATTTTTTAATTAGATCAATGGTGATGCATATTCTTTTTATGATTTCTGGGGTCTTAGGAAGAGTAATGAAATCCTCACCCAATCTTGATTGGTGTTATAGCCCCTTAGATTCCGTTTTAAATATGCAAAGCAGTAAACACACCAAAAATTTAAAACACTTACCAAAAATTTTTTCTTTTTATTTGCGGCGCAAAGAATCCTGCAAAAAAATGATTTATGGGAAGGGAGAAGAATTTTTTGCGCAAAGAACCCTGCAGGAAAAATTTTCAGTGGAGCTCAAGGGATAGAAGAGAAGACAAAAATACTTACAGAGAAATTTGGGGTGCTGACGTCAGCAGATGACCGCGGAACCGCGGTTAAATGCCTGCTTATGCTGCGTTTCCGCGGCGGTTTGGCAGGTTTGGATCTCCAAAATTTTCCTGTGTGCTGTTATGGTTCTCCTCTGTCTGTTCAGATCCTCTGTTTCTTAATTTGTTCACTGGGATTGCTCCAGATCTGAATCAGTCCGTCTTCTTTTCCTGCACAAATCTCACAAAACCCAATCAAAAATAACAAGATGATTTTTTTTTTAATTTTATTTTTTCAATTTTTATATTTTTCAATTTCAATTAACCCGAAATTACAAAAAGAAAATAACTACCGTCTCCCCGGCAACAGTGCCATTTGATTGATGGAGATTTTGCGTATACATTTTAAATTAAAGAATACCGCAATCAAGACGGTGTCGCTTAGTAGCTAGCCGGTTGAGTACGAGTCGGTCCACAGGGAAATGGTGTTCTTTCTTTAAGTTCTAACGAGTTAAGTCCTATTTTTAGTAGGTTTTGTTTTAATATCTAAGAATGAGATTAAATTGATTTAAAAACTTGCTAGGGTTAGGATTAGGTTAGTTCGAAATAAGGATTCTACTCACTGCTTTTAATGCCCAAGTTAAGAATATAGGTGTTAGGGTAATAGTCAACAAAAGGGATTAGCACGACTAGGAAGAAACTTAGTTTCTTCCTTTTGGTCCTTGGCCGTCATTTCTTGGCTCTTTAGCCCTAACCTCCAGTTAATTCAACCACAACCGGTCTAACTAGAGAATCTTCGCTATCATTTAAGATAGGGTGCCGTAGTGAGCGGTGTGTGATTGAATTAAATAGAGTTTGTATTTTAAAATTATATAGCAAAGAAAGGAGTGAGAGAGATTTCCTTCTCTCAAACCTTCCATATCCTAACCCTAACAAGTGAGGAATTACTCACTTATTAGGAAATTGATGATAAAATTCATTTTTATGTTTTTATATTAGACAAACTAGATTGCAGATAAATAAAGGACAGATAAAAATTACAAGAATTAAATTCAGATAATAAAAGAATGTGAGATAAAAATAAAAACTCTTACTTTTATTGATGACCTCTCAACGATTACAAGAGAAATTAAAATTTAACTCTAAGAATTAAAAAGAGGCATGCCTAATTAGACTTTCGGCTTTCCTATTTATAGATAGGAAAAAACTCCGGGTTACAATCTGATCCATACACGAATTTACAAGACTACCCTAAGAAAGCCGGGTCAAAGCACCGACACCCACCGACACATGCACCGACACGTGCGCTATATGGCCGCGGAACCGCGGCAGGAAGGCATGTTTGGCCGCGGTTCCGCGGCCAAATGATGGGATCTTTGGCTTAGTTCTTCAGGGTTGCTTCATGTTGCTTTTTCCTTCTGTTTTCTTTACTTGGTTCCTCAGAATCTTTTCTATTTTCTTCCAGATTTCCAACAGTGCAGAATTATATGGACTTTTACCGTGAGCTTCGCATTGAAATCTTGAATCTTGTGCTACCCTTATACTTTTTGCATCGAACTGTCTACTGATCTTCATTTGTTCCTTGAACTGGTAGACGACATCATACGGATTCATCTATTGTTGGTCGTAGTATCACATTTGTAGAAACTTTTCATGAATTTCACTGTAACGATCTGAGAACCTGTAACCTGCAACTATTTAGCAGACATGGATCAAAAGCACCTATTTATATGTAATGTGATTAAGAATGGGTGATATAATAATGCAAAATTCTGATATGAACACGACCTTTGTAAGTCCTCTCGACTTATAAGGAGAAAACACTCTTATAAGATCCTTATGACTTACGAGAAGCCATACACTTAGGAATCCTCACGATTCCTAAGGAGAAAACGCACCTACGAGATCCTTACAACTCGTAGGGAGAAATACCTTTATGAGACCCTTACGGCTCGTAAAGTTAAAAGCCTTAGTCGACAAGATCCTAACCCTGTTCGCTAAGCCACATTTGTTCGACATCGACAAAGGCAAATGATAATTCGCTCCTGGCAATATCCCTGTCATAGCGATGTTGGTGCCTAAATCGGTGTCCAATCCCAAACTCGCAGCGAAAAGACAGCGAGCAACAAATGCATATGAAATAGCCGAAATGATTGGGCAACTTGCAACAAAATCAGGAAGTAAAAATATATGCATACAAATAGCCGAAATGGTTGGGCAACTAGCAATAAAAAGTAGCGAGTAAATAAAACAAATAGCCGAAATGATTGGGCACCGCGAAAAGTAGCCGAAATGATTGGGCAGTCGCGATTTTCGCGATATAAAAGCTGAAATGATAGAGCATCGCGGAAAGAAAAATATATAAAATGAAACCTTTTGCCCTACAGGTGAGATCACATCGATCCCTGTATACAATCTAAGGGCACAAACAAAGAGGGAAGCATACCTTCCCACCAGGCTCCATCAGAAAAAGAAGCCAAATCTCAATGGTTCACAGACATCCTGGAGATCATCTCAACATTCGTCTCATTACAACAGACGCAACATCAGCAAAGTGGAACCGCGGCAATTCCCAGTTCCATGACTCGGCGGTGCACAGACAACCGAGAGTCAACTCCCGACTCCGTGAAATACGGATAAAGTCAACCCATCCTGGTCTTGCGGAACATGACCTATGTCAATCCTGACCCCGTAGGAAGCGTCCAGAGCGAATCCTGGTCCTTGTGGAACAGGGCCTATGTCAATCCTGACCCCGTGGGAAGCATCCAGAGCAAATCCTGGTCTAGTTGAACACGGCTTATGTCAATCCTGACCCCGTCGGAAGCATCCAGAGCAAATCCTGGTCCTTACGGAACACGGCCTATGTCAATCCTGACCCCGTGGGAAGCATCCAGAGAAAATCCTGATCTAGTGGAACATGGCCTATGTCAATCCTGACCCCGTGGGAAGCGTCCATAGCGGAATCTGGTCCTTGCGGAACACGGCTAATGTCAATCCTGACCCCGTGGGAAGCGTCCAGAGTGAATCCTGGTCTATTGGAACACGGCCTATGTCAATCCTGACCTCGTGGGAAGCATCCAGAGCGAATCCTAGTCTAGTGGAATATGGCCTATGTCAATCCTAACCCCGTGGGAAGCGTCCAGAGCGGAACCTGGTCTTTACGGAACACGGCCTATGTCAATCCTGGCCCCGTGGGAAGCATCCAGAGCAAATCCCGGTCTAGTGGAACACGGCTTATGTCAATCCTGACCCCGTGGGAAGCATCCAGAGAGGATCCTGGTCCTTGCGGAACACGGCCTATGTCAATCCTGACCCCGTGGGAAGCATCCAGAGCGGAACCTGGTCCTTGCGGAACACAGCTTATGTCAATCCCGACCCCGTGTGAAGCATCCAGAGCAAATCCTGGTCTAGTGGAACACGGCCTATGTCAATCCTGACCCCGTGGGAAGCATCCAGAGCAAATCCTGGTCCCGTGGAACACGGCTAGAGTCAATCTCGACCCCGTGGGAGACGCCCAGAGCATCTTCTGACTCCGTGAAATGCGGATAATGTCAATTTAATCAATCATTTACGGGTCCTCTCGACTTGTAAGGAAGAAAACTCTCTTGTGAGATCCTTACGACTCCCAAGAGAAAACACACTTAAGAATCCTCACGATTCCTAAGGAGAAAATACACCTACGAGATCCCTTCGACTTGTAGGAGAAAAGTCTTTATGAGACCCTCACGGCTCATAAAGTTGAAAAGCCTTAGGCAGCAGATATGAACCAGCTTCCTCAGCCATCACTACCTTTTGAAGAGTTCAAGACGGAACGCTCTCTATCACCTATAGGCTACGCTTACTAAGGTAACATGCCGGCAACACAGAAAAGAGAAGAAAGCAAAAGATAACACAAGATGGTACGAAAAAATGTATCTTTTATTTATAAGTTCAATCGGGTACAAGTTACATCATATGAAAGGATAAAAAATGGATACATTTTATTCAAAAATTGCAAATGATATAAAATAACTATTAGGATGGAAACGTTTTCAATAGGCCGATCAGTTGCTCGCGTACTCCCCTCAGCCTCTTTTCACGGTCAGCTGCCGCGGCCAACTCCGCTTCAACCTGAGCCCGTTGCTGCAAGTAAGATGAAAGTTGCTCATCAACGACCCGCTGAGCTACCCCACGACTCTGCGCATCCCGCTCGATGAGGTCGAGCTTCTGCCTCAGCGTTAGCCTGTCGGAAATACATCGTAGAAGGCCCTCAAAGATAGCTTTCAACTACACGGCATTTGCATCAACTTGAGCATGCAGCCGGGCAGATTCTCTTGAAGTCTCTTCGCACTCCTTACATTTTAAGGCCGCTTATTGTTCAAGATGACGGAAGTTGGGAGTGCTCTGCTCGACCCACGCAGCCCGCTGGGAGTTCACAGCCAGGACCTCGGAACCAGGACGTCCGACCTCGAGCTCATGCAGACAAGACTCAATTTTCCTGCAGTGATTAACCCAAGACTCAACGACGCCCTCGCTATGGAAGTGTACGAGCGTCGCCAGCATGGGATTAACCTCAGCAGCAAAATCTGCAGCGAGTGCAGGGATCTCCGAGTCAAGCTTTTCAATGGATTCCCTCAACATACGAAGGCTGGTCGCAGCGCCCTTAGAAGATAGACGTCTAGTAAATATTCCAGATTCGAAGGGAGCAGGAACCGGTGCGACTGCTAAAAAATGAATTACGATTAGAAGCCCACTCGCAAAATAAATAAATCACATGAGTGATGAAGTATACTATACCGGCTGTGACAGGTGGCAAGGCCAGGAGTACCGGTGGTGTAACAATTCTTTCATCTCCTCCTTCAATCTGTAACGCTGCAGTCAGAACGAAGAAGAATTAGCAACGACTTGGCTGCCCATAAGAGGAAAGAGAAGACATTAGCTAAAGGTTGTACTCACCGACGCCACTGGATGAGGCAATCTCTGACTGTAAGAAGAAATGTAGGTGCAGCACCTAATACAGGTGATCAAAAAGAACTCCTGCAAGGATGTAATAATGCAATGTCAGTACATAAAGTATACTGCCTACAATGAAACTGATGGGTCACAACTCCGTACCATCCAGCATTTGTGAGGATACGAGAGCAGGCAAAAGGGCGGCCACCGTCAAAGCAGCAACTGGTGATGCTTCCTCGGGTGGCACAACCTCAACGCTCACCACACCTACATCCGAAACAAGAGATGTACTTTCAAAAGAGATTGAAAGGGATTGCAGAATGAAAAGGAAAGTAATGACCCAAAATCTACCTGGTGAGTCGCCGGTTGAAGCCGCAATAAGGGTGTCACTGGGTGCAACGACTGCTTTACCCTCCTCCATCGGAATGGTTTCGCCGCCCGTAGCTTCATCCCCCGACTCCACGAGAATCATCGTGACACTCGCAGCACCTGGCAGCGGCAAGGAATCGCAAGGTGAAAGAGTGGCAATTGGTGCAGTGCTAGATTCTTGAGAAAGAGTGGATACCTCAGGCTCGGTAGTTGCCGCCATCTCACCCACCACATCCTCATCAAGACTCGGCCCTGCAGGATAGGATATATGAGAATTTGAAGATTAAAACCTGGACAAAAGAACTCAGTGTTACGTTACCTTAGGCCGGTCTTTCAATTGCTTCCCGAGCCGCACGTGTTGCCTGTCTGTGAGCGATAGACAGGACGACCGAAGCGCTCTCTGAAGGAGTAGGGGCAGGGGTAGCATCGCTCGAGCATGCACCCGCGGCCAAGGCGGCGTTACGCTCCCTTGCTGCACACATTCTGCGCTTCCTTTCTGCCCGGGCCATGAGAGCTGATCTTCTCAAGACCTCCGTCAACGGGACGTCATCATCCACGCCAGGAGCTACCTCTGGAGCCGTTACGGCGTCCTTCATCGGTTGCTTAAGTAAAGCCTCTTTTGGCAGTGCTGAGAAGGCCGGGACTTCGATAACTGGCCCTGGAAGCATCTCCGCATCACCCTGCGGGATTGGCACTGTACTGGGGATGACCTGAGTCGAGGTAGTCCCTGCGATAAGATGAAAAAAGGGTCAGATTACCAATAAGAAAGGAGAATGAAGGCACGATGAGCCGAAATATACCAACGCCCAGCAAAGCACGAAGCCTCTCTTCCTCCTAAAAAGTCTTGAGGGAAGCCATGAGAGCCTCTTTGGTGGAAATACCTGTTAGAGAAGGAATGTCAGTCAAAACATGATAACAAAAACATACCAGAAAAAAAAAGGTACGATTGAAGCTTACTTGATTGCGCGAGGATGGCCAGTCCCGCTTTGTGGCTTGCTGATCGCTCAGAAGCTGCAATGGCAGCCTCCAGATCAGTATCATCCGGCGCTATGAATAGACCCTCGTTGGTCCCATATTCGCCCAAGCCCTCGCTGTAAAGAGCGTGAGGCTCCTGACCAAATACAACGTCTGCAGAGAGAATCAACTTCTTCTTCCTCTTCTGCGAGCGAGTGCCGCCGCCGCCAGCACAAGCTTACGCTTGGTGGGCACCTTGGGATGACGAGTCCCGATATCTGAACCCATGCCAGACTCGGGAGACGCCACAGTCACCGTTTCCACGGGAGCATGGGGTATCGGCAGCTCAGACCTATCATGCGGGACCTCGACCGCAGCAACTTCCCTCAAGGGAGGACGGATAATGGTCCGTCGCTTCAGAGGAACATTTGAGTTGCCAGCCGGAGCGGTGCCCTTACGATCAAGCAGCAATCGCTTCTCCTCCCTAATGACGGTGCCCATCGAATGTTGATACCAGGCCACATACACATTCAGGGCCTTCAAAACACAGCTTGGTTTGCTGATAAAGAAGTTTGACCCTATGTTCAGACGCATAAAATAATGCAGCGCGCGTTGTATTCCCTCTTCGGTAGCAACAGGTTCTGCCAAGAAAGCCTCAAGTGGGACGCCCTGATTATAGCTCAGCTGCTAGGCGAAACGATGCGGGTTGTATCTCATGAATAACGCCGCATCATTTTGCTTAAATACGAGAAAGCCCGGCCTGATGGAGTACAGATGAAGAATCTCCTGAGCTTTCAACACTGAGGCCCCATCTTTAAAAATGTCTTGCAATGGCAGCACCGCTTTTGAAGATTCCTGGCCGACGGTCAAGATTTTGTCAGTAAAAGACATACCATCTCCAACCGTGCATGGACGAAGGAGTAAACCCCTAGCTTCCCGCGGTGTCGGACTTACGATGGAGGCGTCGACCAGCCGCATTATCCGAGGGAATTTGCATCTGTCGTAAAAAGAAGGTCTTTCGTGGATACCGAAGACCCCAAGCACGTGCAACTCTAGCCATGAGGTGAAATAATGCATTGAGAAGTTGGCGGGCTGCACCCCTGGTTCGGTGGTATCCGCTGCCAAGCTGAGGCCGTGATATAGGTGGGCTAACCCAGCAATTCCGATGGCTACTTGTATTCCGGCAACCATTCGATGCGTGGGGTAGAAAACAGACGGCCTCATGTAGCGAGGGTGCATGGGAAGCGCGAACCAGCTTAACCATAAACCGAGGAACCCTAGAAAGAACGTTTCCTCATCGACGCCCGGAGCGGCAATTTCTGAGAAGGGGACGATCGCGACGTTTGGAAGAAAAAAATCCTTTTGATCGGCTTCCAATATTGGCCGGCGATCCAAGCCAAGGCCGTAAGGATCATCAAGTTTGGCAAACTTTTCACCTTGTCGCGATAAAACTTCCACACGAAGAAAACGAGCGATAAAATCCGTAAAGGTAACCCCGTGGCCTCCAGATTCGAGAAAGAGGTTCTCATATATATTCAACACCTTTATCAGACTTGGGAACTAGTGTTGAATAGCGTTCTCTGGGGTAAGACCCATTACCACTGATTTGGTGGCAAAAATATACTCATTCGGAGGAAGCAGCTCCTCGTAATGCTCTCCCCTAACGGGTAAACCAGAGACCTCGGCAAATTCCTCTAAGGAAATGGAGACCTCTCGATCCAATAAGAGGAAGGTGTGGGTCGGAATGTTCCACTGCTCTAAAAACGCCTTGATCCACCATGTGGGAGGTGCAGAATACTGGAACAAGGAAGCGTAGATCGCAGGGTACAATCCAATCTTTAGCAGCTGTAATTTCTTGGCCGATAAGATATATCGGGCCCACTGCAGGTATCCGGCCGGGTGACGGGGAGTTAGTCCTATGTTGTAAGGTTGTCCTCAAGGGCGCGACTCGCCCTGACATATGCGCCGCCCTATAGTGTCCAAAGCCACCAGCGGCTGCACAGGTACTGCGGCAATAGAAGGCCGAAGGAGACCTTCTGAAGTCCAATTCACCTCCTCTACAGTGTAGCTTACGGGGGGAGCATCTGCATAAGGGATCGCAGAGATAGGCTCCGAGGGTTTCGCACAAGAAAAGCTCCGGCGGCCTTTGATAATCTGATCGTACCATCTACCCCATAAATGAAGACTCTTTTTCTCCGGGTCATGGTCTTTAATCAGCGCAAGAACCTCTCGATCTACGGGCGCTTCGGGGAACCCGCCTTCCGAGCGGACGAACGGGAAAGAAGTGTCGAAAGACATAGTACCTGTGCGAGAAAAGAATAAATTGTTAGCCGCCAATGCTACAGTATAAGTGATGTCACTAGGTACTTTAAATTTGTACCACACTGCAATGCAGTAAAAAGGGGACCAAAGGGGGACCCACAAAATCTAGATGACAGTTCATCATTAATAAAATAGCCTCATCATTTGATGAGACTGTCAGTTAAATGAGGAAATCCTCAATTGATCCTCATTTAATGAGAAATCCCTCGAGCTAAGGAGTAAATCTCCCCTTGAGAGCAGTGCTCTATAAAAGAATGACATCTGTCAAACTCTAATGATGAAGGAATAAAATTCCTCAAGAGCCTTACTCTGTAAAAACGATGGAATAACCATCAGAAAATTTAAAATAATAGTTTTAATGAATTAAAAATTCTGAAATCTATGAACACACTCTAAGAGTTCTTCATGAGCAAGGCTCTATTCATTCGTGGGCTAAGAAACCCCATGAAAGATCTCTTTAGATCTATGAGCTCAAGAGAGCAAAGCTTTGTTAATGAAACCCTAAAAGGGTTTTCTTTAGATCAAAGATCTATGGAGAGCAAAGCTCTGTTGATGAAACCCGAAAAGGGTTTTCTTTAGATCAAAGATCTATGAAGAGCAAAGCTCTGTTAATGGGTAAAACCTTAGATTACTAAAAGGTCCTCTAAAAAGATTTAATCTTTACCTAAGTTTGACAGAGTTCTGTCCTTAAGAAAGTTCTTAAGCCAAAGAATTATGCTCTGCAAGAAAATAAAAATTCTCAGAAGAAAGAAGATGAACAGAAATCATCCTAAGGGCCAAGGGTCCTATTTATAGGCACTGAGAAGCCGTTTCAACTTCTGAGTTGATCCAGGAGCGCAGATGCTGCCACCGCTGCACTCACGTGAGGGCCACGTAAGCGCAACGGTGGGGGGGCATTTTTTTCCCCCAATCAGAGCAAAGCTCTGTTCAAAATTCAAATTTTGAAATGAAGCAACGCTTCGGAAGCTGTGCCAAGTGCGCTGCGCCTTAAGCAGCACCACGTGCAAAGCACGTGTGCGCTAGCGCTAGGTGCGCTGCGCTCTAAGCAGCGCACCACGTGCAAAGTACGTGTGCGCTAGCGCAAGGTGCGCTGTGCTCACCACGTGCAAAGCACGGATGCGCTAGCGCTAGGTGCGCTGCGCTTTGAGCAGCGCACCACGTGCAAAGCACGGGTGCGCTAGCGCTGGAACTAAAAGCTCCCCACTGTCAGATCAAAAATTCAATAATAACGATAAATTTTTGATTAACCAGAATTAAATTCTGTTAAGGAAAGATTTCTCAAATCTTTCCAAACAACAAGATTGTGCTCTGTAAATCAGAGCACCGTTAGATCAATGATCCAATGGTGATTAAAAATCACCAAAAACACAGAATAAATTCTGTTTAATGGAAAGATTTCCCAATCTTGTTAAAAACAAGAAGATTGCCTTCTGTAAATCAGAGGCCCTTGGATCAAAGATCCAACGATGGGAAATTCCCCAGATCAGTTGGAGAAAAGATCTCCTTAACTGATTGAACTAATCAGCTTGCCCTATATAAAGGCCCCAAGACTTCAAGTCTCAGAGAGACAGAAACATAGAGAGGAACCCCCCCCATAAGCTTGGAGAGATCTCAGAAAGAAGAGTCAAGCTCTCAGAGAAAGAAAAGTTTCATCAAGGTAAAAGAACAAAGAGATGAAACCATCTCATAATTAAAAAGAAGAACACAATTCTTCTCACAGATCATAGATCTACAAGACCAAGGTCTTTTACAAAGAGATTAAAAGATCTCATCATAAAACAAAAAAAGAAGAACATAATTCTTCTCACGGATCATAGATCTACAAGACAAAGGTCTTTTACACAAAGAGATCATGAACATCTCATTATAGAAAGGGGGGAAGAATAAGTTATTTCCCTTAGGATCACAGATCCATAAAGGCAAAGCCTTTCATCAAATCAAGAGATTAAAACATCTCCTACAAAGTAAGAACTTTTGTTATTAGAATCTTGAGACAAAATCTTTTATAAAAGAACTTAAATTTATTTCTTGGATCATAAAAATTGATCAGTTAGCGCTTTGCGCTCATAACTTAGCGCTCTGCGCTCAAGACTGGCGCACAGCGCCACGCGCACCACGTGCTCTTCACGTGTGCGCTACTCAGCAGAAGCGCCTCAGCGCTCAAAGACTAGCGCAAAGCGCTGCAGAGCCTTAGCGCTCCAAATATAGCGCACTGTGCTCATAAGGCTGGTGCTCAGCGCTAAGCGCACCACGTGCTCCCCACGCGTGCGCCACTGAACAAATAGTGCTTGCGTTCATAATATAGCGCTCTGCGCTCATAAACTAGCGCAATGCGTCCATCATCTGGCGCTTAGCGCAAAGCGCAACACGTGTCCCCCACGTGTGCGCTACTCGGCAGAAGCGCACTGTGCTCTTTGACTGGCGCAAAGCGCCAAGCGCGCCACGTGCTTCTCACGTGTGCGCTGATAGAACATAAACTGTTCTTTAATAAGCCCGAGGCTATGAGGAATGCTCAGCATTCAGTAAAAGACAAAAACACTGTCAGGGCCAAGCCCAAATAAAAGCTCAACAGCCTAAAATAAATGTTAAACATTTTAACTTGATTGGACTTAGCCCAAGAATGGCTATAAGTCCTTAACTCAGATTAATTGAGCCCATATGCTCATAAATCTTTTGATCTTAGTCCCAAATTGGACTTTAGATCTCTCAACCAACATTGGTTCAAGGGTACATCTCTTCACTCCTCTGATATATGTCGTTGTAATCCTTCAACGTCTTCAGAGAGGTGACGGGTCCCTACAACCAGCACATCTTACAGACTATGATGTCTATAAAATCGGACTGTGGGGTCCTTAAGCCCATGGACTATGATGTCCTTAACCTCGGACTGTGGGGTCCTTAAGCCCATGGACTATGATGTCCTTAACCTCGGACTGAGGGGTCCCTTTAAACCCACGGACTATGATGTCCTTAACCTTGAACTGTGGGGTCCCTTTAAACCCACGGACTATGATGTCCTTAACCTTGGACCGTGATGTCCTTAAACTAACATCGGACCATAATGTCCTTAAACCAATTATCGACCGCAATGTCTCTAAACTAAACAATAAAGCCCAAATGCTCTTTTGTTGGATCTAAACGATCCTGTTAAGTTAATCTTAGTCTAAAAAGTAGACTAACGTATCATTAACAAACGTTTAAGTTGATCGTAGTCTCAAATGAGACTAACGTATCCTTAAACCCAACCCCAAATCTAAGATGATACGGATTTGGACTAATCCACGTCCTACGAGTGACAACATAAATTAGTCTACGTATACAATCCACGGGAAACCAAAAAACAAAACAAACACAGACGATACGAAGTGACCATCTGGAGAAGGAGAAAGTTGTTACCGCGATGCGGTAGCATAATTAACTGCAGGGGATTGCACCTGCAACGAAGAGCGTCCCCACAATCAAAACCCCCTCAAACGAGGGGGAATCTGGTGAAGTCTGCTACAACGGCTGCATCCGCCTAAACCTTCTATACACGGTGCCATAAATCAACTTGGCATCTTCGGAGAGGTGGACGGATAGCACCAATTAGCATCTGCCCCCGAAGTTCAGGCCCTGACGTCCCAATGTCCCGGTCGCGTCTTTCGGCGGTGAACACACCACGTCAATGAATCTTTATACGGGCTCCTGCTTCAAACTGAAGCAACTCGGACATGAAGTTTGCTAGCCGACATATTCAAGATGGAAGTAGTGAGAGTGTAGAATACTTTGTCTCATGACACCCAACAAATCGGTTGAAGGTTAATGAAGTTGCCACGGAGAATGAGAAATGTGAGCATTGGAATTTTGCAAGGAGGAAAAATTGAGCATGCACAAATGGGCTCGGCCAAAATTCCCAGAGAGCGCCAAGTGAGGCCGGCCACTTCAAATCAAATTGAGAGGAAATGTTCCCTGTCAATTTGTAAAAATAGGGGGTGAGCACAAACAAGTAAGTGGTGATGATAAGGAAAAATCTCATCACAAATATCCTAAGCATTACAAAAAGGATTCAAAGCAAAAGACACCTCATTCTTGAAACCATGCTTATTAAATGTCCAAAGTAATGACTCACCCAAAAATTTGCCACCTCACCAAATGACTCACCCTCACAAATTTCGGCCATGACAAAAAGGAATGAAAACTTGGCAAAAAAAAAATACACTCATATTAACCAATAATTAAACATTAAAACTAATGTTTAATCGAGAGAAGAAAAACTGGCAGCTTCAAAAGTAATCCCGTAACGAATTACAGGATTACCCCACAACTGTATATACATACCCGCATTTGTATTCCGACCGAATACGAATGCAACGAGACAAAAATATTCCTACACAATATAATACTAGGATCCGGCTTAAACCAAAGCCCACTAGTATTATCTGTCCGAACCATGACACGTGTATGTTCGAACCCTGCCATAAAACCATACGGCCTCTACAACGTTTCGCCCGAACTTGGAAAACTATCTGTGGGGGACTCTAAAGACTCGTCAATACTCTGGCAGTGGGTTTAACCATAAGCACGTCAGCGGCACTAGCTGTGCGTAACGGCTGTCCATGTATTGACCGAAAGGGAAGCTGATGAAAGAACTCATCTTGGAACCCTACTGAGCCTATCAGTGACAATATCCGTACAGTCTGGTCCGTTCGTTTATGAGCATCGCATGTCGGGCCTAGGGGGCTGGTAACGTCAGACCCCTAATAGTGGTACAAGTCATGTCAGAGTGTAGTCCAGAGCACCCTAAAATACTACTGGAGTACCTACCAGTAAATCTCCTGCCTTAGCCAAGGACTTTGTGTAATGGCTCTCCTAGACACAGCGCGATCTCACCCCCAATACCGGGAGAGACGAAACCCCTGCCGATCCGCTCACTGCCTCTATATGGCTCGGGACTGTACCCAACTAAAACCTGTTTGCACGACTCCTTTGAGCCGTGGTAGGGTAGTAATCAAAGCACAGTGGGAACTCACACGAGAAAAATGACGATCTCAGGTCGATAAACTAACATGTACACATATGTCACCAGGAAACTGCTATCTGACGCTAGGTATAATACCAACTAGCAGATTCCCGGCGAGTCCTGTCCAGTGCACTCATAACCTAATGAGAACCTGTATACATCTTAGGTGAACCAACTAACACCAATGGCTTGTGAGACCGGTCACCGCCCCTTGTCGGGGTCTCGACTGTATACACTTGTCAACTCCGGAGTATCGATGCCTTGTCTCGAAACTCCCACGGCTAGGGACCGCTTTTAAGGATGTGCTTATGGACTACCCAACTCTCACGTATATGATCGCCATCATACTGCTGGTAGTCAAGCAAGAATCCTAAGGGCTCTATCAACATGTAATAGTGATCAGTAATATCACCTAAAGCAGTACACGATGATAAAGACAAACCAGATTGCATAATATCATCTCGAGTAAGACTGTCCTACCGGCATAGGTCCTCCTCAATCATTGCAATCACATGCCTGCGATCCAATAATTGACTTTGAGGGCACTACATCCAAAAATATTAACTCACACCCACACGTTCCTCTCTCTCCTCCACTTAAAATATATTGTTTTTTAAAGTTAACACTTTCACACGTCTCTCTCTCTCTCTCTTCCTCTCTCCTATATATATTAATTTATAACCTATATATTCTTTCCCCACGTCTCTCTCTCCCTCATCTTCTCAGAATTTTTCCCGCCATCGCCCTCTCCCTCGCGAGCTCACGCCCATGCCCCTCGCCTGCGCTCGCCCGCCGCCGCCTTGTCTTGTCGTCGTCGGCCTCGTCTCCACCTCCTCGTTTTGTTTCTCTTCTCATCCTCTCTCTTCCGAGCCTGCAACCCGCAACCCCTAAACCCACGACCCATCCTCGCTGCACCCTCCTCGCCGGCGATCCCTCGTCGTCGCCTCACCCCACGTGGCCACCCTCTCCTCACCTCTCTCCTCTCTTCTTCCTGAGCTCATCAACCTCACCCCGACAACCCTGCACAGAACCCACCAACCGAAACCCACTGCTTGAACCCTCGCCTGCACACCCTGCCTCACCGCCGGCGACCACGTAGCCGTCGTCTCATCCTCGACCCCTGTTGGATATAGTGCCCTCTAAGTCAATTATTGGATCGCAGGTACGTGATTGTAATGATTGAGGGAGGACCTATACCGATAAACAGTCTTACTTGAAATGATAGTATGCTATCTGGTTTGTCTTTATCATCATGTAGATATTGATAGAGCCCATAGGATTCTTGCTTGACTACCAGCAGTATGATGGTGATCATATATGTGGGAGCTGGGGTCTTTAAGCACATCCTTAAAAGTGTCCCTAGTCGTGGGAGTTTCGAGACAGGGCATCGATACTCCAGAGTAGACTAGTGTATACAGTCGAGACCCCGACGAGGGGCGGTGGCCGGTCTCATAAGCTACTGGTGTCAATTGGATCACCTAAGATGTATACAGGTACTCATTGGGATATGAGTACACCGGACAGGACTCGCTGGGAACATGCTAGTTGGTATTATACATATCGTCAGATAGCAGTTCCCTGGTGACATGAGTACAGGTTAGTTCATCGACCTGAGGTCGTCATTTGTCTCGTGTGAGTTCCCACCGTGCTTTGATTTATACCCTACCACGGGTCAAAGGAGTCGTGCAAACAAGTATATTTTGGGTACAGTCCCGAGCCACATTGGAGGCAAGTGAGCGGATCGGCAGGGGATTCGTCTCTCCCGGTATTGGGGGTGAGATCGCGCTGTGTTTAGAAGTGCCATTACACGAAATCCTTGGCCAGGGTAATCGAGATATACTGGCAGGTATACCAGTAGTAACTCAGGGTGTTCTGGGCTGCTCTCTGACACGACTTATGCAGCTATTGAGGGTCTGACGTTTACCGACCCCCTAGGCCTAATATGCGATACTCATAGACGAACGTTCCGGACTGTACGGATATTGTCACTGTCTGGCTCAGTAGGGTTTATAGATGAGTTCGTTCGTCAGCTTCCCTTCCAATCGATACATAGGCAAACCGTTACGTACATCTTGTACCTCTGACGTGCTAAATGGTTATACCCAGTGCCAGTGTGTTGATGAGTCATTAGAGTCCCCCACAGACACTTTCCTAAGTTCGGGCGAAACGTTGTAGATGCCGTATGGTATTATGGCAGGGTTCAGAAAAAGCACGTGCGTTTTCGCACGTGTCATTTTTTCGGGCAGATAATACTGGTAGGCTTTGGTTAAAGCCCGATCCCAGTATTATACTGTGTAGATATAATATCTTTGTCTCAGTTTCATTTGTATTCGGTCGTAATACAAATGCGGGTATGTTTATACTGATACGGGGTTATCCTGAAATTCGTTTCAAGGTCACTTTTGGAAGTTGCCAGTTTCCAGTTTTCTATCAGCCGTATTTGACATTCGGTTAAATGCGGATTTATCCTTTCGTCTTTTGGGTGAGTCATGGTTCTAGAAGATTCTAGAAATGGTGACTAGGATTAGTGACTCATCATTTGCATTAATTGTGAGGTGAGGTGTTAAGTGAGGTGGATTAAATCATTTAATGTGTTCATACCACTCATTCTTTCTTCATGATAAATATCCTTGATATTTTTCCTTACACTCACCCTCCTAGCTCCTACACTCACCTCCCTCCTAACCTATTTATGGCCGGCCCCCTCTTGTGAGAGGTTATGGGTTTTCATTTGCTTGAGAGAAAAAGATTATGATAGTTTAGGGTATGGAAATTTCATATAGTTCAATTTCCATTTACCCGACTCCAATTGGCAACTTCTATTAACCGTTCGTCCATAGCCTTGGACGTAACGAGACAAAGTATTCTACTCATTCTCTACTTCATCTTGGTCGTCTCTTTTGGCAAACTTGACGACCGAGTTGCCTCGGTTCAGAGGCGGGAGCCCGTTTAAAGATCCGTCGACGTGGTGCCACCTGGACGACGAGACTGGAGTTTCAGAAGATCGAAGCCGCCGCAACAAAGCGTGGGATGATGGTTAAAGACCGAAGGACTCGGATCGTTCGGTATAACAATTCTACCCTCTTTACAATTTGTTAGTTTAGCTTTAATGGCAGATCCGGGTTAAAGTACGCGATAGCGCCAGTCGTAAAAGTTTTGTTCCGCATATTGGCGTCTGTTAGACTGACGGGGCTCTGCCGCATACTTACAGTGGTATCAGAGCCTCACCATTAAGCTATACTAACTTGTGCTAACGCGTTTAAAAGATCGATCGAACGGAATTTCCGAAACTACATTTTTCTATACATAAAGTTTCTGTTAATTTTAAATCTGTTCTAAAATTTATTTTGAGCACTTCAGAAAACTAAGCAGGCTTTTTAAAGAAATCCATACAAATTTGGACTCGTGATCCTATTAAAGCACCGCGGATCCGCGGTCAAACCTAGGGTTTGACCGCGCATCCGCGGCGGTTTAGTGGGAATAGAGCTCCAAATTTGTACAGGAGCTTCTTTGCAAGGAATTGTGGTTTCTAGTATTGTTCTTTTAGGCCCAGTATTTGTTACTGTACAGCAGATTTTCGTGGGGCCCATATCGGGAAATTTTGTCGATCGAAATTTTAAACGTGTTAGTTTTCAGTAGTTACTTTATATCTCCGACCGGGAATGTCATTTGATCGGTAAACCGCGTCTGATTGCTATAGTTCTTTTAGACGGGTTTGCGAACGTGACATTCGCGTTGATGTTCTGTGTTGTGTTGTGATGTTGCGGTTTTGTCGTAGTGGATAGCAAGGTGCAATGATAGTGCAGTTTGGATTTATTTGTACATTTGATATTGCGGGGTGAGCGTCCAACATGTGGACTGCCGTCACTGCCTGTTGTATAATATTCTTTTGGGGCACGACCGGGTCGAGGTCGATGTACCCGTTGTACATATTTTCTTTTCTGTACTAGGTTTATCCCACAAAGGAGTGCACGGATAGCCGGGTTCTGGAGGGCAACGGGTCCGTATCTCATCGCTTTGAGAGGCAAAGGGGCCTCACTCAAGAATTGACAGACTATTCGCCGCACTCGTAGGGGGTACTAGTTAACCCAAGGAGTGGTGCTCAATTTACCGGATTCCGTGAAGTGCCGGGTATTCCATTCACTATGTTTTGGGGACCACCTCGCTTCAGGTTCTGGCGGGTAACTTGCCGCACCCGTAGGGGTCTAGGTTTCATTGCACAAGCTATCCACACGACCAGGGGAACGTCAGGTTTCAGCAGCGGCTCTGTGAAACCCGGGGATCCCAGATTATCTGTATTATTCTGTGATGCTTTTTACTTTTCTGTAATGTTGCATATTATCACGCCTGGAGCGATTATTGTATATTAGTCTATATACTATTAGATGTTGAATATGTTTTACACCCGCGCTAGTCCAGACCCCGCTCTGTCGTTAGTTAAGTAACCTAACGGGTGATGACGGGACCCAGTGGCGAATGCGGATGGCATATGCGTACATTTTATTTTCGTTCTTTTCTGGTGTGATTGATTGATGGGACTGCGTTGATTCTTATCAATGCAAGATAAAACAAACCTATATTTGATGTTGTTGGAACAAATTTTAAAAGGGAGTTATTACAAAGACGTTTCCTTTTGTTTTGCATAGTGATATTCAGTTAGAATATCCTGCACCTCATTCGACGAGGCAAGGGCCGAGATCCCTTCACCGGGAGTGACCCCTTAGGCAGAAGTTTGCATCAGTGTAATAGCTTCTATATATTCGATTACAAGTTGCTTTGCATCACGGTATTCAGTTGGAATATCCTGCACCTCATTCCACGAGGAAAGAGCCAAGATCCCTTTACCGGGAGTGACTTCTTTAGCAAAAAGTTTTCGCTACTATATTTTTTATAAAATTCTATCAAGTTCCTTCAACGAGATCAAGTTCTTTACGTTAAAGGTTTTTCACCAAAAACCAGCCGTAATCCTCCGTCATTTCTTACGGATGGTCAGTAGTATTCAAGCTATGTTTGTTGGCCTACGTCAAGGTATAGTGTTTGGTAGCTGCTGGGTATTCATTTGTTGCACAGATAGATGCATTAGTTTAGGACAGACGTACAGCCTTGTTGGCCTACGTGAAGGGCATGTACGATGACCTAAATTAATCAGGACAACGACGGGTAGAACTTGACATGTGGCTTATGATTTGTTGGCCTACGTCAAGGTCATAAGTGCATGGGATAAAAATTTATATCGGGATTTTCAAACATACAGGAAACTTGCCAGACTTGCGCATACCTTCTGGAGTGTGTTAACTTGAGTGGCTTCCATCAAGTTATCATGCGATGATAGTTGGATCCCGATTCCCACTGATGAGTTGGTTTACTCTTCGGGTGATCCCGACTAATTCTTCTTTCAGGTTTGGAGGAGAATTTGAGATTACAGTGGGAGGTTTCCTAATTAGATAAAATGATGACCATTCTGATCTAGGTTAGAGTGCACGCAGAGTGTTTCTTTTCTCTCTCTCTCTCTTTGGCAGCGACCTTTGACCGACCCTAGACTATGACTCAATGACCAAGTTGACCGAACCTTCTTAAAATACTGGTATTTGGATTGTCTATAGTTGCATAAGTCATTGCCTCTCCTTCTTTTACCCTTTGTATTTCTCAGAACACCCCGTATTACTACGGACATCCACTTCCATTGGATAGATCCATCGTATGGTTATATACGAACTCGAAGGGACTTCTTCGAGGATGGATCCAGGTTCAGGAGAAATAGAATTGGTTTATTCAGTTGTCTTTTATTATCACCTTCTCTCAGGTTGCGAGGGCTCCTTGGTTTAGGAGAGTACACCTATTACGCTTATTGGATAGTCTTATTCCAAACCATAGGCAGGTGCCGAAAGGTAGGTGTACAGAAGGTAATAAATAAAGACAAAATAAAGGGATTAGAAAGAGGACAAAGTAAATTGCGACTGCTATCATTCACGACCAAACCATGTATTTCATCGCCACTCCTACTTCACCATTGATTTCTCCAGAACAACACGTATCACTACGAACATCCAATTCCATTGGATAAATCCATCGTATGGTTATATACAAACTCGAAGGATATTTTTTCGAGGATGGATTCTGATTCAGGAGAAATAGGAATAAGGATTATTCAGTTGTCTTTTATCATCACCTTCTCTCAAGTTGCGAGAACTCCTAGGATTAGAAGGGTACATCTATTATGCTTACTGGATATTCTTCTTCCAAACCATAGGCTGGTGCCAAACGGTAGGGAAGGAAGAAAACCATTTAGCCTAATGATGGTGTACAGAAGGTAACGACTAAAGACAAATAAAGGGAATTGGAAAGGTGGCAGGGAAATATACGGTTAAAGTCATGATTTGGATTATGGAAGAGGCATTACTAGGAATACCAGGATACCCCTACGAAACATATTTATGTTTCATATTAACTGTGCATTGTTAACAGAAAACTGATTTCCCGATTAAAATACTTACTCCAGGGTATGTATTTACCAGGTATCATTCTCACATCTGTATGGTTTTACAGATGTTGAGTGGAATCAAGTTATTGGGAATTAGGTGATCATCCTCATTATATCAGAATTCGCTGTAATTGGTGATATTTGAGGAAATCGCCTGGGGACAGTTTTCAACCTACGACGCACAGGTTTTGAGTTATTCAACTCAGCGGACTTATACAGAGTATTGTATGTTGTCCAGTGTCCATTAGGACAAAGGGGTTGGTCCTCGTACTATATTCGATTTACTTGTGACTTCTCTAGTTTATAGACAAGTGTTTCGTAGAAATACAATGTCTAAGTATTGAGAAGTTGTGGGTATAGGAATAAAGTACAGAACCATGTATCGCAAGTATCGGGATTCTTCAAAGAGATCGAAGATGTAGATTCTTGTGATTGGTATTCAGTTGATAGTAATGGTTTTGAGAAACTTGTTTCTTTTTCAGGTTATTCATAATTGGATGGATTCCTAAGTTGAGTAATGCTGATTAGCCTCTCTCCATTAAGTTGATATGCACTGGAGACAGCTGCATGATTTGAATCTGGTTCCAATTAAATAAGTGCCTATGTTTCTATATTGGATATAGATTGCTTCATATCTTAACGATGTTAAGGTAAGGGGAGTTGTCCAGCTTATGCTTAAAAACAGACACTGGAAAACTCAAGGCACGTTTCTGTAATGACAGTTTGTGGATTGACCTTAGTTTTGACGAGGTTTGATTTTTTACCATCCGGAAGATCAATAGTGATATTGTTCTTGACTCGCCGCAGTTTTATTAAAAATGGATTTTTTCAGAAAACAATTATGGGAGTATGGTAGAACTGGAAGTGATTCCAGAACCACAAACGATTATGGAAAATTTAATAGGACCTATATATTCAATCAGGTTTGACATTCCAATAGCCACTCCGCAGATATGGTGGATAACCTTAGACACCCGAGAGGTACTCCGGTAGCCTCAAGGACGGTGACAGGGAGGTTCTTGTTTACCCAGACTTGACACTGCTGTTGTTCCAGACTATGAGACCCGGCAGGAGGATATGTATAGCGTCGTTCTAAACTAGTTTTAGAAGTGTACGTATATATTATTCTTCCAGAGGGTTGTCGTAGTCAGTGGGAGCAGCGGAAGCATAGTGGGCAAGTAGCTAATGTCAATTTATAGACTTGAGCAATTATAGCGGAGAAAGATCATCTAATTTTTGATATGACAGTCATGGTTTTGACTTCATCAGAATAGGGGATGGATCTGCTAAGAAGGTAGTAGGGTGTTATGTCCTGGTATTTGGATGACATACACAGAGTAGGAAGTAAAATTCCTATACTACGATCGGTTGTACTGTGGTCGTCACACGGTTGTTTCTCCACAAAGGATATGGATATAATATCTGACATTCTGTTAACTAGATCTATGGTTTTAGATCTAGATTTGGGTAGTTTCCCAATGTGGGTACTTTGACAGTATTCTAATAGTATTTTAGAATAGTTGACTCCTGGCATGGTGGTGTACCTGCAGGTGATGGAGTCACCCTCTCTAAAGGTGTCTTACAAACTAAAGGGGAGAGGGACGTACATGATTGACAGATCACTTGCTTGGGCAATTGAGTCAATCATGAGATATCAAGTACCACACCAGATGTCGTTTTTGCACTAGATGCGATAAGTTTATATTAATCCAATCCTGAAGAAACATACGGAAGCAGTTTTAGAACATAAGTGAATGTTCTACGGATTTGATGACGACAACCTCTTTTCGGGAGACGGTTATTATTCCAGGCTTCAAAGGTGACCTGGATGACAGAGCGATTGTCAGAGTTATAGTTTTCCCTCTGATGAGGGACAATATTATAGACAGGTGGTCCAAGGGGATACTGTAGGAGGCATGGTGCTGGACACTGATTAGTTTCAGTGATTGATACAGTCTAAGAAGTTTGGATTTGGAGTTCATTAATGAACTAGGTCCCATCAGATATCCAGACATATTCTAAGACAGGTATTACTCAACTCGGGAGATGGTTTTCTCCGCGAGGTTGAGATATAGAGAGATACAGAAAGAAACACCGAAGCGGATCCACTCACTGAAGCTATTTCTCGAACACAATAGTTTTGCAAACGAGCTTTGTGAAACTGATTAGTAGAGGAGTTGGATGCTCGGTATCATACGAGCTGTGAGTACACGACATCGCAATAATTAGCCTTAAGTGCAAGTAGGAGATTCTTGGATATAGTGCCCTCTAAGTCAATTATTGGATCGCAGGTACGTCATTGCAATGATTGAGGGAGGACATATACCGATAAACAGTCTTACTTGAAATGATAGTATGCTATCTGGTTTGTCTTTATCATCATGTAGATATTGATAGAGCCCATATGATTCTTGCTTGACTACCAGCAGTATGATAGCGACCATATATGTGGGAGCTGGGGTCTTTAAGCACATCCTTAAAAGTGTCCCTAGTCGTGGGAGTTTCGAGACAGGGTATCGACACTCCAGAGTAGACTAGTGTATACAGTCGAGACCCCGACAAGGGGCGGTGGCCGGTCTCACAAGCCGCTGGTGTCAGTTGGATCACCTAAGATGTATACATGTGCTCATTGGGATATGAGTACACCGGACAGGACTCGCCGGGAACATGCTAGTTGGTATTATACATATCGTCAGATAGCAGTTCCCTGGTGACATGTGTACAGGTTAGTTCATCGACCTGAGGTCGTCATTTGTCTCGTGTGAGTTCCCACTGTGCTTTGATTTATACCCTACCACGGGTCAAAGGAGTCATGCAAACAAGTATATTTTGGGTACAGTCCCGAGCCACATTGGAGGCAAGTGAGCAGATCGGCAGGGGATTCGTCTCTCCCGGTATTGGGGGTGAGATCGCGCTGTGTTTAGGAGAGTCATTACACGAAATCCCTGGCCAGGGTAATCGAGATATACTGGTAGGTATACCAGTAGTAACTCAGGGTGTTCTGGGCTGCTCTCTAACACGACTTATGCAGCTATTGGGGGTCTGACGTTTACCGACCCCCTAGGCCTAATATGCGATACTCATAGACGAACGTTCCGGACTGTACGGATATTGTCACTGTCAGGCTCAGTAGGGTTTATAGATGAGTTCGCTCGTCAGCTTCCCTTCCAATCGATACATAGGCAAACCGTTACGTACAGCTTGTACCTCTGACGTGCTAAATGGTTATACCCAGTGCCAGTGTGTTGATGATTCAATAGAGTCCCCCACAGACACTTTCCCAAGATCGGGCGAAACGTTGTAGATGTCGTATGGTATTATGGCAGGGTTCGGAAAAAGCACGTGCGTTTTCGCACGTGTCATTTTTTCGGGCAGATAATACTGGTAGGTTTTGGTTAATGCCGGATCCCAGTATTATACTGTGTAGATATAATATCTTTGTCTCAGTTGCATTTGTATTCGGTCGTAATACAAATGCGGGTATGTTTATACTGATACGGAGTTATCCTGAAATTCGTTTCAGGATCACTTTTGGAAGTTGCCAGTTTCCAGTTTTCTATCAGCCGTATTTGACATTCGGTTAAATGCGGATTTATCCTTTCGTCTTTTGGGTGAGTCATGGTTCTAGAAGATTCTAGAAATGATGACTAGGATTAGTGACTCATCATTTGCATTAATTGTGAGGTGAGGTGTTAAGTGAGGTGGATTAAATCATTTAATGTGTTCATACCACTCATTCTTTCTTCATGATAAATATCCTTGATATTTTTCCTTACACTCACCCTCCTAGCTCCTACACTCACCTCCACCCTCTCCTATTTATGGCCGGCCCCCTCTTGTGAGAGGTTATGGGTTTTCATTTGCTTGAGGGAAAAAGATTATGATAGTTTAGGGTATGGAAATTTCATATAGTTCAATTTCCATTTACCCGACTCCAATTGGAAACTTCTATTAACCGTTCGTCCATAGCCTTGGACGTAACGAGACAAATTATTCTACTCATTCTCTACTTCATCTTGGTCGTCTCTTTTGGCAAACTTGACGACCGAGTTGCCTCGGTTCAGAGGCGGGAGCCCGTTTAAAGATCCGTCGACGTGGTGCCACCTGGACGACGAGACTGGAGTTTCAGAAGATCGAAGCCGCCGCAACAAAGCGTGGGATGATGGTTAAAGACCGAAGGACTCGGATCGTTCGTTATAACAATTCTACCCTCTTTACAATTTGTTAGTTTAGCTTTAATGGCAGATCCGGGTTAAAGTACGCGATAGCGCCAGTCGTAAAAGTTTTGTTCCGCATATTGGCGTCTGTTAGACTGCCGGGGCGTTGCCGCATACTTACATCCCCGACACCATCGCTTCGCCTCTGTCCCCAAACGCCAAACGCCAAACCCCAGAGCAGCAACCTTCATCTCTTCTCTTTCTTCTTCTTCTTCTTTCTTCTTCTCTTTCTTGTTCTCGATCTTGCTTTTTCCGGTCATCGCCGGAGCCATGCCGTCACCGACGATCCAGGCAACCCAGTAGACATCCCCAGCCAGTGTGGCCGTGTTCTGGCTTTGCTTGGTTCAGTTCTTTATGCCCGCGTGTGCGTCGCGACATTTTACCAACATCGTACGTAGCTTATGCATCCCGTCGTGAGATCCGATCAGGAAAGTTTATCTTGCTACATGCTATGCTATTATTTTGCATCCATATGAATAAAATATCACATGTTTATTGCATTGTACATCCATGTTACTGTTTTACTGTTTTTGGATAGCCGTTCGTATCCGTACCGTATATTACATATTTAGTTGCATGCCGGAACCTGATTACTTCATGTTACTGCTATATTCATATACCATGCTTGCTAGTGTGCATCTTACGACTCATGGAATCATACATGTTATCACTGATTATTACTGGTGCATCCGTTCTTTTACCGTGCTTCGATACTCGTTACAGTTTTACTTTGAGCATCCGTGCGATACATATGCACTACCTGACATGATTTGATACACCACTGCTTGACTAGATACCTGATCTTGTTACTAATGCCGACAATCCTGACTTGTTGTCCCGATGGACATCATGTTGTCTATTCAGACAAAACCTGTACCTGCTTGATCCCGTGTTGGCATTAGCTCTAGATTTATCAATACCTGACTTGAACACATAACCTTGGGGGTAAGGGGAAATCAATGATGAAACCTGACTTGTAACTCGACAGTTCGATGTTTATACTAATCAGTTTTGGGGGCTAGGCCAGTCCCGGGATGCTGCTGCTGACATCATTCGTCTGTATATGTTTCCTGTTTTGTGCTTAGCGGCACGTCTCGGATTCAGCCCGAGAGTCTGGACCGTGGTCCTGGGTATGCACGGGATGCTATTGAGTTACATCGACGATTACATTAAATTGATTTCACAAACTGTAGAATAGATAAACCAGTAATTTAGTTCAGATTACTCACCGCACGTTACATATACTTATACTCTTCACTGTTCCATATCCGTGTTACTTGTTATACACATATTACTGTTCATACCCATGCCTGCATATTTGTTACCTCCTGGCTATATTCTATTGTTTGATATTATGACGCGCTGACGTCTGGGTTTTGCATGGCCCAGATCCTTTATCTCTTTCGCAGGCTGACCAGGAGTATTTCAGCTGACAGGCCGAACAGTGAGGAGCATGTTAGCCTTTAGCTTTGTTTAGTTTCCTTTCCGTACTTTCATTTCCTGATGTGAGTCCGTATTTAGGACGTATTTCCAAATTTTATTGTTTATTGTATTTAATGCTTCCACATATATATTTCTTGACTCGTTTATTCTGGAAAATAGACATGTACTAGTTAGTTTTTATATATTTTACTTGATATCTTATAGACAGCCGTAATGTGACTGTGGAAGGATATTTCCTAGCCACAGGTAGCATGGTTGGCTCTGTTACGTGCCGATCTTAGCGCACTCTGGGAAGCGGGTCGTGACAGAGGGCGTCTAGCTCTTCAAGCCGAAGATGAGCATTCTCTTCGTCTGTTAGCTCGTAATGAACCACCACTCATAGAGAGGGTAGCTCTATCTCCAAGGGGAGTACTGCTTACGCGCCGAATACCAATGCATACGGCGTTGTATTTGTGGCCGTTTTGAACGTGGTCCGATAAGCCCAAAGAGCTTCATGCAGTCTCTCGTGCCAGTCCTTTTGATTTTTGGACACCGTCTTCTTTATGACCTTTGTCAAAGTTTTGTTGAAAGCCTCTGCTAGACCGTTAGCTCGGGGATTATAGACCGAAGAGCATCTCCAGTTTATATTATGCTGCTGTGCAAAGCGACTGATTTTGTGACTTCTATAGGCCGGCCCGTTATCAGAGATAATCCGTCGCGGAGTGCCGAACCGATAGATGACGTGTCTTGAAGAAATGGAGAATATTCTCCGTCTTCACTTCTCTTAGCGGTACTGCTTCTGCCCACTTAGAGAAGTAATCAGTTGTCGCCAATATGAACCGATGTCCTTTGGATGACGCTGGTTCGATGGACCCAATTATGTCGGTTCCCCACATTTCAAACGGCCAGCTAGCCACTGTTGGGTGTAGCGGATTTGGATGCTGGTGGATGAAGTCTCCATGAATTTGGCACAAGTGGCACTGCTTCGCATATTCGAGGCAGTCCTGAAACATCGTGGGCCAATAGTAGCCCATCCTTTTGATCTTCAGCTTCATCTTTGGCCCGGCTTGATGAGAACCGCATAGTCCGTCGTGAATTTCTTGGACGACTCTCCTTTCTTCTTCCGGTCCTAGGCATCTCAACCACAGAGAGTCGAACGATCTCTTATATAGAGTATCATTGACGAAGGCGAAGGACAACGCTCATTTCATGTGCTGATGTCTTGAGGATGCATCTTCCGGTGTTTAACAGGATTTGAAGTAGTCTATAAAGACTTCTCTCCAATCCTTAGCCCTTTCTTAGTCCTCTATTTGTAGGGCTGTTTGCTTGGTCGCTTCCTTTTCTTCAGATGACTCCGGAGATATTTCTGCTGGTGCAAGAACCCGACATCTTTGTACAATGATCCTTACGTCATCGAGGTTTTCGTCAGCCGGTTCTTTAGTGAGTTTGGCTAATGCGTCCGCTTTGCTATTTTCTGTACGTGGTATACTTTCTAGGGCATAGGAAGGAATTTGAGTCAGCAGTTGTTGCACTCTCTCGCCGTACTTTACCAACTCTGGTTTGCACGTTTGATAGTCTCCATTTACTTGACTAACGACCAGCTGGGAGTCTCCGTATATAAGGAGATTTTCGATCCCCATGTCAACAGCGATCTCAAGACCTGCTATCAAAGCCTCATATTCCGCTTCATTGTTTGTCCTCGGCTCTGTTAAGGAAAATGCAAAACGCATTATCCCACTTCGTGGAGTCACGAAGATGAGGTCTACCCCAGATTTGATAATGAGGAAGCTGTGCTTTCGCTTCTTCATGTAAGATACCCGATCGAATTAAAGTTCCCATCGGGTATCACTCTCTCCTCTCTCCCTGTCGATCGTGTCAAACGTGTGCTCGTCTGGCAATTCGCATTTTAGGGGTGAATCGACAGGTATCAGATGCTCAGCGAGGAAGTCGGCGATGGCCTGGCCTTTCACTGCCTTGAGAGGTCGGTATGTTATCGAAAATTCCATTAAGAGTAGGGCCCATTTATCGATCCGTCCCGTTAGTATGTCCCTTGACATCAAATATTTGAGAGGATCCACTTTTGATATGAGATGAACCTCATGCGCCAAAGCATAATGCCGAAGCTTCGTTATCGAGAAGATTAACTCCAGGCGGTGTTTTTCGATAGGGGAGTAGTTGTTTTCTGCCCCCAGGAGAACTCGACTCAAATAGTAAAGGGCTCTCTCCTTCCCTTAGTCGTTCTCCTGTGCCCATAGTGCGCCTAAGGAACCTTCAAGGGCGGTTGTGTATAGGATAAGAGGCTTTCCCTTGACCGGAGCGGTCAGTACCGGCGGATTCTGCAGGTATTGCTTGATTTCGTCCAGTGCACCCTGGCATTTACGATCCCAAACGAACAGGGTTCCCTTCTTCATCAGGTGACTGTAGGGGCGGAATTTTCCGGAGAGGTTGGCTATGAACCGTCGGATATACACGAGTTTCCCTTGTAGAGACCGCAATTGTTTTAAAGTTCTTAGGGTGGGCATTTCCATAATCACCTTGATCTTCGATGGATCTATTTCGATGCCCAGGTGTCGTATGATGAACCCTAGGAACATGCCCGAGGAAACTCCAAATGCGCATTTCAGAGGGTTCATCTTCAGGTTATACTTACGAAGACGTTGGAACACTATTTTCAAATGCTCCCAGTGTTTCTCATATGATTTTCTTTTCACTACGAGGTCATCGATATAGCATTCGACGATTTCATGTATGAGGTCATCGAAAATCTTTGTCATGGATCTCTGGTAGGTAGCACCGGCATTCTTCAGACCGAAAGGCATCACTTTGTAACAGAATATGCCCAGAGGAGTCCGGAAAGCGGTATGCTTCAGGTCTTCAGGATGCATCTTTATTTGATTGTAACCTGATGAGCCGTCAATGAAGGAGAAGAATTCTTGAGTGGACATGTTATCTATCATCAGCTCAGTAACCGGTACGGGGAAATCATCCTTCGGACAGGCTTTGTTAAGGTCCCGAAAGTCCACCCAGATGCGCACCGTCCCATTTTTCTTCATCACTGGGACAATGTTGGCGATCCAGTTGGGGTATTGAACTTCTTGGATGAAACCGGAGTCGATTTGCTTCTTGACTTCGGCGTTGATACTCATTTCAAGTTCGAGCCGCATTCTTCTTGGTACTTGTTTGACTGGCTTGACGTTCGGAGATATCGCCAATTTATGCACAGCTATTTCTGGATCTAGCCCCGACATCTAGGAATAGTTCTATGTGAAGCAATCTTTATACTGCATGAGCACATATTTTAGCATAACCACTTGCTCTTTAGACAGCAGCTCACAGACGAACGTTAGCCGTGGGTCGTTTGTCGTCCCCAAGTCGATTTTTTTCAGGTTGTCCGCCGTGGTGTGTATCCATCTTCCAATTCTTTTGGCGCCAGTGGAAATTCTGAGATCACCTCGTCTTCATCATCATTTTCGAAGCACCAGGAGAGGTAATCCATATTCTCGCGCTCTCCTTCTTCCGACAGCGTTATCACATGACAGGTACAAGATCGTTTCCAAGACTGATGTTGATCTGGCTCTACTCTTGCTATATGCGTTGCTTTTGGCACATGATTTTGTAGTGGGGCTACCCTCCAACTGTTGGATAGAGCGAATCTGCCGAGTTTATATTGGTCTTCGATCCAGTTTTTGAAGGTGAAGTAGTCTTCAAGAGGATGTCATATCGCTCGGTGATAGGAACAATAATCCGGGTGATGAACCTCGTTTGCTTGATCGGGGTGCCGATACTCAGGGAGTGTCATCATCTGATGTTTCATGACAGGGTCAAAGATTCTCCTTGTTTTGTCTCGAGGGAAAGAATATGCTCGACCCATCTTTTTCATAAGAGGCGGATTCCGGCTGACCCTTTCTTGATCGCGTGGCCTTTTGGATCCATTTTGCCGCCGTCGAACGTTTTTTCCGTTCTTCAACTTGTTTTTGCCTCTGCATTGGACCTTTTTCTTATCTTAGGAATGCATGGCGAGCTGACGGTGGAGGGCATTTTCATCCTCCGTAGCCTGCTGAAGGAGGCGTTGCGTCTTGGCTTTCTCGTAAATGGCTATTTCGAGGCTGTAGTCGTTCCGAACCTTTTGACTCGCTTCCCTCACTAGCTTGTCCATCTGTTCTTCAAACGATGGACTGGGCATTTTTATGACAGGACCTCGTTCTGGTTCAGCGTCAGCGTCTTTTAAAAGAGCATCCCCTTCTTCACCGAGGTCATTTATGACATGGCAGCAATGTAATTGTTCCCGTTTCTTGGACTGGACATATCCAAGCCCGATCGTTTCTATTTTTCCATTGGGCAATTTTTGTTGAGTTCCGGGGATGTTCCGGATCCTGTTGTAGAATTGAGCCTGTCGCGTGGTTTGCTTAAAGGGTACGCTTTGGTATCTCAATAACCTTTTCAATCTCTCTGCGTAGTATCTAGGCAGACGGATTGGTTGGAGCCTGTCAAGCGCAGGTTCGGCACCACGCCAGACTTCTCTCTTGACTTTGGTTTCCCCGGATCGATAGAATAGGATTTCCTTTTCACCTCTTCTCCTGGGAGGGAAGTAGAATGTCTGCAGCTCTTACACACTATATATCTCAAGCGCATCAAGCTCTCTGTAGTGCTGCCGCGGAACCATGGCGATTTGCAAACTCTGATCATCTCCAGTGAGGGCCTGCATTGATGGACGGACCGAGAACACTGTGTTAACTTCGTCTTCAGAGTCACTGCCAAAGACCAGAATAGGGGTAGATGGTCCCGGCCTGTTGCATGGGGGCAGCGCCGAATAGACTATCTCTTCTTCCTCTTCGGTATCTCTCCTGAAGACCGGAATAGTGGTGATAGCATTTTGCTTATTCTCCGGTTTATGGCATCTTTCCGTGCCTCCAATGTCTGGTAGGAAATACTTTGGATCTTCGTACTTTCGGACTTCATTTACGGAGAATGGGTTTAGTTCCCCCGTCACAGTATACTCGGGACCATCTTTGAAATACTTCATACACTGATGTTGTGTAGAAGGGATGATGTTGTACTCGTGTAACCAAGGCCTGCTGAGTAAAGCGTTGTAGCAGGTCTTGGCGTCAATGACATGAAATTTGATGTAAGTGACAAGCAGCACAAAGACAAACGTCAGTATTACAGACCCGAGCGTCCGTGACGACTGGGAGTCGAACCCGGAGATGGTGATTTTATCCCAAGTGAGGTGTTGAACGCTCATGCAGATTTCTTTTAGCACCCTTACATTTAGGAGGTTAACAGAGGACCCGTTGTCAACTAAGATCTTCCCTATCTTGATGTCATTGCAGTACCCGGTGACATACATGGGATGGTTATGCTCGTACATTCCGAGGAGGAGATCTTCATCGCCGAAAGTGATGTCAGCTGTGTGCACTTCTTCCAGCTCGTCCTTCATCTTTTCTTCGGCAAGGAAAGCTTGAAATTGCTCGAGCTCTTGTAATTCCCTGATCAGAGAATCTCGTGCCTCTTTAGACAAGAAAAGGGCATCCAAAATGCTTAATTGTGAGGGTATCTTCCTCAGGTGTGCTAGAACATTGTAATCCACTTTGTTTTTCTTGGGCGGGTCCTTGGCTGCAAGCTCTTCGACGACTCGGTCATCAAGGGCGATATCCTCAGGGACTTTATCCTTTCCCTTGTCTTTTTTGTTTGATCCCTTTTTTGTAGGTCCGAGATTCTTTTCGGGCAATGTACGATTACACAGCTGAATGTTTTCACAATTCTTTATCTCTTCCTCTTTTCCTGAGGTGGATTCTTTGAAAAGAGGGCCGATGGCTATTTCTTCGTCAGAGTCGCTTCCGAAGGTAACTTGAGATCTCTTGGTATCAACCATGTAAGAGTTGCTGGCAGTTCTTTTATGCTCATCTGTTGTGTTTTTTTCTCCCGACGAGTTTTGCGCTTCATCCGCTTAAAATGTTGTCGGTGAGCAACGTATCCCTGCCACCACTTTTTAAAGGTCATGCATTCTTCGGTAGGGTGTGCAATCCTCTGATGGTATAAGCAGTAGTTAGGATGTATATCTGCTTCGTCAAGGTGTATACTGCCAGGAGCATCCCCTTTAAAAGATGGCAGCTCCATTCCCATTGACAGGACTTTAGCGAATCGTTTCCTTGTCTTAAGCCTGTTTTTGTCTGTTGCAGGCTTGCCTCGATCTGGTTGGAGTGCTTTGCAACTCATCCCTACCGTGACTTCTTTAACTTGATGCTGACGCCTGGCCCTTTCGAATATGACCATTTCATGCTCTTGATCAGCTTTGCTCTTATGACGGGCTTCGTTCAACATGTCAATCATCTCGTCTGACGGTTCCAAGGGTTTTGGCACCAATCCTGCCCCTAGCTCCTATATATTATCTTCTGATGCCGAGTGAGCTTCTTCGTCATTTATTGGTGAATGAGAGATCATGTGACAACTTACTACATAATACTTGGGTTCTTCTGATGAGTCTTCTCCCTCATCATTGTCGTTATCTCCGCTCTCAAGGATATGGTTGAGAAACTCTTGGAGTGTGACCGGGGTTCGCGCCTTTTGATTATATTCCTCCAGTGCGTCAATATACCTTTGCAGATCCGTGTGCTTGTCATCAGGCTGTGTGGTTTTTTTTGGTCTTCTTCTTCTTCTTCGAAGACTTTGACGGCTGGGCCTGAGTATTTTGCCCATCGCTACCAACTCTCGGTGTTGGGCACGGTTTCAGCATCCCCTCAATGATCTCTGGCTCCAGCGGGCTTTTCCACCTGATCGCTGGACATGCTTGAAGTTCCTTCAGCATTCTTTTGGTCTTAGCTGAAAGGACAACTTTCCATGGAGCTTCCTCTATAAATGAGCACGATTCCCCCGGCGTGTCCATCTTTTTAGGAGCGTGCGGTTGTAGCGGGTTTACCCTCCGGTTTTCAGACAACGCAAACCTGCCCTGTTGGTACTGGTCCTCGACCCAGTTTTTGAAGATGAAGCAATCCTTGATTGGGTGGCCCACTATTCGGTGGTAGGGGCAGTAATTGGGATTGTTGACGTCGCCCGGTTGCAGTGGGCGTCTCCGATCTGGTAAAGAGATAAGCCTGTTGCGCACCGCCAGTTCGAACAGTTTTTTCGTTTTATCCCGAAGGAATGAGTAAGGACGTCTCAGCTTTTCTCCGAGCGATCGTTGTTTATCGTTTTAGCGAGCAGTTGGTTTCGGATCACTCGGCTGTTGCTGAGCGTTGGCGACGAAGGTCGCTTTCCCTTTGCCCTTTTCATTTCGAAGCTCCGTTTTCGAGGATGACGGTCTATGGCCTATCTGGTCCATTTGGGCCAGCTTGTCGATCAAGGCTTGGAAAGTGGTCGGCTTGAAGAACATCATAAATTGGGATATAGTCTCTTGAGGGTCAAGGGTCCCTACGAACATGCCCACAGCAGGAGCTTCTTCTATGCGTTGTTCGCATTTCGACAATAGGTTCCGCCACCGAATTGCATACTGAACCCATGTCTCTCATGGCTTCACCCTGGTATTGATCAATGCCGTGATCGGGGTGCGTTCGCTGGCGCTTGTGAAACGCTGGGTGAATAGCAACTCCATTTCTTTGAATGTTTTGATGGAGTCATTCGGAAGTTCCGAGTACCATTCAAATGCCGTCTCCGCTTAGCTGCCGACGAATTGGCGAAGCAGCAGTTTGTCGTCACCTCCAGTATTGCCGCATAGAGCTCTGAACTGAGCAACGTGCTGATGGGGGTTGCATGTCCCCTTATACACATGAAATTTAGGGATCGTATATCCCGGTGGGTACTTAATTTGATCGTACCAGCTTGTATAGGGTCGCCCAGTTCTGACGACTTGGCCAGCGGCTTCGCTTGCCTGATGAGCTCATATTTGTTGAGCTATGTAGTCATCAAGCGCAGCTTTCGAGATCACCGCCTCCCTGGCTGCTGATAAAGCCGGAAGAGGGTTTGTTGTCTCCCCTTTGTCGTCTTCAATGATTATTGGGGGATCTTCGGCTGGAGGGTCCGGCTGGATCATCATCCCCACCATATCTTGGAACAAGAGCATCATTTGTTTTATGTTAACCGCTTATTCCGCGGCTTCTTTATCTTTCTTTTCGAGCATCCTTCGGAGGAACTCGGCGTCGGTTTCCTGCTCCTGGCGTTGATCCGACGATACTTCCGGGCTTTCCTTCTGCCCAGTGAGTGCGGCCATTTTCGTCAGCATCTCCTGGAGTTTCTGTTGTTGCCCATGAACCTTTGTTACGGACCGCGTAAGTGGTCGATGACCCCCAGAAGCACGACTTTCCTATTTTCCGGAAGCCATGTAGACGGTGTGCACTACCATGCCCCCAGACTTGGGGCGTTTGGATCCATCACGCTCAGAATTTGTCGCCGGTGGTGGTTGATTCTCTGTCCTTCTCTTTTTATAGGCGGTCGAAGTTGAGGAGGCTGTTGCAGACGATACTTTCCGTGGTACGACGACGGGATGACCCTCCTCTTGCCGGACCTTCATTTTCTTCGATTTGCAGGGGTAGTCTTTGTCGATCACAGAGTCTTGGACTCTTCGCCAGACCCTGTGGATTTTGGAGGACAGCCGCTGAGGGGGCTGCTCCGGGTTTGCCTTTGTAACGTTCTCCACAGATGGAGGAGACATTTTCAGCACGACAGTTGGAGTGTTCTTGCGCACCCTCCTGAGCGGCTCAAAACTGTTTCCAGTTGGAACAGCGGCATCAACTTCCACTATTGGAGCTGGTGGGGTAAGTCCAGAAGGGGAACTGCCCCCAGCTTTCCTCACTCGGCGTCAGTGACGACGTCGAGCATGTTGTGTGGCCGGGATCACCTCTATCGTCGGAGTAGCTTCGTCATGCCCCCTGCTTTGAGGAGAGGATGTTATTGGCGCCAGCCTGTCAAACACTGACATCCGCTGGGAAGGAATGGTCAACCTGTCGAAGGCCGACTTTCGAGTAAGGGAAGTAGTTTGGACGACTTCACCTGCAGCAAAAGTTGGGATAGCCTTATCCGGTATTGCGAGCCTCTTTGCGGGCCCATTTGAGCTTAGGCTCAGCCTGTTGAAGACTGAGGCAGTAGACTTAGACGACCCGTTGAGAGGGGCCGCGGTAGTTGCAAGTCGATCGAAGACCGACATCTTCAGAGCTTCCTGTGACGGCAATAGAACATTGAAGTTCATTGGTGGGAGCATGGTCCTGAAGAACAATCCAGTGGTGGCCTGTGTCACCAGTTCCACCGGCATTGCGAAGATGGAGGTCGTTTGGTGCCCGTAAGTTACTCCTCCAGACGGGGGGGAGTGGGAGTTGTTGTTGCAATTGGTGCAGCTGGAAGCCATTGATCTTCTTTTCTCTGCATGGGAGCAAGACACCAAATCTTAGTACCTCGGATCCACAGGCAACCATAGCAGACCGCGATTCGTTCACGGACACGACATACGAAGTGTGTAGTGGAAAGAGGAAAGGTCCCACCGGGCGTGCCAGAATCTGTTTACCGCCGAAAACCGCGACCAGGACGTTTAGGACGTCTATCCTGTGTTAGTTATATGTATGCCCTAGAGGCCATTATTGTACATACGATTTATATTGTAGTGGATTCTTGGACATATATATGGAGGACTTTCTTGCTCGACATGATAGTATGCTATCTGGTTGCTCTTTATCTTAACATGTACACTGAATGTATCTATGTTACATGTTGATAAAGCCCTTAGGATGAGTACTTGACTACCAAGATTATAATGCAGATCATACTAGTGGGCACAGTGTAGTCGCTAAGTACATCCTTCAAATGTTCCTAGTCGTGGGTGTATCGAGACAGGGCATCGATATACCAGAGTAGACTAGCGTATAGCTTCTCGACCTATGGAGATGGGTGATGGGTGATCCCATATCTATTGGTGTTTGACATCGGAGACTGGGTATACTAGACGGACTTGCCGAGAACTCCCAGATGGTATTATACCTCATGTCAGATGGCAGTTCTTTAGTAACACCGGTACAAGTTAGTCTGTAGACCCGAGATCGTCATAGAGTCTTGTGTGATTCCCACTATGGTTTGATTTCCACCTTACCACGTTCAAGTGAACGTGCAAAACGGTGACTTTTAGGTACAGTCTCGAATCACATGGAGGCAATGAGCGATAGGAGGGATTTCGTCTCTCCCGGTATTGGGGGTTGATGTTGCGCTGTGCTCGATGGCTATAACAGGAAGTCCCTGGCCAGGTCTGCTTTAGAGATATATTGATAAGTGTTATAAGTAGTTTCTCGACCCGTTATAAGCCTCATATCGACACGACTTCTCGAGTTATTGGGGTCTGACGTTTACCAACCCTAGACGAGATATGCGACATATCAGATGAAGAGACCGGACTGTACGGTAGTGTTACTGATTGGATTCGTAGGAGTGTGAGCAGGCTTGCTTGTTGATTTTCTGATCGCTTAATAACTGGGTGGCCGTTACGTTTAGCAGACCGCTTGCGGCTTGTGGGTGTTTGATATGATCATCACCTACTGCCGGCGTATTGACGAGTCTTTAGAGTCCTACACAGAGGTTTCCTCGCTCAAGCGAAATGGAGTAGGAGCGCATATGTGATATGTGCGGGACCGAGATTAATACGATATGGGATACCGTATTCTATTCTCGCGATATATGATATCGGTCGGTTATATATGATATAGCCGGTTTATCGGATCAAGTGTTGATTCGATAATTTGATTCATTTGATATTAGTCAGTTATATATGATATATCCGGATTATTAAATCAACTGTTGATTTAATAATTTAATGTATAATTATATATTTGATATATTATATTATATTAACTAATATTAGGTCACTTAAGTATTTATTTTACTCACTTGATGATACATTGACATATATGTTATATATGTTAATTGTATTGTTTTCATTTTGTCACAAATAATATATATGTGATATATATCATTGTGACATGCTAGGTTACACTTGCAACATGTATTATGAGACTCACACCATGCTAGGGTTAAGTTAGGGTTTGATATTTATCATTTAAGTTATCACAAATTAGTGAAAACTTAGTCAATAGTTCAAGCTTGGATGAAGCTTGTAGAACATTGACAAAGTCCACTCTTTTGTCATTTCTTAGATATTTGTTAACCCAAGCTTAACCTTGACCTTGGTTTATTCTCTACATGAGTTAGGCATGACACTAACTCACCCATTGTTGCAATTCTAACCTCACTCTCATTCTCTCTTCATTATTCTTCATCTTCTTCATGAGCTCAAAAAAAAAGGAAGAGTTTTCTAGGGTTTGAAAAAGTGAAGAAAATTTGTGAGAAAAACAAAACTAAAGTGAACAAAATTCCCACTTTATCATCCTCTACTAGCCATTTAGTATAGGGTGTTTGCTTTACTAATTCTACAATTAGTGAAGAGATAGCTCGGGTTAGTGTCTCCTCGACGTAGATCATCTTCGGCCTCGAAGACTTCGAAGCAAGCTTGTTCTATTCTTCTTGTGGAGCCTCTCTAGAGCCCGGAGTTCATGATCGCAGCGAAGGGACGACTACACGGAGCTAATGAAGTGAAGGACCGGTCTACAAAGGTTGTATTCCTTGTTCTCTTTTAATTGCAAAGTGATTGCATTTACATTCCGTCGGATTTCTAGATACGATTCTAGGGTTAGGGTTAGCTAGAACAGCAAAAATTTTAATATGGCATGAATGATACCTCCCGAAACCTTGCTGCCGTGCTAGGGAACCCTTCAGTGGTATAAGAGCCATGCTAGAAATTTAGACGGATTTTGTTAAGATTACGAAACCGAAATACTCCGAAACTTGAAACGCGAAAATTCACTTTCTGTCAATTTTAAACTGTTGTCAAAATTTTTTTTAAACAAGTACAGAGTGTTATATGAGAAATATCATGAACACAGTGGAAAATTCAGGGGGTTTGCTCAGATTTTGGCCGAGCACAAGCATATTGGGGCCGGCCACTTTTTGGCAGAATTGCATGAAATTTTCACTGTATTCCAGTGACTGGGTTTTAATGTTTCAGATGTTGTTTGTTTTTGCTAATTTTGCATGTGATGTAATCTTACACTATAAGCAATTCGGAGTGTTTCGTATTCGTAGTTTTAACAATGTTTCGGGTTATTCACATATTGTCTAGGCGAAGTTTAAAAGTTCGATCGAATGTCAAAAACCCATTTTTCCAAGTTTAACGTATTCGGAAAAATATGCAAGTAATTTTATGAACCCTCTAGAAGAATGAAACCCTAACTCGACTTTTTGGATCGCGGAACCGCGATCATACCCCAGGGTTTACCGTAGTTCCCTGGCGACATGAGTGAGGCTTGGGTTTGCCCTTCTACGGCTGGTGCATAGGTACTATGGCATCATCTGGGTATTATTAAACTGTGCTCAAGTGTTGAGATCTCGGGAAATTTTGTGACTTTGATGAATCGATCGAAAATTTTAACGTTCGTCCGGATATCATGTGACAGGATACAATATTTGGAATCCACACTAGTTTGAATTTTATAAATCTAGCAGTTTAGTCTCATTTGATCGGTTGCCACGGGATTTTGATGTGATCAAAAGTCCGTCGCAATCACGTAGCGTACGCGGATACTCGCCGGGTAACATTATTAGATAGCCACGCCCCGTAGCCCTGACCAAGTGACTGTAGGAGAACCCCGTCGCTAAAAGCATCCGTTCGGGTGCTCGCAGCAGCGGTGTTCCTCCTTAGTGCACTTCGTCGACGGCATCGGGGGGTGTGGCCGTCTACTAAAGTTTCCGACGAGCATTCAATCAGGATGTCGGGATTCTTGTTGAATTGCCCGACTAGATATTGAAAAGTGTTTTCGAGATCAAGACTAAAATGCGGGGTTTATAATTGTTAGGCATGTGATGTCTAAGGAATTCATTTGGTTAGGCATGTGATGTCTAAGGTGGTTGCGGATTCCAACTGTTGTAGTTTTTCACTTTCTTTTCAGCGACCGTAAGTGTAATATGTGGTGTATCGCCGGTTTCGTTGCTATACGTCAACGACAATTGGGATGCACATATTTACTTACGTTGATGACATGTGATGTTATGTGTTGCTGTGATATGTTATATTGGATCGTCGTGTTTTGAATAACCGGGGGTTTTATGTGAGATCAGAGTTTTTCATTTTCATTCATGTAAAATTCAATGTATGTAATATTCTTTTATTGGGGCACTTCGGGGTTGAAGATGATGTCACCATTGTATATTATTTACTTTTTCGAATTAGGATTGACCCAAGGCGGGGAGCACAAGTAACCGGGTTCTAGGGTCCAGAGGGAGACCATCTCGAGGAATCGAGACCGAGTCTCCTAACTCTAGAATTGGTGGGGTTGCTTGCCGCTCTTGTAGGGGTCTAGGGATGTGGGTTTGGCTATTCATCATGACCGTGCAATCAGTGTTTTATACAGGCTTAAAATAAAACCCGGAAATCCTAGTATATGTCACGACCCGAAATTGGCACGTGACGGCCCTAATACTACGCAACGTCTACAGGCGTAACGTAGAAAAAGAAAGCCAAAACCCAGAAATCTAAACCATTAAAAGACAAAAAAAAGATAAGAAACATCGTTTAAACCATAAAAAAAAAATCTCAAATATAAATTCTTTAAGTCCAATTTTCTTTCTTGAAAATTTCGGCAGCACCTCCTTTATAAAAACCAACCACAAAAATGGGTACAACATAAATATAATGTAAAGCATCCCCAACGGGAGCAAATCCACGCCCAAAGGCGGAAAACAACCACCACAACAAATATACGACGCCGTAGCGAAGAAAAAGAAGACGATAGAAAGGAAACTGTATAAAAGACAATAAATCCACAATTTATACAATATCGTCCTCACCAAGTCTCTAAGTCAACAACATAATAGTAGATAGAGAGTACAAAATACAATGAATATACAATACAAATACAGATAACCACCAAAACCCACCTGAACAAAACAGCACACTGTGAGCCGATGCGGTATCTGTAGAAAAAGATGATAGATGAATAGCCAGCCTCGACTACTCTGGGGAACACTCTGTAACACCTATGGCACAACGGGGGTGAGTTTCCAACTCGTGAATAGTAAATAACATATGTAGGTAATCGCAGGAATGTACGTACAGCATGAATCTAAGATATGCAATTTACAGTAATAACAGGTCATATGAATGTAGAATAATGGAAAGTACACTAACAAGTACAACCAATATATATAAAGCAATAATGATATGACACAGTATGCAATAATCATGCAATGGGGGTATGAGAATGTAAATGTGCAACACTCATGAAAGGTACACTAACAGGTACTCCTAATACATGAAACAGTGCACAAATAGATAAAGGTGAGGTATGGAGTGAAATATGTCATTTCCACGGAATCCTGACATCGTGGCAGGATCACAATCCATCAAGACGAATCAAATCTCAATTCCTCAAATCATCCCCCAAATTGGCTCTCATATCATCTAAGTATCGCATTCTCCTCAATTTCACAATATTAAGTATATCTCGTATATCCCGAATGTACAACATCAAGTATATCTCACATATATCGAATGTACAACATCAAGTATATATCACATATATTGAATGTACAACATCAATTATATATCACATATATCGAATGTACAATATCAAGTGGATCTCACATATCTCGTATGTACCATATCAAGTATATCTCACATATCTCGAATGTACAACAGCAAGTGGATCTCACATATCTCATATGTACCATATCAAGTATATCTCACATATATCTCCAGTATCCAATCTCAAATGAATCTCTTATATCCCGAATCAAATCTCCAGCAAAATTCTAACATCCTAAATATAATGGCATAATAAATATGATGAGGTCAATACACATATATTAGCGTCCCATTCCCCTAAAATTGGTGTAAGGGTATATATAACAGCGGCTCAATCCCCTGTTATATATACAAATGAGTAATTGGAAATATCATGAAACCAATGTGCCAAGCATCGACACAGAAATGCTGATCCATCAGGTGCTGTCTCCATGACTGGCCCCCATGATGGGTAAGTATCATACGCTATCCCGAGAGCTCGAGTGCCTAGCTCTGACCCTCGTCTCTCGACGTATCCATACGCACATGACTCCCGTCGGTATCCACTCGATAGCCGATGAGTCATTGGTCCTGTCACCGGATGGTATGGTTCCCCTAAGCCTCATCGCCTAGCACCGTGAAATCGTTCTTGCTTCGGGGTACCCCCGGGCCCCACCATGTACCCACAGACGGTGCCTCCTCACTCCTCAAATCAGGCATATATCAGAACCGATAAATCTCATGGTGGCTGCGGAAACATCAATATCAAGGAAACCGGGTCTTTCAAATAATGCATAATTTCATGAACTACCACGGTCCCCAAATCAAGAAAACATCATGAAAAATCCATATAACAATGCGAAAATCCATGAATATAATATGTGCGCCATATCTGAAATGCAAGCATATAAAGGAAAAACCGCTAATTAACTGCATCAAGTTAATACAAATATCATGCGGTTCCTATTTATCCACTTCTAAATAACATCAAGTGAAGGTAAACATGTAGCTAAAACCAGATGTATGTGAAATCAATAAGGTATAGCAAGATAATGTGTCTACCTATAAGCAATGATATAGTATACCCCCTGGGTATAAGAACAGTATGTGCAAGGTATACCTGTAGCTATGACAGGGAGTGTGTATGTACCTATCACTAATGGTACAATACTCTATTGGAATACCGGTATGCTAAATGCCATATATAATAAGCAGTATGAATCAATGTCACAATGTCCCTAACCAAGCAATATAACATCTATAAGTGGTTTTTGTGTGACATGGCAATTATTGACGGTGTGTGTAACATATAATCAGTGCTCGTGCAACATGAATCGTCAATAATATGTGCAGTGTCCTACTACTACTAGTCCAGGCACAACTACATCTAAGTAATAGGGTAAAGGCGCAATTCTAACAATAACGTAGAATATGCGACAAGTAATAAAATCTCTAGCCCTGACGCATAACGCCATGCGGGCGATTCCTCTGTAGATGTTAAATCTACTCACCAACGCTCCAAGCTAGGTGAAGCCTACCACCTGTTTTCCCCTTGTCGTAGAGTCCGAAGTCCCCGCTTGCGAACCTAAAATTTCACAAACACAACACATAAGCAAATATCCTGCATCGAAGAAAAGACAACGAAACGCGATGAAAACGCCCGGAAAATTACACTGCGTGCTTATCACATCTATCGCGCACGATACCGGCCAAAAACCCTAATTGGGGTCGCTAAACTACAAAACACCATGACTGGACCCCGATCGTCCCGATCGCGCAACACAATACAAGAATTACGAGGAATACAATAGCTATAATCTCGTAACGACCAATCGAACCCACGTCGGAAAAATCCCGAAATCTAGTAAGCAACCTATCGCAAAATTCCGCACTAGTTTCAAGCTAATGCATATCTAGCGATAACAAACACCTTAAAATAGCTTAACTAAGCTACCTAAACCATTCCTATATTTTTAACACTCGCTAATTATGTTTTAGCAAAAACCTAGTAAGCTAATTGCATAATTAAACAAAGTGATCATTAACAAAAATTAACATTTTCTACTAGGTTAATCTTCTCCAAAACACAAATTAACACTTCAAAAGAATACTAAACACATAAACAAAATTTAACCCTAACATGAATTTCTTAAACCAAAAATAAAGGAATTAATCATAATATAAAAACTAAACTAAACACATAATTAGCTAACTAAACTAGCTAGAATAAGATTAAAGCAAATATAAAAGGATTAAGGTAAGAATTATACCTCCCCAAGAACACAAAATAAAACTTAATCCAACATCTTAGCATCAAAAACCATGCTTTAATGAAGATCCATGAAGGACTAGTGAAGGAAATGAAGGAAAAATGATTGTATTTGAATTTATATGAATTAAATTGGATTTTTCATGATTTATTTGATGAAAAATGAGTTGAAAATGGGTGGAAATGATGGAGGGCAGCAAGGGGAAGGGAAGGGCCGGCCAAGGGGAGAATGGGAGGATTTTTGGTGAAGTGTGGAATTTTCTAGCAAAAGAAAACAATTAATGCACCTTTAATGCAAAAATGCCACCTTTTATTCATTTTCTTTTCTTTTTTTTTAAAAATAATTCCCTTTGACCAAAAAATATCTAGATATTTAAAAAGAAGGTTCTAAAATAATTTTAGTGATAATTCCCAAAAAATTTCATTTAGAAAAATTTTCCCGATTTACGCGCATATTTTACTGGCTAAAATAATATTTTATTTGGGAAAAATTCTATCTGAACAAAAACCTCCCAAATACCCCTAAAGTTTGCGTACAAGCTTTATTTTAGCTAAACTAGGTGCCGGTAACCTTATACGGACGTTTGATCGAAATCGGGTTAAAACGGGAAAAACCGACAATTTTGCCCTAAAACGGAAAAATTCGTAAAACGATTTCTGAAACGTTACAATCTTCCCCCCTTAAAGAAATTCGGTCCCCGAATTAAAATTCATCTACGCGTACCTTCAAGAAGATGAGTACAAAACTCCCAAATCTCGCTCGCAACCTCCCAAGTGATCACTTCACAAAACGGCTACGTCCAAGAAAAACCCTCCACAGATAGCAAGACCCTTGACCGAAGTTTCCCCACCTGCCGAACCATTTACACCAATGGCTGCCGGTGAACGAAAAGATCGCGTCAAAACTAAATGGTCTGATGCTGAATCATGTGGGAAGTCATGAAGGTAATTGCAAAAATCAACACAAAGAATACAGGGTGAATAATCAAAATCTGGGCGGAAGTGCCAAATTAAAGGCAACGAACTAACTCGCTTAAAGGATCTCAAAAGGACCTAAAATTCTGGGATAAGCTTCCCAAAACTCAACACGTCATTCATCGGAAAAATTCGTAGGAATAAATGATCTCCCCACTGCAAACTCAAGTTTACGACCAACACGGTCGACATAAGACCTCTGTCTGCACTGGGCTACTCATCCTGACCTGAACCAACTGGATCATCTCCGAAGTCTAGAGACTAGTTGAGGTCCCAAAATCCTACTACGCAGAGTCAGAAAACAGATTGGTGATCGACACGACCTAACTAAACGTAAAGGTTGCCAATTGGAGTGTCTCCTGATAACAACTATCGAAGGAGAACCCTAACAATGGCTAGTGACGATCCCCAACTACCGACAACAACTAACACAAACACACAACAAGACAAACACCTTGAAACGAAACCTGAAATTTCTCTTTACATTCCTGTCCACCCGTAACTATCTCACAAGTCACGTCAATGTTTGCGGAACCTGAATGAACATAGAGAATTGACTGATGTGCTTGCTCTAGGATTCCACGTCCCTACCCGATAAAATCAGGTACACAAACGCATTCCTAACTTAGCACACCCTTGTCACAATCAAAGACTACGAATCATTACCCAGCCGAGTATACTCAAGTATCTCTAACGAACGAGCGTCGGCGGGCAGTGTCACAACCACACAAAATCGAGCCACTCTCGTGAAACATTACAGTTAAATCACAAAGTCGCCCGAACCAAAAGCAAGAACTGATGCAGTTGTTAACCAAATCTCTAACTGCCGAAAACTCCGTACACATGCCTCAGTCCAAAGAAAAGAAACCTCCATTCCGGTCATTCCAGTCAACGGTGCAGCAATACGCTAATAATACTGCACGAAACGGCGGCAAAAACCTGCTAAGCCCAAATTCAGCGGACCTCCATCCTGCACACAAGTCTGGGCTTAAGCTGTACGGTCACGACCTCCCTCGGAACCATACGAAACCGTCTCCCGTAACTATAAGACCTAGGAGTCAACACAAACAAGCCTGAAGGAACACTCCGAGAACCTAGCAAACAGCTGGGGCTCTACCAATGTCTGCAAAACAAATCCTCAAGTGCTGCTCCTGTTCCTCAAGACACACTAGAAAAGACCAAAATGTCGTCAATAACACAACAAAACTGGTCGAGGAACGGCCTGAAGAAATCTGGTGCATCATATCCACGAATGCTGCTAGGGCATTGGCGAGTCCAAACACACCACCAAAACACACAAAGCCATAGCACGCACAAGAGCAGTATTCGGAATGCCATCACTCCGAACCCGCAACGACGATGACCTGATCCCAACAACTTAGAAAAAGTCCCGCACTCTGGAGCTGATCGAAGAAATCGTCAATGCGAGGTAAATGATACATATCCGCACCGTAAGCCGGTTCAATTGACGATCCATCAATCCACAACCGCACTCTGTCGTCTTTCTCCTTGACGAACAAAAAAATAGGAGCTCCCAAAAGCGAAACACTCGGACACACAAACCTCCCTAACAACTCTGCAAGAGATCCTTAAGCTCCCTAAGCTTCGCCAGCTTATCTGGAACGTCGAAAAACTCTTGTACGAAAGGAACCCGGTCCAACAATCCCACTGTGGCTCCGGTATCTCGAATAAACGCCAAGAATCCACGACATCTCCTCCAAAAGCTGACTAGCGAAAAAGGTTGAATTCAAGCTGTGAGAGGCGGCACAACTATCCACCTGCACAATAAGAACTGACTCGCCGGGAAAACAATTTCTGACTGTTTCCTCACGGTAGTCCACAGACGCCTAACACGTAGCTAACCAATCAATGCCCAGGAGAACGTCAAATCCAACCTCTCTAGAAGGATCAAGTGACGGATGAATCTCCTAACCGATTGGCATACGACTGAAATACGTGCCGCGCAACAAAAGAATCGCTGACAGAAGTTAACACAACAAACGGCTGATCTAGCTAACACGATCCTCGTCCCAACCACGACACAAAGTGTGAAAACCAACAAGTACATCAAACGAACATGTGAATAAAGGATACCTGAAAACTCTGCATTGGACGCCTGAGCGTCCCAATGAGTAGAAGCAAACTCCTGTGTCTGCCTCCTACCCGTAGCTGTCAGAACCCTTCCTCTGCCAGACTGACCCCTCAGAGCAAACCTTCCGCGCCCACGACCTCTTAGAACACGACTCTGACGCGGTGCTAAGGAACAGTCCCTGATGAAGTGATGAAGGCTCCCGCATCGAAAACATCCATACGACGGCTGCTGACCCTCCAAGGGATGAAAGCTGAACGACTGACCTCATCCTAAGCCTCTGCCCCTCCTACGACGGTCACGAAATCTGTCTCGATGACTAGGCCTCTGTCCCTGGACTGGCACACCGGTACTGGTCCTCCACTGTCCTGGAACTCGCAAAGTCTCTGGAATACGTGTCTCGTCAACTAGGGCTGCATCCACTAGTGCTATATAACTGACGGAAAGCTGTGTTTTGATCGCAAGGAACAACTGGGTAACAGGGGTGACAACCTCCTGTCGCTGCGCTCGAATGGTCTCCACCAAAGAACTTATCGTCTGGCGCAAGTCCTGCATCTCTGCTACAAGCCTAGCGATACTATCTGTCGAAGGCGGATCCGTCTGCACATGTGCAACGAGCGTGCCATCCTGGTCAGGCCTCGCTTTCCCCGAGTCAATACTGACCTCGGCCCTCGCTGCACCTCACTGAGTCTCCATAGTCGTCGTCGGCAAAGGCTATAAATAGGAATATGATTCGATATGAACACGGAAATCGAATCACAAGGATATGAATCATCAAGGAAGGAATTTCAAGTAATTGTACATAGGTCACTTTAGACGGAGTATTGCATCGTGAGTATGCTACAGACATACACACACTACGTTACTCTGCTTAAGCTACCTACTCCATCATATAAAGGTCATCCTACACTCCGTAAGGTAAAAACCTAGCGCTCTGATACCAACTTTATCACGACCTGAAATTGGCACGTGACGGCCCTAATACTACGCAACGTCTACAGGAGTAACGTAGTAAAAGAAAGCCAAAACACAGAAATCTAAACCATTAAAAGATAAGAAACATTGTTTAAACCATAAAAAAAATCTAAAATATAAATTCTTTAAGTCCAATTTTCTTTCTTGAAAATTTCGGCAGCACCTCCTTTATAAAAACCAACCCCAAAAATGGGTACAACATAAATATAATGTAAAGCATCCCCAACGGGAGCAAATCCACGCCCAAAGGCAGAAAATAACCACCACAACAAATATACGACGCCGTAGCGAAGAAAAAGAAGACGATAGAAAGGAAACTGTATAAAAGACAACAAATCCATAATTTATACAATATCGTCCTCACCAAGTCTCTAAGTCAACAACATAATAGTAGATAGAGAGTACAAGATACAACGAATATACAATACAAATACAGATAACCACCAAAACCCACCTGAACAAAACAGCACACTGTGAGCCGATGCGGTATCTGTAGAAAAAGATGATAGATGAATAGCCAGCCTCGACTACTCTGGGGAACACTCTGTAACACCTATGGCACAACGGGGGTGAGTTGCCAACTCGTGAATAGTAAATAACATATGTAGGTAATCGCAGGAATGTACGTACAGCATGAATCTAAGATATGCAATTTACAGTAATAACAGGTCATATGAATGTAGAATAATGGAAAGTACACTAACAAGTACAACCAATATATATAAAGCAATAATGATATGACACAGTATGCAATAATCATGCAATGGGGGTATGAGAATGTAAATGTGCAACACTTATGAAAGGTACACTAACAGGTACTCCTAATACATGAAACAGTGCACAAATAGATAAAGGTGAGGTATGGAGTGAAATATGTCATTTCCACGGAATCCTGACATCGTGGTAGGATCACAATCCATCAAGACGAATCAAATCTCAATTCCTCAAATCAGCCCCCAAATTGGCTCTCATATCATCTAAGTATCGCATTCTCCTCAATTTCACAATATTAAGTATATCTCGTATATCCCGAATGTACAACATCAAGTATATCTCACATATATCGAATGTACAACATCAAGTATATATCACATATATCGAATGTACAACATCAAGTATATATCACATATATCGAATGTACAATATCAAGTGGATCTCATATATCTCGTATGTATCATATCAAGTATATCTCACATATCTCGAATGTACAACAGCAAGTGTATCTCACATATCTCATATGTACCATATCAAGTATATCTCACATATATCTCCAGTATCCAATCTCAAATGAATCTCTTATATCCCGAATCAAATCTCCAGCAAAATTCTAACATCCTAAATATAATGGCATAATAAATATGATGAGGCCAATACACATATATTAGCGTCTCATTCCCCTAATATTGGTGTAAGGGTATATATAACAGCGGCTCAATCCCCTGTTATATATACAAATGAGTAATTGGAAATATCATGAAACCAATGTGCCAAGCATCGACACAGAAATGCTGATCCATCAGGTGCTGTCTCCATGACTGGCCCTCCTGATGGGTACGTATCATACGTTATCCAGAGAGCTCGAGTGCCTAGCTCTGACCCTCGCCTCTCGACGTATCCATACGCACATGACTCCCGTCGGTATCCACTCGATAGCCGATGAGTCATTGGTCCTGTCACCGGATGGTATGGTTCCCCTTAACCTCATCGCCTAGCACCGCGAAATCGTTCTTTCTTCGGGGTACCCCCGGGCCCCACCATGTACCCACAGACGGTGCCTCCTCACACCTCAAATCGGGCATATATCAGAACCGATAAATCTCATGGTGGCTGCGGAAACATCAATATCAAGGAAACCGGGTCTTTCAAATAATGCATAATTTCATGAACTACCACGGTCCCCAAATCCAGAAAACATCATGAAAAATCCATATAACAATGCAAAAATCCATGAATATAATATGTGCGCCATATCTGAAATGCAAGCATATAAAGGAAAAACCGCTAATTAACTGCATCAAGTTAATACAAATATCATGCGGTTCCTATTTATCCACTTCTAAATAACATCAAGTGAAGGTAAACATGTAGCTAAAACCAGATGTATGTGAAATCAATAAGGTATTGGAAGATAATGTGTCTACCTATAAGCAATGATATAGTACACCCCCTGGGTACAAGAACAATATGTGCAAGGTATACCTGTAGCTATGACAAGGAGTGTGTATGTACCTATCACTAATGGTACAATACTTTATAGGAATACAGGTATGCTAAATGCCATATATGATAAGCAGTATGAATCAATGTCACAATGTCCCTAACCAAGCAATATAACATCTATAAGTGGTTTGTGTGTGACATGGAAATTATTGACGGTGTGTGTAGCATATAATCAGTGCTCGTGCAACATGAATCGTCAATAATATGTGCAGTGTCCTACTACTACTAGTCCAGGCACAACTACATCTAAGTAATAGGGTAAAGGCACAATTCTAACAATAACGTAGAATATGCGACAAGTAATAAAATCTCTAGCCCTGACGCATAACGCCATGCGGGCGATTCCCCTGTAGATGTTAAATCTACTCACCAACGCTCCAAGCTAGGTGAAGCCTACCACCTATTTTCCCCTTGTCGTAGCGTCCGAAGTCCCCGCTTGCGAACCTAAAATTTCACAAACACAACACATAAGCAAATATCCTGCATCGACGAAAAGACAACGAAACGCGATGAAAACGCCCGGAAAATTACACTGCGCGCTTATCGCATCTATCGCGCACGATACCGGCCAAAAACCCTAATTGGGGTCGCTAAACTACAAAACACCATGACTGGACCCAGATCGTCCCGATCGTGCAACACAACACAAGAATTACGAGGAATACAATAGATATAATATCGTAACGACCAATCAAACCCACGTCGGAAAAATCCCGAAATCTAGTAAGCAACCTATCGCAAAATTCCGCACTAGTTTCAAGCTAATGCATATCTAGCGATAACAAATACCTTAAAATAGCTTAACTAAGCTACCTAAACCATTCCTATATTTTTAACACTCGCCAATTATGTTTTAGCAAAAATGTAGTAAGCTAATTGCATAATTAAACAAAGTGATCATTAACAAAAATTAACATTTTCTACTAGGTTAATCTTCTCCAAAACACAAATTAACACTTCAAAAGAACACTAAACACATAAACAAAATTTAACCCTAACATGAATTTCTTAAACCAAAAATAAAGGAATTAATCATAATATAAAAACTAAACTAAACACATAATTAGCTAACTAAACCAGCTAGAATAAGATTAAAGCAAATATAAAAGGATTAAGGTAAGAATTATACCTCCCCAAGAACACAAAATGAAACTTAATCCAACATCTTAGCATCAAAAACCAAGCTTTAATGAAGATCCATGACGGATTAGTGAAGGAAATGAAGGAAAAATGATTATATTTAAATTTGTATGAATTAAATTGGATTTTTCATGATTTATTTGATGAAAAATGAGTTGAAAATGGGTGGAAATGATGGAGGGCAGCAAGGGGAAGGGAAGGGCCGGCCAAGGGGAGAATGGGGGGATTTTTTGTGAAGTGTGTGGAATTTTCTAGCAAAAGAAAATAATTAATGCACATTTAATGCAAAAATGCCACCTTTTATTCATTTTCTTTTCTTTTTTTTTAAAAATAATTCCCTTTGACCAAAAAATATCTAGATATTTAAAAAGAAGGTTCTAAAATAATTTTAGTGATAATTCCCAAAAAATTTCATTTAGAAAATTTTTTCCGATTTACGCGTATATTTTACCGGCTAAAATAATATTTTATTTAGGAAAAATTCTATCTGAACCAAAACCTCTCAAATACCCCTAAAGTTCGCGTATGAGCTTTATTTTAGCTAAACTAGGTGCCGGTAAGCTTATACGGACGTTTGATCGAAATCGGGTTAAAACGGGAAAAACCGACAATTTTGCCCTAAAACGGAAAAATTCGCAAAACGATTTCTGAAACGTTACAGTATATCTGTTGTGTTCTACTGCGATTTATCTGTGATGTGATCACTGTATATGTTGAGATAGATATTGGATATAGTATATGTGATATATTATATAAACGTTACTTATGTTTTACACCCGCGCTAGCCCTGCCCCACTCTGTCGTTAGTTACCTAACCTAACGGTGTACGAGGGGACATCGAGGAGAATGCGGATGGCATAAGCGTACGTTTTATTTATCTGTGATGTTTAAGTAACTTAAAATGATGGGACTTCATTAATGAGATTAATGAAAGAAAATAAACCTAAAGATGTTGTAGAAACTTGTTTTAAAAACTGGTAGCTCTAGTTCTTTCTTTGCATTGCGGTTTTCCTTGTAGAATATCCAGCACCTTATTCAATAAGGAAAGAGCCGAGATCTCTTCACCGGCAGTGACATCTTTAGCAATAGCTGGCAGATGCTACAACCCTCGGTTTGTCTTTTGATTGCTTCTATAGTTTTTGCTTTGCATAGTGGTATTTGTGAAATATCATGCACCTTATTCGATAAGGAAAGAGCCGAGATCCCTTCACCGGGAGTGACCTCTTTAGCAAAACTAGTAAAAGCCTAAAAAACACTCCATTTAAAATCACTCGATTCTACGACGATATCAAGTTCATTACGCTCATGGTTTTTTTAAAAACCTGCGTAGCCCTCCGTCATTTCAGATAAGTATTATTTAGTATTCGTACTACGGTAGTTTGGCTTTCGTCAAGGCGTAGTGTGAGGTAGCTATTTACTACTTATCTGCTGCATATGATGCAATTGGATTAGGGTATTCGTACGGTGTTGTTTGGCTTTCGTCAAGGGTCGTGCGGGTGGGTTTAATTCAATCAAGAAATGTACGGGTTGAACTTGACTAGCGGACTATGGGTTGTTTGGCTCGTCAAGGTCATAGCACGTTAGAGGTAAAAGCTTTATCGGGAATTTCAAGTGTTGAAATTTGCAATGAGATTGCATACCTTCTATGAGATAGATGGATCCTGATACCCACTGCGAGTAAGAGTTACTCCTGGGAGAATTTTACACATGACAATTTTAGCCGATCAAGTATGTGTCTAGAAAGGTGTCAACGGGGTTAAGCCCTTGGGAAAACGAGGTTTATTTTAATTAGGTCCGTGCGAAAGCACGGGAACCTCCCTCAAAGTACCGACACTGGCCTGGCTGAAAGATTGGCGAACTTGTAGGGTGTAATTAATCCCGGCTAGTCTTTCTTTTTAGGGTTTGAAGAAAGATTTGACTAAAATAGTGGGAGCCATCCTGATTAGATATATTAATAACCAATCTAATCTTGCAAGAGCATACGCTGAGTGTTTTCTTCTCTCTCTCTCCAAGTAGTGACCATGCCACGCCTTAATCAAAATAATAATACGGATGTATTGACCGAACCCGCTTGTCATACTGAGCTGGGGAACGTTGGTCCCGCTCCAACTTATAATTGTTATAAGACCGAGAAGGAAATAGGGGATTACCAGAATTTCCGTGCCGCCCAAAAGAAGAAAGTGTATGTTGATACATCTTCTTTGGGTGTATTCATTGCAGAAAACTGTTTCTCAGTATCCTTTACATCCTGGGTATGAGATACCGGATCAGGATCCTACATATATAATCTGTTACATGAGCTACTGATAGGTAGAGAACTGAGAATGGGTGATAAGTTTCAAGAGTTGGAAACGGTGCAAGTGTTGCAGCCAAAGCTGTTGGCAGTTATCATCCTGTATTAACAAATACATTGATTATGAACGAATGTTATTAGACACCGAACCTGATATACAATATCATATCAGTCTCTTTATTTAGTAAAGAAGGATATAATTTTGTATTGTTGGATAATGTTTTGAACATTTCCTACATCAAGAGTTGATCGGTTCATGCACGATATCTAAAAGTATATACGTTCTAAATCAAACAACAGTTCTTAACGTACAAAACACACACAAGAGAAAGAGTTCAGAAATGAACGAATCCTTCTTGAGGCATTGTAGACTAGGTCATATCAATGCGACCCGACTAGCTAAGTTACATAAAGATACATATTTAAATCGGTTTGAATTTACATCTTGTGAAACTTGCCAGTCATGTCACAAAGATAAGATGACCATAGCTCCGTTGACTGGAAACAGAGAAAGAGTTGGTGAACTCTGGGGATTGATACATGATGTTGTATGTAAGTCCCCTGTCTACACATGCCAGGACCGGTTCTTTATACTTCATTACATTCACTAATGATCTCCCAAGATTCGGATATATGTTCCTGTTGAAACACAAGTCTGAACCTTTTGAGAAATTCAAAGAATATAAGTTAGAAGTAGAGAACCAAAAAGGGTACAAGTATTATGTCCTATGATGAGATCAGGGAGGAGAATACTTGAGCACGGAATTCCTGGACTATTCTAAAGGAGAATAAGATTCTCTCTCAGCATTACTCCTCCGTATACACCACAGCACGTTGGTATATCGGGACGGAGCAATCGCACCCTATGTGATATGGTGTGCTCTATGATGAGTACTACTGAGATGCATATTTCCTTTTGGGGGTTATGCACTTGTGAAGCTGCATACCTATTGAATAGGCTTCTAACCAAATGAGGTGCCTACCACTCCATATGCGATATGGTATGGGATGAGACCATCTCTTAAGTAAGTTAAGATTTAGGGTTTTCCGGCCTATGTCAAAAGAAAAATCCGGAAAAGCTCGAGGCAAGGTCAGTTCTATGGAAGTTTGTTGGATATCCCAAGCATTCACAATGGAATATCATATACTACACTGAGGAGCAAAAGGTGTTTTGTTTCTCAGCATGCCACCTTTTGGAAAGGGAATTTCTTATGAAGAAATTAGTGGTCATGAGGTAGAACTGGAAGGAGTTCCAGCTATACAAACTGCAGCTGATGATTTGGTAGAACCGGAGGATTCAATAGTTCCCAACGAACCTCAGCGTCTCCGCCGATCTAGTAGGGTTCCTCACCCATCTGAGAGATACTTCGGTTTTCTCTATGACAGTGGAAGCGAGGATTTCATCATGAGATGATGACCCGACTAATTTCGAGCAGGCCATCAAGAGTGGGGACTCTGTGAGAATGGCTGGATGCTTTGCGATCTGAGATGGAATCTATATACACCAACAAAGTATGGACTTTGGTTGCTCTATCTGAAGGGTTAAATCCCCATCAGGAGCGAGTATATCTTGAGAAGATTACTTGGTGTACATGGAAAAATTGAGACTTTCAAAGCTAAGACTTATTGGAAAAGGTTCTCGTCATCGACCAGGTGTGGATAATAATGAAACCTTTTCTCCGGTAGCTATGCTTAAGTCCATCCGGATCCTACTTGCCATTACTACATACCATAGCTACGATATCTGGAGGTTGGGTGTCATGACTGCTTTTCTAAATAGTGATTTAGAAGAGAGCGTCTATAAGTATACAGCCAAAGGGCTTCGTAGACAGTGGGAGAAGCGGAAACGTGTGCAAGTTTCTTTATGGGTTAAAGCAGGCATCGCGGAGTTAGAATGTCTGTTTTGATGTAGTAGTCAAAGCGTTTGACTTCATCAAAATAGTAGATGATCCTTGTATATACAAAAGGGCAGTATGGAGTATGGTGGTGATCCTCGTATCGTTTGTAGATGACATACTCTTGATAGGAAAGGAGTTTCCTATGCTACACTCGGTCAATATCCTCTTATCACAAGGATTCTCCATATAGGATCAAGGTGACACCTCCTAAATTCTGGGTTTTGGATCTATGAGATAGATTTAAGTGGATGTTAGGATTCTCACTAATTGTAGTGAGATCGTATCAATCGATCCTGGGGAGAATCACTGGATAGCTTCCAGCGTGGTAAGGTCGACTGAATGTCAGTCACAGGCAGTGTCTTTACCCTCAGTGAAGGGACGGTATGTCGGAAGAGTTCCAAGCTAGATGTCGTGACAAACTAGACGATAAAGGATGGATACATCACTACCAAGGATGCTACCAAAGAGGTAGTCTGGATATACACTAGTTCATGAGATGAACTTCGTTCCTACCATTGTGTGATAATGGAGTTGTGGCTTAGGCCTAGGAACCCCCATCCCATCAAAGATCCAGACATATTCTTAGGCAGAATCACCTGATCATGGAGATGGTTGATCTTCTGGGTGACTGAGGTTATGAGAGTAGACTACAGAGGAAAACACGGCGGATCCACTCACGAAGGCCTATTCCCGGGAGAGACTTTTATGGGATGGTTGAGTATGAGATACTTCAACCACTGCTGATTGTTGGGTATGGGATACTACAACAGATGGCCCTAGTGCAAGTGGGAAATTGTTAATTATATGTATGCCCTAGAGGCCATTACTATACATACGATGTATATTGTAGTGGATGCTTGGACATATATATGGAGGACTTTCTTGCTCGACATGATAGTATGCTATCTGGTTGCTCTTTATCTTAACATGTACACTAAATGTCTCTATGTTACATGTTGATAAAGCCCTTAGGATGAGTACTTGACTACCAGGATTATGATGCAGATCATACTAGTGGGCACAGTGTAGTCGCTAAGTAAATCATTCAAATGTTCCTAGTCGTGGGTGTATCGAGACAGGGCATCGATATACCAATGTAGACTAGCGTATAGCTTCTCGACCCATGGAGATGGGCGATGGGTGATCCCATATCCATTGGTGTTTGACATCAGAGACAATATACGGGTGCTCAGTAGAGACTGGGTATACTGGACGGACTCGCCGAGAACTCCCAGATGGTATTATACCTCACGTCAGATGGCAGTTCTCTGGTGACACTGGTACAGGTTAGTCTGTAGACCCGAGATCGTCATAGAGTCTTGTGTGATTCCTACTGTGCTTTGATTTCCTCCTTACCATGTTCAAGAGAACGTGCAAAACGGTGGCTTTTGGGTAATGTCCTAAATCACATGGAGTCAATGAGCGATAGGAGGGGTTTCGTCTCTCCCGGTATTGGGGGTTGATATTGTGTTGTGCTCGATTGGCTATAACAGGAAGTCCCTGCTTTAGAGATATACCGGTAAGTGTTATCAGTAGTTTCTCAACCCGTTATGAGCCTCGTATCGACACGACTTATCAAGTTGCTGGGGTTTGACGTTTACCACCCCTAGACGAGATATGCAACATATCAGACGAAGAGACTGGACCGTACGGTAGTGTTACTGATTGGATTCGCAGGAGTGTGAACATGCTTGCTTGTTGATCTTCTGATCGCTCAATACCCGAGTGGCCGTTAAGTTTAGCAAACCGCTTGCGGCTTGTGGGTGTTTGATATGATCATCACCTACTGCCGGCGTATTGACGAGTGTTTAGAGTCCTACACAGAGGTTTCCTGGCTCAAGCGAAATGGAGTAGGAGAGCATATGTGATATGTACGGGACTGAGATTAATACGATATGGGATACCATATTCTATTCTCGCGATATATAATATCGGTCGGTTATATATGATATAGCCGGGTTATCGGATCAAGTGTTGATTCAATAATTTGATTCATTTCATATTAGTCGGTTATATGTGATATAACCGGATTATTAAATCAACTGTTGATTTAATAATTTAATGTATAATTATATATTTGTTATATTACATTACATTAACTAATATTAGGTCACTTAAGTATTCATTATTCTCACTGGATGATACATTGACATATATGTTATATATGTTAATTGTATTGTTTTCATTTTGTCACAAATAAATATATATGTGATATATATCATTGTGACATGCTAGGTTACACTTGCAACATGTATTATGAGACTAACACCATGCTAGGATTATTTTAGGGTTTGATATTTTATCATTTAAGTTATCACAAATTAGTGAAGACTTAGTCAATAGTTCAAGCTTGGATGAAGCTTGTAGAACAATGACAAAGTCCACTCTTTTGTCATTCCTTAAGATATTTGTTAACCTAACCTTAACTCTTGACCTTGGTTTATTCTCTACATGAGTTAGGCATGACACTAACTCACCCATGGTTGCAATTCTAACCTCACTCTCATTCTCTCTTCATTATTCTTCATCTTCTTCATGAGCTCAAAAAAAAAGTTTTCTAAGGTTTGAAAAAGTGAAGAAAATTTATGAGAAAAACAAAACTAAAGTGAACAAAATTCCCACTTTATCATCCTCTACTACTTACCATTTAGTATAGGGTGTTTGCTTCACTAATTCTACAATTAGTGAAGAGATAGCTCGGGTTAGTGTCTCCTCGACGTAGATCATTTTCGGCCTCGAAGACTTCAAAGCAAGCTTGTTCTATTCTTCTTGTGGAGCCTCTCTACAGCCCGGAGTGAATGATCGCTGCGAAGAGACGACTACACGGAGCTAATGAAGTGAAGGACCGGTCTACAAAGGTTGTATTCCTTGTTCTCTTTTAATTGCAAAGTGATTGCATTTACATTCCGTCGGATTTCTAGTATACGATTCTAGGGTTAGGGTTAGCTAGAACAGCAAAATTTTTAATATGGCATGAATGATGCCTCCCGAAACCTTGCTGACGTGCTAGGGAACCCTTCAGTGGTATAAGAGCCATGCTAGAAATTTAGACGGATTTTGTTAAGATTGCGAAACCGAAATACTCCAAAACTTGGAACGCGAAAATTCACTTTCTGTCGATTTTAAACTGTTGTCAAAATTTTTTTTAATCAAGTACAGAGTGTTATATGGGAAATATCATGAACACAGTGAAAAATTCAGGGGGTTTGATCAAATTTTGGCCGAGCACAAGCATGTTGGGGCCGGCCACTTTTTGGCAGAATTGCATGAAATTTTCACTGTGTTCCAGGGACTGGGTTTTATTGTTTCAGGTGTTGTTTGTTTTTGCTAATTTTGCATGTGATGTAATCTTACACTATAAGCAATTCGGAGTGTTTCGTATTCGTACTTTTAACAATGTTTCGGGTTATTCACATATTGTCTAGGAAAAATTTAAAAGTTCGATCGAATGTCAAAAACCCATTTTTCCAAGTTTAACGTATTCGGAAAAACATGCAAGTAATTCTATGAACCCTCTAGAAGAATGAAACCCTAACTCGACAATTTGGATCGCGGAACCGCGATCATACCCTAGGGTTTGCTGTAGTTCCATGGCGACATGAGTGAGGCTTGAGTTTGCCCTTCTACGGCTGGTGCATAGGTACTATGGCATATTCTGGGTATTATTAAACTGTGCTCAAGTGTTGAGATCTCGGGAAATTGTGGGACTTTGATGAATCGATCGAAAAGTTTAACGTTCGTCCGGATATCATGTGGCAGGATACAATATTTGGAATCCACACTAGTTTGAATTTTATAAATCTAGCAGTTTAGTCTTATTTGATCGGTTGCCACGGGATTTTGATGTGATCAAAAGTCCGTCGCAATCACGTAGCGTACGCGGATACTCGCCGGGTAGCATTATTCGATAGCCACGCCCCATAGCCCCAACCAAGTGACTGTAGGAGAACCCCGTCGCCAAAAGCATCCACTCGGGTGCTCGCGGCAGCGGTGTTCCACCTTAGTGCACTTCGTCGACGGCATCGGGGGGTGCGGTCTTCTACTAAAGTTTCCGACGAGCATTCGATCAGGATGTCGGGATTCTTGTTGAATTGCCCGACTAGATATTGAAAAGTGTTTTCGAGATCGAGACTAAAATGCGGGGTTTATAATTGTTAGGCATGTGATGTCTAAGGAATTCATTTGGTTAGGCATGTGATGTCTAAGGTGGTTGCGGATTCCAACTGTTGTGGTTTTTCACTTTCTTTTCTGCGACCGTAAGTGTAATTGGTGGTGTATCGCCGGTTTTGTTGCTATACGTCAACGACAATTGGGATACGCATATTTACTTACGTTAATGACATGTGATGTTATGTGTTGTTATGATATGTTATATTGGATCGTCGTGTTTTGAATAACCGAGGGTTTTATGTGAGATGAGAGTTTTTTATTTTCATTCATGTAAAATTCATTGCATGTAATGTTCTTTTATTGGGGCATTTCCGGGTTGAGGATGATGTCACCATTGTATATTATTTACTTTTCCGAATTAGGATAGACCCAAGGCGGGGAGCACAAGTAACCGGGTTCTAGGGTCCAGAGGGAGACCATCTCGAAGAGTCGAGACCAAGTCTCCTAACTCTAGAATTGGTGGGGTTACTTTCCGCTCTCGTAGGGGTCTAGGGATGTGGGTTTGGCTATTCATCACGACCGTGGAATCCGTGTTTTATACAGGCTTAAAATAAAACCCGGAAATCCTAGTATATCTGTTGTGTTCTGCTGCGATTTATCTGTGATGTGATCACTGTATATGTTGAGATAGATATTGGATATAGTATATGTGATATATTATATAGATGTTGCTTATGTTTTACACCCGTGCTAGCCCTGCCCCGCTCTGCCGTTAGTTACCTAACCTAACGGTGCACGAGGGGACATCGACGCGAATGCGGATGGCATAAGCGTACGTTTTATTTATCTGTGATGTTTAGGTAATTTAAAATGATGGGACTTCATTAATGAGATTAATGAAAGAAAATAAACCTAAAGATGTTGTAGAAACTTGTTTTAAAATCTGGTAGCTCTAGTTCTTGCTTTGCATTGCGGTTTTCCTTGTAGAATATCCAGCACCTTATTCGATAAGGAAAGAGCCGAGATCTCTTCACCGGGAGTGACCTCTTTAGTAATAGCTGGCAGATGCTACAACCCTCGGTTTTTCTTTTGATTGCTTCTATAGTTTTTGCTTTGCATAGTGGTATTTGTGAAATATCATGCACCTTATTCGATAAGAAAAGAGCCGAGATCCCTTCACCGGGAGTGACCTCTTTAGCAAAACTAGTAAAAGCCTAAAAAACACTCCATTTAAAATCACTCGATTCTACGATGATATCAAGTTCATTACGCTCATGGTTTTTTTAAAAACCTGTGTAGCCCTCCGTCATTTCAGATAAGGATTATTTAGTATTCGTACTACGGTAGTTTGGCTTTCGTCAAGGCGTAGTGTGCGGTAGCTATTTACTACTTATCTGCTGCATATGATGGATTGGATTAGGGTATTTGTACGGCGTTGTTTGGCTTTCGTCAAGGGTCGTGCGGGTGGGTTTAATTCAATCAAGAAATGTACGGGTTGAACTTGACTAGCGGACTATGGGTTGTTTGGCTCGTCAAGGTCATAGCACATTAGGGGTAAAAGCTTTATCGAGAATTTCAAGTGTTGAAATTTGCAATGAGGTTGCATACCTTCTATGAGATAGATGGATCCTGATACCCACTGCGAGTAAGAGGTACTCCCGGGAGAATTTAACACATGACAATTAGCCGATCAAGTATGTGTCTAGAAAGGTGTCAACGGGGTTAAGCCCCTGGGAAAACGAGGTTTATTTTAATTAGGTCCGTGCGAAAGCACGGGAAACCTCCCTCAAAATACCAACACTGGCCTGGCTGAAAGATTAGCGAACTTGTAAGGTGTAACTAATCCCGGCTAGTCTTTCCTTTTAGGGTTTGAAGGAAGATTTGACTAAAATAGTGGGAGCCATCCTGATTAAATATATTAATAACCAATCTAATCTTGCAAGAGTATACACTGAGTGTTTTCTTCTTTCTCTCTCCAGGTAGCGACCATGCCACGCCTTAATCAAGATAATAATACGGATGTATTGACCGAACCCGCTTATTATACTGAGCTGGGGAACGTTGGTCCCGCTCCAACTTATAATTGTTATAAGACCGAGCAGGAAATAGGGGATTACCAGAATTTCCGTGCCGCCCAAAAGAAGAAAGTGTATGTTGATACATCTTCGTTGGGTGTGTTCATTGCAGAGAACTGTTTCTCAGTATCCTTTACATCCTGGGTATGAGATACCGGATCAGGATCCTACATATATAATCTGTTACATGAGCTACTGATAGATAGAGAACTGAGAATGGGTGATAAGTTTCAAGAGTTGGAAACGGTGCAAGTGTTGCAGCCAAAACTGTTGGCAGTTATCACCCTGTATTAACAAATACATTGATTATGAACGAATGTTATTAGATACCGAACCTGATATACAATATCATTTCAGTCTCTTTATTTAGTAAAGAAGGATATAATTTTGTATTGTTGGATAATATTTTGAACATTTCCTACATCAAGAGTTGATCGGTTCATGCACGTTATCTAAAAGAATATACGTTCTAAATCAAACAACAGTTCTTAACGTACAAAACACACACAAGAGGAAGAGTTCATAAATGAACGAATCCTTCTTGAGGCATTGTAGACTAGGTCATATCAATGCGGCCCGACTAGCTAAGTTACATAAAGATACATATTAAAATCGGTTTGAATTTACATCTTGTGAAACTTGCCAGTCATGTCACAATGATAAGATGACCATAGCTCCGTTTACTGGAAATAGATAAAGAGTTGGTGAACTCTTAGAATTGATACATGATGATGTATGTAAGTCCCCTGTCTACACATGCCAGGACCGGTTCTTTGTACTTCATTACATTCACTAATGATCTCTCAAGATTCGGACATATGTTCCTGTTGAAACACAAGTCTGAACCTTTTGAGAAATTCAAAGAATATAAGTTAGAAGTAGAGAACCAAAAAGGGTATAAGTATTATGTCCTATGATGAGATCAGGGAGGAGAATACTTGAGCACGGAATTCCTGGACTATTCTAAAGGAGAATGAGATTCTCTCTCAGCATTACTCCTCCGTATACACCACAGCACATTCGTATATCGGGACGGAGCAATCGCACCCTATGTGGTATGGTGTGCTCTATGATGAGTACTACTGAGATGCCTATTTCCTTTTGGGGGTTATGCACTTGTGAAGCTGCATACCTATTGAATAGGCTTCCAACCAAATGAGGTGCCTAACACTCCATATGCGATATGGTATGGGAAGAGCCCATCTCTTAAGTAAGTTAAGATTTGGGGTTGTCTGGCCTATGTCAAAAGAAAAATCCGGACAAGCTCGAGGCAAGGTCAGTTCTGTGGAAGTTTGTTGGATATCCCAAGCATTCGCAAGGGAATATCTTCTACCACACTGAAGAGCAAAAGGTGTTTTGTTTCTCAGCATGCCACCTTTTGGAAAAGGAATTTCTTGTGAAGAAATTAGTGGTCATGAGGTAGAACTGGAAGGAGTTTCAGCTATACAAACTGCAACTGATGATTTGGTAGAACCGGAGGATTCAATAGTTCCTAACGAACCTCAGCCTCTCCGCCGATCTAGTAGGGTTCTTCACCCATCTGAGAGATACTTCGGTTTTCTCTATGACAGTGGAAGCGAGGATTGCATTATGAGATGATGACCCAACTAGTTTCGAGCAGGCCATCAAGAGTGGGGACTCTGTGAGAATGGCTGGATGCTTTGCGATCTGAGATGGAATCTATGTACACCAACAAAGTATGGACTTTGGTTGCTCTATATGAAGGGTTTAATCCCCATCAGGAGCGAGTATATCTTGAGAAGATTACTTGGTGTACATGAAAATGTTGAGACTTTCAAAACTAAGACTTGTTGTAAAAGGTTCTCGTCATCGACCAGGTGTGGATAATAATGAAACCTTTTCTCCGGTAGCTATGCTTATGTCCATCCGGATCCTACTTGCTATTGCTACATACCATGGCTACGATATCTAGAGGTTGGGTGTCATGACTGCTTTTCTAAATAGTGATTTAGAAGAGAGTGTCTATAAGTACACAGCCAGAGGGCTTCGTAGACAGTGGGAGCAGCGGAAACATGTGCAAGTTTCTTTATGGGTTAAAGCAGGCATCACAGAGTTAGAATGCCTATTTTGATGTGGTAGTCAAAGCGTTTGACTTCATCAAATTAGTAGATGAACCTTGTATATACAAAAGGGCAGTATGGAGTATGGTGGTGATCCTCGTATCGTATGTGGATGACATACTCTTGATAGGAAAGGAGTTTCTTATGCTACACTAGGTCAATATCCTCTTATCACAAGGATTATCCATATAGAATCAAGGTGATACCTGCTAAATCCTGGGTTTTGGATCTATGAGATAGATTTAAGTGGATGTTAGGATTCTCACTAATTTTAGTGAGATCGTATCAATCGATCCTGGGGAGAATCACTGGATAGCTTCCAGGGTGGTAAGGTCGACTAAATGTCAGTCACAGGAAGTGTCTTTACCCTCAGTGGAGGGACGGTATGTTGGAAGAGTTCCAAGCTAGATGTCATGACAAACTAGACGATAAAGGCTGGATACATCACTACCAAGGATGCTACCAAAAAGGTAGTCTGGATGTACACTAGTTCATGATATGAACTTCGTTCCTACCATTGTGTGACAATGGAGTTGTGGCTTAGGCCTAGGAACCCCCGTCCTATCAGAGATCCAGACATATTCTTAGGCAGAATCACCTGATCATGGAGATGGTTGATCTTCAGGGTGACTGAGGTTATGAGAGTAGACTACAGAGGAAAACACGGCGGATCCACTCACGAAGGCCTATTCCCGGGAGAGACTTTTATTGGATGGTTGAGTATGAGATACTTCAACCACTGCTGATTGTTGGGTATGGGATACTACAACAGATGGCCCTAGTGCAAGTGGGAAATTGTTAATTATATGTATGCCCTAGAGGCCATTACTATACATACGATGTATATTGTAGTGGATGCTTGGACATATATATGGAGGACTTTCTTGCTTGACATGATAGTATGCTATCTGGTTGCTCTTTATCTTAACATGTACACTAAATGTCTCTATGTTACATGTTGATAAAGCCCTTAGGATGAGTACTTGACTACCAGGATTATGATGCAGATCATACTAGTGGGCACAGTGTAGTCGCTAAGTAAATCATTCAAATGTTCCTAGTCGTGGGTGTATCGAGACAGGGAATCGATATACCAAAGTAGACTAGCGTATGGCTTCTCGACCCATGGAGATGGGCGATGGGTGATCCCATATCCATTGGTGTTTGACATCAGAGACAGTATACGGGTGCTCAGTAGAGATTGGGTACACTGGACGGACTCGCCGAGAACTCCCAGATGGTATTATACCTCACGTCAGATGGCAGTTCTCTGGTGACACTGGTACAGGTTAGTCTGTAGACCCGAGATCGTCATAGAGTCTTGTGTGATTCCCACTGTGCTTTGATTTCCACCTTACCACGTTCAAGAGAACGTGCAAAACGGAGGCTTTTGGGTACAGTCCCGAATCACATGGAGTTAATGAGCGATAGGAGGGGTTTCGTCTCTCCCGGTATTGGGGGTTGATGTTGTGCTGTGCTCGATTGGCTATAACAAGAAATCCCTGCTTTAGAGATATACTGGTAAGTGTTATCAGTAGTTTCTCAACCCGTTATGAGCCTCGTATCGACACGACTTATCGAGTTGCTGGGGTCTGACGTTTACCACCCCTAGACGAGATATGCCACATATCAGACGAAGAGACTGGACTGTACGATAGTGTTACTGATTGGACTCGCAAGAGTGTGAGCAGGCTTGCTTGTTGATCTTCTAATCACTTAATACTTGGGTGGCCATTATGTTTAGCAGACCGCTTGCGGCTTGTGGGTATTTGATACGATCATCACCTACTGCCGGCGTATTGACGAGTCTTTAAAGTCCTACACAGAGGTTTCCTGGCTCAAGTGAAATGGAGTAGGAGCGCATATGTGATATGTGCGGGACCGAGATTAATACGATATGGGATACCGTATTCTATTCTCGCGATATATGATATCGGTCGGTTATATATGATATAGCCGGGTTATCGGATCAAGTGTTGATTCGATAATTTGATTCATTTGATATTAGCCGGTTATATGTGATATAGCCGGATTATTAAATCAACTGTTGATTTAATAATTTAATGTATATTTGATATATTACATTACATTAACTAATATTAGGTCACTTAAGTATTCATTTTCTCTCACTTGATGATACATTGACATATATGTTATATATGTTAATTGTATTGTTTTCATTTTGTCACAAATAATATATATGTTATATATATCATTGTGACATGCTAGGTTACACTTGCAACATGTATTATGAGACTCACACCATGCTGGGGTTAAGTTAGGGTTTGATATTTATCATTTAAGTTATCACAAATTAGTGAAGACTTAGTCAATAGTTCAAGCTTGGATGAAGCTTGTAGAACATTGACAAAGTCCACTCTTTTGTCATTTCTTAAGATATTTGTTAACCCAACCTTAACACTTGACCTTGGTTTATTCTCTATATGAGTTAGGCATGACACTAACTCACCCATAGTTGCAATTCTAACCCCACTCTCATTCTCTCTTCATTATTCTTCATCTTCTTCATGAGCTCAAAAAAAAGAAAGAGTTTTCTAGGGTTTGAAAAAGTGAAGAAAATTTGTGAGAAAAACAAAACTAAAGTGAACAAAATTCCCACTTTATCATCCTCTACTACTTACCATTTAGTATAGGGTGTTTGCTTCACTAATTCTACAATTAGTGAAGAGATAGCTTGTGTTAGTGTCTCCTCGACGTAGATCATCTTCGGCCTCGAAGACTTCGAAGCAAGCTTGTTCTATTCTTCTTGTGGAGCCTCTTTAGAGCCCGGAGTTCATGATCGCAGCGAAAGGACGACTACACGAAGCTAATGAAGTGAAGGACCGGTCTACAAAGGTTGTATTCCTTGTTCTCTTTTAATTGCAAAGTGATTGCATTTACATTCCGTCGGATTTCTAGTATACGATTCTAGGGTTAGGGTTAGCTAGAACGACAAAAATTTCAATATGGCATGAATGATGCCTCTCGAAACCTTGCTGCCATTTTAGGGAACCTTTCCGCCTGAATTTGGGGGCAGATACTATTTGGTTTTATCTGTCCATCTCTCCGAAGATGCCAAGTTGATTTATGGCACCGTGTATCGGAGGTTTGGACAGATGCGACCGATGTAGCAGACTTCGTCGGATTCCCCCTCGTTGTGAGGGGTTTTTGATTGTGGGGACGCTCTTCCCTGCAGGCGCAAGCCCCTGCAGTTAATTACGTTACCGCGTAACGATAACCACTTTCTCCTGCTCCAGATGTTCACTTCGTGTCATATTGGGTTTGTTTTATTTTTGGTTGCCCGTGGATTGTATACGGAGACTAATTTGTGTTGTCGCCTGTATGGCGTGGATTAGTCCAAATCCGTATTTTCTTAGATTTGGGTTTGGTTTGATTTAAGGATCGTTAATCTCGTTTGAAATTAAGATCAACTTAAATATATGTTAAGGATACGTTAGTCTAAGTTTTAGACTAAGATCTACTTAACGGGGGTTCAGGATCATTTTTGATCCAACGAAAGAGCATTTGGGCTCTATCGTTTTAATTTAGGGACGTTGCGGTCCATTGGGTTTAAGCACATCATAGTCCATAGAATTTAGTTTAGGGACGTTGCGGTCCATTGGATTTAGGGACAACATAGTCCATAAAGTTTCGTTTAGGGACATTGCAGTCCATTGGGTTTAAGGACATCATAGTCCATAAAGTTTAGCTTTAAGGACGTTGCGGTCCATAATTAGTTTAAAAACATTACGGTCCATTGTTAGTTTAAGGACATTACGGTCCATTGAATTGTTGGTTGTCGGGACCCGCCACCTCTCTGAAGACGTTGAAGAATTACGACAACATATATCAGAGGTGTGGAGAGATGTACCTTTGAACCAATGTCAGTTGAGAGATTTGTAGTTGGTTTTAGGACTAAGATCAAATTTAGAAATAATTGTGAGCCCATGGGCTTGGTTGATCTGAATTAGGGGTTTTTGGTCAGCTTGGACTCAACCCACTCAATTTTTGAATAAAGTGTTAAACACTTGTTTGGGCTCAGTCCTTTTTGTTCAACAATGCTGAGCATTGATATGGGCTTTGATGCTCACCCTTTTTTTGTTTTTTATTGAGTGTTAAACACTCTTTGTCGCGCTGGGCTCTATTTACAGAGCGCTTTAGGTTAAACAGCGCCCACGTGAGAAGAACGTGGGGAGTTCGACGCCAACCATTGAGTGCAGAGCACTCTTTATTTTATTAGCGCCCATATGAGGGGCACGTGGAGCGCTTGGCACCAACCACTGAGTGCTAAGCACTCTTTATTTTATTAGCGCCTACGTGAGGGGCACGTAGAGCGCTTGGCGCTGGGCGCCAACCACTAAGTGCTAAGCACTCTTTATTTTATTAGCACCCACGTGAGGGGAGCATGGGGTGCTTGGCGTTGGATGCCAATCACTGAGTGCAGAGCACTCTTTATTTTAGCAGCGCTCACGTGGGTGGCACGTGGGGCGCTCGGCGCTTTTTCCTTCTTTGTGCATTTTTCTGAAGAGTTCAATTCTTTGTTTTCCCCTGGATCTTCAATCCCCAAGAACAGATTCATCCATACGAGAATTAAGTTCTCATTTGTGGGAGATTTGTCTCATGGATCTCAGATCCAGGAAAAGAACTATGTTCTTTTATGAGGGTTAAACCCTTGGGTATGCAGATGAGATACTATGATCTCTATTTACCTTGAAGAAAGTTCTTCTTTCTTCTATGTTTTTAAAGCACTTTTTGCTTGCTCCTTTTTTTTTGAAATTGAAGTTTTTGGGGGGTTCTTCTTTTTTAGACTTGAAGTCTTATGGTCTTTATATAGTGGAGGCACATTTGTTGATTCAGTTAAGGAAATCTCTCACTGAGAGATTTCTTAATTGATTTGGGGAATTTATCCACCGTTGGATCTTTGATCCAAGGACTTCTGTTTTGCAGAAGACATTTTTCTTATTTTTTAACAAGATTGGGAAAATATTTTCCCATACAGAACTTATTCTGTATCTTGGTGATTTTTAATCATTATTGGATCTTTGATCCAACGGTAATCCTTCTTGTTTAGAAAGATTGGGAAGATATTTTCCCCTACAGAGCTTATTCTGTACCTTGGTGATTTTTTATCACCACTGGATTTTTGATCCAATTGTGCTCTGATTTACAGAGCACAATCTTTCTTGTTTAGAAAGATTTGAGATGTATTTTCTCAATCAGAATTTAATTCTGTGCTCTGATGATTTATCATCTCCGTTGGATCTTTGATCCAAGGGTGGAGAACTTTTAGTTCTGGCGCTGGCGCTCTCGTGCTTTGCACGTGAGGCGCTGTCTCAGAGTTTTTAACTCTGGGCGCTGGAGCTCCCGTGCCTTGCATGTGAAGCGCTGCCTCAGAGTTTTTAACTCTGAGCGCTGGCGCTCTCGTTCTTTGCACGTGAGGCACTGCCTTAGTTCAAATTTTGAATAGAGCCTTACTCTCTTATTGGGGAAAACAACGATCTCAATCAAGAATGTTAAGGAGAACTTGATGAACAAATAGAAGATCGACAAAAAGTTGACTTCTACCAAAGCAGATGATTCGTCATCTGGCTTATTTCTTTGAGGGCATGCGGTGAAGAGAGATCCAGAAGCAAATAGAAAGAAGTCAAAGTCAAAATCCAAGACTAAGAACATGACCTGCAATTATTGTAAGAAGAAAGAGCACTTCAAGGTCGATTGCTTAAAGTTGCAAAACAAGCTAAACCAGGGAGATAAATCGAATAAGGAGTCTTCGCCTGAGACGAGTATAGCGGAAGGAGAAGGAGATTTTCTTGTGGTTCTTGACAGCCCATATCAATCCAAGGACGAGTGGATTATAGATTCGGGTTGTTCCTACTACATGTTTCCCAATAGAGATTTGTTTACCATCTATGAGTCCGTTGATGGTGGAGTGATTTTGATGGGCAACAATAGTTTATGTCGAGCTATTGGCAAAAGGATGATCCAAACAAGATGTTTGAAGGTTTTGTGAGGACATTGGCGAAAGTCAGACATGTACCTGACTTGAAGAAGAATCTCATCTCTTTGGGAACGCTCGGCGACAAAGGTTACAAGTTTTCCGCTGAAAGTGGAGTTTTGAAGGTAACCAATGATGTTCTCGTTGTCATGAAGGGCTTGAAGAAAAGGTCCTTATATGCTGTTCCCTTATAAAAATTCAGAAGAAGAAGGAAAAGGAAAATTCCCCACTAATGGAAACATCACGTATGAGCACGTGATCATCAATCCCTTATAAAGAAAACTCAGAGAGGGAAAAAGAAAAAGTTCCCGCTAATGGAGCATCACGTGCAAGCACGTGATGCATCTGTATGCAGAATAGGCAGTTCCGTTTAAATAAGTGGCGATTAAAGCCTCACGTGCAAGCACGTGATCGTCTTTTCACACAAAACGTGCGGGACTCAGTTATAAAACAAACAAAAAAACAAAGAGGCTCACGTGTTACCACATGATATTTTGCCTCTGTTGGACTCCTGCATGCAAACAAACCAAATTAATTCTGTGAGGAATTACGTGGTACACATGAGGGTTCCTATGCCTTCTAAACAGATAGAATTAAATTCTAAACAAAGGAATCAAAAGCCTTATTTGGAAAATATTTCCTTGGATCTTTCTAAACAAGAAAGATTGCGCTCTGTAAACAGAACGCCGTTGGATTAAAAAATCCAATGGTGATTAAAGATCACCAATCTACAGAAAAATTCTGTGTGGGGAAATATCTTCCTAATCTTGTTAAGAATAACAAAAGAGATATCTTCTGTAAAACAGAAGTCCTTGGATTAAAAATCCAACGGTGAATAAAATTCACTGATTGATCTAAAAGATCATTTTGGTTGATTATAAAACCAGTCAAAATCTTTTAATGAGAGATTTTCTGAACAAATTGACTCCCTTATTTCTCCTATAAATAAGAGCAAAGAAAGACAAACAAACAAAAAAAACCTTAGGAAACAAAATGAAAAGAATTGAATTCTTCAGAGAGAGGAAGATCCCCTCAGAGAAAAAGAAACCCTAGGTAAGGGAAGGAAGAAAAACACAGAGAATATTTTATCTCTTCTTCACCTTCATAAGAGTTTAACTCTTCTAAAAAGAACTTAGTTCTTCCTCTGGTTGAAGATCTGCAGAAGCAAATCTCCCCACAAGTTGAGAACTTAATTCTCATCGGGGAGATTTGTTATGCAGATTCAAAACCTAGGGGGAGAATTGAGTTCAAAGAATTTAATTCTTACAACATATAGGAATTTAATTTCTCTAAATAAAATTAGGGTTCACCCCTATAAAAGAATTTAATTCTTATTAAACAGGGGATTTAATTCATGATCTCCATGCACGTAAAAGAGATTAGCACCCAACATGATAAATGACAGATCATGTGCGCCCACGTGAGCACCCTTGTTGAAGGAGAGATGACAAATGAGATCAAGTCACGTGCTCCCACGTGACCCCTGAACAAGCCCTTCAAAAGAAAAGGCGGAATAAGACCACAAACAGATCCTAACTTGGGACTCCTCATGTGACCCCACGTGACCCCCTAACAAGTGCTCAACACTTTTAAAAGAAAAAAGGGAATAAATTCAAGGCGGTTGAGGCTTTTAGACGCCTCATGTGATCCCACGTGACCTAATAGTGCTCAGAATTCATAAAAGAATAAGGGAACTAATCCAAAAGAAATTATGCCAACTTTCAGGCGCCTCACGTGATCCCACATGAGCGCTTCATTCTTAGTGTTTAACACTACTTTCAGGCGCCTCACGTGATCCCACTTAAGTGCTTCATTCTTAGTGTTTAACACTACTTTAAGCGCCTCACGTAGGAACACGTGAGCACCGAGTATACTCTAGTGGTTAACACTATATTCAAGCCAATCTTAGCCCAAAATTAGCTAAGTCTTCCAGAGGAAAGTCCCCTTTTTACCGAGCCCCATTACACTCAGATCTTCAAAAATTGATCATCTCAGATGACGTTGAAAATAATGTTTATCCCATTGCTTCCCAATATGGCTTTTGGTCCAATGGTACATCTCTTCACACCTCTGATACATGTCGTTGTAATTCTTCAACGTCTTCAGAGAGGTGGTGGGTCCCGACGAACAATAACTATCTGATACATTTCCAAACACATGGTTACATCCAAACATTAGACCGTAATGTCCTTAAACTAACTACGTACCGCAATGTTCCTAAACTAAACTCTATGGACGATGTGGTCCTTAAACTCATGGACTATGATGTCCTTAAACTTATGGACCGCAACGTCCCTCAACAAAACCCCTACAGACTATGATGTCTCTAAACTGGACTATGACGTCCTTAAACTCCATGGACTATGATGTCCTTAAACTTATGGACCGCAATGTCCCTAAACTAAAACAACAGAGCCCAAATGCTCTTTTGTTGGATCTAAACGATCCTGTTAAGTAAATCTTGGTCTAAAATTAGACTAACGTATCCATAACAAATGTTTAAGTTGATCTTAGTCTCAAATGAGATTAACGATCCTTAAACCCAACCCAAACCCAAATCTAAGAAAATACGGATTTGGACTAATCCACGCCCTACGGGCGGCAACATAAATTAGTCTCCGTATACAATCCACGGGCAACCAAAAACAAAACAAACACACACGACACGAAGTGACCATCTGGAGAAGGAGAAAGTGGTTACCGTGATGCGGTAGCGTAATTAACTGCAGGGGCTTGCGCCTACAGGGAAGAGCGTCCCCACAATCAAAACCCCCTCAATGAGGGGGAATCTGACGAAGTCTGCTACATCGGCCGCATCCATCCAAACCTCCGATGCACAGTGCCATAAATCAACTTGGCATCTTCGGAGAGGTGGACGGATAAAACCAAATAGCATCTACCCTCAAATTCAAGAAAGACGTTTGTCTTCCCGGTTTTCGGCGGCGAACAGATTCTGGCACGCCTATTGGGACCTTTTCCTCTTTCCACTCCACACTTCGTGTGTCGTGTTTCGCGAACAAATCACGGTTTGCTATGGTTTCCCCTGGATTCGAAGTACTAAGATTTGGTGTCTTGCTCCGTGCAGAAAACAGAAGATCAATGGCTTTCAACTGCAACAACGGCAATAACTCCCACTCCGTCCTTGCTGGAGGAGTGACCTATGGGCCTCAAGCAACCTCTGTTTTCACGATGCCAGTGGAACAGTGACGCAAGCCACCGCTGGACTATTCTTTGGGACCATGCTCCCACCAATAAGCTTCAATGCCTCGCTGCTGTTGCAAGAAACTCCGAAAAAGTCGGTCTTTGATCGGCTTACGACTACCGCGGCCCCTCTCAACGGGTGACCCAAATCCAACGCCTCAGTCTTTAACAGACTGGGCCAAAACTCTAGTGGGCCCGTGAAGAAGCCCGCGATACCTGAAAGGGTTATCCCTAAACGGATAGCCATCCCTGCTCCAGTGAACGAAATCATCAGAGAAGCTTCTCCTGCTAAAGAATCAGTCTTTGCAAGACTGGCCGCTCTAACTCCCATTCCAGGCAAAGTCACCAAGGCTGCTACCCCTATTCGAAAGTCTGCCTTCAACAGGTTGGCCATCCCCTCTCAGCGGACGTCGGTCTTCGACAGGCTAATGACGACAACAGCCCCTCATTAGAGTGGGGGGCATGAAGAAGCTCATCCAACAACAGAGGTGGTCCCGTCCGCTCAACACGCTCGACGTCGCCACTGGCGCCGAGTGAGGAAAGCTAGGGCCAATCCCCATCTGGACTTACCCCGCCGGCTCCAACGGTGGAAGTCGACGCTGCTATTCCAACTGGGAACAGCTTTGAACCACTCAGGAGGGTCCGCAAGAACTCTCCGACTGCCGCGCTGAAAAGATCTCCTCCACCTATGGAGAATGCTAAAAAGACAAAGCTGGAGCAGCCCCCTCAGCGGCTGTCCTCTAAAATTCACAAGGTTTGGCGACATGTCCAAGACTCGGTGATCAACCAAGACTACTCCCGCAGACCGAAGAAGATGAAAGTTCGGAAAGAGAAGGACCACCCTGTCGTACAACATAAGGTGTTGTCCACTTGGGTGCCCGCAACAATGGCCCCCTCAACTTCGATCGCCCACAAAAGGAGAAGGCCGGAGAAAATCCCCGGGTCTGCAACGAATCTAAAAGACATTGAATCCAAACGCCCCAAGTCTGGGGGCATGGTGGTGCACACTGTTTATATGGCTTTCGGAAAAGAGGAAAGCCATGCTTCTACGGGTCACCGGACGCTCACCCGATCAGTGACAAAGGCTCAGGAGCAACAACATCAAAAGCTCCAGGAGATGCTGACAACTATGGATGCATTCACTGGGCCAAAATAAAGCCCGAAGGCGTCGTTGGAGTAGCGTCAAGAACAAGAAACCGATGCTGAGTTCCTCCGCAGAATCCTCGAGAAGAAAGACAGAGAGGCCGCGGAACAAGCGGCCAACATAAAACGAATGGCGCTTTTATTCCAAGACATGGTCGACATGATGATCCAGCCGAACCCTCCAGCTGAAGACCCTCCGATTATCCTTGAAGACGACCGAGGGGAGACGTCAAACCCTCCTCCTGCTTGTTCATCAGCCAAAGAAGAGACCATCTCCAAAGCCGCCCTGGATGACTATATTACTCAGCAGATACAAGCTCATCAGGCGAGTGAAGCGGCCGATCAGATTGTTAAGACTGGACGACCTTATCCAGGTTGGTATGACCAAATAAAATACCCTCCGGGATATATGATCCCTAAATTCCATGTATATAAGAGGACAGGGAATCCACACCAGCACGTTGCTCAGTTCAGGGCTCTGTGCGGCAACACCAGAGGTGACGACAAACTGCCGCTTCGCCAGTTTGTTGACAGCTTGTCAGAGATAGCGTTTGTATGGTAATTCGAGCTCCCGAACGACTCCGTTGAAACATTTACAGAAATGGAGTTGCTGTTTACACAAAGGTTCGCAGGCGCTAGCGAACGCACCCCAATCACGGCATTGATCAATGCCAGGATGAAGCCGGGAGAAACATGGGTTCAGTATGCAATCCGATGGCGGAACCTACGGTCGAAATGCGAACAACGCATCGAAGAAGCTCCTGCAGTAAGCATGTTCGTGGGTACTCTTGATTCGCAGGCTACCATATCCCAGTTCATGATATTTTTCAAGCCGACTACCTTTTAGACCTTGATTGACAAGCTGGCCCAAATGGATCAGATGGGTCATAGACCATCTTCTTCGAAGATGGAACCTCGAAACGAAAAGGGGAAAGAGAAAGCGACCTTCGTCGCCAATGCTCAGCAGCAGCCCAGTGGTACAAAATCAACTGATCGCCAAGACGATAGATAGTGATTCTTTAATGAGAAGCTGAAACGCCCTTATTCGTTTCCCCGGGATAAAACAAGAAGACCGTTCGAGCTGGCGGTGCGCAACAGGCTCATCACCTTGCCAGATCCAAAACACCCGCTGCAGCCCGGTGATGTCAACAATCACAGTTACTGCCCCTATCACCGAGTAATAGGCCATCCAATCGAAGATTGCTTCGTCTTCAAAGTCTGGATTGAGGACCAATACTAACAGGGAAAATTCGCACTGTCCAAGAATTGGAAAGTAAGCCCGCCCCAGCCGCATGCTCTTAAAAAGGGGGATACACTAGGGGCATCGTGCTCTTTTGTAGAAGAAGCTCCATGGGAGGTCGCTCTTTCAGCCAAAACGAAAAGAATGCTGAAGGATCTCCAAACATACCCGGCGATCGGGTGGAAAAGTTCACTGGAACCCGAGGTCATTGAGGGAATGTTGAAGCCGCTCCCGACGCCAAGAATTGGCAGCCATAGTCAAAGCGCCCATGCCCAGCCGTCAAAGTCTTTAAAGAAGAAGAAGAAGACCAAAAAGCCCGTGAAGCCTGATGACAAGCGCACGGACCTGCAAAAACATATTGACGCGCTGGAGGAATACAACCAAGAGGCGCGGACCATAGTCACACTCCAAGAATTTTTCAACAATATCCTTGAGAGCGGAGATAACGACAATAACGACGGAGATGATTCGTCGGAAGAATCTGAGGATTATGTGGCAAGTTTCCACATGATCTCTCATTCGGCGTTAACTAACGAAGAAGCTCGCTCGGCGTTAGAAGACGGCATAAAGGAGATGGGGGCAGGGTCGAAGCCAAAACCCTTGGAACCGTCTGACGAGATGATCGACCTGCTGCTGAATAAAGCCCGTCAGAAGAGTAGAGCTGATCGAGAGCGCGAAATGGCCATATTTGAAAAAGCCAAACATCAGCGGCTGGACAAAAGGGTTGAAGCAATCCAACCAGACCGATACATGCCTACGGCAGATAAAAGCAGGCTTAAGGCAAGGAAACGGTTCGTTAAAGCCATGTCGAAGGGAATGAAGCTGCCACCTCTCAAAGAAGACACTTCAGAAAAAACGTTCCCCGACGAACTAGATGCACATCCGAACTACTGCTTATACCATCGAAGGATCGCACACCCTACCGAGGAATGCATGGCCTTTAAAAACTGGTGGCAAGGATATGTTGCCCACCGGCAGCATTTCAAGCGGATGAAGCACAAAACGCATCGAGAGCAGAAGGGCAAGACAGATGAGCGTAAAAGAACTGCCGGCAACTGTCACATGGTTGATAGCAAGGGATCGTAAGTTCCCACCTTCGGGAGCGATTCTGATGAAGAAATAACCCTTGGCCCTCTCTTCAAGGAATCCATCTCTGAAACAGAAGAGATGAAGACCTGCGAGAACATTCAGCTGCGTAATCGCACGTTACCCGAGATGAATCTCGGACCCACAAATAAGGGGTCGAATAAAAAAGATAAAGGGAAGGATGAAAAGGCGATCTTCTTTTATCGATCCACGAAAACCAAAGTGGAGAAAGAAATCTGGCATGGTGCCGATTCTGCACTTGACAGGCTCCAGCCCATCCGTCTGCCCAGATACTGCACAGAAGGATTAAAAAGGCTGTTGAGGCGCCAAGGCGTACCCTTCAAACAGACTGCTCGACAAGCTCAGTTCTACAACAGGATCTGGAACGTCCCTGGAACTCAGCGAAAATTGCCCAACTGGAGAATGGAAACGATCGGGCTTGGATATGTTCAATCCAAGAAACGGGAACGATTCTATGGCTGCTATATTATACATGACTTCGATGAAGAAGGGAACGCTCTGTTAGAAGACACTGCAATTGAACCAAAACGAGATCCCGCCGTAAATATGCCAAGTCCTTCATTTGAAGAACAGATGGAAAAGCTAATAAGGGAGGCGGGTCAAAAGGTCCGGGATGACCACAACCGTGAAATGGCCAATTACGAGGAAGCCAGGACGCAGCGCCTCCTTCAGCAGGCTACGGGGAATGACAATGCTCTTCGTCGCCAGCCCGTCATACAGAAGACCCGACGCAGAGGTAAAAATAAGCTAAAGAACGGAAAAGACGTTCGACAGTGGCAAAGCGGGTCTAAGAAGCCACGCGATCGAGAATTGAGTAGCCGGGATTCGTCTCTTATAAAGAAGATGGGTCGAGCATATTCTTTTCCCCAAGACAAAACAAGGAAGATATTCGTGTTAGTTATATATATGCCCTAGAGGTCATTGTTGTACATATGATGTATATTATAATGGATGCTTGGATATATATATAGAGGACTTTCTTGCTCGACATGATAGTATGCTATCTGGTTTCACTTTGTCTTAACATGTTGACTTGTATTGGTTTACTGTCTTACTCTCACATGTTGATAAAGCCCTTAGGATTTGTACTCGACTACTGGGACTATGAAGTAGATCATACTAGTGGGGCCAGGGTAGTCTATGAGTGCATCCTATAACTGTTCCTAGTCGAGGGTGTATCGAGACAGGGCATCAATACTCCAGAGTAGACTAGCGTATACGCATCTTGATCCATATGATGGGCGATGGATGATCCCATATCCATCTGGTGTAGTGACACCAAAGATGGTGTACGGGTACTCAGTGGAGACTGGGTACACTGAACGGACTCGCCGAGAACTCCTAAATGGTATTATACCTATTGTCAGATAGCAGTTCTCTGGTGACACTGGTACAGGTTAGTCTATAGACCCGAGATCGTCATAGAGTCTTGTGTGATTCCCACTGTGCTTTGATTTCCGCATTACCACGTTTAAGAGGACGTGCAAAACGGTGGATTTTGGGTACAGTCCCGAATCGCATGGAGGCAATGAGCGATGGGAGGGGTTTCGTCTTTCCCGGTATTGGGAGTTGATGTTGCGTTGTGTTCGATTGGCTATAACCGGAAGTCCCTGGCCAGGGCTGATATGGAGATTTACTGGTAAGTGTTATCAGTAGTTTCTCGACCCGTTATGAGCCTTACATAGACACGACTTATCGGTTACTGGGGTCTGACGTTTACCATTCCTAAACTAGATATGCGACATATCAGACGAAGAGACCGGACTGTACGGGAGTGTTACTGATTGGATTCACAGGATAATGTACAGGCTTGCTTGTTGGTCTTCTGATCGCTCAATACCCAGGTGGCTGTTACGTTTAGCTGACCGCTTGCAGCTTGTGGATGTTTGATATGATCATCACCTACTGCCGGCGTATTGACGATTCTTCAGAGTCCTACACAGAGGTTTCCTGGCTCAGGCAAAACGGAGTAGGAGCACATATGTGATATGTGCAGGACCGAGAATAATACGAGTATGTGATACCGTATTCGATTCTCGTAATATATGATATCGGCCGGGTATATGTGATATAGCCGGGTCATCGGATCAAGTGTTGATTCGATGAACTGATACATATTATATTAGTCAGTTATATGTAATATATCTGGGTTATTAAATCAAGTGTTGATTTAATATATGATATATTATATTATATTAACTAATATGAGCTCACTTAAAGATTCTTTTTCTCACTTGATGATACATTGATATATATGTGATATATGTTAATTGTATTATTTTCTTTTATTACATTATATATTATATATATGATATATAATATTGTAACATGTTAGGGTTACAAATGCAACTAGGGTTAAAACCATGCTAGGTTTTAAAATTGGGTTAACATTTTCTTTTTTGATATTTCTTATTTGATTGGATAATGTTTTGGATGAGCTTTGAGGAAGCTTCATGTTGTTTTGACTTAGTCCACCCTTTTGGATATTTGTTAGATTTTTGTTAACCCAAACCCTAACCCTAGACCATGGTTAACTCTCTACAAGGATTAAGCATGACATGCTTAACCCTTGGTTGCATTTCTAACCTCAACAATAATTCATTATCATTCATCACAACTTCATCTTCTTCTTCCTCTCTCCAAAAAGCTTTTCTAGCTTTTACTTTGTGATGATTGTTTGTGAGAAATAGAAAACAAAAGAGAGCAAAATTCCTACTTCATCGTCCTCATCTATTCTAGCCACTTAGATTAGGGTGTTTGCTTCACTAATACTTGATTAGTGAGGTTAGTGTTTGGGTTTGTGATTCTTCAAGGTAGATCATCTTTGATATTGAAGATTACTTGCAAGCATGAATCATTCTCTTCATGGAGCCTCTCTAGAGTTCAGAAGCACGATGATCGCAGCGAAGGGACTTCAACCCGGAGCTTATGAAGCGAAGGAACGGACTACAAAGGTTGTAATCCCTATCTCTTTACTTATGCAAAGATGTTTGCATTTGTTACTCTAAATATTCTAGTTAAGATTCATAGTTTGTTTACTTAACACCTCTAAAATTTAAAAGTGGCATGTGTGATGCTTCCAAACCCTAGGTGCTAGGTAAACCCAACAGTGGTATCAGAGCCAAGCTAGAATTTTAGACACGGTGTTAAAACAATTATGAAAACGAAATCGACACCGAAAATACGATATTGTGAAACCCTAATTTTGCTCTCTGCAAATTTTTTAAAAAGTCGGTTTAAAAATTTTTAAACAGCTGCAGAACACTATTTGGGACAAACTAAGAACATAGGTGAAATATGGGGACTTGTGCTCGGATTTTGGCCGAGCACAAGGCCACCAAAACCGGCCTGGCCGGCCCCCTACCCCCAATCCCCCCCTGTATTTCTCCAGTGCTCTGTTGTCTTGAATTTAAAATTTCAGGTATAGTTTATTTAGCCCAAATATGCATATGATGTTTATTTTGATCAGGGGCTATTTCGCAGTGTTTCGTAGTCGTATATTTTAACACTGTATTGGTAACCTAGGCAATGTTTAATAGTTCGAACGAACTTCCAACCCCACACAAACTACCTCGCTGAAATTTTCAAGTGTTGCAATTTTCCTAAGTTGATTATATTCAATAGTCGTGCAAGTATCCCTATGGCCCCTCTAGAAGAATATAATAACCTTAACTCGATTCTATGCCCACGGAACCGCGATCGAACCTTAGGGTTTGCCCTAGTTCCGTGGTGTCATAGGTGAGGCGTTGGTTAACCCTTTCTACGGCTGGTCCATAGACACTGTGGCATGTTTTTGAGTATTTTGACTTTGCTCAAGTGTTGAGCTCTCGAGGTAATTTGTGGATGTTAGTTAATTCGATCGAAACGTTTAACATCGTCTTGAAATATATAATTGTGATAATTACAATTGCTGTTTTTCACTTTCTTTTCTGCGACCGTAAGTGTAGTATGTGGTGTATCACCGGTTTCGTTACTATACATCAACGACAATCGGGGTACGCATACTTGCTTACGTTGATGACATGTGATGTTATGTGTTGCTGTGATATGTTATATTGGATCATCGTGATTTGAATAGCCGGGGGTTTTATGTGAGATGAGGGTTTTTATTTTCATTCATGTAAAATTCATTGTATGTAATATTCTTTTATTGGGGCACTTCCGGGTTGAGGATGATGTCACCATTATATATTATTTACTTTTCCGCATTAGGATAGACCCAGGTGGGGAGCACAAGTAACCGGGTTATAGGGTCTAGTGGGAGGCCATCTCGAGGAGTCGAGACCGGGTCTCCTAACCCTAGAATTGGCAGGGTTGCTTGCCGCTCTCGTAGGGGTCTAGGGATGTGGGATTGGCTATTCATCACGACCGTGGAATCCGTGTTTTATACAGGCTCACAATAAAACACGGACGTCCTAGTATATCCAATATTTCATATGTTAACTTCTGCTGCAATGTTCTGTGATGAGATCATATTACTGTCTGAGACGAATACTTATACTATATATATATGATATATAAATATTACTGCTTTCGTTTCTTCTGTGATGCTTAGGAAGCATAAATGATGGGAATTCATTAATGAGATTAATGAAAGAAAAAGAAACCTAAAAGATGTTGTAGAATCAAATTTATAAAAAGGGTAGCTCTAGTTTTTGCTTTGCATAGCGGTATTCCTTGTAGAATATCCAGCACCTTATTCGATAAGGAAAGAGCCGAGATCTCTTCACCGGGAGTGACCTCTTTAGCGAAACTAGCAGATGCTTCAAACTCACTCGGTTTAGTTTTTGATTGCTTCTATAGTTCTTGCTTTGCACAATGATATTTGTGAAATATCCTGCACCTTATTCGATAAGGAAAGAGCCGAGATCCCTTCACCGGGAGTGACCTCTTTAGCAAAACTAGTATAAGCTTAAAAAACACTCCTTTTCAAAATCACTTGTTTCTACAACGATATCAAGTTCTTTACGCAAAAGGTTTTCAGAAAAACCTGTCGTAGCCCTTCGTCATTTCAGATAAGTACTTCATAGTATTCGTGCTACGTTTGTTGGCTTTCGTCAAGGAATAGTGTGCGGTAGCTATTTATGCTTATCTGTATAAAAAAATGATGTGATTGAGTTAGGGTAGTCATGCGGCTTTGTTGGGTTTCGTCAAGGGTCGTGCGGGTGGGTTTAATTCAATCAGGAAATGACGGGTTGAACTTGACTAGTACCCTATGGTTTGTTGGCTTTCGTCAAGGTCATTGGATGCTAGGGGTAAAAACATTATCGGGAATTTCAAGTGTTGAAATTTGCAATGAGATTGCATACCTCCTATGAGATAGTTGGATCCCGATACCCACTGCGAGTAAGAGTTACTCCTGAGAGAGTTTAACACATGACAATTAGCCAATCAAGTAGGTGTCTAGAAAGGTGTTAATGGGGTTATGCATCTGGGAAAACGAGGTTTATTTTAATTAGGTCTGTGCAAAAGCACGGGGAACCTCCCTCAAAGTACCAACACTGGCCTGGCTGAAAGATTGGCGAACTTGTAAAGTGTAATATCCTGGATAGTCTTCACTTTTAGGGTTTGAAGGAAGATTTGATAAAAACCAGTGGGAGCCATCCTGATTAGATAAGATAATAACCAATCTAATCTTGCAAGAGCATACGCTAAAGTGTTTTGTTCTCTCTCTCCAGATAGCGACCATGTCAGGCCTTAATCAAGATAATAATATGGATGTATTGACTGAACTCGCTTATTATACTGAGCAGGAGAACGTTGGTTCCGTTCTTTCTTATAATTGTTATAAGACAGAACAGGAAATAGGGTTATATCCGGATTCTCACGCCGCCCAAATGAAGTATAAGCATGTTGATGCATCTTCTTCGGGTGTGTTAGTTATTGAGAACTGTTTCTCAGTTCACTCTACGTCCTGGGTATTAGATACCGAATCGGGATCCCATATATGTAATATGTTGCATGGGCTAAGGAAAGGTAGAGAACTGGGAGAGAGTGATCATTCCATAAGAGTAGGGAAGGTGCAAATGTTGCAGCCAAAGCAGTTGGCGAACATCACCTTGTGTTACCAAATGGTAATACATTGATTCTGAACGAATGCTATTACATACCGAACCTGATATGCAATCTTATATCAGTTTCTTTATTAAGTAAAGAATGATATAATTTTGTAATACAGGATGATGTTATGAACATCTTCCTAAATCAAAAGTTGATTGGATCAGGCTCGTTACATAATGGAATATACATTCTAAATCAAACTACAGTTCTTAACGTACAGAACACACACAAGAGGAAGAGTTCAGAAATGAACGAATCCTTCTTGTGGCATTGTAGACTGGGTCATATCAATACGACACGACTAGCTAAGTTGCATAAAGATGCATATTTGAATCTGTTCGAATTTTCATCTTATGACACTTGTCAGTCATGTCTCAAAGGAAAGATGACCAAAACTCCGTTTAGTGGACACGGAGAAAGAGTTACGGAACTCTTAGGACTAATACATAGTGATTTATGTGGCCCCATGTCAACACATGCCAGGGATGGTTCATCGTACTTCATTACATTCGCTGACGATCTCTCAAGATACGGACATGTGTTCCTGATGAAACACAAGTCTGAAACTTTTGAGAAATTCAGAGAATATAAGCAAGAAGTAGAGAACCAAACGGGTAAAAGTATTAAGATCCTTCGATCTGATCGAGGAGGAGAATACTTAAGCAATGAGTTCCTGAATTATCTAAAAGAGAATGGGATTCTCTCTCAGCTTACTCCTCCATATACACCATAGCACAATGGTGTATCGGAGCGAAGGAATCGCACCCTGTTAGATATGGTGCACTCTATGATGAGCACTGCTGAGTTGCCTATTTCTTTCTGGGGGTATGCGCTTGAGACAGCCATACACCTATTGAATATGATTCCTACCAAATCAGTGCCTACCACTCCATATGAGATATGGAAGGGGAAGAGACCATCTCTTAATTATGTTAAGATACAGGGTTGTCCGGCCTATGTCAAAAGGCATAATCCGGACAAGCTCGAGGCAAGGTCTGTCCTATGCAAGTTTGTAGGATATCCCAAGAACTCACAAGGGTATATCTTCTACCACACTGAGGAACAAAAGGTGTTTGTCTCTCGACATGCCACCTTTTTAGAAAAGGAATTTCTTAAAAAAGAAATTAGTGGTAAGGAGGTAGAACTGGAAGAGGTTCCAGCTATACAAACTACGACAGAAGATTTGGTAGAACCAGAGGATTCAGTAGTACCTGACGAACCCCAGCCTCTCCGCTGATCTAGTAGGGTTCCTCATCCACCTGAGAGATACTACGGTTTTCTCATAGATGGTGGGAGCGAGGATTGCATCATGGAATATGATGACCCGACTAGTCTCGAGCAGACCATCACGAGTGGGGACTCTGTGAAATGGCTGGATGCAATGCGATCTGAGATGGAATCCATGTACACCAACAAAGTATGGACTTTGGAAGTTGCTCCTGAAGGGGTAAAATCCATTGGGAGCAAATGGATCTTTAAGAAGAAACTTGGTGTAGATGGAAAAGTTGAGACTTTCAAAACTAGACTTGTTGCAAAGGGTTTTCGTCAACGACCAGGTGTGGACGATGACGAAACCTTTTCTCCAGTGGCTATGCTTAAGTCCATCCGGATCCTACTTGCCATTGCTACATACCATGACTACGAAATCTGGAAAATGGATGTTAAGACCGCCTTTCTAAATGGTGATTTAGAGGAGTGCGTGTACATGACTTAGCCAGAGGGATTCGTAGACAGTGGGAGCAGCGGAAAGGTATGCAAACTGCTTAAATCCATCTACGGATTGAAGCAGGCATCGCGGAGTTGGAACATCTGCTTTGATGTGGTAGTCATAGAGTTTGACTTCATCAAGAACGTAGATGAACCTTGTGTATAAAAGAAGGTGGCAGAGAGTAAGGTTATCTTCCTCGTATTATACGTGGATGACATACTCTTGATAGGAAATGATGTTCCTATGCTGCACTCGGTCAAGCTCTTCTTATCACATAGATTCTCAATGAAAGATCTAGGTGATGCCTCCTGCATTTTAGGGATAAGGATCTATAGAGATAGATCTAAGCGGATACTGGGATTGTCCCAATCCAGGTACATTGACACCATACTAAAGAGCTTTAGTATGGAAGAATCCAAGCGTGGGTACTTACCCACGATATCTGGACTCACTCTCTCCAAAGAGATGTCTCCTGAGACTGATTTGGAAATAGCTCGCATGAAAGGGATACCCTATACTTCGGCAGTAAGCTCTATCATGTATGCGATGCTATGTACCTGACCCGATGTAGCATACTCACTAAGTGTAGTGAGTAGGTATCAAGCAGATCCAGGAAAGAGTCATTGGACAGCTGTGAAGAACATTCTCAAGTACTTGAGAAGGACTAAGGAGATGTTCTTGGTGTATGGTAACGGAGAACTCCAGGTGGAGTCCTTTACCGATTCGAGCTTCCAAAGTGATAAGGACGACTCTAAGTCGCACTCGGGTTTTTTCTTTACTCTCAATGGAGGGGCGGTTTGTTGGAAGAGTTCCAAGTAAGAAACCGTGGCAGACTCGACGATGGAGGCTGAATACATCGCTGCCAACGATGGTGCCAAAGAGGCTGTCTGGATCAAGAAGTTCATCACTGAACTTGGTATGGTTCCTTCCATTGTGCATCCAATACCTTTGTATTGTGATAACAATGGAGTTGTGGCTTTAGCCAAGGAACCCAGGTCCCATCAGAGATCCAGGCATATTCTAAGGCGGTATCACCTGATCCGGGAGATAGTTGATCCCTGCGAGATCGAGGTCAGGAGAGTTGACACAAAGGACAACACTGCGGATCCACTCACGAAGGCCATATCCTAGATACATTTTGAGAGACTCTTTGGGTTGTTGGGTATGAGATACTACAACAGCTGGCCTTAGTGCAAGTGGGAGATTGTTAGTTACATGTATACCCTAGAGGCCATTGTTGTACATATGATGTATATTATAATGGATGCTTGGATATATATAGAGAGGACATTCTTGCTCAACATGATAGTATGCTATCTGGTTTCACTTTGTCTTAACATGTTGACTTGTATTGGTTTACTGCCTTATTCTCACATGTTGATAAAGCCCTTAGGATTTGTACTCGACTACTGGGACTATGATGTAGATCATACTAGTGGGGCCAGGGTAGTCTATGAGTACATCCTATAACTGTTCCTAGTCGAGAGTGTATCGAGACAGGGCATCGATACTCCAGAGTAGACTAGCGTATACGCATCTTGACCCATATGATGGGCGATGGATGATCCCATATCCATCTGGTGTAGAGACACCAAAGATGGTGTACGGTGCTTAGTGGAGACTGGGTACACTGAACGGACTCGCTGAGAACTCCTAGATGGTATTATACCTATCGTCAGAAAGCAGTTCTCTGGTGACACTGGTACAGGTTAGTCTGTAGACCCGAGATCGTCATAGAGTCTTGTGTGATTCCCACCGTGCTTTGATTTCCACCTTACCACGTTTAAGAGGACGTGCAAAATGGTGGCTTTTAGGTACAGTCTCGAATCACATGGAGTCAACGAGCGATAAGAGGGGTTTCGTCTCTCCCGGTATTGGGAGTTGATGTCGTGCTGTGTTCGATTTGCTATAACCGGAAGTCCCTGGCCAGGGCTGATATGGAGATTTACTGGTAAGTGTTATCAGTAGTTTCTCGACCCGTTATAAGCCTTACATCGACACGACTTATCGATTACTGGGGTCTGACGTTTACCACTCCTAGACTAGATATGTGACATATCAGACGAAGAGACCGGACTGTACGGGAGTGTTACCGATTGGATTCACAGGAGAATGTACAGGCTTGCCTATTGATCTTCTGATCGCTCAATACCCGGGTGGCTGTTACGTTTAGCTGACCGCTAGCAGCTTGTGGGTGTTTGATATGATCATCACCTACTGTCGGCGTATTGACGATTCTTTAGAGTCCAACACAGAGGTTTCTTGGCTCAGGCAAAATGGAGTAGGAGCACATATGTGATATGTGCAGGACCGAGAATAATACGAGTATGTGATATCGTATTCGATTCTCGCAATGTGTGATATCGGCCGGGTATATGTGATATAGCTGGGTCATCGGATCAAGTGTTGATTCGATGAACTGATAGATATTATATTAGTCGGTTATATGTAATATATCTGGGTTATTAAATCAAGTGTTGCTTTAATATATGATATATTATATTATATTAACTAATATAAGCTCACTTAAAGATTCTTTTTCTCACTTGATAATACATTGATATATATGTGATATATATTAATTGTATTATTTTCTTTTGTTACATTATATATTATATATGTCATATATAATATTGTAACATGTTAGGGTTACAAATGCAACTAGGGTTAAAACCATGCTAGGATTTAAACTTGGGTTAACATTTTCTTTTTTGATATTTCTTATTTGATTGGATAATGTTTTGGATGAGCTTTGAAGAAGCTTCATGCTGTTTTGACTTAGTCCACCCTTTTGGATATTTGTTAGATTTTTGTTAACCCAAACCCTAACCCTAGACCATGGTTAACTCTCTATAAGGGTTAAGCATAACATGCTTAACCCTTGGTTGCATTTCTAACCTCAACAATAATTCATTATCATTCATCACAACTTCATCTTCTTCTTCCTCTCTCCAAAAAGCTTTTCTAGCTTTTACTTTGTGATGATTGTGTGTGAGAAAAAGAAAATAAAAGAGAGCAAAATTCCTACTTCATCATCCTCATCTATTCTAGCTACTTAGATTAGGGTGTTTGCTTCACTAATACTTGATTAGTGAAGTGAGTGTTTGGGTTTGTGATTCTTCAAGGTAGATCATCTTTGATATTGAAGATTACTTGCAAGCATGCATCATTCTCTTCATGGAGCATCTCTAGAGTTCGGGAGCACGATGATCGCAGCGAAGGGACTTCAACCTGGAGCTTATGAAGCGAAGGAACGGACTACAAAGGTTGTAATCCCTATCTCTTTACTTATGCAAAAATGTTTGCATTTGTTACCCTAAATATTCTAGTTGAGATTCATGATTTGTTTACTTAGCACCTCTAAAATTTAAAAGTGGCATGTGTGATGCTTCCAAACCCTAGGTGCTAGGTAAACCCAACAATTCGGTCTTGTCATGAAACATCAAATGATTACGCTCCCGGAATCCAAACACCCCGAGCAAGCAGACGAGGTCTCTCACCCGGATTATTGCTCCTATCACCGAGCGATAGGGCATCCTCTCGAAGACTTCTTCACATTCAAAGACTGGGTAGAAGACCAGTATCAGCAAGGCAGGTTCGCTCTATCCAGCAGTTGGAGAGTAACCCCGCCACAGAAGCATGAACCGAAAGCCACGTATGCAGCGAGAGTGGAGCCGGATCAACATCGGTCTTGGAAGCGATCTCATACCTTCCACGCGATAACGCTATCAGGAGAAGGAGTAAGCGAGGATATGGCTGCCCTCCCCTGGTGCTTCGAAAACGATGATGATGAGGTGATCTCAGAGTTTCCACCAGCGCCAAAAGAGCTGGAAGATGGAATACATACTACTGCAGATAGCCTGAGAAAAATCGACTTAGGGACGGCAAACGACCCACGGCCGCGGTTCGTCAGTGAGTTGTTGTCTGAAGAAAAGGTGGCTACGCTCAAAGACGTGTTCATGCAATATAAAGACTGTTTCGCATGGAACTACTCCGAAATGTCGGGACTAGATCCAGAAGTAGCTGTGCATAAATTGGCGATATCTCCGGACGTCAAACCAATCAACAAGCGCTAAGAAGAATGCGGCTCGAATTTGAAATGAGCATCAACGCCGAGGTCAAGAAGCTAATCGACTCCGGTTTCATCCAAGAGGTTCAGTACCCTGACTGGATCGCCAACATCGTCCCAGTGATGAAGAAAAATAGGACGGTGCGCATCTGCGTGGACTTTTGGGGCCTCAATAAAGCTTGTCCGAAAGATGACTTCCCCGTACCAGTTACTGAGCTGATGATAGACAACACGTCCACTCACGAAGTCTTCTCCTTCATGGATAGCTCATCAGGGTACAATCAAATAAAGATGCATCCTGAAGACCAGAAGCATACCGCTTTCCGGACCCTTTGGGCATATTCTGCTACAAAGTGATGCCTTTCGGTCTGAAGAACGCTGGCACCACCTATCAGAGGGGCCATGATGAAGATTTTCGATGACCTCATACACGAAATCGTCGAGTGCTATATTGACGACCTCGTGGTAAAAACCAAATCGCACGAGGAGCATTGGGAGCATCTGAAGATAGTGTTCCAACGTCTTCGGAAATACAATCTGAAGATGAACCCTCTCAAATGCGCGTTCAAAGTTTCCTCCGGAAAATTCCTAGGATTCATCGTACGACATCGGGGAATCGAAATAGATCCGTCAAAGATCAAGGCGATTATGGAAATGCCTCCGCCAAAAACTCTCAAGAAACTACGGTCTCTCCAAGGAAAGCTCGCAGATATCCGACGGTTCTTAGCTAACCTCTCCGGCAAATGCCGCCCCCACAGTCATCTGATGAAGAAGGGAACCCCGTTCTTCTGGGACCGCAAATGCCAAAGCGCACTGGACGAAATCAAGCAATACCTGCAGAATCCGCCGGTACTGACTGCTCCGGTCAAGGGAAAGCCTCTCATCCTGTACACAACAGCCTTTGAGGGTTCTTTAGGCGCACTATGGGCACAGGAGAATGACCAAGGGAAGGAGAGAGCCCTCTACTATTTGAGTCGAGTTCTCCTAGGGGCAGAAAACAACTACTCCCCTATCGAAAAACACTGCCTGGTGTTAATCTTCGCGATAACGAAGCTTCGGCATTATGCTTTGGCGCATGAGATCCACCTCATATCAAAAGTGGATCCTCTTAAATATTTGATATCAAGAGCCATACTGACAGGGCGGCTCGCTAAATGGTCCCTACTCTTAATGTAATTCTCGATAACATATCGACCGCTCAAGGCAGTGAAAGGCCAGGCCATCGCCGACTTCCTCGCTGAGCATCCGATACCTGCCGATTCACCCCTAAATTGCGAATTGCCAGACGAGCACGTGTTTGACACGATCGACAGGAAGAAAGGAGAGAGTGACACCCGATGGGAACTCTATTTCGACTGGGCATCTTCCTGAAAAAGCGAAAGCATAACTCCCCCATAATCAAATCTGGGGTAGGCCTCATCTTCGTGACTCCACAAGGAGGGATAATGCGCTTTGCCTTCTCCTTAACGGAGTCGAGGACAAACAATGAAGCTGAATATGAAGCTTTGATAGCAGGTCTTGAGATCGCCGTCGACATGGGAATCGAAAATCTCCTCATATATGGAGACTCCCAGCTGGTCGTTAGCCAAGTAAACGGCGACTATCAAACGTGCAAACCAGAGTTGGTGAAGTACGGCGAGAGAGTACAACAATTGCTGACTCAAATCCCTGCCTGCGCCCTTGAAAGCATACCGCATGCGGAAAATAGCAAAGCAGATGCGTTAGCCAAACTCGCTAAAGAACTGGCTGACGAAAACCTCGATGATGTGAGGATTGTTGTACAAAGCCGTCGGGTTCTTGCACCAGCAGAAATATCTCCAGAGACGTCCGAAAAAAAGGAAGTGACCAAGTAAATGGCCTTACAAATAAAAGATCGGGGAAAGGCTATGGATTGGAGGGAAGTCTTTATAGACTACTTCAAATCCCGTCGAACACCTGTAGATGCATCCTCGAGACATCAGCTCATGAAACGAGCTCTGTCTTTCGCCTTCATCAACGATACTCTGTACAAGAGATCATTCGACTCTCTGTGGCTAAAATGCCTGGGGCCAGAAGAAGCAAAGAGAGTCGTCCAAGAAACTCACGACGGAATCTGCGGTTCTCATCAAGCCGGACCAAAGATGAAGCTGAAGATCAAAAGGATGGGCTACTATTGGCCCACGATAATTCAGGACTGTCTCGAATACGCGAAGAAGTACCACTCGTGCCAAATTCACGGGGACTTCATCCACCAGCATCCGAATCCGCTACACCCAACGGTGGCTAGCTGGCCGTTCGAAATGTGGGGAACCGATATAATCGGGCCCATCGAACCAGCATCGTCCAGAGGACATCGGTTCATATTGGCGACAACCGATTACTTCTCTAAGTGGGCAGAAGCAGTACCGCTAAGAGAAGTGAAGAGGGAGAATATTCTCCAATTCTTCAAGACACACGTCATCTATCGGTTCGGTACTCCGCGACGAATTATCTCCGATAACGGGCCAGCCTATAGAAGTCACAAAATCAGCCGCTTCGCACAGCAGCATAATATAGAATGGAGATACTCTTCGGTCTACAATCCCCGAGCTAACGGTCTAGCTGAGGCTTTCAATAAAACCTTGACGAAGATCATAAAGAAGACGGTGTCCAGAAACAGAAAAGATCAGCATGAGAGACTGCATAAAGCTCTCTAGGCGTATCGGACCACGTTCAAAATGGCCACCAACACAACGCCGTATGCACTGGTATTCGGCACAAAAGCGGTACTCCCCTTGGAGATAGAGCTACCCTCTCTACGAGTGGCGGTTCATTATGAGCTAATAGATGAAGAGAACGCTCATTTTCGGCTGGAGGAGCTCGACGCCCTTGACGAAACCCGGCTCATGGAGCAGCAAAACCTGGAGGCTTACAAAGCAAGGATGACGCGCTCGTACGAAAGATTGACTGGGCCGAGAACATTCCGCCAAGGCGAACTCGTGCTAGTCGTAAAAAGACCTATGATCCCTAATCATGCCAAACGGGGGAAATTTGAGCCAAACTATGAGGGTCCGTATATCATAGATAAGGTCTACCAACGTGGGGCTTACTTGCTCATGAATATGCATAGCGAAAGACCCTTTAGGCCAATAAACGGCCGGTTCTGAAAAAATACTACGCTTGACTGAAACGTCTGTAAACTACTACGAACCGCAGCATCCAAAAAATAAAAATAAAATAAAAATAAAATAAAATGTTACGTCCATAAGCAAAATGGGCACGGATGAAAACCCGAAAGGGCTCCGTGAGTAAAAACAGCAAGGCTACCGGCGAGTTTGTGAAAACCGAAAAGGGCGCAATCTCATTAAAAGACACTTGCAAGGTCTTCTCGACCTTGTAAGGAGAAAGTACCTGCGTGAGATCCTTACGACTCACAAGGGAACAACACACTTAGGAATCCCCGCTATTACTGAGGAAAAATTACACTTATGAGATCCTCACACTCGTAAGGAGAATTCCCCTATAAGACCCTCATGGCTCATAGGATTCAAAAGCCTAAAGCTACAGGGATCTGAACCTATTCTTAAGCCGTCATACACCCTAAAGGCTGCCCTACAAACAGTTCAATATTGACCCTTGTATACAATCCACGGGCACAAATAAACGTCTCCCCCACCAAGTTCCCGCCAATGGCGCAAAATTTCCCTGCTTGGTGAACAACACTTGTAAGTTCTCTCGACTTATAAGGAGAAAACACTCTTGTAAGATTCTTACGACTTACAAGAGAAAACTCACTTGGGAGTCCTCACGACCCTTAAGGAGAAAACGCACCTACAAGATCCGCATGACTTGTAGGGAGAAATACCTTTATAAGACCCTAACGGCTCATTAAGTCAAAAGCCTTAGTCGACAGGATTCTAACCCTGTTTGCTAAGCCACCTTTGTTCGAATCGACAACGGAAAGTGATGATTCACTCCCGGCAATATCCCAGTTGTAGCGATACTGATGCCTAAATCGGTATCAGATCCCAAGTTCCATACTCGCGATAAAAATCAGCGAGCCAAAAATGCATATGAAATAGCCGAAATAATGGGGCAACTTGCAACAAAATCAGCAAGTAAAATATATGCATACAAAAATAACCGAAATGATTGGGCAACTCGCAATAAAAAGCAGCGAGTAAAAAGAAAAAAATAGCCGAAATGATTGGGCACCGCAAAAAATAGCCGAAATGATTGGGCAATCGCGACTTTAGCGATACAGAAAGCTGAAATGTCGGAGCATCGCTGAAAGAAATAAAAAAAATAAAATGAAACTTTTTGCCCTACAGGCGAGTCCATACCGACCTCTGTATACAATCCATGGGCATATACGAAAAGGGAACCACATGTCCCAACGAACTCTATCAAAAAAGGAAGAGTCAGGTTTCAGCGGCAATATCTGCATCCCAAAAGACCCGCAACGGCGTTCCACTTCATACCAGCAGGACACGGACACGACATCACCAATCGGAGCCACGGCAAAGTCCCTAGTTCCAAGACTCCACGATTCACAAACAACCTGAAGTCATCCCTGACACCGTAGAAAACGGAGAAAGTCGTCCCCGACACCGTAGAAAACGGAGAAAGTCGATCCTCGACACCGTAGAAAATGGAGAAAGTCATCCCTGACACCGTAGAAAACGGAGAAAGTCGATCCTCGACACCGTAGAAAACGGAGAAAGTCGACCCCCGACACCGTAGAAAACGGAGAAAGTCCACCCCCGACACCGTAGAAAACGGAGAAAGTCGATCCACGACACCGTAGAAAACGGAGAAAGTCAACCCCCGACACCGTAGAAAATGGAGAAAGTTGACCTCCGACACCGTAGAAAACAGAGAAAGTTAACCCCCGACACCGTAGAAAACGGAGAAAGTCGATCCCGACACCGTAGAAAACAAAAAAAAGTCAACCCTCGACCTCCCTGTCGAAGCAACGCTTTGACTCATGAACAAATCAACTCACCAACCACTTACAAGCCCTCTCGACTTGTAAGGAAGAAAATTCGCTTCTGAAATCCTTACGACTCTCAAGAGAAAACGCACTTAGGAGTCCTCATGACTCTTAAGGAGAAAATACACCTATGAGATCCTTACGACTCGTAAGAAGAAAAATCTTTGTGAGACCCTAATGGCTCGTAATGTTGAAAAGCCTTAGGCAACAGACCCGAACCTATTTCCTAAGCCGTTTCTACCCTACAAAGGGTCCAAGATGAGTTGCTATCTACAGGCCACACTTACTACAGTGATATGACAACAACACAGCAAAGAAAAGAAGGCGATAGTGCAAGATAGAAAAGAAATATGTCCTTTATTCATGAATTGAAAATGAATACAAGATACATGTCATAAAAGAATACAAAATATTCTCTCGTTCAGAAGTAAATACAAAAAAAAGTGAGTATACAAAAAAAAACTCTTTAAGCCGGCGGACGATGTAATAAATTCGTCAATTCATCTTTCTTCCGCTGGGTCTCGGCTTCATATTTTGTTATTGCTATGAGACGGGTCACCGCTTGAGACTGTTGAGCCTGATAAGAGGCGAGCCAACTCTCAAGTTTCTTTTCAGCAACTTTGTGAGCTTCAACCATCTCGCGAGTAAAAACAACGGCTTTATCAATAGCTACCACCTCCCTGATAGCTTCTTGAAGCACCCGCCAAAGTTCATACGCACGAGTAGTCTTAGCCGTGAGTTCAGCTTGAAGTTCCCCCAAAGCATTTGAAGCTAGCTCCCTCTCCGAAATTTTTTGGTTAAGCCTCTTCCCACATAACTGCAGATTTGCGACGCACCGTTCAATCAGCCCCCGAAAGCTCATCTTTCCAGCCACGACTTCTGAGGGAAGGCGTGTGCACTCAAGACCATGTAAGAAAGCCTCCACTCGATGACAAAACTAAACTGAGACATGCACCAATGTTTCATCATGGTAAGTGGCAAGAAAGGGCAAAGAAATGTTGGTTTCGGCAGCAAATTCTTCGGCTGTGATCGAACTAGCAGCATGAAGATCTTTGATAAGAGCCGACAAGGAGTGAAGGTTTTGCTTCGCCATCCGTTCAGATGCGCGCCGGGCATAAGGGCCGGATGGCATAGTGATGCGAGATTCCAGCGGGATAAGAACGGGCAAAACTGTCAAGGTTCATAAACAATCAGCGAGATATACAAACAAAGAATAGATGGAACAACGTCAAAACTTTACTAACCCACAGTCATGCAAGGAGGGTTTAAAAGATCTCCATGCCCATCGAGAATCTCAACTTCATCGTCAGCTTCTAGAACTACAGAAAACATTAGCATCGTTATACGAAATAATGATAAAGCAATGAGGGGGTCAAATAACACCGACCTTGCCGGGAAGAGAGGACGATGCGTTGCGGGGATATTGCCTGCGGGGCGGCCATCTCGAGCAGACGCTGAAAAGACTTTCTGGGGGATAGATCCGCAATGGACGCAGCCAATCCTCGTAATTCTGAAAAGACAGAAAGATTCAGATAATGGATAGATCATTAAAACAAAATATAGAAGACTACCTTTGATGCTCCTCATGCTTTGAACGGGAGGGATAGAAGCCTCGGCAACCTCCTCCGTACCCTCAGGCACATCATCGGAGACATTTGCTGGTGTGACAGCTTTTAGTTGAGGGGCAACGGCCGCCACTTCAGGAACGGCAATCTCAATTACCTGTTCCACAATCTCCGGGCCATCACCAGAAAGGTCCATTAAATCTACGGCCGGTAAGGGAACCTCTTCCGGGAGAAAGGACACCAGGGGAACAGAGACTGCCAGAGGAAGCTCCGCAGCAAGAATAACAGTTGTATCGACCCCCTCTACACCTACTAGTGTCTCATCAGGGATATTTACAGAGTCCACAGTCAGGACGCAACTTGAACTCAGATTCTCTGCCATTGCTGAAGTCCTTGCAAAGTTTTACGAAGATAAGGAGACATAAAAAGCGATACAAATTACTTGCCAAAGAGAAAATACAGAAATCACGCTTACCGATACGCCAGGATGCCTCTAGTATGGCTTTTTCAAGCCGACGTTCCTTCCTAAGAAGGTATGCTCGCCGGGGTTCAAATGTAGATTCGTGGCTGTCGGTCCACAATGATAAATCATCCTCGGAAGCGGCTGAGATAGGCTGCTTGAGGGCTATCTCGCCTCCCTGTTTCATAGGACCTATAAATATTCGTCGTATTGATGGGGGATCTTCGTAGAATATGATAGCAGGATAAGGACTCTTCGGAACACTCACATTCTCAGTTTCATCCTGTGAGCGCCTTATAGCCTCAGCCAATTGTGCGGCTTCCTCGGCAGATGAACCTGGAAAAAGAAAACCATCATCCGGCTCCTGCATGGATATGGGTTCATCTTGGGCAACAACTTCAGGTTCAAGCATGAGGTCGAGCAGACCGGTGACCGTCTTCTTTCTCCTCTTCGACCCAGAACTAGCGCTGGTAGAAGATCGCTTCCTTCCCTTCGGTGCTTCGGCGTGACGTTGGCCCACTTTGCCCCCGCTATCCTCTTTCGGTGACACCACTGCTGATAACGGCACTGCCGCTGGCACTTCGGCGGAAGCCTTTGCTTGAGCTCTAGTACGCATTGGCAGCCCTACAGTGGGAGGAGCTGATTCGGTTTCTACGGCTTGCGAGATAAGGACCACACCGCTATCCCGCAAGAGAGAGCGAACAACTGACCGCGGTCGCAACGGGACGCTGGCAGCTTGAGCCGGAGCAGGAATCTTATACTCAAAGAGTACCCGCCTTTCCTCAGCAATAACAGGGCCAACCCGGTGGCGATACCAGCCCATAAAGGACCCCACGGATCGTGGGAGATAGTCAGGTTCTGGAATCATGAACACAGAGCCAGTGTTCAGCCGCATGAAGTGATGCATGACGTCGCGAATAACTCCTAAAGATGATGAGGGCTCAACCAAAAACGCTTCAAAAGGGACGCCCTGATTATAGCCCAATTGTCGAGCGAAGCGGTGCGGATTATACCGCATAACGAGAGCCGTATCATCCCGGCAGAACACCAAATAGCCCGGCCTAATTGAATACAGATGCATGATCTCTCTAGGCTTTAAAGAGGGTGCTCCCCCTTTTGACGAGTCGAATAACTGTTGGACAAGCCCCGCCGGAGCAGAAAGAACACGATCAATGAACACCATCCCTCCCTCATTAGTATATGTATTGAGCAAAACACGGAGGGCCCCTAATTGAGTCGGATCAGGAGTGGAGGCATCCACTAATCTCATAACTCGAGGGAAGGTATAGGAGTCATAGAAGTTCGGCCGTCGATGTGCCGCGAATGCCCCCAGCACATGCATTTCAATCCAAGATGTGAAGTAATGAAAGGGGAGATTCACAACATCTACACCTGGAGTCGAAGTGTTGGCCGCAACACTTAACCCGTGATAAAGATGCGATAGTCCCGCGATGCCGACGTCCAACTTTTCCCCTTCAGCTACACGATGGGAAGGATAGAAGGCGGAAGCTCTCATGAAGCGTCGGTGCGACGGTATCACAAACCAACTAAGCCAAAGGCTGATAAAACCGACAAAGAAGGTCTCTTCATCCATGTCGGGAGCCGCAATCGAATCAAAAGGAACGACCGACAAGATCGGGATGTAAAACTGTGGTAAATCATCTTCTTTGACCGGCCGTTTATCCAAACCAAACCCAAAAGGGTCGTTAATACTCGCAAGCTTCGGGGCTTCCTTGGATAAAATATCCCCCCGAATGAAACAGGCGATAAATCTTTCGAAAGTGACACCCTGCCCTTCTGACTTCGTAAACAATCTGTCAAAAATACCCAGGGCCTTGATCAGACTAGGATACTTAAGACGGACGGTGGTTTCGGCTGTCAGACCATCAAGCACAGCCGGCATGGTAGAGAAAACATATTCATCAGGAGGCAGCAGTTCTTCGTAATGCTCCCCCTAATAGGCAGTCCTGAAATCTCACGGAATTCATCCAATTAGATAGACACCTCTCGATCCCCTAGCAAAAAGGTATTGGTGGGCAGATTCCACTATTTTAAAAAGGCTTTGATCCACCAGACATAGGGAGCATGGTAATAGAAGAGCGATGCATATACTGCCTGATATATTCCGACCTTCAGCAGCCTTGCACGGTAGACAGAAAGAATATAGCGAGCCCAAATAAGGTAGCCCACTGGGTGCCGGGGGGTGATACCCACTTTATAAACCATCCCCTACGGTCGAGCTTCACCTTGGCAAATCCGATGCCCCAAGATGTCTATAGCAGGCAGGGGCTGGTTAGGTATCCCAGAAGTAGAGGGCTCCAGCCGGCCCGAAAGATTCCAATTGGTCACTTCCACTGCGTAAGCAGTCTGTGGGCGTTCTATCGGCAGTATAGGGCGAAGAGGTTCCACCGGCTCCCCGCAAATAAAACTTCGGCGACCCCGGATGATGTGGCCGTACCAAGTGCCCCATAAGATCAGATTTGTCCGATCTTTATCATGAGCTCTGATCATCGCCATTGCTTTCTCGTCCGACGGCGATTGTGGAAAAGCAGCGTCTGAGCGAGTAAAAGGAAAGTAAGGAAGGGAAGCCATTGTCCCTGAAATAAAGTGAGGAAAGACTGTTAGTGCAACCTATACGTGCAAATATATATATATATATATATATATATATATATATATAAACAGCAGAAGAAAACGACAAGAAGCTTATTCCATGAGATCATTGACTACAAAAATAATGGACCCCACAAAATCAGTATGACGGCTTGCCCATCACGAGGCAGGGATATCATTGAGAGAATAAAGAAAAAGATTCTCAATAAATACACATTGGAGTTTAAATGACTTGGAACATCCTCACAAAAGAACACCCATTACAAATCCGGGAAAAATCCCTTAAAAAGATTTTTCAAGAACACTGGGGAATCAAATTCCCGAAGGACTTTCTTGATCTTTCAGAGCTAAACTCTTTGGTGAGGAATTAAATTCCTTTTATGCAATGGAATTAAATTCCAGAAACCGCATAAAGAGGAAATGAGAAATCAAATGTCATGCCTAAGACATTGAGAGCTATTACTCTAAAAATCACATCTTGGATCTCTAAGAGATGGGTTTTAGAGGAGAGCAAAGCCCTCAAGATGGATTTAAAATCCAGAGGCTTTCTTTAAGAAAAGGGTTCTCTGGTGTTCTAGAGCTTTACCTAAAAAGGGGTTCCTTTTGGCAGAGTTAAACTCTGGAAATTTTCAATGGACAGAGAACTAAGCTCTGAAGAGGAGAATTAAATTCTCAGAAGATAGCAAAGAAGGAAGAAGATGAAGGAACAGAGGCGTTGCAGAAACGAGACCCCTGCATTTATAAGACATGATGGGAAACGGTTCATCTTCCCCGTTCCTTAGGCAGAACCAACGGCTGTAAAGATGACATCATTGCACTCACGTGTGAGCCACGTGAGAACAACGATGTGGGGGCATTTGTTCCCTTATAAAAATTCAGAAGAAGAAGGAAAAGGAAAATTCCCCACTAATGGAAACATCATGTGTGAGCACATGATCATCAATCCATGTTCCCTTCCGAACGGCGGCCTAGACTTCGCGTCTGTGCCTGAGGTTCGGGGCAGATGCTATTTGGTTTTATCCGTCTACCTCTCCGAAAATGCCAAGTTGATTTATGGCACCTTGTATCGGAGGTTTAGACGGATGCGGCCGATGTAGCAGACTTCGTCAGATTCCCCCTCGCTTGAGGGGTTTTTGATTGTGGGGACGCTCTTCCCTGCAGGCGCAAGCCCCTGCAGTTAATTACGCTACCGCATCGCGGTAACAACTTTCTCCTTCTCCAGAATTTCACTTCGTGTCGTGTGTGTTTGTTTTGTTTATGGTTGCCCGTGGATTGTATACGGAGACTGAGTGATGCCGTCGCCCGTAGGACGTGGATTAGTCCAAATCCGTATTTGCTTAGATTTGGGTTTGGTGTTTTTAGTTTAAGGATGCATTAGTCGTGTTGCGTCTAAGATCGACTTAAACGTTCGTTAAGGATGCGTTAGTCCTATTTTAGACTAAGATCAACTTAACGTAGTGATTAATTTAATGTATGGCCATCGGGACTCGTCACCTCTCTGATGTCGTCGAAGGATTACAATGACATGTATCAGAGGAGCTCGGAGATGTACCCTCGAACCAGAGTTGATTGGGAGTTTTGTAGTCCATTTGAATGTTTAAGGATACGTTAGCCGTGTTTGGGGCTAAGATCAACTTAAACGGGACCGTTTAGATCCGGCAAAAGAGCGTTTGGAAGCTCTATTGTTCCAGTTTAGGGACATAGTGGTCTGTTCGCCAGTTTAGGGACGTGGTGGTCCATCGCCAGTTTAGGGACGTGGTGGTCCGCATTCCAGTTTTGAGGACGTGGTGGTCCATCGCCAGTTTAGGGACGTAGTGGTCGATCGCCAGTTTAGGGACGTGGTGGTCCGATATTAGTTTGGTGACGTTTCGGTCCGATATTAGTTCAGGGACGTTTCGGTCCGATATTAGTTTAGGGACGTTTCGGTCCGATATTAGTTTTAAGGACGTCTCGGTCCACGAGTTTAAGGACCCCGCAGTCCATATCCATGTGTGATCGTTGGGACCCGTTGCCTCTCTGACGTCGTTGAAGGATTACAACGATAGATATCAGAGGAGTTCAGAGATGTACCCTCAAACCGGAGATAAATTGATTTAGGAGAGCAATTTTGCTCAGTCAATTTAATTTGAGGACTTACAGCCAAAATTGGGTTAGGTCCAGTTGAGAATATTCAACATTTTTCTTGATCTTCGGCCTATCAGGCCTGTGCTAGGGCTTTGCCCATATTTAATAATGCACTGCATTCTATTCTGGTCTGCTAGGCTTTTGATTTGGGCTCTGTCCCTTTATTTATGATGCAGAGCATCTATTTTAGTTTGGGCTCTGCCCCTTTTTTTTTTTAAACAATGCATTGCATTTTATTAGACCTGTTCGGCCTTCTTTAATTGGGCTTGGCCCCTTTTGTAACCAAGGCAGTGCATTTGTCTGGCGCTTTGCGCCGAGTAATGAGCGCAAGCTCATATCGTGATGACATATGTCGTGCTCTGGTGAGCGCAAGCGCACTAGCGCAATGCGCTGCGCTGTTGCGCTGCGCTGTTGCGCTGCTGACACGTGGCGCGCTCTCAGCGAGTTGCGCCAATTCCGGAGAGCAAAGCTCTATCTTAAGGGCGCTTAGCGCAAGTGGTCCTATAGCCGACACGTGGCGCTCTCTTAAGAGCGCAACGGCGCAGTTTGGAAGTGCAAAGCACTAAGAATCTTTTAGATTCAAGAAGGGAAGTGCAAAGCACTGTTTAATTTCTTGATCTAAATTAGATCAAAGAAAAATAAATTTTTCTTTGTTTGAAGAACTGTTCACACCATAATATTGCATTATTATATTCCTCATTCTTATTCTTTTTATAAATAAACAGGTGCTTTTGATGCATGTCTGCTACATATTACAGGTTACAGGTTCTTAGACAGAAAACAGTGAAAACGATGTAAAGACGATGAAAAAGTGGACTTTGACCAATAAATAGAAGATTCTTGATCAAGCCTATATCAAAGATAAAATTCACAAAGTACAAGGCAATGCAAGGTCCAAGATTACAAAGCGAACGGTTAAAAGCCCACCGCAATTATTCACTGGAGATCTGGAAGAAACATAGAAGCTATTTTAATAAAGAACCAAATAATAAGGAAGCCCAAAGATCCAAGGCCCAATACTTTCTTTTAAAGAGACATAAAATTTTACCAAAACTTGAAGTCTACTTTGACTAGGTCTTCCTAAGGATATTTTGGTAAATGTAGACATGCAAATCAATTGTAACCTAGGGTTTCTATCTCCTATAAATAGAAGCCCAAATCATTGTATTCTTTTCATGCCTTCTTTTAATAATAAATTTTAGAATTCTTTTGGAGAACATCGGTGTTTCTTTTCAATTCATGAATTCAGATCTGACAACCCTGCGTTGATGATTGGAGAGATGCATCTGTAAGTAGATTTAATTCCTTGCTCTAGTTTAGATTTCAATTCTTGCCCTAGGTAATTTTTATTCTCTGCCCTAGATAGATGTTTTTAAATTCCCTAATGAGTGAGTAGTTTCCTCGCTTGTTAGGGTTAGGAATGGGGAAGGATTTGAGAGACGAAGATCTCACGTCTCTTTTCTTTGCCAATCTTTTATGAAAATTAGAACTCCATGCATACCTTCTTATTCCGCTCCCTACGGCACTCTACCCTCGAGGTAACGGTGATTCCGTAGTCTAAAGGCCCGGATTCTAAGGTTTTCCATGGAGGTTAGGGTAAAGATTAAGAAAGGAAGGACAAGGATCTAGAGAAGAATCAATCTTCCCAATCATCCTAATCCCCTTTGTTAAGATTTACCATAACACTAATATGATATCTTTAATTAAAGGCAATGGAAAGAGATGTAGATCTTTGTTTACCAAATTTTCCCTAAACCTAATCCTAGCAAGTTTCTAATCCTAGTATCATACAACTTCAATTTTTAGTTTTAATAATCAATCCGAACACCCTTCGGAATTAACTCGTAAGCGCGATTAGAAAATTCACAACATCCCTGTGGACCGACCCGTACTCACCGGCTAGCTTCATGCGACGTCGTTCTTGATTGCGGTTACAAATATTTTTGATCTATCTTTTAGAAAGCGCAAGCACGCTGAATCATTCAATCAAATGGCGCCGTTGCCGGGGATGACGTGTCATTTTCTTTTTGCAATTTCGGGTTAATATAAAATTAAAAAATCATAAAAACTGAAAAATCAAAAAAAATATAAAAATTTATCATCGTTGTATTTTGTGAAGGGTATTTTTGGTTTGAATTTTGCAGGATCTACAATCGAGACGGATCTGGAAAAATCCAGAGTTCAAAACAGAAAAAGATACATCAGAACAGTAAGAGGTTGGAAAATTAGAACAGCACAATTTTTTTGGAGACCTGAAGCCTCAGAACCGCCGCTATTCCGCCGCGCAAGAGCGCTCCCGCCGCTGAACCGCCGCGTCATGCTGACGTCATCGCGCGAAAATTTTACTGTTTGTTTTCTTTTTCCCCCCTCTACAACCTAAAATATATCTTTTGTCAAATCTCCTGCAGAATTCTTTGCGCTTTAAAAAATCTTCCCTTCCAAATAAAAAATCTTGTGCAAGATTCTTTGCGCGTGCTTAAAATAATAATTGATTGCTAGTGATCTTTTCTGATTTGCATATCCTTAATCTTTTTGCTAAAAATATCTTTCCAAATAAAAAGCAAGTGGAAAAAGGAAAATTTTAATTAGAAAACTTGCAAACCTTGAAATTCAAAAAAAAAGATTTGATTGCATGTGATTTACTGTTTTGCATATCTTTAATCGGATTTTAAGGGGCTTTTGACCAACTCAGATTGGGTGGGGATTTCATCACCCTTCCCAGGACCCCAGAAAACACCTAAAGCATTTGCATCGACCACGATTAATTAAAAAAAAATACTAGACTCAGCCCTAAGGACGTCGAGCTCAATAGGAAAAGGACTAGTATAGGCATCGACCGTTTATCCTAACTGATTTTGCGGTGTCTAGGCTAGTGGTTTTTAATTAGGCCCACTGTCGTGGTGGTTCCTTCCCACTTACCTGGCCGTACTTGTCGGTGAAGAGGCGGTTTGAGGTCCTATTTCTAGCCCTAGTTAGGAGCTGTCTAGCAGACCTAGGTGACCCTAGATCTAGGTCTGATTGTGCATTTCTGGTTGATTACATTTGTGTCTAAGCCCTTTATCGAAATTTTTTTCTGCAAACAGTCTCAAATAAAGAGAAAAGGGAAAAAGGGAATTTTTTTTAAAAAAAGACTTGCAACTTTTGTCGCTCGGAAATCCTTGCACCAACAAACTTTCTTTCTTTCTCTTTCTTCTATCATGGGTACCCCACATAACAAATCACTTGCCGAACTTTGGTATCCCGAACCTAATTTTGCGTCGTTCGGCAATTTGTTCGATCAATTTAAAGACGATCCTTCCTTGCCTAAAATATCTTTGAAATATCAAATAGAGGCGTCTAGGAGAAACAGTTTGACTTTTCAACCCACTTTGTGTCAACCAAGTCAACCTTTACCACCTTCGTATGTTGACACCACTTTTTCAAGTCCTTCTGTCACTCCTAAGCCGATGTCCATTGCTGAGCATATTGCTCAATCTCGCAGCCGATCTTTCACCCCTCTCCACTCATCTAGTTCTAAGGATTCGCACGACTATTCACCTTTTTATCCACATGTTGACCCTACCCCTGTCCAACCACCCACTTCCTACCAGTCCTACCCGACTTTCCCACCGTCACTAGACCCTGTTCCTACACAGCCTTTTGGGAGTTTCACATATCCAAACAATTTTGAATCTTTTACCGAAACCCCCTCACCACCCAAGTCTAGTTTGGAAGAGGCGTTGGAGGCGTATATCGCAGCAACAAACAAAATGGTTAGGAATGTGGAAGCGTCCGTGGCCACCCTTATGCAACCTGCTGAACCGGTAGCTAGTTTTCCGCTAGCTCCAAATTTTTCAATGTATGAGGCGGCAGTTGGACAGAGTGAGAATGAGAGAGGATTTTCAAATCAAACCTACCCTTACCCAATTGAAGCCCACAACTCCTGTTTTCCATCGATTGCCCTAAATAGTTCACCGGTTGAAAATAAAAATGAGTTGTGTGATTTTGTAGTGTTTGATTTGCCAGATTGTGAGGAACCCCTTTCGAGTGAAACCGCACCTAATCCTTTCGACCTTTACACTTCCACTCTAGAACCTACATTGATAAACATCCATGCTTTTGAGGAGGTGTCTAAAGAAATTGATTTTCACTTGATTGAGGATATAGATGCCGGGAATATTTCGGATGATGAACCTGTCGATTTGCTTGAAATTTTATGTTCAAATCATCATCCTGAGTTATTAAATGGTTCTCCCGAATCTCATATGCGTCTTGATTTTGATGATAAAGGCATGGATGAGTTGAATATTGAGGATAGTATTGAGGAGAGTCTTGAGGATAATATTGAGGTTGAATCATTTTTGTTTGATGTGTCTGATTTTCCAATTCATCCTCTTGAACGTTTAACTAAATCACCCTCCATCCTTTCCATCGTTCCGACCCCGCTTGAAGACTGTGAGCTTGAAACCTTTTCCTTTGAATCTGACACAATTCTCACAGACGATAACACCTACGAGTTTTTCACTTTTTCGGACGATGTTGATGACTCACCGCCCGAGTTTGAGTCATTTACATTTTCAGATGAGTTAGTTGAACCATCAGACTCGGTTGATTATAGTAGTTTCGAACCATTAATGGAATCTTTCAAGTTCGAAATAGTTTACTACGGTGAGAAAGATACTATTCCTAATTCACTCCCTTTCGTCTCTCCTATTGTCCCGACCGTACAAATGACCGTTACGCTTTCATCTCCAATACCAAGTTCGGCGTACCCATGTTTTCTTGAGAATCTTGAGGGATTTGATCCCATTTCTCGACGAGTAGATAGGTTAGCGCAATCGCTTATAACATATCGGTCATCACATATTGCGCTAATTTATTCACTCAATTTACACCCTCAAGATCGTACTCCACTTCCTTCTTCTTTTCGCCATTCTTCTCCCCCACCGAGACCATATTCTACCATTCTTCTTTCCACACGGTCTCGCGTGCTTCTCAGTTTCTTGCACCAACTATACCATTTCCACGATAAGATTTTTGAATGGTTGGTGCTAACTTTTGGCTTGTGTAAGGCCAAGCTTAAGTTTGGGGGAATCTTTGTATATATGTATATATTTTATGGTTTCTTTTTCTATAAAAAAATAAAATAAAAATTTCAAAACATTAAAAATATAAAAAAAATTATAAATAAATAAACAAAGGAGTATCGGTATTTTGACCCTCTTGGTTTAGCATGACAGTGAGGACACTGTCAAGTTCAAGTTTGGGGGCATGCTCGGTACGTCTTCTTCCTTCGCATTCATTTGTACATATTTTTGTATTTGCATACTTATTTGAAAACCCATAAAAATTTGAAAAATTTCAAAAATTATAAAAATTAATGTATTCAATTTTGGCTAATTGACTTGAGTTTGACAAATAGGTTAACTGGCTAGGAACAACTAGATCTTAGACGTAGTGAATTAAAAACCCTAAAGATAACCGTCCTTAAAGTTTAACGGTAGAAGGTATATGCCTTTGTAGTTTATTTAGAAATAGGCAAATTTTGGGTTCACTTCTTGGGCTAAGTCGAAATAAGGGAAGAGTATTGATGTTCTTATTAGAGTATAAGTTTGAAAAATAGTTTCTAACTTAAGTTTAGATTCTGAAAACGTATACCCTACAATTTGCACAATCACGCACCTTGAAACTTGGAATAGTAGAGGAGACCTTGAAATGCTCTTGTCTAAAGTCCTTAGTACGATGAAAATAAAAAAAAATGTGAATAAAGAATAAAAAAAATGAACACTGGTTTTTGTGATTACTTAAGGCTGTAAAAATAGAAAAATATTTAGCGAGGGTGCTTCATCACCTAGTGCCTTAGACCAACTGGTTTGGGAGTCACTGCTAAAGCCTTGGGTGTTGCAAGACTAGGAATTACGCTTTAAAGTGCAAACATATCTAGTAATCGGTTGTTGGTACCTCAAGAAGTATTAACGGTCGTATGAAGGATGTGTAAGCAAAATTCAATTAAAAATTCACCTACTGATAAGTACTTTGGACAACGGACAAGGGCATGATTGCTTGATTTGAATTTCCAAGTGTAGGGATGATCTATACACACACGTAGGGGTATGTGATTGGAATTTAAATAAGAGAGAGGAATGAAGAATAGAACTTGTATCTTTAATAGAGTTGATAGAAATTCCTAGGTGGAGATGGAACCCTAGAAGGAAAACTTAAGAGATGCCGAAAGCTAAGTAAGTTCACAGGATATATATAATCTTAAGTTAAATAATGAGGAAGTGTGAAGAATGTGGGTGGATAATTTACAAGCAGAAGATAATAGAATTCCTTATTGGAAAACTTAATTGGAGAACAAAAGTCAATGGGCCGAGTTGATAGGATTTTGTGGGTAGTATCCGCTGAAAACCCTCAGGAGACAACACTCCTCCTACTAGGGACACCTAGAGGTTTAACGGCTTGTTGCACGTGCTCAGTGCAATCGCGTTTCCCTGCGAAAGTGCGGTTAGGATTTTAGTGAATAAAATAAGTTTGCTCGAGGACGAGCAAAAGATAAGTTTGGGGGTATTTGTTCACACCATAATATTGCATTATTATATTCCTCATTCTTATTCTTTTTATAAATAAACAGGTGCTTTTGATGCATGTCTGCTACATATTACAGGTTACAGGTTCTTAGACAGAAAACAGTGAAAACGATGTAAAGACGATGAAAAAGTGGATTTTGACCAACAAATAGAAGATTCTTGATCAAGCCTATATCAAAGATAAAATTCACAAAGTACAAGGCAATGCAAGGTCCAAGATTACAAAGCGAACGGTTAAAAGCCCACCGCAATTATTCACTGGAGATCTGGAAGAAACATAGAAGCTATTTTAATAAAGAACCAAATAATAAGGAAGCCCAAAGATCCAAGGCCCAATACTTTCTTTTAAATAGACATAAAATTTTACCAAAGCTTGAAGTCTACTTTGACTAGGTCTTCCTAAGGATATTTTGGTAAATGTAGACATGCAAATCAATTGTAACCTAGGGTTTCTATCTCCTATAAATAGAAGCCCAAATCATTGTATTCTTTTCATGCCTCCTTTTAATAATAAATTTTAGAATTCTTTTGGAGAGCATCGGTGTTTCTTTTCAATTCATGAATTCAGATCTGACAACCCTGCGTTGATGATTGGAGAGATGCATCTGTAAGTAGATTTAATTCCTTGCTCTAGTTTAGATTTCAATTCTTGCCCTAGGTAATTTTTATTCTCTGCCCTAGATAGATGTTTTTAAATTCCCTAATGAGTGAGTAGTTTCCTCGCTTGTTAGGGTTAGGAATGGGGAAGGATTTGAGAGACGAAGATCTCTCGTCTCTTTTCTTTGCCAATCTTTTATGAAAATTAGAACTCCATGCATACCTTCTTATTCCGCTCCCTACGGCACTCTACCCTCGAGGTAACGGTGATTCCGTAGTCTAAAGGCCCGGATTCTAAGGTTTTCCATGGAGGTTAGGGTAAAGATTAAGAAAGGAAGGACAAGGATCTAGAGAAGAATCAATCTTCCCAATCATCCTAATCCCCTTTGTTAAGATTTACCAGAACACTAATATGATATCTTTAATTAAAGGCAATGGAAAGAGATGTAGATCTTTGTTTACCAAATTTTCCCTAAACCTAATCCCAGCAAGTTTCTAATCCTAGTATCATACAACTTCAATTTTTAGTTTTAATAATCAATCCGAACACCCTTCGGAATTAACTCGTAAGCGCGATTAGAAAATTCACAACATCCCTGTGGACCGACCCGTACTCACCGGCTAGCTTCATGCGACGTCGTTCTTGATTGCGGTTACAAATATTTTTGATCTATCTTTTAGAAAGCGCAAGCACGCTGAATCATTCAATCAAGAACCAGAGGTTCATAAAAGTGCAAAGCACTATTATTTTTTTATTTTTATTGTTTTTAAAGGACCGGAGGTTCACAAGAAGTGCAAAGCACTGTTTATTCTGTAAAGATCATTGATCTTGTTTTTAGACCAATGATCTATTAGAAGGAATTTCTTCTAATTCATGAAGGTTCTTTACCTTTTTCTTAAAATCTTCTCGGAGTTCTCTCTGTTTACAGTTCTTGAGTTTTCAAGAAAAATGTTGATGCCTTTGAATTGAGGCTTAGGGTCCTTTTTATAGTGCTCACAAATTAGTTAAATTTGCTAAAGAGATCATTCTCTGAGTGATTTGGGGAGTTTTCCCCACCGTTGGATCTTTGATCCAAGGGCTTCTGCTTTGCAGAAGAAAATCTTCTTGTTTTAACAAGAACAGAAAAGATTTCTTAAAATCTTAATTCAGTTTGGCGCAGATGCCCCAGCGCGTGACACGTGTCGCGCAGCGCACAGCGCAGCGCAACTGCGCTGACACGTGTCGCGCAGCGCACAGCGCAGCGCAACTGCGCTAGCGCATCTGCACTGACACGTGTCGCGCAGCGCAGAGCGCAGCGCAACTGAAGCGTTGCTTCAGACAAATAGAGCTCTGCTCTGATTGGGCGCGCCTTCTTGGGCGTTGCGCTGACGCGTCTGCGCCTGACACGTGGCGCGTTGCGCCTAGCACAAAGAATCTGAAGCGTTGCTTCAGTTATTAAAGCTTAAATTTTCAAAGCAGAGCTTTGCTCTGATTGGGGGAAGACGAAGCGTTGCTTCATCTCCCGACTCGGAATTTGAACAGAGCTTTGCTCTGATTGGGGTAAACAAATGCCCCCCGCACCGTTGCGCTTACGTGGCCCCAAACGTGAGCGCAACGGTGGCGAAATTCCAACCGCCGTGACGACTTTTGGAAGTCGTAGAGGCACTTGGTGCCTAAAAATAGGACCTTTGGTCCCCCACAGATGCTTATCATCTTTCCGATTTTATTTTCAAAAAACTTCAGAGCTTTGCTCTTGCCTTCAAGAACTCTAGAGCTTTGCTCTTCTTTCCAAAGTTTTTTAGAAAAAACTTTAGGTAAAATTGAATCTTAATTTTAATTAATCTTTAAACAGCAGAGCTTTGCTCTTATAGATCTTTTGATCTAAAGAGATCCCCATTGGGGTTTCACTAGCAGAGCTTTGCTCAATTTCAAAGTTAGAAACTTTAGGTGAAATTAATGTAAATCAAATGAACTTAAATTAATCTCAATCAAAGAGCTTTGCTCTCACAGATCTTTTGATCTAAAGAGATCCCCATTGGGGTTTCACTAGCAGAGCTTTTGCTCATGGGTTTTAATCCTTGAACAGAGCTTTGCCCTCTTGGAATCTAGCTCTCTATGTATATTATTTTTCTTCTATCAGTAATCTTCCTGTGGTATTTCCTCCAGGCATAATGGCGGTGCATCTATACAGTTTGCACGAGTTCATCACTTATGACGATATCCGCGCACAGGGTCGTCAACAAAACCAGGAGTTTACAGACGCTCAATGTGCAGAGGTCATGGGTCGTCTGAACGCAAGCGGTGGCTGGCTGCTACCCCGTCGTTCGGCTCTTTTGAAAGTCGTGCTGGGAGCAATATGGAGAGCACTTCCGGGTCTTCACGAGGCCCTGCCGCTCAATGCGCTGGATGATGTCGAGGACAAGGTGTATTCAGTGTACCTGACGGGGCTGATCTCGAAGAAGCGACGGGATAGCCTCATTGACATCCTACACCAAATCTTCCAGCAGACGACGATAGTTGCTGCTTATCGAAGGCCGGGAGGGCTTTCCGATGATATTGACACAGAAGAGCGCGAGAGGCTGCGCATAAGAATAATTAGAAAGGCCAGAAGAACTCTGGATGGCCTTACTTTTGAATTCCTCAATCCGTGCCCCGGATCTGAGGTTATTCTATTGTAACTTTCATTTATTGTTTTTATGACTGTAAGAACTTCGGGCAATATTAATGGAAAAAAAAATTCCAGCTTGTCGTATATATCTTTTGTCCTAAGTCTTTTTGCCCATGCATGAATGATTGTGCCTTGAACGCTTGATCAAATGTAAATCGGATGCTCTTTCTGTTGCTTTTCCTCTTTCTCAGCATGTCGTAACAATTAGCAGGTAATAGAGTAAGCTTCTTGATTTCTTCACGAGATAGCGAGGGCTTAGGCCGCAGGTTCGGATCTGCTGCCTAAGACTTTTCAACTCTATGAGCTGTGAGGGTCTCATATAGACTTTTCTCCCTACGGATCGAGAGGATCTCGTAGGCGGGTTTTTCTCCTTAGGAATCATGAGGATTCCTAAGTGTGGTTTTCTCTTGTAAGTCGTAAGGATCCTACAAGAGAATTTTTCCCTTTTACGAGTCGAGAGGACTTGTAAGCGGTTGTTTCCCTCCTTGTCGAAGTTCGACGTCAGAGAGTGAGACCCGTGGATAGTATGCAAGAGACCGTTTTGGGCCAACTTACGGGGTCCCAATTCTTAGGAAACAGGCTTCTTTTATGCCCACTGCCTAAGGCTTTATCTCACGAGTCGAGCCGCCTCGACAATTTTTCACAAGTCGAGACGAATCGAACGTTTCTCGCAAGAACATCTTAACGTCGCATTTAACCTCTGCTCTTTACAACAGAAGCCCGTTAAGGTTGGTGGTACTTAGGGTTTTGGACATCGTACCGTCGCATAAGCTGATATAGTCCTCGATAGGCATTCGTGCTGTTCGAGTAGCCCTGCGACTGCCGTGTCTCTGATCCCTTCGGGGGCTGGACAAGACGTCTTCAAGCAATCCTCCTTGGCAGTTTGACCGTCGGAAGAGCAAGCCCTAGGAATTTGCCATGCCGCTTTTTACTTGAGGTTAGGCTCATTTTGGAGAGCCCCGATGAGTCATAACCACTCCGCGCTGGTGTGGGGATGATCTCTGTCACGTCCCGAAAGTACGGAACATGACCGGCACTTAAGCTATGAAACGTCTCGAGGCGTTCGTAATCTAAGTAAGCCGAAAATCCAGAAATCCAAACCAAGAAAAGAAGTAGAGTGAAGGAAAACCAATTTGAAACAAGTAGTTTTAATAGCATAAGCCGAATTATGCGGTTTTTAAGAACATCAAAATTTACTGAAAATTTCGGCAGAGTCTCCTTTGTAAATACTGGCTCCCAAACGGGATACAACATGAATAGTATACGAAATCAATAAAAAGGCATCCCCAAGCGGGAGCTAGCTCTTCGTCAATCGACGGTCACAACCACACAAGCAATATAATATACAACGCCAACGGCGAGGATCAAAACTCAAAAGGAAACTCAAAACCACCAGAAGTAAACGAGCGACTCTAAGGTCGAAAGAATAAACAACACTGGTCTCTATATCAAAAAAAATACATGTTTGGTTGATGGAATTTACTAGATACAACGGAATAATATTATACAAGGTAATATGATGGGTACGATACAAGAAAAACCCACCTACTAGCAAGCCACCCGGAAATGGAACTGAGCCCGCAAAGCCGTAATGAAACCGGTACGGCAAACCTGCAAGAAACTGGGGTACAACGGGGGTGAGTTGCCAACTCGTGAATAGAAAAACATCTACGCACAGAAATCGCATAAATAACGCAATCCTAGGTCAAAGATCATAATATAGCCTCAAAAATGTATATAACATGTAGCCTATAACAAGGCTAGGGTAAATATCTAACCCGAGTGTAATCTCATGTGCCCGTGTCAGTGCCTCAGGTAGCAATATATCATATGAATGAGGTATGAATGCATGAAAACAGAATACATGTAAATGAAGAAACTGTTTTCATAAATTAGTGAGATATCCTTCGTATTTTTAAACTGAGGTATCATAAATGAAATCAGTATCAACAGTGTTTAGCATCGACACAAAACATAAATCCCACTGTCTCGAAATATCAATGTCTCAATCTCAATATCTAGGGCGCCGTCAGTCCAGACCGGCCCCTACCATCCATCTCAAGACCACGACGGTATCCTCCGGATATCCGACGCGTCGGGTAATATCACCGGTAGGTAATCTGTCCCCTGCCAGGCTCATCGTCAACACCACATTCATCTTGCCCCGGGGTACCATACCGGGCCCACCATGTACCCATGACGGTTCCTCCACTCCTCGACACGGATCTCGAAAACCACAGCAAACTCATGGTGGACGACACTTTACATCACTAGAAAACCGCAACATTTTATATTTTAAAAGATCATAAGTTGGAAATTTTGCGGCTTTCCCCGAAATCCAGAAATATCATAAATCTCAAGAAATCATCACAAGTGCATATGTCAATGATAATGAATGCATATGGTATCAATAACCAAGTTGCAATGTATGATTAATAAACTAGGCATGTAAGGCAGGTGCACTAATATCATATCAAACTACTAACTAACAAGCTAAGTCAAGAAAATATATTCTCTAAAGTGTACGTGACATGGCAATTACCGATGAAGATGTGTGTGAGCCGGCAAGTAGGTGTACATGGTACATACGCATCATCGGTAATGGTGCTGGTGTCCTAACAGCATGATATCAATAATGGAATATGCAGCAAAATAAGTATGCGAGGCAGAGCGAACAGCAATAATATGCGGGAGCTGAATACTAGACACAACGATAACTAATCTGTAATAATCTAATATAAGTCCTACAAATGGTGCCTTTTGAAATAACACAAATCATGGGGTTTTGAAAATAGGGGCTACGGTGTTTTTATGAAAAGATAAGTCTTTTGAAATATCCATAGGATCCCTTGGGCTGTCTTTTAAAATACCCACGATTCATTAGTTTTTGAAATAGGTAGGAGTCTAATCTAATCTAACAACTACACTAAACTATACGGCTGAACTAACAAGCTGAAGTACAGGTAAGGAAACCGCCTATCATCTGAGTCGATACATATACCTACCTGTATATGTATAGTCGGTGATCCCGCCTCAATAATATCATATCCGATACCATATCTATAATCAGACATCCCAAGTCAAGAGTGCGGATCAATCATCAATATAGCTCGTACGTAAATCCGTCGTACGGCATCCCAATCTGGGTACGGGTCAATATCACATTCATCATACTATTCACCGGGTATCCTCTTTATCAAATATCATGATCGGGGTACTGATCTACGTCTAGTACCATACTGATACCGCCTAAGTATGCATGCCGGTGTAAGAATCACTACGCCAAAAGACCCGCTAAAACATCATGTCGTATCTCAATACGAACCAAATCACATCACCGATCTCCTGGCCTCAAGCCCAATCTCATCGACTCATCTCAATTTCCAAATACTATTCTCAAATCTAGTATATGAACACATAGTCCCATACCTATGTGAACACATAAATATATATTCCCATATACGCACATATAAAAGAAAGAATGTATGCAAGTATGTATGTGTGTATGTGTAGTGCAACACTACCCTAGGGTTCGCAACACTAAGGTAATCCAACACACCAATATCCATCCTAAGCAACGTTATTAATCCCAAATAACATATAATAAATGTTGGTGTGTATACGCATCCGTATACACCACCACGGACTGCGGGGGTGCTATACGCCATCCACCCGACTTCTCCCCGTAGATATAAATCTACTCACCTGGTCCTCGCTCGCCGTTGCCGACGTCGCCACGCGCTTGCTTGTCGTCTCGAAGTCCACATAGGGTACCTACATATCACAACGTATCGTATCGCATAAAAACCCAATTCAAAATCGAAACGGCATACGAAAACTAAATCGGCACGCGTATCATGCATAGGTCAAAACCTATCGCCTACACATGCAAGAATAGCCAAACCAACCCTCGATGTCGATGTACAAACGTCAAAACATCGAGAAAAACCCCAAACACACTCATTTGTACAGTTACAAGCACTAATTATAATATAAAATAGCTTAAATATCACAAAAACCACAATTTCACTTAAAAAGTCATTTTTCCGAAAATCTAGCAAGCACAATTCGCCGTTTTTGTACAAAACATGATGTTTTAACAAAACTAATGGCCATAAGGCTCACTAACCATCTTAATTAAGTCATAAAAACAATTCCCATAATTTAATCTCGTTAATTTCCAAAAACCCTAAAATTCTAGTTTACAAAATACCTAAATTTTAACAATTTTATAGCAAAAAAATGCACAAACCACAATCTAGCTTGGATTTTCATGAACTAAAGTATTAAACTACACTTAATAATGTTAAAGAAGTCCTGAAAAGTATATTTAGATTTTTCTCTTAATTATAATCATAGTTTTCAAAACCTAGTTAGCAAATTAGCGTAATTGTCACAATTTAATTTAACATAAATGCAACCTAGCAACTTACTTTGATTTAGCAACCATTAATATGTTAAAACCTCACACAAGCATAATCTCATAACATAAAACCCTAACTAGCAATTAACCCTATTCTAGAATTCCCAAGCTTTCAAATAAAAACCTAATTAAGCATCTAATTAGATAATAAGGAAGTATTATAGCAACAATTAAGTAACTAATCAAAAATCAAACCATGAGACAAATATTTATACCTCACAAAACTTGAATCAAACATGCAACCTAGCCTCACAAACTTGCTTCTTTCACCATGATCCATACTAGAATAGGTAAAGGAAAAATGGGTAAGAATTGGATTTGAGTTTTAGCTTGATTTTAGATGGAATTTTGGAGATTTTTTTGAAGGGTTTTGAGTGAAATGAGATGAGAAAAAGGGGAGGACAGCAAGAGGGAGGCTCGGCTGCATCATGAGGAGGAGAGGAGTGAGAGTGAGGTGGGGAAAAGCAAGTGAAGAAAGTTCAAAGTCAACACAAAAGTCAAAGCCCATACTTCAATTAACTTCTTCGCTTTTTATTCTTTTCTTTTCAAATCTTCAAGTGGGGAAAATTGATGGGGCTGCTGAATTCAGCCATGAGAGGAAATAAATGGGGGTGTGTGGGTGTGGGTATGGGTGTGGGGTGATGAAAAATGATAAATACAATACCCCAAGCATCCATTTACGCTAAAAAAAGCCTTTTTTCTTCAATAATTTCTAAACCGTTTTGGCAAATGATTTCGTTCCAAAAAATCACATGATAAAATTTTATTTAATGTTTTATGATGCACAAAATTTGTTTCAACTCATTCCAATTTGTAATTTTCCCTAATTAAATGTATTAGTGACGGCTTAAAATAATAATAAAATAATATTTTTTTAGAAAATTTGAAATTTCACCAGCGGCTCAATAAACACCAAATAGTAGCAATTACATAACTAGAATATGTATATTTAATTTTTATAATAAGATATTTGTATTTTGACTTTTTACAGAAAACCCCTTATTTTACCGATTTTTTTCGAAATTTCACCGAAACGATTTTCAAAACGTTACAATCTTCCCCCCTTAAAGAAATTCGGTCCCCGAATTTAAATTGAAACTCCCCCCAAATACTAAAATATTTCAGCCAAAACCATCTAATCGCCGGGGCACCGAAATCATAAATACATAAAACGCATCATAGCGCAATGCATGCGCATGAAAAATGAGCATATAACTCAAAATCAAAACTCCGTCAAGCATCTCGCAATCATCGGAGTCAAGGTGAAGACACGAATGCCAAATCTCAAGCAAGACCGATATGCTATAAATCAGAACTATACATGTAAATATCAGGAGGAAATGAATGCCAAATCTTTTAAGTTGCTGTGCAATGCACATAACACTGCACAGTGGCGGACGTCTATCATAAGAAAATAACTATATACATATATACCTTTGTTTGAAATGTACGTTCCGCCGTTTTGGGAAACAATTTAGAAGGGTTTTTCTTGTTTTAAACGTTTCGCGTCATATCAGACACGTAGGTAAATACTGAGACTATAGCTCGCTTTTTGGAATTCCTTTCAATAGCTATCAATGCATGCAAAATACATTCAGGTACTGTCCTCTGACTAGTCCTGCTTAGTACGAAAACACATCGCAATTATTATAAAAAAACGTACTGCTCTATAAGAAATCAATCCCAAAATACGTGTATGAATACTACGTGCGTCTAGTGCGCACGACAATCAAAATCCATATACGTGCCATATAAGTGCACAGAAATAAGATCTAAGTGTATCGGGTATGCACAAAGCATCTGTCGTAGGCAACGTGTGTGCCTGACAGCAAAAATCAGGTGCATCTGACATGCACGAAAAAAAATCTCGATTTAGTGCATCTGGTGTGCACCAAAATCGCATCTCAAGACATGCGCTCAACATGCGCGAAAACCCAAAACCAGGGCATCCATCATCCACGAAATCATGAAATCCAATATCAAGCACCGAACATGCGCAAAATCAAATCAGATGCACAAGGTGCACAAAACAGATATCGAGTATCACAATCGAAATCAAAGTCCAGCGCATCGAAGTGCACAAAAGGCGTATCACTGCACTGCAAGCATATATAAACCATACAGAGTGCAGGAACCAAATCGTGTGCGTGCATATGCACAAAATCAACTCAAATGTCTAAAACCGTAAAATCACAAACATGTGAAACCAAAGCACGAAAACGATATCAAGTGCAACACTGTGCAAAGATCGTAAATCCTCAATCATCAAAATCAAATCATGCGAATAAATCACCCAAAACATCGAAATCAATAATGGCGGAATAGTACCGCTCAAGTGCATCCTCTAAGAATCTCGGCCAACTGTCACGGTCACTAGTGGGACGTCTCGTCGATGATCATGAACTCTGTCCTGCTGGTGTGCGTAACCATGACCACTCCTGGGTCAAGGTCTTCACTGTGAATTACCAATCTTTCTGTCCATCGGCTCATCGGCCCTGTCAGGTGTGCTAACGGGGACGATTCCGTTCTGGCACTTCTCTGGTCATCTCTTGGTCAATCATCGCGACCACTCGTAAGACAGCATATCAATGGCGTCGGCCTCTGTTTCTCTGAATGTACATGACACATCTGATCCTGGGTGCAAGTATCATTGCAGCAGTGTCCTGGAAGGAATCCTGCTCACGGTCTCTTCCATGTCTCGTCTCTGCCAACTATCCGGAAGTCATTATCCTTTCCTATATCTGCATCTTGCTCTGGAACGACTGCATACTCATCGCGACTCCTTCTGGAAGGTAAGTCCAAGTACCATGCCTCGGCATACGCATCGCATCTCTGATGTCGGCGGAGTGGAACGTCATCTCATCTAGATCTGGTACGAACCTCTTACTCCACTTTTCTCTAATGTCGTCTGCTTTGGACTCGTCTCCTCGTGGCTGCATGGACTGAGCTCCAACGGCTATCCTCGTATCGGGAGTCTCCTAAGAAATGTATCTCACCACCTAGCATCCGAATTAAGTCGAGCCATCCGATCGAGTCGTCAAAACCTCATAATCCCCCAAGAGCTCAACATCTTGAGCACAGTTTAATAGTATCGAGTACATACCACAGCATCGGTGGTCCAGCCATAGAACGAATGGATACATTTTTACTTGATGATTTTATTTGCAAGCTGCCCCATCATTTCGGCTATTTCGTATATATATATATATATATATATATATTTGGCTCGCTGATTTTTTTTTTTTTTTTGCGGGTAGGGGATTTGGGATCTGATACCAATCTTGACATCAGCTTCGCTGCGACTGGAATATTGCCAGGAGCGAATCATCATTTGCCGTAAAAGGACTTGGAATTTGATACCGGTCTAGGCATCAGCATCGCTGCAACTGGGATATTGCCAGGAGCGAATCATCATCTGCCATGAAAGGACTTGGAATTTGATACCGGTCTAGGCATCAGCATCGCTGCAACTGGGATATTGCCAGGAGCGAATCATCATCTGCCATGAAAGGACTTGAAATTTGATACCAGTCTAGGCATCAGCATCGCTGCAACTGGGATATTGCCAGGAGAGAATCATCATCTGCCATGAAAGGACTTGGAATTTGATACCGATTTAGGCATCAGCATCGCTACAACTGGAATATTGCCAGGAGCGAATCATCATTTGCCTCTGTCGATCCCGAACAAAGGTGGCTTAGTAAACAGGATTAAGGGTCCTGTCGGCTAAGGCTTTTGACTTCATGAGCCGTAAGGATCTCACAAAGGTATTTCTCCCTACAAGTCGTGAGGATCTTGTAGGTGTGTTTTCTCCTTGGGAATCGTGAGAATTCCTAAGTGCATGTTCTCTTGTAAGTCGTAAGGATCTTACAAAAGGGTTTTCTCCTTATAAGTCGAGAGGACTTACAAGTGTTGTTTGCTGTACAAGCATATCCCTAGTCACGGATGGGACTTTGTTAGGGAAATATTTATTCGTGCCCGTGGATTGTATACAAGGGTCATTATGAGCCGCTTGTAGGGCAATATCGAAGGTTGTGGGGGTTGCTTAAGAACAGGTTAAGGTTTCTGCAACTTAAGACTTTCAAATCTTATAAGCCGTAAGGGTCCCACAAGAGAGTTCTCCTTACGAGTCGTGAGGATCTCGCAAGTGTATCTTCTCCTTCGGAATCGTGGGGATCCCTAAGTGTGTTGTTCCTTTATGAGTCGTAAGGATCTCAAGCGGGTGGTTTCTCCTTATAAGGTCGAGAGGACCCTGTAAGTGTCTTTTAACGAGGTTGCGCCCTTTCGGGTTTTCACAAACACTCGCCGGTAGCCCTGCTGTTTTTACTCACGGAGCCCTTTCAGGTTTTCATCCGTGCCCATTTTGCTTATGGACATACCGTTTTTTTTTTCTTTCTCTTTTTTTTTATTCTAACGAGGTTGTGCCCTTTCGGGTTTTCACAAGACTCGCCGGTAGCCATGCTGTTTTTACTCACGGAGCCCTTTCGGGTTTTCATCCGTGCCCATTTTGCTTGTGGACATACCGTTTTTTTTTTTTTTTACCACGCCAGCCTGAGGATGCCGCGGGTTGATAGTAGTTTAACGACGTTTCGGTCATTTGCAAGTTTTAGGACATTGCGGTCCATCATTAGTTTAAGGACATCTCGGTCCGTTGTTAGTTTAAGGACGTTTCGGTCCGTTGTCGCCGTATTTGAGGCGAATATCTGGTTTATTGACTTTTCGGTCTATGAGTCCTTCTCCATGAATGAACATGATGCCCCCGGCGTATCCATCTTCTTCGGAGCGTGCGGTTGTGGCGGACTCACCTTCCAGTTCTCAGACAGCGCAAACTTGCCCTGTTGGTATTGGTCTTCAACCCAGTTTTTGAAGACGTAGCAGTCCTCGATCAGGTGACCTACTGTTTGGTGGTAAGGGTAATAATTAGGATTATTAATATCGCCTGGCCGCAACGGACGTTTTGGACCCGGCAAATTGATGAGTCTGTCGCACACTGCCAGCTCGAACAGTCCCCTTGTTTTATCTTGCGGAAACGAGTAAAGACGTTTCAACTTTTCCTGGAGGGGTTGCCGCTTGTTGCTTTGGCAAGCAACCGGTCTAGGGTCACCTGATTGTTGTTGAGCGCTGGCGACGAGGGTCTTTTTTCCTTTTCCTTTATTCTTTTTGCTCGGTCCCTTATTTACGGGGCCGTGATTTTTTTCGAATAGCGTGCGATTACATGGCTGAACGTTGTCGCAGCTTCTCAATTCCTTTATTTTCGAAATAGATTCCCCGAGGGAAAAGTTGGGGATAGCTTCTTCGTCAGAGTCGCTTCCAAAGGTGACAATTTGTGATCCCTTGAAGTCGGCTATATGACAGTTTGCGGCGGCTCCTTTGCGCTCATATATCGCATTTTTCCGATGTCCACGAGATTCGCACTTTGTCTTGTCGAAGTGTTGCTTTTGAGCGACATACCCTTGCCACCAACAGTTAAAGGACTCGCAGTCTTCGGTAGGATGTATGATCTTCTGATGATATAAACAGAAGTTAGGGTGCATCTCTACCTCAGAGAAAGAATTTTCTTCAGAGGGCGGTAGCTTCATTCCTACTGATAGAGCTTTGGCGAACCGTTTCCTCGTCTTGAATTTGTTTTTACCCGCAGTGTATGGCTTTTGATTTGACGGGAATACCATGGTTCTTTCCAGTATGGCCATTTCATGCTCTTGATTGGCTTTTGCTTTCAGACGAATTTCATTTAGGAAGGCATCGATCAACTTGTCTGACGGCCGCGGAATTTCTGTTTCAGGGTCCGCCATTGATTTCTCAGCGCAAGGAGCCTCCTCATCATCCGTCAGTGAATGAGAAATCACATGACAAGTCGCTACGTAGTCTTCGGATTCATCCGATAAGTTTTTTCCATCGTTTTCATCCTCGACGAAAGAACAAGTTGCCCCCGGCGTGTCCGTCTTCTTTGGAGAGTGCAGCTGTGGTGGATTTACCTTCCGGCTTTCAGACAGCGTGAACTTGCCTTGCAGGTATTGATCCTCGATCCATCCCTTAAAGACGAAACAATCCTCAATCGGGTGACTTACCGTTTGGTGGTAAGGGCAATAATTGGGATTATTAAGATCGCCTGGCTGCGAAAGACGCTTTGGACTCGGCAGATTGATGAGTCTGTTACGCACTGCCAGCTCGAACAGTCTTCTTGTTTTATTCTGAGGAAACGAGTAATGACGTCCTAGCTTCTCTTCGAGGGATGGGCGTGGACGCACGTTGTTTTGGCGAGCGACCGGCTTTGAGTTGCTCGACTGTTGCTGAGCGTTGGCGACGATGATCGCTTTTCCTTTCTCATTTCGGGGATCGGGTCTTGGAGGAAACGGTCTATGGCCCATCTGGTCCATTTGGGCTAATTTGTCGATCAAGGCCTGGAAGGTGGTCGGCCTGAAGATCATCATGAATTGCGAGATGGTCGCCTGCGGATCGAGAGTGCCCACAAACATGCCTACCGCAGGTGCCTCTTCTATGCATTGTTCGCATTTCGACCATAGGTTTCGCCATCGTGTTGCGTATTGGACCCACGTTTCGCCGGGCCTTATCCTGGCATTTATCAGTGCTGTAATCGGGGTGCGTTCACTAGCACTTGCGAATCTTTGTGTAAACAGCAGTTCCATCTCTGCAAATGTTTTGACAGAGTCGTTAGGTAGCTCTGAATACCATTCAAAGGCTGTTTCTGCTAAGCTGCCGATGAATTGACGTAGCAACAATTTGTCATCGCCTCCAGTATTGCCGCATAAGGCCCTGAACTGAGCGACATGCTGATGCGGATTCCCTGTCCCTTTATATACGTGGAATTTAGGGATCGTATATCCTGACGGGTAATTGATTTGGTCATACCAGCTCGGATACGGTCTTCCGGTTCTAACAATTTGCCCAGCCGCTTCATTCGCCTGATGAACCCGGATCTGCTGAGCTATATATTCGTCTAGGTCGACTTTGGAGATTGCCTCCTCCTTGGCTGTTGATAGAGCCGGCGGAGGATTTGACGTTTCTCCCCTGTCGTCTTCAAGGACGATCGGAGGATCTTCAGCAGGAGGGTCCGGCTGTAACATCATCCCTACCATATCTTGGAAGAGGAGCGCCATCTGTTTTATGTTAGCCGCTTGCTCTGCAGCTTCTTTGTCCCTCTTTTCGAGAACTCTACGTAAAAAGTCAGCGTCGGTTTCTTGTTCTTGACGCTCATCCGAAGACGTTTCAGAGCTTTCTTTTGGCTCAGTGAGTGCAGCCATTGTAGTCATCATTTCCTGAAGCTTTTGTTGTTGCTCCTGGGCTTTCGTCACGGATCGGGTGAGCGGTCGGTGGCCCGTAGAAGCGCGGCTTTCCTCCTTTCCAGCAGCCATATAAACAGTGTGCACCACCATGCCCCCAGACTTGGGGCATTTTTGTTCGGTGTCTTTGCGATTTGCCGAAGACACAGGGGCTTCTTGCGGCCTCCTTTTTTGAGTGATTGGAGTTAAGGGAGCCGTTGTAGTGGGCACCCAAGTAGCTTTTGCTTTTTGTGGTTTGACAGAGTAATCCTTCCCCTGCCGAACCTTCATCTTTTTCTATCGTCGGAAGCAGTCTTGATCGATCACCGACTCTTGAACCTGTCGCCAGACTTTGTAAATTTTAGAGGACAGCCGTTGAGGGGGCTGCTCTAGCTTCTTCTCTGGAGTATTCTCCACAGGTGAAGGAGTTCGTTTCAACATCGCAGTAGGAGAGTTTCTGCGCACCTTATTGAGCAGTTCAAAGCTGTTCTTGGTTGGAACAGCAGCATCGATCCTCACCATCGGAGCTGACGGAGTTATCCCAGAGGGGGAGTTGCCCCCAGCCTTCCTTACTCGACGCCAGTGGCGACGTCGAGCGTGTCGTGCTGATGGAGTTGTTTCAGCTATAGGGGTGACCTTCTCATGCCCCCTGTGTTGGTCAGAATATACTGGTACCAGCTTTTTAAAGATCGACGTCCGTTGAACGGGGACGGCCAACTTGTCAGAAGCGGACTTCTGAACATGGGAAGCAACCTTGGTGACTTCGCCAAGAACGGGACCTGGGATGGCTATCCGCTTCGGGATAACTCCTTCTGGTATGGCAGGCTTCTTCATGGGCCCGATGGAGCTCTGGCCTAATCCATTAAAACCTGAAGCAGTGGAGTTGGGCGACCTATTGAGAGGGGTCGCGGCAGTGGTAAGTCGATCGAAAACCGACTTTTTTGGAGCTTCTTGCAATGTCATTGGGGCGTTGAAGCTCATTGGTGGGAGCATGATCCCAAAAAATAGCCTAGTGGTGGCTTGAGCCACCTGCTCCACCGGCATTTTGAAAAGGGAGGCCGCTTGGGGCCCATAAGTCACTCCTCCAGTAATGACGGAGCGAGAGTTGTTGCTGCAGGCGATGCAGTTCGAAGCCATTGATCTTCTGTTTTCTGTACGGAGTAAGACACCAAATCTTAGTACCTTGAATCCACAGGCAATCACAGCAAACCGCGATTTGTTCGCAAACACGACACACGAAGTGTGGAGTGGAAAGAGGAAGAGGTCCCACCGGGCGTGCCAGAATCTGTTCCCCTCCGAACGGCGGCCTAGACTTCGCGTCTGTGCCTGAGGTTCGGGGCAGATGCTATTTGGTTTTATCCGTCTACCTCTCCGAAAATGCCAAGTTGATTTATGGCACCTTGTATCGGAGGTTTAGACGGATGCGGCTGATGTAGCAGACTTCGTCAGATTCCCCCTCGCTTGAGGGGGTTTTGATTGTGGGGACGCTCTTCCCTGCAGGCGCAAGCCCCTGCAGTTAATTACGCTACCGCATCGCGGTAACAACTTTCTCCTTCTCCAGAATTTCACTTCGTGTCGTGTGTGTTTGTTTTGTTTGTGGTTGCCCGTGGATTGTATACGGAGACTGAGTGATGCCGTCACCCGTAGGACGTGGATTAGTCCAAATCCGTATTTGCTTAGATTTGGGTTTGGTGTTTTTAGTTTAAGGATGCATTAGTCGCGTTGCGTCTAAGATCGACTTAAACGTTCATTAAGGATGCGTTAGTCCTGTTTTAGACTAAGATCAACTTAACGTGGTGATTAATTTAATGTATGGCCATCGGGACTCGTCACCTCTCTGATGTCGTCGAAGGATTACAACGACATGTATCAGAGGAGCTCGGAGATGTACCCTCGAACCAGAGTTGATTGGGAGTTTTGTAGTCCATTTGAATGTTTAAGGATACGTTAGCCGTATTTGGGGCTAAGATCAACTTAAACGGGACCGTTTAGATCCGGCAAAAGAGCGTTTGGAAGCTCTATTGTTCCAGTTTAGGGACATAGTGGTCCGTTCGCCAGTTTAGGGACGTGGTGGTCCATCGCCAGTTTAGGGACCTGGTGGTCCGCATTCCAGTTTTGAGGACGTGGTGGTCCATCGCCAGTTTAGGGACGTGGTGGTCGATCACCAGTTTAGGGACGTGGTGGTCCGATATTAGTTTAGGGACGTTTCAGTCCGATATTAGTTTAGGGACGTTTCGGTCCGATATTAGTTTAGGGACGTTTCGGTCCGATATTAGTTTTAAGGACGTCTCGGTCCACGAGTTTAAGGACCCCGCAGTCCATATCCATGTGTGATCGTTGGGACCCGTCGCCTCTCTGACGTCGTTGAAGGATTACAACGATAGATGTCAGAGGAGTTCAGAGATGTACCCTCAAACCGGAGATAAATTGATTTAGGAGAGCAATTTTGCTCAGTCAATTTAATTTGAGGACTTACAGCCAAAATTGGGTTAGGTCCAGTTGAGAATATTCAACATTTTTCTTGATCTTCGGCCTATTAGGCCTGTGCTAGGGCTTTGCCCATATTTAATAATGCACTGCATTCTATTCTGTCCTGCTAGGCTTTTGATTTGGGCTCTGTCCCTTTATTTATGATGCAGAGCATCTATTTTAGTTTGGGCTCTGCCCCTTTTTTTTTAAAACAATTCGTTGCATTTTATTAGACCTGTTAGGCCTTCTTTAATTGGGCTTGGCCCCTTTTGTAACCAAGGCAGTGCATTTGTCTGGCGCTTTGCGCCGAGTAATGAGCGCAACCTCATATGGTGATGACACGTGTCGTGCTCTGGTGAGCGCAAGCGCACTAGCGCAGTGCGCTGTTGCGCTGCTGACACGTGGCGCGCTCTCAGCGAGTTGCGCCAATTCCGGAGACCAAAGCTCTATCTTAAGGGCGCTTAGCGCAAGTGGTCCTATAGCCGACACGTGGCGCTCTCTTAAGAGCGCAACGGCGCAGTTTGGAAGTGCAAAGCACTAAGAATCTTTTAGATTCAAGAAGGGAAGTGCAAAGCACTGTTTAATTTCTTGATCTAAATTAGATCAAAGAAAAATAAATTTTTCTTTGTTTGAAAAACCAGAGGTTCATAAAAGTGCAAAGCACTATTATTTTTTTATTTTTATTGTTTTTAAAGGACCGGAGGTTCACAAGAAGTGCAAAGCACTGTTTATTCTGTAAAGATCATTGATCTTGTTTTTAGACCAATGATCTATTAGAAGGAATTTCTTCTAATTCATGAAGGTTCTTTACCTTTTTCTTGAAATCTTCTCAGAGTTCTCTCTGTTTACAGTTCTTGAGTTTTCAAGAAAAATATTGATGCCTTTGAATTGAGGCTTAGGGTCCTTTTTATAATGCTCACAAATTAGTTAAATTTGTTAAAGAGATCATTCTCTGAGTGATTTGGGGAATTTTCCCCACCGTTGGATCTTTGATCCAAGGGCTTCTGCTTTGCAGAAGAAAATCTTCTTGTTTTAACAAGAACAGAAAAGATTTCTTAAAATCTTAATTCAGTTTGGCGCAGATGCCCCAGCGCGTGACACGTGTCGCGCAGTGCACAGCGCAGCGCAACTGCGCTAGCGCATCTGCGCTGACACGTGTCGCGCAGCGCAGAGCGCAGCGCAACTGAAGCGTTGCTTCAGACAAATAGAGCTCTGCTCTGATTGGGCAAGCCATCTTGGGCGTTGCGCTGACGCGTCTGCGCCTGACACGTGGCGCGTTGCGCCCAGCACAAAGAATCTGAAGCGTTGCTTCAGTTATTAAAACTTAAATTTTCAAAGCAGAGCTTTGCTCTGATTGGGGGAAGATGAAGCGTTGCTTCATCTCCCGCCTCGGAATTTGAACAGAGCTTTGCTCTAATTGGGGTAAACAATCCCTTATAAAGAAAACTCAGAGAGGGAAAAATAAAAAGTTCCCGCTAGTGGAGCATCACGTGCAAGCACGCGATGCATCTGTATGCAGAACAGGCAGTTCCGTTTAAATAAGTGGCGACTAAAGCCTCACCTGCAAGCACATGATCGTCTTTTCACACAAAACGTGCGGGACTCAGTTATAAAACAAACAAAAAAATACAAAGAGGCTCACGTGTTACCACATGATGTTTTGCCTCTGTTGGACTCCTTCATGAAAACAAACCAAATTAATTCTGTGAGGAATCACGTCGTACACGTGAGGGTTCCTATGCCTTCTGAACAGATAGAATTAAATTCTAAACAAAGGAATCAAAAGACTTATTTGGAAAATATTTCCTTGGATCTTTCTAAACAAGAAAGATTGCGCTCTGTAAACAAAACGCCGTTGGATTAAAAAATCCAATGGTGATTAAAGATCACCAATCTACAGAAAAATTCTGTGTGGGGAAATATCTTCCTAATCTTGTTAAGAATAACAAAAGAGATATTTTCTGTAAAACAAAAGTCCTTGGATTAAAAATCCAACGGTGAATAAAATTCACTGATTGATCTAAAAGATCATTTTGGTTGATTATAAAATCAATCAAAATATTTCAATGAGAGATTTTCTAAACAAATTGACTCCCTTATTTCTCCTATAAATAAGAGCAAAGAAAGACAAACAAAAAAAACCTTCGGAAACAAAAAGAAAAGAATTGAATTCTCCAGAGAGAGGAAGATCCCCTCAGAGAAAAAGAAACCCTAGGTAAGGGAAGGAACAAAAACATAGAGAATATTTTATCTCTTCTTCACCTTCATAAGAGTTTAACTCTTCTAAAAAAAACTTAGTTCTTCCTCTGGTTGAAGATCTGCAGAAGCAAATCTCCCCACAAGTTGAGAATTTAATTCTCATCGGGGAGATTTGTTATGCAGATTCAAAACCTAGGAGGTGAGTTCAAAGAATTTAATTTTTACAACATATAGGAATTTAAATCCTCTAAATAAAATTAGGGTTCAACCCTATAAAAGAATTTAATTCTTATTAAACAGGGGATTTAACTCAAGATCTCCATGCACGTAAAAGAGATTAGCACCCAACATGATAAATGATAGATCATGTGCGCCCACGTGAGCACCCTTGTTGAAGGAGAGAAAACAAATGAGATCAGGTCACGTGCTCCCACGTGACCCCTGAATAAGCCCTTCAAAAGAAAAAGCGGAATAAGACCTAAAACAGATCCCAACTTAGGACTCCTCATGTGACCCCACGTGACCCCCTGACAAGTGCTCAGCACTTTTAAAAGAAAAGGGGGAATAAATTCAAGGCGGTTGAGGCTTTTAGGCGCCTCATGTGATCCCACGTGACTCAATAGTGCTCAGAATTCATAAAAGAGTAAGGGAACTAATCCAAAAGAAACTATGCCAACTTTCAGGCGCCTCACGTGAGCGCTTCATTCTTAGTGTTTAACACTACTTTCAGGCGCCTCACGTGATCCTACGTGAGCGCTTCATTCTGTTAGTTATATGTATGCCTTAGAGGCCATTACTGTACATGAGATGTATATTGTAGCGGATGCTTAGACATATATAGGGAGGACTTTCTTGCTCGACATGATAGTATGCTATCTGGTTACTCTTTATCTTAACATGTACACTGATTGTCTCTCTGTTACATGTTGGTAAAGCCCTTAGGATGTGTACTTGATTACCAGGACAATAATGCAGATCATACTAGTGGGGCCATGGTAGTCCATAAGTATATCCTTTAAGGTCCCTAGTCGTGGGTATATCGAGATGGGGCATCGATATCCCATAGTAGACTAGCGTATAGCTTCTCGACCCATATAGATAGGCGATGGATGATCCCATATCCATTAGTGTTTGAAATCAGAGATGATATACGGGTGCTCAGTGGAGACTGGATATACTGGACGGACTCGCCGAGAACTCCTAGATGGTATTATACCTCACGTCAGATGGCAGTTCTCTGGTGACACTGGTACAGGTTAGTCTGTAGACCCGAGATCGTCATAGAGTCTTGTGTGATTCCAACTGTACTTTGATTTCCACCTTACCACGTCCAAGAGGGCGTGCAAAACTGTGGTATTTGGGTACAGTCCCGAGTCACATAGAGGCAATGAGCGATAGGAGGGGTTTCGTCTCTCCCGGTATTGGGGGTTGATGTTGCGCTGTGCTCGATTGGCCATAAAAGGAAAGTCCCTGACCAGGGCTGTTTTAAAGATTTACTAGTAAGTGTTACCAGTAGTTTCTCGACCCGATATGAGCCTCATATCGGCATGACTTATCGGGTTATTGGGGTCTGACGTTTACCACCCCTAGACTTGATATGCGACATATCAGACGAGGAGACCGGACTGTACGGCAAGTGTTACCGTCAGGCTTTTGCAGGAGTTGGAGCGGGCTTGCTTGCTGATCTTCTGATCGCTCAATACCCGGGTAGCCGTTATGTCCAGCTAGTACCGCTGACGGCTTGTGGGTGCTTGATGTGATCATCACCTACTGCCGGCGTATTGATGAGTCTTTAGAGTCCTACATAGAGGTTTTATTGGCTCAGGCAAAACGAAATAGGAGCACATATGTGATATGTGCGGAACCGAGAATAATGCGTGTATGTGATACCGTATTCTATTCTCGCGACTTTTGTATCGGCCGGTTATATATGATATAGCCGGATTATCGAATCAAGTGTTGGTTCGAAAAGATGGTGCGTTTAATATTAGTCGGTTATATGTGATATAGCCAGATTATTAAATCAAGAGTTGATTTGATAATTTAATGTATAATTGTATATGTGATATACTAATTTACATTAACTAATATTAGCTCACTTAAGCGTTTATTATTCTCACATGTGCACACTTATTATATATGTGATATATATTAATTGTGTTCTTTTTGTATCATGGTTGTTGATACACACTACATGGATGTATGAGACTTACACCATACTAATTATAATGTTAGATTTTAGCATTTAAAGTAATTCCAAAATTAGTGGATAATGAGCTCACATGCATGAAGCTTCATGAACCTTATGGATGCATTGACTTAGTCCGCTAGTTTGGTTTTACTTAAGATATTAATTAACCCAACCATTATAATGTAGCCATGGTTATGTCTCTACATGAGTTAGTATATGATACAAACTCACCCATGGTTTATTATCTCACTTGAATTAAGCTCATTCTCTTCTTTCTTTCTTCATCTCCCTCCTCCAAAAGAAAAGCTTGCTAGGGTTTGATAAAAGTGAGAAAGTAATGTGAGAAAAGAAATTCTAAAGTGAGCCCCCTTCCTATTTTATTATCCTCTACTAGATTAGCACTTTAGTATAGGGTGTTTGCTTCACTTTTGTGAAGTAGTAGGTTGAGTTCGTATCCCCTCGACGTAGATCATCTTCGGCCTCGAAGACTTTAAGCAAGACCGTTGCTTTCTTCTCATGGAGTCGTCCAAGAGTCCGAGAGTACCATGATCGCAGCGAAAGGACTACTACAAGGAGCTTATGAAGTGAAGGACCGATCTACAAAGGTTGTATTTCCTTTTCACTTAGATGTAAAATGGTTTATATTCGTTTCCGTATTATTTTCTAGTTAACGATTCTAGTTTAGAGTTCCTTGAAACGGCAAATTTTTGAAAATGGCATGGACGATACCTCCCGAAACCTTGCTGCCGTCAATAGGAACCCTACAGTGGTATCAGAGCCTAGCTAGAAAATTATACGGATTTTGTTAGATTACGAATACGAAACGAACTTCGAAACTTGAAATCCTAAATCCATGTTTCTGTCGATTTTAAAACGAGCTCCAAAAAATTTTCAAACAAGTGCAGAATCATCTATGAGCAAGTATAGGAGCATGGAAGAAACTTGGGACCCTGTGCTCGGATTTGGACCGAGCACATGGAGTGAAAAACCGGGGAGGCCGGCCTGGGCAAGTCTTCAGGGTCCAAATTTTTTTTCATGCTCTGTTCTCTGGCATTTAGGGTTTCAGGTGTTGTTTATTTTTGCTACTTTTTCATGTGATGATTAACTCAATGCAAAGGCAACTCGGAGTGTTTCGTAGTCGTAATTTTAACTATTTTCGGGTTACTTTAGACGATATTAAAAAGTTCAATCGGATGTCAAATACCCGCTTTAACCCTTGCCGGAAAAATTTCCAAGTGTTGGATTTTTTCCGTAATTAAAAAGCTTTCAAAGATCATGCAAGTTATGCGATGGACCCTCTAGAAGAACAAAACCTTAACTCGATTATGTGACCGTCAGAACCGCCACTGAACCCTCAGATTTGTTGTGGTTCAGCAGTGCCACATGTAAGGCGTTGGTTTGGCCCTTCTACGGCTGGTTCATTGGTATTGTAGCATGTGCTGAATCTTTCTAATCTACGCTCAAGTGTTGAGCTTTCTGGGTAATTGTGGGTGTTTGTTGATTCGATCGGAATGTTTAATATAATCTAGTTTTTCTGCGACCGTAAGTGTAATATGTGGTGTATCATCGGTTTCGTTGCTATATGTCAACGACAATTGAGATACGCATATTTACTTACGTTGATGACATGTGATGTTATGTGTTGTTGTATATGTTATATTGGATCGTTGTGTTTTGAATAGCCGGGGTTTTATATGAGATGAGAGTTTTTATTTTCATTTATGTAAAATTCAATGTATGTAATATTCTTTTATTAGGGCACTTCTGGGTTGAGGATGATGTCACTATTGTATATTATTTACTTTTCCGCATTAGGATAGACCCAAGGCGGGGAGCACAAGTAACCGGATTCTAGGGTCCAGTGGGAGACCAACTCGAGAAGTCGAGTCCGTGTCTCCTAACTCTAGAATTGGTAGAGTTGCTTGCCGCTCTCGTAGGGGTCTAGGGGTGTGGGTTTGGCTATTCATCGCGACCATGGAATCCGTATTTTATAGAGGCTCAAAATAAAACACGGACCTCCTAGTATATCCATTATTTCATATGTTTCTTCTGCTGCGATATCTGTGATGTGATCATTTGATATGTTGAGATGGATACTGTATATAGTATATATGATATATTATATAGACGTTACTTATGTTTTACACCCGCGCTAGCCCTGCCCCGCTCTGCCGTTAGTTACCTAACCTAACGGTGCATGACAAGACATCGAGGCGAATGCGGATGGCATAAGTGTACGTCATATTTATCTGTGAAGTTTAGGTGACTTAAATGATGGGACTTCATTAATGTGATTAATGAAAGAAAATAAACCTAAAGATGTTGTGGAATTGAATTTTCAAAAACAGGTAGCTACAGTTCTTGCTTTGCATAGCGGCGTTCCTTGTAAAACATCATGCACCTTATTCGATAAGGAAAGGGTCGAGATCCCTTCACCGGGAGTGACCCCTTTAGCAATAACTAGCAGATGCTACAACCCTCGGTTTTGTCTTTTGATTGCTTTTCTAGTTCTTGCTTTGTATAGTGATATTGTGAATATCCTGCACTTCATTCGACGAGGAAAGAGCCGAGATCCCTTCACCGGGAGTGACCTCTTTAGCAAAACTAGCAAAAACCTCAAAAACACTCCATTTAAAAATCATTTGATTCTACAACGATATCAAGTTCATTATGCAATAGGTTTTCAGAAAAACCTGTCGTAGCCCTCCGTCATCTCAGATAAGTAGTAGTTAGTATTCGTGTTGCGTTTGTTGGCCTTTTGTCAAGGCGTAGTGTGCGGTAGCTGACTAGTGCTTATATGCTTATGCATATGATGCATATTGGGTTAGGGTAGTCGTGCGACCTTGTTGGCCTTTGTCAAGGGTCGTGCGGGTGGGTTTAATTCAATCAAGAAATGACGGGTTGAACTTGACTAGCATCCTATGGTTTGTTGGCCTTTGTCAAGGTCATAGGAGGTTAGGGAAAAAATTATCGTGAATTTAAAGTGTTGAAATTTGCAATGAGATTGCATACCTTCTATGAGATAGTTGGATCCCGATACCTACTGCGAGTAATTGTTACTCCTGGGAGAATTTTACACATTACAATTAGCTAATCAAGTAGGTGTCTAGAAAGGTGTCAACGGGTTACGCCCCTGGGAAAACGAGGTTTATTTTAATTAGGTCCATGCGAAAGCACGGGGAACCTCCCTCAAAGTACCGGCACTGGCCTGGCTGAAAGATTGGTGAACTTATAGGGTGTAATTAATCCTAGCTAGTCTTTTCTTTTAGGGTTTGAAGAAAGATTTGATAAAAATAGTGGGAGCCATCCTGATTAGATAAAATAATAACCAATCTAATCTTGCAAGAGCGCACGCAGAGTGTTTTCTTCTCTCTCTCCAGGTAGCGACCATGTCACGCCTTAATCAAGATAATATGGTTGTATTGACCAAACCCGCTTGTTATACTAAGCTGGAGAACGTTGGTCCCGCTCCAACTTATAATTGTTATAAGACCGAGCAGGAAATAGGAGATTACCAGGATTCCCGTGCCGCCCAAACGAAGAAAGTGCATACTGATGCATCTGCTTCGGGTGTGTTCATTACCGAGAACTATTTCTCAGTATCCTCTACGTCCTAGGTATGAGATACCGGATCAGGATCCCACATATGTAATCTGTTACATGGGCTACAGATAGGTAGAGAACTGAGAACGGGTGATAAAATTTCAAGAGATGGAAATAGTGCAATTGTTGCAGCCAAGATGTTGGCAGTTATCACCCTGTATTATCAAGTATATTGATTCTGAACGAATGTTATTAGATACCGAACCTGATATACAACATCATATCAGTCTCTTTATTTAGTAAAAAAGGATATAATTTTGTATTGTTGGATAATGTCTTGAACATTTCCTATATCAAGAGTTGGTCGGTTCAGGCATGTTATCTAAAAGCATATACATTCTAAATCAAACCATAGTTCTTAACGTACAAAACACATACAAGAGGAAGAGTTCAGAAATGAACGAATCCTTCTTGAGGCATTGTAGACTAGGTCATATCAATGCGACCCGACTAGCTGAAGTTACATAAAGATGCATATTTAAATTAGTTTGAATTTATATCTTGTGAAACTTACTAGTCATGTCACAAAGATAAAATGACCATAGCTCCATTTACTGGAAACAGAGAAAGAGTTAGTGAACTCTTGGAATTGATACATGATGATGTATGTAAGTCCCCTGTCTACACATGCCAGGACCGGTTCTTTGTACTTCATTATATTCACTGATGATCTCTCAAGATTCGGACATATGTTCCTATTGAAACACAAGTCTGAAACTTTTGAGAAATTCAATGAATATAAGTTAGAAGTAGAGAACCAAAATGGGTATAAGTATTATGTCCTTTGATTTGATCAGGGAGGAGAATACTTGAGCACGGAATTCCTGGACTTTTCTAAAGGAGAATGAGATTCTCTCTCAGAATTACTCCTCCGTATACACCACGGCACAACGGTGTATCGGGGCGAAGCAATCGTACCCTATCAGATATGGTGCGCTCTATGATGAGTGCTACTGAGTTGTCTGTTTCCTTTTGGGGGTTATGCACTTGTGAAACTGCATACCTATTGAATGGCGTTCCAACCAAATCAGGTGCCTACCACTCCATATGCGATATGGTATGGGAAGAGCCCATCTCTTAAGCAAGTTAAGATTTGGGGTTGTTCGGCCTATGTCTAAAAAGCAAAATACGGACAAGCTCGAGGCAAGGTCAGTTCTGTGGAAGTTTGTTGGATATCCCAAGCATTCGCAAGGGAATATCTTCTACCGCACCGAGGAACAAAAGGTGTTTTATTTCTCGGCATGACCACCTTTTTGGAAAAGGAATTTATTTTGGAAGGAAATTAATGGTCATGATGTAGAACTGAAAGGAGTTCCATCTATACAAACTACAGCTGATGATTTGGTAGAACTGGAGGATTCAATAGCTCCCAACGAACCTCAGCCTCTCCGTCGATCTGGTAGGGTTCCTCACCCACCTGAGAGATACTTTGGTTTCTCTATGACAGTGGGAGTGAGAATTGCATCATAAGATGATGACCCAACTAGTTTCAAGTAGGCCATCAAGTGTGGGGACTCTGTAAGAATGGCTGGATGCTATGCGATCTGAGATGGAATCTATGTACACCAACGAAGTATGGACTTTGGTTGCTATAACTAAAGGGTTAAATCCCCATTAGGAGCAAGTATATCTTGAGAAGATTACTTGGTGTACATGGAAAAGTTGAGACTTTCAAAGCTAAGACTTGTTGCAAAAGGTTCTCGTCATCAACCAGGTGTGGCTTATGATTAAACCTTTTTAGTGCCTATGCTTAAGTCCATCCAGACCTTACTTGTCACTGCTACATACCATGACTACGATATCTGGCGGTTGGTTGTCATGACTGCTGTTCTAAATAATGATTTAGAAGAAGGCGTCTGTAAGTACAAAGCCAGAGGGCTTCGTAGACAGTGGGAGCAGCGGAAACGTGTGCAAGTTGCTTTATGAGATAAAGCATGCATCGCGGAGTTGGAACATCTGTTTTGATGTGGTATTCAAAGAGTTTGACTTCATCAAAATAGTAGATGAATCTTGTATATACAAAAAGGTAGTAGGGAGTATGGTGGTGATCCTCGTATTGTACATGGATGACATACTCTTGATAGGAAGGAGTTTCCTATACTACGCTCGATCAATCTCCTCTTATCACATAGATTCTCCATACAGGATCAAGGTGATACCTCATAAATCCAGGGTTTTGGATCTATGAGATTGATCTAAGTGGATGTTAGGATTCTCACTAGATGTAGTGAGATGGTATCAATAGATCCTGGGGAGAATCACTTGATACCTTCCAAAGTGATAAGGTCGACTGAATGTCAGTCACAGGCAATGTCTTTACCCTCAGTGGAGGGACGGTATGTTGGAAGAGTTCCAAGATAAATACCGTGGCATACTAGACGATAAAGGCTGGATACATCGCTACCTAAGATGCTACCAAAGAGGCAGTCTGGGTGTATATTAGTTCATGAGATGAACTTCATTCCTACCATTGTGTGACAATGGAGTTGTGGTTTATGCCTAGGAACGCCCGTCCCATCAGTGATCCAGACATATTCTAAGGCAGTATCACCTGATCATGGAGATGGTTGATCTCCAGGTGTAACAACCGAGTCCAATTCTACTAATTTCAGTTATCGTATATATGGTGTATGGTATTTATTTCATTTATCTTGCTTGACTATTGCTAGTTATAAATTTACCCCGACATTTCTAATGCTGCATATAACAATTTAAGTCATCTAAAATAAATTAAAAATATTTGACATGGCCTGCTTGACATCCCTAACCCTGTGGTAGCGTCCGTGCATCGTGTTCTCGTCCCGTTTAGTGAAACGGATATGTTTGGACGGCTACGCGCACGCACGTGCGTCCGTTCTTGGGGGTACACTTTTTAATTGAAAAGTACTTCATTTTAATTTTTGAAACCCGCCAATAATTTCCTTATTTCAAATTCATATTTTTGGACCCGACCCGGGAGCAATTCTGAAATATTTTGCATTTGCGCCAAACCCTATTTTCTAGTATTTAAAAAAAATAAAATAAAATAAAAACCCAACGAATATAAATTCCAACCCCAGAAAATATTTTCCAGTTTTCTTTAAAATCTTTTTACATTTTTTTCCTAACTGTGCACCCTCAAATCTTTCTCTCTCTCCTTTCTTTTGGCCACGAGCCAATCATAACGCGTTTAGACCCCTGGGCCCCGCATTTTCCTCTTCTCTCTCCTTTTCTCCTTCTATTCTCGCTCTCTCTCTCCTTTCTCTATCTCCTTCTCTCTCTTCTCTCTCTCTCTCTCTCTCCTCCCGATCCCTCCACTAAAATCCAAATTTCTCTCTCCGCACTGTTACTCTCTCTCTCTCGCTCCTCTCGCGAAATCTTCCTCTCTCCTCTGTTCTCTCTCTCTCTCCCTCTCTCCCCGCGTCTCTCTCTCTCTCTCTCTCTCTCTCTCTCTCCTTCTTCTTTTAAATTCCTTCCTCCTCTTCTCAAAGAAAATCAACAGAACCCACCTCCCCGAGACCCTAGCCGCCTCGTCGTCCACCGCCGTAGCCCCAGCGCCGACGCCGTCATCGCAGAACTCATCGCCTCCTCGCCCTCGTCACCTCCAAATCCTCTTCTTCCTCTTCCGTGCACCCTGCACCTGCAGCCGCGGCCCCTGCACGCTGCACCGCCGGATCTGTCGCCGCCTGAGACCTCGCCTCCGTGCCCCGGCCTTCGTGCAACCCCGGTGAGTAGTACCTATCCCTGTTCTTTCTTCTTTCCTTCTCCTTCTTTGTTCACCTCTTTTACAGAATGTTTTGTTGAATTGCCGGGCCTTTTGCAGTTCGTGCATCGGAGCTCCGTCGGCGTGGTCGACGATCGCAACCCCTCTACAGATCATAGTAAGCACCCTCCTCTAGCCTCCTTCTCTCCCTTAGTCTTAATCTTCTCATCTTCTTTATTTCTTGCATGCTTGCATATTTACTGTTCACTGTTGCCGTGTTTGGCCGGAACCCGACCGTGCCGGCGACGTTTCCCGACGATCCAGCGAGGAACTCTGACCCGTGTGGTTCCACTGTTTGTCGTGCGGACTTATTCCGTGCACCGTGTGCGCGTCGCGATTTTTCCCCTCCGACGCATAACGTTCCGTTTTCCGTTTCGCGACCCGTCGAGGCAAGTGAAACTTGCTATATGCTATAATAAACTATTCATATGCTAAATTACCTATTTCCTGTTAAATCTCTAGTTAGAATAGAAAGAAATGGATTACAAGTTAATCGTGTAAGGTTCTGTTATACATTTCATGATTCTAAACGTGAAACCTAATCTTGCATCTAATTATTTACATCTAACAATCACCTGTACATGATAGATCACCTTTGTTTATTGCTGTGATACCTTTTAGCCTATCGGACATCCATGTGCAACTTTAACCGATCTAATTACAACTGCATTCATTAAACAGATTATACATGTTATCGCATCCATGGATCACTCAATATTGACTAACCTGTTTTCAGCATTTACATCTGTCATACTGTATTCACATTATGCCGACATTGTCCGTTAAACACAATTGATAACTGTACAGCTAAATAAATAAAATCTGCTTTATTGCTTAAACTCATTGCTTAGATCATGTTGTCGATAACCATACTTGATTAGTATAACCCTGATTATGCTAGCCGATTATGAACACACCCTTGATATCGTTTACACCTTGACATGACTTGCTACGTACATCGTGATTGACCCGACATGGTACCGTACACTACTTGACTTGACCTGATGTACCATGACTTAACCCGTTACCTGATCTTGTGTATAATGCCAACAAACCTGACATGTAGTCCTCACGGACCGTTCCGGCTGTCTATCCAAACAAGCCTGCTCTTACCTGATCCTGTGTTGGCATTAGTTCTTGATTACTGAATACCTGACTTGACATACATAACTTAGGGGTATGGGGAAATCAAAGGTGAAACCTGACTTGTAACTCAACAGTTCGATACCTGTTCTGATCAGTCTTCTGGGCTAGGCCAGCCCCGGAGTGATGATGCTGACATCACTCGTCTGTACCTGCTACCTTTTACTGGCTAGCGGCACGTCTCGGTTCAGCCCGAGAGTCTGAGACCGTGGTCCCGGGCATGCACGGGATACTATTGAGTTACATCGATGATTCATCAATTTGATTTCGAAGACTTTAGAGTAGAAAACCCAATAGAACAGTTTAGTTTATTCACTGCACATTACCCTGTACTGCCTGATTTATATTACCGTTACACCTGTTTCATTCATGTTTATATATTGCATTGCTAGTTACTCTGTTACACTTTATTACTTGATGACATGACGCGCTGACGTCTGGGTTTTGCATGGCCCAGATTCTGTACCGTTGTTGCAGTCCGAGTAGGAGTACTTCAGCCAGCAGGCTGAGCTGTGAGTTCCAGTAGTAGCTAGTTCCTTTATTTTTGCAGTTTATTCCTGATGTGAGCCCGCATTAAGGGACATACATTCCAGTTACTTGTATTGGATCTTTTGCTTCCGCACTTTTATTATTTTGACTCATGTTATCTTGGCTTATGGACATGTTTTAGATAGATTCATTTTGTTCTTGATATCTCTGCAGCCGTAATGTGACTGTGGACGGATACTTCCTACCCACAGGTAGCATGGCTGGCTATGTCAATTGCCCAATTTAGCGTACTCTGGGAAGCGGGACGTGACATAGTTCTTTTGGTATCAGAGCCATAGGATAGTCTGGTTGATTCTTTTGTAGTTGGGTATTGTACCCAATACAGGAATCAGAATACCCGTGTTTAGGAAACATGTCCTGCCACCTTGCCGTTTTACCGTTCTTGAATCAAGTTCTTCCTGATTATATCATTGACGATGTGCAAACTTCCTTTGCATATCAACTCGAAACCTGATTCCTTGTTATCTCTAGGACTTAGGTGACTTGGGTGGAGTTATGTAATTGTGGCTATGATACCGCGGCATAGTTACAATGCGGTACTCTATTTAAGTAACTCGGAGTTCTAGCCTTGATCTATATTTTGAATCTGTTATCATGCTAATGTTGGGTGTTTTGATTTCAGGAATATGGCAGACAAGAATCTGAAGACGTACCAAAGGCGTGTTGACGAAGCCGCCATGCTTGGAGTGATACGGGGAATGCTGGAGAATCAAAAGAGATAGACCAAGCTGATCCAGCAGCAAGCGGAATTGTTTCAGGAAGGTTTGCGGACCGTTCAGCAGTCCGTAAACAAGGTTGAAGCTAAACCAGTTGATCGAGTAGGGACCGTAGCAGATTTCAGGCGTTTGGGTCCGTCTACATTTACTGGTTTGGAGGAGCCGTTGTCAGCGGTGCAGTGGCTGGTTGATATGGAGAACTTACTTATTGCGGCACAGATTCCAGATGAGAAAAGTGTGGATGTGGTGCGCATTCAGTTGGTGGACTACGCCCGTGAATGGTGGCTTGTGGAGGAGACCCGCTTGCCCAAGCCGATCAAGTGGGCGGATTTTTCGAAGAGTTTCCTAGAGAAGTTCTTCCCGCGGACTGCACGGGAGGAAATGGAAGAGAAGTTCATCGGGCTTAAGCAGAATGGTGCACCCGTAGATGTGCATGCAGCAGAATGGACAAGACTCAGTAGATTCGCTGGACCTTTAGTTGCCAACGATGCAGACAGGGCACGGAGGTTCATGCGCAGCTTGGATGTGGACATCCAGAGGCAGATTGTCTTCCTGGGTTTGACCACTTTCTCACAGGTTCTTACGGCAGCTCGAGAACAGCAGAGTCTATCAGGGAAGACTGGGAGTTCACAGCAGACAGTAGTTGCGGTAAGGAAGCCAGCAATTGTACCAAACCGAGCTCATGGTCGCAGGGGTATTCCAGTGGACCGTCGTGGTGTAACACCGATGAAGAAGCCTGTTGTCGTTGATCGAAGAAAGAGCGTAATTTATGACTACTGCCGTTTACCTGGGCGTGCAAAAGGAGTGTCGAAGGAGGCAGGGACTCTGTGTAGTTTGTGGAGCGACAGATCACAATGTCAGTGCTTGTCCGTCGAAGCTTCGAACGAGGGATGATATTCAGAAGCCTCCGCAGAAACCATTTCTGGGACAGAAGCAGCTGACTCAAGGACCTAATCAGGCTCGAGCTTTTACCTTGACGGCTGAAGAAGCTAAGGCGTCAGGAGAGGTTGCTTCAGGTATTCTACTCGTTCATGGTTTTCCCGCATTAGCATTATTTGATTCTGGTGCATCCCATTGTTTTATGCCGTCCAAGTTTATAGCTACACACTCGATTACCTGCACGACTCTGTCTAGTTTCTGGGACATACACACTGTGAATGGGAAAATCATATCTGGTAGGGAATGTAAAGATTGTACAGTTGTTGTTTGCAGACGGGAGCTTGTTGCAGATTTCTTGGTGATTGATACGGGCAGCTACGAAGTCGTCTTGGGAATGGATTTTCTTGGCACTTTCCACGCTCACATTGATTGTAGGGCAAGGAAAGTAATTTTCCAGATTCCCGGACATCCCGAGTTTATCTTTACTGGAGGAAGCAGATCTGTCGGGCCAGTCGAGTTTAGAGCTAGGCCGATAATTAATATTCTTGCATCAATGGAGGTTGATGAAAGTGAAGAGCTAGCTGTTGTTCGTGATTTTATGGACGTGTTTGAAGATATATCGAGATTACCACCGAAGCGAGACGTGGAGTTCGCAATTGATCTTATTCCCGGTGCAGCGCCAGTATCTAAAGCGTATTACCCAATGGCACCAGTGGAGTTGGAAGAAGTCAAGAAACAGGTCGCCGAACTGCTTGAGAAGGGTTGGATTCGAAGCAGTAACTCGCCTGGGGGAGCTCAAGTCCTTCTAGTTAAGAAGAAAGATGGCACGAGAAGGATGTGCATCGACTATCGAGAATTAAACCGGGTGACTATTATGAACAAGTACCCGATCCCTCGCATTGGCGAACTTTTTGAGCAGCTTAGCGGCGCAAGGGTATTCTCGAAACTGGATTTGCGATCCGGATATCATCAGGTCCGAGTGAAAGCAGAAGATATTTGCAAGACGGCGTTCCGAACTCGGTATGGACATTACGAGTACTTAGTGATGCCCTTCGGAGTAACGAATGCACCGGCGATATTCATGGACTTGATGAACCGAATCTTTTCACCATTCTTGGACCGGTTTATTGTGGTGTTCATTGACGATATTCTGATGTACTCGAAGAGTATGGAAGAGCATGCTGAGCATTTAAAGATCGCACTGCAGACATTGAGACAGGAGAAGTTGTATGCGAAGATGAGCAAGTGCGAGTTTTGGCTGGAAGAAGTAAAGTTTTTGGGGCATGTTGTGTCTGACGATGGAATCGCCGTCGATCCCGAAAAGATTACAGCAGTTCGTGATTGGCCGATTCCGAAGAATGTTGCGGAGATAAGAAGTTTTCTTGGACTCGCCGGGTATTACAGAAGATTTGTGGAGAATTTTGCTCGTCTGGCGGAGCCGTTGACCAAGCTTACGCACAAGGAGGTACCTTTTGTATGGACGGATAAATGTGCGTCAGCTTTTGAGACGCTGAAGCAGAAATTGATAACCGCCCCTATTCTGACCGTGCCAGACAGTTCCGGAGGATTGGTGATTCACAGCGACGCATCTGGAAAAGGATTGGGCTGTGTTTTGATGCAACATGGGAAGGTTGTAGCGTACGCATCAAGACAGTTGAAGACCCATGAGAAGAATTACCCAACTCATGACTTGGAGCTTGCGGCTATGATTTTCGCTTTGAATATTTGGAGACACTACCTTTTGGGCGAAAGGGTCGAAGTTTTCACGGATCATAAGAGTTTGAAGTATGTATTCACGCAGAAGGAGCTTAATATGAGGCAGCGTAGATGGTTAGAGCTGATGGCTGACTACAATCTTGATCTTAAGTACCATCCGGGAAAAGTTGATGTCATACCGGATGCGCTCATTCGGTTACCAGCAATTCAGATGTTGACTACGCGGAAAGAACTCGTTGAAGAATTTCGAAGATTTGATTTGGAGGTTGTTCTACCGCATTCTTCGGGACAGTTGATGCAGCTGCAAGTACATTCGTCGTTGATCGAGAACATTAAGGCAGCGCAATCGCAGGATCCTAGATTGCAAAAGTTTCGAGAAAAGGTTGAAACCGGACTACGAACAGATTTATTGATCCACGAAGATGGTTCGTTGAGGTATGGTAGCCGTTTGTGTGTGCCAAAGGGAGATATTCGCGAAGAGCTTATGAAGGAGGCACACAGTTCAGCTTATTCCGTACATCCAGGAGGCACGAAGATGTACCAAGACTTACGACAGCATTTCTGGTGGGAAGGTATGAAACGGGAGATCGCTCGCTTTGTGGCAAAGTGCTTGGTGTGTCAGCAAGTTAAGACTGAACATCAAAGGGTTACTGGTTTATTGCAACCACTTCCGATTCCTCAGTGGAAGTGGGAACATATAACCATGGATTTCGTGACAGCTTTACCATGAAGTCCAAAAGGCAACAATGCAGTATGGGTGATTGTTGATCGTTTGACCAAGGCAGCTCATTTTATTCCTTTTCGGGTTGGTCAATCAACAGAAATTTTGGCGGAGCGGTACATGCAAGAGATTGTAAGATTGCATGGAGTACCGGTAAGTAGCGTGTCCGATCGTGACACTCGGTTCTTATCACACTTCTGGAGAAGTTTACAGGAAAGTTTAGGGACTCGATTGAAGTTTAGCACAGCTTATCATCCTCAAACTGATGGTCAGTCGGAGAGAACGATCCAAACTCTTAAAGATATGTTGAGAGCGTGCATGTTGGACTTCAAGGGCTCTTGGGAGGATCATCTACATTTGGTGGAGTTTTCTTACAACAACAGTTTCCAGGCAACTATTCAGATGGCTCCATTCGAAGCTTTGTATGGTCGAAAGTGTCGTTCACCTGTTTGTTGGGACGATGTCGGTGAACGAAGATTGTTGGGACCAGATTTGGTTGTGCAGACAGTTGAGAAAGTTAACACTATTCGGAATCACATGAAAGCAGCACAAGACAGACAGAAGAGTTGGCAGATACGTCGAGAAGACCTCTAGAGTTCGCCGTGGGTGATTTGGTATTCTTGAAGATATCACCGACTAGGGGGGTGATTCGCTTTAGAAGTCGAGGAAAGCTCAGTCCTCGATTTGTTGGACCCTTTGAGATCTTGGAGCGTGTTTGTGAGGTAACGTATCGTTTGGCGTTACCGCAGTTCTTGGCGAATGTGCACGATGTGTTTCACGTATCTCAACTCCGTAAGTATGTTCGAGATGAAATACATGTATTGGATCATTCGGAGCTGACGGTACGAGAAGACTTGACTTTTGAGGAGCGACCGGTTGAAATTGTGGATCGAAGGGAAAAGGTTCTTAAGAACAAGATTATCCCTCTTGTACTTATTTCTTGGGGTAATCGCTCGCATGGAGAGTCCACTTGGGAATGAGAAGATGAAATCCGGCAGAAATTTCCTCATCTTTTCGTGTAGTTGTTTGTCGTCTATCTTTTGTATTCTTGGAATTTCGAGGACGAAATTCTTTTGTAGTTGGGTATAATGTAACAACCGAGTCCAATTCTACTAATTTCAGTTATCGTATATATGGTGTGTGGTATTTATTCCATTTGTCTTGCTTGACTATTGCTAGTTATAAATTTACCCCGACATTTCTAATGCTGCATATAACAATTTAAGTCATCTAAAATAAATTAAAAATATTTGACATGGCCTGCTTGACATCCCTAACCCTGTGGTAGCGTCCTTGCATCGTGTTCTCGTCCCGTTCAGTGAAACGGACGTGTTTGGACGGCTACGCGCACGCACGTCCATCCGTTCTTGGGGGTACACGTTTTAATTGAAAAGTACTTCATTTTAATTTTTGGAACCCGCCAATAATTTCCTTATTTCAAATTCAAATTTTTGGACCCGATCCGGGCACAATTCTGAAATATTTTGCATTTGCGCCAAACCCTATTTTCTAGTATTTAAAAAATAATAATAATAAAAACCCAACGAATATAAATTCCAACCCCAGAAAATATTTTCCAGATTTCTTTAAAATCTTTTTACATTTTTTCCTAACTGTGCACCCTCAAATCTTTCTCTCTCTCTTTTCTTTTGGCCACAAGCCAATCATAACGCGTTTAAACCCCTGGGCCCCACATTTTCCTCTTCTCTCTCCTTTTCTCTTTCTGTTCTCGCTCTCTCTCTCCTTTCTCTATCTCCTTCTCTCTCTTCTCTATCTCTCTCTCTCTCCTCCCGATCCCTCCACTAAAATCCAAATTTCTCTCTCCGCACTGTTACTCTCTCTCTCTCGCTCCTCTCGCGAAATCTTCATCTCTCCTCTTTTCTCTCTCTCTCTCCCTCTCTCCCCGCGTCTCTCTCTCTCTCTCTTTCTCTCTCTCTCCCCTTCTTTTAAATTCTTTCCTCCTCTTCTCAAAGAAAATCAACAAAACCCACCTCCCCGAGACCCTAGCCGCCTCGTCGTCCACCGCCGTAGCCCCAGCGCCAACGCCGTCATCGCAGAACTCGTCGCCTCCTCGCCCTCGTCACCTCCAAATCCTCTTCTTCCTTTTCCGTGCACCCTGCACCTGCAGCCGCGGCCCTTGCACGCAGCACCGACGGATCTGTCGCCGCCTGAGACCTCGCCTCCGTGCCCCGGCCTTCGTGCAACCCCGGTGAGCACTACCTATCGATCTTCTTTCTTCTTTCCTTCTCCTTCTTTGTTCACCTCTTTTACAGAATGTTTTGTTGAATTGCCGGGCCTTTTGCAGTTCGTGCATCGGAGCTCCGTCGACGTGGTCGACGATCGCAACCCCTCTACAGATCATAGTAAGCACCCTCCTCTAGCCTCCTTCTCTCCTTTAGTCTTAATATTCTCTTCTTCTTTATTTCTTGCATGCTTGCATATTTACTGTTCACTGTTGCCGTGTTTGGCCGAAACCCGACCGTGCCGGCGACGTTTCCCGACGATCCAGCGAGGAACTCTGACCCGTGTGGTTCCACTGTTTGTCGTGCGGACTTATTCCGTGCACCGTGCGCGCGTCGCGACTTTTCCCCGCCGACGCGTAACGTTCCGTTTTCCGTTTCGCGACCCGTCGAGGCAAGTGAAACTTGCTACATGCTATAATAAACTATTCATATGCTAAATTACCTATTTCCTGTTAAATCTCTAGTTAGAATAGAAAGAAATGGATTACAAGTTAATCGTGTAAGGTTCTGTTATACATTTCATGATTCTAAACATGAAACCTAATCTTGCATCTAATTATTTACATCTAACAATCACCTGTACATGATAGATCACCTTTGTTTATTGCTGTGATACCTTTTAGCCTATCGGACATCCACATGCAACTTTAACCGATCTAATTACAACTGCATTCATTAAACAGATTATACATGTTATCGCATCCATGGATCACTCAATATTGACTAACCTGTTTTCAGCATTTACATCTGTCATACTGTATTCACATTATGCCGACATTGTCCGTTAAACACAATTGATAACTGTACAGCTAAATAAATAAAATCTGCTTTATTGCTTAAACTCATTGCTTAGATCATGTTGTCGATAACCATACTTGATTAGTATAACCCTGATTATGCTAGCCGATTATGAACACACCCTTGATATTGTTTACACCTTGACATGACTTGCTACGTACATCGTGATTGACCCGACATGGTACCGTACACTACTTGACTTGACCTGATGTACCATGACTTGACCCGTTACCTGATCTTGTGTATAATGCCAACAAACCTGACATGTAGTCCTCACGGACCGTTCCGGTTGTCTATCCAGACAAGTCTGCTCTTACCTGATCCTGTGTTGGCATTACTTCTTGATTACTGAATACCTGACTTGACATACATAACTTGGGGGTATGGGGAAATCAAAGGTGAAACCTGACTTGTAACTCAACAGTTCGATACCTGTTCTGATCAGTCTTCCGGGCTAGGCCAGCCCCGGAGTGATATGCTGACATCACTCGTCTGTACCTGCTACCTTTTACTGGCTAGCGGCACGTCTCGGTTCAGCCCGAGAGTCTAAGACCGTGGTCCCGGGCATGCACGGGATACTATTGAGTTACATCGATGATTCATCAATTTGATTTCGAAGACTTTAGAGTAGAAAACCCAATAGAACAGTTTAGTTTATTCACTGCACATTACCCTGTACTGCCTGATTTATATTATCGTTACACCTGTTTCATTCATGTTTATATATTGCATTGCTAGTTACTCTGTTACACTTTATTACTTGATGACATGACGCGCTGACGTCTGGGTTTTGCATGGCCCAGATTCTGTACCGTTGCTGCAGTCCGAGTAGGAGTACTTCAGCCAGCAGGCTGAGCTGTGAGTTCCAGTAGTAGCTAGTTCCTTTATTTTTGCAGTTTATTCCTGATGTGAGCCCGCATTATGGGACATACATTCCAGTTACTTGTATTGGATCTTTTGCTTCTGCACTTTTATTATTTTGACTCATGTTATCTTGGCTTATGGACATGTTTTAGATAGATTTATTTGGTTCTTGATATCTCTGCAGCCGTAATGTGACTGTGGACGGATACTTCCTACCCACAGGTAGCATGGCTGGCTATGTCACGTGCCCAATTTAGCGTACTCTGGGAAGCGGGGCGTGACATCAGGGGATCGAGGTTAGGAGAGTAGACTCAGAGGACAACACAGCGGATCCACTCATAAAGGCTTTTTCCCAGAGAGAGACTTTTATGGGATGGTTGAGTATGTGATACTACAACCACTGCTATCAGATAGCCCTATTGCAAGTAGGAGATTGTTAGTTATATGTATGCCCTAGAGGCCATTTCTGTACATGAGATGTATATTGTAGGGGATGCTTAGACATATATAGGGAGGACTTTCTTGCTCGACATGATAATATGCTATCTGGTTACTCTTTATCTTAACATGTACATTGATTGTCTCTCTGTTACATGTTGGTAAAGCCCTTAGGATGTGTACTTGACTACTAGGACTATGATGCAGATCATACTAGTGGGGCCATGGTAGTCCATAAGCACAACCTTTAAAGTCCCTAGTCGTGGGTGTATCGAGACGAGGCATCGATATACCAGAGTAGACTAGAGTATAGGTTCTCGACCTATATAGATGGGTGATGGATGATCCCATATCCATTGGTGTTTGACATCAGAGATGATATACGGGTGCTCAGTGGAGACTGGGTACACTGGACGGACTCGCCGAGAACTCCCACATGGTATTATACCACACGTCAGATGGCAGTTCTCTGGTGACACTGGTACAGGTTAGTCTGTAGACCCGAGATCGTCATAGATTCTTGTGTGATTCCCACTGTGCTTTGATTTCCACCTTACCACGTCCAATAGGGCGTGCAAAACGGTGGTTTTTGGGTATAATCCCGAGTCACATGGAGGCAATGAGCGATAGGAGGGGTTTCGTCTCTCCTGGTATTGGGGGTTGATGTTGCGCTGTGCTCGATTGGCCATAACAGTGAAGTCCCTGGCCAGGGCTGTTTTAGAGATTTACTGGTAAGTGTTACCAATAGTTTCTCGACCCGTTATGAGTCTCATATCGGCACGACTTATCGGGTTATTGAGGTCTGACGTTTACCACCCCTAGACTTGATATGCGACATATCAGACAAGGAGACCGGACTGTATGGCAAGTGTTACCGTCAGGCTTTTGCAGGAGTTAGAGCGGGCTTGCTTGCTGATCTTCTGATCGCTCAATACCCAGGTAACCGTTACGCCCAGCTAGTACCGCTGACGGCTTGTGGGTGCTTGATGTGATCATCACCTACTGCCGGCGTATTGACGAGTCTTTAGAGTCCTACATAGAGGTTTTACTGTCTCAGGCAAAACGAAATAGGAGCACATATGTGATATGTGCGGGACCGAGAATAATGCGTGTATGTGATACCGTATTCTATTCTCGCGACTTTTGTATCGGCCGGTTATATGTGATATAGCCGGGTTATCGAATCAAGTGTTGATTCGATAAGATTGTACATTTAATATTAGTCGATTATATGTGATATAGCCGGATTATTAAATCAAGAATTGATTTGATAATTTAATGTATAATTGTATATGTGATATACTAATTTACATTAACTAATGTTAGCTCACTTAAGCATTTATTATTCTCACATTGCACACTTATTATATATGTGATATATATTAATTGTGTTCTTTTTGTATCATGGTTGTTGATATACACTACTTGGGTGTATGAGACTTACACCATACTAATTATAATGTTAGATTTTAGCATTTAAAGTAATTCCAAAATTAGTGGATAATGAGCTCACATGCATGAAGCTTCATGAAGCTTGTGGATGCATTGACTTAGTCCACTAGTTTTGTTTTACTTAAGATATAAATTAACCTAACCATTATAATGTAGCCATGGTTATGTCTCTACATGAGTTAGTATATGATACAAACTCACCCATGGTTTATTATCTCACTTGAATTAAGCTCATTCTCTTCTTTCTTTCTTCATCTCCCTCCTCCAAAAGAAAAGCTTGCTAGGGTTTGATAAAAGTGAGAAAGTAATGTGAGAAAAGAAATTCTAAAGTGAGCCCACTTCCTATTTCATCATCCTCTACTAGATTAACACTTTAGTATAGGGTGTTTTCTTCACTTTTGTGAAGTAGTAGCTTGAGTTCGTATCCCCTCGACATAGATCATTTTTGGCCTCGAAGACTTCAAGCAAGACCGTTGCTTTCTTCTCATGGAGTCGTCCAAGAGTTAGGGAGTACCATGATCGCAGCGAAAGGACTACTACAAGGAGCTTATGAAGTGAAGGACCGATATACAAAGATTGTATTTCCTTTTCACTTAGATGTAAAATGGTTTACATTAGTTTCCGTATTATTTTCTAGTTAACGATTCTAGTTTAGAGTTCTTTGAAATGACAAATTTTTGAAAATGGCATGGACGATGCCTCCCAAAACCTTATTGCCGTCGATCGGAACCCTACACATTCTTAGTGTTTAACACTATTTTAAGCGCCTCACATGGGAACACGTGAGCACCGAGTATACTCTAGTGGTTAACACTATATTCAAGCCAATCTTAGACCAAAATTAGCTAAGTCTTCCAGAGGCAAGTCCCCTTTTAACCGAGCCCCGTTACACTCAGATCTTCAAAAATTGATCATCTCAGATGGCGTTGAAAATAATGTTTATCCCATTGCTTCCCAATATGGCTTTTGGTCCAATGGTACATCTCTTCACACCTCTGATACATGTCGTCGTAATTCTTCAACGTTTTCAGAGAGGTGGTGGGTCCCGACGACCAATAACTATCTGATGCATTTCCAAACACATGGTTACATCCAAACATTGGACCGTAATGTCCTTAAACTAACTACGGACCGCAACATCCATAAACTAAACTCTATGGACTATGAGGTCCTTAAACTCATGGACTATGATGTCCTTAAAGTTATGGACCGCAACGTCCTTAAATAAAACTCTATGGAATATGAGGTCCTTAAACTCATGGACTATGATGTCCTTAAACTTATGGACCACAACGTCCCTAAACAAAACCCTTATAGACTATGATGTATCTAAACTGGACTATGACGTCCTTAAACTCCATGGACTATGATGTCCTTAAACTTATGGACCGTGATGTGCCTAAACTAAAACAACAGAGCCCAAATGCTCTTTTGTTGGATCTAAACGATCCTATTAAGTAGATCTTAGTCTAAAATTAGACTAACGTATCATTAACAAATGTTTAAGTTGATCTTAGTCTCAAATGAGATTAACGATCCTTAAACCCAACCCAAACCCAAATCTAAGAAAATACGGATTTGGACTAATCCACACCCTACGGGCGACAACATAAATTAGTCTCCGTATACAATCCACGGGCAACCAAAAACAAAACAAACATACATGACACGAAGTGACCATCTAGAGAAGGAGAAAGTAGTTACCGCGATGCGGTAGTGTAATTAACTGCAGGGGCTTGCGCCTGCAGGGAAGAGCGTCCCCATAATCAAAACCCCTCAATGAGGGGGAATCTGACAAAGTCTGCTACATCGGCCGCATCCGTCCAAACCTCCGATGCACGGTGCCATAAATCAACTTGGCATCTTCGGAGAGGTGGACGGATAAAACCAAATAGCATCTGCCCCCAAATTCAGGCAAGACGTTTGTCTTCCCAGTTTTCGGCGGCAAACATATGTATTACAGGGTTCGGCGATGTCACGCCCCGCTTACCGGTGTACGACAAGAGGACAAGATGAGGCCCGCTACGTATTTACTCAGAAATAAACACGCTAAGCGTATCTAAGCAATATAAAGTAAAGTACATAAGAGACAGGAATGTAAATGAACAACAACTTTATTTATTAAACATTCTTTTACTAGTACAACTGAAATGTAAATACATGAGTAGAAAGCGATACCTAAATAATGGCATAACTGAAAAGAAAATAAAAATGTACAAGTGTCTAAAGCTCTGGGTCAAATGGTATCTGCTCCAAATCTTTAGTGCTGGGCTCGATCTCCAGTGAGTCCGAATCACCTGACAACATTCCAAAGAAAGAAGAAAGGAATGTCGTCAGCGAACAATCGCTCGGTAAGTCCCAAAGGTAAGTAGAGATAGAATAGGTAGAGAGAGAATATATCTTATAATGTTTGATTATATTATTAATGCTGTTGTTTGTACCTTGGTACAGAAAATGCCAGTGTATACGAGAGAAGTCCCACTATTCCGGAGACTAAGGTATACGGAGCACAAGGAACCGTTCAGTCACGGTATAACGGCAATGGATATTCAGGTTAGGTGTATTATGATTACAGTCTCGTGCCACTTTTAACACCTTCCGTACCAATCTACCCCTTATAAACCCCGCGATGTCTTTTGTATTGATTGTATTGTTTTTTATTTAGGTGGATGACTTGCTGAAACCATGATATCAGTAAATGGAATGGATATAAATGGAGAGTCATGTAGATGGAGTATATCCATAGTTCAGTTCAGTCAATATAAATTGATATAGATTGAATAGACGGATTCATGTTGAATTGTTGTTATACTTGAATCACATTCAAATCAGATTGATTAGATTGAGACTCAGTCTAAGTCAGACACTTTAAAAAGAACTTGAGATCCTGAATTAGTTTTGATGTTATCGATAACTGCTGCACATGGACGGCAAGATTTGTGTCTTTTTCCAAGACAATTACCGTGTTGATAACACCGTTTGTTAGATTGTCTACATTAAATAGGCAAGCACCCATATCTCCGGCTCCTTGAGGCTCAAGAGACTGGTCCCGCTTAAACCTATGTTTACTAGGGTCCTTATTGTAATTTAACATAACTTGAGGGGTTTTATGTAAAAATAGTTTGATATAATTTTTAAAATACACCTCAAGCATTTAATTACCGTCTTTAGGGTTTTCATAGATGTATATTTTATAATTATGGAATTTCTAATGAGTAAAACCTAGTTTTCATAGTATATGGTATTTTCTTGAAATATTGAAATTGTTTTGTATTTGGATGTTATTTTGATGTAATGGTGATTCTTTTGCTTTGGAAAACTTAGAATATTTATATAATATAATTAAAATAGGTATTTTGATAGTATATATATATATATTTTTTATTTACTTTATTGTAGAAATCTCATTTTCTAAAAAAAATACATTAAAATTCTAGCGAGATCAAATGCTCCTTTCGGAGGTCTGCATCTCGCTCTATTAGGCCCGAGAATGTGTGATAATCCGCACCATTCTGAACGGGGTCCCTAAAAGTGGGTCGTAGAGGCGCAATTGCAAGGAATTGTTTAATATGTCTTTTTAAAGAAATGGTTTTATAAGTTGATGGTATTTATTTGTAAGTCGTGTTATCCCATGAAAATATTCCCAAAACTTCATCGTGCTATGTCAAAGATGTGTGTTGTGAGGAGATACATTATCTCGTGAGTTATCTAAAGGTAATACAAGTTTTATGTTGTTTTATGGCGAAATGTAAAGTATGTGGTATTTTACCATAAAAATAGGATAAAAGTTGCATAAAAGAATATTTTGAGATGAAACTTGTTTTAATAGGTTTGTTTATATTTGTTAAACATCATGTGTTGGTATGGAATTTTATTTATTAAGGAAAGTAACGTTTTAAAGAAAAACCGAATCGGAAGTCGGATTAACTCCGCTTCGTCTGGTTTTTAGAATTGAAAGTTTTATAATAGGAGAAGAGAGAAGGAGAGGGGACTTACTGGTTTTAAGGAAAGGGGAGAGGTAGGGGAAGGTTTAGGGATCGTCAGGGTGTCGTTTCGTCGCCGGAAACTCCTTGGAACGTCGCCGGGACTTCGCCCTTTGCTAACTCTACTTGCACAGAAAAAGGACTTGAGAATTTTGGAGAGTTTTGACAGGGAATTTCTAAGTTAGGAGGGATGAAATATGGTGTGGTATTTATAGGGGAAATTAGGGTTTATGGGGTGAAAGAATGCATTAAAATTTGGATTAAATGAGATTTTATTGTTCTCTGGAAATGTGTAGAGAAAATAAACAATATGAGAGAAGTGGGGTAGGCCAAGGGGTGCTCGGGTGAAGAGATGGAGGCTATTGCTAACGGGGGACCCGGCGGTGCCCGGTTTTAGCAAACGGTTTCGATGGTCGAAAACCGGTGGGGAGCTCCATATTTGAGCCGCATGTCCCCGTCGTCTCATATACCCCAGTGCACGTGTTTGTTTATTCTGTGTCTCTTCAGTTTACGTGTAGTGCACGTGCAAACCTTGGGCTTCTAAAAGATTAAAAGAAAAATAAAATAAAAAGAATATATGGCTGATAGGATTTGAACTCGGATGCTATATCACAGCAGTGCAAGGCTTTACCAATGAGCTACAAATACTTTCTTATTATTTAAAAGCAAAACAAATACTTATACGTGTACACAGGATTGCAAATACCCCAATTGTACATTAATTTTCAAATAATTTTCTTGTACATTGAAATTGAGTTGTTACAGTCTACTCTCCTTATATAAAATTTCGTCCTCGAAATTTACAATTTATTTTTAAGGAATAGTTTACAAATAAATGAGGGTATCTTGCACGCATCTCATCTTCCTATTCCCATGTTGATTATCCTGGTGTGTCTTTTCTCCACATCACTCGAACCAATTTGACTTCCTTGTTCCAAAATGACTTCACCTTTCTATCCAGGATTTCAACAGGTGGTTGTTCACAGTATAATTCTGGCTGTACAATGATCTCGGAATGATCAAGAATATGGTTGGGGCTATGCGCATCCGTTCTCTGATAGTGGTTGTTACCAAGAAATAATTTATGTTATCAAATGAGCTAAGAAGGTTAAATGATACGTTGTGGCCTTGGTTAGACATGATCTTGATTGCACTAGTTATGACCCGAAAATGAGCTATGAATCAAATAAAGTTTAAATAAAATTAGAAAATAAAGTGCAGTTCTTACCAATTTTCCAATTGGGACCCCATCCTTTGAACCTGCCGTTAGAAAAGTTCAAAGATAAAACATACGATCCAATCATTATTTGGTTAGCTAAAGCTTGTTGAAGGTTTTAAAATATAAAATATTTGTTAGTTGTCT